>CM060929.1:973261293-975761293 GCA_030765085.1 Allium cepa | reverse complement strand
GCAGGAGATAGATAGCATCGACATCCGAGGATACAGAAATCTCCAGTGAATCAAAGCCAATTGTAAAGGAGTTTCACCCCTTTACAAATCATTCAACGATTTACAGAATCACCGCCCTTTAGAGAGGTCATTCCAAAGTAGAGTTACGGAATGCTCCGAATCAAAAGGAAAAATGGGGAAAACAAGACTAGATTCCGGAACAAGTGGGAGCGTTCCAAAGTTCAAGAAATCCTAATTGATAAGAATCCTAACCCAGAGATTACTAAACAAGGCGGATTCAGAAGGGATGAAGTTTAGAAAATATTTATTTCAAAATAAGAAAATTTTTATACCAAAATAATCTTTGAAAATCCTTAAAAAAATCATTTGGAAATCATTTTATACTTTGAAAATACGTTCTCTCACAAAGAAAGGATTCTGAGATTGATTTCACTCATTCTAGGGTATTTCTACCCTATCTCTAATGAGTTTTTGCTCCGCAGGCTAAGGTTTGCCTAAAACCAAAGCTCTGATACCAACTGTAACAACCAGATATTTTCAGTCATTCGCATCCGCACATGTCGGACTTGAATTGCTCAAAACACCGCGTTGTAAATAAATTTGGAGCAAATGAAATACAATCACAGAATCACAGACACAGAAATATCAGAATAACTCGCAGCGGAAATAAAAATACCATAGTAGTTCATGAAGCTACTATAACAAACTCTCAAAACATAATACATAATATTAGTCTGAAACATATACAATAGAAATCTCAAATACATAGAAGTTTATAAATACCAGAGCTGAAATAGAACAACAGAAACTGAAAGGAAATAGATAACTAGACAGGCAGAATCTCCAGCGATTCCTAGCTCCAGAAAAGAAATCCAAAGCGAAGCTGTAAATACTCAGGCTGACCCGAGCGTAAAGTAAAACACAAAACACTCGAGTCAGGACAATATATACTTATATAATGTAAACCAACTCAAGTGAACTGTAGTAGAAATGCACAATAACTTAAAGGATGCTTGGGATCGCCCATCCTTTAAGAATCAGTTAAACTATAAATTAATTACATCCCATGGTTAAAATTTCAAAATGGTGTTTTATACTTCAAAATAAAATATAATTTCAAAATTCAATATCATTCAAAATATCATATCTTCCAAACCACATTCATTTTTATTTAATTTAAATACCATTGCAAAACACATTTCAAAATAGTTTATATTTCGAAACAAATTACTTCATTTTAAATCATAAAATGAAGTTATTATATTTAATGATTAAATTATTAAATTTCCAAAATTTTAGTCTTTCAAAATTCATTTATTCACTTAATTTATTAAAACAGATGAAAATTCAACTTTCGCAGCATTCAGAAATTGCTACGGAAAGTTACATTCAAAACAGTTCAATTTAACAAAAGATAGCATTTAAAAATGCCGTAATAGGATTACGTTAGTTTCAAATAAAACTTAGTTAAATTCAACAATTATAGCATTTACAAAATGCTATAATAACCTTTAATTAAACTTAGCCATTTGGTTCATTATTATCAACTACAACATTTACAAATGCTGTATTATCATTTACATTAGAATTAATAGCATTTCAAAATGCAGTTAATTAACTTCAAGTATTCAATATAATTTCACAAACAATCATATTTTTATTTAAATCATTTTTAGCTTATAAAATCATATAATTTCACTTTTAAAACAGTCATTCAAATACCCTTATATTCATGACTTTATAAAGTTAAATCTCCATTCAAAAAAATCAAAATTTAATAATAATTCACTTATTAAATTCCAACATTAATTTTTAAATTCATTAAATTAAATTTAACTTAACATTTAAGTTTAAAATTTTCAAATATAACTTAATTTCATTTTTATTTACTTAACTTAAAATTCACTTTTAAGCCAAATTCACAAATTTCCAATTTTAGTTATATTCCTAAATTTTAACCTAAATATTCATTCATTTCACATTTTAACTTTATTCAAAAATCATTAATATTTTATAAAAATCATTTTTAATTAATTTAATTCAAAATATCATAAATTTATCATATTTTAATATTTAATTTAAATTCTATTTATCACCAAATTATAATTTTCAAAATAACTTACATTTCAGATTTCCTAACTTTACCATTTATTTATTTCACTTATAAATTTTCAGAAAATCAATAATGCTTTACAAAAATCATTTTTAATCAAATTTAAATAAAAATATTATAATATTTACATTTCTAAAATAATTTAAAATTTTTAGAAAAAACATATTTTAACAACGGGTCTGTATTTCATTTTCTAGCCTAGGTAAAGTGATACGGGTAATATATCATTTCAACCCGTAATTTACAAAGAAAACCCGGGTTTGATCATTTCAAACCCGCGATCCCAAGTAAAAGAAAATAATTGAAAATCATTCAGGCCTATCATTTCAGCCCATAACGATTTTCTCCTATTCTAAAGTCCGTTCGGGTATGTATCATTTCAACCCATAGTGATTCTAGTCTACAGGGAACTTGCAGTGTGATAAACTGATGAAAATAACAGAATAACATGAAATAACAGTAACATATGGTATAACAAGTGTAAATATAGGTGTGAACTTCATATGAATAAAATATAGCAGTTATAACAGGATGATATGCATTTACAGATTCAGGTGATGACAGTTTCTCACTATATAAGTACATATTAGTCTGGTGAGATTTACTCACCTGTTTAAGCCGGAGATGACAACCAAAACACACGACAAGGAATCTTCGAAGGCACGACAACATGAATAAGATTTGAGATCGGGAGAGCCAAAGATTAATTTTCTTAAATATATCAAACAAAACAAATACAAACATGAATTACAACCCAAGATATTACAAAACAATGCTAGGAATAACTACACAATTCAAAGCTAGAACTTTTTCACTTGCATTCAACCTTGTATGCTTCAGCTATGGACTGGAAAGGCACTGTTATGGGATGGTTTTGAATCAGGTTTGGATCAGGTTTGGGTTCAATAGGGTCGGCCATAACATGGATATGAAGGAGATGAAGTGTATAGGCATGTATAACTCAAATCAAGGTAACCAAAGTAGAATTTCTATGCATAAATGGTTCGGCCCTAAGCATACATAGGCACGTCCAGGCCTGGTAGGGTCATGTACTGATGTGGAAGGGGTCTCAGGTCAGCAAGTGGCTGGTGGTGATGATGCAAAGGTCGGCCAAGGTGATGTGGTGGAGTGGTGAAGGTAAAGGAGCTTGGCAATGCATGTTTTGGTGGAGTTTGCTCAAATATTTGGTGGATCTACATCGTGGATGGCCACGGCTATGGATGGACAGTGGGCTGGAGGGGATGGCAGCTGGTTGTGGTGGTGGTGGAGGTGGCTATGGTGGTGGAGGAGCAAGGGATGAGCTACAAAGGTGAAGACAAGTGTAAAGAGATAAGGAAAACAAGAAGAATAAGCGAAAAAGAAGAAGAACTTTACCAAACTTTTGCTTCAGGAGTTCATGGCCGAAAATTTGGGATGAGAAACTTTTGTTTTCGTGAAAAATGACGAGAGAAGTGGCTGAAGCAATCAGAAAAGAATCGGCCAAAATAATGATGCATTGATTGAAAATAAAACGGCGGAATACAAAAGGACTTTGGCAAATAAATGGTCTCAATCTCTTCATATTTCCATAATTCCTTTTGCAATTTTTAAATACTGAAAAATGCATATAAATTCAGATAAAAACACGAAAATTTATTAAATAAACAAAAATATATAAATAAATATTAATTATATATAATTAAATTAAGAAAATAGCAAAGAAAATGTAAACTAGGCTAGAAAATTTGAAAATAAATGAAATGAACTTTGGAAAAATTTTGTGTACTTGAAATTTTTTTTATAAATAAAGATAAAGACACAAAAATAAAATGCATGCATAAAAATAAATAAATAAATTTTAATTAAATATAATTTAAATGAAGAAAATAGCAAAAAAAATGGAAGCTAGCCTTTAAAAATAGAAAATATATGCAATAAATTTTGGAAAAATTATATTATCACTTTAAAAATATCAAAAAAACAAAAATATACATAAAATAACATATTAACACATATTAAAATAAAATATAACAAAGAAAATATGATTTATATAATCTAAAATAGACAAAATTGCAAAATAAAACAAATTATACTCAAAATTGAAATGTGCATAACTTTCACAGTTTAAGTTCGTTTTCAACGAAACAAAAAGCAGTATTCAAGTTCTTAAATCTATTTCGATAATAAAAGATAAAATTTAGGAGTTTAAATATTTAAATTTGAAATTTAAAAGTCAAAGTTTGACCAGTTTGAACTGAAATTCATCTTTTAGTAAAATATCCAATTTATACCCGTTTGAAATTATAATCCACATAATAATCAACACTTATATTTAAAAATGTGAAATGTTTGAAATAAACAAGTTTAAAAATAATTTCAAAATAAAATAAAGTCAAATATTAAAATATATGAAAAATCTAGGGTTGTTACAAAAGGAGTTTTCATCTAAAACAGTCTGAGAATCTTTAAAAACTGAAAATTCAGTCCTAGTGTGGACAAAGTTCGTATGTGATAAGGCATGTGTACCCAAAATGGCATTCACCACTTACAAAGCAGTTATGGTAAGGTTAGCTACTAAAGGTAGACTAAATAAATGGGGTGTTATTTTTTAAATGTGAGTACAATACATCTATGTGGAAAATTTTCAAATTCAAGTTAACCGATGACAACTCAGTTAACAAATTAAGCGAAGAAATTCTATACCTGAAAAATCACTAGGATTGGGTAAAATTTATGTCTAACATTGCTAGTATATCCATTATGACTGTTGTTTGGCATATTTGGAAGGAACGCAACAACAAGAGTTTTAAGAAGATAGAAAAAAGTGGAGAACTTGTCGGTAATCTAACAAGATATGACATACAGTTATGCTTGAAGAGAATCAGAGGTAAAATACTTGCTAAAGCCAAGCAAGTAGTACTGGAGGCACTGGAGAGGCTGCTCTAAGGTCATAGACGAAAGCTCAATTTTGTAAGGAGTTTCCATGAAGAGAAGTTAGATCTAAAGTAGAAAGGGGAAAGGAAAAGATGGAAGGAAGGAATGAATTGGTGTAAAGTGTTAATTGTCGTGTTTGAGGAGTCGAAGAGCAGAACTTGCTTTTTTCCTTATCTGAGCATGTATTTACATGTGTTTAGCGTAGGCAGTAAAGCCCATTTCAATAAACTGTTAATGCATTTTCCATATACACACACATGCATATGTATACAATTAAACTTTCTAATACACACATACATAATTTTAAATTTTACTTATAAATATTAATTTGTAAATATAAATAAAATATGTTTAATTTTTTTTATTTTCGGCCGAAGCTAACAATTTCTTTTTATTTAACAGATCTGTAAAGATTTGTAAAATAATCTTTTTTTTTAATATAAAATCTATATGGATTTTATACTAATGTTTTTAAAAAGCTTTAAAATTCGTATGGATTTTATTTATAAAATATATTTATATATTTATATAAAGTTATGTAATACATAGTGATTTCAAACTATTTAAATATATTTGCAAACAAATTTCACTTTTCCTTTCGGATTTAATAATAAAATATATATAAAATATTTCCTTTTTTACCAATAAAAATCCATATGGAGTATATATATTGATGTACAAATTATAAAAATTAATTTTTTCAATTTTAAAATTGTATTAATATATTTTAAAATTCGATTTTTTAATAAAATGTCGAATTATACAGATACATACTAATTCAATTTACATGGTTGTAGAAGTATATTGATCTAACAGCAAATAAATATACAAATTCGTGATAAAATATGCTTCCAGTCCACATGTATGTAATAACCTTAATGAACGCATACACAAAAACACACACAGTTTTATATATATAAGTGAATATCGATTAGATATTACCTACATTGTGGCCATAATATACCCTGAATATTGAATTAGAATCTTCTTGGATCGAATCCTACCTTTGTAGAAACACGGATAACTAAAAAATCACCACACATTTTATTTCATTTGATTTGATTTGATTTGATTTTAGGTTGAAAATGAACGTGGGAAGAATATGTTCTTGCGGCCAGAACCAGGAGTAAGTAGAAAATGAAGGAGAATTTGAGTTTAAATAGAAAAAGGAAAGGAGGATAGTGAATATAGATCTCCTTTTTTATCTCTTCTTCTTACTAATTCAAACTCCATATTTCAAAAAAGTATCATAACCTCTTTCCTCGAATCATGCTCGGTCACATCAATGAGCATATGGGCCTATAGCATTTTCCGGCCTAATCAATATTTACACTATTTAAAATCGATGTAAATGCTTGTTGCTATCGTATATCGATGTGTACTTATATAACCTTTATATATGTATGCACTTTATTAAGTATCGACTCGGATAAATAAAATAAAATTTTATAATTAACAATTCATAATTAGTTTATAACAGTTATAAATTAATTAAATTACTTTACAATTAAGATTACTCAAAATTTTGGTTGTGCAGCTTATAGGTGTAATTTTGGTTAGGGATTAATATCGAACAATTTGAATACTAATGTTCACGCGTTATCTTAGCTAGTAGTGTGACAATTTGGCTGAATTCAATGCTTACACGATTTGGTAAAATTTCAATTTTAATATTTTAAGTGGTCTCCTATAGCGACGATTATATTTACATAAATTCTCTTCGTAAAATTATATCATATTACGAGTCAAAATCTAAATATTGTTCGCATTCAACTTGTATAAGTCAAACACAAAATCCTAGATTCAATAATAATAGTTATTATTAATTGAATTGCTCTGGCCAAAACTTCAACTTTTAGTTGACTACAGTTGATCGTCGTATGATTAAGAGGACGATTTCTCTATTGAATAGTGTTTCACTTCCAGTGCTTCAAATCAAACCTAATTATAGTCGCTTGATGTATGTTATACCACGATTAACCACAATCAACGTGGAGTGTCCACATTTAAATCCAATAATATTCTCAAATCACGAGAACTGTGTAATATTGTCACTTCGATATCCTTTATTTGATCTTAGATATATTAACCAACAGAAAACTATCGGGTGGGTCATTTCATGGTTATTTAATAATCATCAAGACATAACACATTGATGCCTCCAAGCTGCCTTGAGTAATACATTGCTCAATGTTTGAATAGAATTACATACTCTAGTCTAAATGATGTACCGATATCCAGTTTTGATACATCTTGACTAGGAATATTTAAACGATATGTTTATTTTTATTGTGACAAATTTCTCATGATTAAAACATGTTGTAACTACTACAACAAAACATATTATTTATGTATTTTCTTTTAGATATACTTAAATTAAATAAATAAATACTATAACACATTACTATAAGTATATAATAGAAAGAAAAATACATTTTATTTCGAATGAGATTTTATTACAGAGTTAATAATTTATAGTAAATTATAGAATTACCCATAGGGCATGATGCTAACTTTACCAGTATACCCATCTCCCTAAAAGAAAAGTGAAACATGTGAGAGCCATCCACCAAAGCCAAAGCACCCCATAATTATATATCAGAAATTAAGGTGGGTTGCATTCCTATAATTATAAACTAAGATTGCTATTGAAAATGCAAAGTTGCTTGAAATTATTTTTTCAAGAACAAAAAAAGTACCTTAAAAAGTCCTCAAAGCCAATAGCATTTAAAATGCCAGCCATACGTCCAACGGTACCTACTTCTAGGATCACCTATTAAATATGAAATACCAATGCTAAAAAACCATGTGCTTTTCCTTCCTTGGCATATTTAAACATATTATTGGATTTTATTAACTTAAAATTACATTAATTATCATAAACCTCATGAAACAGTTAGTGTTTATTTTATTTTACGATTCGAATACTTAATTCCAAGATAATTCTAGCAAATGAATTTTATTTGTAACAGTCAACGTTAATAAATGTAATATTACTAATTGTCAATATAAATAATTGTTGAATTAAATTTATAATAGGCATATAAATGTAAAACTAGGCTTACTCGATACGAGTTGAAATGTGCAATTGTTGATTGGAAGAACATGAATATTCACCAACTCCTTGTCAGATCCTAGGTTTTGGTCAAAGGATGGGTCCAAAGTGGCATCTTCCGAAACAACCTTCATCCACCTTCTTTCAACAGATCGTTATTTCATCGCCCACTCACTAACTTTCGAAGAACTAGAGCTTGCTCTGTCACCCGTTACGCTGTTACCTGTCCATCCTCACCTACATTGTTCCCAACTTTCGGATTTGATCACTCCCTCCACCATGATCGACATGCATATATCTCCACGTATTCATATTTAATGGCGAAGAAATTGAGAAATTTGTTGTGAGCTGATGAAAATGTTTGCTGAAAATTAGATGAAAATTCTCAATAGATGATGCTGGTTAAGAGAAAAGTTGGGGATATTATAACAGTTTATCTGGCATTTATACCACCAGATGAGCCAATGGTTGTGATTTCATAGCGTTTCGCACATGGATCGCCATCTCTATAGTAATTATTGAACACAAGCTTATCTGACATTATAAATGTCAAATAAACTTGTTATGACTCTGTGACTTAAGCATCGTTGGGAATAGTTGGTACGAGTGGTGTTGGATGCTGATGTGACATGTTTGGGTTGACCATAGTGTTGAGAACGCTCTGATAAAATGTTGGAAAAGTTGTTGAAGTTGTAAACGCTATTCATCATAGTATATTTACATGGATCACATTTAATACAAATATGATTTTCTTTGTAGTTTTATGAATGCGAAAGAAAGCACCATCATCCATTGATTAAACCCCAAAGCAAAGAAACCATGAACATAGTGTACTTGTGAAAGGAGGGAATTAACCATAATGTTAACAAATAATTAAAGTTAGGCTACAACATTATAATTTAGGCTCAAAGTAAAAAATCTCACGTCTTTGTTTATTGACATCAATCATGCCTCCAATCCACATCACCATACCACCGTCGACATCACCGCATTATCGATTGTCATCATTGCATCACCGACTGTCATCACCGCTACCCACAACTATATCCATCACCTTCATTGTCACTGAAGCCCAATCACTATCCCCTCCATCTATGTCAAAAACCTTAACCGCCGTCCTAAATCATATAAAATCTAACTGTCAATAGTTTCCCAATGCACCACACCATCGCCTTGTCATTCCACACCAAAACCTTAACCAATACACTAACATTAGTAGTGGTTTAAAAAGAAAAAATTAACAAAATATGATAAAATAAACTAACATGCATAGATATAATATTAAATATCAAATTTTTTAAATTAAACAGACACTATACATGTGTGTACATGTGTACAATTCAAAATAAACCGGCAACATGTGTAATATTATATGATTTTTTAAAAAAAGTTAAAATTGTTGAATTAAACTAGTAACAGATGTATATAATGTTATAGTCCTTTTTATAGTTTAAAAAATGTTAGTTATGTTTAACATTTTTGGTTAATTTATGATCACTGGCATTGCCACTATCCTCGCAATTGATCACTGCTTAACGATACCTACCAAGCTATCGCCTCCGCTGTAGATGCCATTTCATTTCATGGATATGGATTTGAGTAAAAAAATTGGTCTTAGGGTGAATCATTGCCTAAATTTTGTTCTTTGATTAAAAAATAAATTTCCACATCCATGGAGCAAAATATATATATATATATATATATATATAATAAAATCACAAGTTTGTTCAGTTTTCCATTTCCCTAATCCTTTTTAATAGCATATATTCGATATGAATATGGATTTACATCTTTATTAATAGTTGGCTTGCATGTGTAATCTTTTGGTCCGGCTGCACAGTTCCAAAGTTGCCCTTTATATGTAGATATTTTCGTCAGTTGAAGCTTCTGATTTATATTTATCCTTATATAATTCTTAACCGTGGGACCTAATCAAATGTGAATTGAATAGAAAGACTTAACCAACAGTTATTTTAATTTATATGCGGCTAAAAGTCAGTATCAGAAAAATAGGACCTATAATTAAGCATAAATATCATATGACTATATCTAGCTACAATGACATATTCTAACCTTTATCATAAGAATATAAAATTCTAGAACACCATATAACCCTTATAAATATCATATCAAATTTTTTTCTACTCTTCACTTTGTCATTCATAATCAGTCCATCTTTTATTACCCCTCTATTACTTCCACTCCACTATTCTCCCCACTTCATTGTTCAATATTGTAGTTGGTTTCACCGAGGAAGACGATTTGCTGGTTCAGGTAAAGCATGAAATATTTTGCTACAGCATTTTCTAATGATATTATATCTTTACGTCTATATGACGGGCACTAAACATACACCAGTTTTTAATTTTTGCTTCAAGTAATTGATAGATCTTTATGACTTAAGTTTTTGTTGACATTTTAGCTGGTAGGGAATTTGAAACTATTTTACCAAGTAATGCTTTATGCATAGTTGATTACCTAATGCTGTAGTATTCCTAATGCCAAAGATTCATTCTGAATCAGAGAACCCATGCCCATATTGAGAAGCCCAGAACTCAATTCTTAGATAAGCAGGCCTCATTTTGAAAATTTACATATTTCAATACAAGGATTTTTAAAAATCCAGGTTTTTAAAAAAAATTCACAAATTTCATAAATATAAAATTCCTTAAACGTAAAGATTTTCGACTATATCATGCTTTGGGTACGTGTGAGCCTTTAAAATAGATAAAGTTTTTTATATATAGGTATACATAAATTTTTAAACATATATAGATTCATGTATATGAACAATTTCAAGTGAACCAAGCTTTTGAAAGTATATAGTCCCCAACGTATTGGTTTCATATATATTAAGTTTCTAAATATACATAAGGTTTCAAATGTAAATATATGTTAATTTTCGAATATAAAATTTCACAAATATTAGATTTTTCGAATATTATATGGTTTCATGTGTAAACATATATTGCTTTGGAAAGAGCGGCATATGCATACAGTTTTCAGGTATATATGGTATTAAGCATTTCCCATACATTGGTTTCAATGTATGCATACGAAAACTTCGAACATATGTAGGCTTTTGAATGTATAAAGAATCATAGGGTTTCGAGTATATATACAGTTTCAAATATATAAATCTTTGTATATAGTTCCATCTAAGTTTTGTCAGATTTTGAAAACAAAAGGATTATGTATCATCAGATTTCAAAGATATAGAAGCTTCAGATGTTATAGCTAAAAATATTAGGTTTTCGAAAATGTATAAGTTTTGAGTGCTTATAAATATATATCCTTGAATGTATATATGATTTTAAATGCATAAACCACAAGTATGTTATGCTTTCAAAAAGAATGTACAGGTTTTGGAAAACATGCTAAGTTTTGAATATGTTAGCTTCAGATATGTGCAGTTAATGCCCTACTATTACCCCGCTATAACTCTGCTATATCTCATAGTGGATTTCCACCACTATGATTTTTTCATATATCCCTAAATATAGTCTTTCCACTTTAAGCCCTACTATTTCCGCTATATCCCGCTATTCCCGCTATATTCCGCTATATCTTCTTTAAAAGAAATGAATTAAAAAATGACATTTATACATTATAAAAATTTAATTGAATTTTTAATATATATTCAGAAATGAAAATATTCTAGTATTCTACTAAATTTAATTATCTTAGATAATATAATAGTTTTACGTTTATTTACAGTATATCCGCACATGTTTTTATTCAAAATTATTTATGTATTAATTATAATTCAATTGAATGTTAATTTTTCATTTAATAACCATTTATATATTTATCAAAACATTAAGTACGAGTTTTATATGCTATTTTAGAGTCATCCGCTATACCTCGTTGTATCCCCGCTATGACTTTTTGCACCTCCGCCGTATTGAATCTACCGAGCGCTTTAACTGCACAGCTTCATATACATATTAAGTGCATATAAGTTTCATATATATTTGCGTATATGTTTTCACATATATTTTCAAGTTTTAAGTAAAAAATATCATGTGCATGCACTGTATCAAATGTACATAGCTTTATGTGTATCAAAGATCTGTATACATTAAGTTTCGAATACATTAAATCTTAGAGTATTCATGGCTTTGAATATATGCTGGCTTCATATGTTAGATTTCAGATATGCATGGTTTTCATATGCATCAGTTTCATGAATGTGTATTTGGCTTTGAATACAAAGATTTTGAGTACTTTAGCTTCAAATAAATACCAGTTGCAAATACACCAAGCTTTTAAAAATATGTAGATTGTTTTTTTATAAGTTTCAGAATAAAACAAGGTTTACACAAGTCGAGTATACACACACACATGTATTTATGTACGATTTGAATATGAGTAAATTTCAAGCGGGTGACAACTTCATACATATATAGCTTAAATATATAAGCTTCTAGTGTATTTGGTTCCAAATAGAAAAGTTTCAGATATATAAATTTTGAAAGTATGGAGTTTTGTACATATTTCAGGTTGCAAATGTATAGGGATTGCATGCTTAAAGGAAAAAGTTTATGTGTGCATCAACTTTTGAGTGCATTATAAGGTTTTGAACATAAGAACACTCTCATATTTATGCACGTTTTTAAATATATAAAGTTTGAAGTAAATGTAATTTATGAAGCATAAAATTTCATACATGTGATTCAGAAGTTTGTAGTTGTAAAAGTTTAGGAAATATGTAGTTTTATATATGTGAATTTTTCAAATATATAGCTTTGAATGTATGTGTTTCAATAAAAATAAAGTTTCGAATGTGGTTTTAATAATGAAATTTTTACATACTTCGGTTTCGAAAAATACATATAAATTTTCATATATTTCTAGTTCCAAAAATATATACATCATCCGACATATATAAATTATATATATATATATATATATGTATGTGTATATATATATATATATCTGTGTGTGTGTATACCTATTTTCAAATATGCACAATTTCAAGCTTTTGAAAAGATAAGCTTCAATGATATGGATATCGGCTTTTCAGTATAAAATGTTCCAAATAAAAGAGCTTTCCATGTACACCGATTTCCAAGTACATATATAATTTGTTGAGCATACCAATACATACATAAAGGTTTTGGGAACGTCAGGCTTTTGGGAAAATATTATATTTCGAATGTAAATAAGCATCAAGTCTATGAATTCCAGTTTCAAACACATTAATTACATGGGAAAAATGTATAATATTGATATAAACTAATTATATGGGAGAAAATGTGTAAAACCGTTTCATAAAGTAAGTTTCAAATCTCATATAGCATAATAGTTAGATCTGGAATCATAGTGCTCGTCATCTATAATTCTGCAGGAAGAATTTAGCAAGACTGATTATATTTAACTGATGAGCAGAATAATACTCTATCAACAATTAAGTACTTTAGCTGCATGTTGTAAAGGAAGCTTATTATCAATGCAAATAAAAGCAAATAGTATGAAAATCATACTATGCATGCTTCAGGTATATCTAACCATGAGTAAATTCACTTTCATTTTTACTGTAGATCTGTTTTAGCAATTTGATAATGATATTAGCTATTTGATAATGATAAATTGTTTAGTTTTGAGAGAGTATCTACAGTGCAATATCGGGTAAGAGAAAACTAATAGAGTAGAAAATGGAGAAGTGTATGTAACAGGAGCACGTAATTGTTATATTGGAACAAGATTTTTAAGTCTGGGGTTTGTTTGCCAAGATAAAGTACTTTGTTTATAAGTTGCTTGACTCACAGCTCACATTTTATGTCACGTTGTTATAGTAAAATATAGGTTAATTAACATGACAATATATAATGTTAATTGACAAGCACCATTGTCCTAGTGGTTAAGTGATTCGACTTTGGTGCGAGAGGTCACAAGTTCGAAACTTGCACAGCGTGATTCGAACATATATTGACATGTGATTTATGTTATGTTGTCATAGTGACATGTTGTATCTAAGTATCATTCCAATATATACATATATATATACACACATATTATGTTAATTAAACACAATTTATCAGCCAAATGATGGATGTTAAACACTGTGATAAACAAAGGTCAAGTCAAAACGATGATATATCTTCAAAAGCATCTTCAACGAAGGATAGTGCACATGTCGAACAGCTGACAAATGCTGATAAAATGTCTCTCTCAACAGATAATTTTTGAAATATTAAATTTACTTCTGAAGTGGTAAGTGATATATCAATCGAGAAATTTGAAAAAATAATATAACGAAAATCTATTGCCTTATCAGTTTCCTTTTCAAACTTTTGCAGGTAAAATTTAAGGAGGAAAATTGATGGTGATAATTATGCAATAAATTTAAATCAAAAGTCAGTATGAAGGATAAAAAAATTAACATTTATTAGTAGTACATTTTAGATGTTGCAGCCCTTATTATTAAAAAGGGAATCGCTGTATATTCTCTACTTTTATGTTTTCCAATTTTGAACTAAAATTCTTATTTATATTAATGCTTGCAAATAGTATAATTACCTTATCTTTTATGTGACTTTGGGATTCAGTTTTATTCTAACAATTTTACTATTATAGTAATCGTTACATTAACAAGTACCATCAAATGCTATGTGAAAGAAAGTATTTAAGATTAAAAATTAAAAACCTAATCATATATGCTTTCCAGCCGGCTGTATATAAAAGATGAATAGTCAACGGAGATAAAATAGAAGAACAAATAGTTTATGTAACGAACAAAGAGAAATGCGTCGTATGAGAGATAGAGAACGAAGGATAGCTATGAGTCAGGAACAAAGAGAAAATTATCTAGCTCGGCGTTGTGAAATGTATCGACAAAGAAGAGAAAGATCTCAAAATGCATATTTAGGTAGAAATATAAATACTACAAGCAACGAATCACATATTTACCAGCAAGACAGAAATCCAAGAATACAAAGAGAACAAACAGAAACCACATCTATTGAGGAAAAAGAACATATTTCAAATGACATGTCACAATCTAACCAAGAGCGGAGACAATCATCACAAAATAATATTCAACTACAAAGACGTCAAACTGTGTGAAGAAATGTTAGAACACATAATGTTGCAAAAAAATTCAAAGATCATACTGAATTTTGAAAGCATTTATTGAAACAACCAACATTTTTTCAACATTTTTTGGGAAAATTATTTCCACACAAGAGTGCATCTTTGTGTTGTTCAAATGGAAGAACCATACTTCCCCATGTGCATTCACCAAATGAGCTCTTGGAGCTCTACAAGGATATAGGTGCTGATGGCATACGTTTCGAAAGAAATATTTGATCATATAATCGTGTATTTTCCTTCAGTTCAACGGGAGTGCATGTCGATGAAAATCTAACAAGTGGAAGAGCTGGTATTTACACTTTTCATGCTCAAGGATGTATATATCACAATATTGAAAGTCCACTTCCTAAAGAAGGAAATAGACCCAGATTTCTACAACTATATACATATGATATTGATCATGAAATTGAAAATCGAATGATTGAAAATGAAGACTTGAATAGAGGAATACTTGAAAGGATACAACGTATATTGGATGAGAACAATGAATTTGGTCGGCACTTTCAAAGAGTTTCACAACTTCCCGAGATTGATAATTATAAATTTATAATTAAAGAAAAACCATTGCACCAACAATATGTGTTGCCTACATCTTCAAAAGTTTTCGCAAGATCGCCCAGATCTTACTACTAGAATTTTTCGTGCCAAAAATGAAGATTTAAAGCTTGATATCTACGACAAAAAAGTTTTTGGATTGGTTGCAGCACATGTTCATGTCATCGAGTTTAAAAAAAGAGGACTAACCTATGTTCATATGCTTATTATTCTAGACAATGAAGATAAAGTACATAGCCTAGATGATTATGATGATGTTGTAAGAGCTGAAATCCCAAATAATGTTGAAGAACCATAGTTGTACAATGCTGTCATTAAATGGATGTTTCATGGGCCATGTGGAAGACAACAACCAAATGCTCCATGCATGAAAGACGAAAATTGCAAAAAAATATCCTAAGCAATTTTCATCATGTACCATTTAAGGTAATGATTGTACCCTATTTATCAAAGGCGGGATAACGGTATAAACATCGCACTAGATAATGATGATGATATTATAATGGATAATCGTTGGGTTGTTCCATATAACTCATGGCTGTTGAAAAAGTATGATTGTCATATAAATGTTGAAGTTTGTAGTAGCATCAAATCTGTGAAATATTTATACAAATATGTATACAAAGTTCCAGATTGTGTGACAATGGAAATTCATCCAACATGTGAAAATGATGAGATTCAAAAGATTTTAGGCGCAAAATGGATATGTCCCCAAGAGGCCTTTTGGAGAATTTTTGAATTCTCTTTGCATACAATATATCCTTCAGTTCACCGTCCACTAATGCACCTTCCAAGCAGGCAACAAGTGACTTGTCATGCTAACCAAATTGTAACTGATGATTTATTGGATGACAACCTCTCTACATCAATGTTAATTGAATTCTTCAACACAAATTTACAAGATATAAAGGAAAGGCATTTTTTATAACATGAATTCCTAGAGAAATACACCTGGATATCAGATATTAAAGAGTGGCGATGAAGAGCATCACATAAACAGGTCACAGGAATTTGCAATGTTTCCCCATCAGAAGGAGAACGTTAGTTCTTGCGAATTCTTTTAAATCATGTAAAAGGACCATCATCATTTGACTATCTTCTAACCATCAATGGTATCAAATACCCAACGTTTCGACAAGCAGTGGAAAAGATGGGATTACTTGAAGAAGACCAAAGTATAAGGGCATGTTTGATTAAAGCATCAAACACGCAAATACCATTATCTTTAAGAAGATTGTTTGCAATTATCTTAATTTTTTGTGCACCAATGGGAGTGAGAAAATTATGGGAAGAATTTTTCTATAATATGGCTGAAGATTATCCGAGTTCAAGGGCAATGGCTCGATCTATACTTGAAAATCGTCTTCTATGTGATCTTAATGATCTATTAATGAACCGCTATAAAATAATATCTGATTTTGATCTTCCAAGTATTAGAAATGATATAGATGATAATTGTCTCTCTTCCAAATTGATAGAGGAACAATATTCTATTATAACGCATAAAGAGGACTTTGCATTTAACGAAAAACAAAATGAAGGTAAAAAATATGCATATACTGCAATTACTAATGTTGTTTATCATAAGAGGAGAAAAATCTATTTTACAGATGGCCCTGGTGGGACGGGAAAGACCTTTCTTTATCGAGCAATACTAGCAAAACTTAGGCAAGATGGTTTAATTGCACTTGCGATAGCTACATCAGGGATAGCCACAAAACCTTAACGGGTGGTCCAACAGCACATTCGCGGTTTAAAATCTCAATCAATCTAACTTCAACATCAATGTGTACGATACCTAAACAGTCTGAAGTGGCTAAACTTATGAGATTAGTGCCTGTTTTTATTTGAGATGAGCAACAATGACCCACAGATATGCTTTTGAAGCACTGGATAGAACTATAAAAGACATACTGGGAAATGACATGTCATTTGGAGATAAAGTTATAATCATCGGAGGGGATTTTAGACAAGTTTCACCAGTTGTACAAAATGGTACAATATCAGAAATTATTGATGCGTGCATTGTTAAATCATCATTATGAAAACATGTAGAAGTGACCATATCACTCAAAATATGAGAGCAAAAGAAGATACATTCTACGCAAATTTCCTACTATGAGTTGGTAATGAAAATGAGCCACATATATGTGAGAATATGTTAAGACTCCTACACGAAATGGTTATACCATCGGATGATGAAAAACCAATAACTACTCTAATGAATTCAACTTTTCCAAACTTATACGTTAATGTATTCTATACAAAATATACGACTACAAGGACTTTGATCACTCCACTTAATGATAATGTGGATATGTTAAACGATCAAGTTATAAATCTTTTTCCTGGCGATCATCATGTCTACTACTCTTTCAATTCTATGGAAGATGATATAAGAAATCTATACCAGCTTGAATATTTGAATTCAACAAATTCGAGTGGTTTACCGCCACATAAATTGATCTTGAAGAAAAGTGCACCAATTATGCTACTAACGAACTTCGATCCAAAAAATGGATTATGCAGTGGTATGTGACTTATATGCTGTGAACTTCACATAAATATCATAGATGTAGAAATTGTCATCGGTCACTTTGCTGGAACTCAGGTTTTCTTACCAAGAATACTTATGAAGCCCTCTGAAAATATTTGTTTACCATTTACTTTATTATGTAAATAATTCCCTATAAGAGTAAGTTTTTCTTTAACTATTAACAAAGCTCTAGGATAAACAATTCCGAATGTTGCAATTTACTTACCCCAAAATGTATTCAGCCATGGTCAACTTTATGTTGCATTATCAAGAGGAGTTTCAATGAAAAACACTAAAAAAACAATAAAGTTCAAGGGCAATCCAAAACATACACAAGAAATGTTGTGTATAAGGATGTGCTAATATCTTCAAAAGGACAAATTTGATATTTTTTCATTAGTTATTTCTTTATGTGATGTTTGACACATAATTCACAAAAAAAAATTTTTTTTTTTTTAAATAATACAAGCTTATAGAATAATAATCATCGGCGATGAAATAAATCTTCATTTTATTGATTATTTTATATATAAAAGTATGCTTTCGTGTATGTCATTTGTATGTCACTTTGCACTTGCAAATCATGTATATTTCGGTTACATATATATTCTTGAATTTTTGAAACATATGTCATTTGTAGTATTTAAATGCACATGTCGTGCTAATATTACTTAAATACAATAGCTTTGGTATAATACTTTTTTTTATTACCAGCATGAACTTTCTCAGACGTTTCTCTATAGATATTACCAAATGTCAATATCATTTAAAAATAAAATCTCTCAAACTATTTTTTTAATAAATTCAAAACGCTCTCTTACATATATTACCAAATTTAGTATCACTTAAAAATAGGATCTAAAAATTAAACTTCCTATACATTTTCGCTCTTTGTAAATTGATAACAGAAAAAGATTCAACCTAACAAAAAAAATTAAATGTTCCAACTTAGAAATAAAATATACACTTGATTTCAACGCAAAAACGTACCTAAATATTTATGAGAATCATTTCTCTTGAATATGTTAAATACATAAAAAATCAATTCACCCGCAAAGCGTGTGCTATTGTCACGCGTGAAACGCATGCCATAACACTCGTTCTACCATAATGGATTTAAAGCACGCACCATTGAACCTTGAACAAAAACATGCAAAGTCAATCAAAATGATCTTGCTTTTATCCATTGTCGATACAAGAAGATTGACTAAAAGCTGTGTTTACAAATAGACAAAAATAAGATAGAAATTAGAATTTGGCTCTTATTTCAAGTTTGAAACACCAAAAACTCTCATCAAAATCAACATTTCTATTTTCACTTTCAGCAATTTATTTTTCTTTCAAGAATTAAATATGAGCTTAACTGCATGTTTCTACGACCAAGCTGCTTTTCTGTTTTTTATTTATTTTATTTTTAAGTGCAAATATTTGCAGTTTTTACTGCAAATATTTACATTGTAAACCGCAAATAAATACATTATAAACTGCAAATATTTGCAGTTTAAATATCGTAAATATTTGTACTTTAAACTATAAATATTTGCATTTTTTGACTGAAACTAAAAATGTGAAACTTGTTATGAAGAGGATGTTTTTGTATTTTGAAAAGGTTATCTAAAAGTAATCATTAATAAATAAAAAAATGACAGTTTTGCGTTTCCCTTTTTTTAATTTGAATACGAGAAGATTAACTTTAGTATGAATAATATACAATATAACACTCTAACATAAATTTTTTATTTGAACAGAACTAGTGTGACCGAGAAAAGAGGGCGTGTAATTGGATATGAAACAGAAGGCAGATAACATGAAAGGTTTAGGAAGCGTTCTTTGGGAACGGTAACGATGTATTTGAGCGGGACATTTGAGTGGGGAAGTTGAGTGAATGAGTAATGCGTTTGTGTGTTGCGAATGAGATATTTGAACGAAGTATTTAAAATATGATTTTTAATTTAACTGATTTGTAGTTAACTAATCATTTATTTTAATGTGTAATATACGTTTAATTAAAACGATAGAACAATACAAAAATCTAAATAAAAAAAATCAATTATACAATAGTAGTAAGTACAGATAACATGATACAATATTTCAGTGTAGCATGTTGCAACAATTTCATCTCTTATGGTATTTCAAATTGTAACATTTCATGGCATATGTGTCGTTGCACCTGTTTCAGTCGCTCTATTTGGTGATTTCTCATACTATAATATTTCTCTGGTATAAGATCGGGATCATCATCATAAGTTATAAAATATGGATTATCAATATTATATTTTCGTACGAAATTGTGTATATCCATTGTAGATACGACAACTTTTACTTGAGTTTCAAATAAGTATGTTGGTATATCCTTCAAAACGACAAACTGTTTTTTCGTATTCCAAAGTTTCTCTCAATTGCCATACATAAACTTGAATGATAGAAACTAAAATTTTCATTGATCGATTTTGGATGATTTACGGTTTTATGAAAATGAGGAATATGATATCTGATATTATGATAAGATGGTAAATAACCATGATGAAGTGGATAATTTGATCAACTAAATAATATTGTTCGGATGGAGGTGATGAAAGTTAGAGATTATGTCATTCATAACTGAATTAAAAATTCTACTATCATGCGCAGTGCCTTGCTAACCAGTCATAACATGGGTAAATTATAAATCGAATAGCATGCTGCTAAGATATTCTGTGTAGCATAACCTTTTCGTCCTATGTATGGGATAACTCGACATGTCGGTAAGTGTACCATTACGTGTGTACCGCTATAGTATCAACACAATTTCTAAAATATGGATAGCATCAGCTTAAAGTTCTAATATGATCTGATATAGTACTAAATTGAGGATAATTTGATTTGATAATATCTATAGTAAGTAATTGTGTAGCATCTAAAACAGCATGAAAACAAACTGAAAATGTACTACTTGACATTTGAAATCTTTTGTTTATTTGTTGATTTGAGAGCGCTGCAGTTATGATATATACGAATATGACAATTATTTCTCTGATACTAATTTCTTTCATTGTAGTCAGACTATAATTTTACAGCCTACCGCATAGCGAGAGAAAACAAAGTCTTTTCATTTGAAAATTTCGTTGACTATGTCTTGATACCCATTTAATATGTCGTTCATCCACATTAAACCGATATAACATGACATGGCATCGGAATCTATTTTCTAATTAGACATTCTTGATATAAAATGAAATATGTAAGTAAGAGAAGAGAGATGAATAATGGTGTGAAGAAGATGAAGGGGAAGGAGATTGGCTTATAGGGGTGTGGGTTGGTAATACATTGACATCCAACGCATCTGACGCCAACATACCAAATTCCAACGATCGACAAACAGAACAAAGAGGAATTAACCGTTGAAGCATAAGACGCATCCTCAACGGAAATGGATCAAAAAATGACTACGAACGGCACCTGCAACCTCAATTTTAACGATAAAATATTTGTTTCGGTTTGAATATGATTTTTCAAAATTATAAGCTTTTAATGGATAAATCAGTACCGCAAAAACCATCAACTTCGATTTGCACAGCGGTTTTTTTCTTTTCCTTTTTCCTTTTCTTTTGAGGAAACCACTTTGGATCTATCCTACAAAACATTCCATTTGAACGAAACGTGTTGCCAAAAATATTATGATTAACAGTCGTGGATAGAAGTTAGGAGTAGCATACATGTGATTTATTATAACGTACACAACAAATATTTCTAAACACGCATAACATATACTTGGCATCCACCTATATATCATACATGAAAGACAGAATATTCTCTGCAATACATGCAACCTTACATGTTCACCCATATAAAATCTATATTATATACAGTATACAGACATGCGCTTGTAATATTATTCAAGAGGAGCAACATGCTCAGTCGACTTGTGTAAATTCAAGAGCATTTCCATCTGGATCTCTTGTAAAAATAGCTGGCCGACCTGAACGGCTGAGAGTGTATTGGATTCCTGCAACAATGAGTTGTCGACTAATTATTCTTCCAAATGAAAAACATTTCCACTTTATATGCACTCGCTTTGTTTTGCGATTAGAAGGACAAAATACTTGAATAGAATAAGGATATGAGATTTGTAGGTTTTCTGTTTTAAAAAAGTGGTAATGATAATTAGCTTCTATTTGACAAAATCAACCAGCAATTATCTTTAGCTTTTGGTCGGAGCCGATTGTTTATTTAAATAGTTTATCAATAATACCATTTTCAAACATAATAGATTTCTTTTCTTTCTTTATTCATTGCTTTTAGTTATATTAAATATTATTCAAACAATTTGTATACGTCAAACTTAGTATTAATTTTCATTTCAACCAAATCTTTTCTAGGTCCAACTAAACTTTTATCATCTGCTTTTGATTTTAGTTTTTATTTCTGATAATTTTTCCATCACCGAAAAGCACATTATTAACTGTGACATCATATATTAAAAATGAAAACCATTATTAAAAAGTGTTTTGTGATGCATACAAATAAAGTAAAAAGTGTTTTGTGATGCATACAAATAACTTTTGAACAAAAATATGATAACTGTCAAGCACATTATTAAAAATGAAAATATATATAACTTTGATTTAAAGAGAAAACAAATCCAAATAAATAAACAAATAATTTTGAAAAACCAAATAAAAATATGTGACATCTTTTGTGTTAAAATGAGGAAAAAAACATTGATTTACACACTTAAATTTGACAAAGGCAAAATAAAATAAAATATGTTATTTGTACCATAGTTGCGTCAAAGAATAATCAATATTAACAATGAAAGGTAGTATCATCGAAATAATCATTATTGTTAATAAGAAAATTTGTTGTCAGAATGCAAACAAAAGATATTTTCAGCATTCAGCAATTGGCACTCATCAATCAGCATTTTATACAAACGCAACTTGATCTTACTACCATTTCAAAATTTCAATTGTTCTTCTATACTAAGAAATACAAAGTTCTTAAGTTGATATGGTGGAAAAATTCTTTCAAAGAGGGGTACTAAAAAGCCAAGGAAAATTGATATATAGTTGATGATCGGTTGGAGCTTTTACTCCTGCGTATCAATTGACTGGTAGTATAACAGGAATGATTTGAAGACAATCATTGACGCATTTTGTAAACAAAATATAGAAAAATGCTAGGAATACATTTTTGAAAACTAACAACTATTCCACCCTCCATGTACCTAATAAACAATAAACTTCAAAAGACTTCAGTTTTTTTACTTAGCTGTTAGATTTCGATGACACAATATTTTCAAGTTGAAATAGATTTTCGTGATATTATGAGTCAATGTAGAAGTGTGACTCATGTATATGTTAAATAATATTAACTGTCTTTTTATTGCATTAAGAAAAGGCAAAGAATCATCTATACGGAAATAAATTATTTTGAAAGATGAAAGTAATCAATTAATTCGCTGATCAACTGATTCAAAAAGACATTTTATCAGAAAAATGCATATTAGAAAAAAAAAATCAAATAGACACGTTTTCCATATGAATCGGTGAATTGATGACGCATTATTGACGTAAACCTATTACTTCAACCCAAGTAGTAATTTTTGTATAAAGACGGTCATTGTTTAGAGATTAATATCATCCGCTCGAATTATATTTCTCCATATTGTTCTAATTGGCCACCATTATCAATCGTGCAATTTCTTTTCTCGACAGATAATAAAACCTTCTCTTTACAAAGTGGATGTGTACTATCACGTCGTAGTGGAATCACAATAAATCACGTCTTTTACTTTTCAGTTATTTGCATTTGTGATCTGTGATTTTGTGAATTGGGATATTTGTGATTGACATTTTCTGTTTATTCTACCTCATCAACAACATGATTCAAATTCAAAACTCCACAACGTTTGGGTGTTAATCCGAATTTTTCCTAGCAATCTGGCATCGAAGCTATTTGCTTGTCGATGGAAGGTGTTAGACAATATAACAAGAGATGAAGATATTCTAGTTGTAGCACCATATATCAGAGGATTTTATGTAGCGTCAGGAACCAACAATAGAAAAATGGAACGATGACAGAGACTTGGAAAACTGGCAATGAAAGATGAAAGTTGTTCTAAGAAGGAATAGGGTTCATCAGATGGTATTTGATATTGAAAATTTGTTTGCTGGTATTTCAACCGTGGAGGAAGAAAAAATATAAGAGTAAGTTTTTATTACTCTACATCGTGCAATGGGAGAGTGTTACTCGAAAATTAACGATGAAACACATCTTCAAGTACTACTCTACTAGAAGAAATCGTTCACAAACTGTCTAATTTTGTTAAAGACATTTTTCACTACGAAGATGAAAGAATGTACTTTACTTAAGACTCATCTTAGCCTTTTTGATGTTCTTATAATGAAGATAAAAACTGTCGTTTGAAGGTGAATAAAGAGCAAATGTTTGAACGTGAATAAAGAGGAAAAGACAATGATTATTTTGTGTTCTCTTCCGAAACGATACACCGATTTCACAAATAGTCTGATGGGTAGAAGAGATACTTTGACATTTGAAGATGCGAAGATAGGTCTTCTATCTAAAGACTTGAGGGATCAGATGAAGGAGATGTGTGAAGGTGATATACTAGAAGTACTCAGCGTCTGTTGTTGAGACAAGATGAGAAGAGAATAAGAGTTAGAATCTTAATGGACATTCTAAATATAGAAAACCTGAAAATGGTTAGAGAGGAAAGTCCAAAGATGGGAAGTGCCACCATTATGAAAACAAGATTAGTGGAAGAGAGATTGCCCAAACTTAATAGACCGATTGAGGATGGATTTTCATCGATTGCGATGGAAAAGATTGTATTTGACGATATGCTAACTGCAGCACTATCAGATATATTAGATCATCGGGTGTTTAATTCGAGTGCATCATTTCACATGATGTCAAATAGAGATTACTTTGGTTCTTTTGTCAAGGAGAGAAGTGTAATTCTTATGGGGAATGAAGCTAGTAGTGGAATCATGTCAGAGTGTACAGTACAGATTCAGATGTTTGACGGAGTGATTCGCAATTTGATGAACGTGTGCTATGTTTCAGATCTTCAGAAGTCGTTGATATCTTTGGGTCAATTGACATCCAACGATGCAAGATAACTATGGAGAAGGGTGGTGCATTCCAAAATCTGTATATGTTGGAAGGAACCACCATACTTCGTGAATCATTCGTTGGAGTTGACAATTCTCCTGCTTTGGATGCCGCCAGATTTTACCATTTCAAATTAAGTCATATTTCGAAGAAGGGCTTAAAGTTGTTTCGCGGACCGAAGATGATCAAAGAGGAGAGCTTTGACAGGTTAGATTTCTATCAAGAGTGTGTACTGGAAAAGCAAATGAATGAATATTTTGGTATTGGACTTCATAGTTCATATAGGGTACTTAATTATGTGCATATAGATGTTTGGGATCCATGCTTCCATTAAGGGACAATGTATTTTATTTTCTTTATAGACGACTTTTCTTGAAAGGTTCGGGTGTGTGATGAAAACTAAATTAAAAGGCTTTGAGAAGTTTAAGGTTTTGAAGACACTAGTTGAAAACCAATTTGAATGTATTGAAGGTCTTTAATCCGATAATGACGACGAACTTATTTGTTGGGAGTTCCTTGACTTTTATAAGCAGCATGGTATATAGAGACATTTCACTACATTAGAGATCTGAAATCCAAATGTGGTTGCTGAAAGGATGAATTAGACTCTACTTGAAATTTACCGGGGGCTTAACTAGATGCTTTTGGACTAAGCCTTTATCAACTATAGTGCACATCATAAACCGAATTTTGTGCTCACCATATATGGGAAGATTTCAGGAGAAAAGTGAAGATGTAAAACAATGTAACTTGGTTATTTCTACATTTTTGGTTGTCATGTGTATGCACATCATAAGCATATAACATACAATGATATATTCAAACGATATATGAATGAAGTCAAATGGTATCACATTCAGAACCTGGTTAATAGGAAGATTGTACATTTCAGAGATGTTACATTTGATGAGTTTGCAATGTTCAAGCTTAGGAAAGATTTATCTACTGACTCAAATGGTAAGTGGTATGACGTCATAGGCTAATGTCCTAGTCATGGATTCAAACCCCATAGACATCAAAATGAGCGCTCTACTTGTATAAAATACCACTCTTATTGTAAAAAAATGATTTACCCACAACATTAGATCAGTTTCTGATAGATCTAAGGAAATAAAGAGCTCCCCACATTTTAGTCTAGAAGTAAAGTTAGAGTTGTAGATAAGATAGGAGAAAATGTAGTTGATAAAAGTCAAAGGATGGTTCACGGATGTCTTCTAGCAGTGTTGGTGATGTACATGAAGCTGGATGAAGTTCAGCTCAAGGTGAAGCCGAAAAAAGTTTAGACGATGTTTTATCTAGGACTGTTAGGCCTCCCCATAGGTATGTAGATTGACAATATGTAAACGCGAGTCTTAATGATAAATTTGATTACGACATACATCTGTGTAACATCCCATAGTTTTTCAAAATTAAATATTTAAATGGTAAAATTGTATTTAACATAAAGGGTAAAATGATAAATTTTTACCGCACTGGAATTAGGCTTCGGGAGGACCTATTTTATTGTGTCTAAAGCGTCATTGAATGTCTGAAAACATATGTAATTTGCTGATTTTGGTTAAACGGGACTATAAATCAGAAGAAGTCAAACTCGACGGCATTTTCGTAATATATTGGTTTTGAAATTTTAGGCTATACATGTGTTATTTCAATCTATAAATAGAAATGCTAAACCTATTCTCTAATCCTACTTGAGTCTAAACCTTTTACAATTAATTTTCATCTTCTTATTCACCTTATCTTCAAACCAAATTCTCCAAATCAAATCAAAATTAAATAAAAATTTAATATAAAACTGATCATCACAAAAAGAGCCATGTAAATAATTCGATGTCATTTCAAATTTCAAGAATTGGAGTTTTGAAGGCGAGAAATTTCTGGACAGCAAATAGGAATGATTCACGTCAAATTGGAAAGGATGCACACTAATCAATGTGTACGATTCATCATATTTGAGCATATATATTAGTAAGATATAGCGTTTCATCTCTTTGGTCATAAATCACATTATATATGACGAGTTGGGACTTCGAACCCAATAGCGTCACATTTGGTGGTACATGAATTGAGACTTTGAGCTCAATATTGTACATATGTTAGACGACGGTGAGTTGCGACTTCAAGCCAAATAGTGTCGCAGTTGATAGTACACAAGTTGGGAATTTGACCTCAATAATGTACAAATGTTAGGAGATGGCGAGTTAGGACTTTGAGCGCAATAGAAGTTGACGGCACACGAGTTGAGACTTGAGCTCAATAATGTGCATATTTTTAGATGACGATGAGTTGAGACTTTGAGCCCAACAGTATCCCATTTGTTTCGACATACGAGTTTAAGACATTAAGCTCAATAGCATGCACATGACTAGACTTGAGATAGATTATCGTGAGACATTAGCATATTATGTCATTATAGTATTATGTGATTTGTTGGATACATGTGATATAAATTAAGATATGGTTTTCGAGCATAAGTGTTGTTTTACTAACTTATTAGTATTATACATTTATATGATGTGTTTCACTCACCGGACATATGTCTGATTCCCTCTATCACTTTTTTCTTTTTAGTTATATTCTAACAGGTCGACAGAGAGGACTGGCTTTGACTTGGAGGTGATGGTACAATGAAGCTGCATATTTATTTATTAGCTATCTACTATTGTATTTCAATTATTTAAAAACATTATAATGTGTATGTTACCAGTAGAGAGATATTGTAGTTGAATTTATTTGATACTGTATTTTTTTTGTTTGGTAATTGTATTATTGATTACTATTATATTTTATTCTTTCCGCTTTGAATTTTAAAAAATACAGAGTATTGTAGACGAATCTATGATTTATTTTATATTTTACCTCAAAACGGTATGTTGTATGTGAGGTATGCGATATATGCGTCTATTTATGGGTGAATCGGGACGTCATCGACGGGAATGTTTCAATGTGATTCATGATGAACCATTTGATTTTGAAAAAGCCATGAAGTCAAGTGATAACTCGAAGTGGATTTGCGCTGACAAAGACAAGACTTGGGATTCGATATCACCTCCTCAAGAAAGTCAAGTCATTGACTACAAGTGGGTGTTCAAGGTGAAAGAAGATGGAAGGTACAAGACTGGATTAGTTGCGAAAGAATTTTCATGGTGAAAGGGAATGAAGTACGATGAAATTTACGCTCTTGTTGTGAGACATACCTCCATTCGAATTTTGATTGCATGTTAATCATGACTTAGAGTTGAAGCAATTTAATGTGAATACGACTTCCTTGAGTGGTGACTTGGAGGCAACCGTTTACACGATGCAGTTGGACGAATTTAGTATAAGTGAGAAAAAGATTGGGTTTGTAAGTTGAAGAAGTCTCTTAAAGACTTAAAGAGTCGACTGGATAATGGTACAAAATATTTGACTCTTTTATGTTTTCACTTGGTTTTGATCGTAGTATTAAAAATGTATGTTTTTATTCTAAGTATTTAAAAAATGGTAATTGGATATATTTGCTTTTGTTTGTGGATGATATGCCAATTGCTTTCGAGAATAAAATTGAAATCAATAAATTGCATTTCAGATCAGAAGTGGAATTCGAGATGAAGACCCTAAGGAAGCAAGAAAGATTTGGGTATGAAAATCGAAAAGGATGGAATACATAGACTTTTAAGGCTCACTCAAAAGGAATGCATTTGTTAGGTGCTTTCTCGGTTTAACATGGAGAAAGCAAAGGCAATCAGTATACATAGATCTTTACACATACAACTTTCTAGTAAAGGTTCTCTCATCTCATAGAAGGACAATGTCTACATGCAGAAGATGTCATATGCGAGTACATTTGGTAATTTGATGTGTGCTATGGTGTGCACTAAGTATGACATCAAACAAGCAGTTAATTTGACAGGAGATGTATGGAAAATTCAGGAAAGAGCATTGAAAGGCAGTGAAGTATATTTCTAAATATTTTAAAGAAACTCCCAACCATGGATTTATTTGTAACAGCAGAGGTTGAGATTTCATTTTGGTTGAATTTTGTGGTTTCGACTATATCGATGATAGAAATCGAAGGATGTTAGTTATGTGTTCATTCTTGGAGTTACAACTATTAATTGGCGAGAGGTTACAAATAATGGTTAATTTGTCTACTACGGAGGCAGAGACGATAGTTGTTGTTGAAGCAGCTAAGAAAGTACTCTACTTGAAGGGCTTCGTATATGGTGGAGTTTCAGTGAGTTATGATAATCAAAGTGCAGTTCAACTAGTTGAAAATCTAGCTTTCAGCTCGAGAACGAAACACATAGAGGTAGGAGAGTCTTTTCTAGTTTTGATGAATAAAGAGAAGCTAGTTCGTATTCAAAAGGTTCGCATGGAGAAGAATGCAACAGACATATTTAACAAGCCCTCATTTGCTGCAATGTTCGAGAATTGCTCGAACTCGATCTGCTTATTGAGGTGCTAGTTGTCACATGGTGGCGAATTGAAGAATGAGTTGGTAGATAGCAACATTTGTTTTCATGATGATATTGAAATTGACAGGTAATATTGACACGGAGATGGTAATTCAATATTTTGTTGGCCCACGCCGACCTTACCGAAGTTCGTTGACAAAGTACAATGAGTGATGACTGTATCGAAACGCACTGAAAAAATATCCGTGGTGTTTTGTTCTAGAGTTGCTTGAAGTATGAGGATCTAGGTAAAATTGGTAGGCTAGTATGAAAATATAACATCAAGGTAAAGATTGTTGGATTCGACGATACAATATTTCCAAATTGAAATAGATTTTAAAGATATTTTGAGTCAAGATGGAATTGTGACTCAAATATATGTTCAAAAATATTAATTGCCTCTTTAATGCGACAAGGAATTATCTCCATAGAAACGAATTATTTTGAGAGATTGAGTGATCATCCAATTCATTAACAGCTGATTAAAGAAAACTAAAAAATCAAACAGATATATGATCCCCACATGATTCGTTGAATTGATGAGGGATTGATTTATAGACATAAATCAATTACTTCAATCTCAAGTAATAATATCCATATTAAGACGGTCATTCTTTAAAGATTCGTATTTCTTTCAAGTTAAATTTCTTCGTACTCTTTTATTTAGACTACATTATCAATCTTGCAATTTTCTTTCCTCGAAAGTAATGAAATCTCCTCCCTCTAAAATGGATGTATATTATCTTAGATAGTGGAACCACTATAAATCATGTGTCTTTCACTTTTCAGTTATTTGCATATGTGATCGATGATTGACATGTTATGTTTGTTCTACCTCACCATCAGCACGATTTTAATTCAAGTTTGCATTATGTTTGGAGTGTTAATTTGAATTTTTCCCAACAAGTATTATAACTTCTACAGGCGCAAGGAGAAATGTATTAGAAGTGCTCATCATCCAAATTTTCTATAAAACCCCGTGCAGAAATCTATGTTCCAAACTCAAACTTTTTTTTCACGTGCAGTTAGATATTGTTTTTTGACTTATTATTATTGTTATTATTATTATATATTTACATAATTACCCTTTAAGACCACAGTACAAGAAATGTAATCTTCCCCGAATCCTTTTCATATCCACACGATTTATGTGATATAATTGTGTTGAATTTAAGACCTTTGATGTCTGTTTTTCGTTTGACTTTGAATATGTAAAGTAGCATTTGACCTTTTTAGGATGCATTTGCTAGTTATGACTTACGACAAAACATAGAAACATAGGACATAATATTGAGCAGCTACAAACGCACTAATATGAATAATAGGAAACACTAATATGAATAATAGGAAAACAAACGACGATCACACTTATAAATGATTAACACTTTTTGTTTAAAACACAAATACCCCCTTGGCTCAAGCCACAACCACCTACTCTACTTAAATTAAATAAGCTTTACTTTTTAAGGTTTAACTTTCACTCTGTACAATAAATCCACCTCTCTGAATAACTGCATTAGGTACATCAGCTCAAAGCTTTCTCAAAAGCGGACCAGTGACCAGATGAGCGATCAGAAGAAATGGATGTACTTTTAAGGACAAAAGTCAGATGTCTAAGGTGTTTATCTTTTGTTACATTCATTCTGGAATCTTTTTGGACAAGCAACACAAAGTTGCAAGTTGGAGAAGAAAGTTGGAGAAGAAAATTGGATAAACTGGATGCACAAACTGTGGAAGTAACAAATTTATAACATGCAGATTTGGGGAAACTCATACATGAATGTAGGACTCTGACCACATACGATTCAGATGACAAACCTGTCCAATACACAGTAAAACTAGAAACATGGTAAGTGAACTTCAATGTGAAAGATATTTTGGCCTCTGATGGCTTCTAAGCATATAGGTTTCACATGTTATCCTCACACTGGACTCTATTACACATTACACACAATGAAAACATGGGCTATTTGCATATTCCATCTTCCAAAAAAAATTGATGCGAGTCTGGACTCTGGACATAATAATAAAGGATCCCAATATTCCAAAAAATAACAATGCTAACTTTTTAACACGCGTAAAATTTAATATTAACCGCACATTTCTAAAGCATTGTCTATTTACGATAAAAAGTACCACATCATTTTTTGAAGGTAGTAGGGAGTAATTGTCATGTAGAAATGGACTGAGCATTATACCTCCTCAGGGCCTCAACCAAGATATTAGCTATTGCGCTCCCATGAAGACATTCTTTCTCATTAATTGGATCAATAAAACTTCTAAAAACATCTTAAGCATAATAAATATCCTACATTCATTTATTTGCCTAACTGAAGCAGACATTGTTATTTGATTTACCAATAATAGATTGCAAGCCTTCTAAATTTTCTTGCATCAAATTTACCAAATTGCTTCAACCAGTGTTCTTTATTGTTAAGATTTTCAGTGGTCGGACGTTAGGTGCTTATATTCTCTATTAAATGGGCAATTAGTTATAACCCCTAAATGGTACAAATGATCAAACACAAGATCAAGATATAAAGATTGACTAGTTACCAGCTCCATCCAAAATCTCTTTAAGCTTTGCAACATTTTTTATTGCAATACAAGCATGACGGTCACGTCCCCCATGTTCAGGTCGACCAGTTAATGGATCTGGGTTGGGAAGTTCCATCAAATGGATCATCTCATCTCCGACCCACAACCAAGCACCTCTGTATGGAAGCTTATCATTGGGCCTTGCCTCGTTTATTTGAAGGCCTGGTATTGCAGGCAATTCGTTGTTTTATCACAAAGTATCAAGAAGTACATTTTAAACTGATGAAATCTGTTTAGTCTTTTTTTCCAAGCCATGTGTAGTTCATGTTGGTTTAGCACAATATTCATTTGCATGGAAACTGTTTCATGTTATCATAAATTTTGTACTTAATATTTCAAGAAAAGATTTCATCAAGTTTAAGATTTAGATATCAGACTTGAAATTCATACATACCAAGAAGATTCTGATAAAACTCAAGCGACTTCTCAAGGTTTTCACATAGAACTCCCACGTGGTGGACGCCAACGACACCATAATCTGTGCAAAACATTTGGGGAAATAAGAGAATGTATGATGGGTGATATGCTGATGTATGCAGTTATATGCAATGGCCAAACTTGTGGCAAAATCATACACAGATAAATGCCTTTATGTCATCCTCAAGGTGTGTTAGAGCAATTTGCATTTCCATCCAAATTCAATAATATAACTCGCTAAGTCCAACGAAATCTCTCGAATTCAAGGTGCAACAGTAAGTGTTTGATGTGTGAGTTTGTTGAACTATTTAGCAGGCATTTTGGTTTGAGTGAACAAGAAGTGTGAGCAATTTTGTTCAAGTTTAATCAAAAGCATGTACTTTAATATTTTTGTTTAAGAACATGTTTGTTTGGGAAGTGTGGAATTAGATGTTATCAGAACATCTAGTGCTTAGGATGAGTGTGTGAATCTATGTTAACAAATGTCTAGGCTTAGAATGAGTGTGTGTATCTATGTTAACAGCGCTTCTCATGAGAAAGTCACACTGCTGATTCATATTTTAATAACTTAACTTAGCCTTCAATTACTAAAATATAGATGTTAAGGACATTGATAATAACGGAATGGGGAGCTTGTTGCATTATGGAATAAAACAAGGACCTTTGTTACAATCTTTAGAAAACATTACCATGTCAATCTTAGGGAGCTGTATAACCCACTTAAGCAACAATTTAGCTTTTTCTTATTTAAACAAATAAATAAATAAAAGGTTTTCCTTGTCCAACTCTTAGCTACTCCTATGAAAGATTACTGATGGAAAACGGTTGCAAAAACTTAATGCTTAAACGAATCTTCATAAAAGTAGTTGATTTTGTATTTTGAAAAGGTATTACTAGTTTTCAGCATTAAGGTAGCTTATAACATTTTAGCTTTCGACTATGAACTTACCAGTTAATTATGCAAGTGAAAATATAGTTCCCTGATATCATATACAATTTATCTTAACGTCTGTAATAAATATTTCAGACACAACTAAAATACTTTGAACCTAGTCGCTGGAGTTCTCACAGAAGATTCCAATGCAAGATTAGAAATTGCAAATGAGTAATTGTTCATATACATTTGATTTTAGTTTCATGCACTGGAACATAATCTGATTACCTAATTTAGCCTGCAAGCACTAGAACATACAAAGCTAAGGACACAAGTAATATTGGAATGTGAAGCTTATTGCATTATGGTATAAAGCACAGAACCTTTGCTTGTTACAATCATTTAGAAAACTTACCAAGTTAATCATAGGGAGCTGTATAACCCACTTAAGCAACAGTCTGGGCTTCTTTTTCAGAACAAAACTTTTGCTTGTGCAGCTTTTTTATGAGCACTATACAACTTTTAGTTACTTTCATGAAAGATCATTACGTAAAATGGTTCGAAAAACTAACTCATATGAATCTTCTTTAAAGTGGTTAATTTTGCAATTTGAAAAGGTATTACCAGTTTTCAGCAATTTGAAAAGGTATTACCAGTTTTCAGCGCTAAAGTAGCTTATAACATTATAGCTTGTGGCTTGGGATCTTACCAGCTAATTATGCAATTGCAAGTATACTGCCTTGGTATCATATACAAGTTATCTTAACATCTGTTACAAACAGTTCACTCATGATTAAAATAAAAGAAGCTTAGTCACCAGAGGTCTAGTAGAAGCCATAAATGTAAGACTGGAACTTGAAAACGAGTAATTGCTTGTATGCATTTGATTTTAGTTTCATGCACTGGGACATGTAGCAATTGAAAAATCAACTCTTGTAGTACTATGTAGTATAAAATCTTCCTACCATGTCGTTAAAAGTGTATCCTGTTAGTTTTCAGATCATTTGTTCTTTTCAAACAGAGAGGGTATAAAAAAAAAATTCACAACTCAAAGTTTCCTTGCAACTATTTGGCGAAAGCTTAATTATTTCATTACAGTACAGCATTTTGTGTCTGAATCAGTTCTCCAATTAAATCCAAATTGGTAGTTAAATGGACTGCAAGTTAAGAGAAATTAAATTTTAAGGAGACACCATTCCAAATGTATTTCGTATGAGGAGTTTTTATTTTAATTAACAAATAATTAAATTATGATACTATCCCCTTTTACTTGTAATAACTCTTCACAGTTGTATTCATTTTCTACCTTCTTCAATCCTAAAAAAAGCAAACGCACTGTACATTAAAAAATAACAGCGTTTAAATCCATCGTATCTAAGTACACATTTTGGAAGAATGTGGTTAGATAAAAGTTGTTTGCTATAATTATTAATTAACTTTTTGTAGGAAAAAAGGGATTTTCAACACCGATAATTGTGTACATGATTTTTGTAAATAGATGATCATTGGCTGTACAAAATTATGTCTTTGAATGCATAAAAGGCATTTGATATAATGCAAAAGAAATAAAAATATATGTGATTTAAAGTTATGTGATTTATTAATTGAGGTTGAAAATGGATTTAGTATTTGGATTATAAGGAAACCAAATATATACCGATCCATCATAACAATAATTAAATTGATAAACAATAGTGCTCTCTTAATCATTTTTAGAGTCTTGCTAAAAATATCTTTGTACTGAGTAACGAAACTACTTGTTTTCATAATCCAAACATCTTTATACTCATATTGTACTAGTTTCAACCCACACAAAGATAATAATAGATAATACATAAAGAAGAAAAATCAAATAAAAAAACACAGAAATAAGCATAATCTCCAAAATGGTGACATGGATAATAAATCTAGGCTAATTATATTCAAACACCGAAAATTACTTAACCTACACCTGAACTTTAAAAAATTAATTTTACGACAAATTTGTCCTTCATTACAACATTAACAATTGTTTTTGTAACTCGTTAAATTGGAAATGTAACTTATATAAGAACAAAAAGAAACATTAATAATTTTAATCATTAATCTCACTACAAGCTTGAAATAGAATAAAATAGAAGAGATAATAATTTGATTATCTTTTGTTTTTCTTATTTGTGTTTTTTCCCTTTCAAATCAACAAAATTGAGATAATGATTTTAAATAGATATTGATAGTTCTCCTAAATGAAGGATTGACATGAATTAAAACCAATGAAAATTTACCCATACATATAGAGTTGAATTGGTCACATTCAACTCTTATTAGAAAACTTTGTTTTGAAAGAGGGAAAAAGCGATGAACAAGATAAGATATGTAATTTTGTTGAAAGTTAAGGGTAGTGTTGTAATTTTTAAGGTGTAGGTAAAGTAAAAATTAATATATAATGATTTGCTAAGAGTTCTGATGTGGTATAGTATTTCTTGGTGTTGCGTATTGTTATTAACACTCCAGTTTTGAATATGAGGGGGTCAAATTTTATGAACACTCCATACAAGATTAAATTGCTGTGAGGAATACATATCTTACTAATAAAACATATATTTTTTACCATTTTTTCCCTTGGCTAAAACATCAAAATCTTAAACAGTTTCAGTTACCTCTCCTTCTCATCCATTGTTGAAAAAGAAGATAGTGGTGAGAACAAAAATTTATCTCGATCTTAACAATCATCGGATCCAAACTTAACGAGAAGGCGGCTGAAAGATAATTTCTTAATCCAATTTATTACGCATTTTATAACAGTTGTAAAAAGGTATTGTTATACACACTTCAGTTTTGAATACGAGAAAGCTAGATTTTATGAGCACTTCTGATAAATTAAATTGCTATGAGAGATACCCATTCTATTTAATAAACATATATTTTTACCTCTTTTGTCCTTAGTTAAACATCAAAATATTAACCACTTCTATTTATTCTCTTCTTTTTTTAAAAGAAAATAACGGCGAGAAGAAAAAATTTATCTCGATCTTCATAATCATATCCAAGCTTTATTGAGAAGGAAATAGAAAGATAATTTCTTAATCCACTTTATTGTGCGTTTTTTAACTATGATAAAAGGTAGGGTTTAAATTTATTTCTTGAATGCTTTCTTGATTAAAAAACAATCTTGTCTCTTTCTCATTTACAATTCCATCTAAAGGTCGGTTTGATTTATCCATTATTTGATTAATGATTTCAAAAAGGTTAACGATAATAAAGGTAGATTAAGATAAGTAAAATAAAAAATAAATAAGTCAATTTGACTGTAATTTTAGGAGGAAGCTTTTTTGATTAATGCTTCTTACAATAAAAAAACTTAATAAAAAATGACCCCTCACATATCCAAAAATAGAGTGTCAATAACAATAGTATGTAAGAAATTATGATTTAAAATTACTCTCTTGGACGCTTTCTTGACTAAAAAACAACCTTGTCAATTTCTCATTTGAATTCCTCTCTTGAGGTAAGTTTGAATTCGACATTGTTTGATTGATGATTTTGGATTAAACGTTATGGTGATTAAAGGGAAAATATGATAAATAAAGGAAAGGACAATGATGTTAATTTGATTGTAATTTTATGAAGAGACTAGTTTGATTAGCACCGATCATAATAAAAAAACTTTCAGAAAGAAAATGACCATCTCATATCCAAAACTGGGATGTCAACAACGATGCCTTCGGTGTTTGAATAAAATTTGTCATAAACTATTACTGGCTACAAAGACTTTTATTAATCATTTCTGATATGCTTGTTTAGAAATCCAATTAAGTTTTTGCAACACAATGGGAAAACACATTCATTGCAAACACTCCTAAATAGAACCGTGCTTCAAATTGAATCTCTCCCTTTATAACTTGGTTTAAATTTCAGTTTCAAACTAAATTAAAATTGAAATTGAGAAAAAACATTCGATCCGCTTTGAAACAAAAAATATCAAGATATTTACTTCCATTGTTATCAAAAAATGTTAAAATCCTACAACTAAAATTTTGTTTCAGATCGCATCTCTGCTTTAACTATTCAATTTACATTCCTCTCAAACTAGGTCAAAGCCATAACTGAGAAAATTCATTTAATCCATATTGATATTGATGATTTAACATACTCATTTGGATCCATAATTCCAACTGTAATAAAAATAAAAATGCAACACAATAGAAAATTGAGTTTTTAGGTTTAAACGTAGAAGTTCAAACATCAAAATCAATTTCATAGTAGGTACAAACCATTAATGCTATTTTTGTGAATCTATGATTTATGACTCGAATCCCATTCCAATTTTTGAACTTTACGATATATGATTTGAATCCCATTCCGAAACCTTGTTTACTTGAAACTACATTCAAATTTTACTGTTTTGTAGAAAAATATAATGATGGATCCATGAATCTATGATTTAAGTAGTTTAAGGTTTAAATACAGTTTTGATGTAAAGTTTGTACTTTACATTTAGATCAAATTATTTCATGGATTAGATTTCATTTGACTGTCTATGGCACTTTTACATGTTATTAAGTATTTTGCTTTAAATATTATCTATATGCTTGAGGTTTTTAATACTTACTGCTGTACCCAAAAAATAAAGGACCTCCACTATGATAGTAAACAAACTCTATAACAATTGATTAACCGTTTTTTCCCCCTTTTTTCCCAGTTCGTCATGATCAACAAATACTGAAAAAATTGATCAATAATAAACAACCCGATTACTTATTGCAGACACGTCTCGTGCTATGAGGATTCCAGCGGAGTAAATACTAAGACACAATGGTTAATGTGAAATCAAAAACTTACCAGAGGCAAATGGTTCTTCTTTAACGAGATCCTGTTCAGATGATAAAACTTTGAGTTTAACCAACGAAACTTTACTTTGATTAATGCTAAAATTAGCTGGAGTTGTGAATGTTTTTGAAGTGGGAACGATTTGAGGGTTTTTATAAGAGTTAAATAAAGTGGTTAGCGGAGAGGTGAAGCATCGGATGGCCATTATCTAGATTGAGGTTTCTTACCACAAAGATGGAAACTTGAAGCCGAGCTTCAAGTGCAATCTTGTGTAGCTATCCTGGGTGAGACAAAATGCACATTTAGGCATTTTGGAATATCATCAATTCTTAGACTACACATTCTAAAATTAAAGGGAAATATGTACACATTATGTTCATACAATATTTGGATCATCTCCGTACAATTACTGAATTGGATAATTCTATTATTTTTAAAATTGGTAATTAAGTAATTTAGTTGTTAATATTGATTTAACATTTTGTATGTGTTCCTTTCTTGGGAATCCACTTTCAATCATACCATCGTTTCTTTGTGCAAAAGGTAATCAAATGGAAGAAGATTTTAGATATGTTTTTTTCATTAGCAAAATTAGCTATATGTAAAACATGAAATCATCACCAATCTTCTATCTCCTTCAAAATTATATTTCAAATCTATGGTTAAATAAATTTTCGATGGCTTGTGTCGGGTTGAAATTTTGAATGATTTGAAATGATTTCGAACTACTGGCAATGACAGACACAAGTAAGGTATTGGATCAAATGCGCCACACAAAGGGGTGAAAGGGTGAACTAAAAAAAATAAAAAATGAATTTCAAAAGAAAATTATTAAAGTTGCACCAGGCTTTTTGTGTTATTATGAATAATTATTTTATTTTATATATTACATCATATGTAGTATATACGGGTTTATTTTGAAGATTTAAATTATTGATTTAATTAATTATTTTGGCATTAGTTTTATGTGACAATATTAAGAACATCGGTATACTCCATAATATATAAAGGGAATATATATGTGTGATATAAATTGATGTTTATGTGATACATATGCACATATTATTAATACGCATGTATATTGTACATATATATACACACGCACGCATACCATGTAGACTGGGTATTATTATTATTTCAAAATAAACTGAAATTATTATAAAACTAAATACTAAAATTGGATATACACCTTATATTTAATTAAATAGATTTTTATTATTAAGTTATAATTTTCAACCATGATTTAAAAGTAATACACATATATAATCTAAGAAATTAATCAAGTCTAATCAGATCCTAAAGATTAAGCTTTTATATTAAATCAATAATAATTTATCTACTCCACATGCCGATGATTTAAATTCTAAATTATAAGAAAAAACTTCCAAATACATAAAGGTTTCTTTTCTTATCAAAACTATTCATAGTTTATACTTTTACTTATTAAAGTAGTAATATATATGTATGTATGTATATGTATGTGTGTGTGTGTCCCTGTGTGTGTATAATATACTTATATATTGTGTATACATATATATCATAAGTTTGAATTTTATTATGTTCCATGTTAGGCGAACCGGAGTGCTAAGCGCTAAGAGTATCCTTAGGGTCCAAGCGGAGTTCAACCATAGCATGGACAAAAATGAGTGTTTGCTACATAAATTGATACATATATATTTTGAATTAAGTAACTATAAATATAGTAACTATGTATAGTGTATAGTGAGAAAATTTGTGTTGATGGAATACGGTGATTATAGATGTACAAGAAGATAAAGTTAGCTTTTAGACAACTGCAAGGAACTGCTCTGTATTGGTGGAATACGGTTAATATGGACGTACTGAAAGTTGAAATAATTTGGGATGATTCTAAGGGAAGATTTAAAGAACGGTTCTTGCCTAAAGTAGCAAATGTTGGTTGTAGAATTATGAATATTAAGGCTAATTAAAAAATAGAGGGGGTGAATAGTGCTTTCTAACTTTTGTAAATCTTTTTAAAATTCTTCAAGTTAAATATTAGACCTAAAATTAACAACATAAAAATATACTATTAAACGATCACAGATGCAATCACAGATGAAAATAAAAGCAGTAAAGCAAAGTAAAGAGTTAGAGAGATGACACCAGAGATTTTATACTGGTTCGGATTTCTCCGACATGAAGTCTTCTATAATTGCTTATACAGGTTTCTTTTCAAGTGTCAATCTTTAAGTGGGTAGAAGGCAAACCCAATTACAATTTCGATTATGAGGCTAAGAGACATACCATCTTGATTTTCCGGGCTCAGGGTATACCCACTTGATTTGGACGGGCTACTGGCATACCCACTTGGATTTCGAGGCTACCAAGCACGCCCACTTGATTTGAATATGCTACAAACACACCATGCAAATACAAATAGAGTTTGATAGTTTTTCCAAAGATAATTTATTGAATTTTTGATACAATGGATCCTATAACCTCTTGGACAGCAATTTGATCTTTGATTTGAGAGAGAGATTATTCCAAAACAGTAAGAAAGTAGTAATGAATCAATACAATGAAGTTTGAATTGATTCTATATGATTTTTGAAGAGAATATAGTATATTTTTAATGGATTTTTCAGAAGAGTGAGAGGAAAGAAGAAAATAAGTTAGTAGCTCTCAGAAAATTCGTTTGAACTACCCTTTATATGGTGAATAAATAAATGTGTCTATTTGTGAAGAGTTACGATGAGTAGACACATCTTTTTTAAATTTGAAAAACCATTTGGCGGCATGTATGTCAACATATCTATACAATATTTGTCGATATATACATGTATTTTTTGAAAACTTGTGTCTTTTAAAATATTTTGAAAATCCTATATTTTGTAAAATAATTTGATACTTCATAAAATAGTTTGAACATAGTCTACAAATATTCTGAACTTTGAAAAACTTTTATAAAATATTTTGAAATTTATTTTGAGAACTTATTTTTTTTCTAAATATACTAGATAGAAATATAAGAGATAGAGATCAAAGATTTCTACTAGAGACTTTAATTATATATTATGACTCTATATGCTATATTATAGTCTTGAGATCTTCATATCTTGGCCTTTGTACTCATGAGTCTTCATGTCCATTTCTTGAGTCTTTATAATTTATAGTCTTCGATTCAACACATGTGTAATATTCTGCACTATATACTATAAATCTTGGAAAAATTAGTATCCATATTTTATATGAACGTATATTGTGTTATCAAGGTTGTTATCATCAAAATAAAAAACTGAGGCATTAATAATCTCCTTCTTTTTTATTATGACAACCATTAAATATTCATATATATAAAGTATGATATATCTCCCTCGAGTTAAATAACTCCCCTGAATATATGCATATGCATATTTTATATTTTATATTTTTCTTCCCCTTTATCATCAACAAAAATTGGTGAAAAATAAAAACTCCCTTTAAATAAAATACTTGAAACTATAGAGTCGAAATCAATAAAAATAATTTAACCATACTAAAAATGATGTAATATGGTATGATGATGTTAAAAATTTATATATATATATATATATATATATATATATTATAATAAATTATGGTAAAATGATAAATAAGATGACAAAAAACTATGTTTATTATTTCACATTTAATCAAATTATACAATAAGTTCAATAATATGGTCAAATAAACAAATCCAAATACCAATACAATTAAATCCAATCCTAAAAGAATTAATCCAAACTATATCGCACATATCCGATCAGATAAATTCAAATGTAATAAATACACACTTGTGAAAAATACGTAGAACTAAGACATTCCTAATAACTTCAATCCAACATATCCAAAGATTAGATCTGCTTTGATGGTGTCCCAATCTTCATTATCCTTGTTAACTGAGCATTTTGGGTTGTTGGTTTGGTCATCTTTGGTTAAGGAAGAAATCGTCGATCGAAGGGCATCGAAATGTTTTTCTTGCTCTTTGATCATCTACATTTGACTTAACTTTAAATGCCTTTGATTTCTTAAGATAAAGGTAAGAATATCCTTGAAATATTGAAATATTTGTTCAATGTTTCCACCTAATTTTTGATATGGAGATTAGAAAAATGCTTCAGAATGAAAAGAGAATATAGAGTAAAATGATAAGTGGATTTTTTGGAAGAAAATAAGCTCATATAGGAGTGAAAAGTCGTTTGGAAAAATTGAATTGATGGTAGTTATTTTATTTTAAAATTAAAAAAAATTCACGATGGCATATATATGTCGACATATAAATAATATGTATGTTGACATACATATCTGAAAATGCAAAAAAAATGTTGTAGCTTTTGTTTTTATCTTATACCATTATATATTTATACATTCAGAGACTTTTAGAACTATATGTAACATCAAGAACAAGATTTAATTACTAATGATACAAAAGTACATTGGTTTAAAAGAAATACATGAAAATAACATGAATTTAAACTAACAACGCATATTCTTAAGGAATACAAAGTTAAATGCATAAGAAAATAATTAGATAGGCTTAGAAAGATGTAGATGACGATGATGAATTTCCACCAAGCTTGTGAATTATCTTCCCAACATATTTATCCACTATATTGGAAAGGAAAGTAAAAATTTTACTAAAGGAACATTTAAGCTTCTTTTGCTTTTTAAGAAGGTTTTGTTGGTTCCTTAGAATCTCTTTGTTAGAGGGGTGAGATAGTTTGTCGAAACTTTCTAAAGAAGTATCCACTTCTTCCCCCTTCTCTTCTTCTTCTTATACATTGATTTCGTCATCTTTTTTCTCTTCTTCTTGTTGAATTTCTCACTCCTGTTCATATGTGTAACATCCCCCTACTTGAAGGCCCAAAAACTAACGGCTACGGATGTTGCACTTATATATAGTTATTAATTCTTGGTGACCAAATACAGCGATATTAGATACATTGTTACACTGAAACACAAGAATATGGAAGAATTTTAAATAGCAAATAAGGTCTACATTCCAATTCAAAATATTTCAATTTGGTTACATACACTACACCAGCTCGCTGATTTAGCCACTTCTCCTAACGCCTCATTAGATACGACTATAAGCCGTTTCAAATTTGATACGGCTATTAGCCATATCTAAAAATTTAGACACGGTTAATAGCCGTGTCTTATTTCATGCCTATTTTTGGCGCAAATTTTCCACCCCAATACGCACTGCTTCCCTCCAGAAAATTGCTTTTCCACTTATTTAGATACGGTTTTTAGCCATATCTAATATGATACATGTTTTAGCCGTATCTATTTTGTGCGCCAATTTTTACAATCAAACCAGGTACATGCCTTCTTTCATTCATTTCGTTCGTTTTCCCCAAATTTCTCGCACTCTTCTTCCGTTTCCACCGTCGCTTTATTTTTTGCTCTGCGCTGGTACACCATTTCTTCCTCAATTTATAGCTGATATTATATTTCTACCCCAATCAAAGTAAAAATAAACTTTCGTATCACTCTCTTAAATTTTTGTGGATATTCGGTCGCGACCTGTTTGCAAATTTGTTTATGGGTTCAGGTTTTGGTTGTTCAATGTGATTGTGTGGTTATTGCATTGTCGCGGGTGGTTCGTGTTTGAGAATTTGGGGGTTTTGGGTTGTAGGAGATACAAATTGGGGTTGTTGACGTGTTTGGGTCTAGAAGTGGTTGCAGAGGGATGATGGGATGCAGTAGTTGATGGTTGTCGTTTGGTTGGATGGAGACAGTTTGGGGGTTCTATGTTTGAATGGTGAATGGGTTTCGAGATGAGGCTCGAAGGTGGTTGTTCTCAATTGTAGTGCAGCAGGAGATGAGGCTCGAATGGGTTTCGTATCACTTTTTTTGTTGATTTCCCTTTTTTTATTCAAAAGAAATAAAGGTTGTTGCAGATAAAATCATATAGGTAGGAGGTTGGACTTTAGAAAAGCTTAGAGAAGGTGGTCTATTTGAATTTGACAGAACAATTTCTAGAATCGCTTTGCTTACATCTGTTGCTTTTTTTCTTAGCCAGCGTGAAAATATGCTAATGAAAAAATCAAGATATAATTTGTTTAAAAGGATCATATTTAAAACATGTAACTATACTATTACTTTAAAGTTGCAACAGAAATGACTCTCAAATAAATATTGCACTGCATAAGTATTTCATTGGAAATAATGAATTGAGTGGTGAACTGTGAGGAATCGCCACACTAAATAGATAAGCTCAACGATGATACGTGGAGATTATGATAGTGGAAGAGTCATTGGGATCAACATATGTATCTAACTATTCTAATACACACACTTTACAAATTACACTCAAAATTTGTACATGTAACAAACAACTAAAAATTGAGATTTACAAGTACATACATTTCATTTTATGTTAGTAACAACAGTATCAATGCAAATGCATACACCTTTCACACTTCTTCTACTGTAGTTGATTGAGTTGATTGTTGTAGGATAATATCAACTAGTGATATTATTCGATTGGTAGTTGACTTTGATTGTTACTGTAATGATGCTTTGTAATGAGTAATGATCATTTGCTTTTGGGATTAGTGGTGCTGGGAATATTAAATAGTTGGGATAAAACTATTTAAAAGGCATTGTTGTGTATGGTTCTGATATTGTTGTATATTCAAAAGGCGTTGTTGTATATGGTTCTGACATTGTTGTATAAGTGGATAAAATTGTTGTTAATGGTGCAAGCCAAGTCAGGAGAGGGGTAATGCATAGACGTTACTCCGGTGCTACAAAATAGCGTCGTTGTAATGGCAAAATTTTTGGAAACAGTTTGGTGCTAATGTTAACTTTTATAGAAATGTTATTTTTATAATTAAGAGTATCATAGAAAATAGTCTATATCAATATACTTCACACATTTGAAAACATGACCCTTACCTTACAATGTGGGACTATTCTCAAATAAGAGTTCATTTCAATTCAAATAATTTCCAATAATTTCCCACTTGAATTTTTCAAAAATATTCTTTTCGAGCAATTGGAATGAGGACCCATTGAAGGGCTAGTCCATCAACAAATATCAATCGTCGTCAAGTATGGGAGAAGACACACACGAAAAAAGATGGTAGCATATCATATGCCACTTCTTCGTACTTCGTAAGTCAAACAAATACTAACTTGCATATTCTTTTCATTAAACTTTTTTAGTGTACACTAATCTGCAAACTACAATCTCCACCATGTACTTAGGATTGATTATGAAGTTATTATGAACTTAGGAACTAAGATTGTAAGTTTTAACTATCTCCACGATGCCTGACATTGCTTTGCTAAAGATAAATATAATTTATCATTTTGTCAGTTTTCTGCACTTCAGATAACAAGGATTGGAAAAATGCTAATATGCATATATTAGTAATCAATTAACTTTCAGTAATATGATATATGGATTAAAAAAATACTAATTGTTGTTATTTTATAAATATTTCACGATCAAATTGCGAAAGCAAAGGAAAAGATCACTGATAGTGATGAAGAAAAATTGACAGTGGATGAAGACATCTTATCACAAGTTCTTTGTAAGGATGCAAGGGGTAGGAGTCGCGGTGTTGGGACCGTTGTACCAAAGACTACAGTTAAGGCTTGTGCCATTGCATAAAAACGACCCAGACATGTTCGTGGAGACCATGATGAGTTGAAAATGAGGGTGGGAAGTTTGGAGGGTACAGTGGAAAGTATGTCTGGGCAATTGGAGGTTCTGATCAACATGGTGGGAAACATCGAACATGGAATTCGCGCACCGGGCAATTCTTCTAATGGAGGACGCGCCACACAATTAAATGCTCCTGAATTCGTTGCTTCTCAGTTCTCGAATTCGACCGATGTAGCGAACAATCAAAGATGTGAAATCCTCAACTCTGATTTAGACATAATAGCAACAAGTATTTATTACAAGCTTTCTATTTTTAGTTGCTTTCGAGTAGATATTTTGTTGGATAGATCTAGACATCTTTATTGCAATAGGTACTGTATGTCGAGATTCTACATCGTCCAAAATCTATGTGAAATCTATACCACCCACACATGAAAAAGTGGCGTTGGACAACATACTACTGCCAGATGAGAGAACCAGCAAAATAAATAATCAATTTGCAGAGACCTTTGCTGAAGTTGGAGTGGGTGGGTATGTGTGCCATCCGAAGGGTCTTATTCAATATCTTTAGACGCTGGAGCAGGTATATTTTCTGTTTATGTTAATATTTTACTATGTATTGTTTTTTGAAACCTCTTCCACTACATACATGACATGTCACGTTTAATTTCCTTAAATGTGATAAGGAAAGAAACACGTTTGTAATGCTTCATTCCTTTCTGTTTTGAAGTTGTTTGAAGAGCTTGTTCTTTAGATTCACTGTGGCTAGATTTAAAACATATCTGTTTTCGAAATGCTTGATATAGGACTGTGACCAGATTCATTATTTTGAGAATAGTTGAGTCTTGTTGTTTTTTGTGGTATGACTTATTATACAGATTGAGTTATCTTCTTGCCTTGAACTTTACTTGTAGTTGTACCATGCTGTTTTGGCTTGAGATGTTGTTGTTTGGATATCTTGTCATTGTTTCTATCAGTTTTGAAAGTTTGGCCATTTTCCTTTTTTGTTGATCACTTTGAAACTAGACACCAGATTTGATAATCTAGTTTAATTAACTTGAGTTGCACATGCTCTGTTAAGTCTGCATTATCATATATATACATATACATATATACACGCATATATATATATATATGCTTATATATATATGTATGCATATATATATGGATGTGAGATTTCATTCTTGCAACTTGCGCTGGTTTTCACTTGCCTGTAAACTCCTTTTATATGGTCTTGATATGAACACTGTTTGGAGATTGATGATTGTTCTTGTAAGTCATTTTGAAGCTTTAAGTCACTGCAATAATTTGCTAACTGTGTACATGTGAGGTATATACTGAACCTGGCTTGTTATTGCATATTCATGCTTGGTATTATGAGTAGGATATGTACTGCAGAATGCATGCTACAAGCTGGTATATCGCATTTTATTATAGATTTTAATTTCAAGGTTTTTTTTGAATTATTTTAGGTGTATACTTTTTTATTGGCCTTAAATGGATATGTTGCTTAAATTATAATCTGTGTATCATTTCAAAAGTAATTTTCTTCTAGTCAGTAGATAGTAATAAACACCGCTTTGGAATTCCCTTGCATGAATTTGAGTTGCATATTATCACTATGGTTAATACAAAAAGGATGTAATACAAATTTATGACTTTAGAATGTTTTAGCTTTGGTTAATACAAAAAGGATGAAGCTCTGTTAACACTCTTGTGTAACTAAATTTGACTTTGGTTTTACCTTTCTTATACATTAGTAGCTACTGTATTTCTTGTTCCAACATGTTTCTATTTTTTATTTGTCAGGCAAAAACTACTAAGAAGGTTGTGCTCAAATCGTAGTGTCAGAGTTGCAAGCATTGCTCACAGAAAGCAATTAAGGTATTTATATTATAATTGCTCTCACAATATATGTAGATATTTTGAATTTCGTTATTTTTTTCTAGAGATGCAAGCATTTTGAGATTGGAGGAGACAAAAAGGGCAAGGGAACATCTTTGTTTTAAATTATAAACTTTATCTGTCTATGCAACACTACTGTTATGATTAAAATGTTGTTATGTTTAACTTCTTTAAAGTCTTTCTAAATTTTTATTTGATCTATTATTTTAGTTTCCCTATTGTATGAATGTCCTTGAACAAATCCGATTGGTTAATTTTATTTTTATCTTAGTTTTGATTTCTTCGAAGAATTTATGTTTTTATTTTTTTGGTTTGAGATTGGGTTTATAAAAGTGATATTATGTCAATGTATTTGCTTGAATTTTTTTATGGGATTAGCATATTGAATGCAGCTTGGAATTTTATGCTGATTTTTTGGAAACTAGCAATTTCAGTTCCGAGTTTATTTCGAAGTCCTCTCATATGAATGGTTAAGAGCGGACATAAAAGCGAGAAAAAGTTTGTGTCTTGATGTATATGATTGTTAGTTCAATGTGAGGAAAATTTGGACATTATAGGAAAATTGCATCACTGCAAAGTGCAATGTTGCAAGGATGTTTTAAAATAAGACGTTCTATTGCCATATCCACATTACATGGAATCGTATCTATGGTGTCAATAAGATACGCCTTTAAGCCGTATCTATGGCTAAAAGCCGTATCAATGAACAAGGCAATGGCTCAATAAGATACGCCTTTAAGCCGTATCTATGGTTCAGTTAGATACGGCTATAAGCCGTATCTATAATGTCAATTAGCTACGGCTTTACGTCGTATCTTATTGACCACTTAGATACAGCTATGAGCCGTATCTAATTTAACCATTAGATACGGCTTAAAGCCGTATCTAACAGTTAACGACGCCATATTTTGATACGGCTTGTAGCCGTGTCTAAGTTAATTAGATACGGCTTTTAGCCGTTTCTAATTATCGTTTAAGGTGTAGTGATAATCTCACTCACAGACCACGTTCAGATAACATATAATAACAGTACGCCAAGAGCGACACATGAGGATGCCCCTTCGTTGATCAGAGTACATACTAAGGCATTAAAATAGTTTTCCTTTACAACCAAACATACAACAGAAACAAAAATAACTTTAGATAACTATTTGCCTCCTGAATGCCTTTGGAAGCTTTATTCGTCTAACCAGAAAACCTTTAACACTCAACGACTCAAAATCAATTGAGTACCCAAGAATTTAAGGATAAAACAAAATTTACGAGTCAAACATAAAACCTGGTATGAATAATAATCTACCAACTCAAACTATTTAGATATATAGTGACACCACGCACTAATATCTCAAAACATTTACAAAGCCATATGTTTTGCTTCTTGCATCCACAATGGTAAATGCATAGCATTTCAAAGTATTATGATGATATGCATTACAAATAAATCAAATCTGGATTACCCATCCCCATTCATTCTAATTATCCATCTCAATTATAGTTTATAGGATTACTATTAACCTGTTAAATGTTCAATGATAATCTGTCCAATTACTTAGTTTTCACGGGATCACTAAGAACCTATTGGTAACTCCAATATCTTATTGCTTGTCCTAGTTTTCATGGGCTAACTAGAAACCTATTGGCTAAATGCCAATATCTTAATCGGGATATAGTTTTCATGGGCTGACTACAAACCTACTAGCCCCTGCTAGTATTAAATCATAGTTTTCATGGGCTGACTATGAACCTATTGGCCCCTGTCAATATCATACAGTTTTAATATTGTAAACCTATTGGCCCCTGTCAATATCTTTAAATTAAGAATTTAACATCAGCTAAGTTATATTCACTACTTGGTCAACCTAACTGGTTATCCTACCTTTTTCCCAAAATTCAATTATGGGTTAATAACAATGTGAATATTATTTCTAAAGTCTTTTATTTATGCCATGGTTTTTCCTTAAAAACGAGAATGGATTATTAGTTTTGAACCTTAAAACATCGATTTCGTAACCCCTGGATATCCTCCTTCGAAAGCATAGAAAACCTTTTTATCAAAACTCTAAGTATATACCTTTTGAAACCAATAAGACCTTTCAATGGTATTAAAAAAACATTCTTTAAAACATAGGTTACGTTAACCCACCTTTTGGCGAGGCAGTATACGTGCAGATCTATACAAATAGACTACACAATTATCAAGGTTGGAATATCATATACTTGGTTCAGATGGATGGATGGACAATCGATTACGGATAATAATATGAAGCCAAGATTAAGCACAGTCAATGGATAAACGATGCAGGGTACTTGGAATATGGATTTTGGCAAAGGACGGGTTGTTTTGGGTCATCCAAGGAGTTGCTTCAGGTCATTCAAGGGTTTTCTTCGGGTCAGCAAAGCATTCACTTCGGGTTGGCATTTGCTTGGCTTCAAGTCGGCATGTTACTTCAGGTCAGCAAACTAACTCACTTCGGGTCGGCACTAGTCTCTGCTCCGGGTCGGTGTAGGCATGGCTTCGGGTCGGCGTAGGATGGAGGTTGTGTCACTTGGGATCGACATTGAGAAGTAGTGCTTCGGGTCGGAGCAAGTTTTAGTTTGGGTCAGATCGACATTTGCTCTGGGTCGACGTAGAGGAAACTTTGGGCCGTAGAGGAGGATCGAGCTCGGGTCGGCATGAAGATTATTTTAGGTCGACATGAAGCTTACTTCGGGTCAGTACAGGGTTTGCTTTGGGTCAGCACATGAACTACTTCAGGTCAGCATAGATGAACAAGTTGAGCTCGGTGATCGATATGGTGGGCCAATGTAAGTGAGGAGGCCGTGTAGTCGAGATTTCACCTATAAATACAGCAGGTTTGGCTTCAGAAAAGGGATCTTCACTCTGTTTCTCTTTATCTTCCACTTGAGGCTACTCTGCCATTTTTATTCAAGAATTCCCTATTGTAACTGTAATCAAATTTCTGATAATAACAAGGATTTTTCTAGAGTGGACGTAGGCTAGAGTTAGTCAAACCACTATAAATCTTGCCTTTTTTACTTACTTTCATTTGAATTTTGGTAATTCTTCATATTATATTCTCTACATACTGTATCTGTGATCTGTGACTGGATATTAGTGCTTCCACTTGTAATTGGGTGTTGGTGGTCAATTTTGACGCCAACATTTTAGTGCTTTCACTGAGAAAGCTAGCCCTCGAGGATTTGAAGTTTGGATCTTGGATTTGAAAGCTTGGGAAAATAGATTTAGGAAGCAATGGCTAGGCAATCAACGAGGAGACTTAGAAAAGAAAGGAGCCATCATAAAGGAAGTCAGAAGGCTTCCTCATGGCTAATTAGACCTTAATCTATATTACTAGAGATGAGATGGAAAGGATGCTAAAAAGGCAGCAGGATGTGATGTAGAACCTACACCGACGGATTGGACAAGCTGGAGTGTAGAATCATGAGAACGGAGTAGCAGGAAATATTGAAAACGTGGATCACAAATTTGGAGCATCAGGAGTAGAGGAAGTCCAGATCAGAACCAAGGAAATGGAGCAACCAGGATAAGAGACAGACTGGAGCCATTGGGGGCAGCCCTTGAACTTGTAGGCATGCCCTCGGATCATATTGGCATGATTCCAGGCAGGAAATCAGGTGGTGTTGTACAGTTTGGCATTGATAGGGAAATGAATTCTCGTCCAGAGGAACAGATTTTAGGACTCCCTCGCAGGCTCGGGGGAAGGATGGAGATGATAATCGAAGGCCACTAATGGATGCTGGAACAGTTGGAAATTAGAATCCAGGACTTGTAGAAGAAATTAACAGGCTTAGATGTGCATTAGATCTACCTAGGCAAACCCCGACCAAAGAGAATAGATTAGCATAACTCTTGATGGAATAACGGGCATGGAGTTTGATGGCTTTGCTTGGAAATGGATAGCGGTGATGGAACATGAGCAGCCATCATCCACCATAAATCGAAGCTAGCCTGACTTAAGGGCACAAGTTGTCATCTCTTGATGGCATGAACTAAATAACTAATAATAAATCCTACACTAAAATGGCTATGTCACTTACACATGTACAGGATCGCGAACGGTCCTTAGGCATGCTCTGAGATGGCGATGAACCGCCGTAACATCTAAAACTCACTCGAAAGTGAAATATAACATTAATAATATTGAGTCCCATACAGGCACTCACCTTTCGTCTTGAATGCAACCAATCTCGAACGATCACATTTCACCCTGAACGGCACTCGATCTCGAACGATCACATATCACCTCGAACGACCACATATCACCTCGAACGACATTCGATTTCGGCATATCACCTCGAACGACACTCGGTTTCGAACGATCACATTTCTCCTCGAATGGCACCCGACCTCGAACGATCACATTTCGCCTCGAACGGCAATCGATCTCGAAGATCATATGTCGCCTCGAACGACACCCCGATCTCGAACGATCACATTTCACCTCAAACGGCATCCGACCTCGAACGGTCATAATTCACCTCGAACAACATTGGATTCGAACGATCGCATTTCACCTCGAATGGCACAAGATCTCGAAGATGACATTTCGCCTCAAATGGCACACGATCTCGAATGATCACATTCTGCCTCGAACGACACACTATCTCGAACGATCACATTTCACCTCAAACGATACGGTCCCGAACGATCATTACTAACAATTGGGAAAGATTATTGATCTCTTCATAGGTCACCCGCATGCTTCGAACATTGGGCTTATGGCAATACAAAACACGCATTCCTAACACAAGGCATGTTTTGGGGGGCAAAGTATTAATCCGCCCTTTGGCAAGGCAGTATACAGGGGGATTTAACCCAATAAACTTCACAATTGTTAAGGCTGGAATATCATAGACTTGGTTTAGATGGATGGATGAACAATCGATTACGGATAATAATACGAAGCCATGATTAAGCACAGTTGATGGATAAATGATGCAGGGTACTTGGGGTATGGATTTTGGCAAAGGTCGAGTTGCTTTGGGTCATCCAAGGAGTTGCTTCGGGTCATCCAAGGGTTTGCTTTGGGTCAGCAAAGGATTTACTCTGGGTCGGCATTTGATTGGCTTCGGGTTGGTATGTTACTTCAGTTCAGCATACTAACTCACTTTGGATCGGCACAAGCATGATTTTAAGTCAGCATATGGAGATGGCATCGGGTCACCTTATGGAGATGGCACCGGGTCGGCATTGGGTTGGACTTCAAGGTGGTGTGAAATTTACTTTGGGTCGGCATGCTGAGTACATCGGGTCGACATATGGCTTCGGGTCGGCATTAAGGAGAGGTTGGGTCAGGTCAACATTAGTCTCTGCTTCGGGTCGGTGTAAGCATGGCTACGGGTTGGCATAGTATGGAGGTTGTATTACTTGGGGTCGGAGTTGAGAAGAAGTGCTTCGGGTTAGAGAAGGTGTTATTTCGAGTCAGATCGGCATTTGCTTTAGGTCAGCATAGAGGCAACTTCGGGTCGGTAGAGGAGAATCAAGCTTGGGTCGGTGTGAAGCGTACTTTGGGTCGGCATGAAGCTTACTTGGGGTCAAAATAGGGTTTGCTTCAAGTCAGCACACGATCTACTTCAGGTCGGCGTAAATGGACAAGTTGGGCTCAGTGATTGACATAGTGGGCCCATGTAGGCGAGGAGGCCCTGTAGCCAAGATTTCACCTATAAATACAGTAGATTAGGCTTCAAAAAAGGGGATCTTCACTCAATTTCTCTTCATCTTCCATCTAGAGGCTACTCTGCCATTTTTATTCAGGAATTCCTGATTGTAACTGTAATCAAATTTCTGATAATAAAAAGGATTTTTCTAGAGTGCACGTAGGCCGGAGTTAGCCGAACTACTATAAATCTTGTCTTTTTTACTTGCTTTCATTTGAATTTTGGTTATTCTTCGTATTATATTCTTTACATGTACTATATCCATGATCAGTGGCTGGATATTGGTGCTTTCACTTGTAATTTGGTGTCGGTGGTCAATTTTGACGCCAACAGGTTTCGAAACAAATAAAGTACCTTTTTGGAAGCATTGGGTTTTACTCTTAAAACATCATTTGGGTCAAGAGAGTTGTATACGAAAGTATCTCTTTCGAAACCAACAAAAAATAGAAATGGGGAAAGTTAATGGTGTTGGAGCCATCTTGTTCGAAAGCAAAAGACTTAAATTTCAAAACTTCGAAGATTTGAGTCGAAACGCCCTTTCGATTCTATCTGCTTCGAAACCCCAACCCCTTTCGAAAACAATTAGGAAAATGGTATGGTTTAAGGTAAAACAAGTGCAACCCTTCGAAGCATTACTGGGTAGCGGCTAGGCTTCAACTAGGTCGAAACCAACCCCTTTCGAAGGCTTTTAATTAAGGAAAAAGAAACCCCTTTCGAAAGCTATTACTTTAGTACTAACATGGCAACCTTCTTCGAAAGCTAAACATACACCCTTTCGAAAACATGCATTTCAATTAAGTCGAAAGCTTTGCGTAAAATAGGGCAATAATTTTATCTTATAAAAACAAAGCAGAGTTTCAACCCCATCGGAAGCTTACCCTTTCGACACTAATGCTTCCGACCATCTTCCAATCCACTACGTACCTTTCAAGAGAAACCATATGTATTGGTTTTCGAATATGAAGGTTTCAACCACGAAGGGGAAGAATCAAAGGGGTCGGAAGGTACCTTATAATAATGGTTAAACACTTTTTTTGATTAAAGGCTGAATCATATCAACTTTAAGTAATTACTTTTTAACAACTTGCCTAGTTGTAAAACACCGATAGGCTTCCATTATACTTTTCAGTTATTATACTTCTAAAATTGCTGCATTTATTCAGATCCTAAATTAAAGGATTTAAATGTTAAAACCTTTCCATATAGCCTAAAACCGACATTTTTCAGAAAATCCTTTAAAATAATTTATTTCCCCAAATAAGTAAAACTAGGAAAAATCCCCAAAAATCACAAAAAGTAGAACTAATCATGTAATCAAACATATTAGAATTTTAGACCCAATTTCTTCCTGAAATTCACAAAATAAATATTTAACCCAATTTTATCATATTTTCCATCGAAAATTCATAATAATATGTCCATAACTGGAAAATTCCAAAAATCAAAACCCATCTTCAAAATCATGTATTACTTAACATAAAAAATTCCATGGCATTTCAAAACCAATAACTCACGGTTTTACCCTTAAAACCATACGAATTTCATATAATTTAATGGTTTAAATCAAACAATCCATAAATTCGAGCATATCGTCGTCCAATATATCATGGAACCAAAAAATATATTCAAATGTAAAATCATATGATTATAAAACCAAAAAGAGATGGAATAAATTAGTATCCATCTTAAACTTGATAAGAAACTTGAGGTTTGATGTTGATTAATCCTTCCTAGCTTGATTCTTAGCTTTAGATTAAAATTTCTCCTCCTTCTTCCTTGGTAATGGACGATTTTGATTTTGATTTTAGATTTTGTGACCGTGGGAAAAATGATACGTGAATGGATAGAAATGTGAAGTAATAGCCATATAAAATAACAAGGAGGCTATTTTACTAATATGTTCATGTGTAACTAAATTATCTCATAAATCAAATTAAAGCCCATTTCTCTGGTTAATAAGCATGACCCATTATGTAATTTATTCAAATCTCAATCTTCTTATCATCATTATTCTATTTAATCTATTTAATTAAATTTTCTGAATGACGTTATCAAAAATTAAGAATGTTATTGGCTTCCCCCTTAAAAAATTTCATCCTCGAAATTCAGTAAAGACTAAATACTAAACTTAGTAATCATCTGTAATAACTCCTAACAACCATACCAGTCTAGCTAATTAGCAACAATATATAAAAATATAATATAGAAATACCCTCAAAGAAAATCAGGATAAGTATCTTTAACATGTCCTCTGTCTCCCAAGTAGAGTCTTCTCATTGTCACTCCACTGAACTTTCACCAACTTGACTGTCTTGTTTCTTAATCTTTTCCCATCTCTAGCTACAGCCTAAACCGGTTGTCTAATAATAGTCAAATTAGGCTTTACCACTAAGTCATCCAACCCTGTCGGAGGAACGGTAGTTTTTGTGTCATGCACATACTTACGAAGATGAGACACATGAAATACATTATAGTCACCTACCAAATTGCTCGGTAACTCTATTTTGTATGCGAGCTTTCCAATCCTTTTTAAAATCTAGAATGGATCAACATATCTCGAGGCTTACCTTTTCAACTTTTCAAATCATACCACATCCTTCATAGGTAATACATTAAGGAAAACCTTATTTCCAACTAAGAATTCTAGGACTTCACGCCTCTTGTCTGTGTAATTCTTCTGTCTTGACTGAGCTTCCTTCATCCTCTCTTGGAATAACTCAATCTTCTCTGACGCCTTTCTAACCAATTCTAGACCTAAGACTAATCTGTCTTCAGTCTCCAACCAATATGCTGGTGATTTGCATGGCCTTCTATACAAAACTTCAAATGGCGTCATTTCTATACTAGTCTAATAATTATTATTATAGGAAAACTCAACCAAATGTAGGCGATCTTCCCAAGATCCACCAAAGTCTGATACACAAGCTTTTAATAAATCCTCAAGTACTTTGTTGACTCTCTCTATCTGCCCATCAGTCTAAGGGTGATACGCAGTACTCATATTAAGCTTGGTGCCCATTACTTCCTGTAGACTCTTCCAGAATTCACTAGTGAATAAAGCATCTCTTTCACTGATTATACTACTAGGAATTTCATGCAGTCTAACTATGTTCTTCATGAACAATTTTAGCTAAAACAGGTATCGTCCTTGTTGACTTAACTGGATGAAATGGGCACTCTTGGCCAATCTATCCACTATAACCCATATAATTTCACTACCTTTATTTGACCTTAGTAACCCGTCTATAAAATCCATGGATATCGAATCCCACTTCCAAACTGGTATCTCTAAAGGTTGATGCAATCCATTGGGCTTCTGATGTTCAGCTTTTACTTGCTGATAGTTTGCACACTATCTAACCCATAGGCCAACATCCCTCTTCTTGCCTTTCCAATAGAAGCTCCTCTTCATATCCTGATACACCTTGGTTCCTCCAGGATGAATCATAAACTTTGATCGATGAAATCCTCCAAGAACCTCCTTTCTCAAGTCCTCCACATTTGAGACACATAACCATCCCTTCTTTCTTAGCCATCCTTTCTGGTCAAGGATAAAATCCTTTAAATCATCGCTCTATGTTCCAACCTCGAGTCTTTTGATCCTCTCAACTAGTACTGGATCATTTTTTTGCTTAGAAACAATTCTCTCAATCAATACTGGTTGGACTTTCAGCGGGACTCTGACTAGAACTAGCAGTTGATCTTAACTGCACTCCACAACCGGCCCAAGCTTCCAAATATTTCCACTTCGCCAACATAACTAACATTATATTATGATGTTTTCTACTAAGAGCATCTACTACCTTATTACCTTTTCCGGATGTATACACTATACCAAAATCATAAGCTGCCAAAAACTCCAGCCACCTCTATTGTCTCATATTGAACTCCTCCCAAGAAAACAAATACCGTAAAGACTTATGATCGGTATAAAGCTTAAACCTCTCCCCTAAGAGATAATATCTCTAGATTTTCAAAGCGAAAATCATCGCTGCCAACTTCAAATCATAAATAGGATGTCTTACCTCATGCGGTCTAAGCTGCCTGGATGCGTATGCAATAACCTTCCCATTCTGCATCAATATTGCTCCTAAACCAATACCACATGCATCGGTGTACACTAGCAACTCCTGGTTTCCGTCTGGAACTACTAACACAGGTGCATTGGTCAACAATTGCTTTAACTTAAGGAATGATTCCTCATATTTGTCAGACCAAACAAACTTCACCTCCTTTTTGGTCAGCTTAGTTAAAGGCACTGCTATCCGCGAGAGATCCTTATTGAATCTTCGATAGTAGCCAACAAGTCCAAGAAAACTTCTGATCTCAGTCACCATCTGTGGTCTCCTCTAATTATAAATAGCTTCGATCTTGTCTGAATCGACTGACAATCCTTTCCCTGAAACCATTGACCATGAAATTTAACCTCTTTCTTTCAAAAATGACACTTGGTAAACTTCACCTTTAGCTGATTGTGCCTCAGCATCTCAGCACCACTTTAAGATGAACATCATGCTCCCTGTCATCCTTGGTGTATACTTGAATGTCAACTATAAACACCGGATCAAACCTGTCCAAGTACTCTCGAAAAACTCAGTTCATCTCACCAATCCAAATGGCATCACCAACCACTCATATGAACCATATCTATTTCAAAATGCTGCCAAAGGAATACTGCCCTTCTCAACTCTTAAATGATGCAAACCTGTCGCTAAGTCCAACTGAAGAATACTTTATCTCCATTCAACTGATCGAATAGATCATCTATTCTGGCCAATGGATATTTATTCTTAATTGTCCATTCATTCGGCTTGCAATAGTCAATGCACATCCTTAATGACCCATCTAGTTTCTTCACGAACACCATGGCCGCTTCCCAAGGCAAACTGTTTGGTTTGATAAAATTCTTCCCTTCTAGATCCACTAGCTGTACCATCAATTTCTTCATCTCAGTTGGTGTCATTCTTCTAGGTGGTCTACTCATAAGTTCAACTCTGGACAAAAGATCTATTTTAAACTCAACGGCTCTTTTAGGGGTTAACCCAGTGACTGACTCAAAGACATCTGGAACTCTCTTGCTACCCGAACCTGACTTAACTCATCACATTTCTTCTTAGCATTAAGCAAATCATTAACACTTCGGTTAATATACTCTACCGAGAATATCACTCAGTTATGACCATTAGGGTGTCTCAGCGATCTCTCTATCATAGCAAAATATTCTAGTCTCATACCTATCTAACCAATCCATTCCCAAAATAATCCCAAAATATATTAAATCAATAACATAGAAACTACATGCAAACTTATGAGCTAACAAATCAAGTTCTAACCGGTCACATCTCAACCCTAGAGTCGCATACCCTCCTATAGGATTTGCAACCCTTAAAGAAGTGACAAAGTAGGTAGGTTCTAAGCATAATTCATCAACCAAACACTGAGATATAAATGAATGTGATGCACCGGTATCAAAAAGCACTCTGACTGAAATACACTGAATCAAAAGCATACCTTCCATCACCATTTTTTCCTTATCTGCTGCAGTAGGCCTAGCTGATCCAATAGCAAAGACCTTTCCTTTGTCCTCCCTAAATGGCTTTGGACACTGATTCTTGTAATGCCTAACTTAATTATAGTTAAAACATTTCACATTCTTCTTAATTGCAGCCTTATTCCCCTTTCCCGACCGGCATTCATTTGCAAAGTGGCCCTTCTTGTCACACTTATAACAAACTACCTCAGCTTTTGACCTCTTAGTTGTGTCTCCCTTCTGAACTCCCTTCTTTTTAAAGCACTTTCTCTTCTTTCCTTGAGAACCCTGTGCCTCCACTTACTTCTTAGCTAGATCAACAAGCAACTCCTCATGGCGAACATCCATCTCTACCACTATATTACAAGGATCACGAACATGTGTCATGGTCATTCTAGCAAGTTTGGGTCTCAGTCCCCGAATGAACTTCTCATTCCTTTTGCAGTCAGTATCTATAAGAGCATAGCCATATCTAGAAAGCTCTTCAAATTTAGTAACATACTCAACTACGGACATCTCCCCTTGCACTAAATCCATAAATTTTCTCATCAGTTAGGATTTGGCCAACTCAGATACAAACTTCTGCTCAAATCTCGTCTTAAAATCAACCTAAGTTAACTGCTCTTCCGACACTCCTGTAGTAACACTATTCCACTAGTGTAGTGCTGACTCATGTAACTGGATAGAGGCCAACCTTCTCTTTTGTCTGTCATTGAGACCCATATCAGTAAATAATTCGCTCACAATGCAATAACCAATTATGAACCTTTACAACACTATCTGGTTTCAAGAACTGTTTCCCACCCAAACTGATGCAATCTCTACTTAGCAAAGCAATATTTCCAACTGGAGCCAGAGGATTAGGTCCTCCCACATTTTCGGCAACACCAGCAGCAGCTCCAGCTTGCATCAAATAAGGAAAGAACTGATACATCGCCTCCATATCCATTGGTGGATTTATGTCACTTACATTGGCTTAGGTATTTTGGTTACTAGCATTAGCCGGTCGACCCGGGTTTCTCCTGGTAGTGGGTCGAGCATTTCAATTAATTTTGTTGCTTCCTCCACCGAGATTTCCTATTTTGTTTCCTGCTTCCATATCTCATTTCTCATAAATCTGCATACAAGCTTTAGAAAGATACAGAAGAACGGTCTAAGAGAGCAGCGCATACATACTTATATGTATAACTATATATCTCAATTATAAGTACGTTATTACAACATTAAACCAAAAACCCATCTTGTTATCTGATTCATTGAATTATGTTCGAAAAGTATTTTAGGTTTAAGTTTCATTTAAAGTTTCATAAACCATGCTCTGATACCAACTTGTAACATCCCCCTACATGAAGGTCGAAAACTAACAGCTATAGATGCTGTAGTCATCCATAGTTAAATAATTCTTAACGATCAAATATGGTGATATTGGATATATTGATACACAGAAACACAAGAATAGAAAAGAATTTTAAACAATAAATAAAATCCACATTCCATTCAAAATATTTCAATTTGACTACATAATCCTGTTCGCAGACCACATACAGATAACATATAATACAAAATATGCCAAGAGCGACATATGAGGATGCCGCCTTGTTTGATCAGAGTACATGCTAAGGCATTAAAATAATTTGCCTTTACAATCAAACATACAGCAGAAATAAAATAACTATAGATAACTGCCTCCTGCATGCCTCTAGAAGCTTTATTCATCTAAACTGAAAACCTAAAAACCTTTAACTCTCAACCTACTCAAAATCAATTGAGTACCCAAGAGTTTAAAGGAAACCAAAAAATTCGAGCCAGACAAAAAGCCCGTTATGAATAATAATCTACCATCTTAACCATTAGATATCTAGTGAGGCCAAGTCGCTTAGCTGAACGGGTTCTCCCCTACTAGTATCCCAAAACATTTACAAAACCATATACTGTGCTTCCTGCATCTGCAGTGATTAAAAACATAGTATTTCAAAGTATTATGATGATATGCAATACAAGTAAATCAAATCTGAAATACCCTTCTCCATTCACTCTGACTATCCATCTCAATTATAGTTTCTAAGGTTACTATTAACCTGTTAAATTTTCATGGACTATCTATCCAATTACTTAGTTTTTATGGGATCACTAGGAGCCTATTTGTAACTCTAATAGCATATTGCTTATCCTAGTTTTCATGGGCTAACTAGGAACCTATTGGCTAACTGCGAATGTCTTAATCTAAATATGGTTTTCATGGGCTAACTACAAACCAACTGACCCCTACCAATATTAAATCATACTTTTCGTAGCTGATTATTAACCTACTGGCCCTGCCAATATCATACAGTTTTCATGGGCATACTTTAAACCTATTGGCACCTGCCAGTATCTTTAAATTAAGAATTTAACATTGGTTAAGTTGTATTCATATTGAATCAAGCTAACTAGTTATTCTGCCCTTTCCCAAAATTCAATCTTGAGTTAATATCAATGTGAATATTACTTCCAAAATATTTTATTATGGCATGGTTTTTTCTTAAAAATGATAATGGGTTATTAGTTTTGAAACCTTAAAACATCTCTTTCCAAACCCCTGGATGTCCTCCTTCGAAAGCATAGAAAACCTTTTTGCAAAACTCTAAGTATATACCTTTCGAAACCAATAGGACCTTCCGATGGTATTAAGAAAACATTCTTTAAGACATAACTTTTGAAACAGATAAAATATCCTTTTGAAAGCAATGGATTTTGCTCTTAAAACATCATTTGGGTCAAGAGAGTTGCATATGAAAGTATCTTTTTCGAAACCAACAAAACTAGACTTGGGGAAAGGACGATGGTTTTGGAGCCACCTAGTTCAAAAGCAAAAGACTTCAAAATTTAAAGCTTCGAAGGTCTGAGTCGAAAACCCTTTCGATTCTATCTCCTTAGAAGCCCCAACCCCTTTCGAAAAAATTTAGGAAAAAGGTTTGGTTTAAGGTAAAAACTAGTGCAACCCTTCGAAAGAATTACTGGGTAGCGGCTAGGCTTCGACTAGGTCTAGACCAACCCCTTTTGAAGGCTTTTACTTAAAGAAAAAGAAACCCTTTTCGAAAGCCATTACTTTAGTATTAACATGACAACCTTCTTCGAAAGCTAAACATACACCCTTTCAAAAGCATACATTTCAACTAAATCGGAAATTTTGAGTAAAACAAGGCTAATATTTTATCTTATAAAAACAAAGCAGGGTTTTGACCTCATCGGAAGCTTACCCTATGACACAAATGCTTCCGATCATCTTCCAATCCACTACGTTCCTTTCAGAAGATACCATGTGTATTAGTAATATGAAGGTTTCGACTTGATGGTTTTGACCATAAAGGGGTGGAATCAAACGGGTCAGAAGGTACCTTCTACTAAATGCCAAATACCTTTTTCTGATTAAAAGCTGAATCATATCAACTTTAAGTATTTTCTTTACAACAACTTTCCTAGTTGTTAAACACTGATTGACTGCCATAAAACTTTTCAGTTACTATACTTCTAAAACTACTGCATTTATTAAGATCCTAAATTAGAGGATTTAAACTTTAAAATCTTTCTATATAGCCTAAAATCAACATTTTTCAGAAAATCCCTTCCTTTAAAATAATTTATTTCCCCAAATACATCAATTAGGAAATTTTTCCAAAAATCACAGAAATTCAAATTAATCATGTAACCATACATATTAAAATTTTAGACTCAATTTCTTCCTAAAATTCACAAAACAAATATTTAACCCAATTTTATCATATTTTCCATCAAAATTCATAATAAAATTTCCATAACTTGGTAAATTCCGAAAATCAAAACCCATCTCCAAAATCATGTTTTATTAACATAAAAATTTTCCATGGCATTTTAAAACAAATAAATCATGGATTTACCCTTAAAACCATTCGAATTTCATATAATTTAATGGTTTAGATAAAACAATCCATAAATTCAAGCATATCATCATCTAATATATCATAGAAACAAAATAAATATTCAAATATGAAATCACATGATTATAAAACCAAAAAGAGATGGAATAAATTATTATTCACCTTAAACGTGATAAGGAAATTGAGATTTTATGTTGATTAATCCTTCCTAGCTTGATTCTTAGCTTTAGGTTAAAATTTCTCCTTCTTCTTCCTTGGTAATGACTGGCTTTGATTTAGGTTTTGGATTTTATGACCATGAGAAAAATTAAACATGAATGGACACAAATGAGAAGTAATACTTCTGTAAAATAATAAGGAGGCTATTTCACTAATATGTCCATGTGTATCTAAATTATCTTATAATCAAATTAAAGCCCATTTATCTAGTTAATAAGTACGACCCATTATGTAATTTATTCAATTCTCAATCTCCTTATCATCATTATTATATTTAATTTATCTAATTAAATTTCATGAATAATGTTATTCAAAAATTAGAGATGTTGCAATATGCTAATTTTTCTTCTTTTTCGACAAGATTTTCATGCGGTTAGATAAAAGATAGGATGTGTATAAGAGAAATGTTGGTCTTGTCGAAATCTATTTGAGGAAGAGTTGACGTTCCTCATAAATCCACACCAAAATATATGAAAATTATAGTAATATATACACAATGGTAGAGTGTGTTCTCGTAGCTAGAAATGCCCTTTTGAACAAAGTCATCTAAGTTGACTTATGCCCAATTGATGTTATAGTTTACATAAATTATGAAAATATATTTAAAAACTTTTTGAATAGGGTTATTGTAATTACTCGTCCTTGGAGTGATATGTTATTGTAAAACAAGGTTCATAATTCTCGATTTTGGTCGAAGATTCTTTTGTTTAAAATCAAATTCCTCATCACTTTCGAAAATGTCGTAATAACTTCACGATTTGTTCATCAATTTGAAAAGTGGGGAGGTCAATTCCACTAGATTTGCAACCAAGTATATGACCCAAAACTTTATAATTTAAAGCAATTCAAGTGTCATTTACACTACTCTAAATTTATCCCTCTTCTCTTTGCAAAAATTTTCCACTTATATTGGAAAAAATGTTTCGACTAAATTCAGATAACAAAAAAAATAATTTTTAGAAGAGTCAATCAAACCAAAATTTCATTTTGAAGGCAAAAATCTTGAATTCCATAAGAGGATTTTTTTCAAATTTAGAAAATCTTCTAGGGAAAACTTTTTCGATAGTAGTACACTCCATTTAAGTACCAATAGCTTCTTTTTCACTAAAGAGAAAGCCTTTGATTCTCTTTGAAAGCCTTATGATTTTAGATGTTTGACTTAAGGAGGCAATTTTTTGCTATTTTGAAGAGATAAGAGATTGAAGAGATTATTTGAAATTTGAAATAAAGTAAGTGAATGAATGGATAGAGATAGATCGAATTAATAAAGAGTAAAAAGTCACGTTCTCTAGTAAAAAAGATGTCCTTCTGGAACATAGGAGCATGTGCAAAATAAAGGAAACATTGAATTTTAAAATGAAATTTCAATTTTCTGGTAGATATGTCGACATATATGCTCTATATTGTCGATATATAGCCTGTAATTTTCAAGAATAAAACTATATAAAATATTCCTGCATTTATATACACACACTTATATATATATTCAGTATTATTATTAATCTATATTTTATTCCTAGATTTTTTAATAATAAAAAAATTAATAAATAAAAGTTACAATTTTTTCCGCTTTCAATTGATCGATTCTGACTGGTCTGTTATTATGGTAAAACACATATTCACATTCTTATCATCTAGTTCATTGTCGCTTGATAAGTATCTAAAGCATCTAATATTATCGTGTAAGCCCTTTTCTTTTTTAGACGAATCGGTAACTGGTGAGATCTTTGATTTATTTAAATGCAGACAATCTCTTTGTAGATGATCGAGTTTATCACATTTGAAACATTTAATTGCAGTTCCAGTTCCAGGAGCCTTAATTTCAAGTCTTTGAAAGATGTACTTTAGGAACTTTCTAAAATTTTTGATGATGAAAGCAATTTCTTCGTCATTATTATCGTCTAAATCTTGATCATTTGTTATTGCATTAAAAGCAATGGAATTTTTTTATTGCCTTGCTTTCTCCTTTTCTCTGCTTGCTAGTGTCTTTTGATCCTACCCCGAAGAGAGTGAATTAAGGATTATTGTAACTTGGTCCTCTTTAGAATTTTTTTTACCTAATGATACTAAAGAATGCAGTATATCTTGCTATCTATTGTAATGTCAGAAATAGAAACATTTGGATTCATTTTAAATAATTAAACTAATTAGTTAGCATGGAAATTTTGGTCTGTTGAACTTTACTAGTACCCTCACGTGTAACTTGTAGTGTGCTCCAAATTTCATATGAAGACTTACAAATAAAGACTCTATTAAATTCATTTTTATCTAGTGAACAAAAAAAATATACATGGCTTTAGAATTATTTCGTGCAAGTGCAATTTGGTCAGCAGTCCATTGTGCAAAATTAATCTTAGGTTTTATGTGCTCATTTTGTGTAACATTCCAAATATCTAAATAAATCTTTATCCTACATGACCAATAGGTGTAACTATTGTCATTAAAAAGTTGGGGTCTAATAGTAGATTGTCCTTCAATAAAATTGTTAACTAATGTGCCAACTGTTTTGCTTGTCATTAAAAATTTGCAAAAATTAAATTATGAGTTTTTAAAAACCTTATTCTCTGATACCAAATGTAGATTGTGAATTTACGGATCTTAAGATTAATTAAACATTAAAGGTGGTGAATTGTGTTTTCTAACTTTGTAAATCTTTTTAAAATTCTTTCAAGTTAAATATTGAATCTAAAATTGATGACATAAAATTATATTATTAAGCAGTCACAGATGAAGTCATAGATGCAATGACAGATAAAAATAAAAGCAGTAAAGCGAAGCAAAGTGTTAGAGAGATGACATCGGAGATTTTATACTGGTTTAGATTTCTCCTACATCTAGTCTTGCGCAATTGTTTTTCCAGATTTCTTTTTAAATATCAATCTTTAAATGGGCAGAAGGCAACACAGTTACAATCTCGGGGCTACAAGATACATCCTTCTAATTTTTCAGACTCAGGTTACACCCACTTGATTTGAGTAGACTACATGCATAACCGAACAAATATAAATAGAGTTTTATAGTTTTCCAAAGACACTTCTTTTTAAAACTTGAAAAACCATTTAGCAGCATGTATGTCGATGTATCCATTTCATGTATGTTGACGTATACACGTATTTTTTGGAAACCGGTATCTTTTAAAATGTTTTGAAAATCCTATACTTTGTAAAATATTTTGATACTTGGTAAAATAGTTTTAAATAATTTATAAACATTTTGAACTTTGAAAAACTTTTATAAGAAATATATTTTTAAAATTTATTTTGAAATAAAGATTGCTACCGGAGACTTTAACAATATATTATGACTCTATACACTATATTATAGTCAAGAGATCTTCATGTTTTGGCCTTTGTACTCAAAAGTCTTCATGTCCATTTCTTGAGTCTTTATACTGTACAGTTTTCAATTCAACACATGTGTAATATCCTATACTATATACTATATAACTTGGCAAAATTTTAGTATCTATATTTTATCTGAATGTATATTGTTGCTATCAAGTTTATTATCATTAAAATCAATAATTGACGTATTAAGAGCAAAAGCTTCTTTGTTCAGGAATTTTGGAGATTTAAAACAAAGGGATGTGTTAGAGTTGGAGTATACGACCAAGTATAGCAAACTTTCAAGGCATGGATAGGCCATCATTAACACTTTGGTCAATAAAAACAAAAAGTTTACTCGGGGTTTGAGGATCAAGATCACTGGAGCAACTATACCACACCTTAGAGATCCATTTAATAACTTTGTAGACATGACATAAGGAATGAAGACCATGCGACATCAACTGCAAAAAAATAAGTCTATTGTGGAGGAAAATAAGTCCACTAGTTTACAAGGCTTAAAAAGGAAGTTCTTCAATCAAAGAGGAAGAAGGGAAGGCAGAAGGGTGGAGTTTCCAAGAATATAAAATTTGAAGGAACTGGTTATAAGTATGACAAGAAGGGACACTTTGCTAATAAGTATCATGCAGGTGTCACAATAAGGTTTCTAATAGGAAAGTAGTAAGTGGCTATAATGACACTAAGTTGAGGCATTCCAAGAGAGATTGTCCCTATCTAGTTAAAGTTAGAATGGGAAGAACTTATGGCTTTAGGAATGACTATTGAAATGAAGGAAAGGGCTATGTTGCGAGGTATGCATTTGATATATAGTACACTTATTAAAGTTTATTCGATACTGGAGCATCATATTCTTTTATATGTAGATGTTTGGTGGGTGGATTAAACCTTGACACGACAAACCTTATAACCTCTCTAACAGTTTCCAATAGGAGATTACCAAACTCTTAAAATGAGATGCTCTACTTAAAATTTTATGTAATTTGTTAAGTCATAAGCTCCAATTTGCATGTGTTTGATTATGGGTTTCTGGATAATTTTGATATGGAGTATTTAGACCTATATGTTGCTATAATATATCATCAAGATAGAGTATCGGTTTAGAAAACCATCGAGCGAGTTTATAATAAAATTAACCATAGGCGCATGACGTACAATTTTAGCACGTGGCGAGTACGTGTCGATCCGCAGGAAATTTTTTAAGATTTTAAAATTTTCTATTCAATCAATTGGACCAAAGTGGAGAGAAGATTGTTACTACAAATTGTAAACTAATTGAAACAAAAACTATAATGAAAATGAGATTACAAACTATGAGATTAGAAAACAATTTAGAGGCAAATCTACTCTCATATTTTTGTAAATCAACAAATAAATAATGTATAATCTCTATTTTTGATATTAAGTGAAATAAGTGTTGTATTTATCATAAGTATGGTTTATTTATGTTATCAATTAACATAACTTAAACCATCAAACTATAAGACAACAAATAAACCACTTATCAGTTCTCATAAAAATGAAGTCAAAGCAAAAGCTATTTTAAGTACGACCTATAACTATTGTATTTAGTAATATAGATCATCAAAATTTAATTTTACTTTCATTTCAAAATCAAAAATTAATTAGCAAATGATGATGTATATTGTGTTCATGTTGAATAGGAATAGTCCATTTGCAAATGCAACATAGACTATCAAACCCACTTGTATAAACTTACATCAAAATTTAATTTCATGAAGCACAAATAAAAGAGACCATAAATCAAAGAAATGTTGAATTTACATAATATTTGAGAGCTTCATTACCCTTAAATTGAAGGAGTTTAGCTATTCATTTGTGTTATCATATCAACACGTTTAAATTTCAACATTAAAAAAAAGAAGTAGAAACTAAACGAAGGAAAGGAGATTAACTACTTGTATGAAATAAAATTAAACTAATTGTATAAATGTAAATCTATGCTATGAACATGAAATGAAAGAGAGCGTAGAAATAGACAGGGACATAAAAGTAAATAAGAACAAGTAAAAATAAGAGAGAAAGAGGCTAGGAAGCCATTTTTATTTCATCTAACTTTGACAATATAATTTGCATCTAATTTCCTAAGTAAATAAAAGAGTAAGAAGATCCACTACATGTACATAAGTGGGCTATTTATACATGCATAAAACCATAATTCACTTTTTAGGGTGCTTTCCAAAATGCCCCTTAGAAAGTGTGGTCACTAAGTAACCATTAGCCTATAATTAATCCATCATCAAATACTTAGTTGTCCATTAGCTTTAATTGTAGATTTAGGTAAGTGGTTGGGTGGGGTCCTCCATGATCATGAGTTTGAACTATTTCCATCCTCCTTACTTTGTATTCTCTTGTGCATCATATATCTTCATGAAAACCTCTTCCATGTAAATCCAAATTCCTATAAAAATCATAAAAGTGTACAAGTAAAAATTCATAGATTAATACATGTACAAAAATGATTTATCGAAAACCTCTCTCAACATTTCTAGAACAACAAATGAATCTGACATAACGTGGAGCCAAACGTTGAATCGAATGTTAATCGAAATTCTTCTTCTACTTTAGTAAATGTGCCTACTGAGTATCGTGTTCCATTTCCACATCATCTTCGACCAAAGAAACACTCGGACCAAATGAAAAAGATGTTGGAAATTTTTAAACAAGTCAAAATTAACATCCCATTTCTTGACATCGTTCAAAAAGTCCCAACTTTCGCCAAATTCCTTAACGACTTGTGTATCCAAAAATGACACACTCAAGTGCCCAAAAAGGTCTTCTTAGCAGCAAGTCTGAGTGAAGTCTTGTCCCAATCCATGCTCATTAAATAAAAAAATCATGGATGCCTCACGATCTTGTGTACAATTGGAGACAAGACGATTAACAAATGCTTGATAGACTTAGGCACGTGTGTCAATTTGATTCCATACTCCATGTACGAATAATTATAGCTTAGGTTAGCTCAAACTGACAAAGGTCACTCTTCAATTCACTGATCGTTCCATTAAAACCCCTTGGGAGAAATCGAGGAAGTGCTTATTAGAGCCGGGCAATTCATATTCCCCGTTGACTTTATCGTTCTCGAAACACAACCCATGACAAACCCTAGAGTTAAATTCCATTGGTTTTAAGTCGATCATTCTTAGCCACCTCAAATTTCTTAATCAATTGTCATAACAGTTCGATGAAAATTACTTTTGGAAACATGAGTTTGGATCTTAATATTTTCATTCTTAAAAGCCAATCAAATGAACCTCACGACCAAACGTTAGAAGTTACTGTCATTCACAAAACCTTTGAAAACAAGACGTTTGACCTTAATAATGAACATGAAGCTGAGTAAAAAAGATTATTTCACAAAATCCTCAATGAGATTGAATAACCACTCCACTATGAATCGCTGCCAGTTGAGTCCAAATCTCAACCTAATTCTTTGATCGAGCAACTCCTAAAGTTGGACCTCAAACCACTTCTCGATCACTTTAAATACGCATACTTAGGTGATAACGCAACATTTCTCATCATAATATCTACGTCTCTCTCTTTTGATTAAGAAACTTCCTTACTTTCTATTCTTTTTAAAAAAAGAGAAGCAATTGGATGGCCATTATCGTATTAAGGGAATTAGCCCTATTATTGTTCAATATCGCATTCAGTTAATTGAAAAAGCCAAATGCACTCGTGATGCGCAACGGAGGCTTAGCCCAAAAATGAAAGATGCAGTTCATGACAAAATACTCAAGCTCCTCGATAACGGTATCATATATCCCATCTCTGATAGCCCATGGGTTAGCCCAATTCATGTCGTGCCTAAAAGTTCGAACTTACCGTTATAACATACGACTCGAACGAACTCATTCCTACTCGGACTCCAACTAGTTGGCATGTTTGCATTGACTATCAAAAACTAAATGCCACAATATAGTAAGATCACTTCCCTCTTCCTTTCATTGACCAAATGCTTGAACGTTTAGCCAACCATGAATTCTACTGCTTTCTTGATGGTTATTCTGGCTATAACCAAATTCCATTTGCTTCTGATGATCAAGAGAAAACGACTTTCACGTGTCCATTCGGTACCTTTGCTTATCGAAGAATGTCATTCTAACTTTGTAATGTACCTGCTACTTTCCAATGATGCATGGTTGACATCTTTTCTGACATGATTGAATGCTTCCTAAAAGTTTTTATGACGATTTCTCTATCTTTGGTGATTCTTTTTCCTATTTTTTATATCATCTCGAGTTGGTTCTAAATTAATGTAAAGAAAAACATTTGACTTTGAATTAGAAAAAATGTCACTTGATGGTCAAACAAGGCATAGTCCTTGGACATATCATCTCAAATAAATACATTGAGGTAGATAAAGCAAAAGTTGACGTAATTCCAAACCTATCCATTTCCAAATCTATTAAGGACACTCGATCATTTCTAGGACATGCTGGCTTTTGTCGAAATTTTGTGAAAGACTTTAGCAAAATCGCTTGTCCTCCGACGACTCTTTTTGGAAAAGATGCTCCTTTCGATTTTAACTCTAATTATATTCGAACTTCTCAAAAACGAACTCATTTCTTCTCCAATCATTTGCGCACCCAATTGTGATATCCTATTTGAAATAATGTATGACGCTTCGAACGTTGCAGTTGGTGTTGTCTTAGGACAACGCATCAATAAGATCCTTCACGTTATCTACTATGCTAACATGACTTTAAATAATGCTCAGCTCAATTACGTAACTACTGAATAAGAGTTTCTAGCTGTAGTTTTTGCTCTCGAAAAGTTTTGACAATATTTGATAGGATCGCATATAATTGTGTATACAGACCATTGTACGCTTCGATATCTCTGCCCTAAAAAGGATGTAAATCTCGCTTAATTCGTTGGATCCTTTTACTAAAAGAATTTGATCTTACAATCAAGGACAAAAAGGGATCTAACAATGTCATAGGTGATCACTTGTATCATCTTTCGAACGCACCATCGCCATTACCAATCAATGAAAACTTCCGCGATGAACAAATTCTTTTAATTTCTATCGATCCATCGTATGTTGATATAATGAATTACTTAGTAACTAAAGAAACTCCATCATCTTGGTTCAAATAGGAAAAATGCAAATTCACGTCCTAAGTGAAATATTTCTATTGGGACGATCCATACTTGTTTAAGTATTGTCCCAACCAAATCATTCGACGCTGCATCTCGGATAATGAGATTAGGAGTATTCTTTCGTTTTGCCACAATCAAGCGTGCGGTGGACATTTCGGTCCTCGAAAAAATGCAGAAAAGGTGCTTTAGTGTGGTTTCCATTGGCCTTCTCTTTTCAAAGACTCGGTCGAAATTTTCAAAACGTATGATCGATGCTAAATGGTTGGAAAAATTTCTCGATGAAATATGATGCCTCCAAACCCCATTCTTACGATCGATAACTTTGATGTTTGGTGTATCGACTTTATGGGACCTTTTCCCAATTCCTTTGGAAATTTGTACATGCTTCTTGTCGGTGATTATGTCTCCAAGTGGGTCGAAGTTGTTCCTTGTAAAACCAACGACCATAGAATTGCTGTGAAATTTCTTAAAGAAAATATCTTTGTGAGGTTCAACACACCTCGCACAATAATCAGTGATAATGGAACCTATTTTTACAATCGTTCTTTTGAAACTTTAATGAAGAAATACTCGATAATCCATAAATTATCCACTCCATATCATCCTCAAATTTATGGCCAAGTTGAAGTTCCAAATTGTCAAATAAAATAAATCTTGGAGAAAACTGTTAACAAAGATCGAAAAGATTGGTCTCAGAAATTAACCGATGCGCTTTGGGCTTACAGTACTACTTTTAAAACTAACCTTGGGATATCCCCATTTTATTTAGATTACGGGAAAGCTTGACATCTACCTATTGAAATTGAACACAAATCGTTGTAGGCAATAAAGAACTTAAACTTTGATCTCGATAAAGCTGGCGAAACCGAAAACTAAACTCAACGAACTAGAAGAACTTAGGAACAACACGTATGAAAACGAGAGAATTTATAAAGAAAGAACAAAAGTTTTTCATGGCAAGTAAATCCTAAGAAAAACCTTTTCGCCTAACCAAAATGTTCTTTTATAGACTCAAGACTTCATTTATTCCCTGGGAAACTTAAATCAAGATGGACCGAACCATTTATCGTACGAACCGTTTTTCCACATGGTGCCGTAGAAATAGAAAAACCCAAGTGATGGATCTATTTTCAAAGTCAATGGTCATCATTTGAAACCGTTCTTGGAATTTCCAAGTGACCAAGAGGAGGAGCCAGGCTACGTCTAGTAAGAATGTTAACCCTCTTTTGTAAATATATACATATTTTTCCCCGTTACACTCATTATATCATGCATTGACTATGGGGACACTGTCAAAATTAAGTGTAGGGGATGAGTCTCATTTCCATTTTTTACTTTGCATAGTTTAGTTTTGCAATTTCTTGGTTTTTCCTACCTTTATTTCTCAAAAAAATATTGCATTTTGATTTACTTTTGAATCGGCACAACGGATTAAGCTTTCAGTTTTGGTCATTAAATTGAAATTTTTAGAAAGCTACTTGTCTTAACGAATAATAAAAAGTAAAGTTTAAATTACAAGAAACTTTGGTGTAACTTGTATATAGGATGATTCGTAGGTGCTAGTTATGAAATTTATTCTAAATTGAAGTTTTTGTTTAAAAGAGTGGTTGATTTAGAGTACTTGAATAACATTTTTTATCTCTAAAGTTAGGTGGTGCTAATTGACTTTGCAAAACTCCCTCTCTTTCAAAAAAAAGGTAGAAAGAAAAAGAAGAAAAAAAAGAATAATAAAAAAAAAAACCACTTAGGGTTTTATAGGTGTATGCAAGTATGTGTGTGCACTCACCATGCTCTGTATTCCCCTCACATAAGTCCAAAAGGCAGTACATAGTGGTGTATCTGGCCTCAGTTTACCTGAGCTAGGTGTGTAAATAAATAAAACTTAATAAAAACCACCTACAATCGATATGTGTATGCACGTAAGTGTGTGCACTCACCATGCTCTGTATTTCCCTCACATAAGCCCGAAAGGTAGTGCATGAGTGGTATATCTGGCATCAATATACCTGAGTTAGGTGTGTAATATTTCATTCAAATAAAGAGAGAGTAAGCAATTGAAATCCAAACATTATCTTAATTTTATGGATTTGACTTGCTATACAAAAATAAATAAAGATACTACTTTGCAAACTCGGACAATCAATTAAAGAATCCATTTCATAATTGCACTATTTTTGCAACCGAAACAATGAGTTAAGCTAGAATCGAACGCAATGCGAACTGAGCTTTTATTTGAAGTTTATGATGATTAAATGACCGAAATTTCATGATTATGATCGAAACTTATATCTTACTCACTCGTGTCAATTTAAAAGTAAATTCTTTATTTGTAAATATTTTCGAAAAACTTGCATTCGTATCATTGTAAATAAATCTTGCATTTCGTAAATGTTTTCACTTTGCATATGGATTTTGTGGGTAATATCCACTGAAAACCCTCACGAGACGGTACTCATCCTACTGGGGACACCTAGAGGCTTAATGGCTTGTTGTAAAAGCTCAATGTAATCGTGCTCCTACAAAAACGGATTTATACTAGTTTTCCTTTATTCGAGGATGACTAAAAAGATAGTGTGGATATTTGATGTGCATGTAAATGTGCATATATTTGCATCCATATTTTATCTATTTTATTTAAATAAATGTCATATTTGGGTATTTTAACATGTTTAAACCAAAATTCAGTTATTTTCAACTCATTATATATTCATCTTAATACGGGGGCAAAATGGTCATTTTTGTGCATGCGTTAATTTGTGAATTTTTACTTGGACAATTTTTATGATTTTTATAGAAATTTGGATTCACACGGAAGAGGTTTTCACGAAGATATATGCATGCATAAGAGAATACAAAGGAAGGAAGATGGAAATAATTCAAACTCATGATCATGGAGGACCTACCTACCCGCTTATCTAAATCTACAATTAGAAGCTAATGGGAAACTAGTAGAGGTTAGAGCTTCATGCATATTTGATGGTGGATTAATTGAAGGCTAATGGTTACTTGGTGGCCACACTTCCTAAGGGGCATTTTGGGAAGCACCCTAAAAAGTGAATTAGGATTTTATGCATATATAAATTGCCCACTTATGTACATATAGAGGATCTTCTTACTCATTTATTTACTTAGGAAATTAGATGCAAATTGTATGTCAAAGTTACATGAAATAAAAATGGCTTCCAAGCCTCTTTCTCTCTTCTTTCTACTTGTTCTTATTTACTTTTATGTTCATGTTTATTCCTATGCTCTCTTTCATTTCATGTTCATAGCTTAGATTTACATTTATGCAATTAGTTTAATTATATTTCATGCAAGTAGTTAATCTCTTTTCCTTTGTTTAGTTTCTACTTCTTTTGCTTTTTAATGTTTAATTTTACCTGTGTTGATATGATAACATAAATGAATAGCTAAACCCCTTCAATTTAGGGGTAATGAATTTCTCAAGTATCATGTAGATTCAACATTTGTTTGATTTATGGTCTCTTTTATTCGTGCTTCATGAAAGTAAATTCTGATGTAAGTTTATACAAGTGGGTTTGATAGTCTATGTTGCATTTGCAAATGGATTGTTCTTATTCAACATAAACACAATTTACATCATCATTTGCTAATTGAGTTTTGGTTTTGAAATGAAAGCAAAAATAAAACTTAATGATCAATATTACTAATTACAATAGTAAATAGATCATACTTAAAATAGCTTTTGCTTTGACTTTATTTTCATGAGAATTAATAAGTGGTTTATTCATTGTATTATAGTTTGATGGTTTAAGTTATGTTAAGTAATAACATAAATAAACCATACTTATGATAAATACAACACTTATTTCACTTAATATCAAATATAGAGATCATAGACTATTTGTTTGTTGATTTACAAAAATATGATAGTGGATTTGCGTCTAAATTATTTTCTAATCTCATAGTTTTTAATCTCATTTTCATTCTAGTTTTAGTTTCATTTTGTTTACAATTTGTAGTTAACAATCATCTCTTCACTTTGATCTAATTTGATTGAATAGAGAAGTTTAAAATCTTAAAAAATTCTTTGCGCATCAACCCGTACTTGCCACGTACAAAATTGTACGCCGTGCGCTTGAGGTTAATTTTAATATAAATTCACTCAACGGTTTTTTAAACCAATAGAATTTCCATCGACGAACACCTGGAGGGCAGGATTAGCATTCCAAGATGGTCTGCTCAAAGGAAAGGTAATCGTAACCTCAAGCCTCGCACCCGGGAATGACTAAAATCAGGGGATATGCTTTAAGGCTATGTGGTTCTCTACCATTGGGTATGGTCATCACCCAATCCATATCGGTATTATAGATTATGTATTCTCAAGGTCCATTTATGTTGTTGATTCCAACCAGGCTGATGACATATTTGGCACTATCCAGCAAGAGGTAGGGCCGGTCTTGACTTGTAGGGAGTCCATATGAGGCTCTCGGTGTATTTTATCTAGAGATGCACTGTGGTAGGTGGTATCCCGAAGCCTTGTTATTATTGGAATCCATTTTCCAAATACATTTCTTTACAGACTTAGTTGTGCCCAACTACTGAAATGTGAGATGCGAGCATTTAGGCTATATTAAATATTTATTTTAAACATAGACATTATGATAATATCAAATGATTTTATATAGAATTGTTTTGGTTATCGTAAGGTGAAAACCCAACAGTGTTTACATGCGGCGTGGTCTTACAAGATACTTTTGTTTTGTAGTTTTTAGTATAAAGTTAAAAACTTATGCTTTACTCACATCAGACCCATGTCCGACCTAGAGTTTTATTTTATTCGCTAGAACTCTTGTGTACTCAAATTTGTGTGAGTAGCCAAGTGATCCAGGTTTCTCAGAATGCATTTTAGAGAGGCTTGGAGCAGGTGGCTTTAATGTTAAATAGCTACTTTCTTATTCCGGTGTGTGTATATGTATGTATTTTGTATTAGTGATGTAAGGATAGGTTGTTATAACTGTCCAATTTGGAATCTTGTGCTATTATGACTCTAATGTACTAGTGTGGTGGTATCTATGTAAAATCATATGTTGATTAATATATGTTGTTTCATTCTGTTGTGAGATTCTATGATTATGAAGTTTCTTCTTATCTCTCTTTTCTTTAACCCAATGTTCATCTTTCAAACTAAGAAAGGCATATCCTTACAATTTCCTTCATACTTATCACAATACGAAGAAATTGTAACTAAAGATAATGGTCCACATATCTATTCTTGATGCATCTTCTCAAAAACCCACCTCATATCATCCCCATTGACCAATGGACTCTATAACTTCTTCAATAAGAATAACATGGTCCTCCTCTGATTAGCGCTGCTCAGCAGACTTACTCACGTCACCCTTCATAATAACCACCTTTCTCTAGTCATGCTACCAAATATTATTTGGACTTCAAAATATAGGAAGCTCGCGTTGAACTAACGCATTACGAATCTCTATGTGATTTGTTAGTTAAAAACCAAAAGATTATCGTAGCTAATCAGTGAGCTTTAAATAGAAAGATGGATGGATTGGAACGTTCCTTCTCCATAAGGATTAAAAAAAGGAGAAGACTTTGAATAAAGTGGTCTCCACTTTAGGCAAAGTTACGCGCAAAGTATGTGGTCGATCATCTTCTTGCTCTTCATCCTTGCCTTTACCAACACCTCCACCTCGTGCTCAAACACTAATTTATCATTCTTAAGCCCCGCTTAAAGGAATGTCTTGCAATAGAAGCGACCGAGGGCATACTCCTATTAAGCACAACCTGAGGAAGAAGAAGAAGATAGTGACGACATGTATGTGTCTGATGCTCTGCATTTCCACCAACAATCCTACATGGCATTTCAAGGCCTCTCAATTCAATAAGATGATGAATATAATGATCAAACACAATGGCATGGCACATACGAGTAGGATCCGTCTTCATATTGAGAATGCTATGAGAACTATGGGAGCTTATCTTATTCACACAATCTGTATAATTAACATTTTTTTTTACTATTTTGCAATTATTCATTAAGCTTGTTTGTTTGATGTGTAAGACTTCTACTACATTTTGTCTGCACTTCCATGTTTGATTTTTTTTTATCTTAATGGATAACATGTTATGTTTATTTACATACTTCTATATCTTAGATCGTTTCACACCATTTTGATAACGACAAAGGGGGGAGAAATCTACGTAAATTGATGCATATACATAGGGGGAGACAATCATAATAATACTTCCATTTTTTGGTTGTGTAATTGATTTTTTGAATTGTATAGTTGGTCATCGTCAAAAAGAGGCAGATTGTTGGAAAATCCAGTTTGTGTTTCAATGATAACAACTTACAATCAAATATATATATATATATATACACCTTATCAAGACTGCAGGTATATGCCATAAGAAGACATCATGCTCGAAGATATTGAGATTCAAAGAGATACGAAGATCTGTCAACCATACTACTGTTAGTAAGGTTATCTTTTAGTAAAAAGAGTCATAGATAATATTGTTAAGGTCTCATTGAGTATATATTTATACAAGATCACACACAAATTCTTTTGCATCAAAATTAAGTTGAAAAAACTGATTTTACACATCACAAACATCTGAGATAAAACCACAGACGCCTATGACAATTCTTGGGTTAAAATTTTCTAAAGTCATAGACATTTGATGATTTACGATAGACATCTATCATGTGAAAAATTTATCAATTCTGAAAAGACACTTCTGTTCGAAACAAAACGAAATCACTTTTCAAAGAAAGCTTGCAGCCATTAAAGTGAATAGAATTTCTCAGATAGTTCAACTCTTCATCTACACCTTATTGAATCTGTAAATACTACTTTGATTGAGATATTGAAATCAAATAACTTGAATTAATCTACTTTTCTCTCTTGATTTCTAAATATTTTATTACATGTACATTGTTCACATACTCTCAATCTATTGTAACCAAAATATGATTTTGATTAAATCACTTCCTACAATTCAAAGCATTCATATTCATATACTCAAATGAGATCATTGGAAGATTTGTATTGTAAGTCAAAAAATGTGTTATTTGGAATACAAGATTGTCAAAAATATTTTTGTTTTAGCCTATTCCTCCGGCCGAAGTGAGGGTAATTTGACTAAAGGAAATACCGAAGGGGAGCTTCGGTACTGGATGTAGGACAGGAGATCGAACTAGTATAAAAACTCTAGTTTGCACGCTTTTTATGATTTATCGTTTATTGTCTACTATAGTATTAACTTATACAATTGCATATTATACACAATTTAGATAATATACGACCGACAAGACTTTTAGTTACGATTTCTAGTCTTCTTATATAAGTACATTTCATCGCTTATCGGTCGTTCCAAAACCAAATCGATAGTTTCGGTTAACTCAACCCTGGTTTTTTTTGCAAATAGTCAAACAATATATAAAACCAAAGATCACCTCCTAACTGCTTAAATAGACGGATTTACTTACCAGTTGTCCTAGGAGAACAAAAAAGACTTGTACGTACAGTATAGCCTCATCAAAGACAACTGTTCAATATACCCTAACTTTCTCCTAGATATTTTCGCAGTTATATTTGGTCAAGGTTTGAAAGTGTGTTAGTTAATATCATATGAACAAACAATCAACATAGATTAATTCCATATGGGATCCACTAAGCCTCAATTAATAAATCTTCCGTTAATTAAATCTCTTTTCAATTATTTGATTCAAAATACCTTCATAGAAGATAATATTCAAACCTCTTATGTTCTATTCAATACTTAAAAAATAGTCATATACTTATCTCGTTAGTACAAGTATATTCCAAACAATCACTTCTTCAATATTTAGAAAATAAATCCATATACTTATCTTAATAGTATAAGTATATCAATAAAACTTAAGGAAGGATTCCTTTTTCCCAAATTCATATTTAAATTGGCTAAAAACAAATATAATTTAAAACATTTCTTACTATAAACCCAAACCTCTTTTCCTTCGGTGTTAAGCATAGAAAGAATGCTTCCATACCACCATAAATAAGAAGGATTATTTATCGAAATAAAATTTCGTTACTTTTAAAATTTCATTTTAATAAACTCATTCCATATTTAAAAATCCTTTATAAATCTCCAAATTAATTTATAGAACTTTTTCGTAAAAATCCTCTATGAAAACCTTTTAAAAAAATCGTTTATAACAATCCTTACTGTTAAGTAGAATTCCTTTTATAAAATAATTTATGATTTATAAATGCATTTATTAAATTAATTAACTAATTTTAAACATCATAAATAAATAATTAATCAACTTTAAAACATCATTAATAAAATAATTAGTTAACTTAAAAAATCCTTAATAAAGTAATTAATTTACATTAAACATCATTAATATCTATATTTTAAACCATTTATAATTATATAAAGGCTTAAATTCAAATTGTTATAAATTGGAAGTTACTTTAAATCCATAGTTTTTCAAATTCTGAAAGAGGCTCGGCAACCATAATGGTACTTAGTCAAGCTACCATTTAATTCTAATTCACTTTTCAAGTCATATCACTGGTATTTACATAAGCAAGCATATATGTAAATAAAATCAACAACTTACAATCACTAACTAATCTGTCACTTATCTTACATTAATTAATCCACATATTAATTAACTGGCATATAAATAAATGTCCAACTTAAGACAATGGCAGAACGAAGATTTATTATGTTAGACAGATGTCATCAATAATCTATTCAATTTAATTATAGCGTAACGTGTTATATTCTGCTAGATAGATGTCCAAAATTATCTATTTCATTTAGTCAACCAAAATGGTGTTTTATTTGGCCAATAGATAGCACCAATGAATTATACTTATTTTAACTACATTATTATTAAACAACATAACTAAATTCAATCATTATAATAATATCATAAACTTATACTTCATCTAAACTATCAACAGGTTTTTACTATAGGGTTGTACTCATCAATACGTGTCTAATATAAGAAACCGCTGGTTAAATGGGTCAAAAATGAGGGATTTATTCATTTTCAAAGTTAACTTATTTAATACTAAAACACTTCAACCCACTAACCTAAACACTAAACTGCCCCACCCTACCCATCCTTAAATCCAAATATAAAGCTTCATCCCCAAACCTATATTCCCAAATCAGAAGCTCCAAGCATAAATCTATAATGAAAACTACGCCACGCTCCGTTGTACTATGATCCACATCCAACCACACTCGCACACGCCTCTGACAAATCCTGACCGAGCCTTTCCTAAAATCGAACTCGACTTCCAGGAATCCTCCTCGTCCATCACATACCACCACTACCTCAGTCCATGCTAACCACTATTACCAACTCCATTGGAACTCCACCTCCCAATGAAAGTGTGGCCTACTCGATACACCCAGTCATCGCCCACATGCCAAAATACAAAGCCTAAAACACTAGTATAGGAAATCCTAAAATAGTCTCCATTTACCTCCTCCGACCATCGATCAAGTCGCCACTATACCATAACTCCACCCTAACCAACGCTATTTCCAAACACCTCTGCTCCCTCCTTAGGTTATTCGACCATCGAAAATAGATAAATGATCGAAAAATAATCATATAGCTACCACTAAACAATCACGCCACCTAAAATTCTACCTTTGGGCTAAATAATTATGACTTGCCTTGGCGAACACAACCGCGAACCCTTTCATCGATTCGTGATAGTCGAAAAACCATCATCACTCGATCAATCACTGTAATCAATAAATTATAGCCACCCTAATGACACCCGCTATTTTTAAAAATAACTAGGGCTAAGGTGAACAACTTTATAGTTGATTGTACTGTCAATTCCCTACGGCTTAGGAGATAATGATTTTTGAATTTAAGTGGGTATATTTACTTTCATTAACAGAGAGAAAAAAGAGAAGAAGAAAGAATGTTTATGCCTATTATGTTTGTGTATGGTCATTTTACAGCAAGCATGCCCTTCATTTCAAAACAAATTTCACCATAATATGATTTAAACCATTATTTTAACACAATTACTAACACATTACGATTTATAACTAGCAACACACGTGGATCTCATATTAAATCAAAAATAAAATCCCAAATTAATTTCACAACTAAATTCAAAATTTTAAAGTAAAAAGGTGTTATTTTTAAAATTTTAAGAATGGATGAGGGAGTGGAAAAGAGAAGTTAGAAAATGTGAAAATGAGAATGAAGAGTAAAACGAAAATGAGATAAATACTTTACTTTTATACAAAAAAGGTGTTAAAAGAAACGAATACCCTTAATCTCAATTCTCCTCCTCCCCATCTTTTCTTATATCGACTAAGTACTAAATACGTGAAAAAAATGGTGGATGTTAGGAAGGTCCATGTACCTCTCTCCAATTTAACACGTAAGCCATAAAATCAAATTCAAATTTACATATATTTTATTTATTTTGCCGATTCTTACTATTATGTTGTTACATTTCACAAATATAGTTTTCTTAAGTTAACCAAACCATTTAAATGTTGTTTAAAAGTATATGTCAAGGTATAACAACTTTCTACAATTTGTCATTCAATAAAAACCAAAAATCCGAAAAGCAGGTATCAACCACATTTTCTGTTTCCATCGAACTACCCACTTTTGTAAATAAAATTCAAAATTAAATTTTCTATCCTTAGTTATTAATTAAAAGATACTTATTGAATTATATAAAAAATTAATTGAATATTTAAAATAAATTATGTATTCATAAATCAAAGCGATAAAATTCTGGATCGTGATATTTTTCCACCTTAAAAGAATTTCGACTTCATAATTTCATCTCCAACAAATGAAGAAGGAAACTAGCCAACAAAAAACATAACCATTTTACTTCCCATAATTATTTATGGAAACATTTTTATAAAACCCAACTTAAGTTCACAAACTTTATAATAACCCCACTACATCCTGAGGGTATATACCACCATCTAGCTCAAACATTTTTACTTTGAATTTGTTTTCCTTAAGTAAACTCAAGATCCATCTATCCGCTTTAATTTCCAAACCCTTTTTGGAATGATACTATATATCTTAATCCATAGAAACACACACTCTCTCACACACACATACATATATAGCCCAGCAACCCTAAATGATACAAGGAAATGGGTACTACCAAATAATATCATATGTTCCCTTACATAAAGTATAATACTTAAGAGATGTGTTTACATCCAAACACATGTATTTTCCATTTTTGGTTATTTTCAGGCCACTCGAACTAGTTATCATAAAATATTTATTCTTTTCAAAATTTCCCTTTTTGAAATAATGTTGTTCAAATTTTCACAATAACAAAAATTCAACCACTAACTTGCTTTTTGGGTTTGCTTGGAGTCGAACTTGTCTCGATTGTACGATAATAAAGAGAATAATTTACTAAGTGCAGTATAAGGTTTGCCTAGTCAAACATCCGATCATCACTTAGAAGATTATTCAGAACATCACAAAACTTATCAAGAATCATTCCCCGAACTAATCCAAAGAAAATATACCGTACTTCAAAATTTCCTCTTAAAGATATTTATACTTAAAAAATATTTTCAAGTAAAACTATTACTGCTTTTTCAATAAAACATTAGAAATCTTTTCAAGACCATGGAATTTAAATCCTCAAATATCCTTTTATTTATCAGACATATTATTATAAATTCAAATGTCATAAAATCATCTTTATAAAATCATTCCCTAAATATTTATTTGAAAAAATCCTAATTTTCTTTTAATAAACCTTTTTTTATTAAAATAAAATTTAAAATTAACATTACCACTAAATGTCTTGTGGTCAAATTATGAAAATTGATTCCCAAGGTGTTATTTTAATGTTCCCCCAATTTCTATCTATCCAACCCATGTTTAAGAAAAGAAATATTATTGACAAATCAAAAAACAGTAGACAATGCTCAAAGCATGACTAAATAAACCTTAAATGATAATAATTGAATACTATCATTTCCTAACGAACAAGCATATCAAAATAACTATTAATTTTGAAAATTATACTTTTACATAAAAATATAATCCGTAGTAAAATTATTTCATTTATCAATTTTAAAAACAATACTATTTCGTTGGTCCAGTTCAAGTGTTTAGTGATCCCTGACAATAACTGTTATCCCGCCTTTTGGCTGTGACACCAAGGAACTGACTGAAAATCAAAGATAGATCACCTCGAAGAACGGTCATGTACCGGTTCGCTATGGATGCGGGTAAATTTTGTCCGAGTCTGTATCAAGCTACAATCAATATGGCACGACAAACAAAGCCTTGAAAGTCAACGCTCCAAGTTTCAAGTCAATTGGAGTTTATATGCTCAAGATATGATCGATGCAAATCAAGCGATAATCTCGTTCGCATCCATCGGCCCTCATCATTTTGTATCCATCCTCCACTTCGTACCCATCAAAGAGCCACCTCCTTCGTATCTATCTTGTTCGAACCCATCTAATGCTCACGACTTCGTATCGATCAGGTGAGTAATAGTTTGTATCCATCAAGTGTGTTGCTTCATATCCATCATATGCGCTACAGTTCGTATCCATCTAATTATTTCATATCCATCAACGAGCTGTGTTTCGTATCATTCTCCATCCTGCCATCTTTCATATCGGTTAGCTAAAATAATCGATACGAAGAACAACACCCAAGGTGATCGATACGAAACACTTTCAAACCATCGAAACGAATTAACACCTCGTGATCAGTACGAATAGAGCCATGCCTATGGGTACAAAGCAGTGGACAAAATAAGCGATACGAAGCAATATATGAGGAAAGCGATGAAAGGAACGATATGGAGTGAAGCGTAGGAGCGATACAAAGTAGACTCACGAAGATGGATGACTTGGTCACTCGGCATGAAAAGTAGATCTCCCCTGGATTCTCGAGCCATGTTATCGATACAAATTGCATGGATATGAAGAATGATGAATATTGAGCTTTGGATCGATACGAACGTGACAGCCAACTTACAAACATGAACTTGTATCGATCATAACTCAAAATATACAAGTTCAAGTGCTACCAAAGTTTCATAGAAGCTTACATGGAACCTAAAGAATGTTCACGCTCAATCTCGACTCGATTGGGCCAAATCTTGATCGATATGAATTTCATTCGGATCAATCACGAATCGAGTCCAAACTATCAAGGATAGATCGTGTAGGCCAACAATGCAAGAGAAGAGGTCCTCCAAGATCTAAATGAGATATGTGCAGCCTACGCCCATATATAGTAGCCCAAGACCTACAGAAAAAGAGACTTTTTGACTCTTCAATGTCCAAACTCTGCCGAAATCACAGTTGTACTCGAAATTCACTGTTGTAATTCGTTGTAACTAGCAGGAAAAAGTTAATAAAAGTAAGCCACTTCATAGTGGATGTAGGCAACACACCAAACCACTCTAAATCTTTGTATTTATCTATTGTTTCCTTGATCATTGCTTGGAGTGTTTGTTACACAATCCTCTTTTTACATTTATTTTCTTTATTTTATCTCTTCAAACACTTTCGAAGAGTGTTGTGCCCAATTTTGGTATAAACAATTTGGTGCTATCAGTAAGAAAACACAGTTTTTTTTCCTGCTCGTTGGATCTACTATCGATATCAGATTGCATAAATCTAAGAAGTAGATCCATATTTCAAGTCTAAAGTTCTTCCATCCTATTCAGATTTGCATCAAGTCCAGGAAAGAGCTTCAATATCCATCATGGTTAACACTAGGACCACTTCTACATATGTAGATCCAAAAGGACGGGACAGGAAGAATCCCGTCCAGCTACCAGACCATCAGATCCGCAAGGCCCTGTCATCAAGGATGAATTTCAGCTGCTTATGAAAGAACTGACTCAGAGCCGCCAACAGCTCACTCAACAACTCCGTGCGAATGCAGAATTGACCAACCAACGGAACCATTTGCGAAGAAGGAGATCTAGGAGGGATCAGGCTTCCTATCCATCCACTGAGAGTTCAGCCTCTTTAGATTTCCATCATAGATCCACACGTCCACGGCTGGACGGAAGTTATACTCAAGCTATAGGATATCAGCATACACTGAATATTGGGCAACCGAGGCTTGGCCCATCGACCAGCTATCAGACTGGACCCTTCTCCCGACGAGGCACTATTCCTCATTATGTCATAAACAACCACACTGCCACCACTTCCATTGAATTGGGAGTTAATACCCAGAACTGGATAGATCCAAGTCATCGCCAACATGAACATACTCCCGAACCATATGTTTAGAGAACTTATAACCAAGGAGGAGAGATATGGACCATCGACCACGACCGACCCATCTTCGCGTTGTGGAACCCGACCACATCTTGGCTTAGCAGGCCCAGAATGTCCAAATGCCGGATATCTCGACGATGATCCATCAGATGATCCAAGAAAGTCAAGGCCTCACAAGTGATGACTAGGGAATCTTTCGAAGTCATACTCCTTTTACTGATGAGATACTCTATGCTGAACCACCTCGGCGATTAGGATGCCTACTTTACCCATTTATGAAGGAAGCTCGGATCCTAGTCAACATATCTTGAAGTATGACTGGTTAATGAATGCTGCACGAGCTGATGATGCAGTTAAGTGCCGAAGTTTTCCGATCTCGCTGGGGGGCATAGTGACTATATGGTTCACCCGTTCACCACCTCGATCTATCTTGTGTTTTGATCAGTTAGCGACAAAGTTTGTTGAGAAGTTCCGCATGCATGTATTGAGGTTGAAGGTTATTAATACTTTGTCTAACGTCACTCAAGCTCCTAGAGAGACACTCAGACGATATTTGGAGAGATTTTATGTTGCATGTGCTGAGATTAGCAATCCCAATGATAACTCTATTCTGATGGCATTGACTAAGGGGATTGATCCCGATTCTGAGTTTGGCAACTGGTTGGCCGAAAAACCTCCTATGTTATTGGACCGTTTCTATTCCAAGGTAGCCCAATTCTTGAGGAGGGAGGATGCGAAATAGTCTAGGAAAAAGGATGACGCAGGGCCTAGTGTAGAAGGTATTCAAAGCAATGTTGTTGTTATACAAACCGGTGAAAGTTCCATAAAAGTGTAGTTGAGCATATAGATTAAACAAAATCAACAGATTGGCGATGGTAATCAAAATAGGAAGCGAGATCAGAATCGTGGACCACGACGTAGGGCTCCTATGTTTGATGATTATACTGCTTTGAATATGTCGTTGGAAAATGTGTATTTACAGACTAGCAATACTATTCAATACAAGAAACCTGCTCCAAAGCAGTCATCAGAAAGACAGATTCAGATAGGGAAGTTTTGTATATTCCACGAAAGCTACGGAAAAAACACGAACAAGTGCTGTCATTTGAAGGATATCATTGAAAAGTTGATACGTGAGAGAAAGTTGGAGCAGTTTGTGCAGGCGCCGTAGTCTGGAGGTGCGGGCCCATTAAATTAGAACCGTGTGTTGAATTAGGTGAGACCGGAGGAACCCGCTCGTTCCGACGAGAGGTTGGTAACAAATAATATTAGTGGTGGTCCTCATCCAGCAGACCAAAGCTGGAAGGAAATGGAGTCGTATGCCAGTTCTACGGGGCATGCGAGCTTCGAATGCTATAGTAGTTTGGAAGATGGGACTCGCGCCAAGCAACAGAAAACGATGACTGACGACCATGTCTTTTGAGACAGACACGCCGACAGGGTCGAAGCTCCAACCATCGATCCACTTGTCATATATGCTCAAGTAGGCTCTGCTTGGATAAAGAGGATCTTGGTAGACAGTGGAATTTCTGTGAATATATTATTAAAGTGAGCCTATGACCAGATGAAAATGGAGACTAAAGATTTGAAGCCTTGTCAGTCCTGTGTTCATGGCTTCAACGGGAGTGCAACCATACCCACTGGAGTGGTGGAACTACCAATGGAATTAGGAATTGGAGAACGCCGGAGAGTTCAGATCTTACAATTTGTTATGTTGGATATAGATTCTCCATACACTGCTTTCTTGGGCCGATTGGCCCTAGATGAGTTCAGGGATGCTATTGCCCTATGGTGTTTGACTTTAAAGTTCCCATCGATCGATGATGACGACGATTCTAAAATGATAAAGATTGGATCTTAGCTAAACCAACAGATGCAAGAGGAATTGGTTGAATTTCTCCGGACAAACCGTGACATGTTTGCCTGGACACAATCTAACATGTGTGGAATCACCCCGAACATTGCGAGCCACGCATTGAACATTGACCCGCGGTACATCCCGATCAAACAAAAAAGGCGAGGTATGGATCCAGAGAGATCTACCACACTCAAGGAAAAGGTAGATAAGCTTAAATCGAATGGATTTATTCGAGATGCATTACACCCGGAATGGGTATCCAACCTTGTACTTGTCCGAAAGACGAATGGAAAATGGAGAACATGTGTTGACTATTCCGACTTGAATAAAGCTTGCCCCAAAGATAGTTTTTCGCTTCCTCGAATCAATCAGCTTATAGATTCAATGGCCGAACATGAACTCTTATCCTTTATGGATGCATATTCCGGTTACAACCAGATACCCATGCACTTACCCAACTAGGAGCATACCAGCTTCATGACTGATCTGGGACTTACGTGCTACAAAGTTATTCCTTTCGAACTCAAGAACGCTGGATCAACTTACCAACGGTTAGTTAACTGAATGTTCGCTAACCAGATCGAAAAAAACCATGGAGGTATATATGGACGATATGCTGGTGAAGTCAAGATTCCCCATTGATCATACTAAAGGCTGGAATCATTGTTTAATATCCTCCGAGAATATAGAATGAAGCTCAACCTATTGAAATGTCACTTTGGGGTTGCATCCGAAAAATTCCTTGGGTTTATCGCCAATTCTCGAGGAATCGAAGCCAATCCAGAAAAGATCTAGGCAATTAGAAATCTCGAAACTCGAAGAAACATAAAGCAGTTCCAGAGCCTCAATGGGAAAGTAGTAGCACTGAGCAGGTTCATTTCAAAATCGACCGACAAATGCATTCCCTTCTTCGATCTGATCAGAAAAATAAACGGAACTTTGAATGGACTATGGAATGTGAGGGTGCATTCCGAGCACTGGTCCAACATCTCTCCACACCACCTATTCTGTCAAAGCCTATCGATCACGAGAGATTTTATATCTATTTGGCGGTTCAGATAATGCAATCGGTGTTTCTCTAATTCGGGAGGAAGACCGAATACAAAGGCCGGTCTACTACAATAGCAAATGCTGAAAGGAGCTGAGAGAAATTATCCAAAGCTAGAGAAGTTGGCCTATTGTCTTGTTATTGCCTCAAGGAAGCTCCATCTGTATTTCCAGGCTCATCCTATTATCGTTCACACTGACCAGCCGTTACGACGGGTCCTTACATGGCCTGAGACGTCTGGTTGGCTACTCAAGTGGAATATTGAGTTAAGTTAGTTTGACATTACTTACTCTCCAAGGAGAGCCATTCAAGGACAAGTCCTAGCATATTTCGTAGCTGAATTTACTATCCCAAAGATTTTTCTGAAACCATCGAATCTCCCAAGTATATCTGGAAGCTACATACTGATGGTGCATCGAATGACCATTGCTCAGGTGCTGGAGTTATAGTTGAAACTCTAGAAGGTCGATCTATATGCTTCGATTTAAAGTTTGATTTTCACATGACCAACAAAGAAGCTGAATATGAGGCCCTTCTTTCCGTATTGAGATTTGCTAGAGATTTAAAAATCATTGCTGTAGAGATTTATTATGATTCACAATAGATCGTGTGTCAAGTTCGAGGGGTGTACCAGGCCAAGGATCAAAGACTGGCTACTTACCTTGCTCGGGTCTAGGAAATATTAAATCAGTTCGATTATTACGCCATCTACTGCATACCCCGAGAGCGAATCAAAAAGCCGATTCGTTAGGAAAGTTAGCCGGTACAGGTGAAGCACGACAATTGGGACTCGTTCCAGTGGAAACGTTATCTTCCCCGAGCATCGATCAAATGGAGAGTGGGGAGTATTTGAGGTTATTCCTGATAAGGAGTCATGGATGACTCCGTTTAGAAATTATCTCAAGTATGGGACCCTACCAGAGCGCAGGAGTGAAAAGAGGCAAATTCTTTGAAAAGCTTTACGGTTCACTATTCAGAATGGAGTCATGTATAGAAGAGGATACTCTGTTCCTTTACTCAAGTGTATCGCTCATGATGAAATCAAATGTGTACTGTATGATGTGCACGTAGGAGAATGTGGCGATCACACCGGGGGACAAGCCCTTGCCAAGAAAGTGCTCGGATATGTGGCTGAATGTAAATCGCGATGCATCAGACTATGCCAGAAAATATGACAGATTTCAGAAGCATGCTCGAATTCCTAGATCCCCACCTACTGAGATAACTTAGATGGTCAGTTCATAGCCGTTTGCAGTATGGAGCATTGATATTATTGACTCTCTACCTCTAGCCAAAGGTGGTGCGAAGTAGGCCATCGTCGTAGTTGATTACTTTACCAAGTGGACGGAAGCTAAGATCCTTGCTACAATCACGACGAAGAAGGTGATCAACTTTGTAGTCCGCAACATTATCTGCTGATTTGGTCTCCCACATACCATCGTCACTGATAACGAAAATCGATTCAACAATGTTGAATTTAAGAATTTCTGTCCTCGATTCCACATTTAGAAGAAATTATCCACAGTTGCACACCCTCAAGTGAATGGATAGGTTGAAGCTGTGAATAAAGTTATAAAGTCTATTATGAAGAAACGACTGGAAAAGGCCAATGGCAAGTGGGTCGATGAACTACCTATGGCTCTATGGGTTTATCGAACAACCTACAAGTTCGTGACCGGTCACACACCATTATCGCTTACCTATGGTTCAAAAGCCGTTATTCCAGTCGAGATGTAAGTACCTTCTTATCGTGTGACTTATTACAATCTAAAAACGAATGCCATATTACTTGCCGTATCTTTGGATTTGTTGGACGAGAAGCGTGAAGAGGCTGATTTGAGAGCAGCCACATACCTAGTCAACTTGCTCGATTATACAATGCCAAGGTCTGACCCTGAACTTATGAACTCAGCGATCTCATCCTAAAAAGAATCTACCCGATTTCTTTTCACATGAAACCAACATAGGAGGGGATGTATGTCATCTAATGAAAGCTCGAAGATGACACATTTAAATTATCGACCATTGATGGTCTTACTCTTCCGAAAGCCTAGAACAACGAAAGCCTTCATCGACTGGCTTTAACTATTCAGTCTACTTTTCATTTGCAATTTGTTTATGCATTTCGAAATTTGAATTTGTAATAAGGCCACCGACTGTGCCATATTTTCTTATTTTTGCAATAAAATGTCTTCATTTCGAGCAATAGCTGTGATTTTTTGAAATGCGTCATACAACTGTCACTATGCATAGAGAGCTAAATTCAACCCGACAGTGGGGTTTATTCAAATAGGGAGTAACTATGCTACGATCAGTTACTCGCTAAGTGAAAGCCAGGCTCGGGGGCAAGTATCACACTAAATCTAAAAAAGGATTGATACATGACAATCCTTTGACCGACTCTAAATTTCCAAAGTGCGAGCTGGAGTGTAAACTTATAAATACGGTCTCGAAGAAGGAGGATCCATCTACCTAACGACTTTGCTCGTATCTTGACCAAGTTTGAGGAGGATGGATCCATGCATCTAACGACCTCGCTTGTTAACCCAGGGTGGACCATCCACAGTCCTAATAGATTCGTTGTTCCCGGAGTGCGAACGAAATCCTAAAGCCTAAACAGATGCGACTAACCATCTATCGACCAAATCTAGATTCCCGAAGTGCAAACTGGAATACAAACATCAACTAACTCTAAGTCCCCAAGTGTGGACTGGAGTATAAACATCAACTAACTCTTAGTCCACGGAGCATCGATTGGAGTATAAACACCGACTAACTCTAAAATCCCCAAAGTGCGGATTGGAGTTTAAACATAAACGATATATTATTCGATCATCGGTAACCCAACTCTAAGTCCCTAGAGTGCGGCCAGAGTATAAACATAACTCGGGTGTGACTGACACCCACGATTCAATCTAAAGTCCCCAAAGTGTGGATGCATTTATAGATATTAAACAGGCATGGTTGACTGCCCGTGAAAATAATTTAAATCCCCGAAGCGTGGACATATCACTAAAACTTAAGCAAGCATAACCGACCGTCGACGAAAAGGTGCAATCACTAGAGTGTGGACACAATCTCCAACTAATGAGCGAGTGCGGTCCAACTACTCAAAACTCATCATGTTTCAGCATCGTTTCATAAAGATTAAGACCGATGCGTTAAAGGAAAATGGCGATTGCTGACTGATCTTTCTAATGTTTTCTCGAATCTGGGAGCAGAACTTAAGTACCGACTGCTGGTTGAAATAGCGCGATATCGGAATACAACTCAACATTCGACTGCGACCCAAAACAGTAGCCACGAGACTTGGAAAATAAATCTGGGTCCGAATTAAAGAACTAAAGTTTCACATATATCGAAGGAAAGTTTGAGTGCTAAAACACTTAAGCAAATTAACACAAGTTGTACAGAAGACAAAATGGAATTCTATTACTATTCTTTGAAAAGGAAAAACAAGTACAAAATTGTTCTAGAAAATCCTACTAGAAGAGGCCGAACCCGCATCTACACACGACCTACAAAAAGAAAACAAAAGAAGATTCATGTCTATCTACCAGAAATGAGCCGGAGAGACGTATCTACTCATTTTTATTTCTCAGCTTCTTCTTCGGCGTTGATCCACTGGAGCTGCTACGCGGCTTCCTTTTTGAGCCCTTGCTTTTTGCGGCTGGTCTTCATTCGAGGGCATTATATCAATTTCCTCCTCCGAAGTTAAATGTATTAGAATGCTTCCTGAAGGCGGAGTCGGAGTGATAGGATCAACAGTAGGAGGCAGGATAGGTACACTTGTATCAACAACTGTTCCTTCCGGAGAAATTATTCGTAATGAGCTGGACCAGGGCCTGCCATTCCACCTTGGAAACTACAGGGCTGTGCAGCTGCTTCCATTTCAGCATTAATCTTAGCTATTATTTCCTCTTCATGATTTGTTTGCACATCGTCAGGAACGCTAGAGGTTGGCCTGAGGAATCGACCGTAGGTGCTACTCCACTCATATCAAAAGGCAAATCGACAAAGGGATCACTATGATGATCAAGAAGCTCCTCCATCATCTGTTCATCAAAAGTAAGTGTGCTCCCTTGTACACCATCCATAGGTGCATTAGCCGTCGTCGTGATCGCTTCGGTTGCGATGGCCTCCTGCTCTTGGTATTGCTCTTGAGTTGCAGGAGGCATAACCGATGTAGTTCCAATCACTGAATGGAAACAAAAGAAGAATTGATAATAATTACTTCAAGTTACACCTCCGATTTTGAACAAGCATAGGAAATGTTCAGAATACCTTCGTCGGTTTGGCTCACAGTTGGTGGAGCATCTTTAGATACTTGCTCTTGGGCTAGAGACAACCGCGATTGATCAGAATTATAAGCAGTAACAGACTGAGGATCAACTACAAATGTAGTTTCAAGCTGGGTCGACATGAGAGTTTTAGAACTTATATCACGGTGCTCCACGCCAGAACCTTCTCCGACCTTTGAGTGTTGAGCGCCAAGTTTCTTCTTTTCATATGAGATCATCATATAGTGGAGAATTTTCTGCTCGTCTTTGCTCAACACCTGGTTCTCGAGCTCAAACTCGTCAATTGATTCAGCTTGGTGAGCAACCTTTTTGTCCTCTACTAATCGTCCCCAAACGTTGTAAAGATGTATTGGATAATTGTCGAGCTAGGCTAGATTCGTATGCTTCAAGACATTGGCATTATATGTGATCAAGAGGTATTCAATATCTGTCTCTAGCCTAGACTCTGCCTTATAACTTCATCCTCAACCTTGGCCTCAACCTCCTGAATTCTAAGTGTTGCCGCATCCTGTTCGCCCCGAAGCACCACATCTTGCTCGCATGCTTCTTGGGCTGCTTTATTCGCATCATCTTTTTCTTTAATGATTTCAAAAATTTTGGCTTTGAGATCATTGAGTTCCTTCAATGTAGCATCCCTCTCAGCTATAACTGTGGTGTTCCGGTGGCCCATCTCCTCCACCAAACCGAAAATGCATTTGGCGCATTCTTTCCATATATTGAGTTGCCTCATCAGCTTTTTTGGTGGCCTCTATTTCAGATTGCCGAGAAGATTCGGTTTCATCATTAAGCACTTGAATAATACGGTCCTTCTGAGCGAGGTTGGCCTCTAACCGCTCGATTGCTTTGGCTCGCTCAAAAGCCACCGCTGACACTTTATCTATGGCTTTCATCTACTCCTTGTATTGATTATAAATGTCATGAATGTAGTCATGCATCGTTTGTTCTGCCCCATATGGAATTTTCTTTAAGTGAGGTGGGAAGATAAAACCGTCGAAGCAAATGTTTGGAAAATCTTTTCTCAACTAGGCAATTTTGATTGCACCTTCCCCAATAGGCTCAGTTATGGCTTGTTCTATAACAATAGAGTTTTGACCTCTGTTTAGTGACGTTGCGGATTGGGCTTGGGAGCTTGATGGGATGGTTTTTGACATGGACGCTATACTGGTTGTTTCCCACGACCAGAGGGTTATGTTGGAGCTCGAGGGGGTAGGGAGTGCGATCGGAAGCAATGAATGTATTCTTTGTCCCTATCCTTATCCCTTTCATAACGCTCTTGGCTGCAATAACTGCGATCGCGGTCTCTATCAGCCTCCCTCCGGCGGGATTCATAGTACGAATTCGATGACTGGTGCGCCGAGCGGATACTTCCAAGCATAGATCTCACCAATTCATTGTATCTATGGAATAAAGGAAAATAGAGTTAGTGATCTCTAGAAGTGAACAACTTAAGACTAGAAATCATGTAGTGCCATGAAGTGTATATGTATATGAAACCCCCCAACCAACTAGAAATGTCGGCCAAACTTGTGGGAAGAGACCCGCTTAAATCAAGAGCACTTTGAAGCCCCTCCAATCCGGTGTCCTGTTGAGGTGACACATAGTCTGGAATCGGAATATTAGCAAGTCCTTCAAAAGGATTATCTATTTGCGAGGTAGGAGCCTTCGAAATTATAATACCAAAGACTAGCAGGGACACGACTACGGATTTCCATCTCGAAGATTTATGACGCTTGTGTGCTACTGCCTTGCCTTTTCTCCTTCCCTCTAAACCCTGAAAACTGTCTGAAGGCCCAACTACGGGTTCGTCATCGGTAGGAATATCCTCTTTATCACCCTCTTCGATTTTACGATCCCGGGTGCTCTACGCTTAGCCCGTCTCACTGGGGCCGCCATGAGCGATCCTTCAAGTCTGATGCTTTTGTTTGTTCTATTAGCCCAACAATTCTCAAGTTTCTATCTGTAAGCACCGACTCGATTTCCCTCATTTCACTTGGCACTTCCTGAAGAACCCGTACTATTTCTTTGAAGTGTGTGCCTTTAGGTCGTGGAACTATGGCTGTAAAGGAAAGAAGATATTAGTTTTAGTGTCAGTTATGACTATTCTGCTAGTTACCTGAAGAATTGTAGCACTTACGTATGGCTAACCACCGACTGGTAAACCCTGAAGGGCATCGGACATAGAACCACTCAGTTTTGAAGTAGCTCAATCTAGTCCAGGCACCAGTCATAACTTGTCAGTTCCTAACGACCTCTAGAACGTGAAAGAAGGGCTATCTCCCCAACTTTTGATATTGAACAAGCATCTGATTTCAATCGGGGTTGGAAGTCGAAAAGATGCTCCATTAATACAACGAATAGACTATTTAGCAGTGCATATCCATTCGTATGTAATTGTAATGGGGCGATTCCAAAGAAAGCTAGCACCTCTCGAATGTACTGATTGAATGAAGGGAGCGTTTCGGTTGTACATGAGTGCTTTTTAAAAGCTGTGAATCCTTTCAAGGGAGCATGTGGTCTATCATTTGGTTCCGGTAATAAGATGCCATCCAATTACAAACTGTGTCTTAAACATATCTGTCCCAACATATCTTCGGAGATGTTGGACGACACAGAGTTTTGCAGATTCCCGATGAAGCTGACCCCTGGCAGCTCGTCTGGAGCTGGGTCTATACTTCGACCGCAATGGCCGATATCTCTATTACTAAGGAAGGTGAACTTTGTGCCTCCTGCTGAGGTGAACTTGTGGATTCCATAACTAACCAATTTATCAAAAACCATCATTAGATGATAGTAATCCCGTGTTTTCCCCAGTGTGAAGTGCGTGAACGTGTTATGTAGTGCAGTGCTACGTAGTACTTAAGAAACTTCATGAAAATCAAAAAGAGGTGTTCAATTGACAAGACTTCGAGATTCAACTAGAGTGACCGCACCATCCTTACTTCAGAGGTTATGTCCAAGTTAAAGTTTGTTGAGTTTTCGAGTTACAGTTCCATCGGCGAGCTCCAATAGACAGTTAAATATGCAGTTTAACTATTAAATCCAGTTATGCAAGGCAGAAGCTCGCCGGAGTCAAGTGTTCGAATTTGCATGAAGTTTATATCCATCGAAGTCAAAACTTAGATCATTCATTATAAAGGCCCTAGCTTCGTATCGGTCCAAGAACATTCAGCTCGTATCGATCAAAGCCAATGACTTCGAACCAATTCGAGATGATTATTTCGTATCGATAAAAAGACACCCATTTCGTATCGACCATTTAACATCCATTTCGTATTGATCGAAAGTTATCTAGTTCACATCGATCAAATGATTCAGCTTCGTATCGATCGAAGAGGCACCAACATTGTATCGATCAAGGTTTGTTGGCTTCGTATCAATATCGATTCGAAGCGATAAATTCTAAGTTGATGTCCCATGATCGATACGAAATTAAAAGTAGGTGACCGAAGTGAAGGTGATCGATACGAAATCCAAGAATCAAAGATCGATACGAAATCTAAGGCAGGAGATCAATTCGAAATTCCCAATTGAGATTGATACGAAACAAAATGTCTTCTTCCCCCATCTATTAATGTCTTTTCCATGAATATTTCGTATCCCTCCATGCTTCGTCTTCCCCAATCGATATGAAGACAACTCTGACCTTCCTCGACCTCGCTTCAACCCTCTCCAATCTCCTCCCCGCCACACTCAGCCATGAATATAAATAGAATGGCACGTAAATTCGAGTCTCATCATGTTAAGATTAAAATTGGTCTATTATTTACCTAATTTCATAAATTAGTTCAAAGGGATGGATGTAATGTTGGATTCGAAGGTGAGGGCAAGTTTTCCCTTCTTTCCTCAAGTTGTCGAGCGGTACGAAGGCAAGGTTATAAAATAAGCAAGTGTAACGAATGGCCAAGTACGAAAGCTATTTATACAAACAAGGGGATTGGAGGCAAATGACAAATAAGCCCCATAGGTTTCGACCAGTAAGAACGAGCCAAGCTCCAAATCGATACGAAGAACATAGTTCGTATCCATTTCTTTAAAGTTGCAGCTACCTATATGAACCAAGAAAAAGAAGCTCGCATCGCATCCATCCGTCCTCCTTTGATAACGTCAATTCGTATCCAATAATAAACCAAAACAATAGCAACCATCATGGATACAAAATCGAAGCCTTGTAGTCGATATGTAAAGCATATCAAGCACTTCTTACCCGTCGGGTCTTATGGATACGAACCATGTTCGTTTCCATCAATATGAATGATATCAAAGCGACAACAAATTTCGTTGTCATCGATACATAAATAAATTTCTTACTTTTCGCATCGATCCGGAGAGGACCGTTACGAAATGATATCACAGAACAACCAACCAACGTTAACGACTCGTGAACAGACGAACGTTAACGAGAGCCAGGTTTATATGTATTCTATGTGCCGCAAATCAACATTAATCCTTAAAATTTACAGGGATTAAAATTCCTACCTGGCAACAATTACGATGACGAACAACAGACTTCCGACAATCAACATTCAGTTACAACAATACACTGCAATCATCAATAATTAGCAATCCAGTATTTATATTACTATCAATCAGTCAAAAGAACGCGTCACTCGACAAAAAGGACAATAACTATTCAACAAATTAGTTAGAACTTTTCAAAATAAAGATGGCAACTTTTCAAAGCACGTCATGTTCATACAAGATGTACTTTGAGGGGAAAATCTTATCCCACCTTTTGGTAAGGTTGTGACACCAAGGAACTGATTGGAAATAAAAGATAGATCACCTTGAAGAACGATTATGTACATGTTCACTATGGATGCTGGTAAATTTTTCCCTAGCCCGAATCAAGCTACAATCGATATGGCACGAAAAAAAAAGCCATGAAACCAACGCTTCAAGTTTCAAGTCAATTTGAATTTGTATGCTTAAGATATGATCGAAGCAAATCAAACGATAATCTCGTTCGCATCCATCAAGCTCTCATCGTTTCGTATCCATCCTCCACTTCGTATCCATCAAAGAGCATCCTCTTTCGTATCGATCTTGTTCGAATCCATCGAATGCTCATGACTTCGTATCGATCAGGTGAGTACTATTTCATATCCATCGAGTATGTTGCTTCATATCCATCATATGCACTACAGTTCATATCCATCTAATTATTTCATATCCATCAACGAGCCGTGTTTCATATCGATCTCCAAACCGCCATCTTTCATATCAGTTGGCTAAAATAATAGATATGAAGAATAACACCTAAGGTGATTGATACGAAACACCTTCAAACCATAGAAATGAATTAACACCTCGTGACGAATGGAGCCATACCAATGGATTCAAAGCAATGGACAAAATAAGTGATACAAAGCAATGTATGAGGGAAGCGATACAAAGCGATGAATGAAAGGAACGACACGAAGTGAAGCGTAGGAGCGATACGAAGGAGATTCACGAAGATGGACGACCCGGTCACTCGGCTGGAAAGGGGATCTCCCTTGGATTCTCGAGCTAAGTCATCGATACGATATGCATGGATACGAAGAACGATGAATATTGAGCTTTGGATCGATACGAATGTGATAGCCAACTTACAAACACGAACTTGTATCGATCATAACTCAAATACACAAGTCCAAATGTTGCCAAATTTTCACAAAAGCTTACGTGTAACCTAAAGAATGTTCATGCTCAATCTCGTCTTGATTGGGCCAAATCTTGATATGTAACGACACGTAAATTTGCGATAACTAAAATCTGTTAATTTAATAAGATTTTGTAATTTAAAAGTTGGGAGTAATTAAAGTTTAAGATTTATAATGGGAATAATAATAGAATGAAAGTTGATAATGTTAATTTAAGTTAATTATTAACAATTGAATGAAATTCCAATAAATGAAAATTTTATATTTGGTTATAAGTAGAATATATGAAAAAAAAATGTAAAGATTGAATTAATTAATGAGATATATATAGTTAATGGAAATTCAATGAAATTAGTGTTATGAAAGCAATTGTAGCATTTGTTATAGGTAATAAAATTATTGGTGTGATTTAAAGAATGGTGACAGTTAATATATGTTACCTATTTAATTTTTGTCAATTAAAATTAATTAGAAATCAATTGAAATTAATTCAGTTAATTAGTAAAGTTACCATAGGTTAAAATGATAATTCGAATGTTGATTTATTTATGAAAAAGGGATGATTAATTGAAATTGGGTAGTAGTAGTTATAAAAATTGATTGTAAATAATAAACTTGCAAATGTTATAAATTGTAGTAAATGGTGATGATTGTTGTTTGTTACCAATATGTTTAATCAATTGAAACTAAATGCAAATAGATGTTACGTTAATGTGAGTTAAGACAACAACTAAAAATTATGAATGTAATAAAATGAATAGATGTATAGGCCCGCAAATCCGTATGCTTTTGAGTTGAAAATATTCCATAACAATTCAGCCCAAAGTGGCACAAAAGTACGAGTCTTCGGGTTATTAGAAGAAAGAGGTAGAAGAAGAAGAAGAAAAACAACATCAGAGTCTTACAATCGCAGTGGAACAATATATAATATATAATAACAGCCTTTAATTACAAAGAAATATGTACTGTTATATACACACACACACACATACACATACCATCATCATAGTACAACAACATCCATACAGAGACAACTTAATACTTGTCCATACACAGCGGAAATAATAGTCAAATTCGGAAGTACGCTTTGTTGTTCAGCTCGTCTCCTGAGCTTCTTAGCTTTTAACCTGATTCTGTTTTACTCAGTCTAACCCGAGCATCATATAAAACAACACCCGAGTCAGTTTGGAAAACCAGCATGTGAAATCACACTCAATTGGATTATTATATTTTCAAAAATCCTTTGAAAAACAAAAGCATCTCGTAAGACCACGCCACAAATAAACATGTTGGGTTTTTACCTTACGATAGCTAAAATATTTTTTGATCAAATCCGTCTGATATTATAATAGTGTCTATAGAAAATAAAATAGAATCTAGCTGAAATGCTTGCATCTCACGTTTCAGCAATAGTTGGGCACAATCAAAATGGTACAGGCGCTTATTGGAGATTGGATTCCATACAATGGCAGGGCTACCGGGGTACCGCTCGTCACAGTACGGGGTCTAAATCACCGTACCGAGGATCGCTCCCGACCCCCTACAACACAAAGCCGAGACTACCCCTTATTGGATAATCCCGAGTAAGATCACCCAGTGGTTGGCGCGACCAACCACCCACTAAGCCGAAATAAAAAGGGACATCTAGACAGGGATGACCTCACCCTAATGGGTGCTACCCACATAGCCTTGCTACATCTCCTCTATTTTAGCCATTCCCAGTTGATGAGGCTTGAGGCTAAGCATTACCTTTCAAGAACGAGTACCACGTAGAATGCTCATCGTCCCCCTGACGATGTTCTGAAAGCATTCGTCCATACAAGTTACCCTGGTTCTGGACAAACCGAATCACTGTCTTCATCATCTTCACGGTCTTCATTCGTTATCGTTCAAACCGGATCGAAGTGGTTTTTGGATAATTAAACCCGATCCCAGACTCTTCGAAACGATCAACTCATTGGCCAATATTGATAATCGGTTATTTAACTATCAAATAATCATCCACAAGCAACCATGAAGTTTTCAATAATTTTCCTCAAATTATTTATCTCAAAGTATCTACTTAAGATATTATCTTCGTATTTCAACACCATGAATTAGATTCAATTTCCTTTATTTCTCGTGGAAACATTAAATCTTTGCCGATTACTTATAATATTTTTCCCACTTCATTAGTTTCTCAAAACTTGGAAAATAATCCTTTATCTCCTATTTCTTCCCTCAAAAATCATTTACAATATCATTTGTAAATTTCCAAAACTTATTTCTCATGAATCCTACAGATACCAGGATTCCCTAATTGATTCTCGTTTTTATTACCAAAGCCATTTAGCTTATTAAAATTCAGGTTTCACTCCTGCTCTTCTTGTGAATTTTATCTCACTTCGAAATTCACTTATCTTATACTTGAGATTTTATTCAAGTTCTCTTAACCTCTATAAAATCTTTCCTAAAAATCTTATTCAAATTAATTACACTTGCTTTCCTTCTCAAGAGGATTTATAATTGGACTTTCAAAACGTTTAAAAATGTATATACAAGTAAAAATAATGGTTTATTTCCAAAATATGGTTTAAGGCAAAACTAAATATAAATATCAAAATCATATCCAGTTATTGACAAATTTTACAAAGCTGATTTAGAAAACTAGAATTTATTTTAATAATTACTAAGCACTAAAATAACTATTCCAGAATATTCTAAATCTAGAGAATAGTTCTATACAAATTAAATATTATAGTAATTTTAAAAATATTCCTTTTAAAACAATTTTTTTTTAGAAAATCCAATATTCATCCATAAATTACTCTTGATTTCCGACTCAACGACCATATTCACATTTTTCACCTTTGGAAATATTCTACTATTTCCTTTCAAAACAAATTTCATAACTCTATATAAGTTCTCGTCATGACTTGTCTCTTTACATATCTACTGATACCTTTTTTATCTCATTTATAAACCCCATTTATAAATTTAAACTCCCCTGAGTTTTCCATTTATTTACAAAAACAATTTTATTCAAAAATCCTATCTTTATAATTTTATTTCTCAATAAAATCCTATATTGTTCCTTAATAAAATTCCATTTCATTCCTTACTAAATTCCTTCTTATTTCTTGATAAAACTTCGCTTTACTTCAAATTCACTCATCGATTCCAATATTTATTCGAGTCTTTAGTATATAATTTAATTTTTCCCAAAACTCAACTTTAACCAATTTAACTATAACCAAAGTAATAAATATACTTTTATTTTACTTAATTCTCAAATAGAAGCAAAACCAAATCCTCAATAAATATTTAAGTTCTATTTTAACTTCCTTTATTTAAATTATTTATGGTATTTTAAAATTACCAAATTCCAATTTCCATGTTATTTAACACTTAATAATTCAGTTCGCATGCAAATCCATATCAATTCATCCATCTTGTCATATGACAACATATATATAATAAATAAATATTCTTGAGGAATCCTGTTGGATCCCTCTAACCTGTTTCCCTACATCCACAGATGTTATCACAAAATAAAGTACCAATTCCACTTCAAGGTGGAATATCACAGTATATGGGTTTATATAATATCATCCGCTATTATACGGTGTATAGGGTCTCATCCGCTATATAATGCGGGAAATAATTCACTCCAATATATATATATATATGTATGTATGTATGTATGTATGTATGTATGTATGTATGTATGTATGTATGTATGTATGTATGTATATATACTGCTATATATATAATATCATCCAGTGAATAAATTATTATAATTCAACAAAGCACATCCAATGATTTAAATTTAACATTTAATTAACAAGGCATCCATATAAGTGAGAAAATCTCACCTTTTCTTTTAAGTTGCAATTCTTTCCAATCTCGACCCGATTTCCCGACTTTTGACCTTATATAAACAATTTTATTAATATTCGAACAAATCGAACAATTAATTACCGTTTAAATAAATTTATTTTAATCTAATAATTAAATTTTAACTAATGATTTATTTCAACAAATAATTAAATTTTAAACTAAGTTTCCTTTTAAAAATCTCTTAGTAACTAAAATAATTAAACAAGTAAATTAAACAAATAGATCACCCTAATTAAATTATTTTAAAATAAACTAGTTAAGGTGAAAATATGTATATTTTATTTTCTTTTGTTATATATTTATGAAACTATTCTATATAGATTTTATCAAATCCAATTCATATAATATCCAATATCTTTCAACATCTTATACACACACATACTACTTTTTACCTATATATATTTAAACTAGGAATAACTTAAGATTTTAAAACTGCTTAACAGTTAATTAAAAAATTTTTAATACCAAAACCCTAGCTTACTATAAAATTTTAAATTTTCAAATAAACACAGAGAAATACCTCACTGCGCACAGAAACCCTCGCCCACGGCCTTTGATCAACGCGACCGCTTCCTCGACTCTGGCCTAAATTGCCACTACGCGACCCCTTCGATCGGTCGAGGCTTCATCAATGCCTTCAACTTTGGCCTCCATTGGCTTCTCCTCTAATCAACGCGACCTCGAGTACGCGTGCCACCCAACGAAGGCGTACATCCCCAAAACAAACGCGGTCTCTTCCCCCTCTATCGCCTTCGAAGTCGCCGCACCGCTCAACAGCAACGACGCGACCATCGAGACGAGTCGCCAAGCCTCAAGCTCTTCTCACGATTAGGGTTTCGATCGTGAAAATCGATTTTGGCCAGAGGTTGGAAGTCGCGATCTCCTTCTCGACCTTGCTTTAAAAATCACGGCTCGCTCAATTCGCTCGAACGCGATTCGATTTTCCCCCTTTTCTTTTTTATTTATTTATCATGTCGTCGAATTCGAGCTTTGAGGAAGAAAAAGGAAAACGAAGGAAGACTTCATAAATTAAAACTGGGGAGGGATTGTTGTAACGCCCCACTCCGACACCCACTCTAGTAAAGAGCATTACGGAGTAATACTGTCTACTAAAATGGAGAATAGAGTATAATGGAAGCGACCATGTGTAATCAAGCTATAACTAACTACTGAATACGTCGAATAGGTGGTTTTCTTTTCTCAAGTGGTTCGACATATCCAATAGATATTTATAACTAAATTACAATGGTTAAGAAAAATAGGTTCAGAACAAACATAATACTAAATGTAACATCATCATCACATAACAGTCACAGAACATAGGTACAATATATCGTCAATACAGATCCAAATATCAAAAGGTGGGTACAAAGACACCGCTCACACATGTGAGTCAAAAATATGTACATAAGAGACTGAATACTCAGAGTATCAAAATAGTGGACAAATATAAAGAGCTATCTATCAGCATAGCAGATAATGTCCAAGCGGAAGCACAGAAAGCTAAGTTCAGAGACCTAACCTGAAACAACTCGGTCTAACCCGAGCGAAAACACTCGGGTCAGGCTAGCTAAACAATCAGTAATAACTGAGATATATAATAATGCAGTACATAAATAAAACAGTACTTTCCAAAGAGAAGAGTATAATGGACCACATGAACATAATGACGATCCCTAATCATCAATAAATAGTAAAAATCTCCAAAGAGAATATCAACACCAAAGTGTTAAATAAATAAAATCGCCTCATATCATCGGCGTAGCCAAAGCTATATAAAGTTGCCCATAGGAAATAATCCCAAGAGTGACCAGAGTCTGTAATCGATGCCCAAGCAAAGATCGGTGCTCCAAAGAGCAATAGGGATATACTGAAAAGTCAATGAAAACGAATACTGAAAAGCAGTGTCCAGAGACACTGTGAATCCACAAGGTAATCGCACTTACATCATATGGTTCCATAGAACCAACACCGAATGGCGGTACTCGAATGGATATAAAATCATCAGATAATACAAGTATAGCACGTGCACCGACCAGAGTCGTTATTGCCAAGTACTGTAGAGTTGTGATCGATCACTCGCACAGATGCGGAACGCGCGAGACGGCGAGATCCTTCCCAGAAGGATAAAGGCCCAGAGGCACATGTCGAAAAACTGCTCCATAGAGCAGGTGTCCAGAGACGATTGCCCAGAGGCGTGATGACCTAGAGGTCCAGTACTGGCCGCCCAGAGGCTAATGTGTCACAAACTTCTTGGAGAGGAATCCGTAAAGTGTTAACAATGAGTCTCATACCCCACGTTTGCACTAAACAGTTTACTAACCAATAGCAAGCTCACACTCCAAACACTAAAAAAAAGTCCACCTCGTATCATCGGTAAACTAGACCCAAAGGTCAAAACGATCAATCGAATAGGTCGGGAATTAACCGGAAAGAAAATACACACGGTTCCATAGGCCGGAGATTTCCTAACCGTTTAAGCACCTTTCCACTTCGCTCGACGTGTTAAAAGTGAGCGTGGGACTTTTATTATAGAAAATAATGGTGCGAAACGGATTTGTAATTGATCTTGAAATCACTTTAAAACGGCTTTTGAAAACTCTCCTATTATGGAGTAATTAATTTAATAATTAAAAATAATATTATATAATAATTTCGAAAGCCATTTAGGAGTGAAAAATCCTTTTAAAATGGTTCATAAAACCTGTGTACGAAATCTAGAACCAAATCTCAGAGAAATCGATAAATCAGAAAATCATTGAAAACCAATATTCGTGTTGGAAAATATTCCGAATGGCTGTGAACCAAAATTCGACAATTTCTGATTAACAATTGAAGCCCAAAGGTTCGTTGCAGAAACAATCAATTTGAAGCGGTTACACCAAAATAGGGCAACTCGGACTCGGTTGCACCAAAAATGGTGCAACCGATGGGTCGGAACCCGGCAGCACCAAGTGGGTGCAGCCCTTTTTTTTAGAACCAGCTGCACTGCATGGTGCAGCCTGGTTCGGTCCAGCCCCCAGCCCGCATGGGCTGGGTGAATTAACAAGCCCCCCCAAGCCTGGCTGGGCTGGGGGTGTAATGGGTTAAGCCCCAGCCCCATGCGGGCTGGGGAGGAGGGGGAAGCCCAGCCCGCATGGGCTGGGAGAAGGGGGCCAGCCCAAGCCCGCATGGGCTGGGAGAAGCGGGCCAGCACCAGCCCGCATGGGCTGGGGACGCGTGGGCCAGCCCAGCCCGCATGGGCTGGGGACGTGCGGGCCATGCGCGCCAGCCCGTGTGGGCTGGCCTGGTACCGGCTTGCCCAATCGGGCTAGCCTGCTGCGCCCGGGCAGCAGCCTGGGTGCAGCCCAGGCCTGCCCTGGTGCACTCAGACCACTGTTTCAGCCTGTTTTCAGGCTGAAACATTCCAGCCTGCTGAAATTGCTCATTTTAGTGATTTTGGGGTGTTTTTTCAAGTTTTTGGCATCAAATTTCACCAATATCAATCACTACTATCATATAATGATTACTACACTATATTAAAGGAGACAAAGGGCCAAAGCTTAGCATTACCTTATGAAGCAATATCACAAACACCTTATGTGCACACCCAAAATGAAAGCAAAGATGATCAAAGAGCTATGATTCACATGTAATATAATAAAACATGTGTTACTAAATGATTACTGAAATCAAAAGAGGATTAAACACATATTAGAAGAGGTTTTTAGCAATATACCTCTCTAGAAAGCAACAAAGACCATTATAACATCAACCCAAGTTAGCAAAAGATGATTAGGAGGCTATAAGATCAAAAAAACACATAAAACATGTGTTACCAAATAAATTTAAGAAATTAGAAAGATATAAAAATGGATTTGAGGTGGGTATTTGCATTACCTTTGCATAGAATGACTTGCATAAGCTAAAACTAGAAGGAGATGAAGATAGAGGCCATTTTTGTTAAGAAAGCTTTAGGAAATGATTAGGCTTTTGATTAGGGATGCATGAATGAGATTAGGAGAGTTTGAGATAATTTATAGAGGAGGTTTAGGGTGGGTTATTGGGTTAAGTTTAGTAACCCAATAAGAAGAGGGTTATTTACATGTTTCCAAAAATTAGTCTAAGTGTTCATGTATGTTTATAAAACTCATTTTTCTTACCCAAACCCGTTTTAAAATCTCTCCTAAAATATTTAACTTTCCAAAAATAACATTTTACCCTCATTTTAAAATCCCATATTTCCCATTTAATTAAAATAGCCTTTTTCAAATAAATTTTGTGATTCCAAATCCTTTTACGCTTCACTAAAATAAATAAAAATCCTAACTTTTATTTATTAATTGGTAATGAAAATCCCGGGTTGTTACAGACTCCCCCCTTAAGAAAATTGCGTCCCCGCAATTTCTTAAGATAGATGTCGTCTATAACGTCAAATCCACAAAAGAAGTGATAGAGATAAAATAGAGAATTCTTACCCGCAGAAGAAGATGGGAGAAAGCCAGGATAAGAGCGCTCGATAGATTCTCTGGTCTCCCAAGTGCATTACTTAGGATTCGGTGACCATTGAATCTTCACAATTGGAACCTCTTTGTTGCGAAGGCGTCTAACCTCCGAATCAAGCACACGGAGAGGTTGCTGCTCCAAAGATAAGTCAGGTAAGATCTCTAAATCAGGCACGACATGCGGTTCAATGATAGAATCAGGATCGCGAACACATTTACGAAGCTGAGAAATATGGAACACGTCATGCATTCCGGAAGAATCAGCAGGTAGAGCCACACGATAAGCAACAGGGCCGATGCGTTCCGTAATAGGAAATGGTCCAACATAGCGAGGAGCCAACTTCCCTGTAGAGCTGAAACGCACAACCCCCTTCATGGGAGAAATCCGAATAAAGACAAAATCACCAATGGAGAACTCAAGAGGCTTCCTACGGTTGTCCGCGTAGGATTTCTGGCGGTCCTGTGCCTCTTTCATTCTCTGACGGATAAGAATAATCTTTTCAGAAGATTCCCGAACTGAATCTGGACCAAGAATAAGCTTCTCGCCAGATTCTAACCAACAAGCAAGAGAGCGACATGGCCTTCCGTAGAGAGCCTCGAAAGGTGCATGCCGATACTAGACTGAAAGCTGTTGTTGTAGGAGAACTCTACAAGCGGTAAGTGATCCTCCCAACTACCTCCGAAATTCGGTATACAACAGCGCAAAAGATCCTCCAAAATACGATTCACCCTCTCAGTCTGACCGTCGGTCTGAGGGTGATAAGCAGTAGAGAGATTCAATTTTGTTCCCAAAGCTGACTGTAGGCACTTCCAGAAGTGACTAGTGAAAATGGTGTCTCGATCACACACGATAGAGCTAGGAATGCCACAAAGTCGAACGACTTCCTTCACATAGAGCTTGGCCAACTGAGGTGTAGTCCGAGTGGACTTAATCGGAATGAAATGAGCCGATTTGGTCAAGCGATCAACAATAACCCAGATAGAAGTATGGCCTGTCCTCGATCTAGGCAGACCGTCAATGAAATCCATGGATATCTGATCCTATTTCCATAATGGAATCTCTAGAGGCTGAAGAAGACCAGATGGACGCTGATGCTCGGCCTTGATCTGTTGACAAGTCATGAAACCACTCACATAACTTGCCACATCTCTCTTCAAACCCTCCCAATAATATAGCCGGCACATATCGGCATACATCTTACTCGAACCGGGATGTATAGTGTACTTAGTGCGATGGCACTCGTCCAGAATGTCACGCCTAAGTGATGAACCATATGGTACAACAATACGGTTCTTCCTACGAAGACACCGATGAAAATCAAGAGAATAGTCCAGTAATGTCTCATTACTGGATCCCGACTCGAGAAGGTGAATGAAATGTAATAGGTCTGGATCCTGCCGTTGAGCATGGGCAATGCGGTACAACAAGATGGGACGAGCTTCCAAGCTGGATAATATGACAGGAGCATCAGAAGATGGAGCTCGATCTCTAATATCACATAAAGATAAAGTCTCAAGAACATTCCACTCCGCAATCATCATAGAAACAACTGCCGAGTGTTTGCGACTGAGTGCATCTGCGACACGATTCCCCTTGCCAGGGGTATACTGAATATCTAAATCATATGAGGCGAGAAACTCAAGCCATCGTTGCTGCCTCATATTGAGATCCCTCTGACTGAATAGATACTTCAGCGACTTGTGATCGGTGTAAAGAATGAAGCGTTCGCCTAATAGAAAGTGATGCCACATCTTTAAGGCAAAGACGATAGCTGCCAACTCAAGATCATGAGTCGGATAGCGAATCTCATTCGGATGTAGCTGCCTAGAAGCATAAGAAACTACTCGATCCTTCTGCATAAGCACAGCACCGAGGCCGCTACCACAAGCGTCGGTGTAAACAACCAGATCCTGGTTACTCTCAGGAACCACAAGAATAGGAGCACGAGTGAGAAGTTCCTTCAGTCGCTGAAAGGAAGCTTCACACTTATTAGACTAAATAAAGCGAACACCCTTACGAGTCAGCGTCGTAAGGGGAAGTGCAACGCGAGAGAAATCCTTGATAAACCGACGGTAATAACCCGCCAGACCAAGGAAGCTGCGAATATCATGAACGTTCTCGGGCTGCTTCCAATTCTGAATAGCTTCGATCTTGGCAGGATCGACAGAAATACCCTCAGATGATACAATATGGCCCAAGAACTTGACCTTGCTCTCCCAAAAATGGCACTTGGAGAGCTTGGCCCTAAGCTGATGCTAACGAAGTGTATCCAAGACGATCCGCAAATGATGAGCATGCTCTGTCTCGGATCTAGAATAAATAAGAATATCATCGATGAAAACCAGAACGAATCTATCGATGTATTCCCGGAATACTCGATTCATAAGATCGACGAAGAAAGCCGGTGCGTTCGTCAAGCCGAATGGCATGACCAACCACTCAAAAGAACCATAACGAGTGCGGAAAGCGGTAAGAGGAATGCTATCGTCCGCAACTCGGAGCTTATGAAATCCGGTGGCAAGGTCGAGCTGGGAAAAGACCTTCGCACCGCTCAACTGATCAAACATATCGTCTATCCATGGCAATGGATAACGATTTCTGATGGTCAACTCATTAAGCTTGCGATAGTCAACGCAAAGCCTAAGAGAGCCATCGGGCTTCTTAACGAAGAGCACAGCAGCACCCCATGGCGAAGAACTGGACCGAATGAACTGCTTCGCCTCAAGCTCAACTAACTGCTTCCTGAGTTCCTTATTCTCCTTAATAGACATTCTCGTTGGAGAACGCCCAACTGGGTGGGAGCCTGGAATGAGATCGATGTGGAACTCAATGGCCCGCTTTGGCGGCAGGCCTGATACTGGCTCGAATATATCGGGGAAATCCCGAACAACAGGAATACGAGATATGTCCAAATCCTCATCTCGTGAATCAAGAGAAAATAAAGTAATATCAGAAATCCCAACATCCTGAAGAGCAATAGCTAACGGAGCGGACGAGTCAGGATGACGAAGAAATAATATTCGCTCCGAACAAATGATTTTGGCGTCGTACTGAGCGAGCCAATCCATGCCAAGAATCATGTCAAAGCCCAAATACTCCATAACGTGCAGATTCACACGGAAAGAAAATCCACAAAGATCAATATCCATATCCTCACAAATCAAGCTAAGGGTCGTGGATCCACCAATGGGATTCACAATTCTTAGTGAAGAAACCAGACAAGTAACATCCAAGGATAAAGCATCTACTAGCTCCTTTGATACGAATGAGTGAGAGGCACCCGTATCAAAGAGAACTCTACAAGATCTACCATGAAATAAAATAGAACCTTCGAGAACGGAAGGATGCGTACCTCGAGGCTGAGCTGAAGATGTAGAAGCCTTGGCAGCATTAAGCTTGCCAGATCTAGGAGGTGCAGTAGGACAAGTGGAGATCCTGTGTCCCTCCTTCTTGCAGAAGGTGCAATAGAGAGGTTTGGGACACTCTCGAATAAAGTGATCAGGAGAACCACAGTTGAAGCATTTTTTCAGAGGACGTGTCCCACTAGGCTGAGCAGGAGTCTGGGACTGAGAACGAGTCTGAGGCTGAGTCTGAAAAGTAGAACTGCCAGTCTTCTTCTTCTTGTTCCAAGGCTTGGTCTTCTAAAATGGACCCCGCTTCTAATTGGGGTTTTTGGAACCCTCACCATCCATATCGCTGTCTCTCTCACACTCAACCACTTCAAGGTGAAGCGCTGCATCAACTAGCTCATCAAAAGGGAGCTTAAGCTGAAGCATAAGCTGTTTCTTCAAATCTTTCTTCAGGCCTTCAACAAATTTGAGATTCTTCTTATAAGGAGTGCTAATGAACTCGAGGCCATACTTGGACAGGGCCTCGAAAGATGATGAATAGTCAGCAACAGAGGTCTTCCCTTGCTTAAGGTCAATAAAGCGGCGTGCAAGGGCTATCTTCTCGGACTCGGGGACAAACTTGAGCAAGAAGCGCTCTCGGAAATGATCCCAAGTGAGAGTGGCCTCAACGGTATCAGAAATAAGGAGCTCGTACCAATCCAAGGCACGACCCTCAAGATGGCTAGAAGCAACAAGAACTCTATCATGGTCAGGAAGGGTCATGCGAGTAAATTACGCTCGCAAACTCTGATCCAAGCCTGGACCTCAAGAACAGTCTCGAAGCCATTGAACGGCTTCCCTCCAAGATGAATAAAGTCACTGCAGAGGCGCGCAAAAGCAGACTTGCACGGTGCATCAGAAAATGGTGCAGGAGACTGAGAGTGCGACTGAGAGTTACGAACCAGCTCCATGATCTGGTCCGTGGTCATGTATACACCCTCAGGGTGAGGGTTGCTGGACTGTCCAGCATCAGCAGAACGGAGGTTCCTAACTCTCCCAACCACACTGAAAGATAAGATAAGGTTTAGTTAAGCACGATTCAAAGATAGATAATTCATTAAGGAATATTACGGAATATAATAGATTCCTACACATATTCCTAACTTATTTATCTAAAGGTGGATATGTTCAATTTGGATCGTATTATAACGTATTATACTACGTGTCTATTCTGTGTTTGTTATGCTTAATTCTGAACCTTTGCTCTGATACCAAACTGTAACGCCTCACTCCGAGACCCACTCAAGTAAAGAGCATTACGGAGTAATACTGTCTACTAAAACGGAGAATAGAGTATAATGGAAGCGACCATGTGTAATCAAGCTATAACTAACTACTGAATACGTCGAATAGGTGGTTTTCTTTTCTCAAGTGGTTCGACATATCCAATAGATATTTATAACAAAATTACAATGGCTAAGAAAAATAGGTTCAGAACAAACATAATACTAAATGATAACATCATCATCATAGAACAGTCACATAACAGTCACAGAACATAGGTACAATATATCGTCTATACAGATCCAAATATCAAAAGGTGGGTACAAAGCCACCGCTCACACATGTGAGTCAAAAATATGTACATAAGAGACTGAATACTCAGAGTATCAAAATAGTGGACAAATATAAAGAGCTATCTATCAGCATAGCAGATAATGTCCAAGCGGAAGCATAGAAAGCTAAGTCCAGAGACCTAACCTGAAACAACTCGGTCTGACCCGAGCGAAAACACTCGGGTCAGGCTAGCTAAACAATCAGTAATAACTGAGATATATAATAATGCAGTAAATAAATAAAACAGTACTTTCCAAAGAGAAGAGTATAATGGACCACATGAACATAATGACGATCCGTAATCATCAATAAACAGTAAAAATCTCCAAAGAGAATATCAACACCAAAGTGTTAAATAAATAAAATCGCCTCATATCATCGGCGTAGCCAAAGCTATATAAAGTTGCCCATAGGCAATAATCCCAAGAGTACTAGAGTCTGTAATCGATGCCCAAGCAAAGATCGGTCCTCCAAAGAGCAATAGGGATATACTGAAAAGTCAATGAAAACGAATACTGAAAAGCAGTGTCCAGAGACACTGTGAATCCACAAGGTAATCGCACTTACATCATATGGTTCCATAGAACCAACACCGAATAGCGGTACTCGAATGGATATAAAATCATCAGATAATACAAGTATCACCGACCAGAGTCGTTATTGCCAAGTACTGTAGAGTTGTGATCGATCACTCGCACAGATGCGGAACGCGCGAGACGGCGAGATCCTTCCCAGAAGGATAAAGGCCCAGAGGCACATGCCGAAAAACTGCTCCATAGAGCAGGTGTCCAGAGACGATTGCCCAGAGGCGTGATGACCCAGAGGTCCAGTACTGGCCGCCCAGAGGCTAATGTGTCACAAACTTCTTGGAGAGGAACCCGTAAAGTGTTAACAATGAGTCCCATACCCCACGTTCGCACTAAACGGTTTACTAACCAATAGCAAGCTCACCCTCCAAACACTAAAAAAAAGTCCACCTCGTATCATCGGTAAACTAGACCCAAAGGTCAAAACGATCAATCGAATAGGTCGGGAATTAATCGGAAAGAAAATACACACGGTTCCATAGGCCGGAGATTTCCTAACCGTTTAAGCACCTTTCCACTTCGCTCGACGTGTTAAAAGTGAGTGTGAGACTTTTATTATAGAAAATAATGGTGCGAAACGGATTTGTAATTGATCTTGAAATCACTTTAAAACGGCTTTTGAAAACTCTCCTATTATGGAGTAATTAATTTAATAATTAAAAATAATATTATATAATAATTTCGAAAGCCATTTAGGAGTGAAAAATCCTTTTAAAATGGTTCATAAAACCTGTGTACGAAATCTAGAACCAAATCTCAGAGAAATCGATAAATCAGAAAATCACTGAAAACCAATATTCGTGTTGGAAAATGTTCCGAATGGCTGTGAACCAAAATTCGACAATTTCTGATTAACAATTGAAGCCCAAAGGTTCATTGCAGAAACAATCAATTTGAAGCGGTTACACCAAAATAGGGCAACTCGGACTCGGTTGCACCAAAAATGGTGCAACCGATGGGTCGGAACCCGGCTGCATCAAGTGGGTGCAGCCCTTTTTTTTGTTGAACCAGCTGCACCGCATGGTGCAGCCTGGTTCGGTCCAGCCCCCAGCCCGCATGGGCTGGGTGAGTTAACAAGCCCCCCCAGCCTGCCTGGGCTGAGGGTGTAATGGGGTAAGCCCCAGCCCCATGCGGGCTGGGGAGGAGGGGGAAGCCCAGCCCGCATGGGCTGGGAGAAGGGGGCCAGCCCCAGCCCGCATGGGCTGGGAGAAGTGGGCCAGCCCCAGCCCGTATGGGCTGGGGACGCGCGGGCCAGTCCCAGCCCGCATGGGCTGGGGACGCGCGGGCCAGTCCCAGCCCGCATGGGCTGGGGACGCGCGGGCCAGCCCCAGCCCACATGGGCTGGGGACGTACGGGCCATGCGCGCCAGCCCGCGTGGGCTGGCCTGGTACCGGCTAGCCCAACCGGGCTAGCCTGCTGCGCCCGGGCAGCAGCCCGGGTGTAGCCCAGGCCTGCCATGGTGCACTCAGACCACTGTTTCAGCCTGTTTTCAGGCTGAAACATTCCAGCCTGCTGAAATTGCTCATTTTAGTGATTTTGAGGTGTTTTTTACAAGTTTTTGGCATCAAATTTCACCAATATCAATCACTACTATCATATAATGATTACTACACTATATTAAAGGAGACAAAGGGCCAAAGCTTAACATTACCTTATGAAGAAATATCACAAACATCTTATGTGCACACCCAAAATGAAAGCAAAGATGATCAAAGAGCTATGATTCACATGTTACATAATAAAACATGTGTTACTAAATGATTACTGAATTCAAAAGAGGATTAAACACATATTAGAAGAGGTTTTTAGCAATATACCTCTCTATAAAGCAACAAAGACCATTATAGCATCAACCCAAGTTAGCAAAAGATGATTAGGAGGCTATAAGATCAAAAAAACACATAAAACATGTGTTACCAAATAAATTTAAGAAATTAGAAAGATATAAAAATGGATTTGAGGTGGGTATTTGCATTACCTTTGCATAGAATGACTTGCATAAGCTAAAACTAGAAGGAGATGAAGATAGAGGCCATTTTTGTTAAGAAAGCCTTAGGAAATGATTAGGGTTTTGATTAGGGATGCATGAATGAGGTTAGGAGAGTTTGAGATAATTTATATAGGAGGTTTAGGGTGGGTTATTGGGTTAAGTTTAGTAACCCAATAAGAAGAGGGTTATTTACATGTTTCCAAAAATTAGTCTAAGTGTTCATGTATGTTTATAAAACTCATTTTTCTTACCCAAACCCGTTCTAAAATCTCTCCTAAAATATTTAACTTTCCAAAAATAACATTTTATCCTCATTTTAAAATCCCATATTTCCCATTTAATTAAAATAGCCTTTTTCAAATAAATTTTGTCATTCCAAATCCTTTTACGCTTCATTAAAATAAATAAAAATCCTAACTTTTATGTATTAATTGGTAATGCAAATCCCGGGTTGTTGCAATTGTTTTCGTGAATGCAAAGAGGAAGGAGACGCTATCACTTCAGAGAAGATTTTGATTTGGAACGAGAAGACATCATGATTTAAAGAAAACGGGAAGCGTATAGAAGAAAACAAACTACAGTGTTCTGATGGAACAGAAAAGTAGCTGATGGGAAAGAATTTCGACTGTGTTGACTAAGGTATATATATATATATAAATATTAAATTCAAATTCAAACATCTTGATAAAAGCAATTTAAAGTCTCGACATCCAATCGAGGCGTGCCGCCAGGCATCTGTAATGTTATACACCTATTCCGAACGCAATGGATAAGGTTTCGAGTCCTAATTCGATCGTATGGAGAAGATAGCTTTTTGGATCGACCATTAAAATTAATTCAATTAATTATTTTCTAGGCGTTTATATCTCGTACGATCACATGATAGCTCCGAAAGCTACGAAATTTGAAATCCGATAATAATTTAATATTATGGATCCAATGGAACTGGTTTAGTCGAATTCCGAGACTGTGCCTCGTAAGGCTATTTTTAAATATTAGTTTAAATGATATATTTTTGAAATTGAAAAAATCATTTCCAAATTAAATTATAACCCATCTATTATCTTTAGTATTATAAATATAGATTTTACAAGTCTTTAAAGTATTTTTAACATGCATATAACTCCAGATTTTATATTTTACCCAATATCCAATTACTACTTAAATAATTAATTTATTCAATAGATTGCTATATTTAAATTCTAAATTCTTTTTATTAAATAAAACCAAACCTTTTATATTAAAAAAAATCAATTCATAGTTCAAGTCAAATATTTAAATCCATTTTAAATACCCCAAATTAACCGTTTAAAAATTCTGGTTGTTACATTCCTCTCCCCTTAAAAGAATTTCGTCCCCGAAATTACTAACACAGAAGAATGCCCAAACCCACTAACTTTTTAAAAGTTACCTAGTTAGACTTGTTGTTCACCATCCTAATCTTTCCCTTTACCCAAACAATTGGTTTTTAATTCTAACTTCAACATCTTTTATTCCAATTCTAATTTTAAATCATTTTATCGTTAGTAAAGATATTTTCCAAAAAATTTCAAAATTTTTCTAACTGACAAAATTTCGGGAAAATTTTGGCAGGGTCTCCTTTGTACGGAGGAAATTTTGCAATTTTACAAGAGAGATAAATGTATATACATCGACCCACACGGTCGGAAAAACAAAAAAAGAAGAAATAGTTCATATTTCCTAACTTTTATTGCGTAGGCGCATATCTATTTAGCATTTTAAAGCAAGCGGCTTATTTATTTAGCAATTTGCGCGTTTCAAAATCCAGCCAAATGGCCCCCGACACCTGTACTTACTCAATTTAAACATATGAGCAACATATCTATGAAATTTATAACATTCACTCATATAAGCAACTACAACACATCAATACTAGAAGTAACGCATTCTAAATAACTTCCATAAGCAATTTGTATGGTTCCCAAACTAATTCAATTTCTTTTAACCGATTCATATACCATTTGCATTCAACTTAAGTGATTTACAACTCACTTGCTTATCTTCAATTCATTTTTATGTCCAAACAACTCATATTCATTTCAATTGATCCCAAAATCCACTTTATTTATTTCCATTAATCCATTGTCTTTTCATTTAATCTTGTTTACGACAAACGACAATCAATTTTTATGAATTCAACGAGATTTATGCAAATAAACTATCACTTGAGCTCATACCATTTTAAATTGATTCTAACTCAATTTATATCAGTTTCATTTCATTTTAACTTATTCATAACCATACACTGTATTTTATTTAATATATTTGCATAGGCTCTATTCGAAACCACTTTATTCAGCTTGGAAACACCCCATTAAGTAACCATTAACATATTTACTCAAGCCGAGCTTCGAATCAATTATTTGCTTAAGTTATTTATTTCCTTCAACTTATTTCAATCCCATAACCCAAATTTATTTTCCTTGTAAACATCTCCATTTTAAATCCTTGATTTGATTTTTTTATCAAATCCGTTCCACCTACTAATTTAATTCAATTTACTTATCATTTTAAAGTCCATTCCATTCTAATTTATTTACAAACCATACATTTGCATTTTATTCCATCTCCGCATTGGTTCCATTTTATTAAGCTCGACACTTCCATGTTTATAAACTAATAACCATTTCCCAAATTAAATTCACCCAAGTTTTCATTTAATGGGCTTTCACCCTTACTCGAAGCCAAGCTTCTATTATTTTTAACTTAAGTTAATTTACTTATTTCAACTTCATACTTAAATCCATTTCCATTTTAATTCGATTCTCATCGAATCATATTCCATTTAATTCAATTAGCCATTCTCATAATCCATTTAAATTTCAAATTTCCATATCCAATTCATCCGAATTTATTTTATTATTAACAAGGTCATGTTTAAGTCATTTATACTCGAATTGGATTTTATTTGCAAATTCAAACCATCTTTATTTCTATACAATTCCACAACATTTCCACTTATATTTAATTCACCACCAATCCCAGTTGAATTTTATTTATAACTCGAGTTCATTCCCACTCCATTATTACCTCATAATCCAACTTCTATTTAACCAATTTAAATCTCATTAACATATTCAATTAACCAATTTATTCCAAATTAGTTCACTCCCACTTCCAATTCCATATTGGGTTTTTATCTTTAAAAATCATCTTATTATTTTACTTGAGTTAAATTTTATTTTATAATTCAAGTTTGGATTTTTATTTCATTCTTCAAATACAAAACAATTTTATTTTGGCTTACTATTTTACTTCTCCATATTTTTCTCTTATAAGTCACATATTTATATTTTTCACATTCCTACCCATTTTAAGCTTGAATATATTCATATTTCATTTTAACTCGAGATTGAACACTCATTTACAGCTAAAATATTCTTAATCAATGGGTTGTCAGTTTCCTTTATAAGCTATCGGAATATATTTATTCCAATTCAATTTCATTTCAACTTACATTTATTTATTTAAGTAAGAATTTAATTTATTTAACATAATTTATAACTCAATTGAATTTTATTTCAATTCAATTTGTTTAACTTAACTTTCGTTAAATCATGCATCATACTATTCTCTTTAATCCACCAATTCACCTGGATTTAATTAAATAAGAACTTAATTTCATTTAATATCATCCACATCTCAATTCATTTCATTTCAACTTAATTTAAATCCAATTATTAATCTTAAGTTAATCTCAACCCAATTTAATTTCTATTAAATTTTCCAATCCACTTCATTTACATTCCAAATTTTATTTACTTCACCAATTTATTTATATTATTATTATTATTTCATCATTAGTTAAATTCCAAAAATTAAATTTTCAACTCAATCCAAGTTAAATCCCCATTTTTAACTTCACTTTTAATTTTAACTCCAAAAATTCAATCTCATACTTTCCTTGGTTATATAAGCCATTTTAAATCTTTATAGTCTTATTTGTCTATAATACTATCATCCAAACACATTAATTATATATAATAACTTGCAGAAAATTATTTCTTTTTATATCAAAATATATTTTGGGTGAAACTATTTCATTCACCTCCTTTCGAAAATAATATTGTGTCGAATTGTTCTATTCAAGTGTTCAAAAACCCCTTCGATACAGTTGTGCAGACTGTGCCGACGAAGGTTCATATGCCACTCAATAAATTAATCAACACACTATAAGATATTTTATATTCACTAACAAATACGCACTCATACCTATTAATACGCTCAAACTCATTCTGGATTACTAATGGCTCTATCTCTAATGAGTAATCCACACCAGAGCCAAGGTTCTCGCTTAACCTTTCAACTCTGATACCAACTGTAAAGGCCCGCAAATCCTTACCCTTTTGAACTGACAAAATCCCCTAACAAATCAGCCCAAAGTGGCATAAAAGTATGAGTCTTCGGGTTATTAGAAGAAAGAGGTAGAAGAAGAAGAAAAACAACATCAGAGTCTCACAATCGTAGCGGAACAATATATAATATATAATAACAACTTTTAATTACAAAGAAATATGTACTGTTATATATATACATACCATCATCAGAGTACAACAACATCCATATAGAGACAACTTAATACTTGTCCATACAAAGCGGAAATAATAATCAAATACGAAAGTGCGCTTTGTCATCCAGCTCGTCTCCTGAGCTCCTTAGCTTTTAACCTGATCCTGTTTAACTCGGTCTGACCTGAACATCATATAAAACAACACCCGAGTCAGTCTGGAAAACCAGCGGGAGAAATCACACTCAATTGGATTATTATAGTTTCAAAAATCCTTTGAAAAACAAAAGCATCTCATAAGACTACGCCACAAATAAACATGTCGGGTTTTTACCTTACGATAGCTAAAATATTTTTTTTATCAAATCCGTCTGATATTATAATAGTGTCTATAGAAAGTAAAATAGAATCTAACTGAAATGCTTGCATCTCACGTTCCAGCAATAGTTAAGCACAATCAAAACTGTACAGGCGCTTATTGGAGATTGGATTCCATACAATGGCAGGGCTATCGGGATACCGTCCGTCACAGTACAGGGCCTAGATCACCATACTGAGGATCACTCCCGACCCCCTACAACACAAAGCCGGGACTACCCCTTACTGGATAATCCCGAGTAAGATCACCCCGTGGTTGGCGCGACAAACCACCCACTAAGCCGAAATAAAAAGGGACATCTAGACAGGTATGGCCTCACCTTAATAGGTGCTACCCACATAGCCTTGCTGCACCTCCCTTGTTTTAGCCATTCTCGGTTGATGAGGCTCGAGGCTAAGCGTTACTTTTGAAGAACGAGTCCCACTTAGAATGCTCATTGTCCCCCTGACGATGTTCTGAAAGCATTCGTCCATACAAGTTGTCCTGGGTCTAGACAAACCGAATCACCGTCTTCATCATCTTCACGGTCTTCATTCGTTATCATTCAAACCGGATCGAAGTGGTTTTCGGATAATTAAACCTGATCTCGGACTCTTCGAAACAATCAACGCATTGGCCAATATTGGTAGTCGGTTATTTGACAATCAAATAATCATCCACAAGCAACCATCAAGTCTTAAATAATTTTCCTCAAATCATTTATCTCAAAATATCTACTTAAGATATTATCTTCATATTTCAACACCTTGAAATTAGACACAATTTCCTCTATTTCTCGTGGAAAATTAAATCTTTCCGATTACTTATAATATTTTTCCCACTTCATTAGTTTCTCAAAACTTGGAAAATATTCCTTTATCTCCTATTTCTTCCCTCAAAAATCATTTACAATTTAATTGTTAAATTTCCCAAACTTATTTCTCATGAATCCTATAGATACCATGAGTCCCTAATTGATTCCTATTTTTATTACCAAAGCCATTTAGCTTATTAAAATTTAGGTTTCACTCCTGCTCTTTTTGTGAATTTTATCTCACCTCGAAATTCACTTATCTTATACTTGAGATTTTGTTCAAGTTCTCATAACCTCTATAAAATCTTTCCTAAAAATCTTATTCAAATTAATTACACTTGCTTTCCTTCTCAAGAGGATTTATAATTGGATTTTCAAAACGTTTAAAAATATATATACAAGTAAAAATAATGGTTTATTTTCAAAATATGGTTTAAGGTAAAACTAAATATAAATATCAAAATCATATCCAGTTATTGACAAATTTTACAAAGCTGATCTGGAAAACAAGAATTTATTTTAATAATTACTAAGCATTAAAATAACTATTCCAGAATATTCTCAATCTAGGTAATAGTTCTATGCAAATTATATAGTATAGTAATTTTAAAAATATTCCTTCTAAAACAAATTTATATTTTTTTTAGAAAATCCAATATTCATCCATAAATTACTCTCAATTTCTGACTCAACGACCATATTCACATTTTTTGCCTTCGGAAATATTCTACTATTTCCTTTCAAAACAAATTTCATAGCTCTATATAAGTTCTCGTCGTGACATGTCTCTTTACATATCTACTGATACCTTTCTATCTCATTTATAAACCCTATTTATAAATTTATAACTCTCCTGAGTTTTCCATTTATTTATAAAAACAATTTTATTCTAAGATCCTATCTTTATAATTTTATTTCTCAATAAAATCCTATATTGTTCCTTAATAAAATTCCATTTCACTCCTTAATAAATTCCTTCTTATTTCTTGATAAAACTTCGCTTTACTTCAAATTCACTCATCGATTCCAATATTTCTTCGAGTCTTTAGTATATAATTTAATTTTTCCCAAAACTCAACTTTAACCAATTTAAATATAACCAAAGTAATAAATATACTTTTATTTTACTTAATTCTCAAATAGAAGCAAAACCAAATCCTCAATAAATATTTTCTATTCAAGTTCTATTTTAACTCCCTTCAATTAAATTATTTATGGTATTTAAAAATTACCAAATTCCAGTTTCCATGTTATTTAACACTTAATAATTCAGTTCGCATGCAAATCCATATCAATTCATCTATCCTGTCATATGACAACATATATATAATAAATAAATATTCTAGAGGAATCCTGTTGGATCCCTCCAACCTGTTTCCCTGCATCCACAGATGTTAACACAAAATAAAATACCAATTCCACTTCAAGGTGGAATATCACGGTATATGAGTTTATATAATATCATCCGCTATTATGCAGCGTATAAGGTCTCATCCGCTATATAATGTGGGAAATCAATCACTCCAACATATATATATATATATATATATATATATAATATCATCCAGTAAATAAATTATTGTAATCAACCAAGCACATCCAATGATTTATATTTAACATTTAATTAACAAGGCATCCATATGAGTGAGAAAATCTCACATTTGCTTTTAAGTTGCAATCCTTTCCAATCTCGACCCGATTTCCCGACTTTTGACCTTATATAAACAATTTTATTAATATTCGAACAAATCGAACAATTATTTATCATTTAAATAAATTTATTTTAATCTAATAATTTAATTTTAACTAATGATTTATTTCAACAAATAATTAAATTTTAAACTAATTTTCCTTTTAAAAATCTCTTAGTAACTAAAATGATTAAACAAGTAAATTAAACAAATAGATCACCCTAATTAAATTATTTTAAAATAACTAGTTAAGGTGAAAATATGTATATTTTATTTTCTTTTGTTATATATTTATGAAAATATTCTATATAGATTTTATCAAATCCAATTCATATAACATCCTATATCTTTCAACATCTTATACACACACACACGCACGCGCACACACACACACACACACACATACTGCTTTTTACCTATATATATTTAAACTAGGAATAACTTAAGATTTTAAAACTGCTTAACAGTTAATTAATTTTTTTAATACCAAAACCCTAACTTACTGTAAATTTTTAAATTTTCCAATAAACACAGGGAAATACCTCATTGCGCACAGAAACCCTAGCCCACGGCCTCTAATCAACGCGACCGCTTCCTCGACTCCAGCCCAAATTGCCACTGCGCGACCCCTTCGATCGGTCGAGGCTTCATCGATGCCTTCAACTTTGGCCTCCATTGGCTTCTCCTCTGATCAACGCGACCTCGAGTATGCGTGCACCCAACGAAGGTGAACATCCCCAAAACAAACACGGCCTCTTCCCCCTCTGCCGCCTTCGAAGCCGCCACACCACCCCACAACAACGACGCGACCATCGAGACGAGTCGCCAAGCCTCGAGCTCTTCTCGCGATTAGGGTTTCGACGCGAAAATCGATTTTGGCCAGAGGTTGGAAGTCGCGATCTCTTTCTCGACCTTGCTTCAAAAATCACGGCTCGCTCAATTCGCTCGAACGCGATTCGATTTCCCCCTTTTCTTTTTATTTATTTATCACGTCGTTGAATTCAATCTTTGAGGAAGAAAAAGGAAAACGAAGGAATACTTCGTAAATTAAAACTGGAAGGGATTGTTTTCGTGAATGCAAAAAGGAAGGAGACGCTATCACTTCAGAAAAGATTTTGATTTGGAATGAGAAGACATCGTGATGCAGCTCAGACCAGGGTCGAAGAATTGCAAGCTATCATTTTCCAAGGCTTAATTCGTTCACGACCTACGCAAGGTGAAGACTTAGGTCGTCCATGACCTAAGGAGGAAAGTTTAGGTCGTTCCCGGCCTAACTGGAGACCAGAGGGGAAAGTTGCACTGAGTTCACGACCTAACTCAAACGGGTTACGACCTAAGGATGTTAAAGTCGTTTGAACGACCTAACGAGCTACGATCTAATAGTCTACGACCTAAAGAGTTAAGTCGCTGCTTGGTTATGCCGCACTGGAAGTAAAGCCGCTCTGGAAGTTAACTCGTTACCGGCCTAAGAGCTTAAGTCGATGGGAGTTTTAAGTCGTAAGTCGGGATGTTTGTATTTTCTTAAGTCGTTAGGTCGTATACGACGTAGGTGTTGTAAACATATGTGTGTGTTGTAACTGGAATCTTGTACCGTTGGGTCGTAAGTCGTCACTTTTGTGCGTTTTTAGATCGTGTACGACCTAAGTTGAGTCAGCGATGTGTTGTAACTGATAAGCTGTGTACGTTGAGTCGCTGCCGACATATGATGAGTCGTAAGTCGTGAACGACTTAAGGCACCGGTTGTGAAATGCTATAAATAGGGAGTGTGTTGTACATTTTAAGGAGTGGATTTGTTGAATAAAAACTTTGTTTGATTGTTGTGTGCTTTCATCTAAATTGGTAGTTGAGTGTGATCTCCTATCTCCACTTTCGGTTATTCGAGTGCGCTCGAATCAACGATCGTTGAAGCCAATTCACGTATCAAGTGCGCTTGATCAACATTTGAAGAATTGTAGATCTTCTTTCATGGTATCGTGTGCGATTAACGTGTCGAAGATAGCTAGAATTCGGTATCTTTGTGATCAAAAAATTTGGGCATTTCAGTATCTTCAATCCACCGTTTGCTACTTTCATCGATCTATATCGTTTTGTTAATATCCGCTGCGTCTGTTTTGGTATCGGAGCTAGACTTAGCCAATCAAAGCTAAGCCGAGTCTTGGAGCCAAGAAGTTTGAAGTTGATGTTCATCGTGTTCATCTTGAAGTTGCAACAAATTAGAAGCTTTCGATCCATTTCATTTTGAATCAAAGTCTGGAAAGTGTTTGAATTTTTTTGGAGAAGAGTTTGAAGTGCTTGAGCTTGAGCCGAGCCTTGTTAGAAGCCGAGCCGAAATAAGCCTTAGATCGTTGCATATTGTTCGAGCTAGTGGGAGGCCGTGACTTGTTGTTCAAGTTTGAGTTGAAGATTTGTGAAGTTTTGAAGTGTTTGTGTTGATTTAATCATGCCGCCGAGAAGAGCTAATCGTCATCAGAATGTTGAAGCGTTGTATAGAAGAGAAGAAGCCGAGCAAATGGAACAACGCATTAATGAGAAATTTGATGAAGGCATTGGAAAGTTAGAGAAATTGATGAATGATTTGAATCAAAATCAAAGGAGGAGATCACCAGTCTCGAACCATGGAGGAAACAGAGTTTCGCCATCGGTTACGGAAGCGAGGAGGGTATCACCGCAATCTTTTAGAGAAAGAAGAGAAACATCAATTTCGTCAAGAAGAGATCACCATGACTATGGACATGAAGAGAGGAGAACTCCACGAGAGTTTGAAAATGAGCCATATAGAGATGAAGAGAGACATAGTAGAAGAGACATGCGTGATCGAAGGGATGTTGATGGTCGAGATCGATATAAACGCACATTTGATTTCGATGAAGAGGGTGATAGAGCTAGCATTCATTATCGAGATCGAGAACAAGTGAGAAATGTATATAGGGATGTTGAAGATGATCATCGATGGGAATCGGGTATGAAGATGGAAATTCCAGAGTTCAAGGGTGGAATGGTAGCTAAAGAATTTCTTGATTGGTTGTCTAATGTTGAAGAGATTTTTGACTTTAAAGAAGTTCCTGAGCACAGAAGAGTAAAGTTAGTTGCTACTAGGTTGAGGGGGAGAGCTTTAGCATGGTGGCAGCAAACTAAACTTACACGGGAGAGAATGGGAAAGTCAAAGATTGAATCATGGGAGAAGATGAAGAAACTGATGAAAGCTACATTCTTACCTTATAATTATCAATCACTCATGTATCAGAGGTTGCAAAACTTGAGGCAAGGGACAAAGACTGTTAATGATTATGCTGACGAATTTTATCAACTCATTGCTAGAAATGATATTATGGAGACGGAAGAACAGCTAACTGCTTGATTTGTTGGAGGGTTACGAATGCAGATCCAGGATATGGTTAATATGTTTGATCCAAGATCTGTAGCGGAAGCACATCAGAAAGCGTTGGCTTGGGAGAAGCAGGGAAGACGAGGTGGTGGTGTGTTTACAAATTCCAACAATCAAGTGAAGGGTGCTAGTGCGAGTTCCAACGTTTCCAAAGCTATGACAAAACCAGTTGTACAGGAGGTTACGAAGGCAAAAGTTAATAATGGGTTCAAATGCTATAATTGCCAGGAAGTGGGTCACAAAAGCAATGAATGTCCAAAGCCGAAGAAACGAGCTATGATAGCTGAGGCTGAGTGTAACGTACGCGATTTTTCGTTGCCGAAAAACCGAATAGTTAAGGGTTTAAGAAAAAGAAAGACAAAGAAAAAAGAGAGAAAAGGATAGAAAATAGAAAATGGAGGGCAAAGAAAACAAAGAATATTAGAATCTCACAATTCGCAGCGGAACAACATATAATAATAAATGAATAATCTTTAAACAAAGAACTATATCAGTTATTACATTACATCACATTACATTACATCATATCATCAGAGTGTACAATAACATACAACAACAAGCGGAAAAGAAATACTATATACTAGTAATATGCCATGCCATCCAGCTTGCCTCCAGCAACTCCAGAATATCCAGAATATCCTGATAAACCTAACTCTTGACTGCCCGTGTAGAAATTGGTGGGCACCCAGAGTTTAGGAAGGAAAACAATAAACTCCGAGTCAGTCATGTGACTGGTGTGAGAACTCAAAACAGTTTATTTATCTTTGAAAACAAAATAGAGGAATATTTTTAAAGTCAATTCGAAATGCTTTTAAAAATGAGACTACCATAAGGCCTCCCGCACACACACACAATGCAAACGCAGAATCGGAGGAGATTTCTCCTTATGATAGTCAAAGATGCTTGATACGCATTTAAAATAACATTTTATATTATTACTAGTGCATAGTGTAGGAAAAATTCATTTCCAAAGTAGAATATAAATCTTAGCCAGCATAGACATTCCGAACTATGCCTACTATAGCTAACTATGTTCAATAGCAGGTTACCGCCACATTCCATAGCAGGTTATACAACTAAAACCGTACAAGTCTCGTATTGTTTCTTTGGATTTCCAACGAATGATCAGGCCAAGGAACTTCCCATTGCCACATGAGAATGCCTCTGGATGGACATCCCCGAGAACCAAACCGGATCTCTACCAACACAAGGCCGGGTTACCCCTAACTGAGTAACAACTGACCGAATATGCCATCCCCCGGTCCTTTGGGACCTTTCAATCGAGAGCTCGTAATCAATTCACACAATCATAACAAAGTGTTTTCAACATGAGTAAGTATCTGGGCTCCATACCATGATACCACCCTTTCCAGAAGGAAATGCACACATCCTAAAGGGCGCTACCCCTCATAACCTTGCTGCTCCTTTCCTGTTTTGACCATTCACGGGGTGTGAGGCTCGACGAAGTCACGTCCACAAAAACATACTTTATACAAAAGCCATGCTTTGGGTCAACAAATGATCATAGAAATGATCACCAGGATAGACGATCAAATAAACGATCCTATCACAAATAATCAACACAATGATCATTTACAGCAACACTCGGCATGTCACATTACCAAATTGGGAATATATCGCTGATAACATTCAACTACATAACCTCTGAGCTCGTACATCTCAGAGAAGGGTGTTAAGCTAAGAGAATAAATTCTCCGCCACCAACAGAAATATATTTGAAAGAAATCGGCTTTATATCTCAATTTGTAATGTCAGACATACAATCCATACAAGTCTGTTCCGGGCTCGAACAAAACCGAAGGCACTTACAAAGAAGTCCTTGCAATCCGGATATTCACAATCCTGATCGGATTCACCATCACATATGGAGAACTCAATACCGTAGCTACTCGGTGCAGAGTCAATCGACAGGTCATCCTATCGCTCTTGCAAATACCGGGTCTTCAACACCGATCTTCAATGCAATTCACAACGACGTATCACATATTCAGAATGGGTTATACGACCCCATGGTCCTTTCCCGGTTAACCCGAATAGTGAGCGCTTATTCAAAAATAAGTGTGGCATTCAAATTCAAACAAATCACATCAATTACCCATTCAAAGGGAAATATTGATAGTCGGTTATTGAACTATCAATGGATATGCACACATCACCAGTTTCCAAATAATTTTCCAAATTATTTATTTTCCAAAAATATCTTTACAAGATATATATTTTCAACACTTCAAAAATAAATCAATATTTATTTTTAAACCAATTCCACTTTCCTTTATAAATTCCTTAGTGAATTTATAATCCAAAATATCTATGAATATTCGACTTCAATTATTTATTTCAATTTATCTTCAAAAAGATAAATTCTCTAATATTCACTTTATATTGAAAAAACATTTCCATACTTATTTATTCATAAGTAATTCACAAATTTTATTTATTTTCAACACTTGGAAAATATTCAATATACTTAAATCGAAATTAAGTATATATTTCATTCTTTAAGGAAATCATGCTCTTAAACATATTTATTTGGGCCAAAATGAATGTTGCGTAAAACATCGTTACGACAACCCAAAATCACTAGTATAGGGATTCGAATTTTAAGATAGATATATAAATTCCAATACTATACAAAACATTTCCTTTCGGAAATCATTTACTATAACAACAGTGTTATAGTCCACCATTTCCTTTTCTTTCTCGAAAACGTCTATCTCAACAATGAATGTTGAAATCTATGGTTTCGAATCTCAACACATTTTAAAACATCGTTAGATCGTTTTAATTCTATTTAAAACATCACATTCAAAACAATTTCTTTAACATATTATTCACTATTCAAAAACGTGAATATACTTGTTAACAAATATCATCCTTTCTATTCATTTTATTTTAAAGGATTATTCACAGTCAAAAACGTGAATATAACTCCATTAATAGGTTTCAACAATTTACTTATCAAAATAAGTCTTTTGCGAATTTATAAAACAACGTTTATAAATTCCATTTCTATTTATTTTATAACAACTTCCTTTTATAAGTTCCTTTATTAACCTATTCGATTTATAACTCAATTATAAAACAAAGGTTCATATTATAAGTGAAATACTTATAATTTATTCGTTTGCAAAAATCGTTCCTTTGAACTTCATAATTATAAATCTTATAACTTATAAGATTCAATTATTCATCCAAATATATTCTTTAATAATTTCACAAAATTTATAAATCTTACTATTTATAAATTTCATTTATAACTTCACCATTTATAATTTTATGAATTCCATTCATTTACAAAATTCATTTTCACTTCATTCAAACACTTATAAAAACTCGTTTTATAATGTCAATATTTCAATTTATAAATATCCATTTATAAATCTCTTAATATAAATCAATTTATATTATTCTTTAAAACGTCTTTAATCTCCTTTATTATTTCACCATTTTGATTCATAAAATAATTAAATTTTATAAATCCTATATTTAAACTTTTCACAATAAATTCTAAAATCCCGATTAAACTATTTTATAAAATCATTAGCATCATATTCTCAAAAATCAGTTTTTTTAACTATACTTCTCAAAAATCATAATTTTTATAACTTTAAAAATTATAACGTTTATTTATTTAAAATAGATCAAATTCCAAACATATAGTATATTTTCAAAAATCACTTTTAAAATCATTTTAAAATTCCAAATTTGGTCCAATGATGCTACATACCAAATAGTCAATCACGACAACAACGATATCATATATCGATATGAAAATCAATGAATATCAAAATATCCATAATCAAATAAATACTGTTGAGGAATCCAGTTGGATCCCTCCAACCTGTTTTCCTGCATCCACAAACATTAGCACAATACCAATTTCGCTCCAGTACGAAATTATCGCGGTATATGTTTTTATTAAATATTATCCGCTTAATAACGGCGCAATAGGGTCTCATCCGCTAAACAAATGCGGAAAATCAATAACTCCAATATATACATATGCCAATATATATATATATATTGCTATTATATATAATACCAATTTCACTGTTTATGAAATATTCGCGGTATATGTTTTTAATAAATAACATCCGCTTACTAACGGCGTATAATGTCTATTTTAACAATCAATAGATAACAATCATCATTCAAACATGCATTCAAATATTTTAAATCTAACTATTTAAAATAAAATTGAAACTGATTCGATTGAGTGAGAAGTTCTCACCTTGGTTTTAATTTCGTTTTAGCGATTTATTTCGAATAAAATTAAACGGACGTTTAATTTTACCCAAAATTCTCACTAACTCCAAACGACTCCAATCCAATTCCATAGCGTAGTGCTCGTCCATACGATTCCAACGCAACTGGTTTCGCGCGTTTTCGACCTCGTATGAAAAAGATATACATTTTTGAAGTTTACACGAAAATTAATTTACAATTTCTTTTCTAATATTAAACCTTGCTGCATCACAGCCATCGATTCCCCTTTCTTCAGATCCTAGCCGTGACTTCCCTCATCTCTCCCTCTCCTCATTCACGTTCACGTACAGGAACACACGCACAACATACAAACCCATATAGCACAAATTAGGTTTTCAAATTCGAGCCTCCTCGCTACACTAAACCTCATCACACCCCCGCCATGTCGAAGCCCATTGCAAGAGCTACCTCCACCACGCACCACCAGAAGTTCGGCCCCCCCTTTCTCCTCGAGTTGCGTGCGCAACTTGCTACAAACGGCCCCACTTTGCTCCCTCTACGTTGCACCAAAACCCATCATCACCGTATAGATTTCTAGCTCTCTTCATGCTCTACAAGTTTGTAGTTGATCACTTCTCCTAATTGTTTGTAGATTGGGAGAGATTGAGGAAGAAATGAGATCAATTTCTGGCCATTCAATTCAGAAATAGCGACTAGGGTTTTAGAGAATTAGGTTTTCTTTTTTTTTATTTTTGTGAATTTAAGGTGTATTTATAGGAAAAATCGAACACTATTCATCCGGAAATTTCGAACTCCGATTTACGCGCCGTAACCAGCGTTTCTAGGGTTTACCCCGCGTTCCGGACACAATGGAACAGGTTTCGGAAGCTAATTCGGACATCTGTGCGAGTTATGGCAATAAACGTTCAATTTAAATTAAACCGATTTAAATCGATTTCTAGGCGTTTTAATTTGTACCGGACAAACGGTAAATCCAATTGACACGAAATTTGAAACCTTACAATAATATCACATTACGGATCCGATGAAACTAGTTTCGTCGAAATCTGAGACTTTTTGAAAATTGGCTATTTTAACTCGCCAAATTAAAATTAAAAATAATTCGATGCGTTTCGAGCTGCCACGATCAAACGATAACTCCGATTGACACGAAAATTGAAATCCGATAATAACTAACTATTACGGATCCAATGGAACTGGTTTCGTTCAATTCTGAGACTGTTCAAAAATTGACTATTTTCACTAGTCGATTTAAATATTAAAATATTCAATTTTCATTAACTCTTAATTCAATTTTAAAAGTTCTAAAATATCATTCTAACTTCAATATGATAAAATAAAATTTTACAAATCATTTACAATCATATTTAACCCAATTTTCAATTATTTCCATAATTTAACATATTAAATTATCGATTTAATTATTCAATTAAATCCAATAATTCAAGATAAAATTTATTCGACTTATAAATTCACTTTTTAATATTTAAAATTAATTAAATATCCAAATTTTAATTATTAAAAATTCTGGGTCGTTACACTGAGGATGAGGAAGTAGAAGCTGAATATTCCAATTCACCACTTGTTGAGGAGGAAGAAGAGTTGACCGGAGATGCGGGTTGTAATTTGATGATAAGGAGGTCTTGTCTAACACCGAAGCAAGAGGATGAATCTAGCTGGTCGAGGAGCAATATTTTTCAGTCAACGTGCACTATTTTGGGGAAGGTTTGCAAGTTTGTTATTGATGCTGGGAGTTGTGATAATATTATTTCTACCGAAGCTGTGAAGAAGTTGGCATTGAAGACTGAGAAACATCCGAAACCTTACAAGTTAGCTTGGTTGAGTAAGGGTGGTGAAGTGAAGGTTTGTCGAAGAGCTTGTGTTAATTTTTCAATTGGGAAGAAATACAAAGATGAAATTTGGTGTGATGTAGTTGACATGGATGTGTGTCATCTTTTGTTGGGCAGACCATGGCAGTTTGATAGAGCAGTACAACATGATGGACGTGCTAATAGCTATAGTTTCATGTTTGAACGTACTAAAATCACTTTAGTTCCCAAGAGGCAACAACAGAAGGAAAGCAAGTTGGAGGAGATTGAAGAGTTGAAAACTTTGCTATCATTGAAGGAGTTTGTCAAGGAAGTTGAAGAGGAGCCTGAAGTGTTTTTGTTGATTGGGCGAGAGTGTAATGAAGTGGTTGAAATTCCTGAAGAAGTAAAGCCAGTGCTGGAAGAATTTGACGATGTATTTCCTAAGGAGCTGCCAACGGAGTTACCACCGTTGAGGGATATTCAACATCAAATAGATCTTGTTCCAGGAGCTGTGTTGCCACATCGACCGCATTACCGAATGAGTCCAAAGGAACATGAGGAGTTGCGAAGGCAAGTGGAAGAGTTACTTGAACAAGGGCGCATACAAGAGAGATTAAGTCCTTGTGTTGTACCAGCATTGTTAGTGCCAAAGAAGGATGGAACATGGAGAATGTGTACCGATAGTCGGGCATTGAACAAGATTACTGTTCGCTATAGATTTCCTATGCCTAGACTGGATGACTTGCTAGATCAATTGAGTGGAGCTACTATCTTTTCGAAGATTGATTTGAAAAGCAGATATCATCAAATTCGAATCAGACCTGGAGATGAATGGAAAACAACATTCAAGACAAGGGAAGGATTGTATGAATGGCTGGTGATGCCGTTTGGTCTATCGAATACGCCAAGTACTTTCATGAGGGTGATGAATCAACTTTTTAGGCCATACATTGGAAAATTTGTGGTGGTTTACTTTGATGATATTTTAATCTACAGTGCTAGTACAGAGGAGCATGTAGAGCATTTGAGAAAGGTGTTAATTATTCTTCGTGAGGAACAATTTTATGCAGCTACAAAGAAATGCGTGTTCATGACGCATAGTGTTTTATTTTTGGGATACGTTGTTTCGGAGGAGGGTATACAGGTGGACCAGAGTAAGGTTGAGGTGATTAGAGATTGGCCACAGCCCAAGGCTATAACAGAGGTTAGAAGTTTTCATGGGTTGGCTTCATTCTATCGGAGATTTATTCCACACTTTAGTAGTGTGATGGCGCCTGTTACAGATTGCATGAAGGGCAAATAATTTTCATGGTCGGAAGAAGCAGGAATTGCTTTTGGGAGGATTAAGGAGTTGTTGACGTCTGCACCAATTCTCGTATTACCAGATTTTCAACTGTTGTTTGAGCTGCATACAAATGCATCAAAGGTTGGAATCGGGGGAGTATTGAGCCAGAGTGGACGTCCTATTGCATACTTTAGTGAGAAGCTTTTAGGGGCGAAGATGAGATATAGTACGTATGATGTGGAGTTTTATGCTGTAGTGCAAGCAGTGAAACATTGGAGACACTATCTGTTCCATAAGGAGTTTGTTCTTTACAAGGACCATGAAGCTTTGAAGCATTTGCAGGGGCAGGACAAGATTTCAGCAAGGCATGCAACATGGATTGCCTATTTGCAGCAGTTTACTTTTGTTGTAAAGCACAAGTCTGGAATTACAAATCGTGTAGCAGATGCATTGAGCAGGAGGAATCATCTGTTGACCACAATGAGGATTGAAGTAACAGGGTTTGATATGTTGCCGGATTTGTACGTGGCAGACCCTTACTTTGATAAGTTTCTGAAGAAAGCAGAGAAGGGAGAGACAGATGAGTACGTGTTAGTGGATGGTTTTCTGTACAAGGGAGATAAACTGTGTATTCCAGATGGCAGTTTGTGAATGAAGATTATTAAAGAGTTGCACGAGGAAGGACATGTGGGGCGTGATCGTACAATGCAGTTGATAACGAAATCTTATTTCTGGCCGTCAATGAGGAAGGAGGATTAAAGGTTTGTGGAGAGATGTCATATTTGTCAGGTTTCGAAGGGAACTGCGACCAATGCAGGATTATACAGGCCGCTACCGGTTCCGTCTAAACCATCGGTTGATGTGAGTATGAACTTTGTGTTGGGATTGCCGAGAACGCAGCGTGGTAATGATTCTATATATGTTGTGGTTGACTGATTCTCGAAAATGGCGCAGTTTATTGCTCGTAAGAAGACATCGGATGCTGTTTATGTTGCTCAGTTATATTTCAAAGAAATTTATTGACTTCATGGGTTACCAGAATCTATCGTTTCGGATAGGGATACCAGATTTTTAAGTCATTTTTGGCTAAGTTTGTGGAAGATGGTGGGAACGAAGTTAAACTTTAGCAGCGCTTATCATCCGCAAACAGATGGACAGACAGAAGTTGTCAACAGATCGCTGGGAAATTTGTTGCGATGTCTTGTGAAGGACAATCTGAAGAGTTGGGACATGAAGTTATGCCAGGCAGAGTTTGCACATAATCATGCAGTGAATCGTAGTACGGGTTTCAGTCCATTTCAGATTGTATATTCAAATCTACCCAGGGGACCGTTGGATTTAACGGTAGTACCACAACCGAAGGGGATGGTTAAACGAGCTGTAGACTTTGTTGATGGGTTGACTGAATGTCATAAAATCGTTCAGGAGCGATTGGAGAAAGCAAATGAGAAGTATAAAAGATCTGCAGATATGAAGCGAAGAAGTGTTGAGTTTAATGAAGGAGATTTGGTATATGCTATGTTAACAAAGGATCGTTTTCCCGTGGGCGCTTATAACAAGTTGAAAGCCAGAAAAATTGGTCCTGTAGAAGTCGTGAAACGGATTAATGAAAATGCTTATAAATTGAAGCTGCCGGAGGATGTGTACACTTCTGACATGTTCAATGTTAAGCATCTCGTACCATATTATGGAGATGAACGAGGCGATGTGGAAGAATTTACAAATTCGAGGACAAATTTTTCTCAACCTGGGGAGGATGATGCAGCTCAGACCAGGGTCGAAGAATTGCAAGCTATCATTTTCCAAGGCTTAAGTCGTTCACGACCTAAGCAAGGTGAAGACTTAGGTCGTCCACGACCTAAGGAGGAAAGTTTAGGTCGTCCACGACCTAAGGAGGAAAGTTTAGGTCGTTCCCGACCTAACTAGAGACCAGAGGGGAAAGTTGCACCGAGTTCACGACCTAACTCAAACGGGTTACGTCCTAAGGATGTTAAAGTCGTTTGAACGACCTAACGAGCTACGATCTAACGAGCTACGATCTAATAGTCTACGACCTAAAGAGTTGAGTTGCTGCTTGGTTATGCCGCACTGGAAGTAAAGCTGCTCTGGAAGTTAACTCGTTACCGACCTAAGAGCTTAAGTCGCTGGGAGTTTTAAGTCGTAAGTCGGGATGTTTGTATTTTCTTAAGTCGTAAGTCGTTAGGTCGTATACGACCTAGGTGTTGTAATTATATGTGTGTGTTGTAACTTGAATCTTGTACCGCTGGGTCGTAAGTCGTCACTCTTGTGTGTTTTTAGATCGTGTACGACCTAAGTTGAGTCGGCAATGTGTTGTAACTGATAAGCCTGTACGTTGAGTCGCTGCCGACATATGATGAGTCGTAAGTCGTGAACGACTTAAGGCACCGATTGTGAAATGCTATAAATAGAGACTGTGTTGTACATTTTAAGGAGTGGATTTGTTGAATAAAAACTTTGTTTGATTGCTATGTGCTTTCATCTAAATTGGTAGTTGAGTGTGATCTCCTATCTCCACTTTCGGTTATTCGAGTGCGCTCGAATCAACGATCGTTGAAGCCAATTCACGGTATCAAGTGCGCTTGATCAACGTTTGAAGAATTGTCGATCTTCTTTCACGGTATCGTGCGCGATCAACGTGTCGAAGTTAGCTAGAATTCAGTATCTTTGTGATCAACGAATTTGGGCATTTCAGTATCTTCAATCCACTGTTTGCTACTTTCATCGATCTATATCGTTTTGTTAATATCCGCTGCGTCACATCGTGATTTAAAGAAAATGGGAAAACTATGGAAGAAAACGAACTACAGTGTTCTAATGGAACGGAAAAGTAGCTGATGGGAAAGAATTTCGATTGTGTTGACTAAGGTATATATATAAATATTAAATTCAAATTCAAACGTCTCGATAAAAGAAACTTAAAGTCTCGACATCCAAACGAGGCAGGTCGCATGGCGTCTATAATGTTATACACCTATTCTGAACGCAATGGAAAATGTTTCGAGTCCTAATTCGACCGTATGGAGAAGATAGCTTTTTGGATCGACCATTAAAATTAATTCAATTAATTATTTTCTAGGCGTTTATATCTCGTATGATCATACGATAGCTCCGAAAGCTACGAAGTTTAAAATTCGATAATAATTCAATATTACGGATCCAATGGGACTGGTTTCGTCGAATTCCAAGACTGTGCCTCGAAAGGCTATTTTTAAATATGAATTTAAACGATATATTTTTAATATTGAACAAATCATTTTCAAATTCAATCACTACGCCATAGATGGCCTATTGCAACGAAAATACAAGATGTTGTTAGCTACAATGTAACGATAGTTATGCTGATTTTTGTCTATTACAACATTAGCTTCAGGATGTTAGCATAGATATCAACACTATGTTGCAGTAGCTATAAACTTATAAAAATATTATAAAAAATGAGTGTGGGCTGAAAAAAAAGCGGGATGAAATAATTATTAACGCGGAAAGCAAAAATAGAGCGGCAAAAGTTAGGGTTTCACTCAAACACTTAAATATCTTCGATCATGAATCTACCTCCTCCTTCCATTTCTTTATGTTTATTACTAATATTTATATTCTTCGTTCATCCATCTTCCGGTCTAGTTCGACTTCGCGGAAAATCTTTCGACTCCACTCTCGTCGATGCTCCAGCTCATTTTGGTAAGCCTTAACCCTCAATTATTTGATTTGGCAATTCGATTTAGCGATACACAAAAAGAATTTTTCCTACTCAATTTGGCGATTCAAGGGGATTGGGGATTTGGGAGTTTGTCGCGAATTGGAATTGGAGATGTTGTAGAGTTCAATTTAGGGAAGATAGTCAAGGAATTGTTGGATGTAGGTAGCGGCTGAAGTTTGAATTGAGGTATTGTGGTGAACTCACGTTCGTGGGAGATCGACAGTGGGTGAAGAAGCCGTATTGGTTATTGGGTTGCGGTCGACTTGAATGTGAGTTTTTTTCTTTATCTTTCATGATTGATAATGTGGTGATCGTTTGCTATGCTGATGATGTTTATGTGCTATAGGCAGTGGAGTTAGATGGTTGAAGTGACGGGGAGGCTGTCAGAAGCGCCTGACAGAAATAATGTATTAGGATGGCAGTGTTCTAATTGAGGCAGGGTCGATGATATGGTTAGGTAGTGTTGTGATTGGTCTGATGAATGGTAGAAGTGGAGTAATGAGCTGGAGTTTGTAGTGTTTGTCAATGGTTCGGTTTGTAGTGTTTGGTGGTGGTATGACTTGAAGTTGAACTGTAGAATTGATGAAGTTGCTGCTTGGTGATGTCTTTTGGTAGAGATGTAGATATGTAGTGGTGAAATAATGGAGATGTTGAAGTAGTGACTGTAATGGTGAAATAATGGTGATGTCTAGGGTCTTGCTTGATTGATCTATTGAGGTTTGTTTTTATGGATTTTAAATTGAACATTGAAAATAGTTTGGGATGAGAATGCTTTCAATTAATCATTTGGGTGTCGTTTTGCAAATTTTGATAGGTGTTTGAATTTGCGGATAAATACAGAGGAGCATATAGTAGCAGTTTACGAGCAGCAGTATGGCCATTCTACTACGACTTTGATGGGTATCAAGTAAGCAGGGGGAAATTGATTATTACCGTTAAATTAGAAAATGAAATAAATTCATCTAACGGCTGAGAATGCAGGATGAGCTTTTGTGGGGAGAAGCATGGCTGCACAAAGCAACGAGAGAGAGGAAATACAGAGAATACATAAAAGTAAATGAGGAAATATTGGGAGCTGGAGATAACATTTATGAGTTCGGATGGGATAATAAACATGTTGGGATTAATGTCCTTATCTCCAAGGTATTTTCTTTTTTTAAAATTAAACTTAGACAAAAATATATGTTATAACTCTGTATTACATTCTTATTTGGTTTTTGAATTGCAATATGGATTAGAGGGTTATATAAATTCAAATCAAGGGCAGATAATTTTATATGTTCCCTACTACTGGGAATATCTCGACACCCACAAATCAAACATTCTTGGTTGCCTCCACCATGTCATTACTTTCGCCAGTATCTGTTCGTTTCCTAACTACGCTTTATCTACTATCAACACTTATCTAAAACCCTTCGGTTACATCTGTTTTGGTAGGTGATTTATTTGCTTTTCGGTATGATATTATTGCTCAATAATGATTGAAATTGATTATTTGAAGGTTTTGTCAAGTTTCTAGGTTTTATTGTTCAATAATGTTTTGGATTGGTTTACTGGCTGGTTCCACCGTCATGCTTTTGACAATATTATGAGGTTCATGTATTGTTGTTGCCAAAACTGATCTTTTTGAAAATTTAACTTCTATAGATTTGCAAGACACCAAGAGATTCAGTCTTTTAGGTGCGTTTTAGTGTCATTTTGCTTTTATTTTTGACATCCAATAACTGTTTTCCAATTTAATAATGTACTTAAGTTGACTGTTACAATAATCTAAAGGTTATATTACGAAGTCATGCTTCCTTCCGTTTACTTGTATGATTTCTAATATACTGCCAATTTAATAACTGCTTTCGAATATACTTCATATGAATTGGAAAAAATATGTTACTCAATATTGGCTTTTCAATCTGAATCATATTAATTTCACTTCTCTAGTTTGTCATTTATATCAAATATATATGGGAATGAAATCTTTCAATTTGAATACCATCATGATGCTAGGCCCTTTGTTAAGTTGATCTCAGCGAGGAGACTAATAATTTTTGAATAACAAGGACCACATTTTCATTATTTTTCTCATTTTGTAGCTATGCAACATAAGGTTGCAATATCTTGATACTGTGTTATTGTTTATATCTATATATTTTTATTAATTTTTTCATTTTTGTAATGTTTGACATCAACTCTTCATCTTTCTTGTTACTTCTTTTGTTCATTCTTTTAACAAATGATGGTATCACTCACTTATATGTAGGATCTGGTGTCACAACCGATATCCAAACTAGCTATGCTATAAGGATCATGGCTTTATCTGTTATTCCTTTCATGATTGTGCAGTTGTCACGTGTTTTCATATTTCCATCAGGACAGTGCCTAATGGTGTTGATTGCTTTTATTGCTTCAGTTTTACAAGTCATATCCTACTGTTTGTACCAGGTAACTACTCTTAGTGATTACTTACTCAGCATTTTGTCTTTGCTTAGCATGAATGTGCTTTTCAAAATAAATAAAAAAGAATTTTTTTTATAACTTTTGAATAATTCCCAATAAAATATGGGTGGTTTAGGAAAAGCTAACATATTGTCCCTTTGAGTTTGGTAAGTCAACATGTCTTGAATTGTCATTCATTATATATTTTGCTTACATAAAGATATTTTAAGATTAAAATTAATTATTACAGTCAAGGACCACTAGCTCGAACAATGAGTGGTAGAGCGCTCTAGACTATGTTATAGTGGTCATGGGTTCAACCCCCAGAGACATCAAAATGAATGCTGTAACAGTCTTATTCTAAGAAAAAAGTAACACTCTTATTCTAAGGAAAAAAAACCTCTGTTTTTCTAAGTTCTACTATGCAATTATATATTGATGGCCTGATTATATTTAGTTTACTGTAATTATGTTCAATTACAAAATTTGTAAAGAGAGTCAGTTCTATTGCTATTACAATCAAGACAGTTAGCATACAAGTAAGCTTTTCAAAAATATTGCATTTTTTTACTGTAATTGCATTTGTTTACAATTAAAAAGAGTCAGTTTTCATATTGTTTACTGTAGTTGCATTTTTCCTTTATATAAGGATATGTGGGGATGGCGTGTGTCTATATAACGTATGTATGCATATTATATTATATATATGTATATGTGTGTATACATATTCACACATGAATGAGCAATAAAAAACTGTTAATATATAAGCTACATGTGAGAAGTATAAGCAAGATGACAATACTTTAGTGTACTATGTTCCATTGAACTCACTAATTTAATTATGATTTGTAGCATTATTTTGGTTCATTTTTTACCATGTAAACTTCCGGCTAACCAGTCGCTCATTTGCATAGATTTTCCTTATACTTCCATTTTTTGTTATTTTTTCCAACTCTTATTTAAGCACTTGATTTTTAAAGCTTAACTCACAAATCACAAGAACGCATGTTCTTGTATTTTGTTGCATGAATGTTTTACCGCTTAATTGAATTTTATATATTCATACCGGATTATATACTTTGGGAAGGCATTACAAATGGTAATTTTTTTGGCTGCTATGCTTTGCTTGATGTTAAGTGTAATGTAAACACTAACTTACAAAATTGTTAAGTGTAGTATCAACAGTCGCTGCCTTATCTTTTAATCCATTATATCTAAACCCTTTTGTTGCTTGCTTGGTTCAACCTCAGTTGAACCTATCTAACCCTGAATCTAGTGCTATGATGGAGTTAAGTCAACTGAGAATGATAAGCTGGACCGCTTTTATACTCTAAATAACTTCTTTTGTTAGTGAAACCGAGGGAAGATGATGAATACATGGGTGGCACTCAAGGATTGGGCTAGCATGGGTGATAAAAACACAAATGGGTATGCATTTAGCTATTTGGTTCAGAGATGCCAAATGTACAACACAAATGGATATGCATTTAGCTATTTAGCTATTAAGTAACTAATGTACCAAATTTAAGTAAGAAAATATTATTTCTGCCTTGATTAAATGTTGTAACTAATGTATCATATTTGTGCCAGAAATCTAGGGTTCTTTGTGCGACCATCTGCAGTGATGGCACTGGAGGCACTGGAGGTACTAGAGGCACTGAAGGCTCGCAAATATGAATGTACTGTTAATAAGTAGAATTTAGTATGTACTGGCTGTAACTATGAATATACTGGCTATGTTTTTAAGTATGTTTGTTATTTTGTACTTGACTAAGTAAAACTTGTGTTGCTGGTTATTCTGAAATGAAAAGTTCTTTGTTGCATTGTAATGTTGCCATTAGATATGATATAATATTGTAGTGTAATGTTGCCATAGATATGATATAATGTTGCAGTACATTTCCAATTTAAATTGCAAAAGGTGTTGCCATAGATATGATATAATGTTGCAGTATGTGATGTTAAATATGGTAATAAACTGGCAAAGTATTGCCATTGGATGGTAAAAGTGTTACCATAGATTAATGAATATGGGCCCCACAACAGGGTTCCGTAAAGGCGGGCCATAGAATTAGTGGGCCCCACAATGTGGTCCCACATGTAGGGGCCCAAATTGTGGGGCCCACTTTTTAGTAAATTTGGTACCTGTGGTAATAACAGAACCAATGTTGCCTTAGGGCCGCAAAGATGTTGCCTTTGACTCTACAGCAATGTGACAAAATGCATCACCGAGGAAGTGTCGCCTTTGCCCATTTTTAGCTAAAGCCACATTTTTTGACACTTCCTGCATCACTTATCGGTGTTGTAGTATGCAATCTATGGCATAGTGAATTTTAACCCATCTATTATCTTTAGTATTATCAATATAGATTTTAAAAGCCTTTAAAGTATTTTTAACAAGCTTATAACTCCAAATTTTATATTTTACACAATATCCAATTACTACTTAAATAATTAATTTATTCAATAGATTGCTATATTTAAATTCTAAATTCTTTTTATTAAATAAAACCAAACCTTTCATATTAAAAAAAATCAATTCATAGTTCAAATCAAATATTTAAATCCATTTTAAATACCCCAAATTAACCATTTAAAAATTCGGGTTGTTACAATAGAAATGTAAATTTATTCATAAGGTAATAATTGAGCTAATAAAAGAATTAACCTGAGAGAAATAATTAATTGGGACTTTAATTTATAATTAATGTGAAAAATTGACAAAATCTGATATAATTGAAATTATAGTAGTTAACAAAAATAAAAGATGAAAATGGTAGTATACTAATGAAATAAGATATCAACAATTATTAACTATGTTATAAGTAGTGGTTGATTGAATATAAAAATTGAAATTTAAAATAAAATCAATTTATTGGAATTAATTTATAATTAATTTGAATTTAATTACATTATTCTTGAACACTGTAATTAGTGAGAATATTTGACACTAAAGTATATGTAAACTTGTTTAAATTATTATTAAATATCCAGGAAATCAAAAATGACGAAATTTCTTAGTTATTAACCTTAAAATAAAAGGTGATTTAATTAATTTCATATTAATTTATTTAATTAACTGTAATATAGCCATTTTGGCAAATGTCTCGAATTTCGACGAAATTAGTTTTATCGGATCCGTAATAGTGAATTATTGTAGGATTTCAAGTTTCGTAATGACCGGACTTGTCGTTTGATCGTACAGACTCGAAACGCCTAGAAATCAATTTAATTGAAATCAATTGAAATCAATTTGAAATAATCCGATTTTAATATAACTTCTTCATACGATGGAATTAGGACTTGAAACCTGTTCTATTGAGTTTGAAATATTTGAAACATACATTTTGACATATGGGTTGACCCATTTTCGTTCCGGAGGCAGAACGGGCTTTTCTGGTCATTTATCGTTCCAATCCAAATCAATCTGGTCCATTCATTCTATTTTTTTATCTGCCTATAAATACCTTGTTATAAACCTTAGCCACTCCTCATTTTCATTTGTCCGTACGTACATTTCAGTCTACTCCTCCTTCTCAATGGCAGACAAACCAAACAAGCTTCTCAACTTAATTTCAAATCAAAAATTTAAACTCCTCATAATATATCGAATTATATATCCATTTGAAACACTCAAAGAGCGCAAGTAAAGTATGTTATTCGTTTTTTGCTCTGGGTTGCTATATGGCAAAAATTGTTTAGATTATTTTTGGTCGTCCGTATGAACTTTCGAGATCCGACGGTGGATCGTCGTCTGATTTATGAACGGGGAGTTGCGTCGGGGAGAGGAGGTCGAGCAGCCTCTGTCGTGATGTTCGTTGGTTGTGCGGAGACCGAAATTCGCAAATTTGGCCAAAGATAAGCAACAACAGCAGGCGTCAGGGTGGAGACCAGAAGATTCGCCGTTGGTACAAGTGGGGGCGGCTTGGAGATGGCGTCACGATGGAGGCGATCGATTGGGTTGAAGGCTATCGGTTCATTGGCGGCAATTCGTGGAAGGTGGCAGGTATGAACGAGGTCGAGATGTTTGCGTTTTCGCTTGGGTTCTGGGAGCAGAGAATCGAGGTGACGTGTTAGTTTGTTTATTTTTTTATTTAATTTAATCGTTAATGTTCTAATATGCATAACTTTTACATACGAGATCCAATTCACGCGCGGTTTTCTCCGCTAGGATCGTATTGATCGGACATTTTGATGTTGGTTTGGACAAATTCGGAGATTGTTTGAATTTTGGGCTTAAATTGGATCTAAATTCAATTTAAATACAAAAGTGAGTGTTTTAACCCACTCACAACTTTAAAAAAAAATTATGTTTGTTAAATTAAATTTATGATGTGATAGAAATTTATTTATGGCTGTTTAGTATATTTTAAATCGTCATCTCAATTAATTTGAGTTTATTCGAATTAAATCGTTATTTAATTTATTATTGAATTTAAATTTTTCGGTTAAATACCTATTATTGATTTTCAATTATCTATTGATGTTTATTGATTATTTTGGATAATGATTGTGATGGATGATTGATTGTTGATATTGGATGAATGGATATTATATTTTATATCATATAATTCTACAAGTTCACTATGGGCTGAAATGAAAAACCCCAGCGGTTTTCGTTGATTCGAAAATTTTGATTTTGATACGGGTTGAAATTATATATATACATACATATATATATATATATTCTTGAATTTGGATTTTGTATTAGAATTGAATTATCAAAATTAATACAAAATTAAAGTGGTTAAAGCTAATACCTTGAATTATTTGAAATCTTTCAATAAGTATACTCACGTTGTACACTTGATAGGAGATGAAAAATCCCGTAACATCTATGAGGCCATTGCATTCATTATTTAACTTAGATTTTGACTTACATAAGATCTTTCAGTTATGACTCGAGTGTTTTGTCGTTTTATTATGCTTGGGTCAGATTGAGTTTTTCAGTATTGAAGACTATTTTCTAGAGGACGAACGCGAAGAATCGGCATATTATTACTATTTATTTATTATTCCGCTACATTCTGTGTTCCGCTGTAATATTTGTTTATTTATGATGTATGCATAACTCTAATTGAATTTGTAAAAGTGTAATTAAATGTTATTTGTAAATCAACTTCATGAACTATTTATTTGATTATTATATTTTGTCGTTCCGCTGCGAGATTCTGTGTTTTGTTTTTATTTTTTTTAATTTTATTTTCTTATTTGCCCCATTAACAATCCTCCCTATTGAATGGTTTGAATTAGACATATGTGGTTTATTGTCGATTTAAACCATACAAACATGTGGGTCGTTACAGTTGGTATCAGAGCCAGGTTTAGGCATATCTTAGCCTGTTGGGGTTAACTCATTAGAGATAGCGTAGCAATACCCTAGAATGAGTTGTCTGAGTGTATATACAAAAGCACGTATTTGTTAGTTTTATAAGAATGTTTTATATAAATTTTGAAATGAAATTATTTTTCCTAATATTATATATATATATACAAAGCAACAAATTTTCATAACTTATATAGTTATTTGTAATGTGTTTGATTTAGTAAATGGCAATAATTAGTTATTATCATTTATTGTGGATCAGCTGAGGTTTGTCTACATTGGCTAATTATTGTTGATTGAATTAATGGACTAAAAACTAATTTAATAATAGTGTATTAAAGAGAATAAAATGAATAATTTGGATATTTGTTTATGGAATTGAAATATTTTGTTGTGAAACTTATTGTTTGTTGATTGGTAGTTTCAACTATTGAAATAAAATGGAATATTTGGATAGTCAAAACTTCTGAATTAATATATGAGTTGAAACTTAATAATTGTGTTGAATTATGCAGTTGAATTTGATAACCTTAATTTGAAAGCAAGTGAAACAAGGTTAATTTGTTATAGTTGAGTAGAATTATTGTATACACTATTGGCATGTAATGTAATAATATTTAAAAACCAAAATTGTGAACTTAGTTAACTTTTATGAAATGTGTCATAAATAAATTGAAAGGTAAAGGTGAACTAAAATGAAATGAATATAAATAAAGTCATGCCTTATAAAATTGTTTACGAAATAAATGGAAGTTGCAATAAATAGTTATAAAAAAAATTGTGATAACTTTAAACTCAAACAATGTCTTATAAAAAGGAATTAAGCTTTTATAAATTGGTTATAAACTTAAGAAAATTCCTTATGAAATGATTTGCAAATAAATGGAGTATTAATGAGAAGTATTACATGTGGAATGAATGTAATTTAAATTGAAAGAGAAATATAAGCAATATTGTGAGAATGGATATATTAATGTTTTATATTAAATGGAGAAATTCTATGAAACAAATATTAAAGTATGAAGTGATATTTGTGTTAATCAATGAAAAAATGAATCGAATTGAAATGTACTTATGACGAAATTTTTTGGAATAATTACGTAAGTTGTATGTATATTATTTTGTTCGCAAAATTAATTTGATCTAGATTTGAGTGCACAAGTTCTATGTGAATTACACCATTTCGCGTTAGGATTTTTCATTCAATTCTTGATGGCGAATATTTGATATAGATTTTTGGTTTGATTTTAGAATTCTCTATCATAGTATATGGCTATGCAAGGAGAATGATGGTTTCTAGTCAAGAAACCATATCGAAGTCCGCATTAGGGAAGTTGAATGGACAATACTAGTTCGAAAGCAAACTTGTGTGATCGAGTGAGCGATCGAATGTGATTTTGTGAAATGATGACATATGTAAATCTCATGTTCTAATATTATTTATATGCTTTGATGCTGAAATTGAAAGTTGTTGGGTCAGATATCTTTGAAATTCAGATTGGAATTTTCTTCCATGCAAACTACTACTTTATTTACATAAGTATTTTACAAAATATTTTCTTTTATTTTTATTATACAAATTATTTATTCTATTTTATTTACAAAACTATCTTACAAACTATTTTACACAACCATTTTATATACAAACTATTTTACATAACCATTTTATTTAAAAATTATTTACACAACCATTTTATGTACAAAATACAAAACTATTCTAAATTCAAACCTTTTTATAAAGCAAAGATGTTCAATCCCATATGGCTTTTCACACAGCGAAATTGATTTTGGAAATTTTTTGATTCTTATATAAGATGGACTTTATATAAGTACAAGTGATTTTTAAACTATTGATTTTGGTAGGTATTTGATCTGAAGAGAATTCTTATATACAACGGAATTTATCTAAGAACGATTTGATATATTCGAGACTATTGATTTTCTGAAAATGAAATCTTAAATATAATGGCATTTATATAAGTGCGATATTTTAAGCTATGATTTTGAAAGGGTACTATATATGGTATATAATATTTTGAAGTAAAAGGTATGGGGAAGTATCCTCCGTGAAGAAGTATAGTGATATGCTTCGACCCAGATGGACTTGGGGAATCCAGGAATGGATTCGACCGATAAACCCTAATGAACTTGGGTGAATTCAGAAATGGATTTGAAATGATATGGTTTTCCGGACTTAAACTCATGAGTTCCTTAAATTTTTTCCAGGGTAGATGGTTCTTTAGTTTACCCAATGGAGGCGTTCCTGGGATCTATTGTTTATGGATCTTCCAGGAAGGAAGTGCATCTATTGCGTAAATCATTGAAGCGGTAGCGTACCACTGCAGCAGGGGTCGATGGTCCCTTGTTTACGAGCTGGCTATGATATTTTTCTGGAACCCGAAAGGTGGAAGGATCTTCTGGAAAGTTTTGTGTCCTTTGCATAAATACTGGATCAGCAGCGAGCCACTACTATCGTATTATCATTATTGTTTGACATTTGATTTTGAGCGGTACTTCTCATACCTATTTTTAAGTATTTTTCACTGGGTGTTGCAACAGGTCTACTAAGTACTTGGAGAATTCTAGCCTTGTGCCTGATCAACGCATGGCCAGAATCTACGAGAACGAGGATAAACCTGTTAAGACTTCGAGTTATAAAAGTATTTTGATAAAGTATTATATAAAGGATATTTAGATCATTTTTCGATTCTAAACAATTTAAAGTTTAATAGTAAATTATTAGTGTTGTAAGTATTTTAGAAGTTACTAATTCAATAAAACATATTTAAAGTAAATGATTATTGATTTGTTAATAATGTTTGAAAAGTATCTTGAGATAAAACTAATGAATTTATAAATAATGGATTTAATGTTTTCAATAGCTTCTTTGGAAATATAAGTAATGATGTAAATAATTATTTTCAAATAATCTACACATATTTATAAAGATGTTACTTAAAATATTTAAATGGTATTTATAAATGAAGCAAGAAATTTTACAAATGAATTTTGAAAAGTGTTAAGGTATTAAAGATGATTGATTTGCAAATAAAGCTTTCAAATGAATATTTCAAGTAAAATTTATTTAAGCTCTTGGAATGTATAATTTAAAGATATTATATAAATGGTAAAAATATTGATTTGCGAAGTTTATTTATAGTATTATACTTGACAAATAAAAATTGGATCTCTATTTTGGAAGTATAGTATGGAATATTTACTTGATTTCAAAATACTAATAGTAAATTTATTGGTTGATTTACTATTTGAATTTTTGTATTAAACCATAATAAATGTTTTTCAATGATTTGAATATTCATTTTGATACAAAAATTCAATAATCAAATCAAAATGAATATGGAATACTATAATAATTTATAGTATGGAATATTCATTTTGATTTGATTATTTGAATATTCCTTACTTGATTAATTTAATAATCAAATTAAGTTATAAACTTAAGTAAGGAAGTAAAAGCTTAAGTACATATCTTTTTTCTGATTCACTGATGACTTAAATCCTTGATGGAAAACAAATTATGTAAGTAAGTGATCTTTATATAAATAAATGAATGGAAAAGTAAATAATGAGAAAAAAACCAGTAGAATAAACTAAAGGAAATTAAATTAGAATTTCAATTATTGTAATGGAATAAAATTTTAACCATTTAATAATAAGAAATACTAAATTTCAAAGGAAGAAATTAAATGCCAAGTTATAAATGAAATATACAAGGAATTTGAATTTTTTAACTTGTAAACAAAAAGAATATGGAAATAAGAATTGATAACTATTGAACATTTATTTACTAAAATGAAATAAGATAAACTGGTGTAACTTTCAATTACATTCTTAGAAACATATATATAACTTACCAGAATATTAAAAGTTATAATGTTAAATAAGGATATGTAAGGGAATATTGCACAAGAAAGAAAACCTTAAATAACGAAAGTGTTCAATGAAATTTACTTTTATAAATAAGAAATTTAATATGAAAATAGATATAAACCTGAGTTATAATTGTAGTGCTGCTAAATAAAATGAAATAGAAAGTGAATATTGTAAGCAAAGAATTATGAACTTAAGAATGTTTGAAGCTATAGATAATTAAAGTAAATAATAAAATGAATACTATATTAAATTTAATGATTGTAAATTCAGAAATAGTTGATTACTTTGATCCCTTGTGAAGATTGTATGCTTATTTGCAAAGATTGTTGTTATGTTGTAATGATTTTATGTAATGGTGGTATGCTTTTGGTTGAAAGTGATTGTTGTTATGTTATGTTGATTGTTTGCTATCAATTTAAACAATATAATCATTTCACTTCTATATAATTATTAACCTCTTTTAGATTGTATAATTGAAATATAGGGTATGGAAGCAATTGCTACTGCTTTTGGTTTCATAAATAAGCGTTATTTGCCCGACAGATAGGTACGTTCTTCGATTATGGTTTTCTAGCGATATTATATTGTTTTTCTCACTGTTGGGATATATTATTTTGAAAATATATGATATATTTTGTTATTTTGATATTTATTATTTTTCCCGAGTCTCTCCGTACAAAGGAGACTCTATCAAAAAAATTCATGAATTTTTGACTTAGAAAATTTTTATGAAATGTTTTCTAAACTTGTTAACTTAAATATAAAAGATTTAATTGTTATAAATTGATAGTTTATTTAAACTACTTAGTATGTAAATTAATTGTTTATAAATTTAATATTTTGAATAAGATATATTGATTTCTTAATTTCTTCTTTTCCCTTCTTTTTCTTTTCGGGGACGAAAAGTTTAAGTGGGGGAGAGTGTAACGAACCGTAAATTTACGATAACTAAAGTCTATTAATTTGATAAGATATTGTAATTTAAAAGTTGGAAGAAATTAAAATTTAAGATTTATAATAGGAATAATAATAGAATGGAAATTGATAATGTTAATTTAAGTTAATTATTAACAATTTGAATGAAATTCCAACAAAATAAATAATGAAAATGTTATATTTGGTTATAAGTAGTAATATGAAAACAAATGTGAAGATTTAATTAATTAATGAGATATGTACAGTTAATGGCAATCGAATGAAATTAGTGTTATAAAAGCAATTGTAGCATTTGTTATAAGTAATAAACTTATTGGTGTGATTTAAGGAATGGTAACAGTTAATATATGTTACCTATTTAATTTTTGGTCTATTAAATTTAACTGGAAATCAATTGAATTAATTAACTTAATTAGTGTAGTTAATATAGGTTAAATTGATAATTCGAATGTTGATTTATTTACGAAAAAGGGACGATTAATTGAAATTGGGTGGTGGTAGTAGTAGTTATAACAATTAATTGTAAATAATAAACTTGCAAATGTTATAAATTGTAGTAAATGGTGACGATAGTTGTTTTTTACCAATATATTTAATCAACTGAAATTAAATGCAAATAGATGTTACATTAATGTGAGTTAAGACAATAACTAAAAAAATTTTTGTAATAAAATGAATAGAAATATAAATTGATTCATAAGGTAATGATTGAGCTAATAAAAGAATGAAACTGAGATAAATAATTAATTGGGACTTTAATTTATAATAAATGTGAAAAATTGACAAAATCCAATATAATTGAAATTATAGTAGTTATCTAAAATAAAAGATGAAAATGGTAGTATATTAATGAAATAAGATATCAACGATTATTAACTATGTTATAAGTAATGATTGATTGAATGTAAAGAAAATAAAATCAATTTATTGGAATTAATTTATAATTAGTTGAATTTAATTACAGTTGTACTTGAACACTGTAATTTGTGAGAATATTTGACACTAAAGTATATGTAAAGTTGTTTAAACTATTATTAAATATCCAGGAAATCAAAAATGATGAAATTGCTTAGTTATTAACTATAAAATAAAAGGTGATTTGATTAATTTAATATTAATTTATTTAATTAACTGAAATAAAGCCATTTTGGAAACTGTCTCAGATTTCGAAGAAACCAGTTTCATTAGATCCGTAACAGTGAATTATGGTAGGATTTCAAGTTTCCTAACGATCTAGCTTGTCGTTTGATCGTACGGACTCGAAATGCCTAGAAACCAATTTAATTGAAATCAATTTGAAATAAGCTGATTTTAATATGACTTCTTCATGCGATGGAATTAGGACTTGAAACTTATTCCATTGAGTTTGAAATATTTGAAAACATCCATTTTGATATATGGGTTGACCCATTTTCGTTCTAGAGGCAAAACGGGCTTTTCGGGTCGTTTATCGTTCCAATCCAAATCAGTCTGATCCATTCATTCTATTTTTCTGATCTGCCTATAAATACCTCGTTATAAACCCTAGCCACTCCTCATTTTATTTGTCTGTATGTACATTTCAATCTACTCCTCATTCTCAATGGCGGACAAAACAAACAAGCTTCTCAACTTAATTTCAAATCAAAAATTTAAACTCCTCATAATATATCGAATTATATATCAATTTGAATCTCTCGAAGAGTGCAAGTCAATTATGTGATTTGTTGCTTGATCTGGGTTGATGTGTGGCCGGAATTGTCTAGATTATTTTTGGCCGTCCGTATGAACTTTCGAGATCCGATGGTGGATCTTCGTCTGATTTACGAATGGGGAGTGGCATCGGGGTGAGGAGGTCGAGCAGCCTCTGTCGTGGTGTTCGTTGGTTGTGTCATGATCGGAATTCACAAATTTTGGCCGAAGATAAGCAACGGCGGCGGGCGTCTGGGTGGAGACCGAAAGTTTTGCCGTTGGTACAAGTGGGGGCAGCCTGGAGAGGGCAACACGACGGAGGCGATCGATCGGGTTGAAGGCGTTTGGTTCATCGACAGCAATTCGATGAAGGTGGCGACTGTAAATGAGTTAGGGATGTTCGCGTTTTCATTAGGGTTCTGGGAGCAGAGAATCGAGGTGACGTGTTAGTTTGTTTATTTTTTTTAATTTAATTGTTAAATGTTTTAATACGCATAACATTTACATACGAGGTCCAATTCACGCGAGGTTTTCTCCACTAGGATCGTATTGAAATTCCGAACATTTTGACGCTGATTTGGACAAATTCGAAAACTCTTTGAATTTTAAGCTTAAATTGGATTTAAATCCAATTTAAATTCAAAGGTGAGTGCTTTAATCCACTCACAACTTCTAAATTTTTTTATGTTTGTTAAATTAAATTTATGATATGATAGAAATTTATTAATGGCTATTTGGTATATTTTAAATCGTCATCTCAATTAATTTGAATTTATTTGAATTAAATCGTTATTTAATTTATTATTGAATTTAAATTTGCCAGTTAAATACCTGTTATTGACTTCCAATTATCTATTGATGTTTATTTATTGTTTTGGATGATGATTGTGATGGATGATTGATTGTTTATATTGGATGAATGGATGTTGTATTTTATATCGTAAAATACTGCAAGTTCACTATGGGTTGAAATGATAAACCCGAGCAGGTTTCATTAATACTAAAATGTTGATTTTGGTACGGGTTGAAATTATATATATATATATATATATATATTCTTGAATTTGGATTATGTATTGGAATTGAATTATTTAAAATTAATACAAAATTAAAGTGGTTAAAGTTAATACCTCTAATTATTTGAAATCTTTCAATAAGTATACTCACGTTGTACACTTGATAGGAGATGGAAAATCGCGTAACATCTCTGAATCCATTGCACTCACGTTTTATTTTAAATTTTGACTTACATAAGATCTTTTAGTTCTGACTCGAGTGTTTTATCTTTTCATTACGCTCGAGTCAGCTTGAGTTTTTCAGTGTTGAAGACTATTTTCTAAAGGTTGAAGATGAAGATTCGGCATATTATTACTATTTATTTATTTATTTATTTATTATTCCGCTACATTCTGTGTTCCGCTGCAGTATTTATTCATTTATGATGTATGTATAACTCTGATTGAATTTGTAAAAGTGTAATTAAATGTTATTTGTAAAACAACTTCATGAACTGTTTATTTGATTATTATATTTTGTCGTTGCGTTGTGAGATTCTGTATTTTGTTTTGTTTTTCCATTTACCCCATTTACAATCCTCCCTTTTGAATGGATTGAATTAGATATGTGTGGTTTATTGTTGATTTAAACCGTGCAAAAAGGTATGTCATTACATGATCGATACGAATTTTTTTCGTATCAATCATGGATCGAGTCCAAACTACCAAGGATCGATCGTGTGGGCCTACCAACGCAAGAGAAGAGGTCCTCCGAGATTTAATCGAGATATTTGCAGCCTACGCCTATAAATAGCAGCCCAAGGCCTATAGTAAAGGGACTTTTTGGCTCTTTAATGCCCAGACTCTACCGAAATCACTGTTTCACTCAAAATTCACTGTTGTAGTTGTTGTAACCAGCAGATAAAAGTTAATAAAAGTCAACCATTTAATAGTGGATGTAGGCAACACGCCGAACCATTCTAAATCTTTGTGTTTATCTACTGTTTCTGTGATCATTGTTTGGAGTGTTTGTTAGATAATCCTCTTTTTAAATTTATTTTCTTCATTTTATCTCTTCAAACACTTTCGAAGAGTGCTGTGTCCAATTTTGGAACAAACAATAACGTAAGCCACTCATATTGATTAGGGTCCATAAATCACTCAACAGATCAATTAACACAATCTAAAATGTTTTTATAGCACTAACAAATATGGGCATTCACATATATAATCTTAAACTCATTATGCGGTGTTACTAACCCTATTTATAATGAATTTACACCTCACCAAGGGCTTAGGTGATCGCTTAACTTTCAACTTTGATATCAACTTTAATGATCCGCCTTTTTGATCCCTAGTAGTTGACACTAATACATCCACAATATTCACGTATCGAACATCCAACTATCGGAAAGATGAATTATTAGGGTAAAAGAAAGAAAAGACATAATAGAATCTCACAATGTGACGAGTAATATACAATGTACCAATGATATTTACAAAAAGAAATAAATTGTGTACATGTTATCATCAGAGCAAAAATAACCTATCATAGGCTTAGATAATTATAACAACCTACCTTTACACTTGCTGACAAATAAAAACAAGAACAAACAGCAGAAGATATAATACGAGAATACATCTTAGAGGATCCAACTCATCCTCTGAAGCACTAAAAGTGTCCAACTAAATCTACAAAATATGCTCGGGCTGACCGGAGCACTATCGAAAAGTAATACCTGATCAACATGGTAAACAAGCACGAGAAAACTCAAATCATTTAGATTACTTAATGTTATAAAAACCTTTAGAAATAAAGGTATCTCGTAAGGCCAAGTTGCACATAAACACGGATGGTTTTCACCTTATGATAATTAAATCATTTTTATTATAAAATTCAGCAATATTATAATAATACGTTGGGGTTGAAAACAAGTATGCAAAATATCTCGAATGGTTACCCATAATCATATTTAGCGGTACTAGTTCTACCACTAAAACCATATGGCATGTATGGGAGATTGCATTTCCAATGACGATAAGGTAAAGGACTACCTTCCGTATAACACACTTTTAGATATAATGCACCCAAGGCTGCAAATCTTGCACCTCTACCAACATAGAGTCGGTTGCCCCTTTAACATGGAATACCAGATTACATCATCCCTCGGGCATCGTGGCTGCAAACACTACCCCCTGATAGCTCTACGCTCTCATACTTAATCCATAAATTCCCGATCTAGATCCAAGGAATGATGCTCCTAATGGTAGCGAAGCACAAAGCTCTACTGCACCTTCCATGTTTTAGTTATTACCAGGTTGTAAGGCTTGTGAGGTCATCATTACTTTGTTCCTCTCTTGGAAAATCCCACTTGAAATGCTAACACCGTCTTTCAGACAACAACCCAATGTCGGCATTCATTTATACAAGTAATTCGGAGTATGAACAAACTAAAGGTACTACTTCTACTACATCCATTTTGAAATTACCCTTAGGATTGGTAGCAAATAGCCCATACGCTTCAGAAAAACTCCACCTTCATTTCAATTATCTCGAATCAATCTCGAACGCAACTTTGTAGTTGTTGACACTTTACATGTTGTATTAATATAATGTAATCTGAATTTGAGTTAGTCCACTGTGATGTAATAACCATGAACTATTAGTGTATAAAGTAACTATGAAATGGGAGTAAATGAATAGGAAGTTAAGTAAGTATATAGGGGCAGACTGGTAGCAATATTTCATTGCATTGTGATTGAATGTGTGTCTGTAATGTATTGTGTAATATGCATCATTGCATTAGGTGTGTATTGCATTGTATGTGTGCGTACAGTGTAATGTGTGTTATATGTATGCAACTGATTGTCTGTAATTATATATCTTTGCTTGCCATGATGCATTCGTATATATGTAAATATACGTTAATATTTGACAGCTTAATGAGTATGAGCTTTGTGCTTTTTACGTAAACTTTGTTAGTCATAAATGCATGTTTATTTGCCTATAGAAAGTCTACTTCTAATGCTTGAGTGTATTATAAAACTTGGCCTAATATATGCAATAGTTTCAATGCAAGTATACATTATGTAAACACTCTCTGTTCACTGTTTCCACCACTGCTTCATCGACAAAACTGTGACCATACCTCTTCGCTTCTCTGTTATCCCTCACTGTTCCACTCATATTTCATATCAAACCACCCTGCACATTCAAAACTCCATAATGAGCCATGAGAGAAAACAATCTCTCTCTCAAATCCAAATCTAATCCCCCTCTCTCTTGTCCTTCTCCTCAAGATAGGCCACCTGAAACCCATTTCAGAAAGCTGAATAATGTCATCATCGATAATGAGGGCTTCCAACTGGTTCAAACAAGATCGCAAAGGAGATATCAGCCTAGAATTGGTCAGACTCGGTCTCAGATCAGTAATAATCAGAGAAGGAAAGAGGATCAAAAGATCAATTCTTTTAGGGACAGGACCAAGCAGACGCAAATCGAAAAACCACCAACAAAGTTCTCTCTAAATAGAGAACTAGGCCAGAAATCTTGGGATGATATTGTCTCAGAGCAATCTAATGAACCAAAGGATGAAGATTGCAGTCTTGAAACCATTTCGCCTATCCAAATCAATAACAAGAAATATGGTGTAGTAAAAGAGGCAGTTTGTAAAAGAGCTATGGAGTGTTGGAATAATTCCGTCTTGGTATATGTTGTTAGTAGTAAACCATATTTCGTGTTTTTCAAAGAATATATTAAAAGAGTTTGGAAACCAAAAGGTGAGTTTGAAATCTTTTCTAGAAAAAATGGTTTCTTTCTGGTTAAATTCTATGATTCACAAGACTGCAACTCCATAATTCAGAATGGTCCATATTTCTATAACGACAAACTCATCATTATAAGAAGGTGGACGAAATCATTGAAGATGGGCAGAGATCTTCTGTCAACTATGCCGGTATGGATTAGATTACCTAGCGTAAACCTCAAATTATGGGATAGAGAGGCATTTAGCATCATGGCAAGTATTATCGGAAAACCCATTAAAATGGACGCAGCAACCACCATGAAGTCGAGATTGAATTATGCTCGAATTCTTGTGGAAGTTTCTGCAATGGATGAACTTCCAGATGAAATTTGTTAAATCTTTATAATGGGGAAAACATTATACAAAAGGTTGAGTATGAGTGGGTTCCACCGAAGTGCAGCATCTGTAAATGCTTCGGTCACACTAAGGAGCAGTGCAACCAGAAGAAGTTGTGGATTCCCAAAAAGAATGATAAAAATTTAGTAAGTATTCAAGAAAATAGATCCGAAACAGTTCAAGAAATTAATGTCGGTGAAGGTACAAAATCTCGGTCAAAATCTCAATAAGATGTAGATCGAATTTATCAAGATGATATCATTTTCGATCAAGAAAGTAATACTAAAGAGCTCACTGATCAAAACAATCAGATCATGGCGATGGAAGTTCATTTGCAAAGCGGAAAAATTTCAAATGATCATGATCCGACAAAGATAAAGGAGGGTAAATATAAACAGGTCTTTAACTCTGAAACCCCCCATATTTCAGAGTCATGTTTAATTACAGGCCAGAATAATACAAGATTAGTCAACAAAATTCATCAGTATTCTAATCTGAATCAAGAATTAAAGGCTGAGAAGGGATCTTCCTCTAAACTTGCTGCAGATGTTGAGAGAAATGGTTGCTCAACATTGCCTCGCAAAGGTGATCAACCTCCAGAGCAGGCTGCAATGTCTGATTGTAATGAATCAGAATTGCCTCGCATAGCTTCTTTTGATATTTCTTTATTCAAGATTCCAGAATCTGCGCAAATGGAAGAAGATAAATCTGAGGAAAAAGACAGTGTTGAAGATTTTGACATATCAGAATTACATATTGGTAAAACAAAATCATCTGGTAAGCTAAAGGGAAGCAAAGAGAAAAAAGCTTTCAAACAAAAATATATATCAATTAACCCAGAGTGGGATCAAATGTCCACCAAATTGAAGGCCAAAGGTACTGATAATAAAAGGAGAGGTAAAAGTACTATGGTGCCAAGTACAATTTAAATCTCATATTTTAATATCATATATATGTCTATTTTTGCATGGAATGTTAGGGGGATGAATACCCCTGTTAAACAATCTGATATCCTACATATGATTAATATATATAAACCTGCTATTATTGCCCTTATTGAGAATAAATTGAATGATGAAAACTTTGATAGATTTTGTATTAAAATGTCCAATAATTGGAAAGCTATTCATAATAATGATTGTGGCTGTAAAGGTAGAATTATTGTTATTTGGGACTCTAATGTCTGGAATAATACAAACATTACTAAAGACAGTCAATTTATAGATTTTAATTTTATAAATATTAGTGGTTTTTATTTACAAGTTATTGCTGTATATGGTAGTAACTTTGAAATTGAAAGAAATGTTTTGTGGCAAAAATTGAAATCTCTAAATTACATATATAATTTCCCTTGGATTGTATTAGGGGACTTTAATATTGTTTTTCATGTTAATGAAAAGTTTGGTGGGATTAAGATCCCTCAGAAAAAGCTAGATAAAGTCAATAAATTTCTTTTAGAATCTGGTCTTATTGAGCCAAATATTAGTGGTAGGAAATCTGGTTTAGCTAAAAATATTCATTGCAAATTAGATAGAACTTTGTATAATAAAGACTTCTTAAATAAATTTCCTAATAGTACCTCTTCTACTTTGGAACAGAACTTAAGTGATCACACTCCTCTTCTGGTTAACCTTGTTGTTAATAGTGTTGCTAACACTAAAGCCCATCCATTTAGATTCAAAAACAGTTGGGTTCTGGAAGAAGATTACAAAATTTTAATGGAAAATTGTCATAGTTTTTTCTGTAATGGATCCAAACAATTTCAGTTTTGTATGTTTTTGAAATTCACTAAGAATAATCTTAAAAACTAGAATAAAAATAAATATTTTAATAAAAGTAGGATTTCTGAATTGAGAAATGAAGGTAAAATGTTACAAATGAATGATGATAATAAGCCTGGTGATTTGAATGAAATTAATAAAAAAATTCTAAATCAAAGAGAGCTGTCTAATGAGATGTATAAAGAATCTGTAGATGCTAGACAAAAAGCTAAGACTGATTGGCTTACTTAGGGGATGATTGTACCAAGTTTTTTTATGCAAAGATGAGTAATAGAAAACACCTTAATAACATTGGTTGCATATTTGATAGAGAGGGCAATTTAGCTAATTCATATGAGAAAGTTTCTGCTGAAGCTGTTAAGTTTTATAAGGAGCTTTATTTTTCTGCATCTATTGAAAGGGAGTTTCCAGATATAACTTGTAAAAATATCTTAAATAATAATGCTGCAGAAATCTTACTGGCTCCTGTGTATATTGATGAAATAAAATTTATTGTTTTTAATGATGGGGACGACAAAAGTCCTAGCCCTGATGGTTCCAATGCTAAATTCTTTAAAAATAATTGGGAGTTTATAAAACAGCAAGTGACTGATGTGGTTAATGAATTTATGAACAATGGTAAAATTCTTAAAAATATTAATCATACATTCATTACCCTTATTCCAAAAAGTAAAAACCCCATTGATATAGGTGATTACAGACCCATTTCATGTTGCAATTTTATTTACAAAATTATTGCTAGTGTGCTTAGTAATAGAATTAAAGTGTTTTTGCCTTTTCTTATTGCTGAAAACCAGAGTGCTTTTGTTCCGGGTAGGCCTATATATGAAAAATCCCTTTTAGCTCATGAAATGGTCAGAAAATTTAATACAAAACAGGGTGATAATGTATATATTAAAATTGATCTGCAAAAAGCATATGATAAGGTTAACAGACACTTTATTCGTCACATTATGATATGTATAGGTTTTCCTATAAAATTTTGTGATTTGATATTTGAGTGTATTAACACCCGTACATTTTCTATTCTTATTCAAGGTAAGGCTGAAGGGTTTATAAAGTCTAATAGGGGGCTAAGACAGGGAGATCCCTTGTCTCCTTATCTTTTTGCTATAGTGATGGAATATTTTTCTATCCTTACTGAAATAGAAAGTATTAAAGGTAAAATTCATCCTATAAATAGAATTCAGCCATGTGTAAATCACCTGATCTATGCTGATGATCTTATGGTTTTTATTAAAGCTAATAAAGATAATGCAAAATCTATTAAATACATTTTTGATAAATTAAAAATTCATGCTGGGCTTCAGCTTAATGTTAATAAGTGTAAAGCCTATTTCAGTAAAGCCTGTAAGTTCAAAAATGAATTTTTAAACATTTTACAAATAGAAGAGGGTTTTCTTCCAATCAAATATTTAGGTTTGCCTCTTTCTACTAATATGACTAAGAATTCAGATTGCTCAATTCTTATTGATAAAATTCAGGAGAGAATGGAAACGTGGTCTTGCAAATTACTCTCCATTGCTGGTAGACTAGAGCTTATTAAGATAGTGGTTTATGTTATTATCCTATACTGGTTGCAAACATTTCAAATCCCTGCTGCAACAATTAAAATATTGGAAAGCAGATGTGCAGATTTTCTGTGGAAAGGCAAATACCACAAAATTAGCTGGATTAATGTGTGTAGACCAAAAAATGAGGGGGGTTTTGGTATTAGAAATTTTAAAGATTTGAGTACTACTTGCCATTTAAAATTATTTTGGAGATTCATTAGTTCAGATTCTTTGTGGGTTAGATGGATGAGATCCAAGTACTTGAAACAGGAAAATTTATGGACTACTGTTCATAAAAATAATCAATCAAATATTTGGAAACATATTTTAGATTGTTGGGAAATTGGTAAATCTCTTATAGATAGAAAATTTAAAGATGGAAAAGACACCAGTTTGTGGTTTGATCCTTGGTTCAATAATGAAACATTTATAAATAGGGTTGGGTGGAACAGTCTTTTTTTTGTGGTAGCCCTAATGATAAAGTTTCTGATATTATAGTTAATAATCAGTGGCACCCACAGATTCATCCCATTACTAACCCCCATAAAAATGATATTTGCAATATTCAGTTTGATAAATATGCAGAGAATGATTACTGGGAGTGGAAAGCTAACAACAGAGGGAAGTTTTCTTTTAAAGAAACTTGGAATTTTATCAGAATTAAATATCCTACTGAAGTGTGGTATCAGTGCATTTGGAGTAGAGTGAATTGTCCCAAGATGGCATTCTTTACTTATTTTGCAATAAAAAACAGATTGCCAACCTGGGACAGGATTAATAAATGAGGTAGCAATTTAAATTCACTCTGTTCCTTATGCAAATTATGTAATTAAAATGCTAATCTTATTTTTTTTGAATGCAGCTATTCCTTTTTTATATGGAATCAAATCAGAATGACTTTAAGCATTGATGACAACAGACATATGGATATTATGAATATTATCAAAATTATCAATAGCAAATTCAGGGTTAATTCTGAAGAATCGGATTATGCTCACATTCTTCTTACTACGGCAGTGTTTAACTTATGGAAAGAAAGAAATCTGCGTGTGCATAATAAGGGCAGCAGAAGCAAAGAGCAAGTTTGGCTTACTATTAGTACAGATAGCAAGATTATGTTGCAAAAATCTAAAAAAATTCAGAAAAGTCAAACCAGATATACTTCCCTTACTGAAGAATGGAAGGCGAAGCTGGTGGCAAGCACTTGGAAACTTTTCTTTTAAATTCGAGAAGTTTGCAAATAAACAATTATTATCAGAGAATGGAGGGTAGAGTCAACCACCACGAGTTAAATGAAATTAATGAGGATAATAGCTCTTTCGAAGCCGCGTGCTACAGCAACGAACCACATCAAGCTACTGCCATGAAATCATCAGATCTAGGTCTCGTTGACGCTAGATCTAACAATTTTGAGGTCATCAGAGATTATAATTAGAGAACCAGTACGTCTTTGGGTGATAATAACAAAGTGCAGCAAGCTTCGTCAGATCTAGGTCGCGTTGACCATAGATCTAACATTTTTCAGCATCTCAACAACAATCACAAAGCCTACTGGAAAATTAATTGTGGTAGAGGTATGAGAAGTAGCTTTAATGAGGCTCTTTCGTACTTGGAACGAGGTGAGAGCAGCGGGATGAAGAGCGATAGAGAATAGTTTATTTGAGCTGCCATTGTTTTTGCTTTTCGTTTTCTCTGGTTGTTTGAGAAATTGAGTTGCTGAGAGTGTCGGCGCTAGGGTTTGCAGTGTGTTGTGATGTATGGTTTGGGTTTATTACTACCCGTGTTGTGTTTGTTTTTGGGCCTGGCCCTTTTAACTTCATTCAAAAAAAGTATACATTATGTAAGAGCTGTCATGTTCCTTTAATATATATTTTTCCTCTGGGTGCATTATTTCGTTCTTATCTTCTTATATAACAGGATGCCTTCATGTTACACCTGCTGCCTTCGTTTTTTTATGCGTACTGTGTGAGTTGGGATAGGCTATGCACATGCGTTAGTGTAAATTCAGTGCATTGGTAAGTGAGAGAATATGGACACGAGAGTTTGACCTGCTCAAGAAAGTGCACTAAGTAAGTTAGTGTAGGGGATTATATTATTCAAGAAAGTGCAATAATCTATTTGAGGTAAAGGGCACAAGCCGTATTATATAATAGCTTTATTTAACGGTTGACAGAATAGTTTGAATAGTTAATCGATCAACGGTTAACCGTTAAAACTAGTCGGTTAAAACCGGTCAATTAATTTTAACCGCTTCGATCGGTAGATCAAAACTGAAATCTACCGAAACCGGTTAACCGAATCGAACCTCCTTTAACGGTTAAACGAAAATTTTGACCGATTAAATCGGTTAGCCGACCTCGCTCACCCTACCATTTACATCCCTTTTACATTGAAAACAATGTAAACATTTACCAAAATCATTCGAAAAATTCTATCTTCTCACGTTCCATAGTAAATGGCCAAACCACTCCCTTTCAAAACATCACTTACCATAAAACTCGTTCACTTTATAAAAACTCATTCACTTATTCCTTATACAAATTCTTTTTCAAACCTCTTTATAATTTTTCAAACTTGATCTAAAACGTCTTTCAAAAATATCTAAAATGATTTATAAAATCTCTTTCTATGTTTAAAACTATTTAAAACCTTCCTTCATAATTCCTTTATAAAATCTCCTTTATAAAATATCATTTTTAAGATATAATTTGTAAATCACTTTAGGTAACACTTTTATTTAATAAACCTCTTTTTTTTGTAGAAAGATATTATTTAAAAAAAACATTATAAAATAATAATAAAAATTAAAAATCATTTATGTCCTTTGAACCCAAATCGATTTAAGAATTAAAGTTAATTTAAAACATACTTTAGTAATTCGAGAAGAGGCTTAGCAATATCAATGGTGCTATTTTAAGTTACCATTCAGTTTCCATTCAACTCACTTAAGAGTTGTTTACATAGATCAATATATATGTAAATGTACTCATATCCAAATCAAGAAATAACATGTCAATATGAACTAACTAGCATATACATGTTCAAAAAACATAGTAGCAGAATGATGATTTGTCCTGCTAAACAGATTTCTAAACAATTCAATCAATTATAGCAGAATGAGGATTTATTCTGCCAACACATATCCACACAAACAAACAAACAAACAATCTATAGCAGAATGGGGATTTATTCTGCTAACAAATGTCCAAACAACCCAACAACCTACATTATAACTCATTCACAGCTATATGTTTTCTTAATGGTATCAACACTTGAATCACTTATATTCAAAACCGTCTTTGAAAAAGACGTACATTTGAACCATTTTACTTTTAAATGCCAAATGATTTAAAACTTTTAAACCCTTTTAAAAATAATTAATTAAAAGTTAAATCCTTATTTAAATCATAATTAATTTTAATTAAATCTTAACTTAATTTAAATAAATAGTTAAATAATAATTAACTATTATTTTAAACCAAAATTAGTCCTTTATTAATTATTAAATAATTGGTTAAACCTCATTAATAATTAAATGTTAATTAATCTTAAATAATTAATTGATAAATATTTAATTAAACTTAGACAATAAGTCAAACCTTTAATAAATAATTTATTATAAATTAGATCTTTAATCAAATGATTAAACCCTTGATTAATTAATCCAATATTTATTTAGTGGTATATTAATATAAATAATTTAATTAACCCATACTTAATTAACTTAATTAGTAATTAATTAAAATAAATCTTAACTTTAAAAGATAATTTATTAAGGACTAATTTTTATCTAATTAAAGTTAATAAACCTTGTTAACATTTAATTAATTATCAATTACTAAAACCTAATTAATTATTAAATCCTTAATTGACTTTTAAAAACATTATTATTTATTTTATAGAATATTCATAAAACAATTTAGGTATAAAAACCAAACTTTGCAAAATCGAAATTTTAAGTGAACTGCATCCATAGCGACTATGTCTATGGATACCCGTAAGCTTTAACTTGTTTCTATCATTCTTTTGAAAACATTACCTTAAAGCTCGCTAACTTTCTAAAAACAAAAATAAGTATTTAAATCTAAATTAAGTTTGAATCCAGCCAAAAAATTGATTTAAAAAAAAATTAAAACCATAACTTTCTAACACAAGATTCCAAATTCTCCAATACCTTACATAGGCACTAACTTCTTCTTAGGTTATACATTACATACCAAAGTCCATACACAGCCATAACATCCAGGATAACATCATGCCACAAACATATGCAAGATCTAATCGTTAACCATTTAGACTTATCATTCAAGTCTAATGTCCTCACATATCCAAGTAACAAGTGTGTATGTGTGTGTATCACATGATAAATTAACCAATACTAACCATCACATCATACCATATACTAACTAACATAGAAGTAAAATCTTTTCCATTTCATAGCTTACTCACCAGAAATCCTTTGAAAATTTGACACCCTTTGAAATTCGAGAAGCTTGGAAAACCACAAATTCTTCTCGAAAATGGGTAACTTTGCACTCGACTTTTGGACCCTTTCCTCTCGGATTTTGGAAAAGTGTTCAAAAGGAAAGTTTTAGATTATTCTTTCCTCTATCATTTGAGAAAAATAATTACTCAAATAAGTTAAAATTTGACGAAATTATGGCCAAAACAATGAGGGTATTTTTCGGACATCAAAATCTAGGTTTAAAAACACTCTTGTAAATAATGGAATTTTGGAGCATCTAAGCTCGAAAATAGAAAATGTGCTAAACTACAAAGTTATAGCCATTAAAATTCGGTTTGAGAAGAATAAATCTGGTCTTGGAGTTGTTTGTATGAAGTTATGGCCGAAACCATTTCGGGTAAAATTGAAGAACTTTGAAGTGGAAATAAGGAGTTTGAAGCTAAGTTTAAACCATTTTAAAAAGTTTAAAGTTCGAAAATATAAAACTTGAAAATGTTAGAGAAGCTATTAAAGTGTTTTAGAGCTTAGAAAGCAAGAAGAAAGCTTAGGAAAAACTGAAAAAGGAAAAAATGAAATGAAAAGATTTTTTTTTGTATAAAATGTAAATGCAAAATTACCCAAACGCCCATGTCCTTTTTCCTCCACTCCTTGAACGCCACCTCTCTAGCTATGCCCCTTTCTTACAATATACGTTAAATGCTTTGCACCTAGCCTCCGAACTATCAAATCATGTCCTCCTCTGATGTAACTGTTTTCTGTTTTTTCCTATTTAGTTGCCAAAGTGTCATATCATGTTTATCTTAATTAAATTAACTTAATTTACTTAATTAAACCTAATTATATTATCCTAAACCATATTATATACTTAGTCTGTGTGTACATATATATATAAGAAAGTGTGCACAACATTTCAAACAACTTTTATACGATGAAACGTCGAAAATTCGGAAAATGGATTCCGATCACATTTTCTTTTTTTCATCGAACTATATATTTTTATAAACACATTTCAAAAACTATTTCACAATCATTGTTTATTGTTGAAAAGATTTTTATTTTCATTACAAAATATATATACATATATATATATATATATATATATATTGAATATATAAAATTAATTAAATATTCGCAAATCAAAGCACTTAAATTCCGGTTCGTTACAGGATTTCCTTATTTCTTGTCCTATAAGAAGAAATGAGGCTTATACGCATAGTACAGCCTCAATGAAGACAACTATGCCATATGACCCTTGTGTTTCTACTAGATATTTCCAAAGTTATTTTTGGTCAAGATTTAACAGTCGGTTATTTAAATGACAAATAGACAAACAATCAACATTGTTTTGATTCCATGGGGATTCACTAAGCCTCTATTAATAAGTCTTCCATTAATTAAATCTCTTTTCAATTATTTGATTCAATATACCTTCACAAAGATAATATTCACATACCCCTTATGTCCCATTCAATACATAAAGAAACATTCATATACTTATCTCACTGGTATAAGTATATTCCAAATCATTACTCTTTCAATACTTAGAAAATATACCCATACACTTATTGTAATGACATAAATATATAAAAAAAATTTAAGGAAACTTTCCTTTTTTTTCCAATTTCATAATTAAATGGGCAAAAAAAAAATCATTTAAAACATTTCTTACTCTAAATCCAAACCACTTTTTCCTTTTGTGTTAAGTATAGAAAGAATGCTTCCATACCACAATAATTAAGAAGGACTATTTATCAAAATAATATTTCATATCTTATGTAAAATTCCACTTTTATAAACCCATTTCATATTTACAAGTCCTTTTATAAATCTCCAAATTAATTAAAAACTTCTTTGTCAAAATTCTTTATGAAGTCCTTGCTTTAAAAATCCTTTATAAAAAATCCTTTTTATAATGTAGAATTTCTTTTATAAAACAATTTACTATTTATAAACACCTATATTAAATTGATTAATTAACTTAAAACATCGTAAACAAATAATTAATCTACTTTTAAACATCATTAAGAAAATAATTAATTTACTTTAAAACATCATTAATAAAGTAATTAATTTACCTTAAACATCATCACTCTCTATATTTTCAAACATTTATAATTATATGAAGAATCAACCTTAAATTGTTATAAAACAGAAGTTAATCTAAATACATAGTTTTTCAAATTCAAAAAGAGGCTCAGCGATCACGATGGTACTTAGTCAAGCTACCATTTAATTTTATTTCACTTTTCAAGTCATATCACTGGTATTTATATATGCAAGCATATGTGTAACTAAAACCAATAACTTATAATCACTAGCTAATCCATTACTTATCCAACATTAATTAATCCATATATTAATTAACTGGCATATAAATAAATGTCCAAACTAGCATAATAGTAGAACATAGACTTATTTTACTAGACAAATGCCATCAATAATCTATTCAATCTAACAATAGAAGAACAGTATTTTATTCTACAGATAAAATTTCCAAAATAATCTATTCCATTTAATTTACCAAAATTATGTTTTATTTGGCCAATAGATAACACCAATGAATTATAGTTAATTTAACTACGTTATTATTAGATCACGTAATTAAATTAAATAATTCTTATGATCTCATATAACTATATTTCATCCAAACCATCAACTAGCTTTACTATATTATTGTACTCGTCAATACGAGTCTAATGCAAGAAACCGTGGGTTAAACGGATCTAAAATGAGGGAGTTATTCATTTTTAAAATTAACTTATTTAAATTAAAAAAATTAATTCACTAAATCATTTTAAGCCACTAACCCAGGCCAAAAACTAGCCCAAGTGCCCATCCTCAAATTCAAATAAAAAGCTTCTTCCCCAAACCTAAATTCCCAAATCAATAGCTCCAACCATCCCAGTGCACGAACACGCACATGCACGCTATAACACAACTCCATCGAACTTCAATCTACAGTCCAACCTCACTCGCACAGGCCTCTAACCAAGCCCGACTTGACCACCTACCTACTATCACCTTTGGTGATCTCAGTCATTTTCCAACTAAGCCTTCCCCAAAATCAAACTCGATTTCCAAGAATCCTCCTCACCAATCACCTACCACCACCGCCTCAGTCCACGTTAACCACCACCACCAACAGCATTGGAATGCCACTTCCCTGCTTCATCTCCCCAACAAATCACGACCTACTTGATTCAACCTACCATCGCCTGCATGCCAAATTACGAACCCCAAAAACAACTCCATGAAACCTAGACCGATCTCCTTACATTGCCTCCAACCGCCAATTAAGTCGCCACCGCACCCATAACTCCGCCTTAACCCATGCTACTTTCAAATATCTCTTCTTCCTCCTTAGGCCATCCGAATGTTAGAAATAGGTAAATGATCGAAAACCAATCATATAACCATCATGGCACAATCATACCACCTAAAATCTTGCCATTGGCCTTAAAAATCATGATTTTTCGGGACAAACACAACTGTGAACCCCGTTCATTGATTCAAGATGGTCAAAAAATTGTCATCGCTCGACCATTCACATTAGTCGATAAAATTACAGCCACCCTACTCGACAAAATGATACCCGACCATTTTTAAATATAACAAGGGGCTAAGGAAAATACTTTATAGTTGACCGTTTACTAATTCCCTACAGTTTGGGAGATAATGATTTTTGAATCTAAGTAAATTTGTTTAATTTCCTTAACAAAGCACAGAAATAGGAGAAGCAAGAATATTTTTGCATGTGTATGTTCATGTCGATGTATGATCATTTGACAGCAAGCAAGCATTCCCATTATTTATAACAAATTTCACTATAATATGACTTAAACCATTCTTTTATAACAATTAACAACACAATATGATTTATAACTATCAATACACATGGATATCATATTAAATCAAAAATCAAAAGTATGAGCAAATTTTTAAAATATTTATTATTTTGTGAAAGTAAGAACAAAAATTTAGTGTTCTCACCCTCCCAAAAATGCAAAATCTAATCTTTCCCTTAGCAACCAGACTCCAAATTAGTTTTACAACTGAATTCCAACTTTTAAGGTAAAAAGATGATATTTTATAAATTTTAGGAATAGCAGGAGAGTGGAAAAGAGAGGTCAGAAATTGTGGAAATGAGAATGAAGAGTAAATTGAAAATGAGGTAAAAACTTTACTATTATAAATGAAAAAGTGTTAAAAGACATAAATACCCTTAATCTCATTTCCCTTCCTTCCCATCTTTTCTTAAACCAGCTAAGTACTAAACAAATGAAAAAAATGGTGGATATTAGGAAGATTCATGTACCTTTCTCTACTTTAACACTTAAGCCATCAAAGTAAATTCAATTTACATATTTATTTATTTATTGATTATTATTATTATTATATTGTTACATTTTGCAAATATGTTATTATTTACTTAACATAACCATTTAAATGTTGTTTAAAAGTACATATCGAGGTATAACGACCTTTTTTGACTTATCGCTTGATAAAAACTAAAAGTTCGAAAAGCTGATTCCAACCCCTTTTTTGTTTCCATCGAACTACCTATTTTGAGAACAAAATTCAAAATTAAATTCTCTATCCTTAGTTATTAACTAAAAGAAAGTTACTGAATTATAAAAAGTATTAATTGAATATTTAAAACAAATTAAATATTTGTAAATCAAAGCGATAATGTTCTAGGTTTTACAATTTCCGCCATTATTGTAATAGTATATGGAATATAAAGCTCCATTCAGCTACTTGTCATGGGCTATTTGTTTCTTTCACTATAACTAGTTTATAATTGAGAATGTTCAGTCAAATATCTTAAATTCTAGAAATACCTTTTATAGAAAACATTTTTCTATATGAAAATTACATATGGAATAGAAATCACATTTCTCATTCCATAGCTGTATCTTTTAGTATTTTACACAATTCTTGTTTTCAATGTCTCTTCATGAAATGACCATTCACTCTCTTCATCCCTACCGCATCTAAGTTACATCCACTCTCTTGCATTCTCTTTCCTTTCCAAAATGCTCAAACTATCGAATATCGATCCTTATTGTAATCAATTATACTGAATATACGACTTCACATTATGGCTTATTTGCTTATTTTCAATAAACTTATTTCAATTCTATTTTGTACGTTATAAGTATGACTGTTTACTATAAAGCATTCGTAAATTGTACAATAAGGATCAAATATTTATATTTCATATTGCTTCAAGTTCAAAACTCGTGAAAGATATAATATGGACTTTGGCAAATAAACTGACCAACTTACAAATGTATTTAGTAGTGTATTTCTAGGCTATTGCATGGGTCTTGAAGTGAAAAATATCAAAGGTTTAAGGCAAGTATATTTTATATTTCTTTATCCACCTTTAATCAAGTTTATTTGTATATCTTGATTGATAAATTTTTTATCATTTTTATTTTTGGAAAAAATTTATGTAGATTATTTTTACTTTATATGGCAGATGTACTTACAATATTAAAAGATTCCATGTCACTATTTCATTTTTCTAATAAGGCTACCATTAGCCTCTTTAATGTTTCTCAAAAACCTAAGAAAAAACATAGAAATATTTTGATTTCTCTAGTGGTTGTTAGGTGTAAAGTCCCGCAAATCCGCACCCCTTTTGAGCTGTCAAAATTCCACAACAATTCAGCCCACAGAGGAACAAATGTACGAGTCTTTAGGGTTAAAGAAGAAAGAGGTAGAAGAAGAAGAAAATAGAACAATAACAAAATCTCATATTTCGCAGCGGAACAACATATAATAGGTAAATGAATATCTTTAAACAAAGAACTATATCAGTTATTACATCACATCACATTACATTATCAGAGTTTACAACAACAAACAGCGGAAAACAAATATTACATATATAAGTGATACGCCTCGCCATCTAGCTCCAACTCCTGATTTCCATAGTAACTTCTTGACTTTGCTCCCAAATAATGATAACCTAACTCTAGGCTGCCCGTGCGGAAAATTGTGGGCACCCAGAGTTTAGAAAGGGGACAATAAACTCCAGGTCAGTCATGAGAGTGGTGTGAGATCTTAAAAACAGTTATTTTCACAAAGAAAATAAAAGAAATCCGCTATGCTTTTGGAAAATGAAACTACCATAAGGCCTCCCGGCACACACATAATGCAATCACAGACTTGGGGGAGATTTCTCCTTATGATAGTCAAACATGCTTAATACGCAAAATCCTTTGATATTATTATTATTGGTGCATAGTGTAGAAAACATTTCGAAAGTATAATATTAATCTTAGCCAGCATAGGTACCATTATATTATGCCTGCTGTAGCTACCTCCGGAGGAGGCAGGTTATACAATTGCAATAAAGGGCTTGTATTATTTCTTTGGATTTCCAACAAATGGTCAGGCTAAGGAACTTCCTACTACCACATGGGTACGCCTCTGGAGGGACGTCCCGAGAACCTACCCGGATCTCTACCAACACAAGGCCGGTTACCCCCTTTCTGAGAAGTAAAACCTAAGATATGCCACCCCTGGTCGTTTGCGACCTTTATACGAGGATCCTCTACACCAACACCACAAAGAAAAGTATTTGCAATAACCACAAAGGTTAAATACCAGGGCTCCATACCTAACACCACCCCTTTCCAGAAGGAATGGACATACCCTAGGGGATCTAACCTTGAAATCTTGCCGCATCTTTCCTATTTCGACCATTTTCGGGTTGTGAGGTCCGACGAGGTTTCGTCCACAAAGCTACACTTTTCACAAAGTCATGCTTTGATCAACAAATGATCAGCAATACTTCGTATGCCACGTTACCAATTTGGGAATATATCACCAATAACCATCAACTACATAACCTCTGAGCTCGTACGTCTCAGAGAAGGGTATTAAGCTAAGAGAATAAATTCTCCGCCACCAACAGAAATGTATTTGATAGAAACCAGCTTTACATCTCAAAGTGTAACGTCAGACACACATCCATACAAGTCCTTTCCGGGATCGAACGAAACCGAAGGCACTTCAAAGAAGCCCTTGCAAATCCGGATATTCACTAATCACGTCCGCAATCCCCATCACAAAGGGTGATCAGATCTCTATACGGGAGCAACTCGGTGCAGAGACATTCGACAGATAATCCTTTCGTTTTCAAGAATACCCGGTCTTCAACACCATCTTCAAATGCAATCCCATTTCGTTGTATCATTGTTCGGAATGGGTTTTATGACACAAGGTCCTCTCCCGGCTAATCCGAATAATGAGCGGTTATTTTTAAAAATAAGTGTTCAATCAGATTTCAACCAAATCACGACAAATTTCCACTTTGATCTTTTAAATAAAAGATCCATCACAATCACAAAGGTTTGATGTGGTTTTTGGTTAACCGTTTGGAATCCGACCCCCGGTCGCATCGAAATTCTAATGCCATTTAAAGGCCAATATTTATAGTAGGTTATTTAACTATCAATCAATAATTTACAACAATCACCAATTCTCAAATAATTTTCCCCAATTATTAAATTTCCACATATCTTCGCAAGGTATGTTTTCATATTTCAACCTTTCGAAAACAAATTTTAAATCAATCTCCACACTTTAACCCTTTGAAAACAAATTTCAATTCATTTTCCTTATGCGGAAAATATTTCTAAACATTTATTTATTTCCACTGAAAATCTGCCGAGTTAAAATAATTCAAAATAATTTAAAATTCTTATCAAAATATACTTAGAGATATTTAAAATAAAACTATTTTGAAACACTTACTTAAATATTAGTTATGAAAATATTATACTAATATCTCATGTAAAAATTCAGGTCCAAAACTAATTTTAAAATAAAATTAATAGATAGGATATAACCATTTAAATATCCAATTTCTAAAATAAATATCAATTTAAAACTTTAAATCATCACTTCTATAATGGTTTAAAACGTATTTCACTTTAAAGAATTTCAAAATTACATAAGTAAATATTTTTTTCCCAAAACATTTTTTCCCTTAAACCAACTTTACAACTTCATTCTATATTTATAAACTGTATTGAAAACATTCTCGGCTTTTTGGGAAAATACACATTCCATTCTAAAATGGTTCATTCAAATCAATTTATAAATCTTTCTGGATTTATTTTAAATTTACGTCCCAAATATGTAAATTCCTTTTTACACCATTAAAAATAAACCCACATTTATTTTTTAAACAAAATTCCCTTTCCTTTATAAAATTCCCATTCTAAATTTTAAATTTTAAATATCTACTGATATGCGGTTTCCGAATTGATTTTAAAAATCATTTCCAAACACAAATCAAGTTTCAAATTGATTTCAAATTTTATCATAAACACCAAATCAATTTTAATATTGATTTCCCAAAGATTTATTCCTTTAACACCAAATCAATTTTCGAATTTATGTTTAACATAAATTCCTTTATCTCTTCCAAAATTATTTAAAAACCGTATTTTTAAAATAAATTCTTCACCTTTTGAATATTATTGCTTGGAATCCATTTATTAAACATTTTCACCATATTTTGGAATTTTATTCAATAGGATTTCACTATAGATTTTCTAATTAAATTTAAAAAAATCCAATTTTATTTATTTCTGGCATCTTACGATACCAAAAATATATTCGGCTAAATTTTAGCCTTCAACGATTTCAATCACAGTATAATCACACACAGATTATAAATAAATAAACACACAAAGTACGAAATAAAATCAAATGTTTTGAGGAATCCAGTTGGATCCCTCCAATCTGTTTCCCTGCATCCAGAGATGTTAGCACAACAATTAAATACCAATTCCATTTCGAGGTGGAATATCATGGTATATGGGATTTATAAAATATCATCCGCTATTATGCGGCGCATATGGTCTATTTCAATCCAATTGACAATAATAATCATCCAAGCACACAAATCAATAATTTTAAATCTATTTATTTAAAATTAACTAAGATCAATTTCTTTGAGTGAGAAGTTCTCACCTTTTACTGCGCATGTAATTCCATTTCCATTCCGGACTTGATTTCATCATTGTATTTGATCAAGATAGAAAAAGAGTAAGAAAGTTAAACCAACCACCAATTACAGAAAGAATCCACGAGCCACCAGTTACCATCACAAATTCTTTAGATCTTTTCCAACAATATATAACAAAAGGTTGTAAACACTTTGTTGACTTCATTTCTAACTGAATAAGTTACTCTTAGAAACTTTTCTTCAGACAATATGACTTTTGGAAACTTCGGTGGGGATAAAAGAAAACTAGAACTCTGCAAGAATTTGAAGTATTTCAGATTTTGTTTCGCCTCCTTCAAACTCATATGCATCTAGATCACAAGGCTTACCCCCAGACTCGGATTCTCTTTCAACTATCTCAGGTGATAGTATTGTTGACATTGTTGGAAAGACTTCGACAACAGAGTGGAACCAATTGCTTAGTAAATGCAACATGAAGTTCTTTAACCAATGAGCATGCAATTGAGTGTAATTTAATGGGATCTTCTGCAACTCAGTAACATTCATTGCAATGCTCCTGTGTGAATCATGCATCAACTGAACCTTTCCCATCTCTCCTGGTATGACATACTTGTTCTCTTTTGAAAGACCAAAACTGAAACTTGCAAACTACGAAAATGTTGCTCCTTCATCCTATCTGTGACATTCTAACTTTCCAGATCTACAACTTCGAAGACGAAAATAATGAAACTTGCAATTCGATTTTTAGATCTAAGACCCGACTAGATATCAGGCCATGCGTGGAAGTTCAACAACTAAGAAGGAATGGCTGGGCGTAGGCGAGGAACTCGATCGAAGGAAAACGAAAAGGGGAAACGAGCACTGTTAAGGGATTCAAATTTTTTATTTTTTATTTTGATCTGTTCTCGCGCATTGTAAACGAGAAGGGAGGGGACAAGATTCGATAGTAGCGTGCAGGGGAAGACAAAGGAAACGTGTATAATTTGTCTTGTGAAACTTTATTATATTTAAATTTTAAATTTAAATTCAAATCATCACAATCACGCAATTCAAAATCTCGATCTCCAATCGATTTGTGCCGCTAGGCATTTATAATGTTAAACCCCTATTCCGAACACAATGGAAAAGGTTCCGAGTCCTAATTCAATCGTATGGAGAAGATAGCTTTTTAAACCCAGCTATTAAATTAAATTTCGATTTAAATTTCAGCGCGTTTGCTTCTCGTACGACCAAACGACAACTCCAAACATTACGAAAATTGAAATCCTATAATAATGCAATATTACATATCCAATGGAACTGGTTTTGTCGAATTCCGAGACTGTGCCCCGGAAGGCTATTTTTAATTATCGATTTAAACGATATAAATTCAAAACTGAACAAAACATTTTCAAATTAAATTCTGAAGCTCCCATTACCTTCAGTATTATCAATGTAAATTTTCTAAGCCATCAAATTATTTTTAACAAGCCTAAAATTGAAGACTCGAATTTTTTTACCCATCATTAATAAATTAAATTCAATAATTAAATTGCCAAATCCATAGTAAATTTTGAAATTCAAGTTAAACTAACTTCCAAATATTTAAAATCAATTAAATATTCCATTTCAAATGTTAAAAATTTCTGGTTCGTCATATCCTTCCCCCCTTAAAAGAATTTCGTCCCGAAATTTCTAGTTAAGAAGAATGATCCTCAACCCGTTTATCATTTTCTCAAAACCAAATAGTTTTATCAACTTTCTCAAACAAATCTTTTTATTTAAGACCCATCATTTCTTCAACTAACTCTCCAAATTCAATCATAAGTTTCTAAACAACCTTGTTCACTTAACCAATTCAAATTTAAATTCAAATTTCAAGTTTTCAAAATTTTCTCAAAATTTTTCTAAGTCACTAAATTTTCGAAAAAGTTCGCCAGCATCTCATTTGCATGGCTAGCTCGGTACGACTATAAAATGGCACCACAGGCCCCCAGATTTCAAAAGAAAACAAAAAAGCCAAGTGGCTAGACAAGAATATCATCAAATTTCATACTGGAATTTAAATACATACCTTTTTGTCGAGCAATTCAATTTTATCTTCAAAAATCAAAATCCCAACTCCATTTCCTTTAACACACCTGTATATCCTGCTAGCCATAATATCCAATTACAACATTCAAATTTATTTTGCACATTCCTTTACGAAAGTTTGAATACTTCTTATACCATTTTTTTTTACTTCACTATTGAAGTTATGTATTCATTATCATTCAATCTTGCATTTTCAATTTCATTTGAATTCGATTTACACTTTCAATTCTGTATGGATTCAATTTAACTTCTAAATATTAAGTTTTTTATCAACTATCTTTTATTCACAACTGATTCATATCACTATTTTAAATTAGTTTTATTTACTAATTCGTTACAAATTCCAATTCGTTTTATCTCAAACCATTTCTTTATTTCGCCTTTATTATCTTTAGTTCACTTCGAACTAATTTTACAACTTTGTTTTATTTCACATAATTCAAATTGGTTTTTAATATTCAATTTCAATTCCAATTTTAATTCTTTTGTTCATTCCCAATCACAATTCAATTTCAATTCACCATTTGGTTTACAACCACTTATATTTAAACTGGATTTCAAACTCCATATGAATTTAATTTACCTTTCATTTATAAATATTGAATTCAATTCATTTCAAACTATATTAATTTGCCATTTCTTTAATTAATTTCACTTACTAATTTCATTTCAATACTTCGCTTTGTTTATCACAAATCAAATTCAATTCCAACTCCAGTTCTACTTACAAATTCGAAATGAATTTCAACATTCAATTTCACTTTCATTTAATTTCAATTGTAAATTTGTTTATTTTTTCACAACTTTATTTTCCACCTTATAAATTTTTATTCCATAACTATTTTTTATAAGATTCCAGAGCCTTTTCAACAATTCAAAACCATTTTTGAAATCAATTCAAATTATCCTTTGAATTTCCAAAACCAAACCCAGTTTGCAAACAACTTCCATTTAAAATAATTTGGTAGCAATTCTTCTCATGAAAACCCGAAAATGAACATCGATGATGCTGCAGTCATCACCGAAGTTATTTTCCAGCGACCGAAAAGAGTTTAGAGCTTTTATCCTTCCAAAACACTTTTCCAAAACCATTGAAAATATTTTTTTCAAAATCAAAAGGGATTTAGACTTTCCAAATCTCCAAAATTTTCAAATTCTTTTCAAAACATTTTCAAATACTTCTCTGGAATTCCGTTTCAAACTACAAATCACATTTAAAATTTATATTCCCAAATTCCATTTGTATGTGAATTTATTTCTTAATTTTGGAGTTACAATTTCAATTTCCTATTCAAATGATAATAATATTATCACTTCCTAACAATCAAACAACCATATACTATAATAATTTACAAAAATTATTTCCTTTATCTACGAAAATAATTTGGGTAAATTTATTTCATTCACCATATTTTGAAACAATATCGTGACGAATTGTTATGTACGAGTGTTTAGAGATCCCTATTGATAGAGTTGTATAGACTATACCGATCAGAATCCATATACCACTCAACAAACCAATCATCACAACATAAAACAATTTTTATATTCACTAACAAGTACGCGCTCATATCTATTATTACACTCAAACCCATTCTAGAGTACTACTGACTCTATCTCTAATGAGTAACACCCAACAGAGCCAAGGTTGTCGCTTAATCAAATGCTCTGATACCACTTGTAAATGCCCGCAAATCCGCACCACTTTTGAGTTGGCAAAATTTCACAACAATTCAGCCCACAGAGGAACAAATGTACGAGTCTTTAGGGTTAAAGAAGAAAGAGATAGAAGAAGAAGAAAATGGAATAATAACAGAATCTCACATTTCGCAGCTGAACAACATATAATAGATAAATGGATATCTTTAAACAAAGAACTATATCAGTTATTACATCACATCACATCACACTACGTCATCAGAGTTTACAACAACAAACAGCGGAAAACAAATATTACATATATAAGTGATACGCCTCGCCATCTAGCTCCAACTCCTGATTTCCACAGTAACTTCTTGACTTTGCTCCCGAATAATGATAACCTGACTCTAGGCTGCCCGTGCGGAAAATTGTGGGCACCCAGAGTTTAGAAAGGGAACAATAAACTCCAGGTCAGTCATGGGACTGGTGTGAGATCTTAAAAAAAGTTATTTTCGCAAAGAAAATAAAAGAAATCCACTATGCTTTTGGAAAATGAAACTACCATAAGCCCTCCCGGCACACACATAATGCAATCGCAGACTAGGGGAGATTTCTCCTTATGATAATCAAACATGCTTAATACGTAAAATCCTTTGATATTATTATTATTAGTGCATAGTGCAGAAAACATTTCGAAAGTATAATATTAATCTTAGCCAGCATAGGTACCATTATATTATGCCTACTATAGCTACCTCCTGAGGAGGCAGGTTATACAATTGCAATCGTAAAAGGCTCATATTGTTTCTTTGGATTTTCAACAAATGGCCAGGCTAAGGAACTTCCTACTGCCACATGGGTACGCCTCTGGAGGGACATTCCGAGAACCTACCCGGATCTCTGCCAACACATAGCCGGTTACCCCCTTCCCGGGAAGTAAAACCTAAGATATGCCATCCCCGGTCGTTTGCGACCTTTATACGAGAATCATCTACACCAACAACCATAACGAAAAGTATTTGCAGTAACCACAAAGGTTAAATATCAAGGCTCCGTATCTGACACCATCCTTTTCTAGAAGGAATGGGCATACCCTAGGGGAGCTACCCCTGAAACCTTGCCGCATCTTTCCTGTTTCGACCATTTCCAGGTTGTGAGGTCCGACGAGGTTTCGTCCACAAAGCTACACTTTTTACAAAGTCATGCTTTGATCAACAAATGATCAGCAACACTTCGTATGCCACGTTACCAATTTGGAAATATATCACTAATAACCATCAACTACATAACCTCTGAGCTCGTACGTCTCAGAGAAGTGTGTTAAGCTAAGAGAAAAAATTCTCTATCACCAACAAAAATATATTTGATAGAAACCAGCTTTACATCTCAATGTGCAACGTCAGACACACATCCATACAAGTCCGTTTCAAGATCGAACGGAACCGATGGCACTTCAAAGAAGCCCTTGCAAATCCGGATATTCACTAATCACGTCCGCAATCCCCATCACAAAGGGTGATCAAATCTCTATACCGGAGCAACTCGGTGCAGAGACATTCGAAAGGTAATCCTTTCGTTTTCGAGAATACCCGGTCTTCAACACCATCTTCAAATGCAATCCCATTTCGTCGTATCATTATTCGGAATGGGTTTTATGACACAAAGTCCTCTCCCGGCTAATCCGAATAATGAGCGCTTATTTTTAAAAATAAGTGTTCTATCAGATTTCAACCAAATCACAACAAATTTCCACTTTTATCTTTTAAATAAAAGATCCATCACAATCACAAAGGTTTGATGTGGGTTTCGGATAACCGTTTGGAATCCAACCCCCATTCGCTTCGAAATTCTAATGCCATTTAAAGGCCAATATTGATAGTCGGTTATTTAACTATCAATCAATAATTTACAACAATCACCAATTCTCAAATAATTTTCCCCAACTATTTAATTTCGGCATATCTTTTCATATTTCAACCTTTTGAAAACAAATTTTAAATCAATCTCCACATTTTAATACTTTAAAAACAAATTTCAATTCATTTTCCTTATGCGGAAAATATTTTCAAACATTTATTCATTTCCACTGAAAATCTGCCGAGTTAAAATAATTCAAAATAATTTAAAATGCTTATCAAAATATACTTGGAGATATTTAAAATAAAAACTATTTTGAAACACTTACTTAAATATTAGTTATGAAAATATTATACTAATATCTCATGTAAAAATTCAGGTCCAAAACTAATTTTAAAATAAAATTAATAGATAGGATATAACCATTCAAATATCCGATTTCTAAAATAAATATCAATTTAAAACTTTAAATCATCACTTCTATAATGGTTTAAAACATATTTCACTTTAAAGATTTTCAAAATAACATAAGTAAATATATTTTTTCCCAAAACATTCTTTCCCTTAAACCATCTTTACAACTTCAATCTATATTTATAAACTGTATTGAAAACATTCTCGGCTTTCAAGGAAAATACACATTCCATTCTAAAATGGTTCATTCAAATCAATTTATAAATCTTTCTAGATTTATTTTAAATTTACGTCCCAAATATGTAAATTCCTTTTTACACCATTAAAAATAAACCAACGTTTATTTTTAAAACAAAATTCCCTTTCCCTTATAAAATTCCCATTTTGAATTTTAAATTTTCCAAATATCTACTAATATGCGGTTTCCGAATTGATTTAAAAAATCATTTCCAAACACAAAATCAAGTTTCAAATTGATTTCAAATTTTATCTTAAACATCAAATCAATTTTAATATTGATTTCCCAAAGATTTATTCCTTTAACACCAAATCAATTTTCGAATTTATTTTTAACATAAATTCCTTTATCACTTCCAAAATTATTTAAAAACCGTATTTTTAAAATAAATTATTCACCTTTTGAATATTATTGCTTGGAATCCACTTATTATACATTTTCACCATATTTTGGAATTTTATTCAATAGGATTTCACTATAGATTTTCTACTTAAATTTAAAAAATCCAATTTTGTTTATTTCTGGTATCTTACGATACCAAAAATATATTCGGCTAAATTTTAGCCTTCAACAATTTCAATCACAGTATAATCACACACAGATTATAAATAAATAAACACACAACGTATGAAAGAAAATCAAATGTTTTAAGGAATTCAGTTGGATCCCTCAAACCTGTTTCCCTGCATCCACAGATGTTAGCACAACAATTAAATACCAATTCCACTTCGAGGTGGAATATCGCGGTATATGGTATTTATAAAATATCATCCGCTATTATGCAGCGCATAGGTTCTATTTCAATCCAATTGACAATAATAATCATCCCGCACACAAACCAATAATTTTAAATCTATTTATTTAAAATTAACCGAGCATCGATTTATTTGAGTGATAAGTTCTCGCCTTTTACTACGCATGCAATTCCATTTCCATTCCGAACTTGATTTCATCATTGTATTTGATCAAGATAGCAAAAGAGAAAGAAAGTTAAACCAACCACCAATTGCAGAAAGAATCCACGAGCCACTAGTTACCATCACAAATTCTTCAGATCTTTTCCAAAAATATATAACAAAAGGTTGCAAACGCTTTGTTGACTTCATTTCTGACTGAATAAGTTACTCTTAGAAACTTTTCTTCAGACAATATGACTTTTGGAAACATCGTTGGGGATACAAGAAAACTTATATTAAAGATTCATAACACACACACATACACATATTAAGTGATATCGACTTAAGGAATAATGTATATCCTATGAAATACTCATGTGATTCAAGTGTTAGATACATTTAAAATCACAGTGTACATGCTATACATATGTACTTATTCGTTAAATCTCATTTAGATTTCTTTCCGATTCTACTTAATTTTATATGTATATAGTTATCTAAGTATTAACTTATTTATAACCGTTATAATTTAATTTACTTATATAACATATGCATTACCTTATTGATTAAATCTTATTTTACTAATTTTAATTCTTATTATTTAAATCATATTTAATTTATTTAATTTATTTTATATAATAAAAATTTCCAAAATTTTACATTACTTATCTTAAACTATTTAATATAGTAAATCAACAATAACATTTGTAATTTTTGTGTACATACCAATATATGTATACAACGTAATTAGTAATAGTTTAATAGATTTTACTTGATAAATTTTATTTAATTAAAAATTTATTTAAATATTTTAATTAATTTCAAAATTTATGTTAATATATCGTAAGCAATTTTAAGACAAATAGATAGCTATAACAATTATAGTTATACAAACATACATACACATACATACATACATACATACATATATATATATGTATATATATCAATATCTATGTCTTAATCAATTAACATTTAATTAACCATTTTATTTAGACAATTAACATTTAATTAACTATTTTATTTTTTTAACTAACCATATTAACTAAAACTTCAAATTTTCAAAATTAATTATTCTCAAAATAATTTTATCAAATTTTAATACATTTTATAACTCTTATACCAAATTTCTTTTGTTTTTTAAGCATAAAACTTAAATTTAAAATATCCTTTTATTTTTAAAATGGGTTTTGAAAATTAGCCCATGGCCCACAATCAATTAAGGCCTTTATATTAGAGATAACCTTTGAAATTACTTCATCCTTCAAGCCATGCTAGTAGCCAAGTAGGGTAGAATACTTGATTATACAAACCCAATATTGGACACCAACTTTCTAGACATTCTACTAAATAGGTAGGCTTTAATGAGTTAGACCTAATATTGTTAATCTTGACCACATAAGCCATTATGGCTTTGATATCATTAAAGGATTTGGGATAGTCGGAAGCATGTTAAATGGATAAAGCTTCAAAAAAAATTCATTTTGATCTTAGTTGAGTCTTTGAAGCATAAATGGATTTTAGATCCAATCTAAAATATTTTAAATAAAATCTAATTTTATTTCATTTCTTTAAAAGAATTTTAATTTGATTTAAATTTATGCAAATGAGTGTATGAAATACACCCATATGTGTAATATTTACCAATTAAAGTTAATTTTGAGAAAGAAACTTTTTGCTTCTCTCTTTAATACTCATGCGAATAAGTGAGGGTAGATTTTTTTTCTTTAATTGGAGAGAAAACCTTTCATTTATTTCTCTTTAATTAAATTGATTAATTTACTAAATATCATCGATAAGCAATTTACACATATCATAAATTATGACTATATCCAAATACACTCTAGTGTATATTGTGTAAGTACAACATATAAAAGCGTATACATTTAATGTAACAGCATGTAAGCGCTAGGAATTATACCGCATCAGGCTCATTTCCCTTTTATATATGATTTGTTATCTAAGATCTTAATTTACAAATTATATATACAATATATGTGTAGAGAAGTGTGTGTGCGCGTGTATTTCATACTATATAAATTTGCATGTTTTAAGAAAATTAACGATATTGAATTCGTTTCCAATTAAAAAAGGTTTGATATCAAATATTATATTGTTAGACAAGGCCCACCTCGTGATTTTAAATTAAAGTATAACATATTTGTTACCATATATATAATATTCCAAATAATGATTTGACTTTAATAATTTGTACATATGTAAATATTGTCATTAGTAATATATATAGAAATATGCTAGAATTTGGATTTAACATTTAATCTAAAATTTTAGTTTAGAAGGAAACTAAAGTTTAGGATTTTGCACAAAACTTAAAATTTGAAAAGAGATAAAATATCAAGAATTTAAACAAAAGTTCATTCATGAATTTTAGATCAAAACCTTTTTCTACGTAAACAATATCCAATACATTCACGTTCGAAACATAATTAACCCTTTTTATTAATTAAATAATCAAAATAAAATAAAACAAATTGGACAAACTAAGCATATGTCAATTCATGAAAATAATATTCAAATCGAAATTAATACGCAGAAAAAACAAACTAATAAACAGAAAGAGGATCAAAATCATAATAATTGTAACAATCGTATTTTGAAAAAGATGGAGAACAAAATAGAGGTAAATTAAATCAACATAATGGACATGCTTTTAACTGAGATGGTCATAAAATGGTTTGAATTGCTTGTTGCAAGCTAAAACATTAAAACACTAAATGAATTATATGGATTCTAAACATATGATTAACATAAACTAATAAAATCATTGAATTACCTTGCCAAAAGTCACACTTAAAATGATAAAATGATGGTCTTAGATTTAGTTGAATCGATCTTGGATTTTGCAAGGACTGAGAGATTAAAACCACATTTATTAGATTAATTTAACATAATTTTTTAAGAAATTTTAAAGCCGTGGAAGCCATTGAAATTTTCGGCCATTGAAATGGGGAGGAGAGCATGAGATAGAAAACTATATTTGTCAGGAAAAAATAGTGGAATGAATGAGATAGTATGTTCTAAAGGAAACTTTGAAATCTTTCAATTTCCTCCTTTAAAACCTTCCTTATTTAATTCACAATCAAATCTCATCAAATCCTTTCCTCCACATGCATGGTTGGCTATAGAAAGAGGAAGAGTGGGCATAAAGAGTTTCTAAATCCATTCGGCATTTGTTCTATTTAAATCCAATATAAATTTTCTATTAGTGTTATACATCAATACTTATGTTTACAAATTTATAAATGCACTTTATTGAATAGTAATGGTACTCAATACAAATAAAATAAACTTCAATAAAAAAATATTTCATAAATAATAATTAATTTAATTAATTTACAAATATTGTAAATTAATTAAATCGTGTGGTTTGTTTAGAGTATTATGTAAGTCTACAGAGTGGATCGTGTAGTGTATATGAAAGTATATGTGACAAAATATATGATGCAACTAAAACAATATTAATCTAGGTAAATATAAAATAACACACTAGGATTTTATACTGGTTCGGACCTCCAATCCTACGTCCAGTCCCGAAGCTCCTCTTGGAATTCGACTATCAAGCACCCTCGCTTCGCCCGGAGGAAGGCTTGGTTACAATAAATTGTTCTTGTCAAATGTGTGTTCTATAACATGGATATTGACTAATTAGTACAAATGCTTCCAATATATATCTAGAGAGTATTTTCTATGAAGAGCTGAATATTTGGAAGAGTAAAATATAAGTATAAATTGCTAGAGATCAAGAATATATGATAGAGTGTGTAATTAGAGAGCATAAGTACGGTGATTTGTTCTCTTGATTCTTAATAATTTATACAGTTGTAGAGAGGTTCCTTGAGTAGTTGCATCGATTAACAAGTGCTCTACAGTTGCTTCTGTTGATGATGAAGAGTTGCAGCGAAGAGAAGCGAATATGTCTATTCAAATGTGGCAGTTGAAGTTCGAATTTAAAATCCGAGTTCAAAATCAGACGTCTGGTATTTGTATCAGACGTTTGATACTATATATTTTTTGTATAAAGTAGATTTTCAGACGTCTGAGTGCTACTACAAGACTTATGGTTTAGTCTGTTGGTTTTTCCAATGGACTTTTCTAGACATCTGGCTTGTATACCCAGACGTCTGAAACTTGTGCATGTCTATTTTGTGTATCTTTTTTGTTGCTTCTGTCATCCTTTCGACTTAGCCTTATTCTTATCTTTCTAGTGATGTTACTCTAGCAAGTATCTGTATATAGAAATATATATGCATATTCGATTTCCATTGTATAGTAGTTGTCATCGAAACCGTAGATTTGATTTCCTAACAATCTCCCCCATTTTGATGATGACAACTATAAAATGTACTTATATATAATTTTATAAATCTCCCCCTGAGTATGTGCTTTCCTTCATTTATTGTGATTCATATTGTTTCTCCCCCTTTGACATTATCAGAAAGGATTTATAACTTTTTAATTGTAGACATTATTTCCATTTCATTAAGTAATCAGAATAACACACCAAAAAGGAAATTTCATTAATCACATTAATTGATTACATTCATCATATTTATACAAAAGATGGAATACTAAGAGATCTAAAAGATTTTTTGGAGAAGCTTTTTCTTGATCATCTCCTTTATCTTCATCCTTCGAAGAACTTACTTGCTTTCTAGGAGATGTCGGATTTTGTTCGAGAGGTTCGTTCTCCTCGTCAAAAAGTTTTGATTGTTTCGAAGGAGGAGGAGAAGGCACTGGAGTTGGCCAATCTTATGAAGGTGGTATAGGACCACAAACCCTTTGAAGAACCTCTTTTAGAACGATTAATACATTTGAAAGTGACGTTTCAACCGTGCTTAGGTGAGAAGCAAAAGACATTTCAAAACTATCAATGCGCTTAGCCAACAATTTTTGATTTCAAGACAAAATAAGCAAATTTTGGAGAGTTAAGTCGCGAACACTCTCATTTGGATTCGTCTCTGTGCAAGTCTCCAAAATGTCATCCTGGGATGTATAATCATATGGTGCGGGAGGAGGAGGAGTAGTTTCATGATGTTGCTCCATCTCTTGTGATGGTTCAGATTGTGTTTGAGGTGGAGGCCCAGCTTGTCTGGCTTGACGACGTTGCGTCCACTCTTCAAGTGATATAAACTACGGAGGATTTTCCGATGGATGCGTTAGTGAGAAAACTTTTGTGGAAGCATATTTCGGAGAAATTTCTTCAAAAGTGGATAAATAGGAGAGGATGTTGTGAGCTCGTAGAAGTCTCATGATATATGTAGGACAGATGATGGATGGATGTGATCGAGTCCAAAATTGTTTGAGCTCGTCAAATATAAATTTTGCCCAATTGACCCTTGTTCCGCTGAATATAGCATATAGGGCCTTGCGCTCTAGTTCCGTGATCTGCTCATGACTACCAAGGCAAGGAATGATAGTATTGATAATCATTCTAGTGAGAAGTCTCGCCTTAGATCGTAGATATTTGGATGCGAATCTAGGCATTTCATCTTTCCACATTTGATGTGTTATATTATCTTTCGGTTTCAGACGCATATCCAAAATATTATACAAATCTTCTCCCGTGTCTGAACATCCGAGAGTTCGGCCTATGATCCCTGGAGTAAGCCAAATTGTGTTGCGGTAAGCACTAGACCATAGCCACTTATCGTCATTTTCAGTGTTCCAAACTGCTGTGCTATCCAAATTAGCGTAGAAGAGAAATATGGCTAACTGATCAACTTGGATGTTGTTGGGATTAAAAGATACCAAAGATTCTAAACCATCACTTTCACACATTTCATCTAAATCGTACATTGGGAACTTGAATGAATTAAAATGGACCTGTATAGAGTTTCTTCTTTTGAATGTCCTCATATCTCTTGAGCAAATGCGGTGCACGATTCATCCATCGTTCTATTTGATCATCTGAGCAAACTTGGTGGTTGAAGGAAGTTGCTTGGTCTTGTTTTCACTCAGAGATCTTGGGATTTTTTGTTTTAGGAGCCATCAAATTTGATCAAGTTTGGAAGAGGAAGTATTTTTGAGAAGTAAGAAATCGATTTTGCAGTAGAAATAAATTGAAACGAAGTGAGAGAAGTAAAAAAAATAGACGTTATCTGGACATATAAGAGTATCGATTGAATTTCAGACGTTTGGAAGGTAAATTAGATGTCTGATTTAACCTAGTTTGAAGACAATAAACAGAATTAGACGTTCGGTAGGTTGAGTTAGACATCTGGATTTGATCGATTTGTAAATTGTGGTAGTTAGAGAGAATTACCAGACGCATGTTTGTATTATCAGACGTATGTTTGTATTATCAGACGTCTGTTTGTATTATCAGACGTCTGGAATAGGTCGAAATTTTATTTTTAGAGGATAGATAGTTTTCTCGGACGTCTATATATAATATCAGACATCTGAAAATGATCTGAATTTTTTATAATATGGTCCAGAGACTTTATTCAGAAGTCTGGTTCATAGTTCAGACGTCTAAAATAGATTACTTTCAATTTTTTATTAAGCAGAGGTAAATTTCAGACGTTTGGAAGGATTTATGAGATGTCTGATATATGCACGATGGTTAACAATTTGTGTGATACCAAAGTGTCGGACGTCTGATGACAAAGTTCAGACGTCTGAAATGATTAAAATGACTTAAAATAGCCTAATTTTGAAGGGTGTTGCTTATTTTTTGACCGTTTATTTTTCATAAAACATAGTATTATTATTTGTGAAATAGAATTATAAATATACGTAGATAAAAATACAATGAAAATAATTTAAATTTATTTAGATGACGATGGAGCATTCCGATCTTCAGACTTATCATCCTCCATGGCTTGAGTGTAGACCATATATTTCCACGTTCATGGGTTCGTGGAGAACCAGAGAATCGCTTAGGTGAAGGATATATACGTCGGTTCCTGATTTGATGTAGGAGTAGGAAGGTGGTGAGGTGTATCCGCTGAGCTACCCGTTGTTGTTGTCGAGAAGGATATATGAGAATTGTCGGAAGACATGATTGTATTTTCTATTGTAAAAATATGAAATCTATATATTCTTTACTTTTTGTTTTGTAAATATATTTATATATGATTTAAAAAAATTATTTATAGTTAATTTCAGAAAACAACCACCTAAAAAATTTAAGGTGAAGGAGTTATCAATTTTAATTTATGGATAAAAACTTTTAAGTTAAACGTAGAATAAATAAAGATGTAGTATTAGTTTAGAAGATCATTAAGAGAGCATATTTTTAAATCGCATCGCAGTTTAACAAATGTTTGTTCGTTTAGTGGTTTTGTGAAAATATCTGCTATTTGATTCTCGGTATTTACGTATTCTAATGTAATATTTCCTTTTTCTACATTGTCACGTAAAAAATGATTTCGTATATCTATATGTTTAGTATGCGAGTGATTTACAGGATTTTTTGATAGATTTATTGCACTTATGTTATCGCAATATATTGGTGATTTATTGAAAACTTTTCCGAAATCCGTAAGCGTTTGTCGCATGTATATCACTTGTGCACATGTTAGAGCTGCTAAAATATTCACAAGTAGATAAGGAGACACAATTTTGCTTTTTTACTAAACCATGAAACTAATGATTGTCCGATAAAGTGACACGTTCCCCTAGTACTCTTACGATCTGTTTTGCATCCACCGAAATCCGCATCACTATATGAAACTAGTCCAAACGATGATCCCTTAGGGTAAAACAAACCATAATCTCTAGTACTAGATAGATATCGTAAGATACATTTAACAGATCTTTGATGAGATTCTTTTGGTTTTTCTTGAAATCGGACACAAAGACATACACTCATCATAATGTCAGGTCGACTAGCCATCAAATAAAGTAAGGAACCAATCATACTACGATATAATTTTTCATCAAAATCTTTTTCGTTATCATCATTTTCCAAGTGAACACTAGTACTCGTCGGTATTTGTTTACTAGAAGTTTTATCCATTTCAAAACGACGTAAAAGATCATTACAATATTTTTCTTGATGAATAAAGTTACCATTTTCAAGTTGTTCTATTTGTAAACCTAAAAGAAATTTAATTCTCCCTTGTGAGAAATTTTAAATTCATTTTTTATAATATTTGAAAATTGATTACAAAGATTTTCATTAGTTGAACCAAAAATAATGTCGTCTACATAAATTTGTACAACTAAAATGTCATTATTTTCTCGTTTAATAAATAAAGTTGTATCGATTTTACCTATTTGAAAACCAGATGTAATTAAATGATTTTTAAGACGTTCGTACCACGCACATGGGGCTTGTTTTAAACCATATAAGGCTTTTTGCAATTTAAAAACATGGTAGGGATATTTTTCGTGAACAAACAATGGAGGTTGTTCAACATATACGTTTTCTTTAATAAAACCATTTAAAAAGGCACTTTTGACATCCGTTTGAGATAGTTTAAAATCGTGATGATTTGCAAAAGCGAGTAATGTACGTATGGCCTCGAGTCTTGCTACTTGAGCAAAGGTTTCGTCGTAGTCGATAACTTCTTCTTGATTATAACCTTAAGCAACTAGACGTGCTTTATTTCTAACTATATTTCCGTTTCCATCTGCTTTGTTTTTAAATACCCATTTTGTTCCTATAACTAATTATTTTCTAGTCTTGGTACTAATTATCAAACATTATTACGTTCAAATTGATTTAATTCTTCTTGCATATTATCAAAAGTTATCATTTGAAGCTTCTTTATAATTTTTCGGTTCAAAATTCGACACAAACGCTATATGACTTATTTGGTTAAGTTGACTTCTAGTTACCCTGGAGTTAAGATTTCCAATGATGTTATTTTTTGGGTGATCTTTTAAAATTCTAGGAGATGATATTAAAGTATTATTTTGTGTATTTGTTTCATTAGTGACAGAATTATCGCATTTTTATTGGAATTATTTCTTCATCGTCATTAGTATGATCACTAAGAAAATTTTCATCAAACGAAACATGTAAACTTTCTTCAATTGTGTTATTTCGTTTATTAAAAATTCTACATGCCTTGCTACGATCCGAATATCCAACATATTCATTCATCGGCCTTCGGGTCAGATTTTCCTAAATTATCTTTTGTATTTCATATAAAGAATTTTGATCTGAAAGTTTTAAAGTATGATACTTTAGGTTTTCTTCCAAAAAATATTTCAAAACAAGTTTGTTCAGTCATAGGTCATATGATTACTCGATTCAAAACATAACAAGCTGTGGCAATAGCTTCAGCCTAAAAATGTTTTGGTAGACCGCTACTTTTATATATTGTTCATGCACATTCTTGTAACGTACTATTTTTCTTTATACTACACCATTTTGTTGAGGTGTGCGGGGAAGAGAAAAATATGACTTATACCTTTTTTGTTACAAAAATTAGTAAAAAGATCATTTTCGAATTCTCCACTGTGATCATTTCGAATATTCTTAATTTTCAAATCCATTTGATTTTTAATTCTTTTAACAAAAATTTTAAACATACCAAATGTGTCGCTTTTATATTTTAAAAATAAAGTCCATGTATATCTTGAAAAATCATCAACTATTACGAAAACATATTTTCTGCGATTTTAGATCGTATGGACCAAATAAATCTAAATGTAATGATTATAATGGTTGTTTTGTAGAAATATTATTTTTAGATTTAAAAGAGCTTTTCTTTAGTTTTCCAATTTGACAATCGTCATATAAATTTTCTACTTTTTAATTTATTTTAGGTAATCCTCTAACTAGCTCATATTTTGCTAATTTATTAATATATTTAAAATTAATATGACAAAATCATTTATACAACAACCATGGATCGTCATGTTTGGCGGTTAAACATAAATTTGAATTTTGATTCATATTCATATTTAAGACATAAATATTTTTGTTTATAAAACCCTCAAAGACAAGTTGTTTGTTATTGTCAAAAATGTTACATCTATCTTTTTCGAAATTGATTTGAAGACCTTTATCGCATAATTGACTAACACTAAGTAGGTTGTGTTTTAAATTTTCTATTAACAAAACATTTGTAATAACAGGAGAGTTAGAAATACCAAAGTTGATAACTTCTCTGATGCCAACGACGTATCCTTTTGAGTTATCTCCAAAAGTTACCGTTCCTCCATCAATATATGTTATATTTGATAACATTTTTGAGTTTTCAATCATATGCTTAGAGCATCCACCATCAAGTATCCATTTCTCATTATTTTTTATTTTGGGTACCTATAAAACAAAAGATGATTTAATTTGTACCCATATACTTTATTAGGGTCCTAGATGTTAGGAGGAGTAGGTAGCCATACCAAGAAGGTTTGGTACCTTTATGAACATAATTTTTATCATAGACTACATTATCTAAAAAATTATTAATATGTTTTTGTCTAATCAAATTATTATTTGTCTTAGGAATCTAAATTTTTATATTTTTGGTATTCGTATTGGACTCAAGTGGTCTTTTAGTCTTTTGATAAATACAATTATATTTCTTATTATTCCCTTTTTGTTTAGGAATATTTTTAAATCCTATTCGATTTTTATTGCCTGATGGTTTTGAAGTTTTGATAAGATTTTCCATATATTGTTTTCCTTTATTAAATTTTGAAACATTATTTGTAATTTTGTCTAATTTTTCTTTTAATTCTAAATTTTCAATTTTCAATGTTTCTGTATTACTCTTCAAGTTGACATTTTCTCTTAACAAGTTATCATTTTCTAGTTTAGTTTTATCAAAATCAATTGTCATAGTCTCGTTTTCAACTAAACTATTTTTAATTTTTTCTTGAGATAATTTTAGTTCCTCTTCTAAAATAATTTTTTCATCTTTTAACATTCCTACTTCAATTTCTAATCTATTAATTTTGGCTATATATTCTTTATTCAATTTTTTAACTTGTCTAAATTTATCATCTAATTCCATGTTAAGTTCTAATAATTCATCATAATTAAGTTCGGGACATACCTCATCAGTTTGTGCCATAAAGCATACATTAGCTTTTCTCCGTCACTATCGTTGTCACTGTCCGATGATGATGAAGAATCCGAGTCATCCCATGTTACTTTGAAAGCTTTCTTCTTTTTGAATTTTTCAAACTTGTTCTTCTTTTTATCATTGTTGAGCTTGGGACAGTCTTTCTTCATATGTCCAAATTGGTCACATTCATAGCATTTGGTTGATGGTTGATTTGTTGAGCTTGATTTTCCTCCTTTCTCAAATCTAGTCATTCTCCTAAACTTCTTGAATTTGTTGTAGTTTTTGGTAATAAATACAATTTCTTCTTCATCTAAGTCGGATTCTTTTTCGAATTTTGTTCTTTTCGTGCCTGCAAATTAGCTTCATAGGACATTAAATTTCCTATTAATTCTTCAACTAAGAGTGTTGAAAGATCATTAACTTCTTCAATAGCTAATACTTTTCTTTCCCACTATGGACTTAAAGAATTGAGTATTCTAGATACTAAGTCAAAATTTGTGAATTTGACTCCAAGTGCCATTAAATCGTGTTGAATGGTTTGGAATTTAGAGTACATGTCTACTATAGATTCATTTTGTTTCATTTTAAATAATGAAAATTGATTTTGTTAAATTGAAATATTAGTTTGTTTAACTTTGTTTGTGCCTTCGTGCGTAACTTGTAAGGTACGCCAAATATCATATGCAGTGTTTCATAACATGACACGTGAAAATTCATTTTTATCCAACGAACAAAATAAAACATTCATAGCTTTGGCATTATTAGAAGCTATGGTTTTTTTTGTATCACTCCATGTGTTCAAAGCAGTGTCAGGTGCTTCATATTTATTTTGAGTGGCCGATCAAATTTCTAATCCATTAGCTTCCATAAAAATTATCATATGTGTTGACCAATATGCATATTTAGAACCATTAAAAACCGGGGGTCGTGTTATAGATTGACCTTCTGGAAAAATACATGCCATATTAAAGTGATTCAAAAACTTGTTACTATACTTTGATCAAACCTTTCTCCGATACCAGGTGTAAGTCTATAGAGTGGACCGTGGAGTGTATATGCAAGTATATGTGACAAAATATATGATGCAATTAAAACAATATTAATCTAGGTAAATATAGAATAAACACACTAGGATTTTATACTGGTTCAGACCTTTCGTCCTACATTCAGTCCCGAAGCTCCCCTTCAAAATTCGACTATCAAACACCCTCGCTTCGCCTGGAGGAATAGGCTTGGTTACAATAAATTATTCTTGTCAAATGTGTGTTCTATAACATGGATATTGACAAATTAGTACAAATGCTTCCAATACATATCTAGAGAGTATTTTCTATGAAGAGCTGAATATTTGAAAGAGTGAAATACAAGTATAGATTGCTTGTAATGACCTATAAATTTCTATAATTTAATTTGTTAAATTAATAAGATTTTTAATTAAATTTTGAAAGAGATGAAAATCCTATAATTTATATTGGAGCGAATGTTAGAAATTAAATGTTGCAATGGTAAATAAAATCAATTCATGACAATTGGAATGAAATACAAATAAAGAAATAGCGGAAACATTATAATTTGTTAATTAAATATGATTGTATAATTAATACTGAAGGAAATACAATTGGAAATAGTATTAATGAAATAATAACTAAAATGAATTGCAACTGTATAAATGAAAGTTAATTGTTAATAACTTGGTTACAAAATTTATATACAGAAGTGGATGTAAATATTGAATTAATTAATGAAAATAAAAACTAAATGTTATGTTTGGATAGAACATAAGTGAATGCAATTAGTAGTATGGAAATAAATGCCAACATTGATTTGTAAGTATAGAGGCTTACTTACGTGACTACAGAGTAACGGTAATGTTTATTGTGGGTTACCTATTTATTTAGATGGTAAATTGGGATTGGAGATAAATTGTAACTATATGTGAATTAAGGTAGTAATGTTAACGGCAGTTGATAAATAACCAATTTAATGCAATTCAAATTGATTGAAACGACTGTTTAGGTTATAATGGAGTGTAAATAGAAATATTGGTAATAAATTGAATATAAGAAAACGAAGGCAATTAGTGAATTAATTAATTTATAAAGAAATATAATTGTTATAATTTATAATGCAGTAAATGTTAAGAATTAACCTATGAAATATTATATTGATTAAAATAGAATTAATAAAAAAAAAGGTTGAATTGAATAAATCCTATTTATTGGAACCTTATTTATTGGTATGCAAATTTATAATAAATGAGTTGTTGCAAGAAATTGAATAGAATTCTAATGAATGAAAGTAGTGAAAAGATTATATCCGGATGTAATTGTATATGAGAAATAAAAGAAAGTATTAAATTGATTTATGTAATAAAATATTGTTAATAGTATTTGATTGTAAATTAAGGAAACGTGTTAATGCAGGTTAATATTTAATGAACTTGAATGAAGGTTACAATTTAATTAAAATTCAAATATTATTGCCTAGCTATAAATAGAATATAATAAAAGCAAATACAATCAATGTTAGAAACGAAATTTTAATGTTCGTTGTTGATAATAAACCTTACTTTAATGATTATTAGTATAGTAACAAAAGTGTAAATGAAAATTAAATAGAAACATAAGTTTATTTTAAGGTAGTAATTGATAAACTGGAAGATAGTTCATAGTATGTTAATTGATGAATTAATAAGCAATGTATTGTAGGTATTATAAATAACTGGATTTATTAAATTGAAAATAAATGAAATTTAAACATCTAAATATTATGTTAATAGAGATTTAACTGAAATCCAAGAATATTAAAATAATAAATTGTGAACCCAATATTAAATCCATCTACTTAAATTTATGGATGGAATAATCATTGATTTATTTAATTTAATAGAAATTTTCGGAATTTAATTTATAATTTTGAATATAATGAAATTTAAGGTTTGACGGTGCAATTGATAGATGTATCAACTTTAAATTGACCTAAACTTGTTTAAAATTTTGTATAAATGGTTAAGAATTAGTGATAAAGATTGTCAATTTCAGAATTTAAATGGGAAATTTGATTTAATTAATTTATTTTAAATTTATTTAATTAATACAAAAATAGCCATTTTGAGCACTTATTCGGATTTCGACAAAACAAGTTTCATCGGATCCGTAATAGTGAATTATTCTAGGATTTCAAGTTTCTAGCGATCGAACTTGTCGTTTGATCGTACGGACTCAAAACGACTTGAAATCGATATATTGAAATCAATTTGAAAATATTGATTTTAGCATAACTTCTTCATACGATGGAATTTAGAATGGAAACTTGTTCCATCGCATTTAAAATATTTTAAAACACCTATTTTGATATATGGGTTGACCCAATTTCGTTCCGGAGTCAGAACGGGCTTTTTGGGTCATTTCGTTGTTAATGCGTATATCTATTTTATCTGATCCATTCTATTTCAAATCTATCTATAAATACGTTGTTATAAACCCTAATTTCTCTCGTTCTCATTTGTCTGTATGCACATCTTCTTCCCAATTCCTCATCTTCCTCAATGACAGACAAAATTCTATATTTCCAGATCCAATTGCAAATCAAATCCAAAGCATAAATTTCAAAGTCCTCAGAAAAATCTGGAAAAATATATATATTGAAGCTCTCAATTAGCGTAACTCAGATCCATGATTCGTTTTTCATTTTGGTTCATCGTCTGATCAGTAAAAATCGAAGAATTTTCGGTCGTTCATCACGTCAAAATCAAACTCGACGGATCGACGAACCGGTTCTGGGTTTTGTAGAGTGGACCGATGGGATCGCATCGGCATAGTTTTTACGTCAAATTGACGGTCGAATTTGGCTACAAAATTCAATTAGGGTTTAACACATAGCGGCGGCTGCTTGATTTTTGGGCGAACACGACTTGCTCGCGTGGGGGAGGAATGGCGAGGCAAACGACGAGCTAGGGGTGCAGCGTTACGCGCGATAGCAGCAAGGAGGCGACATTTTCTGATGTTGTTCGTGATCTACAGTGCAGGTCTCGTTCGTGCGTGCCTGGAGATATTTGAGTGAGAGAGGGTGATGACGTGGCATTTATAGGTAAAGTGTTCCATTCTTTTATTTTTAAAAAAAAATTGGAATTCAAATGCATTTATCGCTATAACTTTTGCATACGGACTCAGATTCACGCGCGGTTTTCTCCACTAGGTTCGTAATAAAATTCTGGACATTTTGGCGCTAGTTTGGATGAATTCTAAGACTATGAAATTTTTGGGTTTAAATTGGATTTTGAATTCAATTTAAATTCAAAAGTTGAGTGTTTAACCCACTCACAACTTCTAAAATTTCTTATATTTGTTAAATTAATTTTGGTGAGATTTAGAATTTATATATGATTGTTTGGGCATATATTTAATCATCATCTCAGTTAAATTGTATGTATTTAAATTAAATTGTTATTTAATTTTATTATTGCATATAAATTGCCAGTTAAATTTATTTATTATTGCATATAAACTGCCAGTTAAATAGTTATTAACTTATTATTGAATATAAACTACTCTTCGATACCTGTTATATTTTATATGCTCTATATTGATGTTTTGTTTAAATTGGATGATGATTGTAATAAATGGTTGATGATTGATATTTGGTGAATGGATGATGTGTTCTATATTGTATAAACTACAAGTTATTGTGCATTCTTATCTTATCGGGATTACGATTTGAAATGATATATAACCGTAATTTTAATTTTTAAATTGCGGATTGAAACGATAAATATCCGTATCACCGGACCATAGGATAGAAAATTTTATACAGACACCGTGGTCTATTTATAAAAATATATTTTTAAATGGTTTCTATGGTTTTGGAAAGGAATATACGGTTTATTAAAGATAAATTTGGATGTTATATAAATATTACTATATATATAGTTAAATTCTTGAATTTAAGCTATATATAAAATTGTTTAATAAAAATGAGTTTAATAATGGAGTTTGATGGTTTATATTATATGGTAAGTACCTATTTAAGGTATTATATATATAGAGTTTTAAATGACTTAAATGAAATTTAAGTTGGAAGATAAATATGATATTGGGTTAAATTGAATTATTTAAGAATTGTACTTGAATAAATTTGATTTGGAATTTAAATAAAATCGAGATTTTAAAGGGCATGATTCTTATAACTTGATTAGGTTTAGAGTGATTTAAATGAATATAAAGTTGATTTAAATGAATATCCAGTTGATTTAAATGAATATATCAAGTTAAATAAGTTGAAAAAAATATCCAGTTAATTGAAGTTTAAAGGTTTTACTTAAATTTTATTGGATTTATTTAGTTAACATTTCAAACCTAAATAATAGTAATTAATTTGATATATATGGAATTATCAAAGAATTAATTTTGAAATGGTGGAATATTTAAAGCTTTGAACTATAGGGAAATTGAAATGGGTTTTGGGGGTTCAAATTTGTTTTGGAATCGATTTGTGAAATTAAAGAAGCTATTTTATTTTATAAGGTGATTTAATATTTGAAACATTTAAGTATATTAAGTTATGTTTCAAATCTATAAATTTCAAGTATATAGATTTGGAAATGCAATAATTTTGGAAAAGGATAAGTTTGAAATAAAAAATGATATCATTTTGATTTGGGTTTTTAAATAGAAATGATATCGTATTTATATATTTGTGGAATGGATATTTTATTCTGGTTTTAAAGTATAAACTATTTTGAAAAGACCACGGTGTTATAATACGTTTGGTTGTTAAAGAGACCGGGATCGGAAGTTGTCATACTCTCTGCCAACCTCGAAAACCACTTTAACAAACATGTACGCGGTGGAGATTCCAAAATGAAGTAGGATGGTGGCGGCGTTTCCTTTGAGGTAAATACGTGGACCCAACTCCCGTGAGTTGGCATAAGGTGGCTAAAACAGGAGTGATTCTCGCGCCAATGAGGTAGCACCTTTGATCGGACACATCCCTTCGATATTATACTCTGACTTTTGGATTGATTCGGTGGCCATTTTCGATTTTTTTTATTTGGGGGTATGGCTCGAGGTGCGCGGTAGCTACGGCTACGCGTTACCACCAGCCCGGATGCGGAATTGGTATATCTACCCTGGCATTGCCTAGTTGTGCCGTGTCACCTACCCTATCGCACCTTGTACGAGTTTCTATTTGTGTCGTACCTATGGAGTATCCTCTGGTAGCCTCCTGATAAGGAGGTATTACGGTACTGTATAGACTATTGGCATTTTATATGTTAAGGTGGAAAATGTAAAGCCTTAACGCTATTTAAAAGTAAGTTTATTTTACAATTAGACACTATTATAATAGCAAAATTTTACTACATGGTAAATAGTTTAACGGATCCTTAGGAGATGTGAATCTCGAGTATCTTTTGAGTTACTGCACTCATATTTATTTCTATTGATTTAACTCACATAAGATATTTTAGTTCTAACTCGAGTGTTTTGTCTTTTCAATTCGCTCGGGTTAGTCCGAGCATTTCAGGATCGAAGATTTTATTCTGGAGGATGAAGACGAAGTTTTGTAGTACTATTATCTACTATGTTATATTGTTCCACTACACACTGTATTCCACTGCATCGATTTTTATTCGTTGGTATGTGCAACTCTGATATATTGTATAAGTAAAATTAAATATTTTGTAAAAAGCTTCATGAACTGTATATTAGATTATTATATTTTATCCTTCCGCTGTGAGATTTTGTTTTGTCTTATTTCTTCCTTGTTTTTTCTTATTTACCCCATAACAATCCGCCCTTCCGTATGATTTGAATTGACACACGTGTCGATTTAAAGCATGCGAAAATGCGGGGCGTTACATCTGTTATCAGAGCTTTGGTTTAGTGAAAACCTTAGCTTTGTGGGGTTTGACTCTTTATAAATAGGGTAGTAATACCCTGTGATGAGCCGCTGAGTGTATATATATGAGAGAGCGTATTTGTTAGTGTTATAAAAGGTTTTAATATTGTGTTAATCTGTTCCATTTTGTATTTATAAATTCTGGTTGGTGCATGGGACACTATGACATCAATAGGGATTTCTTAACACTTAATAGGACTGACCAACATAATATTTGTTTTAATATAGGTGAATGAAATAATTTTGCCTATTATATTTTCTATATATATAAAATAAATTTTTATAAATGATATATTTTGGTTGCAATATATTGGTTATTAGGTAATAAAATTTATAAATAATAGTTGAAATAAGATTGAAAATAAAATAAATGAAATTTGGAAATTTAGAACTTAAGTTTCGGGGTTTTGCATATTTCTTTCGAAAAATTTTGGAATAAAATAGTATTGTTATAAGTATTTTTTGAGATAAATATTTCAATATAATTGGGAAAAATTGTTTTAAAGAAGATTTCGGAAAAATAAGTTGTACTCCCCTCTCTGTCGCTGGAAAATAATTTCGGCGATGAGTGCATGCATCATCGACATTCATTTTCGAGTTTCGAAGTGGGAAGGCCACTGTAGCAGTTCGACTACTGAATTTTTTTTGTAAACAAATATAAATTTTAAATTGTTTTAAATATAATTGGATATATAAACAGGAAATATGTACATTTATCTATTATTTTAAAATGATTTGAAAAATTAAACCCGGTATTTAAATTTTTAAGTTTCCGTTAATTAATAGTTTCAATTGTTGTAGTGAAATGGAGTGCAACTAATTAATAATTGGAACCTTTAATTAAAATAAAAGATAAATGCTAAGTTATAAATGCAATTTAAAGAAAGTTGAAATTGTAACTTATCAAACAAAGATGTAATTATTGAACATTAAATTTAATTAAAAGATGAGGTAAAACTTGTATAAGTTTCATTTGCATTTTCTTTAACATATATTTAACTTACCAAAAAATGTTAAAAGTTGAAATGTAATAAGAAAAATTGGAAGTTGTACAAGTAAACTTATGAATGAAATTGTTCAATGAATTTCTTTAATAAATAAGAATTTGATGTTGAAATGGTTATAAACTTAAGCTATAATTTAAATGTACTATGATAAAATATAATAGAAATGTAAGTATTATAAATAAATGATAATAAATTTAAGCAAACGGTTGAAGCTATTTATTAATAAAATAAGCAGAAAGATGAATACTGCAAATAAATGAAGATAAAGAAGAAAAAGATAAATCGTTATATGAATAAAAAGAAAATCAAACAATAAATGCTATGAAATTGGAAATTTTAATTTAATTTCTTGTTTGGAAGTGTTGTTTGTTTTGTCCTATGGTTGTTGGGTAAGGATATTTTAAAATTGTTGGGATGTATGAATAATCTATTTAGTTTCACCGAAGACTGTTGAGTGAGGGGTACGCTTAGTAGTTATTCTTCATTCCGTACAATTTAAAGTTTGAACCCGAACAACTATTTGTTTTGTTGATATGAATGAATGATTGATTTGTATGGATTCTATGTGATGGTTGTATGCCTTGTTACAAGTGATTGTTGATTGTATTGAATTGTTTTTTGTAGTTGAAATAACCTTAAATATTTCGTTTTATATATAATTATTAATACTTTTGGATCATATAAGTGAAATACATGTTATGAAAGCAATTGCTACTGCTTTTGGTTTCATAATTAAGCGTACATTTCCCGACAAACAGGTACGTTTTTGGATTACGGGTTATAGCGTTATATTATTGTTTTCTCGTGATGGGATATATATTAATTGGAAAATATATGTTGTATATTGGTATATTTGATATTATATTTTCTCCAGAGCCTCTCCGTACAAAGGAGACTCTGCCAAAATTTTCCGTTAATTTTAGACTTAGAAAATATTTAGAAAATATTTTCCAAACCTTATTAATTTGAATATAAAAGATTTAATTGTTTATAAATCTATATATTTTATTTAAATTATCCTATTTTATAAATTTATTGTTATGAATACAATGTTTTGAATAATATATATAGATCGATAAGTTACTCTTTTCCTTTTCGGGGACGAAAAGTTTTGAGTGGAGGAGAGTGTAAAGACCTGTAAATTTTGATAATTTAATTTTTTAAATTAATAAGATTTTTAATTAAATTTTGAAAGAGATGAAAATCTTATAATTTATATTGGAGCGAATGTTAGAAATTAAATATTGCAATGGTAAATAATATCAATTCTTAACATTTGGAATGAAATACAAATAAAGAAATAGCGGGAAACATTATACTTTGTTAATTAAATATGATTATGTAATTAATACTGAAAGAAATAAAATTGGAAATAGTATTAATGAAATAATTACTAAAATGAATTGCAACAGTATAATGAAAGTTAATTGTTAATAACTTGGTTACAAAATTTATATACGGAAGTGGATGTAAATATTGAATTAATTAATGAAAATAAAATCTAAATTTTATGTTTGGATAGAACATAAGTGAATGCAATTAGTAGTATGGAAATAAATGCCAACATTGATTTGTAAGTAATAGAGGCTTACTTATGTGACTACAAAGTAATGGTAATGTTTATTGTGGGTTACCTATTTATTTAGATGGTAAATTGGGATTGGAGATAAATTGTAAATATATGTGAATTAAGGTAGTAATGTTAACGGCAGTTGATAAATAACCAATTTAATGCATTTCAAATTGATTGAAATGGCTGTTTAGGTTATAATGGAGTGTAAATAGAAATATTGGTAATAAATTGAATATAAGAAAACGAAGGCAATTAGCGAATTAATTAATTTATATAGAAATATAATTGTCATAATTTGTAATGCAGTAAATGTTAAGAATTAACCTATGAAATATTATATTGATTAAAATAGACTTAATAAAAAAAGGTTGAATTGAATAAATCCTATTTATTGGAACCTTATTTATTGGTATGCAAATTTATAATAAATGAGTTATTGCAAGAAATTGAATAGAATTCTAATGAATGAAAGTAGTAAAAAGATTATACCCGGATGTAATTGTATATGAGAAATAAAGTAAAGTATTGAATTGATTTATATAATAAAACATTGTTAACAGTATTTGATTGTAAATTAAGGAAACATGTTAATGCAAGTTAATATTTACTGAACTTGAATGAACGTTACAATTTAATTAAAATTCAAATATTATTGCCTAGCTATAAATAGAATATAATAAAAATAAATACAATCAATGTTAGAAACGAAATTTTAATGTTCGTTGTAGATAATAAACTTTACTTTAATGATTATTAGTATAGTAACGGAAGTGTAAATGAAAATTAAATAGAAACATAAGTTTATTTTAAGGTAGTAATTGATAAATTGGGAAGATAGTTCATAGTATGTTAATTGATGAATTAATAAGCAATGTATTGTAGGTAATTATAAATAACTGGATTTATTAAATTGAAAATAAAAGAAATTAAACATCTAAATATTACGTTAATAGAGATTTAACTGAAATCTAAGAATATTAAAATAATAGATTTTGAACCCAATATTAAATCCATCTACTTAAAATTTATGGATGGAATAATCATTGATTTATTAATTTAATAGAAATTTTGGGAATTTAATTTATAATTTTGAATATAATGAAATTTAAGGTTTGACACTGCAATCGATAGATTTATCGACTTTAAATTGACATCTAAACTTACTTAATTTTTTTTATAAATGATTAAGAATTATAAAGTGATAAAGATTGTCAATTTCAGAATTTAAATGGGAAATTTGATTTAATTAATTTATTTTAAATTTATTTAATTAATATAAAAATATCCATTTTGACCACTGACTCGGATTTCGACGAAACAAGTTTCATCAGATCCGTAACAGTGAATTGTTGTAGGATTTCAAGTTTTGTAGCGATCGGACTTGTCGTTTGATCGTACGGACTCGAACGACTTGTAATCGATAAATTGAAATCAATTTGAAAATATTTATTTTAGCATAACTTCTTCATAAGATGGAATTTGGACTTGAAACTTGTTCCATCGCATTTAAAATATTTTAAAACACCTATTTTGATATATGGGTTAACCCAATTTTGTTCCGGAGTCAGAACGGGCTTTTTGGGCCATTTCGTCGTTAGCGCATACATCTATTTTATCTGATCCATTCTATTTCAAATCTATCTATAAATACGTTGTTATAAACCCTAATTTCCCTCATTCTCATTTGTCTGTACGCACATCTTCCTCTCAATTCCTCATCTTCCTCAATGGCAGACAAAATTCTATATTTCCAGATCCAATTGCAAATCAAATCCAAAGCATAAATTTCAAAGTCCTCAAAAAAATCTGAAAAAATATATATATTGAAGCACTCAATGAGCGTAACTTAGGTTCATGATTCGTTTTTCGTTTTGGTTAATCGTCCGATCGGTAAAAATCGAAGAATTTTTGGCCGTTCATCACGTCGAAATCAAACTCGACGGATCGACGAACTGTTTCTGGGTATTGTAGAGTGGACCGACGGATCGCATCGGCATAGTTTTTGCGTCAAATCGACGGTTGGATTTGGCTACAAAATTCAACTAGGGTTTAACACATGGCGGCGACTGCTTGATTTTTGGGCGAACGCGACTTGCTCGCGTAGGGGAGGAATGGTGAGGCGAACGGCGAGCTAGGGGTGCAGCGTTACGCGTGGCAGCTGCAAGGAGGCGGCGCTTTCTGATTTTGTTCGTGATCTACAATGCAGGTCTCATTCGTGCGTACCTGGAGATAGTTGAGTGGGAGAGGGTGATGACGTGGGATCTATAGGTAAAGTGTTCCATTCTTTTATTTTTTTAAAAATTAGAATTCAAACGTATTTATCGCTATAACTTTTGCATACGGACTCAGATTCACGCGCGGTTTTCTCCACTAGGTTCGTAATAAAATTCTGGACATTATGGCACTGGTTTGGACAAATTCTGAGACTGTGAAATTTTTGGGTTTAAATTGGATTTGAATTCAATTTAAATTCAAAAGGTGAGTGTTTAACCACTCACAACTTCTAAAATTTCTTATGTTTGTTAAATTAGTTTTGACGAGATTTAAAATTTATCTATGACTATTTGGGCATATATTTAATCATCATCTCAGTTAGATTGCATTTATTTAAATTAAATTGTTATTTAATTTTATTATTGCATATAAATTGTCAGTTAAATTTATTTATTATTGCATATAAACTGCCAGTTAAACAGTTATTAATTTATTATTGAATATAAACTATTTGTTGATACCTGTTATATTTTATATGCTCTATATTGATGTTTTGTTTAAATTGGATGATGATTGTAATAAATTGTTGATGATTGATATTTGGTGAATGGATGATGTGTTCTATATTGTATAAACTGCAAGTTATTATGCATTCTTATCTTATTGGGGTTACGATTTGAAATGATAGATAACCGTAATTTTTATTTTTAAATTGCGGATTGAAATGGTAAATATCTGTATCACTTGACCATGGGATAGAAAATTTTATACTGATACCGTGGTCTATTTGTAAAAAAATATTTTTAAATGATTTCTATGGTTTTGGAAAGGAATATACGGTTTATTAAAGATAAATTTTGATGTTATATAAATATTATATATATATATAGTTAAATTCTTGAATTTAAGCTATATATAAAATTGTTTAATAAAAATGAGTTTAATAAATGGAGTTTGATGGTTTATATTATAAGGTAAGCACCTATTTAAGGTATTATATATATAGAGTTTTAAATGAGCTTAATGAAATTTAAGTTGGAAGATAAATATGAAATTGGGTTAAATTGAATTATTTAAGAATCGTACTTGAATAAATTTGATTTGGAATTTAAATAAAATCGAGATTTTAAAGGACATGATTCTTATAACTTGATTGGGTTTAGAGTGATTCAAATGAATATAAAGTTGATTTAAATGAATATCCAGTTGATTTAAATGAATATATCAAGTTAAATAAGTTGAAAAAAATATCCTGTTAATTGAAGTTTAAAGATTTTACTTAAGTTTTTATTGGATTTATTTAGTTAACATTACAAACCTAAGTAATAGTAATTAAATTTGATATATATGGAATTATCAAAGAATTAGTTTTGAAATGGTGGAATATTTAAAGCTTTGAGATATAGGGAAATTGAAATGGGTTTTGGCGGTTCAAATCTGTTTTGGAATCGATTTGTGAAATTAAAGAAGCTATTTTATTTTATAAAGTGATTTAATATTTGAACCATTTAAGTATATTAAGTTATGTTTCAAAGCTATAGATTTCAAAGTATATAGATTTGGAAATGCAATAATTTTGGAAAAGGATATATTTGAAATAAAAAATGATATCATTTTGATTTGGGTTTTTAAATAGAAATGATATCGTATTTATATGGTTGTGGAATGGATATTTTATTCTGGTTTTAAAGTATAAACTATTTTGAAAAGACTGCGGTGTTATAATAACGTTTAGCTGTTAAAGAGACCGGGATCGGAAGTTGTCATACTCTCTGCCAACCCTGAAAACCACTTTAACAACCGTGTACGCGGTGGAGATTCTAGAATGAAGTAGGATGGCGGCGGCGTTTCCTTTGAGGTAAATACGTCGACCCAACTCCCATGAGTTGGCATAAGGTGGCTAAAACGTGAGCGATTCTCGGGCCAATGAGGTAGCACCTTTGATCGGACACATCCCTTCGATATTATACTTTGACTTTTGGATTGATTCGGTGGCCAATTTCGATTTTTTTTATTTGGGGGTGTGACTCGAGGTGCGCGGTAGCTACGGCTACGCATTACCACCAGCCCAGATGCGTAATTAGTATATCTACCCTGGCATTGCCTAGTTGTGCTGTGTCACCTACCCTATCGCACCTTGTACGAGTTTCTATTTGTGTCGTACCTATGGAGTATCCTCTGGTAGCCTCCTGATAAGGAGGTATTACGGTACTGTATAGACTATTGGCATTTTATATGTTAAGGTGGAAAATGTAAAGCCTTAACGCTATTTAAAAGTAAGTTTATTTTACAATTAGACACTATTATAATAGCAAAATTTTACTACATGGTAAATAGTTTAACGGATCCTTAGGAGATGTGAATCTCGAGTATCTTTTGAGTTACTGCACTCATATTTATTTCTATTGATTTAACTCACATAAGATATTTTAGTTCTAACTCGAGTGTTTTGTCTTTTCAATTCGCTCGGGTCAGTCCGAGCATTTCAGGATCGAAGATTTTATTCTGGAGGACGAAGACGAAGTTTTGTAGTACTATTACCTACTATATTATATTGTTCCACTACACACTGTATTCCGCTGCATCGATTTTTATTCGTTGGTATGTGCAACTCTGATATATTGTATAAGTAAAATTAAATATTTTGTAAACTGCTTCATGAACTGCATATTTGATTATTATATTTTATCCTTCCGCTGTGAGATTCTATTTTGTTTTATTTCTTTCTTGTTTTTTCTTATTTACCCCATAATAATCCGCCCTTCCGTATGGTTTGAATTGACACGTGTGTCGATTTAAAGCATGCGAAAAGGCGGGGAGTTACATCTGGTATCAGAGCTTTGGTTTAGTGAAAACCTTAGCTTTGTAGGTTTGATCTTTATAAATAGGGTAGTAATACCCTATGATGAGTCGCTGAGCGTATTTATATGAGAGAGCGTATTTGTTAGTGTTATATAAGGTTTTAATATTGTGTTAATATGTTCCGTTTTGTATTTATAAATTCTGGTTGGTGCATGGGACGCTATGACATCAATAGGGATTTCTAAACGCTTAATAGGACAGACCGACATAATATTTGTTTTAATATAGGTGAATGAAATAATTTTGCCTATTATATTTTCTGTATATATAAAATAAATTTTTATAAATGATATATTTTGGTTGCAATATATTGGTTTTAGGTAATAAAATTTATAAATAATAGTTGAAATAAGATTGAAAATAAAATAAATGAAATTTGGAAATTTAGAACTTAAGTTCCGGGGTTTTGAATATTTCTTTCGAATAATTTTGGAATAAAATAGTATTGTTTATAAGTATTTTCTGAGATAAATATTTCAATATAATTGGAAAAAAAATTAAAGAAGATTTCGGAAAAATAAGTTGTTGTCCCCTCTCTGTCGTTGGAAATTAATTTCTGTGATGAGTGCACGTATCATCGACATTCATTTTCGAGTTTCGAAGTGGGAAGGCCACTGTAGTAGTTCGACTACTGATTTTTTTTTGATAAAAAAATATAAAATTTAAATTGTTTTAAATATAATTGGATATATAAACTGGAAATATATACATTTATCTATTATTTTAAAATGATTTGAAAAATTGAACCCGGTATTTAAATTTTTAAGTTTCCGTTAATTAATAGTTTCAATTGTTGTAGTGAAATGGAATGCAACTAATTAATAATTGGAACCTTTAATTGAAATAAGAGATAAATGCTAAGTTATAAATAAAATTTAAAGAAAGTTGAAATCGTAACTTATCAAGCAAAGATGTAATTATTGAACATTAAATTTAATTAAAAGATGAGGTAAAACTTGTATAAGTTTCATTTTCATTTTCTTTAACATATATATAACTTACCAAAAAATGTAAAAAGTTGAAATGTAATAAGAAAAATTGGAAGTTGTACAAGTAAACTTATGAATGAAATTGTTCAATGAATTTCTTTAATAAATAAGAATTTGATGTTGAATTGGTTATAAACTTAAGTTATAATTAAAATGTACTATGATAAAATATAATAGAAATGTAAGTATTATAAATAAATGATAATAAATTTAAGCAAACGGTTGAAGCTATTTATTAATAAAATAAGCAGAAAGATGAATACTGCAAATAAATGAAGATAAAGAAGAAAAAGATAAATCATTATATGAATAAAAAGGAAATCAAACAATAAATGCTATGAAATTGGAAAATTTAATTTCTTGTTTGGAAGTGTTGTTTGTTTTGGCCTATGGTTGTTGGGTAAGGATAATTTAAAATTGCTGGGATGTATGAATAATCTATTTAGTTTCACCGAAGACTGTTGAGTGAGGGGTACGCTTAGTAGTTATTCTTCATTCCGTACAATTTAAAGTTTGAACCCGAACAACTATTTGTTTTGTTGATATGAATGAATGATTGATTTGTATGGATTCTATGTGATGGTTGTATGCGTTGTTACAAGTGATTGTTGATTGTATTGAATTGTTTGTTTGTAGTTGAAATAACCTTAAATATTTCATTTTATATATAATTATTAACTCTTTTGGATTATATTAGTGAAATACAGGTTATGCAAGCAATTGCTACTGCTTTTGGTTTCATAATTAAGTGTACATTGCCCGACAAATAGGTACGTTTTCGGATTACGGGTTATAGCGTTATATTATTGTTTTCCCATGATGGGATATATATTAATTAGAAAATATATGTTGTATATTGGTATATTTGATATTATATTTTCTCCAGAGCCTCTTCGTACGAAGGAGACTTTGCCAAAATTTTCCGTAAATTTCAGACTTAGAAAATATTTTGAAAATGTTTTCCAAACCTTATTAATTTGAATATAAAAGATTTAATTATTTAAAAATCTATATATTTTATTAAATTATCCTATTCTGTAAATTTATTGTTATGAATATAATGTTTTGAATAATATATATTGATCGATAAGTTACTCTTTCCCTTCTTTTCCTTTTCGGGGACGAAAAGTTTTGAGTGGGGGAGAGTGTAACGACCCGTAAATTTCGATAATTTAATTTGTGAAATTAATAAGATTTTTAATTAAATTTTTAAAGAGATGAAAATCTTATAATTTATATTGGAGAGAATGTTAGAAATTAAATGTTACAATGGTAAATAAAATCAATTCTTGACAACTGGAATGAAATACAAATAAAGAAATAGCGGGAAACATTATAATTTTTTAATTTAATACGATTGTGTAATTAATTCTGAAAGAAATAAAATTGGAAATAGTATTAATGAAATAATAACTAAAATGAATTGCAACTGTATAAATGGAAGTTAATTGTTAATAACTTGGTTACAAAATTTATATACGGAAGTGGATGTAAATATTGAATTAATTAATGAAAATATAATCTAAATGTTATGTTTGGATAGAACATAAGTGAATGCAATTAGTACTATGGAAATAAATGCCAACATTGATTTGTAAGTAATAGAGGCTTACTTATGTGACTACGGAGTAACGGTAATGTTTATTGTGCGTTACCTATTTATTTAGATGGTAAATTGGGATTGGAGATATATTGTAACTGTGTGTGAATTAAGGTAGTAATGTTAACGGCAGTTGATAAATAACCAATTTAATGCAATTCAAATTGATTGAAACGACTGTTCAGGTTATAATGGAGTGTAAATAGAAATATTGGTAATAAATTGAATATAAGAAAACGAAGGCAATTTGTGAATTAATTAATTTATAAAGAAATATAATTGTTATAATTTGTAATGCAGCAAATGTTAAGAATTAACCTATGAAATATTATATTGATTAAAATAGACTTAATAAAAAAAGGTTGAATTGAACAAACCCTATTTATTGGAACCTTATTTATTGGTATGCAAATTTATAATAAATGAGTTATTGCAAGAAATGGAATAGAATTCTAATGAATGAAAGTAGTGAAAAGATTATACCCGGATGTAATTGTATATGAGAAATAAAGGAAAGTATTAAATTGATTTATGTAATAAAACATTATTAACAGTATTTGATTGTAAATTAAGGAAACGTGTTAATGCAAGTTAATATTTAATGAACTTGAATGAACGTTACAATTTAATTAAAATTCAAATATTATTGCCTAGCTATAAATAGAATATAATAAAAAAAAATACAATCAATGTTAGACACGAAATTTTAATGTTCGTTGTTGATAATAAACCTTACTTTAATGATTATTTGTATAGTAACGGAAGTGTAAAGGAAAATTAAATAGAAACATAAGTTTATTTTAAATTAGCAATTGATAAATTGGGAAGATAGTTCATAGTATGTTAATTGATGAACTAATAAGCAATGTATTGTAGGTAATTATAAATAACTAGATTTATTAAATTGAAAATAAATGAAATTAAACATCTAAATATTACGTTAATAGAAATTTAACCCAAATCCAAGAATATTAAAATAATAGATTTTGAACCCAATATCAAATTCATCTACTTAGAATTTACGGATGGAATAATCATTGATTTATTTAATTTAATAGAAATTTTGGTAATTTAATTTATAATTTTGAATATAATGAAATTTAAGATTTGACACTGCAATTGATAGATTTATCAACTTTAAATTGACATCTAAACTTGTTTAAAATTTTGTATAAATGATTAGGAATTATAAAGTGATAAAGATTGTCAATTTCAGAATTTAAATAGGAAATTTGATTTAATTAATTTATTTAATTCATACAAAAATAGCCATTTTGGCCACTGACTCTGATTTCGACGAAACAAGTTTCATCGGATCTGTAACAGTGAATTGTTGTAGGATTTCAAGTTTCGTAGCGATCGGACTTGTCGTTTGATCGTATGGACTCGAAACGTCTTGAAATCGATAAATTGAAATCAATTGAAATCAATTTGAAAATATTGATTTTAGCATAACTTCTTCATACGATGGAATTTGGACTTGAAACTTGTTCCATCGCGTTTAAAATATTTTAAAACACCTATTTTGATATATGGGTTGATCCAATTACGCTCCGGAGTCAGAACGGGATTTTTGGGTCATTTCGTCGTTAGCGCGTACATCTATTTAATCTAATCCATTCTATTTCAAATATATTTATAAATACGTTGTTATGAACCTTAATTTCCCTCATTCTCATTTGTCTGTACGCACATCTTCTTCTCAATTCCTCCTCTTCCTCAATGGCAGACAAAATTCTATATTTCCAGATCCAATTGCAAATCAAATCCAAAGCATAAATGTCAATGTCCTCGGATTTTTCTCCACTAGGTTCGTAATAAAATTCTGGACATTTTGGCGCTGGTTTGGACGAATTCTAAGACTGTGAAATTTTTGGGTTTAAATTGGATTTGAATTCAATTTAAATTCAAAAGGTGGGTGTTTAACCCACTCACAACTTCTAAAATTTCTTATGTTTTTAAATTAATTTTGATGAGATTTGAAATTTACCTATGATTGTTTGGGCATATATTTAATCATCATCTCAGTTAGATTGCATTTACTTAAATTAAATTGTTATTTAATTTTATTATTGCATATAAATTGCCAGCTAAATTTATTTATTATTGCATATAAACTGCCATTTGACCAGTTATTAATTTATTATTGAACATAAATTGTTCGTTAATACGCGCTATATTTTATATGCTCTATATTGATGTTTTGTTTAAATTGGATGATGATTGTAATAAATGGTTGATAATTGATATTTGGTGAATGGATGATGTGTTCTATATTGTATAAACTGCAAGTTATTATGCATTCTTATCTTATCGGGATTACGGTTTGAAATGATATATAACCGTAATTTTTATTTTTAAATTGCGGATTGAAACGATAAATATCCGTATCACTTGACCATAGGATAGAAATTTTTATACAGACACCGTGGCTTATTTATGAAAAATATATTTTTAAATGATTTCTATGGTTTTGGAAAGGAATATACGGTTTATTAAAGATAAATTTTGATGTTATATAAAATATATATAGTTAAATTCTTGAATTTAAGCTATATATAAAAGTGTTTAATAAAAATGAGTTTAATAATGGAGTTTGATGGTTTATATTATATGTAAGTACCTATTTAAGGTATTATATATATAGAGTTTTAAATGACTTAAATGAAATTTAAGTTGGAAGATAAATACGAAATTGGGTTAAACTGAATTATTTAAGAATTGTACTTGAATAAATTTGATTTGGAATTTAAATAAAATCAAGATTTTAAAGGGCATGATTCTTATAACTTGATTTGGTTTAGAGTGATTTAAATGAATATAAAGGTTATTTAAATGAATATCCAGTTGATTTAAATGAATATATCAAGTTAAATAAATTGAAAAAAATATCCAGTTAATTGAAGTTTAAAGGTTTTACTTAAATTTTATTGGATTTATTTAGTTAACATTTCAAACCTAAATAATAGTAATTAAATTTGATATATATGGAATTATCAAAGAATTAGTTTTGAAATGGTGGAATATTTAAAGCTTTGAAATATAGGGAAATTGAAATGGGTTTTGGGGGTTTAAATCTGTTTTGGAATCGATTTATGAAATTAAAGAAGTTATTTTATTTTATAAAGTGATTTAATATTTGAAACATTTAAGTATATTAAGTTATGTTTCAAAGCTATAGATTTCAAAGTACATAGATTTGGAAATGCTATAATTTTGGAAAATGATATATTTGAAATAAAAAATGATATCATTTTGATTTGGGTTTTTAAATAGAAATGATATCGTATTTATATGGTTGTGGAATGGATATTTTATTCTAGTTTTAAAGTATAAACTATTTTGAAAAGACCGCGGGATTATAATAACGTTTGGTTGTTAAAGAGACCGGGATCAGAAGTTGTCATACTCTCTGCCAACCCCGAAAACAACTTTAACAACCGTGTACGCGGTGGAGATTCCAGAATGAAGTAGGATGGTGGCGTCGTTTCCTTTGAGGTAAATACGTCGACCCAACTCCCATGAGTTGGCATAAGGTGGCTAAAACGTGAGCGATTCTCGGGCCAATGAGGTAGCACCTTTGATCGGACACATCCCTTCGATATTATACTTTGACTTTTGGATTGATTCGGTGGCCATTTTCGATTTTTTTTATTTAGGGGTGTGACTCGAGGTGCGCGGTAGCTACGGCTACGCGTTACCACCAGCCCAGATGCGTAATTAGTATATCTACCCTGGCATTGCCTAGTTGTGCCGTGTCACCTACCCTATCGCACCTTGTACGAGTTTCTATTTGTGTCGTACCTATGGAGTATCCTCTGGTAGCCTCCTGATAAGGAGGTATTACGGTACTGTATAGACTATTGGCATTTTATGTGTTAAGGTGGAAAATGTAAAGCCTTAACGCTATTTAAAAGTAAGTTTATTTTACAATTAGACACTATTATAATAGCGAAATATTACTACATAGTAAATAGTTTAACGGATCCTTAGGAGATGTGAATCCCGAGCATCTTTTGAGTTACTACACTCATATTTATTTCTATTTGTTTAACTCACATAAAATATTTTAGTTCTGACTTGAGTGTTTTGTCTTTTCAATTCGCTCTGGTCAGTCCGAGTATTTCAGGATCGAAGATTTTATTCTGGAGGACGAAGATGAAGTTTTGTAGTACTATTACCTACTATATTATATTGTTCCACTATACACTGTATTCCGCTGCATCGATTTTTATTCGTTGGTATGTGCAACTCTGATATATTGTATAAGTAAAATTAAATATTTTGTAAACAGCTTCATGAACTGTATATTTGATAATTATATTTTATTCTTTCGCCGTGAGATTCTGTTTTGTCTTATTTCTTTCCTGTTTTTTCTTATTTACCCCATAACAATCTGCCCTTCCGTATGGTTTGAATTGACACGTGTGTCGATTTAGAGCATGCGAAAAGGCGGGGCGTTACATTGCTAGAGATCAAAAATATATGATAGAGTGTGTAATTTGAGAGCATAAGTAAGTCAGGTGATTTGTACTCTTGTTCTTGATAATATACATAGTTGTAGAGAGGTTCCTTGAATAGTTGCACCCATTAACAAGTGCTCTACAGTTACTTCTGTTGATGATGAAGAGTTGCAGCGAAGAGAAGCGAAGATGTCTATTCGAATGTGGCAGTTGAAGTTTGAATTTAAAATCCGAGTTCAAAATCAGACATCTGGTATTTGTATCAGACGTCTGATACTATATATTTTTTGTATATAGTAGATTTTCAAATGTCTGAGTGCTACTACCAGACGTCTGGTTTAGTCTGTTGGTTGTTTCAGAGCATTTTTCCTGACGTCTGGCTTGTGCATCCAGACGTCTGAAACTTGTGCATCTCTGTTTTGTGCATCTTTTTTATTGCTTCTTTGATCCTATCGACTTGTGGTATTTTATAACGTTCTTTGATCCTAGTTCTTATCTTTCTAGTTATGTTACTCTAGCAAGTACCTATATATAGAAATATATATAAATGCATATTCGATTTCCATTGTATTGTTGTTGTCATCGAAACCGTAGATTTGATTTCCTAACATATTCATCATTTTGATTGTGCAACTTAATAGTAAATTCAGTTAGCGATTAATATCAAACGATTCAATATTAAGGTTCATACATCACCTTAACTAGTTATATGACATTTTGATTGAATTTATTGCTTACACGTCTTTTTAGTAAAATCCAGTTTTACTTGTTATACGCAATTCTTGGTAGCAATGATTATTTACACCAATTCTCTTCGTCGACACTATATCACAATAGGACTTATAAAATTTGATTTTGTTCAAAATTCCAATATCATCCACGCTGAACTTTGTATGTCTAAACACAAAACTTTTGGTACAATAATAACAACTATTATTAACGATACTGCTTTGGCTAGATTCTTCGACTTCGAGTTGACTATGGTTGGCCGTGATGCTAGCCTCATATAACTAAGGAGATGAATTCTCTATTGAATAGTGCTTCACTACGAATGCTTCAAGTTATATCCAATTATAGTCGTTGGATGAATTCCATTCCATGATTTAACTATAATGAAAGTGGAGTGTCCACATTAAGATTCAAATGTATTCTCAAGTCGAGAGAACCGCATAATACCTTCACTTCGAGATTCTCTATTTGACCTTAGTCATATTAACCAACAAAAAACTCTCGAGTAATTCATTCCATGGTTATCCAATAACCATACATAACACCTTGATACCTACAACAACCATGAGTAATACATAGCCCAACATTTAGAGGGCATTACGCACTCTGGTCTTAGCGAATGTATCGACATCCTATCTCGAATCATCTAGACTAAGTACATTTAAAATAATGTTTTAATTTTAATGTAATGAGTTTCTTATGATTACAACACACATTATAATTACTATCACATAACATATCATTAAGGATTTTCCATTTAATATACTTTAAATTAATTACTTAATTAATTATATCAGAATATAACAAGTATAAAATAAAAAGAGCACCTTTTATTTTGAAAAAGATTGGTTATCGAGTTAGACATATGTAATAAATTACATAATTTCCCTATGACATATCTCTAATCCTATCGGTATTAACTCTACCATATGGCATGATGTGCAAATCAGGATGGATTCTAAGTAAATTATTAACATATGACTAGTTGTACCCAAACGGGTATGATTCATTGGTGCAAAAGTGTCCCTAAGAAGAAGGCTAATGCAATGGAAATAGGGTCTAAGTTGATAAAATGACATCGTGGATCTTAATTATTGAAATCAACATAATAGATTTGTCATTCAACGTACTTAAATTAATTTTGGTTTACTCGCAAAATTATCCATCGATATGTTTTTGAGTTTTGGTATAGGTAAGTTGAAACAAAAATTCTAAATAATGATTTTTGGATATGCGATTTGCGCTTAATAAACAAAGTGTCTCAAAGAATTCAAAAGAAGATACAAAAGTATCATTCAACAAGCATTAGAGTTGAGAAAATATTTTGGTAGGAAAATCAAATAGTTTAAACTTTAGTCAAAATGTAAAGAAAGCATGTGTCTGTAAGAAAGAATTAGAATGGTACTAAAAAAATTCTAAAACTTTGGGTAAATAATAGACTAATGATTGTTAACATGCACACTTCTTAAAGTCATTTTAGTTTGGTTGTTTAATTCTCGATTTGGATTCTGAAAGAATTATTATAGAACCAGTGCAAAAGGATATTTGGAATGTCCTAAAATAATATACATAGAAGCGGTGTTAAATTATTTAATATGGAGCAAGTAAGATGAATTTCTTATGCATTGGCAGAAGAAATTATCATGCATGCTATATTGCCTACAATATCACACTTCGCTTGTTTATCGATAGATAAAGCAACTATCAAATCCTAATTGAGTACTATATGAAATTTTAGAGTATTCTCAAGTATTTATAAAATACTAGAGAAATGTTTATTAAAACAATGAACTCCCTATTAAGTAGTTCACCCACTCAAACTTCATAACTGATATTATATATTATGACAATCCTAAATTCATGTTCAATCTTAAGTTAAGAACATTAAGTTGGAACTGTTTCAACCAATATGTAATGGCTACTTCAACCAATGGCTAAGTACATCGCCTTAAATAGTGCTGCAATATGGGAGGTATAAATAAATGCATACCTTTAAGACTGAGCTGGAGATGATTCCAGATATTGGGAATCAATTAACATTGTTATGTGATAACAATGTTGCAATACACACCAGCAAGAACCTATAGTTCACTAGAAGTTGAGAAACATACTTTATAGAGTTTCACATGATAAAGGTAGTTTATCATCGCCGGAGGGAGTTGATTGATGAAGTAGATAATTTAAACAATATAGCATACTCATTCGTTGAGGGACTGGCCTGATTAGTCTTTGAGAAAAATTATCGAATGAGTTGGAATAAGATTTCATACTTGACCTCAAGTGCAAGTGAGAGATTGATAGAGTTAGGGGTATGCCCTAGTGGAAATTATGCAATTTGTTAAATATATCTAACTCGATAATCAATCTTGTACATAAAGATGTTTCATCTCTATAATTTACTTTGTTATATTATGATATAATTGGTTAAATAAATAATTTAATGTATATTAGATAGAAAATCCTTAAAGGATATGTTAGGTGATAGTAATTACAATATGTTATCATGTTGAAATTTTCCATATTAAAACAACATATTATTTTGAAAATTCCTAGCCAACATATTTCGAGATAGGATATTGAAATATCTACTGAGAATAGAGTATGTAATGCTCTCCAAATGTTAGGTAGTATTTTACTCGTACCTGTAGGGGTACTAAGAGATCGCGTACTGGTAATTATTGTGTAACCATGGAATGATTCGCTTGGGAATTTTCTGTTGGTTAATAATAACTAAGTCAAACAGAAAATCTCGAAGCGATGGTATTACACAACTATCTTGACTTGATAATACTATTGAACTTCAATATGGATACTTCACTTTAATTATAATCAAATCATGGCATGGCGATCCATCAAGTGACTAGTTGGGTCTGAGTAAAACACTGGAATTGAAGCACTATTCAATAGAGAATTATTCTCCTTGGTTATAAGAGGTAAGTATCATGGTCAAAAATGGTCAACTAAAAGTCAAAGTCTTTAGCCAAAGCAGTATGGCTAATAATAAATGTTATTACTGAACCAATGATTTTGTCTTTGGACTAGCCGAGTTGAATGTGGACGATATTGGAATTATTACCAGTACTAAATACCATAAGTCCTATAATGATACAGTTTTGACGAAGAGAATTGGCATAAACAATCAATACTAGGAGGTACTGCTTGAAATAGTAAAATTTGAATTTTACCAAAATGATGTGTCACACCACTAGCAATAATGAGTGTGAACATTAATATCTGAATTGTTGATATAGTTGCCAGTGGATTTATATCTATAAGTTGCAAAACTATAATGATGAATACTCCAAAACATCGCACGATTTAATTAATTAATATTTATTGTAAATTAATTAAATAACTAGTGTTTATGAATAATTAGCTATTGAAATAGTATTTTTTTGGTTCCATTTGTTTTTAATAAAGTGAACATATAAAAATTGTATTTGTATGATCGATATACAGTATCGATTTATTTTTAAATTTGCTTTAAATCGATCGGCGACTAAATGGGTTTAGGAATTTTGAAGGCCCATCAAGGCTCTAGCTTGGTTGACCATAGAGTGTAAAAATAACATGGCAATAAAGGGGTTAATTATTCAAAAATTGTTTTGAAATGATATTAAATGAATGATTTAAAGGAAGGAGAAACGTCTTCCACCTTTTCCTCTTCTTAAATGCCAACTTAAACATGAGAATTGTCGTTGTTTTGGTGACTTCTCTCTTGTTCATTCCAAAAAAAATACCATCGTTCCAAGGCCATAAAATTCCCGTAACAAAATCAAACTAAAAAAATTTAATATAATGTCGTGTTCATCTCTGGATTGTAGCAAATTTCGAAGGCCGATTTGATCAAATCCAGGAGTTATTCAATCATTTAAGGTGTGAATCTTAGGCTACGTCGTAAGATAATTATCTAATCTAATTTTGATTATATATTACATCATATTAATGTAGTTTAGATCTCATATCTTTTATAATGAATTTATTTATGCCAATGTTATCCAATCTACTAGTTACTATGGTTTCAAAAACTAATATTTAAAAGCGAAAAAAAATTATAACAATATTGTATTAAACTTTTTGGCCATAATTTTGAAAAATTGGATTAAAAACTATTTTAATTAGTTTTAAAAAAAGAAAACAATTTTATAACACATTTTGTATACATAAACATAAGTGAATGCATATATTAATTATTTGAAGTTATTTTATGAAACTGAATATATGTTTTATACATATATGTTTTGAATATAAAATATATTATTTATTATTTATATTTGTAAACATGTGTGTTGTTTCAATTCAAAATTTATAATTGAACGTGCATATTACAAATCTAATTTTAACTCCTTCCTAAGTCAGAGCCAGTTTTCAAATTGTTAATTTTTAATTTCAATAACATACAAAACTAGTCATATTAATTTTGATATGCATACACACACACATGTATATATGTACATATACAAATATATATATATATATATATATATATATATATATAGACATATATGTGTGTGTGTAATTTTGTATGATTTCATAAAAAAACCATGGATAATAAAGACACATATGAAGGGTGAATGTTTCGATTGCAATGTAAATCCTAACGCCTACAAACATATACATTAACCATGTACACTATTTATATGGCACTTGCATTACAATCGCATGAGCATATTAAAAAAATATACTCATAAACATACCAAATACAAATTTGGTCAAATCAATAGTAGTAGTTGTAATCCCTAATTAACCTTTCATTATGACATTAGTGACGCATTAAATAGCATCCCATAAGTTAGGATTTGACTCTTCACTTGCTACAATAATAATATAAAACAGGTAAATATTATTCATACATACATATGTAAGAGCATATTTTATATACTTTACTTTATATAAACATTGAATTGATTAAAATAAATCAGTCAACTAAACTCTTCTTTAATATATCAAACAAAATACGATTTTATTTGAAATAAATTTTAGATTGGATTTAAAATCAACTAAGCTTCATAGGCCCAACAACTATCCAAAACAAAATTTTCTTTTTGAAATTCACTCATTTAACTTGTAACAACCCCACCATTGTACTCATATTTTTAAAGAATATTGCAAGTAATGCCATCTAATAATACAAATAATACAGCTGGTTAAGGGTGATCAAATCCAAACGTGTCTTTATACTAACACGTTTTTATTACCTTTTGAGGATCTGATCTGAAATTTTTTGATGTGCACAATACCAACACAATGAAATAAATACACCGATTTAAAATATCCAGAACAGTATACAATATAAATAAATCAAAATCATAGTCATAGATCACAACGGAGAAATATACATCATATTCATAATAGAATGTGAGTCTACAAAATATCGGCATTGAAACCATATAATACATACATCATAACCAAAAGTATTGTATCGGGTACACAACGACTGCTAGAAAATATATATGACATAAACTCCTAAATGTCAATGTATATATATATGAAGTAAAATAAAACTGTCAAAATAGTCTACTTTGATGCTAGCTCAAAATCCAAAGGTCAACAAGTCCCAATATATCTGTAGACTCTTGGTCAGACCTGAGTATTTTAAAAGTAAATGGGTCAGACTATATCTAATATAAAGATAAGATACAGATATTGTAAACATACGACTTATTAGAATTACTATTTTTAAATGGTCAAAATAATATAACTAATTACTCATTTTCTATACCATGCTTGTAAAAAAATTATTTGTTAAAGACAAGTCGAGCTAAGTTAAATGGCAAGGCGGTTAAATGAAAGCATGTATAGGAAGAACATATATACTAATTTTATAAAGTATGTACTGGTAAGATTTAAAACACATACACACACATATTGTAAAATATGCATAGGCAAGTATACTTATATATATTTACAAAATTATGTGCACAGGCAGGTATACTTGTATATATTTACAAAATTATGTAAGTCAAAGCTACTAAAAATGTTCAATAAGCTGAAAGTCAAAGAAAGAATGCTTTGTAATAAAAACATATACAACCAATTTCGAAAAGCACATGTCTCTAGGCAAAGCTAGGCTACTAATAGAAGCAGGTACAAAGTAATATCAAAAGGCTACTAACATGTACAGGCATGAGCAAAATTCACACAAGAAATGTGTGGGTGACTTTTCTTCGAAGCAGAGAGGACAGTTCAAAGATGAACCGACGCTTGACAGGGACGAAAATCAAGCAGTCCACAAATAAAGTAAGAGGCATTTTTGTGAATAAAACTTCAAAGCAAAAAAATACAGAAGGACATGACTTACAAAATTAGAACAAGAAAGCTTCCTCAATTAAAGAATTGCGTGCCCGTATTCAACATGGCAGGAATGAAAAACCAAACAAGAATTAATTCTCAACTAAAAACTGTTTGCCCATATGTCAATACCATTGTACAAGTTGAGAAGTAAACCGATAGGGATGAAATGAAAATCAAAGAAAAATGCATTGGGGTGTAATTTTTCTTTAATGCAAAGGACCATAAAGGACGTGTCCTTCTGTATTAAATTAAGTAAAGCATCATCCACTTCTTAATATGGCAGAGACGAAAAAATTCAGGCATTTGAGAAGGTGCGAAATAATTCAAGGAAAAAGGGAAGTTTTGAAACTAATAAGAACCTGCTAGTTCAGCGTATTTATGCATTGGAACTGACATATTTATGCATTGGAACTGACAGTTTCATGTTCAAAATTTGGATTATACCGATTCTTAAGTAATTTATGCCTTTTTCAATCAACTTACACAAACCCACTATTCCAACGGCTCCAAGCCATTGGCGGCCATGGGTAGCCGTTGGAAATGCCGTTGGAATAGTATTCACGCTTCCCAACGGCTTCCAACTGAAATAATGGAGCTTTTCCAACGGCTTCAAACAGCATCTAACCGATGGAGACCGTTAGGTTAAAATGACCAAAAATACGTTAGTAGCCGTTGTTAATTTGGGTGAACTTTTTTTATAACAGCAAGTCCTTCACCTTACAGCCACACACAATCAATATATATCCATTTACATTCCATTTCCACTCCATTTCACATATATATAACATATCCAACACATTATACCACAAACAATATAAACAACCAAAAATCAACATCAAACATTATATTTTCAAACCAAACTTCAAGTCAATATATACATAAACAACAAAACTATCACCAACGCCAACTCCAGCTCCATATTCAAGTCGATATATACAATGCAAATACTTAAACCTCACCACCTCAAAGTCAATGTATACACAATAACCATCAAACACAATCCTCACCACCTCAAAGTCAATATATACAATAACCAACCACAAAGACAATAATCATCATATCTCTCAAGCATCATCATCACCTCTGGAAGCATCAGACGACGAAGGGAAGGAACTATGCCTCTACGCGTACTCCGCCAAACGTTGATTCAGCCGCTCCATTTGTATAGCGCGAAGACGGTCCTGCTCTTGCAGCTACTCAAGCATGGCTCTAAGCTCTTTTATTTCAGCTTTATCACACGCCTTCTGAGCTACCCGAACCTGCAAATAGAATGTGAGATGTTCACATTTGTATTATAACCATTTTCTTAAGCAATGCATATTTTAAAATATAGAAACGTAAATGACGTGATCTTAAGCAATGCATATACCACAAGGAAATACCTATTTTATTAAATAATAATGGTGCATTTTTTTTTGGTTCATGTTTTTTTTTTTTTTTTTTTTGAAATGGTACTTTATATACAACAAATCATTGGGACAACATATCCCATGTTAATAAACATTCGAAAGCAAGTTTCGAACTTGTGACCTCTTGCACCAAAGCCGAATCAATTAACCACTTGGACAATGCTGCTTGTCTTGATTCATGTTTTTGGTTCCTAATGTAAAATAACGAACCCTTTTCTTGGAATATATACCACAAGGAAATGAATTCTTTTTAATACAATATGTAGGTGTTAAAAGTATTCTTATATATTTTTTTGGTTCATCCATTTTCATCACATATCTTTGTGTATTTTTTCTTTTTTACTTATCTAATATTTATAAATCACGTATATGTTAGCTTTAACTCAGGTAGAAATCATCGTATATATAGTGTATCTATAGGTTAATTTATTAAATATAATATTGCAATGTTTATAAGATTATCGCTTAGTTTCCATAGCCATAGCGCCTATTCCGCTGCGTCGGATCCATAATAAAGTCGAAGTATTATCTTGCCCCTCTACCGTCAACTCATCGCGATCCAATTCTGAAAGCAGCCCTGCCCGTGCCTTCTGAAACTTTGCCTAAAATAAAAAACAATTACATGTTAAAATTAGTAGAATATAATTTAAACTTATCGATATTAGTAAAATAAGATTTAAAATATGCATACATATGCAGCCGTCGCCTTATCATCATCATCCCACTAATATGTAATATTGCCAGCATTGTCTGTTTGTCTTGATGCGTGGGTGCGCGTAAATACCTCCATCATAGACACGGGACGTCCAAGCGATCTTTTCTGCAATAAATAATTTATATATTTTAATTTTTCATTGCTAATTACTGAACTGATTAATATACAAAATTTAATAACGGTTTAGTTTCGTAATTGATAAATTTACCAAGTCCTCACGGTGATGCTGAAAAGACTTGGATCCGCCACGATGTGTTACAGGATTCCTATTTCTATTGGCAGAGTTCCTCTCCGACTCCACCTGCAATTTAAATTGAATATTATATTTACTAACTGCGAAATAATTAACTATATATTTGGTAGATTTATCTTGAACTCGTCGGTCTCCCACCAACACATCCAAGAATCCCATACGGAAGCGCCCATCCAGTTCGGTTTCTTCCTCGATTTTTTAAGAGCTGACATTACCTACCTGTAGTTTTTGGCGACCTTCGAATTCTAGTGGCGCTGAACCATAGCGACATTGGGCTCCGCCAAGTCCACTTGCCCCTGTACAAAGAGAAAATATTACTAATTGTTCATTTATACTTATTCATATAGTAAAGTGGTATAAACTCACCAGAAAATTCTGCCAGATGGCCTCCCTGACTTGGTCGTGCTAATCGTCGTTATTAATCGTGCTTCATCTTCAACCATAATATTACAAATTGTTCGCTACTAATCGTCATACAAAGAGAAAATATTACTAATTGTTCCCTATTAATCGTCGTTATTAATTTCAACAGTAGGAAACATTGATCGTGCTGCATCTTCAACCATATATTCTGTGACATTCGTCGTACTAACTTCATCACTAATGACCTCTATTGACTATTCTTCGTTACGTGTTATAATTTCTCCATGACGATCCCACACCAAATAATTGGTTACGAAACCATATTGGCGCAAATGAATCCTAACCATATTCAGTACTAAATGCTTCAACAATTTGCACCTACTACATGGACAACGAATTTCTACGTCGTTTCTAATATTACTTAAAGCAAATTCGACAAACACATTTATCCCGTTAAGAAAACGTTTACTTATTGAGCCTTCCATTTTTCTTCTTTGATACATCTAGCTCCGATCAATAAAATAATTGATCATTTTTCATACTGTAAAACCTATGATCAATAGTAAAAAAATTATTAATCAAATTCGATAAACACATATAGATTTTACTGTTTTTTATAATCCAATTTTCTTTATATACAAAGTTATATTTCTTGCTATTTTGTTCACATTTTTGTACCTTTTGTGATGGTCGGTCATCCTATTTTCCATTACAAACATAATAGTAATTATATTTCTTAAATCTTATCATTATAAACGATTTCTCAAAATTTCAGCAGCACTTCCACCGTGTTCCTTGTATCGTACACATATGCATGTACACAAGGAACGAAAAGGAAATGCCATCGAAATTTTGTGAACCGTTTATAACGATATGATTTACGAAATGTAATTACTTCATAGTATTTGTAACTTGTCCAATACAGGGATAAATCCAACAAATATTGTATCAGATGAATATGAACATCTGTTTTGCAATAAAAACGAATATTCACACAACGATCATATACAACACTTGTCAGACGGGGCCAAAAATTCACTAAGTGATTTAAATTTTGTTTATTGTTACCGTTTTATTAAATATATAAAATAAAGCATATTATGCATTATTTTATTTATATTATACTATTTTATTAAATATATAGTAAATTATATGATTTTTACTATTTCGTAAAATATATAATTCATGTGTGTGTGTATACACTAAATTATATACTTATCTAATGCCAATATATTTTGTAAAACATATAATTCATGTTCGTAAAATATTCGACTAATTCATGTTTGCCTAATATTTTACAAAACTTACACAAAATAATTTAAATCAATCCTAACTAATTTAACGCTAACTCAAATGCGCATTTACACTAAATTATCAACATATGTATATATGTGCATAATATATATACACAAACAATTTGGACATTTGGATGGTAATAATTGTAATTGGCACTTAGTTTGGTATAATAAACAATCAATAGGCCATTAGATACAACTATAACAACAAATTAAACACAAAATTAGCAAAATTTAAAATTTTAGGGTTTTAGGCAAAACCTGATTTTGGAGTGTAATTGGATGGAGAGAGGCCGCTGGTGTTGACTGATGGCATCAGAGTGGCTGCCGGTTACGTGGGGAGGCTGGGAGAAAGAAAAGAGGAGGAGTGAAGGAAGATGGTGAAGGATTTAGGCTCTTTTTGGTAGGAGGAGAGAATGAGGTTTGCTCTCGGCTTGCTGCAGGTTTACACGAATAATTCCAACGGCTTCCAACGACCGCAAACGACATTTTTACAACGGCTACCAATGGCTACCAACATCTTGTTAAAAAATAACGAGCTGTTGGTAGCCGTTGAAAATTCCCGTTGGCGGCCGTCGGAACCCTGTCGTGGCTATATATTGTAGTTCTAGTAGTGTTAAATCAACAAATTATCTTAGATCACATATATAGTGGTATGAGAGTATTATTTCACTTTGGATCCAAAAAGATAAGAGATGAACTGAATTTAATTATGCTGAAACAACTATAACACTACTTCTTCTCAAACTCCAAAACTCCATAAAGCAACCCCTAATCATCAAAAATTTAGAGAATATTAACTGAATCAAAAAACCAAATTGACGGTATCAATAGAAGAGCTAGAAGCAAAGAATTCACACCTATTTATTATGATACTTACTGACTTTCAATTGAATTCCTAAGATCAAAACTACGGCTAAAAGTTGGGTTTGCTTGCCTCTTTCATCTTCTTAGTTTCATGGAGAAGATAAGGTAACTGAATAAGCCGTAGTTAAATTAGAAATGGCTTAAGGAATTAGGGTATTTGGTTAAGGAATGAGCTAATGGGCTTGAATTACTAAAGCCCAAGCTTAATAAGAAATGTTGTTACATTGTTTAGTTTATTAACTCTCTTAATTTAAATTTCAGCTAACTAAGCTTTTCAACAAAAGAATCCTAAATCAAAATAAAATTTTCATTTGTAAAGTTATAACATTTCATAATTTAAAAGTAAATTTAAATTTTAGACAAGAATCTGAATTTAGTTTTTTTTCAAATCACCGTGTCGAAATGTCTCATTCTAGTGTTTTAGGAACCCCTATCAAAAAAGTTGGCCAAACGCATTGACCGGAATCCTTAACACTCTCAAATGGACAATTTAACACAAAATATATCATATTTTTAATTTTAGTTTTATTAATATTATAAAATATCTAAATTTGGAATAAACTTTCCTTTTTGATATTAATAAATAAAATTTATTTATTTAAATTTAATTTAATTTCCCAATTAAATTCTTGAATTCACAATTTGATTTATCAATTTGATAATTAATAACAGAGTTGTTAAGACTCCCTTTTTAAGAAAATTGCATGCTCGCAATTCTTATTTAAAAGGAATCTCTAACATAAATAATTAATATAATTAAAATTTAATAGATTATTAAAGAGAGAAAAGAATTTACTTCACTCATGCCTCCAAAAATAAATCAAGATGGATCCGCTGCATATATTTGTGAGTCTCACAGGTACAATCCTTGGGATTCCTGGACCATTGTACTTTTACAAGCGGAACCTCTTTATTTTTAAGTCTTCTAACCACTGTTGCCACTATCTAAACTAGCATCTGAGCATAAGTCAGGTTTGGAGAAATCTCAAGGTTCCTCTATCTGCAAAGGCTCTAAAACTGACTAAGAATCTTTAAGACATTTATGGAGCTGAGATATATGAAACCCGTCATGTATTTTGGATAGATGATCAGATAGAGCAACACGATATGCTATAACACTGATGCGCTCAATAATATGATACGGTCAAATAAACCGTGGAGCTAACTTCCTGGAACTACCGAATCATATTACTCCTTTTAATGGAGATAGTTGCACAAAAATAAGATCTCCAGCAGCAAACTCCAAATTCTTTCTCCCTTGATCTGCATAGGACTTCTGCCTACTTTGGACTTCTTTCATCCTCTACTTGATAATTTTGTCTTCTCTAAATCTTCTCGAATAAAATCTGGCCCAAACACTTATCTATCTCCAGCCTATAACCAACAAGATGGAGAACGTTATGGTCTTTCTATATAATGCCTCTATACCGTCGACTGAAAGCTGTTATTTTAGGAAAGTTCTACTAAATAGATATTATCAACCCAACTACCTCCAAAATCTAATATACAAGCATAGAGAAAATCCTAAACAACTTTATTAACTCGCTCCGTCTGACTATTTGTCTAAGGACGATAGGCAATACTAAGATTCGGCTTTGTACCTAATGCATTTTGAAGATACTTCTAGAATCCATGGTAAATAATAGATCTCGATCGTTCACAATGGCACTGGGAACGCCATGCAGTATGACTACTTCTTTAATATACAGCTTTGTCAGATAAAGTGCTATTCTGGTTGACTTCATTGGAATGATATGGGCCGATTTAGTCAACCTATCAATAGTAACCCAAAGACTATCATGTCCGTCCTTGAAAAAGATAATCCATCAAAAAAAATCCATGGATACCTGACCCCATTTCCACAATGGACCCTCTAACGGCTGTAGAAGTCCACTAGGTTTTTGATGTTCAGCTTTAACAAGTTGACATGTCATGCAATGCTTTACAAAGTCCCTTACATCATGCTTCATCTCTTCCTAGAAATACGGTCTCTTCTATTAACATACATCTTGCTACTACCCAGTTGGATAGTATATCTAGATCAATGACAATCCTCCTTGATATTCTTATGAAGTGTATCAGTGTCCGACACTACTACCGTACCACGCCTCTAAAGACAACCTCTACCATCACCTGCATACTCAGTCATTTCCTAATCGACACTATAACACAACTAGAATATATTAATCAGAGAAGAATCCTACTTCTTAGCATCTACTATGTGGTCTAATATAGATGGACTCACTTCCAAACTAGTAAGCACCAAATCTGATCTCAAATTTGGACTTTTATCTCGGATATCACTGATAGGAAAAGTTTCTATATCCTTCCATTATAGTATCTTTATAGAACAACTGCTAGATGCTTGCGGCTAAGAGCATCCACTACACAATTACCCTTCTCGGGAGTATACCGAATCTCCACATCATATGCAGCTGAAAACTCTAGCCACCTTTGCGGTCTTATATTCAATCTTTTGAGAAAATAAATATTTCAATGACTTGTGATTTGTATATAAGATGAACTTCTCTTCCACAATATAATGATGCTAATTATTCGATGCAAAAAAATACAGCTCCCAAGAGTTTCCAACACAATCTGAAGATGCTTTTCATGTTCCTCCTCGGTTTTTGAATACATAAGAATATCATCAATAAAGATGAGAAAAAACCGATCGAGGAAGTCTTTGAAAACTCGATTCATAAGGTCAACGAAATAAGCCGGAGCATTTATTAAACCAAATGGCATAACAAGCCATTCATAAGATCCATAACGAGTACGGAACGATGTCAAAGGAACGTTATCCTCTACAATACGAAGCTGATGAAAACCGGTAGCCAAGTCCAATTGTGAAAAGACTCTAGCACCACTAAGCTGATCAAATACATCATCAATCCGAGGTAAAGGATATTTATTCTTGATAGTAAGATCATTAAGCTTGCGGTAGTCAACGCAAAGCCTAAGTGTACCATCGGATTTCTTCACAAAAATAGCCGAAGCTCCCAAGGCGAGGAACTAGAGCGAATAAATTGCTTCGTCTCCAATTCAGATAATTGCTTACGCATCTCCTCATTTTCTTTATTGGACATACGATAAGGAGGTCGTGTAATAGGTTGAGCTCCAAGGATAAGATTAATTCTGAACTCAATTGCTCGCTTAGGTGGTAGTCCTAAAACGGGCTCAAATATGTCGGAAAATTCACGAACAACGTGAATAGGAGAAATAATATCCTCTTCGTCATCATTATCGTCATCATGAGGATTTAGTGAATAAAAAGATGCAACCAAGCAGGAATACGGATCTTTAAGATCAATATAAATCTGCTTAACAGATTGAGGATGTCGAAGATGAATAGTCCGCTCAGGACATAGGATATGAGCTTCGTAACGGTTAAGCCAATCCATTCCCAAAATCATTCCAAAGCCTAAGTAGCGCATAACATGCAAATCGGCTCGGAAAGAAAAATCACACAAAATGATCTCGGCATCTTTACACAATAAACTAATTGTTGCGGATCCACCAACCGGATTCGCAATTCTCAAAGAAGTCATTAAACACATAACATCCAAAGAAAAGGTATCAACAAGTTCTTTTGATATAAAAGAATAGGACGCACCCGTATCAAAAAGAACTCAAATAGGATGATAATGAAATAAAACAATGCCATCAAGGATAGAATGAGAAATACCTTGACCACGAGATGTGTTACTAGGAGTTTGCACCACATTAAGTTTTCCCTCCTTCCTGCCTTGAAGTTTGGGACACGAAAATAAATAATGATCCGGGCTTTTGCAATAGCGACAAGTACGAGGCTTTGAACACTTGTTCGCATAATGGTCCTTAGAACCACAGTTGTAGCATTGCCCACCACTTAGGGTAGAAGTCTTCGTTGCCGGAGAGGCTTGCTTCCCTTTCTTATTGTTGGGATAAGGACCTATGAACTTATTAGCCCTTTTCTTGTTGTTGAAGTTTGGTTTAGCACTCCTAACCTCAACATCACTTACTCTATCAGCCTCTTCAAGTCGAAGAGCGATATCAAAGAGTTGATCAAAAGAAACTTCTAATTTTAGAAGTAATGGTTTCATGAAACTTTTGTTCAAACCATAGACAAATCCTTGGTTCTTCACCAATGGGGTGTTTATGTATTCGACCCCGTATTTAGAAAGTGACTCGAAGGATGCGACATAATCTGCCACGGAGGATTCACCTTGAACAAGGTCTATGAAACGACGAGCCAATGTCACCTTCTCAGCTTCTGCACAAACATTAATTCATATATTTCTCGGAATTTCTTCCAAGTAAGATCTGTTTGATGTGATTTTTTGTTTGATGATAACAAACATATATATATATATCAATATATATGTGTTTGCAGTTTGGACTATATTCATATTGAATAATTATACTATTGCACAAAATCTATATAATTCAACTAGTATTTTTTATTCAATATAATATTTTATTACAACACTTAAACAATACAAAGTTTTCAGCTCTCTCTATATATATATACATACATCAGTTCATACATTTTACTTTTCTCACTACAACACTCAACACTCAGTTTTTCACTCTGTCTGCACATCTGCATCTATCTGCATTGTCCAGCTCCACTTCTCGTCCTGTCTCCTGTGTACCTGTATAATTAGCAACTACAACAGTAATCTGAAAACAAAAAAATTTAAATTTGCAAAAATAAAATTTGTTTGTGTCTCAGATACATGGGTTATTGTCATCATCTTTGATTGTGCAATATCTGTGCATATCAGTATTTTTTATCAGGAACAGGCAATTATAAGTGGCTGCAGTACACACGTATACATTCGTATACGTGTGCACTGCCACGCCAACTCGTGTGCACAAACTACAACAAAACACAAATTCATTCAAAGCAACATAACAGAGAAGAACAAAGACCAAGTGCAGACCAGAGGAACCAGTGAAAATAGTGGACATCAAGTACACAAATTCAATTACAAGAACATCACAAGTTGCCAACATACACTTCAGGTCAACATTAATGAATGTATATGACTACACTGACACAAAGCACAAAAGTGCAACAGCAAATGCAATGACCATGTACAGGTGCAAGTGAATCAGAATGAAGCATGCAACAGAGACCAAGAACAAGCACAACATGTATCAGTGGATCTGCATACATGAATACCAGATGTTCAAGTGAAGTTCAGGTAAAGGTTATGGAGACCAGAGCATAGAAATGTGCAGACCCAACCAACAAACTCAAAAATCAATTTACAATGGCCAGACCAACCAGCAAAGGTGCAATCCAAATATGCAGTGCATACAAGTAACCCAAGTAATACAAGAACAGTGCATAGAACAATGTGCACAGATACAAGTTCAAGTGCTCAGTGCACACCAGGTTACAACATGGCGAAGACTACAATGCAATGCAAACAGAAGTGCACTAGAACAATGCACATGCAAAGATACAAAGACCAGCTGCAAAATGAATACATATGCAACAGCAAGTCTGAAATGCAACAGTGAAGAATATGGAGCTACAGGAAGGGAATCATCAAGTCAGGCATGAAGAAAACACAGTGAAGAGACCAAGTGCATGACTAAACTAACAAATGCAAACTCAGTAAACATATATGCACATGAACAACATGACATGAACAATGCAAAACAACGACACAGTGGCAACATGCTCGAAGACTACACAAATGATCAAGTACAGGTGAAGTAAATCATGTCAAAGAAAATGCATGAAAGCTACAAACTGCAACATGCTTGAAGATGGTTACCAACACAAGACTGCAACCAAAAGGTCAGAGATACACAAGTTTACATGTGTGCCAATACCAAATGCATGTAACCAAGACAGTGCAACATTACAAGAGAACAAAGACCAAATGAAGTCAGCAGTGATAATGGTCGAGAATTATACAAATGTTTGAAGACTACAGATGAAGCCAGAGACAGTGTAAGTACAGGTGAACAACGACTTCAAATTCAAGTACAGACCAAATGAAGTTCTGATTCAATCCCATAGCAAAATCAAGTCACAATGAAAGTACAAACCCAAAAATATATGCATACACACATACAAATGTATATATGCACATATAAAGTAAACTGGTGAATGTGTAGTAGGAACACAAGACAGTGGCAAGTACAAGGCAGTGCAGAAATCAAGCCGAAAGAATAAATTCGTATTTTTTTGATTAAGTCTTTGATTAAGTCAAAGATTTCTAATTTGGAAAGAAATCTTTGCAGCAAATTTCTCGAATTCATATATGGACAGTATTAATTCAAATGAGGACCGAGACAGCAAATACAGCAAGATATCTTCGAATCAATTAATTCGAATTCAAATATGGTCAGCATTTATTCGAAGTTGAATCAAGAAAGGAACACTCCAAATCCAGAACAAATTCAGGAAAATAATCAACGACATGAAGAAATCAAATCTGACAGTGTTAATTAGGGTTTCAACCCTATAAATACACCCCAAGAAATCATCATAGATACAGAACAATCGAGTTCGAAAATCACAAAACCACAAACAAGCAAAAAGATTACATACCGCACCAGTAAACTCGATTATCAGAGAATGAGCTAGCAACAAGCATCAAATCATCAGAGAACGAGCGTGAGAAAGATCAACACAAGTCAAAGAATCAATCATCAGAACAAAGCCCCAAATCTCACAGAAGAACCGAAGCCCTAAATTGAAAAAGAAAAGGATCGGCCATTTTTTTCTCACAAACAAAAGAAAATGGACCGGGTAAAATAAAGGGAAGTGACCGTATACCATATATTTGTATTGGGTTAAGTTTTTTTTTATAAAAGCAAGATAATTTAAATAGTTTTAAATTTAGTGCTTGCTTTTATAATTTGGTTTATTCGTATGTTCTTTTCAAAACAAAACATGATAATTTATCACCTAGGGTTTAGGTGTTGACAGATTGTCTAGTTAGAGTTAGTCCAGTTAGCAGGGTTTGCAAGTTTGCAAAACTCAATAGGCGGTAGCAGGATTTGCAAGTCTGTTAAAGTGTTTGTAAGCGAGAAACTGTTTAATTCTAATAGAAATCTGGGAATGCAGCAGTAGGCAGGGGTTGCCGAAGCTGGGTAAATTCTGTGTGTGATTTATTTTTCAGCATATTTATTTCTGCAGCTTGCTTCTGTGTTTAATTCGCAGAGATTTGTTATAACCCTATTCACCCCCCCTCTAGGGTTAATCTAGATCCTACAAGTGGTATCAAAGCGAGGTATTTTACTTTAACTCTAGAGTCATGAATCCACCAAATAATGCTTTTTCTGAGGGGCAATCTATTGCTAGGCCACCCATGTTTAATGGGAATGATTATGCTTATTGGAAAGTTAGAATGAGTATTTATCTTAGTTCTGTCGATTATGATGTTTGGGATATTATTGAAACTGGCTATAAATCCCCCACTATAGTAGTTGGTGATACTGAGATTCCTAAACCTAAGGATAGGTGGGATGCTAACGATAAGAAATTAAAAACTACAAATGCCAAAGCAATGAACGCTTTGATCTGTGCTCTTGATAAAAATGAATTTAATAGAATTTCTCATTGTACAACAGCACAGGAGATTTGGCACACTCTGGAGGTGACACACGAAGGAACTTCTCAAGTCAAGGAGTCACGACTAGCTCTATTTAGCAATGAATACGAAAACTTTGTGATGGAAAAGGGCGAGAGCATAAAAGATATGTTTGGACGATTTTCAACTTTGGTGTACAATGCTAGAGCGCTTGGGAAGGTCTTCACTGAAGTAGAGCTTGTACGGAAGATACTGCGAGTCTTACCAATGAACTTTGAGGCAAAAGTCACTGCGATACAAGAATCAAAAGATCTGAGTAAACTAAGCATGGAGGAGTTGATCGGAAACTTGATGACATATGAGCTTGAGCTAAAGGCAAAGGAGGAACGTAACAACTCCGAATCAAAAAAGAAGACGATTGCCTTAAAAAGAAAAGAAGAAAGCGGTGAAGAAGAAGGAGATCCAATTGAAGAGCTTGCGATGGCTGTCAATAATCTTAGAAAATGGTCAAAATTCAGGCCACGCAAGAAGAAAACAAGTGGTAATAAGTCAAAAGATTCTGATGATTCCGATAATGAATTAACATGCTTTAACTGCAAAAAGCCTGGCCACTTCAAACAAAAATGTCCACTTCTCAAGAACAACAAAGGAAAGAAAAAGAAGAAGAAGGCCTTTGCAGCAACTTGGGATGATGAAGAAGGAGAAGAAGTTTCAGATAATAGCTCAGAAGAGGCTAACTTATGCCTTATGGCAAAATCAGATTCAGAAACAAGTTCAGAGGAATCCAGTGAGGTACATAACTATTCTTATAAAGAACTTGTTTTGATGTGTTATGATTTTACTAATACAATTGATACTCTTGAAACTAAAATTGAAAAATTGAAGTCTGACAGGAGAGAACTCGTTCATGAGAATACTAGGTTAGAAACTGAACTTGAAAATATTCAAAACCTAGACTGTAAAAAATGTAAAATTTTAGATTCAGAAATATCAAGACTTAAGAATAGCTTCGATAATCTTGAAAAAGAAAACTCGAGTCTTAAGGAAATCATTGACACTAGAAAAAGGGATTTTATAAATAGATGCACCACACTTGTGACTGAAAACACAACACTAAAAACCAAAGTCCAAAATCTTGAGAAATCTCTGAATAAATTTTCAAGAGGAGAAAAATCGTTTAACATGTTATTGGGAAATCAACTCTTTGCTAACAACAGAAAAGGACTAGGTTTTGGGAAAACACAGGCTGATGATCATGCAAAAGGTAAGAGTGTTTTTGTTAGAAGTGAAATTGGACATCGTGTTGAAAATTGTAGTCATAGGAACAAGAACACAAAATTTATACAAGTTTGGGTTCCTAAGAATTCTACAAACAAATTTCATGTCTATAGGAACAAAAATAAAAGGACGAAACAAGTTTGGGTTCCAAAGGGATTGTTTGTTCACAATGCTTCAATTACTAATATCATTGGACCTAAGAGTTTCTCTAGGTCATCCTCCTCTCTCTTTATGTAGGTCTGTTGGCGGGCTAAGGAGCAACAAGAATGGTTTCTAGATTCAGGTTGTTCTAGACATATGACAGGTGATAAATCTAAGTTCTTTAGCCTAGATAAGTTTAGAGGTGGAAATGTGATCATGGGAGATAATAGCAAGTGTAAGATTATTGGGAAAGGTGAAGTAAGTAATGGTACTTTTTCCTTGACTAATGTTTTATACGTTGATAATTTGCATCACAATCTCATTTCTATTAGCCAACTATGTGACAAAGGTATGAATGTGGTTTTCGATAGTGATACTTGCAAAATCATTGATAAAACTTCTAATAACATTGTTTTTATGGGCAAAAGAAAAGGAAATGTTTACTCACTTTCGTTTGACAATCTAAATCTTTCCAGATGTTTGGTAGCCACTGACGAAGAGGCGTCTTTATGGCATAGGAGACTTGGACATGCTAGCATAAGTCTCTTAAGAAATCTTGAAACGAAAGAATTAGTCAGAGGGTTACCACATCAGAAATTTAAAGATAACAAAGTGTGTAAAGCATGTTCCTTGGGCAAGCTTAGTCGATCATCATTTCGCCCTAAAAACATTGTTAGCACATCAAGGGTCCTCGAATTAATTCATATGGACTTATTTGGACCAAATGAAATTGCAAGCTTGAATGGAAAACGTTATTGTTATGTATTGGTTGACGATTATTCTAGATTTACATGGGTTTATTTCTTAGCCAAAAAGTCTGAATCTTTTGATTATTTTTCAAAATTTGCTAAACTTGTTCAAAATGAAAAAGGAGTTTCAATTAAAACTTTGAGAAGTGATCATGGAGGCGAATTTGAAAATTTAGAATTTGAAAACTTTTGTGAAGAAAATGGTTTAAAACATGAATTTTCTGCCCCACGAACACCTCAACAAAATGGGGTGGTTGAAAGGAAAAATCGTACATTACAAGAATTGGCTAGATCCATGTTGAGTGAGTATAAACTACCTCTAACTTTTTGGGCAGAGGCGGTGAATACTTCGTGCTACGTAATGAATAGAGTAATGATAAGACCAATACTTGGCAAAACTGCTTATGAAGTGTGGCATGAAAGGAAACCTAACATCTCTTATTTTCGTGTTTTTGGATGTCCTTGTTTCATTCTTAACACAGGTGATCAACTTGGAAAATTTGAATCAAAGGCCGATGAGGGAATTTTCATGGGCTATTCAACAAGGAGAAAGGCTTACAGGATATACAACAAACGAACAAAGACAATTGTTGAATCAGTCAATGTGAAATTTGATGAATCTGATGATGGGGTAGATCATGAAGGCATTAAAGAAGGGACATCTACTGAGAAAGATGGAAGTAGGACTGTTGATGCTGATAGATTGAAGTTCAAATCCAATCATCCTCCTGAATTGGTTATAGGAGATCCTACGGAAGGAATACGCACTCGCTCTGCATTTGATAAAAATTTGTGTGCGTTTTGTTGTCATAGTGGTTTTATTTCTGAAATAGAACCTGATTCTGTTGAAATGGCTCTTAATGATGAAAGTTGGGTTTTAGCAATGCAAGATGAACTTAATCAATTTGAGAGAAATAAAGTTTGGAAATTAGTTCCTAGGCCTAATGACTATCCAATTGTAGGAACTAAATGGGTGTCCAAAAACAAACTTGATGAATCAGGAAATGTAATTAGAAACAAAGCTAGGTTGGTCGCAAAAGGATATAACCAAATAGAAGGCATAGATTTTGATGAGACATTTGCACCAGTTGCTAGGTTAGAAGCCATTAGAATTTTGCTCAGCTTTGCTTGTTATAAAGGTTTCAAACTAAAACAAATGGATGTAAAAAGTGCATTTCTAAATGGTGATCTGAAAGAAGAAGTTTTTGTTGAACAACCCCCCGGTTTTGAAAAACACGATTTTCCAAATCATGTGTATAAACTTGAAAAAGCATTATATGGTCTTAAGCAAGCCCCTAGAGCTTGGTATGACTGCCTTTGTACATATCTTCTGGAAAATGGCTTTGAAAAGGGGAGTGCTGACACGACACTGTTTCTATTACATAAAGGAAGTGATTTTTTGATTGTTCAGATTTATATGGATGATATCATTTATGGTGCTACTAATGAACTCTTGTGCGAGAAATTTGAACAAGTCATGCAGGCTAAATTCGAGATGAGCTTGGTTGGAGAATTGAAATATTTTCTTGGATTTCAAATCAAGCAAAGCAGTGATGGCATTTTCATTTCGCAATCCAAGTATGTGTTGGAACTGTTGAAGAAATTTGGAGTTGAGAACTCCAAACCATTGAGAACTCCTATGAGCCCATCAACAAAGTTGGACAAAGACGAGAAAGGAAGTGCTGTTGATCAGAAAAAATATCGAGGGATAATTGGTTCACTTCTCTATCTTACTGCTTCTAGACCTGATATTATGTTTTCTGTGTGTTTGTGTGCACGTTTTCAATCTAATCCTAAAGAATCTCATTTGAAAGCCACTAAACGAATTTTGAGATATCTTTGACACACACACAAATTTGGATTATGGTACCCTTCTTGTGAAAACTTTGATTTAGTTGGTTATTCTGATGCTGATTATGCTGGTTCATTGGTTGACAGGAAAAGCACCAGTGGGACATGTTTCATGCTAGGACATTCATTAGTTTCATGGTCAAGTCGAAAACAGAATTGTGTTGCATTATCCACCACTGAAGCAGAATATATTGCTTTAGGAAGTTGCTGTGCTCAAATTTTATGGATGATGCAAACTCTTTCTGATTTTGGCTTAGTTTATAAACAAGTTCCATTAAAATGTGACAGTAAAAGTGCAATAGACTTATCAAATAATCTTGTTCATCATTCACGCACAAAAAACATTGATGTGAGACACCACTTTCTTAGAGATCACATTGCTAAGGAAGACATTTGCATTGAATATATTTCAACTGAGGCTCAACTTGCTGATATTTTCACAAAACCCCTCCCCGAAGACAGATTTTCTAGATTACGTTTGGATTTGGGGATTATAGAAATTGACTAACCATTTTTTTTCATTTTAGGTTGAAATATTCTTGGATATATACTTTCAACTTCAATTTCTAGGATTCAAACAAGTTTTGGATATTTTCCAAAGATTGATTCGAATATGGTATTCAGTACTGGATATTACATAATATAATTAACTTGATAACTTATTCCACGATCATTTCTATTTCTACCATCTTTCTATCGTTCATAATGGTTTGATAAAATAAGAAGAGTGAATTATTTCAAATTTAAAAAAAAAATAAAAAATAAAAAATAAAAAAAAAATAAAAAAAAAATAAATAAATAAATAATAATAACTCTCATGCATCCATTCTCATTTAAAAGTCCTTATGGTTATGCATGGATGGAGCATGTGAGTGAATTATTTTTATCATTACTCCATTCTCATTTAAAAGTCCTTATGGTTATGCATGGATGGAGTATGGTAACTAAGTATTCTGGTCTCACTTAATAGTCTGGATGCTTAGACTTATAAGTAACTGCTAATCCCATTTAAAAGTCCTTATGGTTATGCGTGGTTAGTAAGTGCTTATTTTTTGTGCTTAAATTTCAAATTAATGTTAAAATATCTCTCTTCTTATTAAAACTAATCATCGATCCATCCTCTACAATATGGAAGTTTTTATCTCGTTATGATATATTATTTTTTGTTCCTACTATTCCATTTTTTTTGTCAGTCTTTTGATAATGACAAAAGGGGGAGAAGAACAAGATTTTGATGAGAAAGTAAATATTTTTTTGACCTATTTCAACAAATTTGGTTAAATGTTGTTGGTTAATTTTTCTTTAGTTCTTTTATTCTTTTGTAATTTTTTTGTTATCATCTAAACAGGGAGTGGTCTTGGTTGTAGGGGGAGCATTCAAATTGGAGGAGCTAAAAATTTCGTGTTCAAACACATGTATTAGCATTTCAAAATCTTCAATATATATGTTTGTCATCATCAAAAGGGGGAGATTGTTTGATGTGATTTTTTGTTTGATGATAACAAACATATATATATATATATATATATATCAATATATATATGTGTTTGCAGTTTGGACTATATTCATATTGAATAATTATACTATTGCACAGAATCTATATAATTCAACTAGTATTTTTTATTCAATATAATATTTTATTACAACACTTAAACAATACAAAGTTTTCAGCTCTCTCTATATATATACATACATCAGTTCATACATTTTACTTTTCTCACTACAACACTCAACGCTCAGTTTTTCACTCTGTCTGCACATCTGCATCTATCTGCATTGTCCAGCTCCACTTCTCGTCCTGTCTCCTGTGTACCTGTATAATTAGCAACTACAACAGTAATCTGAAAACAAACAAATTTAAATTTGCAAAAATAAAATTTGTTTGTGTCTCAGATACATGGGTTATTGTCATCATCTTTGATTGTGCAATATCTGTGCATATCAGTATTTTTTATCAGGAACAGGCAATTATAAGTGGCTGCAGTACACACGTATACATTCGTATACGTGTGCACTGCCACGCCAACTCGTGTGCACAAACTACAACAAAACACAAATTCATTCAAAGCAACATAACAGAGAAGAACAAAGACCAAGTGCAGACCAGAGGAACCAGTGAAAATAGTGGACATCAAGTACACAAATTCAATTACAAGAACATCACAAGTTGCCAACATACACTTCAGGTCAACATTAATGAATGTATATGACTACACTGACACAAAGCACAAAAGTGCAACAGCAAATGCAATGACCATGTACAGGTGCAAGTGAATCAGAATGAAGCATGCAACAGAGACCAAGAACAAGCACAACATGTATCAGTGGATCTGCATACATGAATACCAGATGTTCAAGTGAAGTTCAGGTAAAGGTTATGGAGACCAGAGCATAGAAATGTGCAGACCCAACCAACAAACTCAAAAATCAATTTACAATGGCCAGACCAACCAGCAAAGGTGCAATCCAAATATGCAGTGCATACAAGTAACCCAAGTAATACAAGAACAGTGCATAGAACAATGTGCACAGATACAAGTTCAAGTGCTCAGTGCACACCAGGTTACAACATGGCGAAGACTACAATGCAATGCAAACAGAAGTGCACTAGAACAATGCACATGCAAAGATACAAAGACCAGCTGCAAAATGAATACATATGCAACAGCAAGTCTGAAATGCAACAGTGAAGAATATGGAGCTACAGGAAGGGAATCATCAAGTCAGGCATGAAGAAAACACAGTGAAGAGACCAAGTGCATGACTAAACTAACAAATGCAAACTCAATAAACATATATGCACATGAACAACATGACATGAACAATGCAAAACAACGACACAGTGGCAACATGCTCGAAGACTACACAAATGATCAAGTACAGGTGAAGTAAATCATGTCAAAGAAAATGCATGAAAGCTACAAACTGCAACATGCTTGAAGATGGTTACCAACACAAGACTGCAACCAAAAGGTCAGAGATACACAAGTTTACATGTGTGCCAATACCAAATGCATGTAACCAAGACAGTGCAACATTACAAGAGAACAAAGACCAAATGAAGTCAGCAGTGATAATGGTCGAGAATTATACAAATGTTTGAAGACTACAGATGAAGCCAGAGACAGTGTAAGTACAGGTGAACAACGACTTCAAATTCAAGTACAGACCAAATGAAGTTCTGATTCAATCCCATAGCAAAATCAAGTCACAATGAAAGTACAAACCCAAAAATATATGCATACACACATACAAATGTATATATGCACATATAAAGTAAACTGGTGAATGTGTAGTAGGAACACAAGACAGTGGCAAGTACAAGGCAGTGCAGAAATCAAGCCGAAAGAATAAATTCGTATTTTTTTGATTAAGTCTTTGATTAAGTCAAAGATTTCTAATTTGGAAAGAAATCTTTGCAGCAAATTTCTCGAATTCATATATGGACAGTATTAATTCAAATGAGGACCGAGACAGCAAATACAGCAAGATATCTTCGAATCAATTAATTCGAATTCAAATATGGTCAGCATTTATTCGAAGTTGAATCAAGAAAGGAACACTCCAAATCCAGAACAAATTCAGGAAAATAATCAACGACATGAAGAAATCAAATCTGACAGTGTTAATTAGGGTTTCAACCCTATAAATACACCCCAAGAAATCATCATAGATACAGAACAATCGAGTTCGAAAATCACAAAACCACAAACAAGCAAAAAGATTACATACCGCACCAGTAAACTCGATTATCAGAGAATGAGCTAGCAACAAGCATCAAATCATCAGAGAACGAGCGTGAGAAAGATCAACACAAGTCAAAGAATCAATCATCAGAACAAAGCCCCAAATCTCACAGAAGAACCGAAGCCCTAAATTGAAAAAGAAAAGGATCGGCCATTTTTTTCTCACAAACAAAAGAAAATGGACCGGGTAAAATAAAGGGAAGTGACCGTATACCATATATTTGTATTGGGTTAAGTTTTTTTTTATAAAAGCAAGATAATTTAAATAGTTTTAAATTTAGTGCTTGCTTTTATAATTTGGTTTATTCGTATGTTCTTTTCAAAACAAAACATGATAATTTATCACCTAGGGTTTAGGTGTTGACAGATTGTCTAGTTAGAGTTAGTCCAGTTAGCAGGGTTTGCAAGTTTGCAAAACTCAATAGGCGGTAGCAGGATTTGCAAGTCTGTTAAAGTGTTTGTAAGCGAGAAACTGTTTAATTCTAATAGAAATCTGGGAATGCAGCAGTAGGCAGGGGTTGCCGAAGCTGGGTAAATTCTGTGTGTGATTTATTTTTCAGCATATTTATTTCTGCAGCTTGCTTCTGTGTTTAATTCGCAGAGATTTGTTATAACCCTATTCACCCCCCCCCCTCTAGGGTTAATCTAGATCCTACAAGATCCGCTTCATTTATTTCGGAAATCAGAAGCTCGTACCCGTCTAATGCTCTTTCTTGGAGCATACTAGAGGCCGCCTGAACACGGTGAAGATCAATAAGATTCATGCGAGAAAAGATTCGATCGCACGATCTCAGCCAAGCCTGAACTTCAATAATGGTTTCAGAACCTTTGAATGGCTTTCCACCCAAATTGGTATAATCGCTGCACAAACGTGCAAATCCAGACCTAGGGTGAGTAGATTCCGGATTAGAACCGGCTGCTTGAGCATTCTTTACTAGATCAAGAAGCTGCTGGGCAGACATAAATACTCCATCTTGGGGAGTAGTACTAGATTGACCGAGGTTGGGACGGCCAGGTCTAACCATTTCTCTTCATTAAGAAAGAAAGAAGAAGAAAAAGGTTATTTACAAAATGAATATCAAACAATAATGATTGGTAAAACAAGGAATCACAAAAGAAAATAGGATAGGACGGTTCAAAGATCCGAATAAAATCCTAAGGCACGACTCCTAAGATGGACTCAGGATGATGATCCTTGTTAAATTATTCTACATTGTTCCGAAGTTTGGTTCTGATACCAAGCTGTGACGCCGCACCTCTATACCCACGCTAGCCAAGGACACTACGGGGTAATGCCGTCAACTAGCGCGGAGGATAAGGCTGTCGAGGAGCGACCATCCCTGTAATTGCTTCGTGCGAGCACCGGTATGTCAGATAGTTTAAGATGCATTTCATTTCAAGAGGAAATTCGACATGCCGATACAAACTCAAAGCTACTACACAGTGGCTATATAAAATCTTCGAAAACAAATATAGTAATATCATAACACAAATCAATCACAGAAGTTCATATCACAAAGGCGGAAACAGATATGAATATTACACATAAAGTGTACATCAGAGTAGTGGTCAAACAAGATCCACAGTATCACAAAAGAATAGTTACAAGTGCCACTCAAAAGAATAAGTATACATCAATGAGTCTATATCTCAAAGGTATACAACCAAAAACTACTAATCAAGTAGTTAGCCAAAAGTCAGGATAATAATCCCAGATGAGAAGTCAAGCAGAAGCACCTGTAACATCTCGGTCTGACCGAGTATTATTTAATAAGAAAATAATAAACGGATCATTCTAGCTATAAATATCATATAAAATGAAAAAGGACAAGAGATATGACATAAACATATGATAACCATAAAACCATACTGTGATAAGTATGTAATTGAAAATCAGCAAGAGATTAACCAATATCACCAGAATCTTCTCAAAGATCAAAAAGGAATGTCATACTCCTTATTTACCAAATCACCAAACTATAAATATTGACAATAATATCACTGCCAATCACAAAAGTTAATGACACACAAATTCACCAATACACAAAAATTGATAACACATATCAATGAAAATCACGAAAATTGGTGAAACACATAAATTCCAGAAATCATCGATGGAAATCCAGAAATCACAAGAAGGGGGAGGCCTATCACAAAATGGGAGAATAAAAACTCACCAACACGTGTATCACAAAATGAAACGCAATTCCATGGTTGCTACCCATTAATTTTGAGCCGAAGCTCCACAAAACGGCCCGAAGACCATGGGTCGCTACCCTACTAATTTGAGTCGAAACTCCACAAAAGCGGGGTTTAGTCTCCCTCGCAAACAAAGAGACATCGCACATTGCTAGTCTAAATCACAAAAATGATCATCATCAATTATCAAGAAGTGTCAATTACACTAAGCTAGTAAATATATGAGCTTAGCTTCATGTTCCATAACCACTAGCTTAACTTAAATATTTATGAAAAATTGTAGATCTCCACTAGAAAATTGTCACAAGAGATTCAATCGAACAAGTCCAAGAATTAACTGACGAAGTAAATGCAAGCATTTCATACCACTTGTTTTACTAAGTCATTTAATTAGATTTCTCATACGAGTGAGATAAAGATTTTTATATACTAGTAGATTGGAAAACGGTTTTATAAACAAGCTTTGTAATAAAATAGTGTTCAAATCGTTTTGATGAAAGGGTTTTGATTTTTTTTACTACTAGTATTGAAACCTTTATATTTTTAAAGTGACAAATCACAAAAACGATTGTAGAAACAATCAATCACAAAAATTCACATTCGAAGACGTGAATTAATTCCAATAAATCGATATCAAATCCATCAAAATGGATATTTCCAAAAAAAATTCCAAAATAGAAGTCATCAAAGTCGAATAATTGATAGCTTCAACTAGGAATCAAACGAACTGATAAAAATTGGACCAAGCAAGAATATGAAAAAATAGTCATAATAGACAAATTGGAGCAGGTCAGTCGACTCGCTCACTGAGTTCAGTCGACTGATCACAGTCCCTGAAAATTTGCGGGATACTAGTCAGTCAACTGAACTCGGAGAGTCAGTCGACTGACTGCAGGGAAACAGAGCCCCATGGCTCTGCAGATGGCTCTCGGAATGCATAATAGCTACAGCCAGTCGACTGACCGGAAATGTCAGTCGACTGACTGAAGCCTAGGCAATTTTCCGTCCTATATGATTTCTATGCAATCTCCTCCAATTCGCGACCAAACGAGCAATGGCGCTAGGGATTTATGCCAAACGGCAACCCGGCCTTATAGGCTCTTCGATGCATCACCAAAAACAAGTTCAAACAACAAAGGTATGATTTTTGAAGATTTGAACTCAAAACACTAAAATTTGGAATATTCACAAAACCAATCCAAATCAAAATCAAATACACATGAATAAGTGTTAGGAATTCATACCCAACAATCAAAGATAATCATAGGCTTAGATGTGAGATAAAAATCTCACCTTTTCACAAAAATAAGGAAGGAGAAGCTTGAAAGGAAAAGGAAGAATCAACCACATTTCAACACAACCCAAATGAGCTTGAATCTAAGCTCAAAAGAAGAACATTTCCAAAGTTAGGTTTAGGAATTTCTGAAATTGAAAGGAGAATGAGTTGGAGAAGAAGAAGATGATGCTTACCAATAGCTTCTCTTTTGATTTGGAGCTAGAACTTGATTTGCAAATGAAAACTAGGGCTTGGAGTTTTAATTTCCCATTCCTCTCTCCATTGTTGCTAAAGCTTGAGTATTAGGAAATAGAAATGAAGTAATGAAGAGAAGAGGGGTGAAGCTTGGGTCTAATGGGCTGAAACAAAACCAAAGCCCTAAGTGAAAAAGTAGCAAAATTCCACTAACTCCAAACATATCAAAGTTTATACTCAAAAAGGTTGCAAACGTCATTTTGAACTCAATGGGGGTGGTCTCGAGTCCTAATTCGACTGTTTGCAAAAAGTAGCTTTTCGGACCAAAATCCGACTAACGATTTTATATTAAAAATAAAATATTTAAATATTCAATCGTAAAATATGCGGGTTGTTACATTAATTTTCATAAACTTAGCTAAATTATTATAATACTTAGTTAAAATAGCTAATTTTGTAAAACTTAGTTAACTTTTATAAAAATTAACTAAATCGGTTAATTTTTATAAACTTAGTTATTTTTTTGAAAAAAAATTCTTAACTTTTAATGTTAATTCTTTTTTTTTTTGAACTGGTGCTTTATATACAACAAATCATTTGGACAATATATCCCATGTCAAATAAACATTCGAAAGCAAGTTTCGAACTTGTGACATCCTGCACCAAAGCCGAATCAATTAACCACTTGGACAAAGGTGCTTGTCAAATGTTAATTCTTATAAACTTAGTTTCTTTAACAAAATTTAGTTAATTTTTATAACTTTTTTTGAACTTGGCCAATTTTTATAAATTTAGTTAGCTTGGTTAAAATTGAAAAAAGCTTAGTAATTTTTATAAATGTATTAACGAATCAATAAAACTATGTGGCAATGTCAAAAATTATAACAGGCCTAGGTTAACCTAGGATAGTTATTAATTTTGATTTTTTATAAAAAAATTATAACAAGATTAAAAAGTAATATTTATGAACAATTCATAATAGAATTTCAATGAACTCACCTAAACTATGTAGTAAAAGGTCCAAGCGGAAAATAATAACTCACTACATGTCAACTTATGATTGAGATATATGAATAAATTCCAACAAGAAGGGGAAATTCGGTAAATCCCAAAATTTACTCGTAGGGAAACAAATTAGATGTGTTGGTCATTTGGTGATTGAGTGGTACATAGAGAACAAACCTAGTACGTCTAATATATGTACAAATATGCCTTCATCCATTAAAAATAGTGAGGAATTATACACTTACATCTGAATATTATGAATCCATTAAGTTAATAGGTTTTGTGACTACTATCAAGGATTTAATCTGCGAAAATAAAGACAAAGAAGTATAAAGTAAAGAATCTGAAATAGGGATTAGTAAAAAAGTTATCAAGGCTGGTTAGTAGGAGAAAGTCGAAAAACAAAAACCTACAATAAACACGCTAGCAAAAACAACATATACCTGTTGGGCTCCAATGGCACAATTTCCATCTCCTTAATATAATAAATAAAATCGATTTTATGGTAAATGATTGTTATAATCCATTATTATTAGTGCTTATATTTATACACCAGATACCCGTCAGCCTATAAATTTTTGAAGCATTTCAACTATATGCATTGATCATCATAATGAGGAATAACGAATGAAGAAATTGAAAAATGGAGGTACCTTGAGAAAGATGAGCTGAACCAAATGACATAAAGCTTGGTTCACAGGATGCATAGATAAGATTGGTTGACAAAAAACAAAGAAATCCTAAATAAGGAAAGTTAGGGAGACGAAATACAAAATCATAAGACTGATTAACCAAAAACTACATTATGCAAACTCAAAATTCATATCAAACTAATCGAATTACCATGAATATTTGTTATTCACAAAAAACATAAACATGACAACCATATTTATGCATAGTTAAGGGAAAAAAGAAAAAGAAGAAAAGGGGGAAGAAAAGAAAAAAAGAAAAAAGAAAAAAAAGAAGAGGGGGGGGAGGGTTGGGCTGAATGTAGCAGGCTAGGCCTTCTTTTTGGAGGGTAAACAAAAATTTAGTTTATAATTAAGTTTATTTATTTTTTAAGTATTGTTATATTAAATTCTGCAAATTTTTTGCATACGAGGTTTGCTTCGAATGAAACAAATTGCATTAGATTTGTATCGGCGAAGGCTACGTCTTGGAGTTGGTTGAGATTTATTTGAAGCTGGAAAAAATTTTAGTTTCAAATAAAAGGTGAGTGTTTTATACGCTCACGATGAACTAAATATGTTTATGTTAGTTAAATCTATATCGTGGAGTGATTTAAATTTATTGACTGTTGTTGAGTAAGTTTAATTGACATTTAAATCGATATGAATCAAAATGATAGAAATTTGAATTGATAGTTCGAATGGAAATGGAAATTAAATTGTTGGTTAAACTCCTGGTTATTGATGGCTAGTTAATTGCTATGATATTTTGACTGTTTGGATGCTTGGTTGTGATGGATGTTATTGATTAATATTTGGATGATTTAGATGTTTATTTAATTTATACATGTCCTGATATCACCGTGTAATTTATTTACAGTATATAAAAATGTAAATCTAATTATTTTGAATAAATTAAGAAATAGATTGAAATGATACATACCTATGACATTTATTTGGATTAAAATGATATATATCCATACCTGAAATTAAATCGAAAAAATTATTCCCTCGGCCATAGGATAGAAAATCATATATGGATAACGAATTGGTTAAATTAAATGATCTTAAAAATTGTGATTTGAATTTTTTTTAAATGATTTTGATTTTAAGAAATAAAATTGAATTTATGGAAATGGAATCATTTTTGAACTCGAGCTTGAGATGTAAAAAATGAACTTGTCAACTGGAATTGTTTAAAAATTCATGTTTGAAATTTTGAAGTTATAATTGAGAAACCACTTGAATTCTGGAAATTGATTTGTTTTAAAAAGGTTCGAACTCCTACTCGAACTTTGAATTAAATCCAAGTAAAGTAATTTAAATGGATATTTTAAAACTTGGGCTTGGAATTGAATTATTTATAGAGATTTGAATCTTAAATTGAATATTAAAGTTAAAATTAATTTAAGTGGTTAAAATCGAAATTCTGAAATCGAACTCGAATTTGTATAAATCGAAATGGTTTAAAATTGTGAACCGAAATGAAATTAATTCAAATTCGAATAGAACTGAAATCAGTTGGAACTGAAATTGGATTAATTAGAATTGAAATTGAAATTAATTTGAATTAAAATTGAAAGCGAAGTTAATTCGAATTGAAATCAGAATTGAATCAATTAAAATGGAAATGGGAATTAAAAGTGATTTGAATTGGAAAATTTGGTATTAAATTAGTTTGACATTGAAACTATTTTCAAATAAAATATTTAAATATAAACTATTTAAATCTATCTTTTTAGACATTTAAATTAACTTGATTTTCTAAGTTATTTACTATATAAACCATTTTAATACTCAAAGTATTTTCTACAAAACTATTTTAACTATTAAACTATTTTAAAACTATTCAAACTAGTTTCTAAAAATTCAAAATGGTCAAGGCTGAAATATGATATTTAAATCATTGATTTAAATACGAATTGGGTTAAAATGAAGTTATAACCTAAATTGAAATTCGAAACAACTGTGGAAGCCAAACCGAGTTAGTGGGGCGAAAATGATTTTGAGTGAAATAGTATACTTTGAGTAAATATGATGATTTCGAAATGAAACTGATTTATAAGCAAATATGATATTTTGATATGAAGTAGAATTGTTTTCGAAATATTAAAGTATCAACCGGTGTGTAAAATGACGTTTGGTTGTTAAAGAGACCGGGTCCTCTTATTGGCATACTCTCTGTCAACATGGAACCACTTTAACAACTATGTATGTGGAGGAGGCTCTAGAACAAAGTGGTTGGATTTGGCATCGTTTGCTGGATTCGAAGAAAGGGAATGATGATGCATAGATCCTGCACTTATGCTAATTTAAAATGACTAAAACAAGACGGATTGACAGGGCCAAGCGGGCTTGCTACCCTTAGCAGACATCCATTCTTTGATTTCTTGGACTTGGTCCATATTATTACTCTTGTTGTTGGTTTTGATTGGTGCACCATGATTTTGGGCTAACCTCCCTTTGACTCGACATTTGATGGATGGACGCGGTGGGTGGTTGTGGCTACGTTGCCTTACCACCAGTCCTACGACCCGAACTGGTAGTATCCTAATTTGGACATTGCCTCACGTGCCTTGTCATACTTTTATACCTATACGAGACCACTATGATTTTGATTTAGTGTCGTCGTATCATGGCGCATCCCTATCCACTGATGGTTTACTAGTGTTTTATATGCAAACTATATGACAATGCTTAAAAACACGTTAAGGGGGATCAATGTAAAGCCTTACCGCTATGAAAAATATTTATTTTAATGATTAGACATTATATATGTAGCGTATTCTACTACATATAAATATTTTGATCGATCCTTAAGAGATGAAAAATCCCGTAACATCTCTTGAGTTATTGCACGCACGTCATACACTGGATAGGAGATGTGAAACCCGTAAAAATTTCTGACATCGTAGCATTCATTTTATATGTGATATCGATTTGACTCATAAAAATATTTTAGTCCTGGCCCGAGTGTTTTGTCTTTTCATTACGCTCGGGCCAGCTCTGAGTTTTCAACGAATTGAAGATCATTTTTCTGGAGGACAAAGACAAAGATTTAGCATATTATTACTATTTTTATTCTCTGCATCATGCTATTTTGTTGCATTAATTATTTATTCTTGTTATATATATAACTTTGATAAATGTTGTACAGATTAAAATCAAATGTATAATATAGACAGCTCAATGAACTGTTTATTTGATTATTATATTTTGTCGTCCAACTGCGAGATTTTGTTTTTGTTTTATTCTGCTTTTCTTATTTTTCTTAATTAACCTAATTTATTATCCATGTTTTGGATTTTTTAATTTGGAAATGTGTGGATTATTGTCGATTTAAACCTTTCGAAATGTGGGTCGTTACAGTTGGTATCGGAGCTTTTGTATAGTTATAACCTTAGCTTTGTGGGGTTTGACTCATTAGAGATATGACAGTAATACATAAAATGAGTCTGTTTGTGTGTCTGTATAAGAGCGCGTATCTATTAGTGAATATAAAATTGTTTTATATTGTGTTGGTTGATATGTTGAGTGGCTTATGGATTCTGGTCAATACGAGTAATCAACGTTATTGATAGGGATCTCTAAACACTTGAACAGAACAACTTAACATAGTATTGTTTTGAAATCGGGTAAATGGAATAGTTTTATCCAAATTAAATTTTATATATAAAGCAATAATTTTCAGAAATTATTATGGTATATATAGTGTGTTTGGTTGTTAGGAATGACAATATTAAATATTATCATTAATTGGTTCTTGTGCCTTACTAGAAGATGTTTATTATAAAATAAACAATGATAAAACATTTGTGAAATGTTTTAAGGAAGTGAAATTTTGTAAGCATAATTTATAAATGTGACTTATAAATTAAAATGGATTTAAAATGAGGAGAGCATCATCGACGTTCATTTTCAAGTTTCTAGGGGAGGAATTGCTACCAAATGGAGTTTTTTTTAAATAAAGTTAGTTTTGATTTTGGAAATTCAAATGGGTGAATTGATATGCCGAGGAATTGTGTATGTGTATAATTTCAAAATGTTTTGAAATACTTTAGAATGAGGTGTTTAAACTTTAGGATTTTCATTCAAAATGTTTTGTGAGAATATGAGAAAATTAAGTTGATAACTTATAATTTTGGGAATTTGTAAGTGAAACAAAGCTTTAAAAATGTTGCACGTGAATGTAAGGAAAGTAAATTTGAAATTGAATTATGGAATAAAATTTAAATTAACTTAAGTGGAATTTGAAATTTTAGCCTAAGTTAGGTTAAATAAAATAAACTTTTAGAAATGAATTAAGAAATGTACTAATTTAATAAATTAGTGAGTGAATATGATTTTGGAGTATGGCTGAAATAATGAAATTTAACAATGGAATTGTGTTAAATAAAACTAGATTGGATCTGAAATGCAAATAATTGAGATTGATTAATGAAATGGGCTAATTAAGCTAACTAATGTAATTGGAGGGTTAAATAAGATTCGGAATATGAAGGGATAAGATTGCATGTTGAAATTGAAAAATGAAATTGAATTTGATTAAAATGGATAAGACTTAAGTGTGAAGTTGTAATTAACCAAAGAACATTTGTATAAAATGTTTATAATTGACCTAAGAAAATTTGATGGTGAAATCTTAAGTTAAATTTGTATTAAAGGAATATACTAAGTAAATATTTGAGTGCAGATTAAATAAATGTGAATAACCGAAAGTGAAAGCTTGAAAATGAATAGAATAAATGCGAATAATAGAAAATAGTGTGATCGAAAGAGATCAGATTAGACATTGCGTATGGATGATATTGTAAGTCGTATGGTTTTAATAAATATTGGAAATTAAAATGCGGAATAAAATGATTTTGAATAATCGGATGTCATTGGCAAATAAAATGCAAGTATATAACCGCGAGAGCTAAATTGATGCTTTTGATTCATAACAAAATTGGGGTACCCAACAGAAAGGTACATGTTTAAATTATTATCTGAGTTTGATGGTTTTATGACTTAGCCACTTGGATTTTGTTTTTTTTTGCTGATTTGGTCCCGTAGTGGAAATTGTAGTTGTTCCGATGTAACCGTGGAAAGGAGACGCTAGCAAAAAATTTGAAAATTTAAGGAGTTAGAAACTTTTGAAGAAATTTTTGATAACTAAAAATTTGATTTCGAGTATAACTTGAAATAATCGAATGGATAGCATTATTGGGAATCTATGGATGAATTTGTAAATTTATTAAAGGTAGTAACAAGGTATCGACAAATTGGTTTTGGGAAGGTAAATGGTTTTTGGGTCATTCTTGTTACCTTGAAAATTTCGGGGACGAAATTCTTTTAAGTGTGGAGGAATTAAAAGACCCAGGATTTTGCTTATTTCAAATTGGAATATTTAATTTATTTTAAATATTTAAAAGTTAATTTTATAGATTTAATAGCTTGAATTTCAAATATAACAATTTATTGATAATTTAATTTTTAAATTAAATATTGAAATCGTTAAAATAATTTAAATCTTGGTTTTTATTTGGAAAAAATAGTTTAAAGGCTTATTAAATTTATATTCATAAGAATGAAGATGATAAAAAATTAAATTGGATTTTAAGTGATTTACTGGATTTTAAAAAAATATCTCGTTTAAATTAACAAGTGAAAATAGCCTTCCGGGGTACAGTCTTCGATTTCAATGAAACTAGTTCCATTGGATCCGTAATAGTGTATTATTATCAGATTTTAAATTTCGTAGCATTTAGATTCACCATTTGGTCGTACGGAATAGAAACAAGTTGAAATTTATATCGGAAATTAAATATTTTTATTAGGTTCAAAAGGCTATTTTCCACATACGATTGAATTGGGACTCGAGACTTGTTCCATTGCGATCGAAATAAGGGTATAACATTATGAATGTCTGGCGGAACACATTGATTGGGATCCGAAAATTATGACTAGGTATTTCTTATTTTAAATAATATACATGTAGATTTGGCTGGCAGCCTACATTCTTTCACTTCCGCCCAAACTATTCCTTTCCCCAGCCACCATACCTATAGGCTACTTTCATCATTATTTCCCTCTTTTATTTAAATAGTGGGCATGCAATAAGAAGAAGGAAAAAAATATAAGCTTTTTAAAAACTTATTGTCTAAAAAATTTTCGTTCCCTCGACCTCTTAGTTTATAGAAAGAAAAAGGAGCAAAACTGTGAATTCAAAAAAATCAAATCTAGTGAAATACAAAATGAAAATTTTCCAAACTGATTTTGAAAATCATGATTTACTTAGGGCTTCGATCTGGGATGCCATTTGGAGGGTGCGGCTTCATATTTGAATGCGTCAGTGAAGGGATAGTCAACTAGGGTTAGTGATTTTGGGGGATACATGCGTCGATTTGAGAAAGTAAGAATGGATTCATAGTCGTGGGGGTGTGGCACACCTTGGTAGTCATTTTGGTGGGTTGCGATCACTTATGGCGATTCACAATCTAGGTACGATCGAAAGGGATGTGGGGATGTTGCGTTTTACATGGAGGCTCCAGGAGTGTCGTGATGGGTATCTTCATGTCGAGTTTGAGGAGGGCGTCGTGTAATCCGAGTGAGTGTTTTATACGCTCACAACGAACTAAATATGTTAATGATAGTTAAATATATATTGTGGAGTGATTTAAATTTATTAACTGCTACTGAGTAAATTTAATTGACATTTAAATTTATATGAATTAAAATGATAGGAATTTGAAGTGACAGTTCAAATTGAAATGGGAATTAAATTGTTAGTTAAACTCCCGATTATTAATGACTTGTTAATTGTTACGATATTTTGACTGTTTGAAAGCTTGATTGTGATAGATGCTATTGATTGATATTTGGATGATTTGGATGTTTATTTAATTTATATATGTCTTGTTATCACCCTTAATTTATTACGGTATATAAAACTATAAATCGAATTATTATGAATAAATTAAGAAATATGTTGAAATGATATATACCTATGACATTTATTTGGATTAGAGTAATATATATCCATCCCTAAAATTAAATCAAAATAATTATTCACTCGGGCATAGGATAGAAAATCATATATGGACATCGAATTAGTTAAATTAAATAATCTTAAAAATTATGATTTGAAATTATTTAAGTGATTTGATTTTGAGAAATAAAATCGAATTTATGGAAACGGAATCATTTTTGAATTCGAGCTTGAAATGTTAAAAATGAACTTGTCAACCAGAATTGTTTGAAGAATCGAGTTTAAAATTTTGAAGTTATAATTGAGAAACCACTTGAATTTCGGAAATTGATTTTATTTAAAAAGATTTGAACTCTTACTCGAACTTTGAAATAAATCCAAGTAAAAGAAATTTAAATAGATATTTCGAAATTTGGGCTCGGAATTGAATTATTTATAAAGATTTGAATATTAAATTGAATATTTAAGTTAAATTTGATTTAAGTGATTTAAATCGATATTCTAAAATCGAACTCGAATTTATATAAATCGAAATGGTTTAAAATTAAGAATTGAAATGAAATCAATTCAAATTGGAATAGAATTGAAATTAGTTGGAATTGAAATCAAAATTGGATTTATTTAGAATTTAAATTGAAATTGATTTGAGTTAAAATTGGAATTGAAATTCGAATTGAAATCGAAATCGAATCGATTTAAATGGAAACGGGAATTGAAAGTGATTTGAATTGGAAAATTTGGAATTAAATCGGTTTGACTTTGAAACTAGTTTCAAATAAATTACTTTAATATAAACTATTTAAATCTATTTTAAATATTCAAATTAATTTGATTTTCTAAGCTATTTACTATATAAACCATTTTAATACTCAAACTATTTAAACTATTTTAAAACTATTCAAACTAATTCTAAAAATTCAAACTGGCCAAGACCGGAATTTTATATTTAAATCATTGATTTAAATACGAATTGGGTTAAAATAAAGTTATGACCTAAATTGAAATTCGAAATAATTGTGGAAGCGAAACCGAGATATTGGGGCGAAAATGATTTTGAGTGAAATAGTATATTTTGAGTAAATATGATGATTTCGAAATGAAATTGATTTAGAAGCAAATATGATATTTTGATATCAAGTAGAATTATTTTCGAAATATAACATTACCAATAGGTGTGTAAAACGACGTTTGGTTGTTAAAGATACCGTGGCCTCTTATTGGCATACTCTCTGTCAATATTGGAACCACTTCAACAACTGTGTACGTGGAAGAGGCTCTAGAATGAAGTGGTTAGATTTGGCGGCATTTTCTGGATTTGAAGAAAAGGAACGATGATGGATAGACCCCAGCACTTGTGCCAATTTGAAATGACTAAAACAGGATGGTTTGACAGGGCCAAGCGGGCTTGCTACCCCTAGCGGACTTTCGTTCTTTGATTTCCTGGACTTGGTACATATTACTACTCTTGTTGTTGGTTTCGACTGGCGCATCCTGATTTTGGGATAACCTCCCTTTGATTCGATGTTGGATGGATGGACGCGGTGGGCGGTCGCGACTACGATGCATTACCACCAGCCCTGCGACCCGAATTGGTAGTATCATATCTTGGACATTGCCTCACATGGCTTGTCATACTTTTATCCCTATATGAGACCACTACGATTTTGATTCAGCGTTGTCGTATCACGGCACAACCCTATCCACCGACGGTTTTCTGGTATTTTATATGCAAACCGTACGACAATGGTTAACAACGCTTTATGGTGGATCAACGCAAAGCCTTAATGCTAAGAATATTTATTTTACTAATTAGACATTATATATGTTGCGTATTCTACTACATATAAATATTTTGACGAATCCTTAAAAGATGGAAAATCTTGAAACATCTCTTGAATTATTGCATGCACGTCATACACTGGATAGGAAATATGAAATCCCGTAAACATCTCTGATGCCATGACACTCATGTTATATGCGATATCAATTTGACTCGCTTAAGAATGTTTATGTCCCGACTCGAATATTTTGTCTTTCATTACGCTCGGGTCGACCATGAATTTTCAGCGCATTGAAGATTATTTTTTTGGAGGACGAAGATAAAGATTTGGTATATTATTATTATTATTATTCTCTACATCATGTTGTTTTGCTGCATTGTTTATTTATCCCTGTTATATATATAACTCTAATAAATGTTGTATATATTAAAATCAAATGTATAATATATACAACTTCATGAACTGTTTATTTGATTACCATATTTTGTCATTCTGCTGCGAGATTCAGTGTTTGTTTTATTCTTCATTTCTTATTTTTCTTAATTTACCTCATTGGTTATCTATTTTACAGAATTTTTTAAGTTGGACATATGTCGATTATTATCAATTTAAACCTTCCGATATGTGGGTCGTTACAGTGACTTTGAGTTTTGATACATGTATGTTGAAATAAGAACTATATATAGTGACTTAGAATAAACTGTTTGCACATAAAACCCAAATTTTAACGTGTTAGTGGGTATTGGATATGATTCAAAAACTGATTCAAAAGTATCGTTCAACAAGCATCAGAGGTAAACAAGTATTTTGATACAGGAATCAAATAGTTTGAATTTCAATCAAAATATAGAGGAAATGTGTGTCTATAAGAAAGAATATTAATAAGGACTAAAATAATTCAAAAATTATAAGAAAACGACGCATTATGATTGTTAATGTTGTACTTGTATTAAAGTCATTTTAGTTTGGTTATTTTTGCATTTGAAATTGACACCTTTTATAACTAGCATTAAAGGATGTTGGGATTGTCCCAAAATGATATGCATAAGCATTATATTAAAATGTTTAATATGGAAACTGTAGTATGGATTTTTGATAGATTGGTAATAGGAATTATCATATATATTTTGTTGTCTACAGTATCACATTTCACTTATATATTTGATACATAGGGCGAGTATCGTATCTAAATCGAGATCATTAAATGATAGAGTGAGTGTTCTCGAGCATTTAGAAATTCTAGGGAATTTTTTATAGAAATAATAAATTCCTTATAAATGATAGTACAGACTCGGACTTCATAAGTGATATCGAGTATGGTGTGTCGATCCTAAGTCCATGTTAAATCTTAAGTTAAGGACTGTGACGACCCACATTTCTAACCATCCAAGTCGACAAACCTGAACACATGTCCGACTCAAAAATCAAAAAGCAGATAATCAATAGGGTTTAATTTAAAGGAAATAAAAGAAAAGAAGAAAACAAAACATAGAATATTGCAGCAGAATGACAAAATATAACAATCAAATAAACAGTTCATGAAGCTGTTTAATATACATTTGATTATACTATACAATAACAGAGCTTACACAATATCATTAGAGTTATACATACGATAGATAATAAATGCAGCGAGAACAAATGATGTAGTGGAATAATAATGATATAATATACCAATCTTTGTCTTCGTCCTCCAGAAATGATGATCTTCAAAACATAGAATACTTAAGGCTAACCCGAGCATAATGAAAAGACAAAAGACCCAGATCAGGACTAAAATATCCTCATGTAAGTCTAATCAATATCACGTAAAATATGAGTGTAACCGCGTTAGAGATGATTGCGCGGTTTAACATCTCTTATCCAGTGTATAACGTGCATGCAATAACTCAAGAGATGTTACAGGATTTTCCATCTCCTAAGGGTCTGTCAAAATATCTATATATAGTAGAATACGTTATAATAAATAGTGTATATTAGTAAAATAAATATTTTTATAGCGTTAAGGCTTTACATTGATCCCCCTTAATGTGCTTTTAAGCATTGTCGTACAGTTTGCATATCAAACACCAGTAAATCGTCGATGGATAGGGATGCGCTATGATATGACAACACTAAACCAAAATCATAGTGGTCTCGAATAAAGATAAAAGTATGACAATGCATGTGAGGCAATTCCCAAGGTAGGATACTACTATTTTACCCTTCCCGGTTGGTGGTAACCTCTAATGGCCCACCGCAACACAACACTTCACAAAATCCACAGGTGCGTGCACCAATTAATCAAAATGTAAATAATGGTAATACGAAGGAGTGTGTTTGCTAGAGGTAGATAGCCTCATTGGTCGGTACGGCTCTTTTATAGCCATTTCCAATTAACACAGTGTTAGGTCAATTCATCATCGTTCTCTTTCTTCAAATCCAGCAAACATAAGCCAAAACCATCTACTTCATTCTGGATCATCCACCGCGTACACAGTTGTTAAAGTGGTTCCAACATTGACAGAAAGTCTGCCAACAAGAGGCCCCGGTCTCTTTAACAACCGAATGTCATTTTACACACCTGATGATTCTTTTACACTTCAAAGTTGAATCAAACATTGTATTCAAAATATCATATTCGCTTCAAAATCAAATTCACTTAAAATCATTCATATTATTTACTTCAAAATAATATTCATTTCAAAATCAAATTCACTTAAAATCATTCATATTGTTTACTTCAAAATAATATTCACTTCAAAATCCATATTCTTTTCAAATCAATTTCCAATTCAATATTAGGTTATAACTTCAATTTAACCACATTTGTATTTAAATTCAATGATTTAAATATAAACAGTTTCAACTTCCAAAACAGTTTAAATACTAAAAATAGTTTTATAGATTTAAAATAGTTTGGAGATTTAAATTTATTTTTGAATCGTTGGAAATAATAGGGAGATTTGAAATGGTTGGAAATCAAAATAGTTCGAATATCGAAAATGGTTTTATATATTAAATTAATTGTGATATTAAAATACTTTGAAAATAAAGGAAAGGATTTTTAAACAGTTTGCATTAAAATAGTTTATACATAAATAATTTTAAATTAAACCGTTCCTTTCCATTTTCAACAAATCTGGACCAAAGTTCAAATTTCACATCAACCTAATCCAATTTCCAAAATCCAATTCAAATAAATCCCAATTTCACTATTTCAGTAGAGATTTATCACAGTTTCAATTTCAATTTGAATAAACTTCAATTTTGAATTCATTACAAATTTATCAATTTCAATTTTAAACTTCACTTAAGGTTTCAACAATTTAATTTAAATCAACCTCAATTTGAAACGTTTTTAACTTAACTTCAAATTCAGTTAAACAATTCAATTTAAATGGATAAGACTTCAGTTCAAAATTTTATTTGAATCTATTTCAATTTTATCAAATTTGAGTCCAAATTCAAAATATCAATTTAAGTCAATTTAATTAAATTAAATATTAATTTTCAAATAAAATTTTCAAATCTTTAAAACAACTCAATTTCTATAATATAAATTGTATTTCAATTTTACCTTCAATTTCTAATTAGTTTCTTTTAAATAGATGTCAATATTAACATTTGAAATTCGAATTTCAAGGACAATTCAGTTCGTATAAATTCAAATTTTTATTTATTTTAAACAGTATCATTTAAATAAGTCGATTTCACAAATTGAAAAATCATTTAATTTAACCAATCCTGTGCCCATATATAATTTTCTATGTTATGGCGAAGTGGTCAAATATATTAAATTTTAATTGCAGTGATGGATATATATCATTTCAATCCAAATTAAAGTGTCATAGATATATATCATTTCAAATCATTTCTTAATCTATTTGAAATGATTTAATATGACGCTTGTAACATCCAGGGTGAATAACATGGATATAACAAAATAAATAAACATTCAATCATCGAACATATCAATCAATAGACATCCATCACAATCAACATCCAAAATAGTCAATATACACAAGAGTTTACTCGTTATCAAATATCGGTGTTTAACTAGCAATTTAATTTCAAATTTTAAACTATTAATTTAAATTAAATGTCAATTTAAATTCGATTCAATGCAAATTAGATTTAAATGTCAAAACTATACTAACAATCATCAACCAATTCAATTTATAACTTCATATTGTCGATTAAACTTGCATCAGAATATTTTAGTATCTTGTGAGTGGTTCACCCACCTTCGTTTGAATCAAAAAATTCAAACTATCTAAATGACGAAGAAATCAATCCAAGACATAGAAAACGTCGACATGAATTCAACGCAAAAATCTACGTGCAAATCCGACCTCGTGCGAAAGAGTTATGATTTTAATTAGATAACGTTTTAGTTTAAACAATTAAATATAAATTAATCACCAATTTACATTTATAAACCTCACCTTAACCGCGTGATTACCCTAAAATCGTCTCCTAACATGCTTGTTCCCAGCTAGACACTCCTTCACGCCTCCTTGTCTTCCACGAACGCCACGTTCAGCCACGACTGGACGTCGCCCCAGTTCTGCCGCAGCACCACCACACCTCGCCAAAACCAACGCCGACGATCTGAGCCTCCACCTCGTCCCCATTGGATGGCGATAACCCAAAAACTACGGCTCGTTCAACTTTAATTTCCGATCGCCTTGGTCGACGATAGGTCGCCAAACTCCGGCCGCACATAGCCATGACCCTCCTCGACATTTCTCATTCAGGTGTCATCGTCAATCGTTGACCGTTGTCATCGGAATTAACGATCGAAGCTGTTGCGTTTGAGCGCGGTTTTCGGTTGCCTCGGTGCCCTGTTGACAATCATGACCGTTGAATAGCTTCATCTTGTCGAGCTCTTCATCTTTGCAGTTGACGACTTTGGCTAACTTTGAACGGATTGGCGCCTTTAATCAAGCATCGTCGGATGAGGAAGGATATGTTGTTTTAATTGGTTAGGGCCAGCTGAAATTTTCTTTGGGTGAAAGGAGTTATAAAGTAACATGTGTGATTGATGACGTGGCAGAACATGGTACTGTTAAGTTCTCCGATTCAACCACTTAACATTATGCGACAGACACCGAAATACATGAATAAATATACCACGTAGATCAATGCGACGAGAGGAATTTAATGGTGTAACAAAATCTGTGCTACGACAGTTGCGTCAAAAATCTATTTTTGTCGCCAAAAACACCGATTCAAAACACACTCAAGTGTAAATTGAGATAGATGGAGTCAGAAATATAAGAATTTGACGGAACAAACTTCATCATTCAAATAAAAAAATAGATTTTTTCTATGCAAATATTTTAACGTGAAATATGACATTTTTACTCTTAAATTTATTTACTAGTTTCTACTTAAATTTGAATGGCATAAATTTTCACAAAATTTGAAATCTGAATTCATAAATTACGTTTAATTATACAACTGGGGTTTTTAGGCTCAAGGAAAAAGTTGAATAAAAATTTAGTTTTAGGGACAAAAAGTTTGTTTTTTAGGTTGAAGGACACTTTTTAGTGCAAATCACATAATGATAATTTTCAGCTTACACTAAAAGTGTCTTTCAGACTAAAAAACAAACTTGTTGTTCTTGAGACCAAATTTTTTTGCAACTTCTTCCTTGTGCCTATTTACCCATTTTATTTTTATCAAAATATTTTTTTATTTTCATTAAAACATTTATTTCATTTCAACACAAACGCGCAATAAATTCCATATTCAATGTAAACGTTTATAATTCTATTTCTATTATTATCATCTTTGATCCTATTACACATTTGCTCACTTTTTTGTACCATCTTATATTTTTTGTTTCTTACCATTTTTATTCAAAAATTATATTAAATTTAATATTTTTAAATGATTTAAAAATACGGGTCGTTACAATCTTCCCCACTAAGAATTTTTCATTCTAGAAAAGGAGAACTGTATATTCCTCTAACTTCGTTGTTGTAACATATCTACGTGTTCAAAAACATTATCGTTGCTTTGCAAAAAATAAATAAATAAACGAACAAAAAAACATCTTTCACTTTTGTTGAAGTTTCTTTAAGCAAATTAGTAATGAAGAAGGGTAAACTCGTCACTCAGTGAAGATAGAAGCTTCTTTAGGCAAGATGTAACATAAGAAATATCAGAGTAATGGTGGTTCATTGACGGTAAGAGAAAATGCAACACCAATTTTAAGTAACAGGTAAGTTGAACTAATAATTATTTTTTTGTTATATATATATATATAGGGCCGGCTATTTGAACATAAAATTAAACACAAAATGGTGACACAAAAGATCCGGATCAATAGATTTTTTTGTTTTTATGTGAAAGGTGGAATTCAGGAGGCAATCCAATGGTGAAGATTCGATTGTGTCTTCATTTTATGTTTAAATAGACTTTTCCTATATACACACACGCGAATGTGTTCCATAATAACTGGTCTATACCTTAGTAATGTTCATGATCTTAAATTCTCAATAGCAATGATGTGTGTGTGCCATCGCTGATTTATACATTATATATACAACATGTAAGAAGAATTAATAATCATTTTTCCCACCGACTAAGCTAAAAAGTGAGAGGTGTTAAGAGTTCAAAGTTCAAAGCTTAGTAATGACATAATCACTGGATTATACAAAAAGGGTACAGATGTAGACACATCTCTTAGGTTTCCGAAACTCGATTTCCCATGAACTCATGTGCATGCACACACGTGTGGTAAGCTCTGAAAATTTGACTTCCACTAATGTGGTCTAAAGAGAGTGTATATTATTGATTTATTATGTCGCCCAATTCAATCGAAATGAAAATTTTAAGACAAAGTGCACATTTTTTTGTTATACAAAATTTCCAACTTCAAAAGCAGTTTACCCGAAAAATAAGATTTCAAATTACTTGCCTTTAGTGCTAAAACTTGCCTTAACAAACATTGGGATCATATAGTCAAAAAAAATTGAGAACCGTCAAAATAAGTAAATGTTCATGCAACGACCCGTAAGTTTAACCGGTTTTAATAACGTTATTAATTAAAATTTTGTGAAATTTTAAACGACAAAATTTTGAAATATAAATTTGATATTTGTAATGCGTCTAGTTAAACGTAGCAACTGGTAAATTTTCGTCTGAAAATACGAAAGTTTATTTCGTGCGTAAATCTACTTCAATTTAATCAGTTAAAAAGCGATGAAAATAAAACATTTTCAAAACCAAAATATTTTTACATAGAAAAATTCTAAACCATCTTCTGAGTAAGATGTCAGTTTGTCGTTTTTCCAAATTCGGACATCTTTGTCTCCGTCGATCTTATTTTTCTGCGTTTTTCTTGCATTTTCTGCAGTAGAAAAATTCGAATTCTTATAATTCGATCGAATAACTGATATCCATATACCATTTTGATCGTTTTTTCATATTGATCTCAGCGGTATATTCAAAACTGTTTTTCGAACTGCGGTATGCGGCGTAATCAGTATAACGATTTGCGTATCGGTTCCCCAATTTGGTTTTTGGATTTTTCCCTAACCATTCATTTTCCACCTTGTATAAACCAATAGCCATCTACCCTATTTATTATCACAATTCATTTTTTTTTTTTTTTACTTTTGCCATCCTCGATGTTTAATTTAATTTGATTGTTGGTTCTTTTGGGTACCCGTGACTGTGCTTTGGAAAAAAAAAGAAAAAAACAAATTTCTTCTAGGCAGCATACTCATCATCTACTTACAAATAAACAGTTCATTTTCTTTGCTTATCTCTTTTACTGTACGTCTTTATTCATCTTCAAAGAAGAATAATAAAACTTCATCTCATTTTCTGGCCTCTCATGTTGAATCTAGCAAACGCATGCATGTTTCCCTCATCCTCCTCACCAACGCACATGCCTGGATACCACCGCCTACCGCTAGCCTTCAGCTCGAGCTCCACCTTCCCATGCAAGACATCCCCTCCGCTTCCCACGGCAACAACACCTTCCAAACAATTGATTCCCTTCCTCTCTCCCTAACCACCCCGCATCGACAACGTTGAGCATCAAAGCCAAACCCGCCACCTTGCACATACCTGCGCCACCACCTGCGCTGCCATGACCACACCAGCCGCAAAACCCTCCACCCCCGCCCCTGATTTACGTCGGACCCAGACCCGCTCAGCCATCTGAAGCAACTCCTCTCCGCCTCCTTGCTTTTCCACATAGCCCAACACTGACCACCGCCGCCTTTAGGCTTTCAACGATCTCCATGCCACTGACTCCAAACTCTCTGACCCATCATCTTGGACCCGCCATGCGCCTTGGTCCCACTTCATCCTGTCGCACCACCGTGCCATCATCAACCATCGACCCGAGCTCGTAGCCGTGGCTCCACCCCTGACACGCAACAGCCAGTTCGCCTCCTCCCTTCTCCTTGTTCTGTTGAATGTTTACGCCACTTTATGTAAAATAAGGTACATTAGATCCTTATGTTATACTCGTGTATATATATACTAGATTGGAGATTCAGTTAGCATATTTATTTTATACACATATATTTGGATCCAAGCATATATGTTGATATCTGAGTTTCTTAAAAACATGTCAGTTTTAAATTCTGTTATTTTTATTTTATGCAAACCTACTCTATACATATTTGTTTATAAGCTTGAGTTGATATATTAATATATAAGTTATATAAAGATGTATATTAGTTTATATAACATCAGTTTATGTTATTTACAAAACTTTACTGTTTGGGTGCATGTCTGTATGGTGTGTGTGGGTCTATATATATTTTATTGACTTGCCTGTACGTACATTATTTTACAATGTAAATTGTTGAATCATACATATATTTGGTTGAATTTAGTTCGCATATTTAAAAAAAAAAAAATCTGAATAAATATTTGTACTAGTAATATGTAATATGTTAATTTGAGTCATATTTATTTTGATCTTAAATTATGATTTATTTATATTAGTACTTTAGTTGTTAATGTAGTCCGTATGTAGCTTTGTACTGGATTTTATATTAGTTTATCTATATAGATTTATAAAGGTTACAATTCATATATATTTTTAGTTTATATCAAAACTGATTTTGATTTAATCTCATAAACTTCTGTAATCAGCTCTATCCATCGAATTTGTGCTTGGATCCGTAACTCAAAATTCAGTGTCCGTATCAGTGTGCGTATCCGTGTCATCTTCTATTCTCTCTAGCTTCGAAAGGTGAGCAATCACTCACGATAAATATTCTTTTATTTGTTAAATTTGATTTCAATTGAAACGACAATTGAAATATGCTGTTGTTAGTTATTTACACTATCATATATGTTATTACCTGTATCTGTTCACCTATGACATCTGACACCATTATCTGTTAATTATTATGCGATGATAATACAGTTTGGTAGATAAATTGATTAATTGATTGTTGTTTATATTGGATGCTTAACTTGTAGTGTATAAAGTGATAAATATTACGCAATTGAATTTGACGTAGGATAGTAAAAATTTTGAATCGACATATGTGTTGAATTTGATTAGTTAAATTTGTATAATATGACCCCTTTAAATGTTAAATTAATCGACATGTAGGATTTGATTAATTACACCTTGAACCATTGAATGTATGTTGTTTAAATTCGATGAAACTGAAATTGAAATTGAACGACAAGTGAAAAACCGTAATTTAATAATCTTTAGTCTACATGAAATGATAGTGTAGATTCTAGAAATAATTATATTAATTTGCACAAACAACAATGTGAATTAATACGGTTATTTCGGGATTATTCGAATTAATTATTGGATTTTTATTGATTGTTGTTATTGATTGTTGTTATTGCTTGTTTATTTACTTTGACACCATCCAGTTATCACACTGCAAGTTCTCTTTATTATGCTTGATCTTGAATTGAAATTGGAATCGGGTTGAAATGATATATAGCCAAATGGACTTGACTTAGGATAGAGAATTAAATAAAATCCGATTGGTCAATAAATTGATTTAAAAATAAAATAATGATTTTATTCGAGCAAAGAATAAGTTTTGAAATGAAGTTGGAATTTGAATTTTATGAAAGGGAAATGTAAAGATTGAAATCTGAAACAAATATTAACATAGAAATTGATGAAAGAACGTTGTTTAAAATTTAATTATATAATAATTAAATTTGGAATTAGTAATAATTGAGTTTTGAAATTATTAAGTTTGAAATCATTTAATAATTAAATTTGAAATTATAATTAAGTTTGAAATTATAATTAAGTTTGAAATTATTAAGTTAAATTTATAATTAAGTTGAAATGACTTGATGATTAAGTTTGAATTCATAATTAAGTGGAAATGATTTAATAATTAAGTTTGAATTGATAATCAAGTTTGAGTTGATAATCAAGTTTGTAATTATTAAGTTTTGAAATTATTAATAATTAAGATTGAAATTATTAAATAATTGAATAAGATTGAATTATTTGATAATTGAATAAAATTTGAATTCTTCGATAAGAGAAAATCGAACTTTTGATTAAGTGAATTTGATCTTCGTTAATAAATGAAATGGGGTTTCTTTATTTATGAAGTTTGGAAAAAATATTTAAGTAAGTTAATAAGTGAAATCGAAACTTCTCGATTATGTGAAATTTAGTTCTTTATTAATTGAGTTTGAAATTTGTAACGAAGTCAATTAATAAGTGAAAATTGGATTTCTTTAACAAGAAATAAAATGTGATTTATTGAAATGAATAGGATTTATTGACATTAACGTAAGACTTGTAATTTAAAGAATTGATTTAACGAATTTAATTTATTTCAATTTGATGTTTTGATATAATGAAGTTGAACGTAAGCAATTGATTTAAATGAATTGGAATTTAAATCGAAGTTGTTTTGAATGACAAATTTACTTAATGAATATGGAATGAAATCGATAAATGAATTTAAATTGATTTGAATGAACATTTAACCATTTTAAATGATTTCGGAATGAAATTTATATATGAACTTGAATCAATATTTGAATTGTTGCAATGAATTAAAAAGTAATCAATATATGAACTTGAATCAATTTATATATACATCAATATTTCGGAATGACAAAGTAATTAAAAATGAATTAAAATAATGGGTTCCAGGCGATTGTCATCTGCTTCCCCTTCGTGAATTTTCTTGCCCCTCTCCGTTTCACTCGCCCCCCTACATGTCCTCTCCTCCTTCTTTTCACAATCGTTCGCGGCTGCTCTCCCCATCTTCTACACGCTTTGGCCGTCGTTTTGGAGCCATGGTACCTAAAGACGTCGCCCGTCCTGATTTACAATCGTCCCGAGAGTTTCCTCCCCTTCGTGCAACCAATCAGCCCCCCTAGTTTCTACTGCCCGCCCTTGCTTGAACGTAGCTATTGCTGCTGGTACCACTGCTATGAGTTCGTCTTTGATATCATCTGGTTCACAACTTTATACTAATGCCGGATCCAATGTGGTTTTCGTTGGGTCTCCCTGTTGCGTTATCGGTGAGCAAGTTAAGGGTTCTTTGGCTTTGGAGTGTGATCTTGGAGGACTGTCAGGTGATGACATAGGCATGGTTGAGTCTGTCGTGCATGATTGTTGCACGACAAGTGTTTGTATCAATGATAAAGTGGGATATGAACCTTTAACCAGTGTTATTAGTTTGATTAACCCTTTGAGTGAAGCTACTCCGTGCCTGCCATCAGTTGTAGTTTGTCCTGTGCCTCCTTCGTCTTCGAATGCATGCCCCAAATATGGTTTAGCTTGCGGCACTCCAGTCATTGCCGATGATAACCCAGTGCACAATGTGTTAAAACCTGGTGATTCCATGCAGTCTCACATTGTTGCACAATGCCCCAATCCTGTGGCCTCTACTGGTGTGGTGGAGTGTCGCCCTGTTGATACTTGCCCATTGGTACCCAAATCATGGTCTTCACTATTTACATCCATGCCACGTAATGCAGGTGTTTACGAACCAGTTGAGTTCGAAATCCATGAGGAAAACGGAGTAATGATCCCTCCCCCCAGTGTTATCCAAGCCGGTTTGGACTTTTGGTCAGAATACGTAGTTGGTTTCTTTTTGGACCCTAAACATCGACTTCTTGATGTGGCTGCTGTTTGTCGTAGGGCCTGAAGACTACATGGTGGTCTTAGAGTCAAGTTGGTCGATTCCTTGTACTACCTATTGTTCTCCTCCCCTAAGGAACGTAATCGTGTTCTTGAGTCTGAGCCTACCTTCTATGAAGGACAGCCTTTTATTATTACCCCTTGGTCGCCGACGGTTGCTAGAGCACATGAACATGTTTTTTCTATCCCTGTTTGGGTTTATTTCTCTCAAATTCCTTCTGCTCTTCAACCGCTGCTTGGTTTGAATTGGCTTGCTTGCAATGTTGGTAAATTGAAGTGTTTTGACTCCAACACTGTAGCGCGAGATAAGCTTGTTTACGCCAAGGCTTTGATTGAGATTTCTCCCCATAAGCCTCTTCCTACCACTATTCCTGTCCAGCTAGCTGTTGGACATGTGGTGGATGTGCGTGTTCGGTATGGATGGGTCCCTGACATTTGTACCTCCTGTCACTCTTTTGGCCATATTGCCTCTGTCTGCTCGCACTCTGTTATATCTGCTTCTGCTCCTAAGATCCCTCTGCCTAGGCCTCCGCTAAGGAAATGGGTTCCCAAGGTCTCACTAGATGCTTCTCAGTCTTCTGTCCCCGGACCTTCCCTCTCCTTAGCGCGACCTGCTTCCCCAGTTCCAGGTGTTTCCTCTGCTGAGACGGATCTTGTTGTTTGGGCTGACACTGAACATAGTTGGGTTGATCTCCGTTCAGACATGAGATTCAACCCTGTGGATGACGCCTATTTCAGATATGTGTCTGATGATCTACTGGACCTTCGATGCCTTCACTACAGAATTTCTGGTGATTCCTTGGTTCTTGACTTGGATGGTTCGCACGCTTAGTCTAATGCTGTTATTCTAGCTGATTCTTCCTGGGATCGATCTTTTATCTACACTTCTGGCGTTGACAGTTATGATCCTTCTCTTGCTGTTCTTTTTCGCCCCTATATTGGTCTTCTTGGAGATGGTTCTCTGGTTTCTTCCTTGGTTGTTGAGGGCGATTGTGATTCTTCCTCTGCGGAGGAGAACTAGTCTAGTAATTTATATCGAGTAGCTGTGACTCGTCTGTCATACTCCTGTGCTGTAATTTTATTTCTTTCTTTCATAGTAGCTAAGGTGCCTCTACCTTACTCCTGTACTTCAAACTTTATTACGTTCGTAATAAAAGTGGTCGGTCCACTATAAAACCGTTGGCCATGCCAAAAAAAAAAATTGAATTGTTTAAATAAAAGTTGAAATTGAATTGTTAGACTTTGAAATGGAAATTTGGAAAGTTGAACGTAAATTTTGGAAATTGATTTAGAAAGACAAATGAAATGTTGGTTTATGAATTGAAATTGAAATTGAAATTGATTTGGTTTTGAAATTTATTAAATGACCAATCGGTGTAATAATTACGAAAGTTATTAAAGAAAACAGAATCGGTTATGGATATACTCTCTATCTAAACCGAAAACCACTTTAACAACTATACACGGAGTGTGATCCAGAACGAAGTGGTTGGAATGACGTACGTGATGACTGAAGAAAGAGAACGATAATGGATAGCCTTGACACTTGTATCAAATTGGAAATGACTAAAATCAGGAGCCGTGCCGGGCCAAATGGGGTTAGCCACCTCAAGCGAACACACTTCTTCGTAAACTACTCATTACTTGTTATTGATTGGTGCACCTTCGGAATTTCAGAAGTGTTGTTTCGCGGTGTTGCGATCGCTGCGGCGATGCGTTCTCACCAGTCCGGAGCAGGAAAACGGTAGTTTCACTAACTTGGGTATTGCCTCATGTGCCTTGTCATACTTGTATCCCTATATACGCGACCACTACGAATTTGTTTTGTGCTATACCTATGGAGTACTCCCTGATATCCCACTAGTTTATGGTGGAGTTTACAGTGTTGTATAAACTATGACATTTATATAAAATGTGTTAAGGGGGATAATGGTAACGCCTTGACACTATTTTGATACTTTATATTAGTGATAGACATTATCTATTTAGCACACACTACTACATAGTAGATAGTTTAATGGATCCTTAAAGGATGGTTATTCCAACGTCCTTTGAGTTATTGTATTTCAATTGTTATTTCACTTGGGTTGGATTTATTGATATAAGAATGTTAATCCTGACTCGAGTGTTTTGTGTTTTCCTTCACGCTCGGGTCAAACTGAGAGTACCAGCTTTTGAGGTTCACCTATGGAGTTGGAGCTTCGCTTGGAGATCCAGCTATCTTTCCATCTTTCAGATATTCAGTTGATTCCAGTGATTTATTCTGATTATTGTATTCGAGACTTCTGTTGTAACTTGTTTAACTCTGATGTATCTTATATATTTATATAGTAGCTTCATGAACTACTATCTCTTTTACTTCCGCTACATATTATTACTCTGTGTCTGTGATGCTGTGATTATTTATTTACCGTATATCTGAGTTTTGCCAAATTTAAATTAATAATTCGGTATTTTGGATTACTCAAGTCTGAAATGTGCGGATGCGAATAGTACAAAATAGCGGGTCGTTACAGTTCATTAAAGTAAATGTTCGCAAAATATTGACAAAATAAATGTGAATACTTTGAAGGATCAAAGAATGATAATATATTTTGGATCTTTGATTATATGGTGCGAAGGTCCACCAAGATTGATGCAGTTGTAAAATACAATTAAATGTATTTGCTTTCTGGTTATGCTTTCTTTCTTCTTTCCATGCTATAGGGCGTTGTAGCATTTCAGTAATTTACCATACAGGAATTTCATTTTGGAAGACTAGCAAGCTGGATCAGCCACACTGATGTTGTTTTCAGGAAATCAAATGTCTAGAATGCTAAAAGCATACTAGTCCAAAGTATAAGCAGACATGGATGCAAAAACAAAAATGGATAAGTGTGAGTACTTAGAAATGTCAACAAGTTTTGATATGGACATAGAGCAATATTATCATGCAGTTTGTGAATATTAAACATTTATTATAACTTAAATGTCAAAACCATGTCAAAACATATGCTAATATCAAACACGGATTCTAACTTTATTAATATTTGTATTAACATTTAGACCTATTTTAGTATATATAAGGTAAGCAAAGTTATTATTTCATATTGTTCTAAATAATTGTGATGAATTGAAATTTTATCTATGTAATGTTGATACAAATATTAATAAGGTTAGAATCAAGCACAAATTTTCTTTAGCTTTTATCATTATCAAAAATTTAATGCAATAAAATTATAATCCTTTTATGTACTGGTAAATTTAACATTGTTAGTTATCGGTTTATCGATATACCAACGGTAATGTTAAAATAACCGTAGTCAATTTTGACTTAACAATAGTGTTGGTACGGTGATAGTTTTTTTTCGTATCAGTAATGGTTGTCATTACCGTAACAATCCTAAGTTAACTTGAGACAACAAAACCTTCATAGTTAGAACCTGAGACTGAAAAGAATACCGTTCATTGTAGACTAAAACACGTTTTCCTCTTTGTGGAACAATTTTAATGGCATGATATTCTAGGAAACTTAAAAATAAGACTTTTATTTTATTTTTGGGTAGTTTATTTCCTTTCATTCTAGTTTCCTGAATACCATTATAATTAAAAGCAATGTTGTATGGTAAGTTTTTAAATATTACGTCTAATCTGGATTTCAAATATGGTATAGTTTTGACATTTAATTATAATAAATGTTTAATATTCACAAACTAAATGATAATACTACTACATGTCCACATCAAAACTTGTTGACATTTCTAAGTACTCACACTTATCCTTTTTTTGTCTTTGCATCCGTGTTTGCTTTTACTTTGGACTAGTATGATTTTAGTATTTTAGACATTTGATTTCCTAAAAACAACATCAGCGTGGCTGATCCAGCTAGCTAGTCTTCCAAAATGAAATTCCTGTATGGTGAATTACTGAAATTTAATAGCCCCCTATAGCATGGAAAGAATAAAGAAACTATAAACAAAAAGCAAATAAATGGAATGTATCAGCAATTGCCGATCTGGAAAGATATATGAAGGAGATATTGTCACTAATCTCAGCCGTTCAAATTTAGATCAAAGGATTATAAAGCAGACTTCAGTTTATAGAGTATTGGACTATGGGCTCTATCAGCCCACTAGCATATAAAGTTGTATATATTTCAGACTATTGTAAATAACTCTGTAACGTTTTCATTTTCTCTCTATTTTCATCAAATATCACAGATTGTAATAGAATCGTATATTCAAATAAATTCTGCTTCATTTCATTTTTTACATCTGAATTACTTCTCTACAAAATTCAATATGGTATCAGAGCCAAAATACGCTTAACAACATCAAGACTTTAGAAAAGCAAAAAAAGAAAATCATCAGCAAAATAATTTTTTTCTTCTCATCAGGTTATATTTCATCACTTGAGAAGAAGATTCAACCAATAAATATCACTGCCTCGCTAGTTCTTATTATCTGGCTGCAACAATATTCATCAGTGAATCAAAGTTTTGAAACAGGATCAAAAATCAAAGAAATCAGAGTCAAGGATTCATAAAATATCAACACAAATCAAGGAAAGTGCCATTCCATAAAAGAACTCATCGGATAAGGCTCATCAATTGAGATCTTTTGGGTGCAAAAAACTTGCTTGTGATCAACCTCTAATTCTTTATTCTGTTCTCTATCAAGAAGATACTGTTTCTGCCCTCTCTTTCTGTCTTTGGTGAATTTCTGTAATCATCATGTCAGAAGAACACTCAGAAACCCCAATCAGTGGAAGTGAATCCCAACATATCACCAACAATGTGGAGAAACTGGTCAAAACTGTAATTAATCCCCAAAGTCAACTGATCACAGTACATCTGAATGATGATAGCTATCTTTTGTGGAGGCTGCAAGTGGAGATAGCCATTCAAGGTTATGGTCTTGAAGGATTCATTCTTGGAACCCTTCCAATTCCTCCAAAATATGTCACTGATCAAGAAAACAATATTGTTAGCAATGAAGATTATGTTCAACATCACAGACAAGACAGACTTATATGCTCATGGTTGTTATCCTCAATCAATGCAAACTTGTTACCATATATTATAGGTTGCAAAACTGCAAGTGATATATGGTCAACTATTGAAAAAGTTTTTAATTCACAATCAGCAGCAAAGGTACTGTTTCATAAAAGACAGCTTCACAATATCAAGAAAGATAATCATAGTATGAGAGAGTATCTATTCAAGATTAAGTTTATATGTGATACATTAAAAGCAGCTAATCAGAAAGTCTCTGATTCAGAGAAGATCATGATTATACTAAATGGTCTAAGTGATGAATATGAAGCTGTGGTGGCTATTATAACATCTCAAAGGAATTTACTATCAATAAATGATGTGCATTCTATCTTGTTGTCACATGAGGCAAGAATAGATATAAAGAAACCACAAGAGTCTGATCTATTTGCCAATTTTGCTGCAAATTACAAGAGCAAAGGCCAGAACAACAATAAAAGTGATCGGTCCACACAAAGAGGAGCATACTCAAACTGATCAAGAGGAAGAGGCAGATGGAACAACAATAATCGACCCAAATGCCAGATTTGTGAAAAACTTGGTCACACAGCAGCAAAATGCTACTTCAGACTGAATCTTAATTATGTTCCAAGTCAAGGGACTAATAATCAAAGAAACTCAAACCACAGGGTCAATATGGCACATATGCAACAAGATACAAGCAATTCATCAGATAAGAAAACATCACAAACTGAAATAGCAAGAGCAGAACATGTTCAGGATGAAGATTGGTATCCCGGTTCAGGATCAACCAATCATATCACCAACAATTTGACTAATCTCAATCTTGGAAACAAGGAGTACAAAGGTATGAATACAATACATATAGGTAATGGCTTGCACACACTGGTATGTCTTATATCATGGGTAAAAGACAATTGTATCTTAATAATCTGTTGAGGGTACCACTTATCAAAAAGAACTTACTAAGTGTGTCCCAATTTGCAAGAGATAACAATGTCTATTTTTAATTTTACCCTCGTCACTGTTTAGTTAAGGATATCCTAACTAAGGAAATACTATTGTAGGGTAAACAGTGTAAGGGGCTGTACAAGTTCAGTGTGAATAATTTAAGAAAATCAGGCTTTAAAAGAAATTGGTGTAATAACTCAGAAGTCAAACAGTATGAAACTAGTAAGACATCTGATAAATGGCATTGTAAACTTGGACATCCAAATGTCACAATTGTTAAGCATGTATTGAATAAGGGTAATATTTCTGTTGATAATATATCATTGCCTTACATATGCACATACTATCAAATGGGCAAGAGTCATAAGCTACCATTCATAGACTCAAAAACTCAATACAACAAACCACTTGAATTGGTAACTACTGGCCTATAGGGTCCTGCCCCAATACACACAGATTATGGATATAAGTATTATATCTCTTTTGTTGATGCTTATTCTAGATATGTGTGGATATATTTCTTAAAGTCAAAATCTGAAACTCATAATGCAGTTTTACAATTCATAACACTTGTAGAAAATCAAACTAACTGCAAGGTCAAAAACTTTTAATCTGATGGCGGAATAGAGTATCTTCCTTTAAGGAGTTCTTTCAAAATAGAGGGATTAACCATAGAACAACACGTCCCTATACATCTGAACAGAATGGTCTCATTGAAAGGAGACAGACAAATTGTTGAAACTGGGCTTACTTTATTAGCACAAGCATCTATGCCATTAAAATTTTGGCCTGATGCTTTTGCTACTGCAGTCTACTTGATTAATAAACTGCCATCAAAAGTTTTAAATTTAAAATGTCCTATTGAAGTGTTGTTTAATATTAACCCAGATTATCCAAGTCTTAAGGTGTTTGGGTGTTTATGCTTTCCTTACATCAGACCCTATAATGCTCATAAATTAAATTTTAGGTCATCACCATGTACATTCTTAGGATATGCATCAAATAAAAAGGGATAAAAATGTTTAGATAGTAATGGAAAACTTTTTATCCCTGGACATGTGGTATTCAATGAAAAGATTTTTCCTTTTAGAGAAGAGAATATCAAAACCACATGTAAAGTGTATAGTACAAAAGAGTCATTACCACCAATATCCTGTCCACCACTTTTGGTAATACGGCCTCAGAAAGAAACCGCTTATCAGAGTAAGAGACAGGAAGCAAGCTATCCTGACTTCCAAAGTCATGAGTTTAGACATGAATCGGATGACACTCAAACTGAATCAGTGCCTTTTCCTGATCAATCATCTCAACAAGGGGCAAGTGCATAACTTACATCACATCAAACTCAAGTCAATTCATAAATCAATGATACAGATATTCATTCAGAAATAGAGAGGACAAGTCATCGGCAAAGACCAGATAATACCAGGCATTACATGATTACAAGATCAAAAAGTGGTATTTTCAAACCAAAAGTTTTCAATGCAGTTCTAGATACAGTGGAACCAAGAACACATGATCAAGCTATGCAAAACAAAAATTGGAAAACAACAGTGCTCAATGAATATGAGGCACTAATGAGGAACAAGACTTGGAATCTTGCTCCCAAGCCAAAAAATAAAAATATTATAGGCTATAAATGGACTTATAAGTTAAAAAGAAATGCTGATGGTTCAATTTCTAAGCATAAGGCAAGACTAGTAGCTAAAGGTTATTCACAACAGCATGGTTTTGATTTTCATGAGACTTTTTCTCCTGTTGTGAAACCTACTACTATCAGAATCGTTATTATAATTGCCTCATGCAGAAATTGGAGCATCAAGCAATTAGATGTTAACAATGCTTTTTTGAATGGTGTTTTGCAGGAAGAGGTATATGTGGAACAACCACATGGCTTCAGACAGAAAGGAAAAGAAGACTATGTATGCAAACTGCACAAAGCAATATATGGACTAAAGAAAGCACCAAGAGTGTGGTTTGAAAAGCTAAAGGATACAATGATCATATTGGGATATCATCCAACAAAATCTGACAACTCATTATTTACTAAATTCAGCAGTAACATAATAATGTATGTACTAATATATGTTGATGATTTCATTATTACAGGTAACAGCAAGCAGGAGATCAATAATCTTACAAAGCATCTCAATCAAATATTCACAATCAAGGATCATGGTGATCTGAATTACTTCTTGGGCATAGAAGTCAAAAAGATATCTGATACAACTGTTCAAATAAATCAGAAAAAGTATATCACAGAGATACTGGACAAAGCCAAAATGAATCAAGCCAATTGAATCTCTACACCAATGAAAAGCAATGTTCATTTGTCCAAGTACAAAGGAGAAACTATTCAAAATGATAATCAGTACAGAAGCATAGTTGGTGTTCTTCAGTATGCAACAATTACCAGACCAGATATTTGTTACAGTGTTAATAAGGCAAGTCAATACATGCAAACTCCAATAGATATCCATTGGAAGGCAGTAAAAAGGATTTTAAGATATCTTAAAGGCACTTTAAACTTCGGTCTAACCTTAGAATCAAGCAAAGTTATAAACATTACAGGGTATGCTGATGCTGACTGGGCCTCTGACCCAGATGATAGAAGGTCAACTACAGGTTATTGTATTTACTTAGGTCAGAATCCAGTTACTTAGCATTCAAAAAAAACAACCAACTGTGTCAAGATCGAGCACAGAGGTAGAGTTTAGAAGCATAGCTAATGCTACATCCGAGATTATATGGATACAATCACTCTTAAGTGAGTTGCAAATCAAGACAGAGAGCAAAACAATCATATGGTATGATAATTTAAGCATAACACATCTAACTGCCAATCCTATCCTTCATGCAAGAACAAAGCACATCGAACTGGATCTATACTTCAGGTAAGCAAAGAAAAATTAAGCATAAACCACATACCTTGTACTTACCAAACCGCTGATATTCTAACAAAACCTCTGTCGAAGAAAAACTTCACTTGGTTCAGACAGAGGCTCAAAGTCAAAAGCTTTGACAACAGCTCACAAGCTATTAATCAAAAAAGTGGTAAAGATGAAGACTTTCACTCAGTACAAGAAGAAGCTCAAAGTCGAAGACTTTGACATCGGTTGACTAGTTATTCATCAGAAAAGAAACTAAGATGTAGCTTTCAGAAGATCCTCAAGTTATCAAGCATAATAATTGAGCAGAGAGTTGAAAATTGTAATCTTTGTTTACGATATGAGAATCGCACATCAAGTTTCATCATATCTTACTGCAAAAGCATGATCTCTTCAGATCTCATCTCTACACTCAATGTTCTGAGGAAATCTTCATGAAAAGATCATATAATTTGAGCAATCGAGACTGAAGAAGCAAATCGCCGCAAACCCTAGACGAGGTAGGGTTTGAGGAAGAGAAATGGAATGTATCAATAAATGCCGATCTGGAAAATATATGAAGGAGATATTGTCACTAATCTCAATCGTTCAAATTCAGATCAAAGGATTATAAAGCAGACTTCAGTTTATAGAGTATTGGGCTATGGGCTCTGTCAGCCCACTAGCATATAAAGTTGTATATATTTCAGACTATTGTAAAGAACTCTATAACGTTTTCATTTTCTCTCTGTTTGCATCAAATATCACAGATTGTAACAGAATCATATATTTAAATAAATTCTGCTTCATTTCTTTTTTTACATTTGAATTATTTCTCTACAAAATTCAATACAAATACATTTATTTGTATTTTACAACTGCATCAGCCATAATAGACCTTCATACCATCTAGTCAAAGATTCAAATCATATTATCCTTCTTTGATCCCTCAAAGTATTCACGTTTATTTTGTCAATGTTTTGCGAACATTTATTTCAATGAAGTGCTACTTGTTGTCCTAGTCTTTAATTATTTAAAATATTTCTGATTATCATGATTTAAGTATATACCATAATTTTACTTGGACATACAGACATCGAAAATTCCCCAGAACTTGAAGAATTGCTGCCTCCAAAAGGGGGACCAAACTTCAGATACAATAGTAATGTGGATGGTGCAGAAAGTTTAATAGATATGAAGTAATATTCTAAAAGTTCAACAAAAAGTTTAACAAATATCATGATCAAGTATATTCCCAAATTTGGCTGGTTGCGAATGAATCTGATAATTTTCCAAATTAACTGTGTGATATGGCATTAGGAACTACAACCTTTTACCAGATAAGAAGTAATAATGTGTCGTTGTTAGCATATTCATGTCTGCTATCAAAAGTATATATAGGTAAGTACTTTAATTTCTCCAATAGCACGAGAAAAGAGAGCTTCCTTAGCTTCTAATGATTCCTTAGTAGATGTCTCTTTATCTCTTGCTCTTGCGGCATATCCTTTATGCCATTTTAATCTACTTTGATTTTCAACTGGTACAGGTTGACCATCAACTATTCCATATCTTGACTTGGCAGCCTCTAGCTCTTTCTGTGTAACGACCCGAAATTTTCACTCTAAAAAATTTCAGATAGTTATAAAAAGAAGAAAGAGACAGAAGAAGAAAGAACAGAAACATTAACATCTCACATTCGCAGCGGATGAAATATAATAATAAATAATAATAGCTTACCAAAGAATACTATATCTATCGATTACATTTCAATACATCAGAGTTTCACATATATTCAAATGCTGGTCATATACAATCAATTTATCACAGAATTACAATAATATAATTACAGCGGAAATATTCCACGCGTTCTTGTCATCCAACTCGCCTCCTGAGCTCCAGAACGTCCTACCTGAAAATTTGTAATACTCGGTCTGACCGAGCATTACATCAAAGTAACACCCGGGTCAGCCTGGAAACCAGCGTGAGTAAACCATCTAACATGGAATACCAAGCAACAACTCATGTAAAAACCCGGGTAACTCAACAAATTTTACAATTCACAAATTGTTATAGACATAACTTATTTTTCAAATAAGTTTTCTAAGTGTCAAAATTAGATTTAATAATCCAATTCATTTGAGTCCAATCTTTTTCAAACTATCAATTTTCTCATATTAATTTATAAGAAATTCGAAGTGGTTTCGGGTATCTCCCAATACCCGATCCCGACCTCTTCGAGTCTCATGTCATCCTATCCCAAGTTATACATACGAAAAACACATTCACTTCATATAAGAGATAACAACTCATTCAAAGCATCCAATATCATTCAATCATCCATAAGCAAAGCTTGTTTGCTAACGATATTAATTAAATTAATTCTGATTGAATTTCTAACCTCAACTATTTAGAATTCTTCACTTGTCACTATTAATTTCCAAATCAATTAACCAATCAATCCTTTATTTTTCATCTTAATTAATCACCTTGGTTTAAATATATTTTCAGTTACATTCATATAATTATCTTGTTTAATTACACGATATTAATTATTCTTATCTAAAATCAATAAGTATTCCTTAATTACCCCATAAATTTGTTGTCTATATTAATTTCATATATTCTTAATTGCTTATATGAATTAATTCTCATAAATCACTTATTATGGGTTAATCAATCTTTGATTATACTATTAATTATAAAACCCAAGGATTTTCAATTATAAATTTAATTTATCCTAATCAAATTTATTTCTCTTAATTAAACCACAATATTAATCATTTCGATTAATTCTAAAACTGTAATTAACTATCCTTTTATTTACTTCATCAAATAAATCAATTACTCCTTAATTAACCATCTTAATTAATCTCTTGATTAATTTCACCAAGTAATTATATTTTATTAATACCATTAAGTAATTTCTATCAAACCATCTCTTGTTTTTTTTTAAATTAATTCGACTAAATTAACTTAAACCTTAATAAATTCAAACCCTTACTACTAATTTATCAACTGGAATTATTAATCAATTTAATTAATAAATTATCCATTTCAATTACCCTACTATCTCCACGAATCACAAATCATTAAGCTTCTTATTTACGATTTAAATTTTAAACAATTTAAAACCCAAATACTTCGAGTCAAACTGCAGTTAACTCGAGCACCAACCAAAACCAAAGCCACATCATCGTCAGTGCACATCAAATCAATTCAACAATTCAACCAAATAATTAAATTTAACCTTTAAATTTGAAATAAATAAATAAAATCCAACAGAGTGAGGTTTACTCACCTTTGCTTTTATTTGCAATCCACTTTGAAACCGGCTCGCTTCTTTTCAGTTTATGACCTTGTATAAATATTTATACAATTTTATTAATATATGAATAAAATTGAACAATTAATTCCCATAGATCTAATTAATTACTTATTTAATTTAAATCTAAATCCCTTTAAATGAATTTATTAGTTAACCATTCCATTTAAACAAAATAAATATTTCATTATTTCAAATTAAACAATAAACTAAAAATATTTACATTAATTAGTAAGTTAAGGTCTTAATATCTTATACCTAATCGAATTCAAAAAACACGACTGTTCATATTTACAGCAACCTCTCTGCAATTTCTTCTTTTTTTTTTTAATAATTAAATTGAAAACAAAAACAAAATAATACCTTACTGCTTCATCAGAATCTCAAGATGCTTAAACCCTAGCAACTGCTCCTCCCCTTGAAACCGAGCCACCACTACTGCTGAGTCACCAAGCAACGGCCCCGAGTTCACTAGCCCCCCCTTCGACCTCGCTATGCCGACGCGTGAAGAAGTCGCCTAGCCTGAGTCAACACCGTGAACCCCCATGCTCGAATCACTCGCGACACTCCAACCTCGGTCGCGACTTCACCGTTGTACCTCAATCGAGTTCGCCTTCGTCTCGATCGGATATAGATCGATCTAGAAGAGGAGCGCGATTTCTGGAAAGAGGCTTCGGCCATATGAACGAACGAATTGATTTTGATATTTGATTAGGGTCGAATGAATTAGGAGAGAACGAAAGAGGCGCGATTCTTATTAGCAGCAATTCCCCTATTCTTTTTTTTATATAAGCTCGGTTTTCTGTTTGAAGGTAAAAGAAGAAGACGGAAAACAAATATCAATTTGGAGTGAATAGCTTCCATAGTACGCTTGTTGACTTATATTAAAAATATCTTGTATGGTAAAAAAAAATATCTTTGATTTTAAATTTTATTATACTATAAAATTTCAAAACGTCTCGTTAATCGGCATTTAAAATTTTGAACTCTTCTTAAGGAATGCCGCGAGCCGATTATAAAGCTTTACCCGTATTCCGAACACAAAGAAATGTGTTTCGAAAGTTAATTCGATCATATGCGCGAGTTACGGAAATAATTGATCGATTTTAAATTAAATCGATTAAAATAGTTCTACGCGTTTCGAGCTGCCAGGGTCAAACGACAACTTCGATTGCTACGAAAATTGAAATCCGATAATAACTAACTATTACGGATCCAATGGAACTGGTTTCGTCAAATTCCGAGACTGTGCCTCGGAAGGCTATTTTTAAATTCCAATTTAAACCATATATTATTAAAATTGAACAAATTACCTTTAAATTTAAATTTCAACTATTCTATTATCCTCAGTATCATCATTATAGATTTTATAAGCCTTCAAATTTTTTAAACAGGCTTAGAAATTTCAGATTCAACAATTTACCCAATTTTCAATTATTAAATTCAATATTTAAACTATATAATTCAATGATTTAATTATCAAGTAAATATTGATATCTTGAATTCAAGTTAAAATTAACCTTTAAATATTTTAAGAATCAATTAACTATTCAAATTTAAATTGTTAAAAATTCCGGGTCGTCACATTCCTCCCCCCTTAAAAGAATTTCGTTCCCGAAATTACTAGTTAGGAAGAATGGCCCAATACCGGTTTACTTTTTTCCAAAAATTCACAATTCAACATCCTACTAACTATCATTTATTAAAGACCCACTATCACCTTAAGCAACTTCCAAAATCTTCTATAGTTTCAAACAATACTCCTTTGCTCAATCATTTAAAATTACAATTTAAAACCAAATTTGATTTATTAAAATTTTCTCAAAATTTTTCTAACTCTCTAAATTTCCAAATTTTTTTTGCCAGCGTCTCCTTTGCGCAGCTAGCTCGGTACTACTACAAAAGGCCTCTACGGGCTCCCAAATACCAAAAAGAAAACAGAAAGCCAAGTGGCTAGATCAAAAACCCAATCCAATTCATACAGAAATTAAAATACATACCTTTTTGTCGGGCAATTCACATTTATCCTTTGGAATCAAATCCAACTTTCTTTTCCCTTTTTAATACCTGCATATCTTGTTTAGCCACCATATTCAATCGTAACTTACAAATCGTTTTATACATTCTCTTATATAGGTTTCCATATCCATTTCTATTCAAACTAGTTTTCCCCACTTCTATACGAATTCAATTACTTTAAATTTTGAATGTTGAATTTAATCTTTCATGTATATCTGATTCATATTAGTTTCATTTACTAATTTACTTTAATTCCCAATTTGAAATCGTTTTGTCGTTAACCAATTTTATTTTATTTTTTAAAAATTTTCTAACTCCCAAAATTTTGGCAGAGTCTCCCTTTTACGGAGGAGCTTTTGCAATTTGACAAGAGATATAAATATATATACATCGACCCACCCGGTCGGAAAAAGCAAAAACAGTTCATATTTCCTATTTTTATTACGTAGGCGTACCTTATTTAGCATTTTAAGCAAGCAGCTTATTAATTTTAGCAATTAGTGCAATCCAAATCCAGCCTAACGGCTTCCCGGTACCTGTACTTACTCAACTTAAATATGTAAGTGCCATATATAGAGTATTTATCAGCATTTCATTAACTTTAATAGCAAATCTCAAGCATTTCACTTATATTCAATAGTTAAACACATGTATATCATAAGCAACTAGCACCAAAATGCTTTCCATAAGCGATTTATTTAACTTTAAAGCTGATTCAATTGCTTTCAACCAATTTATAGACCATCCCATTTTATTTCAATGGTTTGCAACTCAATTTCTTACATTCCATTTATTTTTAACCCAAACGAGCTCATATTTACTTCAATTAATTTTAAAACCAATTTATTTAATCTCTCTCAACCCAAAGAATTTTAATTCCTTTTGTTTGCAACAACGAAGATTGTTTTTTATATATATATAATCGGCGATACTCGCTTAAAAGAGTATCTATTTCAGTTTATAATCTATTTAAATTAATGTTCAACTCATTCTGAATTTAATTTCATTTCATTTCTAATTTATTTATCAACCATACATTGCATTTTATCTCATCCCCACATTGGATTCATTCAAAACAATTTATTAAGCTTGGCACATTCAGTACTTATAAATTAATAACCATTTCCCAAATTAATTCAATCCAAGTTTTTTTATTAAATGAGCTTTCACCCTTATTCGAAGCCAAGCTTCCACAAATTTTAAACTTAAGTTAATTTACTTTATTTTATTCCAACATCAAACTTAAGTTTACTTCTATTGGATTCTCATTCAATCAATCTCCATTAAATTCAATTAGCCCATTCATTTTAAATTTTAATTTCAAATTCATCTTCTCAATTTATCAAAATAATATTCAAGCACATACTTAATTCATTTATACCTCAAATTAATATACCACCAAATTTAAGTTTAGTCTGATAATCCAATTCCAATCACAACTTGATTTTTTTTCCAATCAGACTTCATCCATTTATTATTTAATTCAATTAATCCATTATAAATTTTTAATTTACTTACTTAATTCATTATCGAATATATTTTATTAATACAAAGTCATTCTCAATTTATTTCTATTCATTTGGGTTTTGTTTGCAATCCAACCATTTCTATTATTATTCACTTCCATATCATATGACAACACTTCTCTTATATCCAATTTACCTGCAAATTTCATTAAATATTATTCAAATCACACTTGGATTTTATTTGCAATTCAAATCATCACTTTTTCAATCCAACTCTATTTTATTTTTATAGCATCTCTACTTATTTAATTCATTATCAAATCCAAGTCGAATTCTATTCACCATTCGAATTCATTTCCAAACTCCATTATTAACTTACAATCCATTTATTTAACCGGGTTAAATTTTATTACCATATTCTATCAAATAATTATTTATTAGCTTACTTCCAACCTTTGTTACAAAGAAAATTACTTTATCAAATTGTCCCGAGTTCAATTTTATTTTATAATTCCAGTTTAGATTTTCTTTCATCATTCAAAATTCCAACACTTTTATTTTCAAATTTTTAGAAAGGTATTTAAATTCATAGCATACTAATAAAATAGCTTCTTATAAAAATACTTCTTATAACTCGATGTCTCAACCAGTCCATCCTTGTTCTCACAGAAATTCAGTTATACGTTGATCAGGCGCAGGACTGAAAATCTATAAGTACTTGGTAAACCCGTTTTCAAAACCCAGTGAAAATATTTGGAAAATAATTTTATTAAAAATATTGAATACAGTTTTTGAAAATAGAGGAAATAACTTTGGTGAGAATGCTATGGAAATCATCACCCCCATCCATGGTCGCAGTTAACCCGATGGTTACGTTGCCATCCCGACAAAATCCATAGATAACTGTAGGCCTCCATACCCCTCGATTACACCATGGAACCCAAGACAGATCGCAGCTACAACCGGGGTTACGCAGCTATCACAGCAAAAACCCATATAATTGTAGGTATCAGCGCCATCGAATTTCGCTTCCAAAAATGAAACTTCTCCACTCCACTTGACCATAGATCGCAGTCTACCGATGTTGCGTTGCCTTCCCGGCAAATTCAAGTGTAGACCGTTGGCACTCATCCTCCCCACGATTTCGCTATGGTCCTCACAGTAGATCGCAGCGACATCGAGTTACACTGTCGCCACAGCATAACCCAAATGCCTCTGTAGGCATCAGCGCCCTCGACTTTCGCTATCCAATAATCCTCAGGAACTAGTTTTGTCCAGAACCCTCACAGGATCAACTTTAGAACCCACCCTTGGGGCTCAAGGCAGCACCACCCGGTGGCACTCCTGAGAAGTTCATTTCAAGGGAGCGCCTTTTTCCCCAGAGCCATTATCAAAACATTTTATACTATACACATATAGTATCTTCAAATCATACACCTAGTATGATCCCATACAAATCTCATTTATACAAAATCGATTATTCCAAAATCGATAATTCTCAAACTAGTCTTTCCAAATTCTCATACTGATTTTACCCAAAAATCAAAAGCCTTTCCAAATCCAAAGGTTCTCAAAACCTTTCCAAAATCCTCATAAGATCCTTTATATATATATATATACATACAGATATATATAATTTTTTTAAACTTTGGATCATTTCAAACTTGTATAAAACCTTTTTATACTTCAAACACTTTCAAAAATATTTTCTTCTGGCTATAGATTTATCAAGGGGAGTTTTATCTCATATAACAAAGATATATAGATTCATTTATTCAAAATCAAATATTCACATTTGACTTCTCTTTCCGATATCAATTTCATTCAAATCCGCACGATGTACACTTATCATTCGTACGCTATACCAATCTGATCGCTCACTCGATTACACAATTTTACTTCCGAACTAGTATCGTCCACCCGACTTCCTAGTGCGGACTCAGATCTAGTTTCTTGATCAGATACCGTCATTCTCCTTGCATAGCTATAACTATGATAGAGAATATCCAGAACCAATCAACAATCCATATCCAGGTTCGCCGTCGAAAATCGAGTGAAAAAATTCCGACTCGGATCGATAAACTATCTCGAAATTCTGTGCTCGAATCTGTATCAAATCGCTATGCGAATAGAATAATATACGTACATCCTACGTATTTATTTCCATTGATTATCAGCCAAATCAATTTCCTTTCCATTTACATTTCCTTTAATTCCCATTGAATTGTCACTTCAATTCTTACCTCAGTTGAGTATTTAAACCAATTTACAGTTTGAACTCCGACCAGTTTTAGAAAATAGCTTGAAAATTTAAAAATAGAGAAGTAGTTGAAAATAATTATTAGTTTACTAAATAGTTATAAAATAATTAACTAATTGTAAAATAGTCGAAAAATAATTGAATAGTTTCAAAGATTCTAAATAATTGCAAAATAGTTGTAAAATAGAAATTAGTTTGTGAAATAGTTGAAAAATAGTAATTAGTTTAGGAAACAGTTGAAAAATGGTTAAATAGCTCCAAAAATAATGGTAAACAATTATAAAATAAGTTAGCTTTAAAAAGAAAGGTTGTATATATTTAATAACTTAGAAAATAAGTTTACATGAAAACAATTTATATTGAAAATAGTCAAGAGTCAAACTGTTCACTTCCCCAACTAATTTCCATTTAATTGACTCAATTCTAACTTGAATAACTTCAATTTCTATTAAATTTTATTTAAACCCAATTCAAGTCGAATTAATCTTGATTCTCTTCCCAATTTAAAACAAATTCCATTTAATTTTAATCATGTTCAACTTATATTATAATTTCAAATTATTCCAATCAATGTGAATTATTATCAATTGAACCCATTTCAAATTCAAATCAATTCAATATAATCCAATTCAATTTCCCATTTAAATTTTAAACTTATACATCTTCAATCACCAATCCACTTTATTCAAACCAAATTCAATTTCAATCTTGAATTTAAACTATCTCGAAATTTTGAGTTCAATTTTCAAATTTTCATTTTAAGTTATCTTAACTTATGTATTTCATGGTTCAATACAATTTTATTTTAAAATTTTAATTTATTATTCAATTTCATCTTTCAGTTTTGAAGCCAGTTCTTAAACAAGTTTATATTACAATTTAATTGTTCAAATTTATTTTATTTATACAATACCATTCTCAATTTTAAAGATTTTTATTAACAAAAGGATGATATCATCCAATTTATTTCAAAACGTCCATCTATTTTCAAATTTTAAATCTCAAACCCGTTTTGAGATCACACAAATTCTCAATTATCCAAATAATACTTATTTATTATTTCTCATTACTTTGAAACCAAAATTTCAAATTCTGGGATTAGATTTAGAATTTCATTTTCAATCACTTAAATTTTAATTTAGTTAATTTAATTCCAATTCTAGACTTCAGTTTGGTTGTATTATATTACTTCTTAATTTTAATTTCAATAATTAACAACCAATCACCTTAATATTTATTAGAAGGAAATATTGCTTTATATATATCAAAATATATTTTTATATAAAATCATTTAAAATCTTTTTATAGGAAAATAACAAGTACGCGCTCATATATATTTATATACTCAACTCATTCTAGAGTACTACGGACTCTATTAAATGAGTAATCCCCACCAGAGCCAAGGTTCTCGCTTAACCTTTCAGCTCTGATACCAAATGTAACGACCTGAAATTTTCACTCCAGAAAATTTCAGATAGTTATAAAAAGAAGAAAGAGATAAAAGAAGAAAGAACAGAAACATTAACATCTCACATTCGCAGCGGATGAAATATAATAATAAATAATAATAGCTTACAAAAGAATACTATATCTATCGATTACATTTCAATACATCAGAGTTTCACATATATTCAAATGCTGGTCATATACAATCAATTTATCACAGAATTACAATAATATAATTACAGCGGAAATATTCCACGCGTTCTTGTCATCCAGCTCGCCTCTTGAGCTCCAGAACGTCGTACTTGAAAATTTGTAATACTCGGTCTGACCCGAGCATTACATCAAAGTAACACCCGGGTCAGGCTGGAAACTAGCGTGTGTAAACCATCTAACATGGAATACCAGGCAACAACTCATGTAAAAACCCGGGTAACTCAACAAATTTTACAAGTCACGATTTGTTATAGACATAACTTATTTTTCAAATAAGTTTTCTAAGTGTCAAAATTAGATTTAATAATCCAATTCATTTGAGTCCAATCATTTTCAAACTATCAATTTTCTCATATTAATTTATAAGAAATTCGAAGTGGTTTCGGGTATCTCCCAATACCCGATCCCGACCTCTTCGAGTCTCATGTCATCCTATCCCAAGTTATACATACGAAAAACACATTCACTTCATATCAGAGATAACAACTCATTCAAAGCATCCAATATCATTCAATCATCCATAAGCAAAGCTTGTTTGCTATCGATATTAATTAAATTAATTCTGATTGAATTTCTAACCTCAACTATTTAGAATTCTTCACTTGTCACTAATTAATTTCCAAATCAATTAACCAATCAATCCTTTATTTTTCATCTTAATTAATCACCTTGGTTTAAATATATTTTCAGTTACATTCATATAATTATCTTGTTTAATTACACGATATTAATTATTCTTATCTAAAATCAATAAGTATTCCTTAATTACCCCATAAATTTGTTGTCTATATTAATTTCATATATTCTTAATTGCTTATATGAATTAATTCTCATAAATCACTTATTATGGGTTAATCAATCTTTGATTATACTATTAATTATAAAACCCAAGGATTTTCAATTATAAATTTAATTTATCCTAATCAAATTTATTTCTCTTAATTAAGCCACAATATTAATCATTTCGATTAATTCTAAAACTGTAATTAACTATCCTTTTATTTACTTCATCAAATAAATCAATTACTCCTTAATTAACCATCTTAATTAATCTCTTGATTAATTTCACCAAGTAATTATATTTTATTAATACCATTAAGTAATTTCTATCAAACCATCCCTTGGTTTTTTTCTAAATTAATTCGACTAAATTAACTTAAACCTTAATGAATTCAAACCTTTACTTACTAATTTATCAACTCGAATTATTAATCAATTTAATTAATAAATTATCCATTTCAATTACCCTACTATCTCCACGAATCACAAATCATTAAGCTTCTTATTTACGATTTAAATTTTAAACAAATTAAAAACCCAAATACTTCGAGTCAAACTGCAGTTAACTTGAGCACCAATCAAAACCAAAGCCACATCATCGTCAGTGCACATCAAATCAATTCAACCATTCAACCAAATAATTAAATTTAACCTTTAAATTTGAAATAAATAAATAAAATCCAATAGAGTGAGGTTTACTCACCTTTTCTTTTATTTGCAATCCACTTCGAAACCGGCTCGCTTATTTTCAGTTTATGACCTTGTATAAATATTTATACAATTTTATTAATATATGAATAAATTGAACAATTAATTCCAATAGATCTAATTAATTACTTATTTAATTTAAATCTAAATCCCTTTAAATTAATTTATTAGTTAACCATTCCATTTTAACAAAATAAATATTTCATTATTTCAAATTAAACAATAAACTAAAAATATTTGTATAAATATTTAAGGTCTTAATATCTTATACCTAATCGAATTCAAAAAATACGACTGATCATATTTACAGCAACCTCTCTACAATTTCTTCTTCTTCTTTTTTTTATAATTAAATTGAAAACAAAAACAAAATAATACCTTACTGCTTCATCAGAATCTCAAGATGCTTAAATCCTAGCAACTGCTCCTCCCCTCGAAACCGCGCCACCACTACTGCAGAGTCACCAAGCAACGGCCCCGAGTTCACCAGCCCCCCCTTCGACCTCGCTATGCCGACGCATGAAGACGTCGCCTTGCCTGAGTCAACACCGTGACCCCCCATGCTCGAATCACTCACGACACTCCAACCTCGGTCGCGACTTCGCCGTTGTACCTGAATCGAGTTCGCCTTCGTCTCGATCGGATATAGATTGATCTAGAAGAGGAGCGCGATTTCTGGAAAGAGGCTTCGGCCATATGAACGAACGAACTGATTTTGATATTTGATTAGGGTCGAATGAATTAGGAGAGAACGAAAGAGGCGCGATTCTTATTAGCAGCCATTCCCCTATTCTTTTTTTTATAAGCTCGGTTTTCTGTTTGAAGGTAAAAGAAGAAGACGGAAAACAAATATCGATTTGGAGTGAATAGATTCCAAAGTACGCTTGTTGACTTATATTAAAAATATCTTGTATGGTAAAAAAAATATCTTTGATTTTAAATTTTATTATACTATAAAATTTCAAAACGTCTCGTTAATCGGCATTTAAAATTTTGAACTCTTCTTAAGGAATGCCGCGAGGCGATTATAAAGCTTTAGCCATATTCCGAACACAAAGAAACTTGTTTCGAAAGTTAATTCGATCATATGCGCGAGTTACGGAAATAAACGATCGATTTTAAATTAAATCGATTAAAATAGTTCTACGCGTTTCGAGCTGCCAGGGTCAAACGACAACTCCGATTGCTACGAAAATTGAAATCCGATAATAACTAACTATTACTGATCCAATGGAATTGGTTTCGTCAAATTCCGAGACCGTGCCTCAGAAGACTATTTTTAAATTCCAATTTAAACGATATATTATTAAAATTGAACAAATTACCTTTAAATTTAAATTTCAACTATTCTATTATCCTCAGTATCATCATTATAGATTTTATAAGCCTTCAAAAATTTTAAACAGGCTTAGAAATTTCAGATTCAACAATTTACCCAATTTTCAATTATTAAATTCAATATTTAAACTATATAATTCAATGATTTAATTATCAAGTAAATATTGATATCTTGAATTCAAGTTAAAATTAACCTTTAAATATTTGAAGAATCAATTAACTATTCAAATTTAAATTGTTAGAAATTCTGGGTCGTCACATTCTGAACCTTTGTTGTGGCTTCTTTAGCTTATAAAGACAATGCATAGTCGCATGCAAATAAACATTTAGGTAGTCAAGCTACGAATGTATTTAATAATTTATAGTTAGGCACTTGCATGGGTCTTGAATTGACAACATGCATAAAGATTTATAAGTAAGCATACTTTTATTTCTATGTTAATCGTAGTTCAGTTCATTTCTATATTTTAACTCATAAACATTTTATTATAATGGTTGCTCAAGTTCATATAAGTAGATTGTTTCAAATTTATAGCACATATTCTTATAATATTATAAAGGTTAAACATTATCATTTCATTTTTTTAATAAGACTCCCATTAGACTTTTATATTTCCCAAAACCTTAAGAAAAAAATAGAAATCTTTTGATTTCTCTAGTGTGTGTTAGGACTCGCTTGCCTTGGAATTCCGACCTTGAGTTTGCTTAGCAAATCAAAGGCTCACAAGCGATAGATAACACCTTATCGGTTGTAGTATGTGCAACTCCTAACCATAGTATTTATCCTAGTCTCAATCTCAACCTTGAGTTTGCTCAGCAAATTGAAATAGATTATATGCTTATACTCACCCTTTCATGATGCCATAAGTATAATGCACATGGTTTTAGTTTTGCTCAATAAATATGTGTATGTACTTTACCTTGTCTAACAATATATTAATACTACATAATATCTCTAGCTTTAATTTGCTCAACAACAAAAGAGTATGCAAGTATTTTATTAATATATAAATGGTAGATGCAAAAATTTATATTGGAGATTCATTATCTTTAATATACATTTATTACTTATGAAATACCCTTGTGATTCATGTGTTAAACATATTTGAAATCATGATATACATATTATATGTATTTATTTATTTCTTAAATCTAATTTGGATTTCTTTCCAACTCCACTTAATTTTATACATTCATATTATATAAGTTTAATTTATTTATAGCTTTTATAATTTGATTAACTTGTATAATATTCTTATAAGTATTATTTAAGAGAGTTAATCAACTATAACATTTATATTTTATTATGTGCACATATCGATACTCTTATACATTTTAATTAATTAATTTTTGACCAATTTCATTTAAAACTTTTAATTGAATATTCTAATTAATTTGAAGTTTTAATTTAATTTATGATTAATAATTTTAAGGTAAATAAATAACTACAATAATTATAGTTATCCACATATATCAATATATATATGTTTAATCAGTTAACTTTTAGTTTTTTATTGTACTTAATTTGATCAATTATACTAATTAAGTTTTAAATTTCAAAATTAATTGTTTAACTTCTCAAAAAAATAAAAAAAATAAATGCATTTTATAAATTTTATACGGTTTTATCTTTTATATTTTGAACTTAACTTTTAAAACTTAAAATTTCAAACATATTTTGAAAATTAGCCCAAGACCGAAAATCAGTTCGGACATTTATATTAGGACAACCTTTGGGCATACTTCACCCTTCAGCTCGGGTCAGTGGGCAGGTATGGCAGAGTACTTGTTGTCTGATCCCAACTTTAGACGTTACCTTTCCAAACACCCTACTAAAATCAGTTAGGCATAACACTGCTAATTTAGACCGCATAGACCATTTGGGCACCAATACTATTAAAGATTGAAAATATGTGAAATGAGTGGATTTCAAAAGGGAAAAAATATCACATTTTAGATCTTAGTGGGCCTATGATGACTATTGAGTTTCACAAGATTAAATCTAGCAATTTAAATAAATCCAAGTTTTTTTAACTTTCTGACTTAATTTATTAAATCTATGTTTATTAAGTATAAAGTTCAAATTTATGAATATATCAAATATGTATTCATATTCCTAAAGGGTAAAAAGGGGATGAACATATTAATATTAGATCTAAATGTGATCATGTAATGACCCGGTATTCGAAAATCGACATCAATATGTTCACTGTAAAGCATGCACTACAAGAAAACACTTCATTTACCTATGCAAAATTTCCTATGTCGTTGCTACGCCAAAAGGCAGGGCATAGGGAAGGCGTAGGAAACAGGTAGAAAAAGGTAGAGGCGTAGGAAAGATGTAAGTAAATTTCCTACGTCTTTCCTATGCCTGCGTTAATAGGTGGAAAAATAATCGAGATATAGGAAGGACGTAGAAAACACCCCACTAAAATTACCAGCGTAAAAAAGCGTAGAATTTTTTTGTGACATCCTTACGCCAAAGGCTTGAGGTAAGAATTATCTGGACACTCAAAATTAACTATTCTTGTTTTTATTATTATAGCAGCCACAATAACACTCAGCTATAAGAAATACCCAAAATAAAACCCTAAAACTCTCGTTCCCATCTCAAATCCTCAGATCGAAGTCGCCTCCCACTGATATTATTTTTTTCAAACTTATTTTAGTGGATCCCAATTTGCTACCCAACAGCACATCTCGGCACTTCACACCGCAATGAACCACGCCCACCGTACAATCAAGGTACGCAAGAGCTTTCGTTATGCAATGGGTGTAGTCTCGAATCCAGCGCTCGTCGACCTTGCCTGCCACATCAGCGATCATGCTGTTGGGCATGTACTCCATGTGCAGGTTACGGTGTTGGTTCATCCTGGAGTTTCCAAGGTATAAAACTTTGTATTTCGATTTGAACACTCGAAATATTTCTATTCTGTTATCTAAAGAGGATGTGGTTAACGGGTTTTAGGTTGCGGATGCAGATTTGGCAACGAATCGTTGACCATTTGATTTATGGAAGGTGAGGTTGACGGTACCAAAGGAGCCTCTTCCAATGTTGCTGCCTATGATGAATTGGTCAGTGTCTTCTTTCATTGTTGGTTGAGCTGTATTTTAAAATTTAGCTGAAAGTATAATAGGAAAAGGAAGCTGACTATGAGGTTATATATGGGCAGTTAGGTAATCGAAGAGAAGAGTGTGATTAGAAGGAAATAGTTTAGTGACGTGATGGTAGTCTTTAATTGTTAAAGAAAAGGACCCGGTTCATTTGATTTCATGTTTATTCTTATCCCACTTAATGGTCATTGATTTAGCCAACCATGAATATCCTTTTTATTGCATTAAATAAGGGATTTTTGTTCATGTGTTTTGGCTTGCAACTTGCGGTTTTCTCGCAATCTGTGAACAGACAAATAGGCACTTGCTTTTTATCTTATTGCATTTGCAACTCTTGGTGGTTGCATAGTGGGAGTGTGACTTATTTATATACATCGTTATACAATAGGAATCAAATGGGATACATGATAACCTTTCATACCAGTGGTAATGTTAGTCATTCAATTCGATTCTAACAGTGTTAATGTTGGGCATTTAATTTGATTTTAATATCAGTTTGTAAGAGTGTTAATGTCATTTTATTCTTGTCAAACATACATTTAATTTGATTTTAATATCAGTTTGTAAGAGTGTTAATGTCATTTTATTCTTGTCAAACATTATAAGATTTATAATTAAGTGTATTTGCATATACACTTTTGATTTATTGGTGACTTCCTTTTTGCTGCTATAATGTCATGAGATGTTTTGGTTTCAGTTTAGAATTTCATATTTTCAAATGCTAGAATTTTCATTATTACCAATAATATATATATTCAACCTTAGTATCCAAGTTATGTTGGTGATAGACAATCATGTTTTACCAATCAGGAAGCTCTCGATGGTGTTGAGATTGCTACTGGAAGCATTAACACAACATAGGTTTAGTGAGAGCGCAAATGGGTCATCCTGAACCATTTACCATGAAATATAATTCTGTTGGAAATGAAAACTATTTCATAGATTCCATAAATCCAAGCCAACATTAGAAGGTTTATTTTTTAATTTATTTTTAACATTATACACTTACGTGTTTTTTCCCTATACATAGACTAAAAGGTATGACAAGTTAATTTCATCCATTTCCAAATTATTGCTATATTATAGTTCTCTTATCGACTTAAACTGATATATTTCTAGATATGTACTGTTTTTGTTCATATTTTTACAGTGACATTGTTATTTAGCAAGTTATGATCCTCTTTTTTCTAATATACATGATACCGGGTAACATATTTTTACTTTTATGTTATTCTGTTAGTGCAACCAACACAGATTTAACTTCACATATGTGCTGTAAAATGGCATGGGATTATGTATGACGAAAACCATATGGATATAAGTGCGCATTTAGAATTAACTTCCATTCATATTTAGGTTGTGTTTAAAGAGGTTTGGATATGGATATCGGATAATATATATTTGATAATTCAGAATAATCAATCTTAGGTGGGTTAAATAATCAGATATAAGAATCTGTTGCATACATTTGTTTAATGTCAAGAAATTGTAATTTATGCATCATCTATCACATTAGCATAATAATAACTTATGTAGCTAGTGCTTCCATATTTTTTCATTTCGGATTAAAATGCCTGATATCCTTGACTTGTGGCGGTCTCTAATATATACATATGTATTTAATAATTTAATTGGTTTATTATTTACCAAGCCACATTGAGTTGTGGCTTTAAGCTAATTCCATAATTGCATTATTTGCTTCAAATACGCTATATGGTCTTGCTCATTGACATTCCTGTTTACAAGTGCTCCTGCAGTTTACTATGTTTATGCCATTGATTTACATTTTTTCTTGAATTTGTGTATGTGGGGATATACACATATATACACACATACATATATGCACACATGTATGTGTATATTGTGATGCATACATGGGTGCATTTATATGAGAGTATGCATGAGTTAGAGCATGTGTGCATGCGTGCATGCACACACACACTTGAGGTTGAGAGCATGTGGTTTGAACTTTGATGTAATGTATGATATTTGGCAGCTTTTCTCATTTAATTGAAGAATCTGTTTTCCATTGCTTGTAATATCACAATTGTGCATTTACATTTACATGTTCCTTGGGATTATAGCTCTAGAATAGAACTTATAGTAAAACATATTTTAATTAGTTTGAAATTTAGAAATTGATGCAATGTTTGATAAAATGCAGAAATATAAAGTTGCCACTTTTAGCGTCAACAAGAGCGAAGCGCTGACTAGAGCCAAACTGGAGGAGAAGGTGAAGCGTCAAGAAGGGGAGATTCAAATGGTAAAGGAAGTATTAACAACTATGTGAAATGCTTCGACAATGATTTGATGGAGAGTCGAATAGTCGTCAGACTAGGGTTGAGGGTATTTCTCTTATTCTCATATGTATCCATATGATGTTATGTATTATGAACATATTATCGTACTTTTGAACATATGAGAACTTCTTTGATTTTGGTTTGATTTTGTAATATGGAGATATTTGAATTTGATTGATGATGAATGATTTGTGATTATGTTTTTTGTTGTCGAATAATTTGATATTGGTACTTGTTTGATTTTGATAGTGCTTTGCGGATTAATATTGTGTTTGATGGAAAGAAACACGATAATAATATAGAAAAATGGCTTCAGAAAAAGCATAGGAGAGACGTAGGTAAATCCAATTTTACTGTAGTAAAAAAAAAGTCATGTGGATGACGTAGGAAAAACGTAGATAATAAAGACGTAGGAAAGTCAAAGGTAAATTGACGGTGTAAGAATGGCATGGGGATTGTAATGCATAAATGTTGTAGGAAAATAATGGCGTAGGTAAGATGTAGAATAACTATGGCGTAGGAATGACGTAGGAACCAACCCCACATCTGGCGTAGGTAAGGTGCTGGAAAATATTTTCCTACGCATGTTTTACCTACGCCATTAAGGGTGTAGGCGCTATGTAGGTAATTGCAGTTACCTACGCCATGCTTACGCCATTTTGGCATAGGTAAATCCCCAGATTTCTTGTAGTGATGTTGAGCAATCGAGTGCTGGAAATACCAGATCATTAGGGGTGAAGAAGAAAGAGAGAGAAGAAAATAGAAACAATAACATAGAATATTACAATCACAGCGGAACAATATATAATATATAAATAAAATCTTTATACAAAAATAACTGTAGTTATTAATATACATACAATCATGAGAGTACAATGATCAATACACCAATATGGACAGTATTATAACTTGTCCTTACAAGTGCTGACTATACAGTCTACATACATAGCGGAATAAAATCAAGTATGTGATAAACGTCTAAAATCTTCCAGTTCGTCTTCTGGGCTCCAAAGTATTCTAACCTTAAACTGTAATACTCGGTCTAAATCGAGCATTATAATAAAAAACACCCAAGTTAGTCTGGAAAACAAGTGTGAGAAAACACACTCAATTTGAATTAATACTGTTATAAAAAATCTCTGAAAAACAAAGACATGTCGTAAGACCACGCAGCACATAAATACCATAGGTTTTTATCATATGATAAGCAAAACCATTTATATCAAAATCTTATGATATTATAGTATTGTCTATAGAAAATAAATTAGAAAATGGCTGAAATGCTTGCATCTCACGTTTCAGCGTATTTGTTATACAACTAAAAACGTATAGGCTCATAGTGAATATTGGATTCCATACAATGACTGGGCTACTGAGGTACCGTCCATCACAATACACCTCTAGAAAAGTGTGCCGACATCGTACCTAACAATCACTGCCAACTTAGGGTCGGCCTACCATTTACTGGATAGACCGAATGTGTTATCACCTAGTGTGTTCCCACCCTAATCGAGCGCTCTCTTTTCCATGCACAACCATATCCATAATTTATAATATATATCCGAGGGTATCTAGAAAAGTGATACATACCCCACTTGGGTGCGACCCACTTAGCCCTGCTGCATCACCCATGTTTTAGTCATTCCCAGTTGATGAGGCTTGAGGCTATGTTTTACCTTAAGAATAACATTCATACTTGGAATGCTAACACAGCCTTCCGAGCAACAATGCAATGATAGCATTCATCCATACAAGTTGTTTTGGGTCTAAATAAACCGAATCTCTTTCCAAATGACCATCTCTATTATCTTCGAGATATCACAATTCGTAACGTACAAATCGGGTCGAAGTGGTTTTCAGATAATAAAATTTGATCTCAGTCACTTCGAAAGGATCAACGAATTTGTCTATTTGATAGTCGGTTATTTAACTATCAAATTACATCCATAACCAGTCGCTAGGCCATGTTATAAAATTTTCTAACATTTATTTTCAAAATATCTTTATAAAGATATATATTCAAATCTCTTCCAGTATATTTAATAATTGAAATCAATTTCAATACTTATATCCATAATAGGATATTTAAATCCATATCAACACTTAGGATATTTCTTTCAGTTCCATTTATAATTCAACTCTTTGAGAAATATTTCTAGTAATAATCTTGTAGTTGAATATTTCAAATCTTCTCGGTTCAATACTTAGAAAATATTTGTAAGTATATTTTCCTAAAATCAATTTATCTCCAATACTGAGAAAATGATTCCATTTATTTCATACTTCTCAAAATCCTTATAATCTACTTGTAAATTCCTTCTCTCATTTATAACGGATTCTATAAATTTTTAGAATTCGTTAATTAACTTTCTATAAATTCTTCAAATTCGATTTCACTTGTCTATAATTCCAACTATCCCTTTCTAACTTCCTTTTATGAATTCTAATTCATTTTTTGAAGTTTCCATAATTCAATGTTTTGGAAATTCCATTTTCTTCCAAAATTCCTTGCAAAATTCCTTTTACCAAAATCGTACCCGTTAAATAAACCTCGTTTACAAATCTCCAGAGAATTCATAAATAAATTACAATCATTTCAAAAACCCTATACATATATAATAGGTACTTTTAAAGAAAAATAATTTATTTTAAAACCTATTTAAGTAGTTGTTTAAAATATTACATACTTTAAAAAACATCGATAACTCATTTCCCATTTCATTTTCAAATAAACTAATTGATTCACAAAGATTATTTTAAAAGTTAGAATTTATTTAGATTTAATATTAGATATTTGAAAAATCTATTTCTCGACATATTTCAATACTAAACACCTTTAACTATATAGTTTAATAAATAAAAATCTCATTTTTAAAACAAACTTCAATTCTCAACAAAAATCCATTTTTAGAAATCCAATATTACCAATTTCAAATTTATAAATCCCTCTCGATTCATATCACATCAATTTTATTTCGATTCCCTAACCATTCACATTTCAAAATAGAATTCACTATTTTTCCCAAAATCCTATTTTCATATCTCGATATGAATGAAATTATATTCCCAATTTATCAACTGATATCGTTTCGCTTATTTATAAACATCGTCTATAAATTTATAAACTCCTTTGGGTTTTACTTGTTTACATATATAATCTCATTTATAAAATTCCATCATATAAATCCATTTTTTATAAATTCCATTTATTTTTCAAATTTATTTTTAAATATCGATTTTAACTACTTTTCCATATTTTTTTCAAAAATACCATTTTAAAATCCATTGTTAAAAATCCTCTATATAAATTATTTTTTGATTTTCTATTTAAAATAATTTTACAAATAGTTAAGTACAATCCAAAATCAATTATCGTTTTATCCAAATCAATTTCTTTTAAAATAATCCAAATTTCGATACAATATTTTTATATCCAAAATCTCCATTTAAATTTCTTCAAATTCCAAAAATAATATTTATGGTGTTTAAAATACCAAAATCTAATGCCTATGCTACTATAACATCCAATAAATCAAATCACACAATAATCTATAAACAGATTATTTCATCATATCATATATCACTATATACGAAAAACAATCAATATATTTGAGGAATCCATTTGGATCCCTCTAACGTGTTTTCCTGCATTCACAGATGTTAGATAACAAGAAATACTAATCCCGCGTCGAGACGGGATATCGCGGTAATATAGAGTCATCTACTATTATGCGGGGCCCGTAGTATCTCATCCGCTCCATTAGACGGGAAATATGACCAACTACATATATATATATATACACTAATATATATAATAACATCCAATTGATAATAATATATAAATTCAACCAATCATCCAATAATTTATATAAATTATTATAAATTAACTAGTCAACCAAATTAAGCGAGGTTTACTCGCCTTGATTTATTTGCAATCTGTTCCAACTTTTAAATTATCAAAAATTCAGCCGACTTTGAAAAATTCTAAACCAATTCTATTGCATAGATTTTCCAACTACGAACCAAACTCGACTTGTTCTATTCATTTTGGACCTCGTACGAATGAGATATACATTTTATAAACATTCGAATTTAATAATATAATTATTGGAATTAGTTAAAATTATCAACAATTAATTACCTTCAAATAAAACCTAAATCAATCGCCCAGGATGCCACTTTCCCTTTGTATGTGCTCAAACCCTAACTGCGACCCCTTCCCTTTGGCTATGCAAAAACGTGACATCGACCTACCACAAACCCATCACTGCTTTGCTCGAGACCACTTCCAAGCATCACGTGACTGAAAACCCACCACGCGACTGCCTGCTTCCACGTTCCAAGCATCGTGACCCTCCTCTACTAGCTCCATCTCCGACCTAGTGAACGTCTCACCATCAACAACGCCCCCTGCCTCGACCAAGATCCATGCTCAAACCACCATCGCGGCCACCATTCAGCCCTTGCCAACACTAGCTTGTGCACCACCACCATCAGTCGTCGCCAGCCCTCCACTACCCTAGAGCAAGTCGCGACAATGTCACCTTGAACTGCCGCCATAACTGTGCTCCACCACGGTGCTTCGGGCTCCTACCTCCTCATGCATGCGCCTTCCAGGTCGCTCTTCCTCATCCTTTGATCGCGATATTTTTATATTTTTCGTGAATTGATTTCGATCGATTTCGATTTTTTTTTTCTTTTGTGAAAAACAAACTGATGAATGAAGAGAACACGATTATAAAACTTGAGAGAATTGCATATTACACAAGATAGGCGTCCTATAGGGTATAGGTTTTGACTTTCAATTATAATATATTATAAATTTTCCAAAATATCTCGTTTAACATAACTAAAAATCACGAATCTCCATTGAGACGTGCCGTCTGGCGTTCCTAATGTTATAACGCTATTCCGAACCTAATGGAACAACTTTTGGAACCTAATTAAATCACATGGAGAAGATAGCTTTTTAAATCGACCATTATTAATTAAATTTTCGATATTAATTTCAACACATTTCTATCCCGTACAACCAAACGTTAACTCCAAACGCCATGAAATTTAAAAATTGATAATAACACACTATTATGGATCCAATAAAACCAGTTTTGTCGAATTCCGAGACTGTGCCCCGGATCGCTATTTTAACGCATCGATTAAATCGACACGATTTCAAAAATTTATGAAATTACTTGAAATTTCAGTTTTCTATTAAAAAAATTATTAACTCAATTCTGATTCAAATATAATTTATATCAATATTAAAAAAAATTCGATTCATATTCAACTCAAATTCTCAATTATTCACCATTTCCGTTAAATCGCTATATTTGAAATTTAAGTTCATTCTATAATTTCAACCATAATCTTCGTATTCAAAAATTAATTTATATTTCAAATTAAATATTTAAAACCACTTAAATATTCAATATAAGACGAGGTAAAATCCGCATCATTATAGATCACATTAAGGTCTAAAAGGAAAGATGAAAACGTGATATCGATAATTGATTATACCTTCCTCTTTTTAAATATTCTACTATAATTATGCCTAATAAATATTCAAATAAATATAATAATAATAGTCTAACATGATAAATAAGATATAACTTGTGGATATAAACTGCATCACAATTAACATAACAAGTAATAACAAAGTCAGCAAAGGGGCGCACACACCAACACACTCATATCAGTTTCCTTAATTTAATTTTACCTCATGAGATGTTTAATTGATTGAAAAATATTATAAGACCTAACTAATTTTAACAATGATTTTTAAATAAAACATAACATAAATCAATTAGTACAAACTTCAAAATAAGAAATCTAAGTTTAGTTTGGCAAGTTGTACTCAGAATTAAGATTATATCACATTTGGTTAATGAAAAATATTAATGAATTAAATTATAACATTAAAATATATGTATGCACATAATATGAAATTGGAAATGATTTTATTTATATAAACTTAATATATTTTAGATCAAATAACTTGTTCAACCATACTTGCAACATGACAAAGGATTTCAATGATATCAATTAAATAATTTTGAAATTCGTATAATTTTAAATGCCTTTTCGGTAAAATCATATTTTATATTTTTGTAAGCAGTAAATTTTAGTAACAATTATCTATATATCAATTCTCTTGGTCAACGTTATAAAACATTAGGACTTATATAATTTGGTTTCGCTCAAAATTCCAACATTGTCCATATTCAACATGATTAGTCTAAATAAAAAATCCTTGGTTTAATAATAACGATTATTCATAATCATACTACTTTGGCTAGTGACTTTGACTTTGAGTTGACTATAGTCGACCCTGATACTAATCTTATATGGTTAAGGAAACGAATTCTCTATTGAATAGTATTTCACCTTCAATGCTTCAACTTAGACAAGTCGTTGGACGGACGTCGCCACAATGTAACTATAATTAAAGTGGAGTGTCCACATTGAAGTTCAAAAATATTCTCCAGTCGAAAGAAATGTGTAATATCATCACTTCAAGATTCTCTGTTTGACTTTAGTTATGCTAAACAACATAGAACTTTCGAGTAAATAATTCCATAGTCATCCAATAACTAGCAGTACGTAAACCCTTGGTGCCTACGTTAGTCATGAGTAATTGACTGCCTAACATTTGGAGAGTGTTACACACTATAGTCTATATGGATGTTTCGGTATCCCATCTTAAAACATCTTGATTAGAAATATTTAAAATAACATATTCTTTTTAATATGATTAGTTTCTTATGAATACAACACATTGTAATTACTATCATATAACATATCACTTAAGAATTTTCTGTTTACATATTTTAAACTAATTTCTTAATTAATTATATCACAATACAACAAGTATATAATTGAAAGAAAACGTCTTTTATTTTGAACGAGATTGACCATCAAGTAAGATATGTGTAACAAATGACATAATTGCCTCTAAGACATACCCCTAACTCTACTAATCTCCCACTTGCAATTAGGTTAACTATGAAATCTTATTCCAACTCCTTCAATTTGTTTTTGATCAAGCGAGTCCCTTAGTAAACGGGTATGCTGTATTGTTTTAATTATATACTCTATTAATTAATTTTCTCGGACATTGATAAAGTGTCTTTATTGTGTGAAACTTTTTGGAGTATGTATTTCCACTTCTAGTGGATTTTGGGTTCTTTTACGAATTGTGTCGCAACATTGTTATCATATAATATTGTTATGTGATTCTCAACGATTGGAATCACCTTTAGCTTTGTTATTAATTTGTACATTTATTTACACTTCTTTAACATTTCTAATTTAAGGTCCTTAACTTCAGATTGAACATGAACTTAGGATCGATACACCATACTCGATATCACTTATGAAATCCGAGTCTGTACACTCCATTATAAGGAGTTTATTATTTCTATAGAAAATTCACTAGTATTTCGCAAATACTCCAGAACATTCCACTCTGTCATTTAATGATCTCGATTCAGATTTGATACTCGCCCTATGTATCAAATATATAAGTGAAATGTGATACTATAGACCAAAAAAATGTGTATGATAATTCCTGTTACCAATCAATCAAAAATCCATATTATATTTTCCATATTAAACATTTTAATATAATGCTTGTGCATATCATTTTAGGACAATCCCAGCATCCTTTAATACTAGTTATAGAAGGTGTCAATTTCAAATGCAAAAATAACCAAACTAAAATGACTTTAATACAAGTACATCATTAACAATCATAGTGAGTCGTTTTCTTATAATTTTTGAAGTATTTTAGTCCTTATTAATATTCTTTCTTATATACACGCATTTCCTCTATACTTTGATTGAAATTCAAACTATATGATTCCTGTATCAAAATACTTGTTTAACTCCGGTGCTTGTTAAACGATACTTTTGAATCAATTTTGGAATCATATCCAATACCCACTAACACAGTTATTAATCCCACTGGAAATCATTAAAATTTGGTTTTTATGTGCAAAAAGTTTATTCTAAGTCATTATATATAGTTTTTATTTCAACATACATGTATCAAAACTCAAAGCCGCATCAAGCGAGGCAAGTAAAATCCAAATTAACTCAAGCACGTTGACGAACGATTGTAGGTGGTGAACGATGCAGTAAAGCCGTCATAGTATTGATCTTACATTAGTGGGCCATTTTGGTAGGTTTTGGCTTTATTAGAACAAATTGTTTCCCATTAGCCTAGTATGTGATGATTAAGTCACGATAAGTGCAATGATTAGTTTTTGATAAACTTATGATATAGTTTAGCATTATGGCATTATGGTAGAAATGTGCAAACTTGTTGAATGTAGATAAAAATGTAAGTTGAGGTATGGTTTAATAACCTTGGGAATTACCATTTAATGACACCTGGAATTACCGTTTGATATTATTCATGATATATTATAAAATGGACAATCATGTACATTATTGATGTTTCTTTTTCACCGGACTTATGTCCGACCCTCTCTTTGTTGTTTCATCTGTTATCTTTTCTTTGAGTAAGTTGACATAGAGACAAGGATCTCCCCTAGCTGAAAGTGACCCATATAGCCATAACTATTTTACTGCTATGTTTGTATCTATTTGGTTTTAGTAGTTATATATATATATATATATATATATATATATATATATTCATTTTGAGATATGTTGTGCATGAGATTTGATGTACAATTTGCATGTTGTATTATGACATCAAATCTTATGTCTCTTAATACGACATGCAATTAGTCTCTTACACATTCAGGTCGATGTTATATTTTATTTCTTACGTTGTGAGATTTAGTTTGTCGATAGTTGTGATATATATGCTCTGTACTATTGTCCTTTTATATTCTACCCTTAACGGAACGTCGTCTCTAACACATATTTGGAGAATTTCATTGCTTGTATGCATAGATTTCGATTGTTATAAAAGGCGGGTCGTTACAGTCTTCAATATGGTTTATTGAAGTTTTTCATTTGAATACCCTTTATGATATATTCTAGTATAACGAAAGCATCCCATAAAAACCTATCAAATCAATGCTCTTATTTATGCCAATATTCGATACTCTCGAAACTCATAAATCGTTGCTACAAAATTCAAAACTGAAACAGAGCAATGAGAAAATAAATCAAGATTATTGGTAAGAAATAGATTTTTTTTTTTAGTAGGTACTTCTCATACTGTCCTTGTATGTCAATAAGATCACACGTTCAAATTAAAATAATGACAAAAGCTAACATTTATTTTTATGTCGCAAATTTATACATGAACTAAAATTTAATGCAGATCGTCATTTTTTTCAACAATGGATTTGTAAGTGCCAATGAACGCATATTTAATAAATGGATGGATAAATTTAGGGTTGTTATGGTAATTATTATCGTTACCATTTTGCTAATAACATTACCATACCTTTTTTACTTGTAAACTTAAATTGTTTATTGTTACTGATTTGTTGGTATATCGAAGGCCGATACACCGATAAAGTGGTAACCATTGTCCAGAAAAGTAAAAAACTTCATTTATTTTACGCTGTAATGATGCTTTATCTTATATTTTATTGTAGCACTTAGTAAATGGCATCAATGATAAATAACAAAAATGTATTTAATATAGTTGGAATTGAATTTCTAAACTAAGTTTAATCATTTTCTTGTTTTTAAATGCCTATAATATAACATATTACATGAATATCCATGTATTATATATGGACTCACAAATTAACGTTACCGTTGGTTTTGAGAGAATGATACCGATGTTTTATTGTGGAAACGGATAAATTTTTCTTTACCATATCGATTCTTGTATACCGACTTTACTAAAAAAATCAATTAACTTATAATTGTACGCTAATAGGAAATTTACCGTTTACTACAACAACCGAAGATAAATCAATCAACTACTGCTTAATGATTAGTAGATTAATTGATAAATAAAAAATGATGCTAAAACATCAAGGTAGCGTGTTAAGGAATACCATGAATTTTTTTTTGTTTTTGTTTTTTTACACCAAACAGTGTCAGCCTGTAACCCAGTGATTTTAGCACCCTTCTGAAGAAAATATACTGGTAAGTTGGATATAAGAATTATATACTAGTAAGTTGGATCTAAGTTTGGTCTGGCAAGTTTTACACGGAATTAAGATCTATATCACATTTGATTAATGAAAAAATCTTAGTGAATTAAATAATAGCATTAAAATATATGTATATACATAATATGAAATTGTAAATAATTTTATTTATTTAAACTTTCTATATTTTAGATCAAATAACTTGTTCAACCATACTTGCAATATGACAAGGATTTCAATAACTTCAATTAAATAGTTTTGAGATTCATATGTTTCTAAGTGCCTTTTCGGTAAAATTATATTTTATATTTTTGTAAGCGATACATTTTAGTAACAATTATTTATATCGATTCTCTTGGTCAACACTAAAATACATTAGGACTTATGTAATTTGCTTTCGATCAAAATTCCAATATTTTCCACATTTAACATGATTAGTCTAAATACAAACGACTTAGTTTAATCATAATGATTATTAGTAATCGTACTACTTTAGCCTGTGACTTTGACTTTGAGTTCATTATGGTTGAACCTGATATTAGTCTCATATGTTTGAGGAGAATAATTCTCTATTGAATAGTATTTCACTTCGAATGCTTCAAACTCAGACAAGTCGTTGGACGGACGTCGCCACAATGTAACATAATTAAAGTAGAATGTCCACGTTGAAGTTCAATAATATTCTTAAGTTGAATGAAACGTGTAACATCATTACTTCAAGATTCTCTGTTTGACTTTAATTATATGAACCAACATAGAACTTTGAGTGAGTCATTCCATAGTCATTCAATAACTATCAATACATAACCCCTTCATGCCTATATTAGTCATAAGTAATGCACTACCTAACTTTGGGAGAGTGTTACGCACTGTAGTCTCTATGAATGTTTCGATATCCCATCTTAAAACATCTTGACTAGAAATATTTAAAATAATATATTATTTTTAATATGATAAGTTTCTCATGATTACAACCCATTGTAATTACTATCATATAATATATCATTTAAGAATTTTCTGTTTACATATTTTAAATTAATTTCTTAATTAATTATATCAGAATAGAACAAGTATATAGTTGAAAGAAAACGTCTTTTATTTTGAACGAGATCGACCATCGAGTAAGGTATATGTAAAAATGGCATAATTACCCCAAGACATACCCCTAACTCTACTAATCTCCCACTTGCAGTTAGTTTAATTATGAAATCTTACTCTAACTCCTTCAATTTGGTTTTGATCAAGCCGATCCCTTAGTGAATGGATACATTGTATTGTTTAATTATATACTATATCAATTAATTTTTCGGATGCCGATAAATTGTCTTTAGCGTGTGAAGCTTTTTGAAGTATGTATTCCACTTCTAGTGGACTTTTGGTCCTTTTATGCAATATGTCGCAACATTGTTATCTATACTATGTTATGGGATTCTCAACGATTGGATCACCTTTAGCTCAATTATTAATATTTACAATTATTTACACTTCTTTATTGCAGCATTATTCAAAGCGGTGTACTTAGTCTTCAGTTAAATCAACCACTTCTTATTCTTTGGAACATTTCTAACTAAAGGTCCATAACTTAAGATTGAACATGAACTTAGGATCGACACACCATAATCGATATCACTTATGAAGTCCGAGTTTATACACTCCTTTACAAGGAGTTTATTATTTCTATAAAAAATTCCCTGGTATTTCGCAAAATACTCAAGAACACTCTACTCTATCGTTTAATGGTCTCGATTCAGATTTGATACTCGCCCTATGTATCAATATATAAGTGAAATATGATACTGTAGACAACATAATATGTACGATAATTTCTATTACAATGTATCAAAAATCCATATTACATTTTTCATATTAAACATTTTAATATAATGTTTGTGTATATCGTTTTGGGACAATCCCAACATCCTTGAATGCTAGTTATAGTAGGGTCAATTTCAAATGCAAAAATAACCAAACTACGATGACTTTAATACAAGTACATCATTAACAATCATAAGTGATTCGTTTTCTTATAATTTTTGAAATATTTTAGTAATTATTAATATTTTTTCTTATAGACACACATTTCCTCTATATTTTGGTTGAAATTCAAACTATTAGATTTCTGTATCAAAATACTTGTTTAGCTTCGATGCTTTTCAAATGATACTTTTGAATCAGTATTTGAACTGTATCCAATCCCCACTAACACAGTTATTAATCCCACTGGCAATCGTTAAATTTGGTATTTATGTGCAAACGGTTTATTCTAAGTCATTATATATAGTTTTTATTTCAACATACATGTATCAAAACTCAAGGTCACACCAAGCGAGGCAAGTAAAATCTAAATTAACTCAAGCACGTTGACCGATAAATCTATTACGTTAATTCCAAAAACTGGAATTACATTGTTATTCTTATTGACGTTGCTTACTCGAATATTGAGTTGGAATGGTGAATTAAATGTATAGTCGAAATATTGAATTTATTGGTTGTGTATCTGATTTATTGCCTCAAAGCCATTACCGAGTGTGAAGTTCAGTCGTTCGAATTACGAATGACTTATTATACGGGCTTGAATCTGCATTGAGCGTTGTTAGTACCAGTGTCTCGGTGACATAGAGTCATACAATAAAGACACTAAAAGGAATTCGTGCTATGAGATATATAGAGCAAAGAGATTTCATCATGATCGTAATAGAAAATGTCAAATAGTTTGGAGCTACCATAGAAAAATATATGAACGTTTGAAATTCAAGTGCACAATCATGCTAAATACAACCAAATGGTCGTTTGGTGGGGCCAGTCGATCAATTATTTGAGCTCTTAATCAAATCCTAATGCTTTTAGTGCATTTTGTAGCATATGTGAAGCAAGTCAGTATCTCTTAGCTACATCTTTAGGATTTGATATTTTTAGACCATTTGTGGCATGGTATGTTATTATGTCGATTGTACATCCTAGCTAGGACAACATCAACACACGGATAGAAGACATTCTATGTCAACAATATAAGATATGGACCTTGGGCTATGTTCTAGTAAAAGTTATAGGTCCAAAGTTACATTCTTAGTCCTTATGATAAACAAACGATGCCAGTTAAGCATGTGTATATCGATTCAGGTTCAATACGATTGTATGTGATGAACGATGCAATTAAGTCGTCATAGTATTGATCTTACATTAGTGATCGTGTTTGGTGGGTTTTAGCCTTATCAGAAGAACCGTTTCCCACCAGCATAGTATGTGATGATTAAGTCACGTTCGGTAGCACTATTAGTTTTTGATAAACTTATGGTATAGTTTAGCACTATGGTAGAAATGTGCTAACTTGTTGAATGTAGATAAAAACGTAAGTTGAGGTATGGTTTAATAATCTCGAGAATTACCGTTTAATGACCTTTGGAATTAATGTTTGATATTATTCACAATATACTAACGAATGGACAATCATGTAGATTAGTAATGTTTCCTTTTCAGTAGAATTTATATTCGACCAACTCTTTGTTGTTTTATTTGTTATCTATTTTATGAGTAAGTTGACTTAGAGACAAGGATCTCCCCTAGATGAAAGTGACCCATACGGCCATAACTATTTTACTACTATATTTATATCTATTTGGTTTTTTCAGTTTTGACATGTAGGCTATATATATATATATTCATTTTGAGATATGTTGTGCATGAGATTTGATATATCATTTACACGTTGTATTATGGCATCAAATCTTATGTCTCTTAATACGACATTCAATTAGTCTCTTACACGTTTACGTCTATGTTATATTCTATTTCTTGCATTGTGAGATTTAGCATGTTGATAGTTGTGATATATATGCTCTGTATTATTGTTGTTTTACATTCCACCCTTAACACGTCGCCCCTAACACATATTTGGAGAATTTCATTGCTTATATGCGTAGATTTCGATCGTTATAAAAGGGGGGTCATTATAATCTTCAGTATGGTTTATTGAAGTTTTTCATTTGATTATTCTTTATGATATGTTCGAGCATAGCAAAAGCATCTTATAAAAAGGTATCGAATCAATGCTTTTATTTATGCCAATACCGGATACACTCAAAACTCATAAAGCATTCCTACAAAATTCAAAACTAAAATAGGGCAATGAGAAAATAAATCAAGATTATTGGTAAGAAACGGAATTTTTTTTGGTATGTACTTCTCAAACTTTCCTTGCATATCAATAAGATCACACGTTCAAATTTAAATAACGACAAAAGCTAACTTTTTTTATGTCGCAAAGCTATATATAAACTAAAATTTAATTCAGATCGTCATTTTTTTCAACAATAGTTTTGTAAGTTCCAATGAACGCATATTTATAAATGGAGGATAAATTTAAGGTTGTTATGGTAATGATTATCGTTACCGTTTTGCTAATACCGTCACAGTACCTTTGTTTACTTGTAAACTAAAATTATTTACCGTTATTGTTACGGATTATTGGTATATCGAAGGCCGATACACTGATAAACTGGCAATCATTACTCTGGTAATGATAAATGACCATTTATCTAGAAAAGAAAAAAATTTAATTTATTTTTACACCGTAATGATGCTTTATATTATATTTTATTGTAGCACTTAATAAAAGGCATTAATAAGAAATAACAAAATTGTATTTCATATGGTTGGGATTGAATTTCTAAATTAAGTCTAATCATTTTTCTGTTTTTAAATGCCAATAATATAACATATTACATGAATATCCATGTATTATATATGGACTCATAAATTAACGTTGTCGGTGGTTTTGAGAAACTGTAACCGATGTTTTATCGTGGAAATCGATAAATTTTTCTTTACCATATCGATTTCTATATACCAACTTTGCTAAAAGTAATAATCGATTAACTTATAGTGGTACTCTAATACGAAATTTACCATTTACTACAACAACCCAAGATAAATCAATCAACTGCTGCGTAGTGATTAATAGATTAATTGATAAATAAAGATAGATGCTAAAAGCACCAGGATATCATGCTAAGGAATACCACGAAATATTTTGTTTTTGATTTTTTACATCAGAAAGTACCAGCATGTAACGCAGTGATTTTTGCACCCCTTTGAAGGAAGTATCATGGGCTTGTCTGAGGCCAACCTGATCCTTTTTTTTTCCTGTCCGAACGAGCACAATGCGAAATTAGGGTTTTGGAACTAAATAAATTAAAGCCTAGCTTTAACCAGACTCTCTGTTCTTCTCCCTTAAATTTCCTAAAAAGTAAATTAAAGAATAGTGCAAGAATAATTGAGTATCAATAGCTAGCAATCTCTTCTTCTTCGAATTAGAGATAAGTGTCCTGGATATGGCGGTTCTTTTGACTTCAAAGAGCACGTCGTAACCACTATTTACTTTTGCTTTTCTAACCATTGGATTTAAAACATTCTTAATTTTGAACTTTGATTAGTAGATTGGGTCACTCATAATAATATTATTAGACCCAAAGTTGATTGATTAGGAAACTTTGGGTTACAATTTGTAGTCTAGTTAATTTAGGTTACCGTAATAGCGTATTATCCTGCAAATAATTATTTAACTATTCCGAGTAGATGTTTGAAGATTTTGAAATTTATATTGTATATCCTACCCAGAGGGACTTGCATCATTTGTTGAACCTCATAAATGCACCAAACAGACTGTTATGCACCTATTGGACCTTTTTATCAGTGAATAGCTATGGAAATTATGGTATTTTTGTTTTGTAAACTGTAAATGTACGTTTTTTTTATTACGCGGTTCTGTATCACTGTTCTGATCAATAAATCAAAACTTTATTTATTGTTATTCTCGCTAAACATTCTGATTCGTACATTAAGAAAGAAGTGTTCAACATTTCTTCTATCCTTATTATCCTGTTATTTAAAAAATGTGATGATTTTTAATTTTTGATTTCTATATTTAGTTATAGAATTAGTTAACTTATAAACGTAATTGAATTGTCATCATATGTGATATCGAGTGCATTCAGTTTATTAATTTTTAGTTATGAAAGCTAAATAAAAAAAATCTTACATTTACGCCCATCAACTTCTACAACTACAATGAATTAAAATTCTAAAATCAACTTTTGAGGTTTCAAATTGTGAATATATAATATCCAAACTTTTGAAAATCCAAACATGTGAATATAGTATTATCTTCCATTGCCTTGAGGTGCTTCGAACAATGATTCCAACTATTAGTTTATTTTTTACTTTGTATGCCTAAATGAGAAAAACATAGTATTTTGCATTATGTTTATTTTGTTAAGTTTATTTTGTTTCAAGTTACATTTGTTTATTCTATGCTGTACCTGTTACTTAATAATTTTTAATAATTATTTACTATATTTTGATCAGATCGAACTACAAAATTCTATAACTTACATCTTGTGTCAACTTATGAAACCGTTATATGCATATGTATATATAATACATTTACACATCAATATTAATTTATGCATACTTGATTGATGTTATATTACAACTTGCTTCAAGAATATATATATATATATATATATATATATATATATATATATATATATATATATATATAACATACAAATAATTACTTTTTCCACTGAACTATCTACATGCGTTTGCCATCATGCAAAGAGAAATTAAGAATAAAACCATCCTTTAAAACATAAAGGAACAAATTAGCTGGTAAACAGAATCATATGGTAAATACTATTTTATGCGATTTTCGGATTATGAAAAAAGAGTGAATAAATAAAAGATTACAAAACTAGCAAAAAAATAAAAATAAAAAGGTGCACCTTTTTTGCGTCGTGTGTTATAAACACTATTTAGCGTGCCTTTCCATATGCACCGTGCCACTAGATTAAACTATGCAGTCACCACGCTATGCCTTGCGCCATGTGTCACAATGCTATGTACATACATATTTTCTTTTATGTTATTCGATGTGTGCGCGCGCATGTGTGTACACACACATACAGATATTCATACATACATACATACATATATATTTGTGTGCGCGTGTATATACACACACATACACACATATGTACATATACACACATATGAGCTAGGATCACCTACCCCTTGTTTTTACTACATTCCAAATCCTCCGATTTCAGCCACATGTTCCAAATTAATTAATTATAGTTTCTCTTTTTTCATTACATTCTATTATTTAAATCAAAACATGCAGTTGAAATCAGGAGATTTGAGGTGTAGCAAAAATGAGGTGTAACCGATTCTTGCCTTATATGTATACATATACATGCATGCATATATATGCGCGCGCACACACACAGACAGAAATATATATATATATATATATATATATATATATATATATATATAAGGGTCTACTACACCCCTCTCCACACTACAGCAAAATATCCTTTTTACAACAGACAATACCAATTGTAATAAAAGTTTCAGAACGGGTCATCTCTTGTAATAGAAAAAAAGATTTTACGATGGTTTTAAACCGTCGTTGTAACATTTTTACAATGGTTCAAAACCGTTGCAATAGAGTCTTTTACAACGAACATGGACGTTGCAGTATACCCTAGCCACAATAAGCATTGACCATTGTAATAGATATCTATTACAACTGTTTTTGCCTATTATTAAAAAAGATGCAAAATTAAAAAAAAAAATTAGACTATTGGTGCAGCCTGTATATAGATCGTAGTCACAATTGCTAAAAAACCAAAACAGATCATTCATTCACATCATTTATAAAGTCACACATTTAATTCTTCACACACTTACAAAACCAAGTAACGAAGAACGCACTTGAAAAGAATTTTGAAAGAGATAATGATTTGTATTATTGCTCATTACACCAATACAGCAGTTACGGTTACATGTATTTATAATACAAAACTGTTTGATACTTGGGCTGGCTGAAATATAGGCCCAGGCCCATAACAGTAATAATACTGATAAGAGAGAAGGATTGGTACATAAAATTCACATTTCTCTTAACATCCCCCCTCAAAACCGAGCTAGGGTTATGGCGGCGTGATGAAGAAAGCCCCAAATCTGTAATCTAGGAGAAGTATGGAGAGAGAAGAGAGAAGCAATAGGAGCTGATTCTCTCGTAAAGCAGAAATCAGGCATTCACAATATAAGGTGCAGATCTGGAGACAATCTTCAAATCTGTAGCTTTGTCATGCTTGAAATTAAGAGGAGTATCAACGTCCATCGGTGAGAGTGAGGTTTTGAACCCAAGATCAACTGCTAAGGGTGGGGGGGGGGGAGAATACATCACAGAACTGGAGATACTTTTAAGATCTGAGACTATAGACTTCGTAAAATCAGAATTCTCTTGCTGAACAGTGCAAAGATGACTTGGAAGATGAGATCGACACTGTGATGAAGCGTAGTTTTCAGATCCATTGATATTCTTTGGATCTGACCCTTTCCTTCCAGCATGTTGAATCAGCTGGTGCTTGCCTTCACCTTAAGTTCATCTCTGAATCTGGTAAAATTCTTTGCTGATAGTGCCTTGGTAAGCACGTCAGCCCTCTGATATGTTGCTGGTATGTGATTGACTTGAAGTTTCTGCTTGATTATCTGTTCTCGTACAAAGTACAAGTCAATTTCTATATGTTTTGTCTTTGAATGAAGAATTGGATTTGCAGACATATGAACTGTACTAAGGTTATCACACCATATAACTGGTTTATGATCTGATTCAACTTTTAATTCACTTAGTAGAGATTTGATCCATAAGATTTCTGCTGTGGCACTAGCCAAACTCCTGTATTCGGCTTCTGTGCTCGATCTAGAGATAGTAGCCTGCTTTTTTGAACACCATGACACTAGATTTCCACCAAAATAGATGCAGTATCCAGTCACTGACTTCCTGTCATCTGGATCTGTTCCCCAATCTGCATCTGAGTAGCCTATGATGTTAAGATTGCTGCCTTTTTTGAATGATAGCCCGTAGTTTACAGTCCCTTTTAAGTAACGTAAGATTCTCTTTACTGCCTTCCAATGTTCATCTAATGGCTCCTGCATAAATTGAGAGACTTTGTTAACACTGTACGATATATCAGGTCTGGTTATTGTTGCATATTGTAATGCACCAACAACACTCCTGTATTGCTTAACATTAAATATTGGTTCTCCCCTCCTTTTTGAAAGTTGATAGTTGCTTATCATGGGAGTTGTTTGATGATTTGCCTCATGCATTTTAGCCTTTATCAGTAATTCAGTTAAATATTTCTTTTGGCTGAGGATTATCTCTGATTCTGGCTTTTTAATTATCTCTATTCCCAGAAAATAGTTAATTTCACCGAGGTCTTTGACAGAGAAATTTTTATCCAAGTATGTAATAAGTTTGTTGATATCTTCTCCATTGCTACCTGTAATAATAAGATCATCAACATATATTAGAATGTACATTGTTGTATCCTTATTATTGCTTATAAAAAGAGAGTTATCTGATTTGGTAGATTGAAAGCCAAGTTTTGTTAAAGTATGTTTCAGTCTATCAAACCAAACTCTTGGGGCTTGTTTAAGCCCATATATAGCCTTATTTAATTTGCACACAGAGTCTGCATTCTGCCTGTATCCCTGTGGTTGCTCCATATATATTTCTTCCTGTAGAACACCATTCAGAAAGGCATTGTTAACATCCAATTGTCTAATACACCAGTTATTGTATAAGGCAATTGTGAGTATAATTCTCACTGTTGTTGGCTTAACTACTGGAGAAAAGGTCTCATTAAAGTCAAATCCATATTGTTGTGTGAAGCCTTTAGCAACAAGTCTTGCTTTATATCTATGAATAGATCCATCTGGATTCCTTTTGAGTTTGTATGTCCATTTGCAACCCACTATGTTTTTATTACTTGGAGGTTGAATTAATTCCCATGTCTTATTTTTAATGAGAGCATTGTACTCCTCATCCATAGCTGCTTTCCAGTTCTTGTCTTTGACAGCTTGATCAAAGTTTTCTGGCTCTTCAGTTATAGTGGTTGCTGTATAAAGCTTTGGCTTGAATATCCCACTCTTGGCCCTAGTGATCATAGGATGACTGGGTCTGTCCTGACATATGCTTCTGTTTGCTTGATCTCTGTTATTTGCAATGGTATTTTGTTGAGAACTTGTATTTTCTTCATTAACTTGTTGATCTTGACTGACAGGTTGTGATGGAGACTGACTGTGATAGTTAGAAGCTTCTCCTGGTTCATTACTTTTTGAAGAGAGTGAATCAGGATCTTCAACAGTCCTTTTGGTTTCCTTATATTCCCAGTTATCAGAGTAGATAGGTAAGCCAGGTATAGAATTTCTTGGATTAACAACTTTCTTTGTTGTTTTTATATCAGCATCACTAAAAGGGAATACATGTTCATTGAATATAACATGTCTACTGACAAAAATTCTCCCTTTGTTATCCAAGCACTTGTATCCCTTCTGATTAGTACTATATCCTATAAAAGTGCATGGTTGGGATCTAAATTCAAGTTTATTTCTGTTATATGGCCTTAAGTAGGGGAAACATAGACATCCAAAGGTTTTTAAACTTTGATAGTCTGGTTTTATGTTATACAACTTTTCCATTGGATTTACTCCTTTTAGAACTCTAGTTGGCAGTTTATTAATCAAATAAACTGCTGTATTAAATGCATCAGGCCAAAATTTTAAAGGAAAAGATGCATGAGCTAAAAGAGTAAGTCCAGTCTCAACAATGTGTCTATGTTTCCTCTCTACTAATCCATTCTGCTCTGAAGTATAAGGACATGTTATTCTATGAACTATGCCTTTTTTATTGAAATAGTTGATGAGAGTCTTAAACTCTGTACCACCATCTGATTGTACAGTTTTAAATGAATAGCCAGTCTGTTTTTCAGCAACTGATATAAAATGTATCACAACATTATATGTATCAGACTTGGACTTTAGAAAATAGATCCAGGTAAATCTAGAGTAAGAATCAACAAATGATATATAGTATTTGTATCCATAATCTGAATATACTGGAGCAGGACCCCATAGATCCATAGCTACAAGTTCAAGTGGTTTTGTATAAACAGTGTCAGATGAATTAAATGCCAACTTGTGACTTTTACCCATCTGACAGTAGGTGCAAACATACGGTGATGCATTATTATCAAAAGCAATTCTATTATTACTGAGAACTTGTTTAACAACATCAATATTTGAATGTCCAAGCTTATAATGCCATAGATCTAGACCATTATTAAGATTAGCAATCTGTGTTGTCTCTGACAGATTATAGTTCTGATGATCTTTCCCATGATTGATTTGCTTAACTACTCTGAAACAGTAAAGTCCCCTGTCAGCATCACCCTGCAATAATATTTCTTTAGTTAGAATGTCTCTGACAAAACAGTAGTTTGGAAAGAACTCAAAATAAACATTATTATCTCTAGCAAACTGAGAAACACTGATTAAGTTTCTTTTGATTTTTGGTACTCGTAATAAGTTATTTAGAAATAATTGTCTAGCACCTCTGATATGTGCTTTCCCAGAATGAGTGATATTTATGGACTCACCATTTCCCATTGAAATTGATTGTGTACCTTTATACTCCTTGCATCCTAAGTTTAAGTTGTCAAGATTATTTGTAATGTGATTTGTTGCTCCAGAATCTGGATACCATGCATCATCTTGTATATGCTCTGGTCTTGTTCTTTGATTTCTGTTGTTGTCAACCTGATTGCTTTCCCCAGTTTGCACTTGTGCTAAATTTGCAGTATAGTTGTTATTTCTTTGGTTACTCGAACTCTGTCCTTGTACATAGTTTGAATTCTGCCCTGGAACATAGTTTAAATTTAATCTGAAGTAACATTTGGGTGTTGTATGTCCAATCCTTTCACAAATTTGACATTTTGGTTTATTATTGCCACTCCATCTTCCTCTACCCCTTCCTCTATAGGACTGACCACTTCTTTGATTTTGTTGATCTGCTTTAGTATTATTCTGATTCTTGCCTTTATTGCTTGCTGCATAGTTAATTGACATATCTGTCTCTACTGGTTTCTTGAAATCAATTCTTCCTTCATGTGCAAGTAATATTGAGTGCACATCTTCAATAGGATGTGTTGATCTTTGAGATGATATGACTGCAACAACTGACTCATATTCATCGTTTAAGCCACTTAATATAATTAATACCTGTTCTGATTCAGTAATTTTGTGGCCAGCTGCTTCAAGCAAGTCACAAGTGGTTTTAATCTTTGCTAGATATTCTCCCATTGATAAATTGTCCTTCTTGATACTGTGAAGAATTCTTTTATGATGCATTATCTTGGCTGCAGATTAGGAGTTAAAGATTCTCTCAACTGTGGTCCATATTCCTCTTGCTGTTTTGCTTCCTATAACTTGGGGCAGAAGTTTTATGCTTATAGAAGATAAAAGCCATGAACATATTAAACTATCTTGTCTCTGAAATTTTGTGTATTCTTCATTGTTGACAGTTCTGTTTTCTTGATTAGTGATGAATCTTGGAGGGATTGACACTGTACCCAAAAGAAATCCTTCAAGACCATAACCTCTGACTGCTGTCTCGACTTGAACTTTCCAGAGAAGATAGTTATCTTCTTCAAGTTGTGCTGTGATGAGTTGACTCTGTGGGCTAATTATTGTTTTGAGAAGACTTTCGGTGGCAGTTTGATACAAAGTCTGAGGATTTGATGATGTGGCTGAGCTTTCATCACCCATGATGAAGAATTTTGAAGAAAGTAAGGGATTTAAAGAACTAGAGGATTCCTTTCAGAAAGCAAGAATCACAATCTGAATGATTCAGGTATGTTGCAGCCGGAAAATTAAGTGATGAGTACTTTTCTGATGATTTTCTTGGCAAGGCACTGCCTCTTTCTTCTATCTGATAAACTTCTTGATTTCTGCTTTCTGAAATGTGAATTTTTTTTCTTTAAGTCCTTTTCTTTAAGAAATATTGAGCAGCCGAAGATTGTTTGATCTTCTTGGCAGGGCACAAATTCTTAGAGATAAAGCTTTAAACAACCCGATGATGAGAATGATCTGAGGGTTGTAGGTGACACCAAATGATGAGGATAATTCTGATGGTGTTATCTTGATTTCAAAAAGATTGAGATTTCTTTGATTGCTGTTAAGCTGTATGCTCTGATACCATGAAAAGAATTTTGAAAGAGATAATGATTTGTATTATTGCTCATTACACCAATACAGCAGTTACGGTTACATGTATTTATAATACAAAACTGTTTGATACTTGGGCTGGCTGAAATATAGGCCCAGGCCCATAACAGTAATAATACTGATAAGAGAGAAGGATTGGTACATAAAATTCACATTTCTCTTAACAGCACTCCATGGTAAATAAGAATATGGAATATAATCCTAAGTTGAGTAATACTGCAGTACACATGTAGAAATGGCATCTATGTTGCAGCTAATTCCCATGCTTCTAAGGAATTCATACTGTCCTGTAAATAATAATACACGCAATGTCAACAAAAAAGTTATACTTCATAAGCAAAAAATACACGTACAAATAATATAACTAGAATTACATCTCACCATGCTGACAGTAACTTAAAAGGCGTTGTTTACAACATCAAACCGATCCAGTTCATAGTTACATACATGAAGTTTCACCATGCTTGGTTTCCATTTCGGCTGTAGTCGGACATGATGAGCAGTTCATGTTCTCGGTAATTGTGCAAGTCTTTGGATCATTTGTAGCTGCTGTAATTGCAGTTATTGTTGATGCTCCCTAGCTTTGGATTGCTGTGTCTACATAACAAAATAGCTCAGTGTTCATCAGGCAACTCTTATCTCTATATCAGTCCCTTCAGTTTTTGTTGGAATTCAAATAATTTGATGTGGTTGGATATATCCACATAAGAATTGGCAAACGATATTATAACAAAAGAAATTTCCAATGTTGCATATCTACCAAACTCTTATTTATACTAGGCGCCCTCCTACTTAGAAGTCGATGTAGGACTAATATCCAGATCCAACCGCTTCTCTTTATTAATGCAGACAACTGCTACTTATTTATTTCATGTCAATGCATATGAGTATATCTTTTTAATTTCAATAAGTAGTCTCGTTATATTTTAGACTTGTTTAATAATGCCTTGTATGCAAACTGAAACTTAACAAAGTAATATCAAGATGGTTAAATTTAGGGGACAAATGATAATTTATTGTTTGGGATCAGCATGGGTTACCATGAACAAAATACACTGAATTTTTGGCAGAACATAACCATATGAAGCTCACCTGTATGTAGGCAGCAGCAACTTCAGAATGCTTCTCATCCGTTCTAGCAATGAATATGTCCCAAAACACAGACCATTCAAAATTTCAAATAGAAATCCCCCAGGAGCAACGATAGTTGCGTTATGGTAAAGATAGTGTTATAAATGGGTGTTTCATGAAGGAACTGCACTTCGACTAGGGTACATCACGGAATTTTCCATGGTTTAAATAGCAGAATTCATTTCCACACATTAAAAAAATTTACACTTAGAAAGTTAAGACGCTTGTTTGAAAGTAATGAAGTGAATTCACAAAGACTTTTGAAGTCAATTATGATCCTTTAAATTAGTGAAATGTTACTTTCAGTTTCACATTTGGTTTCGTTTGGATTTCAGTGTTCGTTTTCTATAATAAAAAATGCATTACAACATGCTTTATTAATTAAAATAAAATGTAAATTGTATTTTTAATTGAAAAGAGAGTATTTAAGAAATATATTAGTTACAGTTACTAAATATAAATGTAAAAAAAATGTAAAGTTAAACAAGCTAAACAAAGCAATATAGACTTAACTGGGAAACAGATAATAACCAAAATGAATAACTGCAAGTTTATAACCATAAAACTCGCTGATTCACTTTACAACACCACAATTCTTGAAGAAGGAAAAAACTAGGATCCCTTTGCTTCTTCTAATTAAGGATTGTAAAAATATTCAATTAAATCGTGCTCCTGAAGAAAGCCTTGATTGAAAGGGTCCAATGAATTCGCATTGATAAATTGGGATGATTTTATGTTCAAATAGGAAGTGATGATTTTAAGGTTTTAAAACTAGAGATGGTAAAGTACTTGGAATTCAGTTTTGGTAGAAATTTTTTTTTTCTTCAACTACTCCTAATTTACCATTATGTTTCTCGTAATTTTGTTAGTTTTCCAAAGTTACATTGTGTTTTTACCAAGGTTCAGAATTCCGGTTTTCAATTCCGTTCAAGTCACTAGAAATTTTTAAAATTCCGGCTATTCCGTTTAAATTTCGGTTCCGGATTCGTGTATCATTTTGAATTCTTTATATATATAAATTAATAAAATAAATTCATGTGGTTGTAATTATATGTTATACTTCTTTTTTATTTTTGAACTGAAATTCTTTTCTAAGAGCAAAATAAACAAATCAAAGCCCAAGAATTGAAACAGCCCAAGCAAAATTTGTACTTTACAGTAACACCAAAAATATTCTCAGTAGCCTTATTGTTTAAGTTTCTACATAGCCACTACAAGATAATACGGCTATTCCAACGGCTCCTAGCCGTTGGCGGTCGTTGGAAGCAGTTGGAATAGCCGTTGGAATAAATCTCACGCCTTCCAATGCTTTCCAACGGATCCAGCGGACCATTTCCAACGGAATTTCCAACGGCCGCTAACGGCTTGGAGCCGTTGGAATCCGTTAGAAACTGTTACAATAAAATGGCCAACAAGCCGTTGGAAACCGTTGTAAATACTGGGTTTATTTTGCTGTAAAACAGCAAGCCTATTTACCTTCCACCCACACCATTTTCAATACATTCAATTTCCATTCCATTTCCAATCAATTCCACACATATATATCAATATCAGTACAAACAACACACATAAATCAATAAAACACCAATATAAACAAACCAAACCGATCAAACATCACAAAATATACCATCAACGTACATACCATCAACAAATGTCAATAAACCATGTACATACCATCAAAATATTTCTCACCCACTCCGTACCAATATATACAACATCACCATCAACATCAAAACATCTCCAAGTCAATATATACATTGTTCAAACACAAATACTCAAAAACATACGTCCTCAAGGATCCTCGTCGCCTCCAGAAGCACCAGACGACGAAGGAAGGGTACCATGATTCTGCAAATACTGCGCAAGCTTTTGATCCAGCTGCTCCACCTGGATGGCTCGTAGACGACTCTCCTCCCGTAGCTGCTCAACCATAGCTCTAAGCTCCTTGATTTCTTCTTTGTCTTGGTCTTTTTGAGCTTGTCGAGCCTGTCGAGCCTGCAAATAGAAATAATAGCAAAAGGGTTATCTCAGCATATAAAATATTATAACATTATATATCTAAACGTTGATTTTTTATACATATGTAAAAGGATTAACTACTGTTAGGTTCCCGAAGCCAAAACGTCTACTCCGTTGCGCCGGATCCATAACAGCGGTAAAAATGTTATCCTGCTCCTCCTGTGTCATCGCATCACGACCAGACTGTTGAAGCGCATAAACCTGTGTCTCCTGCAACCTCGACTATAATGGAAAAAAAACAATTTCAGTTGAAAAATAGTAGCATGTAATTATTTTGCATAGCTAGAAATTAATAAACTTATCGATGTAAGTATTAGAAATTAAAAAATGCATACATATGCCTCGGTCGCCCTATCTTGATCACCCCACTGATATATGATATTGCCAGCCTCATCTACTTGCCTAGACGCGTGGGTGTGAGCAAACACGTCCACTAAGCCAACAGAGCCTCCACGAGCTCCTTCTTGCAATTGATAATTTGGATAATTTAACTGTACATAACTAATTACTGAACTGATCAATATACAAATGTGATAATAGATAAATTTATCAAATCTTCACGGTGATGCTGGAAAGATTTGGAGCCTCGACAGTGTGATACAGGATTCCTGCTCCTGTTTGCCGAGTTCCTAGCTGACTCCTCCTACAAATTTACAATGAATAATTATTTATTAAACGGTAAAAAATTGCTGAGATTTATTGTAGATTTACCTTGAACTCCTCAGAGTTCCACCACTCAACCCACTTCTCCCATACAGTCTCGCTCATCCACTTGGGCTTCTTTCCTACTTTTTTAGTCTCCGACATAGTCTCCCTATAGTTCTTCACGATCCTGGAGTTCCAGTGTCTCTGAACTAAATTGACGTCAGGCTCTTGTAAATTGATCGTTGGCGGCCGTTGGAACAGGGACGTTGGAATATACTGTTTTTCTAGTAGTGAGCCCACGTTGTTATTCTCAATTTCGCCCTTTTCATTTATCTCCTTCTCCCCCTTTTCATTTATCTCCTTCTCCCTCCCTCCGCTCCTTCAGCCTATGCTCATATTTTCCATTTACCATTTTCTTTTTTTTCTCCAAGCTCGTACGTTTACTCAATATCTTCCCGCTTCACACTGATGCTCGACTTTGGAATCTTCAATTTCGCTTCCTCGGTGTAACCCTAAAATCAATAGAGGCTAAAATGTCATGCTCGAATCTTCCACTTTCTCTACTACTGGAAACAAGTAAGTAATTGATTGCAAACATATTTTTTTCTCGCCGATCAACGGAAACGATTTTTGAGGCAAATTCCGGTCCGGTCAATGCCGGAACCGGGTCGAAATGGCCGGGATTCCAGCATGCCGGACGGAATCTCGAACCATCGTTTTTACTGAATTTCTATGTATAGACATTACATCCATTGTAAGAATAGGTTACAATAAAATTTCGTAGATATGTTATACTTTGCCAAGTTAAAATTCTTTCTTCCCCGTATCCCCAATGATCAAATTTATTCACCATCAAATTCATCATTCAAAATGCCATTATATTTTCGACTGTCAAATACTATCTATAAAAGATGTGACTTAACTAGACAACGGATGTTTATAATTAGAATATTCTTATTACAAAATTTAAACTATAATATGAATGTTGAAATCATTAATACTAGTATGTAACCCGTGCGTTGCACATGGTAATATTGTAAAATATAATACTATATCTTTAATGTTAAAATGAGAACTTTGTTATATAATGTATGATAAATTTAGTGAAATAAATGAACTATAGATTAAAACCGGTATTATTTTTGTGTATAATTTATGTTGTATAGCGCAAGTGCGCACACACATATTTATAATAATAAAGTAATTTATTCAGTTTTGTTAATATGTATATAACATACATGTTGAAACTGACGTATGTTAGTAATTTATTAAATGAACTGAAAAATATTATTTAATGAAATTTGTTTAAATAAGTCAAATATAAAATTATGTAATTACTTTACATACATGGATTTGAAAATAAACGACAGGAAGAATCGAGAGGAATTTTGTAAAAAATAATGTATAATTTCGATGTGGATATATTGAAGCTAAAACATAATTTTGTAATATAATATATGATATATTCTTAATATAAAGGAATTATAACTTATTTACAAATTAATCTGTTATGATGTTTATGTACATAATTTATGTTATGTGATTTATATATCTTTATAGTTGAATAAAAAAAATAGTCTTGCAATTTTCCATAATGTGAGTGTATGTGTGTTAAAATTGACATATATTTTTATGATTTATTAGAAGAATAGACTAACTATTCATTGAAATTATTTAAATTTGAGATTTCGTAAGTAGTTTGAATACATGGATTTAAATATAAAATAATAGAAAATAATTGAGGGCGGTTTAGGAAATAATTGTAAAAATCTTAAAATGTACGTATTTAAAGCAAAAAAAAACAGAATTTTTCAATGTAATCAATATAAAAAAATTAGATATATGAATAATATATTAAATTTGGAAATATTGCTTATGCATATTATTTATGTTAGGTGACTTATATATCTCTGCATTTAAATGAAAAACTAATTTATCACCTTTGCACCTGATATGAATATGGTATACATATTGAAACCGTTATATCTTAGCATTTGTTAGATGAATTAACAAAAATTTATTAATTGAATTTATTTAAATAATTTAAATTCAAGATCACATGATTAATTTGAAAATATTGACTTTAGTATACAATGGTAGGTGATATTGTGAAGTGTTTTGTAACTAATTGGATAAATTCAAAATGTAGGTTTTTGATGTTAAAAAATGGCTTTACAATGTAATGCATGATACACATATTGACATAAATATATAAAACTTTAAACTTGTAATTATTATTTATGAATATAATTTATGTTATGTGATTGATATATTTATATATTTGAATGAATTTTTTTATCGTTTTTGTTAATATGAATATGGTTCATATTGATCATACTTATTTGATAAATCGGTGAAAAATTGTAGAGTGAAATTATTTAAATAATTTTGAAGTTATGTAATTGATTACAATAAATGACCTTAGTAAAATATTGTAAAGGAATTGAAGGGAGGCTGTAAATGATTATAGAAAATTTATAATGTAGGTATTCGGAGTACAAAAAATATAATTTTTTAACCCATTTCATGATAAATTTATTAAGATAAATGTGAAAAAAGGATTTATTATTATTATTTATGTATTCACTTTAATTCTTTAAGTTATATATAACTTAGGTATCTTTACATTAATCATTTTTTTTAATTTTGTTAATATGAATACGGTGTACATATTGATATTTTCATAAATTAGCAAACGAATTAATGAATATTAGTTTGTTGGATTTATCTAATTAGTTTAAATTTAGGTCACATAATTAATTGACTCATATAGGGTGAAAAGTAAAATATTAGAAGAAAAGTGAGGTAAATTTTGTGAATAATTATGGTAATTTTAAATGTAGGTATTTGAAGCTAAAGTAGAATTTACAATGAAATGTATGATAAATTTATTGAAATAAATTAACCATAATTTTTTTATTGGTTTATGTGATTTATATATCTTTATAGTTGAATGAAAGATTAATAATATGGTGTAGTTGTTTAAGTGTTATACATATTTAAATTGTCGTTCTTTGGTACTTATAAGAAATACTAAATGATCATTTAAATAGCTTAAATTTTGGATAATTTAATTAACCTAAATGTGCAGATTTAAATAAAAAACATCAGAAGGTAGCTGATAAATCACATGTAAATAATTATATAAACTTTAGAACACATGTACCAAAATGTAAAATATTAGAACAGAATTAGTAAAATAAGTGTAAAGTAATAAATTAAAGAATTTGGAAATAAAATATCTAAAGAGAGAATTAAGAAGAAGAGAGAAAATTCCTAGAATCAACGAGAGAGCCAGAAAACCTTCTGTTTTACTATTATTTAATAGATATTTGTGCATATAATTGGCATGTACACGTGGGATGACAACTAAGGTGTGTATTCGTCAATATAGCTTCACTGAAAGCATGTTATAGAATTGAATAAGTATATTATGTCCTCCTATATGTAAAGTGTTGAACCTTTGTAAATTATTTGTATCATCAATTTATTTAAAAGGCAACCATTCTTCAGGTATAAGACCTTCAACTGTGTAGTATAGCATGTATGGTTCAAATCTACAGGTCATGGAAGAAATAAATAGCATACCTTAGAAATGGTTAGAGCAGGAGTTCATTGAACATTGAGAATATCGAGGCATATGCTGCCATTGCTGTTAATATTTGGATGGAACATGACAAGCACCATTGTCCAAGTGGTTAACTGATTTGGCTTTGGTGCGAGAGGTTACAAGTAACAAACTTGCTTAGCGTGATTCATATAACAATAAATTATTGTAGTATATGGATATCAACAAACGTACATGGTACGTAAATCATACAACATCAGAAACCATTCTCCAAACAGAAATGACCAAACTTGCACTAAACATTTAGTAAATAGCATGTCAAGCATAATTACACACAAGTTGGAATTAGTACAGATGTAGGAATCGCTCTACAGAGCCTATAATGAACGAGATATAATGATGAGGTGTTTTGTCAAAGCAGTTGTCAAATTTCCATATTCAACTATAGAATTGTTGTTTTAATTTCATTGCAACATAAGATGCAATTGAAAAATAAGAAATGTAATTATAATGGGTACAAAAAGGTTCATAAATTAGTACTACCCCATTGTAAATCTCATCGATCCAAGCATACACCAAACAGATCAACAGCATGATCCCATTGTTCATCCGCATAACCTCCTTTGTCCTTATAATCGCCTCTTTAATCTCCTCGTCAAGCAGATTCAGATTACCAAAGAACTCGACCTTGACGCCAAGCTTGCTGATAATGGTGTGGTCGTTGATGAGGGCATTAGCCTGATCATGTAAAAGGTCCATAAGGCTCTAGACCTCTAACTGTCTGCGCTTGAAGTTGTTGATGCTGAAGGTGTAGATAGAGACACAGTGGATGCTCATCTCGTGGCACTATTTAAAAATGGAGACCAATCTCAGGAACCCAAATGGTGGGCTTCTCCTTCTTTTAGGTTTTACTTTCTTCCGAGGCACTGGTTGCTGTTGGGATGAACGAGATTAGGCATGTCATTGGCCCGTAGGATAGGACTTAGAACAGGAACATGCGGAGGAGATTCTGTTTCGATTAAAATTCAGAATTCAATTTTGACTTGGATTTAGTTTTCATTTTGGATCAGCTATGAGCTTTTGATCTGAATTTGGAAACAGTGGGAGCTAGGGGAAATGAACAAAGATGTTACATTGGAACTTTGGGTATGGAGATAAAAAATTAGGGTTCGGAGCCAAATTTTGGAGCCTAATATTTGTGTTTGGAGCAAAAATTTAGATTTAAAGTCAAATGAAAAGCTATGTATGCCAAAGAAAGAAGTTATAAAAGAAATATTTAAATGTATATGGAAATAATATTTTATATCATACAAAAGTTGCAATACACTTTTCGAATTTTCTAAAATTTTGAATATTTTGTGAAATTTTAACTAACTATTTTTATACTTTATTAAAAATTTCAAAATTTTGTTTATAAATTTATTAATATTTTAAGTTTATTTCACAAAAGTTAATTTTTAAAAACATATTAAATATAATTAATAATGTTATGTAATAAATATTAAATACTAAATAATAAATCTTACTTCTTAATTATTAAATGTGCAATATGTTATATACTATCTAAGACTTAGTACAACTATGTACTACTATCTAAAATACCTAATTTAAAAAAATAAATTAAATATTACTTATTAATTATTTAATTATAAATATTTAATAGTATTCATTTAGTAATAATTATTATAATATTTCATATTAAATATTACTTATATTTATTAGTTATTAGTTATTATTTATTACTTCTTCATTATAGTCGAATATTAATTATTATGAATATCATATTAATTAATAATAATAATTATTAATACCAATGATTAATAATTATCATTAAATTTTAATAGCAATTACTTAATAGTAATTATTTAATATTAATCTTAATTATTAATTATTAGTATTAATTTTTAATAGTGTATTATTAATTATTGAAATACTATTATTATGTATATATTACTAATTATTAAATATTAAATACTTAATAATAGTTATTAATTATTAAATATGTAATATTAATTGTTAAAACTAATTACTATTTATGAATTATGAATTATTTATTATTATTAATTATTTATAAGTAAATATTTAATATTACTTATTAACTATTATGTTAATTAATAATAACGATAATTTATTATTTATTTATTAATGATTATTTAATTATTTACTATTTATTATTTTATTATTTAGTGATTTGCTATTTATTATTTAATAATTAATAATTATTATTATTAGTTATTATTTTTTAATTTTTTAATTATTTATTATTTAATACAAATAATTATTTGATATTATTATATTAATTATTAACATTAATTACTAATAGTAATTATTTCATTCCAGTTGATTATTAATCATTATTATTTAGTAGTAATTATTATATATTGTTAATTTTTTATTAATTATTAGTTATTAAGTATTATATTTAAATATGTATCTATTACAACTAAAAAACAGTTGTTGAAGTTGGAATCTATCACAACGGACAAAAGAAAATAGTTGTAAAATTTCTACTACAATGAGCAAATAGAGATGAAAACTGCAACAACCCTGGTTTGGAGATTACCTGTGTATATTAAATTATAATGGAGGTTATAATCTAATATTGTAAATTAAAATATAATTGAAGACTGTAAATTGTTTACTTGGAATAAACAATGAATTTTGTAATTAAAATGGAAAAAAATAAAGTTTGAAACTTTATTTTGTTTAATTGGGAATAAATATGGGATTAGATATGGATTAGATAATCATTTGGTTTAATAAATTGAAATATTGAGTCTGTATTAGTTTGGGGATAATAAATTAATTAGGTGATATATCTAAACACTAAATTGTTGAAATAAATCTAAAGTAATGAAAATAAAGTTTTAAAAAATTTATTTTGAGAAATTGAGTAGAAAATAATCAAATTGAAATTTTATTTGGGTAAATACAACAATATTGAAAAACACTGTCAATTTTAATCTTTTATTGAATTTAAAATGAGAAATATGAAGATAATATGCGTTTTATTAAAATAAAAGATGAAATATTGTTTGAAAATAATATTTTGATGATTAAAAAGATTTAAAATGATTTATTGTAATTTATTTGACAAGAAAACAATTATCAATTCATTATCAATTAAACCAAGATCATACAAGGTAATCCAAACCAATACTAAATTAATTTCATCAAAATCTTTGAGATTAAGATGAATTGTCTGTAACTTCTTTTATTTGTTCTGCATTCTTATTTTCTAGCTTTTACATGGTCTTGAAGCTTCTCTTCTTCACCAAAGCTCGTAGCTTGCTCTTGAATTCTTTCTAATTCGCTAAGGTGAGTTCAAAACTCACAGTTGCTAGGTAAATCAAACTTTACCTGCAAAGAAAATTTCTCAGAAATAGTTACTGTATACGTTCTATTCTCTATTCCTTGTTCTTTGTTTTCTGGTTTTCGGTTGCTACTTTGAGTAGCTATAACTCTTTGATTTTCAGTCAAATTGCTGCCGGATCTTTTCCGGAGTATTGTTTAGTGTTAAACTTATTGCATGTCAAATTTCAGTCCTTAATTCATATGTTTGCTATGTGAAATGCACTCTGGAAGTTCAATACACTACACCATTTTAAGCTATTAACAACGGGTAAAAACCGTTGTTAAGTCCAAAAGCAATGGGTAAAAACCGTCTTTAATACAGGAGTGGTTGACTTTAGCGACGGGAAGAAACCGTTGCTTTATTTCCAAAAGGCAACGGGTACAAACCGTTGCAAATTGGGTCAAAGGCAACGGGTATAAACCGTTGCAAATTCGTCCAAAGGCAACGGTTAGAAACCGTTGCAAACTTGACAATAGGCAACGGGTATGAACCGTTGCTTAATGTACAAAAGGCAACGGTTACAAACCGTTGCTTAATGGGCAAAAAATCAACGGATATAAACCGTTGCTTTATGTCCAAAAAGCAACGGGTGCAAGCGTTGCTTTATGTGCAGTAAAAAACGGTTAAAAACCGTTGCTTTATGCCCAAAGTCACACATAAAGCAACGGTTAACACCCGTTGCACATAGTGTTTGCTTCTGCCCCTACAAAATCACATCTGTAACTCACTACTGAGTTACACGCATATCTCAGTATATATACCAGAATATCAATATATATCAAAATATGCCAGAATATCAAAATATTGGTACACAAGCACTATAAACATATCGCACATATACCATATATATAAAATTATCAAACTTATAATTACACTCATTGTTTTGCAAACACAATGCTACCGTGCCAGAATATCATACTCATTACACTGCATTGTTTATTACACTACAGTACAAAGATTTCATTAATTACAAATCCAGTACAAAGATAAGTACAAAACTTTCTTAAGAAACAGATCCAGTTTTCAGCTTCAACCTGAGAGGAAAATAAAATCAAAAGGGCAAAGCATTCCAGTTTTCAGACTTCAATGTTCAACCTGGTTCATGTGCAACTCGAAGATTAAATTCAGAGGCTGTTCAACTTCATAAATCTGGAAAGAATATTCCAGTTCAAAAACAAAAAGCATCTACCTGATTCAAAAAGTCTGAAACAGTTTAAAACAAAGTATAACCCAAGAAAAGAGAAAATCAAATAATGCAAAGTAATTCAAAGCAAACAACGGTTAGGATAAAGCAAATTTGATCAAGCCTCAATTTCCAGATTTTGAAATCTTTTTCAGGTTCTATTTCCTCTCTGTCAAACTATCCAGGTGAGCAAACCACCCTTATAAATTCTTAAAACTTGATATATCTATTTTGCATGTGATAAGTCTTGAATGTAAATTGTGAAAGGTGCTTGCATGCTTGTATTTATGTATGGATGACTGTGTGTACGATTGTGTACAGGCAACATGCCTCTATTTATACATGACAGGTTTGATAAACCTGTCTAAAAATTCATACCACCCAAAAGAATGAATGTTAGGCTTTGATCATTAAAAGGAAATTGCTTGAAATAATGTAATTTCATATATGAAAATAATTTCAGATAAAAACAGGTGCATTGCTATTCTTATATCACAGTTATGTACATAGGCTGCTAATGTTGTTACTTATCTTCTTGTTTAATCAAGAAAAGCATTAGATCTTAGGGTGCATGTTATCATCTGAACCTCATTGATGTGGCTGAATTCAATTAGATTATCAACCCTCTTGTTTTTGGTCAGCCTTGAATAGACACTGGATGTAATCTGACTCAGTCCGTGTGACATAAGTATTAATTACCACTAATAGAAGTTGCATTGAATCTTGAATGCAATCATTATCCAACTTTGAACTATTTCTATTCTATTATTTCGAATATCAAAATAAAATTGGTGAATGTTTGATTATCTTTCTAGCTCAGACTTTGAAATGCAAAGTCAATATAATGTTTTATGCTTTGTACGAGTTGGCAACACTTCTTTCAAGTTGCAAATATATAATGTTATAATAATTTTTAAACACGGTTGTTTTTTAGTTCGAGAGGCATTGAAGGATAATATAATGGGGTTCAACCTTTTTTTTTGGAAGGTAAAAGCTTTACTTCCTAGTATTTGATAAATTGTCGATTATCTTGTAAACAAAACAGACCAGGACAAAATACACATGCATTTGCATATGAAAATTTCATATACAACAAACAAAAGAAAATCAGCAATATATGCAAAGAACAAGTCAGAAATATCAATACCTCCGACTAAAGGTATCGTATCAAACCCTTTTGATGGCTCACATAACCTCCGGCTCCAACATCCCCAAAGGTCTCGGTAAATTGTCGACATATTTTGGCAGTTAGCTCATTCGGCAATAAAATTTTGTCCAACAACACCTTTTCATATGTGGGTGGTACTGGTTTTCCATGAATTACTGATGCTGTGGAATCTCGGCATATAGTACCTGTTATATAAGCATTTCTGGAGTAAATATATGGAATCACATTTACAGAACTAACAAGCTCCCAAACATTTAAGAGGTTGTATATATGGGCACAAAAGCATAAGTGTGCGCATGAAATAATTTCAATGCAAGGATACGCATATATTAGAGGTGGTATATTTGCATGCTTCAGGGACACTACACACGCAAGAATAAAAGTTTTAAATCTTGGAACCATTTGCCTTTAGAAAATTATACATGCAATATATAACATGCATGCAAGAATTTCCACACAAAAATCAAAGTAAAACACACGTATAAATCATGTAATTTGCAAAAATAACACACGCAAGTAACAAAGAAATAAACTTGCATGGTTCAGGGGCAGTGCATACGCAGGTACAAAAGGATTTACTCGCATGCATCAGGGACAGTGCACCAGATTTTTTTAGGATGAAAACTTATATAAACAGAAAACAAAACTCATGCTACCCAAAACCATTTCACAAATATGCAGCGATGGCCCAAGTTTCATAGCATATGAACTAGACCCAAATTTGCCTAATAATGACTTAGGTTTAATGCCAGAAGTGAATTACGGAGAATTTTCTTGGCAACCAGGCAACATATATATTAAATGCATGAGTTTCAAACTCACCTGTCTTTGCTCTACAACAGCTAGCAACTCATTTAAAAGGGTGCAGAAGTTTAAACAATATCAGCCATTAATGCTTCGCTTGAGATGCTGAAAGAAGTGGAATAAAGGATGATGAAGTGTTATCTTTTTTTTTTACTTAAGTCAAAGAAATGAGTGCTGAGAAGTGTTTTGGGTACATATTCATTTAATGCCATGTACACAAGTACTGCTCGGCAAGCCCTTAGCTGTGGCAGAGTAATGTAAAGTTCAAGCTGCTTTTGAATTAATGTTTTCACCCATTGCCTTGCTTCTCTGTTAATTGTTTACTAATATGTCTCAGCAATTGTAAATGTGATAACAAACTTGTTTTATTTCTTGACTAACAGCCTCACTATTGTTCAGCTATGTCAAATGAAAAATGTAAAAATGTGTTGAGATATAACTTAGCAAAATTGTGACGGTTCACTTTGTATTAAACATGTGGGAGCAAATTGGGAATTTGCTTATACGTGTAAGAAAATGCAGCGCACTCTCCCGTTCACGAAGTTAAGCATTCACTGACTTTGCAACATATTATTTTCTTCAAATTTTAATAAAATAGTACCTGTTGCAATTACTTCGTCCTCGAAGTTCAGGATTTCACATCTTTGGTCGATTAACTGATTGTTCGGAGTGGCAAACTGAGAAGATGCGATTTCACTGCCTACTTGACGATTATCTTGGGCTATGCTGAGAAAACGCTCCAGTTTATCATCCATATTGTCCAGCTTCATCAATTTTCGCTCCACATTTTGTAGTCGCTGCTCATATACTCCTTGGGCCTGTTTGAGCCGTTTGCATGGAATGGCAGCACCCTTAACTTGGCTAGGAGCTATATTGGTCCCAATACTTCGGCTCCTGCCCTTTACATCTTTACCAAACACTGATATAAAGACGGCTTCATCACCACCACTCGTCGTTTCCTTTTCTTTTTCAATTTTGTCCTAAAAAGTAAATACGTATATATGAATAATGAAAATTTAATTTAGAGGTGTTGTTATTTGTTTAACTTACAAAGTAGGAAGATGTCGCATCTGACGTGCTGCCATCTTTTTTCTTATGCGTTTTCTCCCATACTTGAAGACGTGATACTTCTGTTCCCGGACTACTTGAATCGACCTACATACAATGACCTAAAATTATATTTGGAACTAATGGTATATGCAATGTGATGCACCAATTCAATGACACATACCATTTCTTGAGTAATCATAGCGTGACTCTTACGTCCCGAATGATGACCATATTCGAGCATTGATCTATTTTGTTTGCCTCGCTTCCTTTTTTCTTTCGCCTCGGGTTTTGATTCGTTTCTTATGAACTCATCCCAATCATCTTGATCAATTTTCCGTGGACGATTTCTCATTCTTTCTTCGTCAGTGATGAAATGGTCATAATGATTCTTACGCAAATCATTCCTGTGTCTCCTAAAAGCCTCGGACATTTTTTTCATAATAAGGTCCTTTGATAGAGGATCGAGCTCATAATATTTCTGCATAACAAAAAATGCATGTAAACCATTTTTTATTTATGTATTGAAAGCATTATAAATGAATTTAAACCATCTAAGTTCATGTACACAGTTTACATTTCAAAGTATATGGCGTATATAGTTTCATTAGTCTCTATGAATAACGTATATAGTTTCATCAGTCTCTATGAAAAAGGGTGCATATTACAATCAGACGACTATATTTTACAAACAGAAACAGTACATAAAAATGGTTATGAGATTGGAGAACTTACCTCCAATTTATTCCACACGTCTTCCTTGTAATTTGGCGGAACTTTTTTCCAACTTGGATATGAGATTGGCACATGATTTCTTACTAGTTTACCAATCTTCGTGGTGACCTTTGAACCATTTTTTCCGACTGGAGAACCGTAGTTGTCTATATCAACTTTCTCCCGTTTTAAAGTGGATGATTGTGAAGTTGTATCATTTGACGGTGGTGTGGCATCTTGTGACATTATGTCCTGCAAAGTCTAAAATCCTAAAATAATCCCAACAACATTATGACGTACATTTCTTCCCCTTCCGGCCCATCTCTGTATTGCTCCAAGCGATTACTGTTAAGCTGCTGTACATCTGATATAGTAAACAACGTCCCCGTTCAGATTTGTCTGATCCCACCAACTTCTCACCACATTTCGAGGCGAGAAACTGGTGGGACCAGACAAATCAGAAGGGCACGTTGTTTACTATATCAGATGTACAACAGCTTAACAGCAATCGGGCATTACAGGGATGGGCGGGAAGGGGAACATTCACTTTTATGCCGCAGTGATAAAGTCTTCCTGCATCACCAGAATTTTAAACTTAAGCGGATTCAAAACAATATCTAAAATACTGACTGAAATAAAGGATGCAAATACAAAAATATATTACCTTAGCACTGCTGAACTAAAGGGTGCAAATACAATATCTTGAATTGCCTGTCTACCTACAAACACAAAGAAAGAAAGAATAGTCAAGCTGATCATATGTATGTATGTGTACATGTGTGTATGTATGTGATCATATGTAAGTACCTACAACTACAAACACAAAATGAACACTTGCAATATATCCATCCTTATTTTGTTAAGGTACAATAACTACTCCGAAATACAAACACAAAATATAATGCATCTATTACTATCATATAACACACCATTCTACATTTTACACCATTTTAAATAAATATTTTGTTAAGGTACAATAACTGCTATGAAATACAAAGTTAACATATGCATTTGATAAGATCTTCTAATTTTTCATTGTCTTCAAAAGCCGATTGATAAACGGTGGGGAACTCAGTGTCATCCACATTTATGGTCAACCGTTTTGGTGTATGCAAAACCACAAACCATCCGTTATTTTTTAAATCTTTTGAGTGGAACACTTGACTCGCTTCCGATGCAAGAATAAATGGCTCATCATTCACGCTATCTGTATTCTTCAATTTTCCCAAGTTAACTGTGATCAAGCTTGAAACAGAATCTATTTTTACAACCATTGATCTTATCTTCGACCTTTACCCAATCACAATAAAAAACTGTTTGTTTGAAGTCAATGTAATCCAACTCAATTATCTGTTGAATGACTCCGTAATAAGTTGTTTATGCTTCCTTAAAAATTTTATCCTTCCTACTCGCTCTAAATTGTGTAATTGCTCTCATGCATACACCACTATCCTGTGTTAGCTTTCGCTCTTCATAACTCTTCGGAGAAAATAAAAACCCATTCACTTGGTACTTCATATAACTACGGGCATCAAACTTCGGCCCGTTAACTAACCGCCAAAGAGTTGAGTCAACATCGACGGTCTTCAACAACTACAACAAACACAATAAGTAAAAAAACATTGTCAAGGAGGTGTATGGTCAACTTGAAAATACGTTAAATATTTAATACATATACCTCCTCACGTAACCAAAAAGTGAAATTTTTTTAATAGCTTCCCCAGATGTACCCCCGCCTCGAGTTTGAGATTTGGTGCTTTGAACATAGGAGTTATACCTCCTACGAAAAACACACAATAAATACTATATATATGAATTGATTTACAATAATAAGAATTCAGAACAAATTCATGAATTTACTTCTTCCATTCATCCAATCCGTCGTACTTATCAAGGACCCATTTACGCACTTGTTGAAATTGCACTTGAGTTAACGTTATATCTTTACCATTATCTAGTGTTATTTCATCAACAAACTCATCATCCTCGTCTAAAAATGCTTCACGGGTATGTTTATGAGTGCCAGCACCTCCTTTTGGCATATACTCCATGCAGTAAAGACTAGCTTCTTGTACAATATATCCTTCTGCAATACACCCTTCAATATATCTTTTGTTGCGCACATATCCTTTATATGTTTTCATCAACCTATGAAGATGAATAATTGTAAAATGTAGACATCAATAGCTATTTAAATCGAATAATTATGTACATAACTAAAATTAGTAATTTACCGTTCAAATGGGTACATCCACTTATATCTAACAGGACCAGAAATCAATGCTTCATCGGCTAAATAAACCATAAGGTGAATACTGATATCAAAAAATGCAGGCGGAAAATGTTTTTCAATAACACACATTGCTTCTACCAAACTAGCCTTTGCCTTTAGAAGATGTTCCCTGTTGATCACCTTTGAGCACAAAATGTTATAAAAGAGACTAATGCGGTGAATATCATTCCGTAGATCCTTATGTTGCGGAAAATAATGCTGAAGCAATACCGGAAGTAAATGTTGCATTATGACGTGGTAATCATGTGACTTCATATTTTTTAGTTCAGGAGGGTTGATGCTCACATTGTTATGGAAGTTCGAAGAGAATTTGCTCGGCACTTTCAAAATTTTCAAAACGGTGCAAAACCGTATCTTTTCTTCTTTGCTCAAAGTGAAAGTCGCATTTGGTATGGTTACTTTACTTGTTTCAGGATCTTCTATCACCCACAACTTTTGTTTTATACCCATGATTTTCAAATCCTTCCGTGCATTGATCCTATCTTTTGACATGTCTTTATGGTTCATAATTGTGTTGATCAAATGTTTCGTGACATTCATCTCCGTATGCATAACATCAATATTATGTCGGGTCAAATTTGTTTTCTAATATGGCAAATCAAAGAACTTCGACCTCCTATACCATGCAGGAACTTCTTCATCGATTGTCTTTTTCCGTTTTCGACCAATTTTCAGTATGTTTTTACCAACATTCATTTTTATATTCGCTACCTTTTTTTCAACTTGATAACCAGTCAGTGGTTTTGGAGGACGCTTAAGTTCTTGATCGTTGTTGAATTTTGTCTTATCGTATCGAAACTTGTGTCCGGACGGAAGAAATCTACGATGTCCCATGTAACAAATCTTCTTACTTTCAGGGAGATAAACAGATGTAGTTTCTTCTGCACAAATAGGACATGCAAAGTAGCCGTGAGTTGTACATCCCGATAAAGTCCCAAGAGCGGGATGATCATGGATTGCCCACAACACTCTAGCTCTCATTATGAACTCAGATTTCTTTAATGAATCAAATGTAACGACTCCTTCCCATAACTGCTTTAACTCGTCTATCAAAGGTTCTAAATAAACATCAATATCCTTCCCCGGTTGTTTTGGCCCAGAAATCAACAATGTTAACATTGAGAACTCTCTTTTCATGCACAAAGACGGAGGAAGGTTATATGGTACTACAATTACTGGCCAACAGCTGTAAGGGTTAGTTAAAGAAGCATTCGGAACAGAAACCATCTGTTGCTATTCCAAGCGTGATATTTCGTGGTTCAGCAGCAAACGAAGAATCAAAAGAATCTGTAGTTTTCCATTGATAAGTATCACGCGGATGACGCATTACGGTTGTACCGGACTTGGCACGACCATGCCAGGTCATCACTTCTGCTATCCATGGTACAGTATACAATCTTCTAAATCTAGATATTAAAGGAAAATGTCTTAAGGTCCTTCGAGGTACTGTGGTAGCTTTTCTCTCTTCGTCGAATGATGTCTTATATCTTGGTGCGTTGCAATTTGTACATGAAACTTTGTTCGCATTATCTTTCCAGTACAAGATGCAGTCATTAATGCATGCATCATAAGTTATGTAATTCATCCCAACTTGCTTAATGATCTTCTTCACGTCGGGGTACTTTGACGGTAGCGTGTTACCTTCGGGGAGTAACTCCTTTATGAATTCGAGTAGTGCAGTCACACCATTGTCTGAAAAGCCATATTGGGTCTTCAAGCTATTCAGTTTCACAATGGCATACAACTTTGTAATCTCTTTTGGACAAGAAGGATACAATGGCTCTGTTGCAGTTGCACTATCAAAAAATGATTTATCCGTAAACTGCTCACCGATATTAGCATTATCATGCAACTGACTTGTAGGTTGAAAATGATGGAATCTATCTGCATCATTGATCAAATCCTCCATCCTAATATGTTCGGACTCATCAGTATTTGTGGCATGACTAACCGGTTGTTGTTTTGGCTTCTCTGGTATTCTTTCCCCGTGAAAACACCACACGGTATATGATTGAACAATACCATATCTAAGCAAATGAAATGAATGTCATTTAATTTGAATGTATCTTCGTTTTTGCACCGCTTGCAAGGGCACGAATACTTTTCCTTATTGCCACCGTTTTCAGCAACAAATTTAACGAAATTTCTCACACCTTCCACATATTCTGTATTTCTTCGATTAGATTGATTCATCCATTGTTTGTCTATACTAAAAGACATACTGAAAGAAAATAACTAGAGCTAATAAGAAATCATGGGTAACAATATCTTATGGCTTTCCACCAAGTTCAACTCTGATATTAACTAAACAGATGTATATTCTTCTGATTTCACTTGAAATTTAACATTAGCATCAAACTGTTTCCAAAAAATTTGCCATTACAACGGCGCCATTTTGTAGCACCAGAGTAATGTCTATGCATTACCCCTCTCCTGATACTTGGCTTGCGCCATTAACAACAATTTTATCCACTTACTAAATATGGTCTCATATTTAGTAAAACGAAATTCATTGCATCAACTTATACCCTACCAGTCACTATAAGCAGCTATGTCTAACTAGCATGCAGTGCAGTACAGTACATTGCAATTTGTAAAACAAATCATATATAAATGTAAAAAGATCATCCCTTGCATAACCAATTGTTTCTTGGTTCTCTAACACTGTACACTTAAAATATCAAATATGTATTCTGATGGTTCAGATTAGAAGGTGCATCTCTACTTTGGCAAACTGTTAAAGAGTAGTAGATATTGACTATAATCAATCCCCAAAAACTTAATGAAACATCAATCCTAAAAGCAAGGGCGGCCCAAAGAATCGGTTGACCAAGCCCAATGTGAATTTTTTTGCCCCTTACTATATAACATGTCAATTTTTTTTATTTTCTTTTTCATATATAAGCATAAAGTCACATATAAAACTATAACATAACAAAGTACCAACTTTTTATACAAAAGTTGCCACATTAAGTGGACTGCAATACTTATAGTCTCAAATAGTTTACAAAACAGTGTATTTAATTTTTAACGAAATGTATCAAGTTTACAAACTAGTGTATCTAGTTACGTGTACGGGCAAATCATATTGGGTTTTGCCTAAATGTTTGCGGGTAGACATACACACACTGCGGGAAAAATAGTACATCAATGAAAGTATCAGTTCCTAAATAATTATTAGTCTTTTAGCTTCAGCTTTCAAATTTCGATTCCTAAACGATTAGTTACAGAAAACTAGTTATTTATAACAAAATACTAATAAGTTATTAGCTTCAGGCGTTTTCAAGGTTAATGAAATCTAAAGCAGTAAAAGGGCGACTCAATTTTAGAAAATTAGACAACTCAAAACAAGAAATTCGCTTACTTAATTAGCAGTGGCAGTATAGAGACTGTAGCAGGACTTCAAATCAGCAGTAGAAAATATCGCGTAGGAGGCAAGCATGAGCCGACGATGGCTGATGGAATAGCCGAGTATGCAGCGATGATTATTTGGAAAGCGTTGATTTTTGAAACCCTAGTTTATTTGGGTTCGAGCATCGCCAACATGAAGATTGCTATTGAGCTGTAACTTTGAAGTAAAACAGATTTTTGGTGTTGCCCGGCTCAGTTGGTTGCCCCATCCCAGGAGCTTGGTGGACTTGCCCCTGGGCCGGCCCTGTCTAAAATATTTACGACAGTTACAAACCGTTGCTAATTAGCCACGGTTGAAAACCGTTGCTAATTGGAACGAAGCGCGCCAAAAATTATGGCTCGAAAGGATGAAATTCATCGCCATCATTTGTCTCCAAAGAAGCTACGGTTAATAACCGTTTCCAATTAGCAACGATAATAAACCGTTGCTAATTGAACCAAGACGGTGATTAACCGTTGCTAAATGGCAACGGTTAATAACCGTTGCCAAATGCGCGAATGGTTAGTTGCAAATCTCAGTATTTGGTGTAGTGATACGAAGTAGAAATGGTAAGCAGGAAGAAGTCCGTAGACTGGGTCGACGGGGAGGTAGACCCAGCACTCTCTAGGTCGACCTGGCCACTGGGCTGGGTCGACCCCCTTGTTGGCCCAGTACGTGAAGTGGTGGCCTTTTGTTCTATTTCTTTCCACGGCTTTTAGTCTTCGTTGCTATGATTTTTGTGTTCAATTCCTTTGCAATTTGAGATGTTTTTTATGATGACTATAGGCTATGATATCCAACAATGGATTAGTCGAGATTTAGAGGAATTTGGAATTTAAAATTTTGAATTTAAATTTGATTTAAATTTGAATATCGATTGGGTATATTTCCAATGTTTTCTTAATCTTCAAGCATTATTTCTTCCAAACAAATTTTGAGAAAATTTCTAAATAGTTTAGTTTTTTAAATATTTTCAAATTATGATTAAATTACTTCAAAGTATTTTAGATATACTCGAGCAGAATTTTCAATAAATATCTTCTAAATGATTTCAGAAAATTATTGTACAATCATGTTTTCTCAAGTAAATTATTTTATAAATAATATATAATATTTTTTATACTTTTCGGACGTATGAGAAAGAGAATTAAATGGTTTAGTAACCCCATGGTATGGGACACGTGGGTTTACTTTGTCGGTTAATTCCGAACTTGTAAGATCGAAACTATCTAGGTAATTAATTTCTGAGTTATTTAGCCAATTTATGGTGAGTTTTTGAGATTATAATTCCTATCTTTAGGAATTATCCGGGAAGGCCAATATTTGGCGGGTTGTGGTTCGAAATCTCCCATTCTAGGAGTATGATCTGTGAGAACCTGTTATAGTGTTTTACTTGCTAATTAGATGAGGCGGGTTTGAGTTTTCCAAGTTTTGGAATTTTATAACGATTTCTGTTTTCTAATGTAGCAATGACTAGCAGTAAGTAAACTGTTAAGTGCGAATGTGTGGTATGGGATGCACGTTGACACTTTTCGGGTTCCTATTTGAGAGTTGTGAACACATTCTGGGATTGCCAGTACTATAGACCTTCGGGTCATTTGGGATTACGACTTTGGTCGTCTAAGATTTACGACTTCGGTTGTTTGGGAGAGGTACCTAATATATATATATATATATAGTACTGGGGGATGACACGTGCAGCATCGCTTCGGCATGCAAAGGGAATTTGACCAATCTGGGGAATTTTTATGAGTTTTTGATTTCGATTTCACCAATTTGAGATGATGAACTTACTAATACCTTAAGTTAGAGAAAGGCTTATATATATGTTGTTTTATGGTGATTTCGATATTGGGAATTATAAATTCTTATTGAATTTCATGAGTTTTTGATTTGGAGATTTTGATGATTTCACATATGGCTTATATATTGCTTATGTTCACTTACATTGTATAGACCTTTGAATGTGAAACATCTATGTCATGTTAAACCTTATCACGCGATTACCTTTGAGCCTTTATGAAATACCTATTCTTAGTTTCATAAATAGACTTTATCCATAACATTCCTTTATCTTTAAAGGGATGTCTCCCTTATGCACTTATATTCCTTTGTCTTTTGCTAATATCAAGTTCTAGTTAGCCTGACTCGTGTATTTATTTCTTGGGTCAGACTGAGTTATGGGTTGGCTTTTGGACCATCGCTAGCTTTACCTTTTGGGTTTCCTCATAGACTTTGGTTATGGCATAGTTTTTGTATTGTAGTCTTTTGTTTGGAAACCTTATGATGTATCTATTCTTTTGTGGGGATGTATGCATATATTGTGGTTAAATACCACTTGTGGCATGTTGTATTACATTTGATGTAAGTGTATATGTATATTATCTGTGTTGTTGTTCTATGACTTGAGATTGTATTTTTATCATAGTTTGTTTCTGAATCGATCATATAGCCACCATAGTAGTGTATTAGAAATGAATTAAGTATGTCGAATACTCGAGATAAAATGGAAAAAAATAAGTGCCAAAACCGACATACTTAGCTCTTATCTAATGCAAGACTATGATAGTCGCTCTTAACCAGCCATGTTCTCCACATCATCAGACAGAATTACTATGTAATTCTCTTTGTTAATGTGGGTCTCGGGGTGGGGCGTCACAAAAACTGGTATCTGTTACAATGGGTCGAAAACCATCGTAATAGGACTATATTACAACGGACCAAAACCGTTGTAATAGAGCTGAAAACTGGTATATATTACAACGGGCTGAAAACCATTGTAATAGGACCATATAACAACGGGCAAGCCGACAACACTGTAATAGGTGTACTGGCTGATGGAAAGTTGCACCTATTACAACAGGCTTAAGAAAACCGTTGTAAAAGGTTTCAATTACAACGGTTGTTTATGGCCGTTGTAAAACAGGCGTTGTAAAAGGATAGTTTTGTTGTAGCGCCAGTATGTCCCGTCGACAACTTATGATTTTTTGAGCTATACAATTTGTATTAGAATGAAATTTTTGTAGATATGTTTTACGCTCCTCGACATCATCTTCACAAGATTCGAATTAATTCGAATGATCATAACATGTTAAAAATGTTAAAATAAATGGTTTAACGATTGAAATTGACCTAATGTTTTGAACACGTTGTAAGTTTTGAAATAATCTAATATTCTATGGACATGTTCGTAATGTGTGTTTTTAACTATATATGCGTGTGTGCGCGTATGTGTATGTATGTATGCATGCATGTACTAGTATGCGATTGTGTGTTAGAATTATTTCTTAAATATCTTTTAGTATGAATACTAATAGAATTATGTTTCGCTGTAAGGTTGAGGTCTCCATCTTCGCTATTTTTTTAACTTGGCGAGAATTATGCTCCAACTCAAACAAAAATATAAATTTTGTTAATACCTTGTGTTAATCATTTATATTATGTCATAGTTTTTTTATATGTATGCGTGAATAAACAACTTTACCGTTTTTGTTAATATGAATGTTGTATACGTATTGAATAGTCATTTTATTAAGGATTTATAAGTGAACTAATAAATATTAAATAATTGAATTTGTTTAAATAATTTAAATCAATACACAATTGAATTAATTAAATATAAGGGGTTGTATGTAAAAAAGTTGAAGAAAACTAAGAAGAGCTTTGTCAGTATTTGTAATTGAGAAGAACATCTTATGACAAGTTTATTTTCAGGTGAACTTTTACCATATTTAGTTTTCGATTTTAAACAATTTTTATCTTTGCAGTTACCCCTAGATTTCATGCTATTGTAGGAGAGTCATGTTTGAAACTTTAATAATTGCAAAATAATGTCCTATAACATCCAGTTGAGTTATGAGTTAGGTAAGTTTACTATCATATTAAAAGTGAAAATTCTTATATAATCTAATTTTAATCGGCATTATTTATGCGTCACATTATAGTGTTGTAAATTATAACTTTATCCTTCATATGTTGTTAAAATGAAATTATGTTATGTAACGTACGATAATTTTTTTGAGATAAATGGATTAAAAATTAATAAAATTACTTTATGTATACATTTTTTATGTGTGTGTGTGTGTATATATCTTTATATTTTAATAATAAATTAAATTTATCATTTTTCTCATATATATGAATAATATATATACTGAAATTATCATATATTTAGGATTTGTTGGAAGAATCAATGAATAGTAGTTAACTGAACTTATTTAAATAATTTAAATTCAAGATTACACAATGACTTAAATAAATGTTCTTGAACGTAAAATATTATTGAAGAATTGAGAATGATTTGCAAGTAATTGTTTTTTTTAGTATATGCATTTGAAGTTAGAGGTGGAGCTTTGGCGCAACGGTTAGGTCATCCAAATGGTGATCTGCACGTCCAGGTTCGAGTCCGGAAACAGCCTATTCGCAATGCGAGGGAAGGGTTGCGTACAATATCGACATTTGCAGAGTCCGCTATCATGTGAAAGCCTCATGCGCGGGATTCACCTTTTTATATGTACTAGTGTCTTGCACTCTATTTCTCTAATTTACAATGGTTGCTGAGAATAACTTATCAGAATTTTATGCTCTAATTCGTACATCTTTGTTGGTGTGATATACCCATCTCTACTACTAATAAATAAAATTGGTTGAACTAATTTACTTGGTGTCTTTTTGAAATTTCAAAAATGTTTTTTCTTTCCGTTTATATTTTTACACTCAAACAAAATATCAACGTATACAATAATACAAATAGCCCGTGTGCGAAACACGGGCCCATACTAGTATATCATAGTTAAGTTAGTTCAAGGTTCGAATTTGATGAGAATTTTTCTTGCTTTTCACTTTGAGCCTATAGAATACTACATTGTGAAACTCACACTTTTACACTTTGACGTGTATTTGAAAGGATATTAACTTATTCCCTCACAAGATTCCTTTCCATGGTGTACTGGTATGTTTTTCTGTCATACAATATTTTGTACCTCATTTTGAATTTCCCCTAGCAAGTTTAATAGCCTCTCCAGCGTAATTACATCATTGCATCACACTTCAATTGTAATGAAATAGTCAACACATTATGTGCCTTTGAATATTCTTATGCCTTCACAAATGCATAGTTGTTAATTTAACGAGTCTATCTTAACTGCCACAAACTCCAATTGCTTATGGAATCATGAGTTTCTCTCTCTCTCTGTGTCTTTTTTTTTATATATATTTTGGGAGATGCTGCATTTGATCTTGTTATTTCTTCATTAGTAAAATGCACATGCAAGAAAACGACTAAAAGGACAATATATCATTAGAGCCATTAGATGATGCACTTGATCTTGTTGTTGTACATTAGCTTCATTATTTATGGGCTCCTGAAGTCACAGTTGTCCTTTACTTCCATTATTCAAACTAAAGCGACTTTAAATTATCATCACCATAAGTCTGGGTACCACACTTTATTGTTTACTAAGGTTATGTTTTATAAGTTGTTACTAATGTTAAAGTTTTGTATTTGGAATTTATGGATTGTTTCTATCAGATACGATACAGGCTTAGATTTGGATGTAAACATGAGATGTTGGGTTGATGTGTTACTTCAGAAGTTCAGATTTAAATTACATACAGTACATATGTACATAGTTTCCAAACGTAGAGCTTTGCAGCGTCCCATTTCTGCATCCCTTTTGCGCTCCATTTCTATAAAATCTCTTTTGCACCCTACTTACTTTTTATTTATATAAATTCATTGCAGTATTTGAATTCGCATTGGGAATATCATTTTCTTGGAAGTTAAAATCACTTCATTAATCATAATTGTTAAACATTTGAACTAATGATTTGAATTTTCAAGTTATTTGTGTCATGGTAATTTTAACGAGACAAGTCTTATAAGATGAATAGATGATTTTTAGTATCACGATTACATATCTTTAATTTTTATAGCATAAAAAAATTTGTAGCTAAAAAAGAAAAGAAAAAAGAACCGCATAAGTGTGGCTTATTCTAGTCACGTGAATTAGAATCACATTACTTAATCTATTATTTAAACCTAAAAGCACAAACTAAACATTGCTTATGTGGCAACGCTGTTTCCTTTCATTTCAAAATACAGCACTTCTGTTCATTTCTATTTTTAAAACTGCTACCACTAAACTACTCCACGCCTCTTATTTTTTTTTCACTAATACCAATGGATTTTACTTCAACCGCTTAACAAAAAAAACCCTTTCTTCTGCCAGTTATTCCCAAACCCTTTTTAATTACTTTTTACCTCGCTGCTACAATTTCAATTACTGTACTTTTTCCGGATTCCATTTCTTTCTCAGCCAACGTCACGTAAATCAATTGTAATGTAGATTTGAAGACGAAATTCCACTCAGACAAAATGTATTGCTAAGTTGAACTGGATCCTTTCAATCAACTCATCATGTCCGATCTGTAAAGAAACTGGTCAGTTTTTTTTTTCACATATAATTTTTATTATAATTGGTTGTTACAATTCATGTTGCTGTTGATTACCTCTTTTGCTTCAGTGGGCTGAGTCTACCTAATTTCATTATCTGTTGCATCTTTAGAGAATAATACAGTACTGTATTTAGGTCCGTGGAAAGTTTTGCTGATATGTTATGCCTATTTAAATTTTTTTACCCTGCCTGCATTATGTTAGTTTCTTCCCGTATGCATATCTTATGAAGTAGAAAGCCGTTTAAATTCATTTTTTTATGCATAGTGGTATGCTATTTGTCACCTAGGAATAATGGCATGATGTGTATTTTGGTAACGTGAATGGTTATAAGGTTAAAAGATAATCCACCCGGATATAGTATAACTATAGGTCTATAATGGTGATAAATTTTGAGAGCTGGCACCAATACAAGAGTTGATAATGCATCAACCATTGGTTATTGGGTATATGAATTTTATTAAGACATGTATGGTTAATCCTTTGTATCATTATTCATTTTTAGTTTTGTAAGAATGCAATATTAATTTTAGCATTTGGAAATAAATTTGTTATGTCTATATGAATTCTTTGATGCCACAACTACCACCGTGTCTGTTTATCTTCAAAAAAAATTATTTAAACAACCAGTTGATTTCATTTCAGACGAACAGTATGATATGGATTGGCACCTCCAAATAGTGGTCAATTAAGAATTCTAGCAATATATATGTTGCAGTACTTGCTTTCAAAGGCATGGAGTGATGTGTTCACCTATGGAAAGTTGATTATACTGGCCACCTCCAAATTGCCATGTTTAAGTGCATTACTCTAAACAATTGCATGTGATAACTTGATGTCTGAGGTTCATTCTGGTAAGGTAGATACTACAAAAACTAAGTAGTCTGTCATGAATACTATAAATTTTAACTGGCCACTTGAGTATTACGTATGTTCACGCAAGTGCAACAAGTAATGTGACTACTTTCGGTTACGAAAAAAATAATTCGCATTAAAATAAAAATGTATCTAGGAGTTTCAAAGTTTAAGATATCCTCTTCCTCCCTTTTTTTTCTTATTTATTTTATAGAATGAGAGTTAACTTTTCAAATCTTATTACTGTATACAATTTAATAATACGAAACGACCTAAATGCTTATGTCACTTTGGTTTGTATTGTCTATGTAGTTCTCAACCGTTGATAGATACATCTATGCTCCCAATGACTATTTATGGAGCTCCACCTAGCAATTTCTTAATAAAAAATTCAGAGATAATAAGGAAAGGATGCTTGAATAAATTGGAAACTACCCGTAGGTTTATTTGTAAAGAACTTTACAATAACTGTGAACTAAAATAGCTTGCATTATTTGTAGTTATAGATGCATTGACATTTGACACTTAACCCAACTCAACTCCAATTCTGAATTAACACACTGGATGTTAAGAATTGGTGGTTTTACCCAACATAGTATTTAAATTGGTCATTAGATCGCTATCAGGAATTGAATAGCATGTGGTTTGTTTTCACGTTTGAAGTGTAATTTATAACTCACTGAACTTTCTACGTATGTAATAAATTTTATTTAGCATTTCGCTCTTCTTTCGCAACTATAGTATTTCTGAACTTTTCCGCGAAGTCATTCGGTTAACATTTCAAATGTTTGGATGTAATAAGTTTTAGTAGATGAAATTTTCAACTAGATAACAACATTTCATTTCTGTCCATATGTAAAAATCACATTTGATTAACTTAGAATTCACATCTGGCTAACTTTACTAAATTAGTGGTGAAAGATTTGTATGCTTGATTGGTACAATGCTTACTGAATCTTATACATAATATCTCATTCATGTACATGCATAAATTCATAGTGAATAACTTCCCTAAATCAGCAGTGACAAAATTTTATTCTTTATTGGTATGATGTTTACTGAAGTAGTGATAAAAATTTCCTTTTATATTTTCGTATGCATCTTTTGATCATTACTTCATCATAATCTTCTACCCGTTGGATAAACTCCAGTTTATGGGGTTTGGAGTAGTTAAGTTGCATGCAACCTTACCTTTGTTATTAAATAAACTGTGTCCGGAACTTGGAAAATAAACAAAGCATATGCTAAAATCGACTCCAACGATTATAGTTAGATCTATCAATACAGTTAGAACCATGTAATGAACTTGGATAATAAACCAAGTATGTGTAAAACTAATAGTATGCTTATATATTCAAAACAAATTATACCGCTTATAACATATGTATCACTATATCCCATGAAGGCATGAAGTGAGATGTTCAACTAATTAATATTGATTTAATATCAATTGTAACATGAATTGCTTAGGTAAAACCGAATATTATTTGGTGGCAATTTAAAATCAGGCACGTCATTCATATAATGCTCAATCTGGATTTAAATTTTGAAAAGTTTATGAAGCATATATTATGTACATGGGGTTTTGGTAAGCATAATTTATAAAATGAAACAAAATATTTAATACGACATCGTTCGGTCACAGTCTAAGCTTCCATGTGAGCAAAGCACTTGCACATATGGTCCAAAATGCAACAATTATGACACCTTGGTCCAATGGTTGGTCCAACCCAAGGGATTAGCAAGCTTCCACTTGGAATGGTCCTAACCTTATACTTCCTTACCAATGCAGGTTCAATGAGGAAAAATGTAAATAATGTGATATTATATTTTAGATTAAATCAAAATATCTTTTTTTCTCAATTAACTATATCACCTTACACAACTGGTTTTCCAAAAGGACGAGGACAAGCAAAATCTGAATTTGAACACAGAGTTGTCCCGCAATGCTTGAGTGATAGATAAATAAGGAGCACGAGAAGTTATCGTCCAATGTATTTAAATGTTATTGCGAACAATTACATTACAACTTGCACAAATTTCTGTGTTTTGAAGAAATGGAATCTGAGAAGCACAACTGCAAACATTTTGTGATATCTTGCCAACTACACCTTACAATGTAAACGCATTCAATTTTCTTATATAACTCAAGTTGTCAAATAATAAATCATAAGGTAAGTACTTCCTCATGCAACAAATATAGTTTTCCAGCAACATTTCCATGTAACATTGCTAGGGTGTCAAAGAAGCGGTAAGCATCTCTACCTACACCACCACAAAGAATCAACACTAAAGACAGTAAAGGGCTTGAACATTCAAAAGTCCACTTTTCACAAAACAACCAAAAATGTCTTAACTTTGTGTCAATTTCATGATGTTATGCCTTTCCACAAGTTTGTAGTTTAACTGTTTCACTTTGCTTAATCATTGCATCTTTGTTTGTTTAAAACCCAGATTTATACTACCCGATGAGTTTGGCACTTTATAGTCTACCGCACCCTATGCAAACACTTGACTTGCTATCCACTATAACATTAATTCATTTATACTTTTCAACGCAGTCACTTATTATGTTATATCTCAGTAGTTTAATATATAATTTCAAAAATATCAAATGATGACAATATAACCTTTGCCCGTGTGCAAAGCACGGGTTCCAACCTAGTTATTTATAAAGCCGCCTTCCTTTACAAGGGTTCTTTTCTTCACTTAAAGCAATAAGCATCCAAATCCATGCTTTATTTTTTCATTTGTCAGTATCAAAGAGTTTTAGCGGTATTCATGAGTTTGTGTTTTTTTTAATTCTTGGTATTTGTATATTTAATATATGTAGTTGATGTAAAACGTTGAAGAATAATCTTTTGTTGCTATGTGTATCAACAGAAAATTCTTTTCTCGCAAGTGCTTTCTTGTAGTTGAGGATTGATTATGTATTTGGCTAAAAAGAATAGTAAACTGGTTAATTTTTATAATATGGAAGCCAATAACTCATGAAAAAGAATAGTGAAAATGGAATGAATATATCTATTTATAATTCGACAGGTTTTTTATTTTTTCTTTTGAATTATATACTAGTAAGTTGGATGTAAGAATCCAGTTTAAATGTGAATTCGAGCAAATGGATAGATTGCGATTAAAATTTAGACCTTGGCCACTAATAATAAAGTTTATTAATAGTTGGAATAGGAACACGTATCTTTGGTCTGATTTTGAATTACCGCCACATACACACACACACACACACACACACACATATATATATATATAGTTGAGGTTGCGTGTTGGAATCCCATTAACAGCAAAATTAATGTTCATTATTGTTTGCAAAAGCAATATTTTATTAAGTTTATGTATTTGAATTCCAATGATGAGAATATCCATTATTTTTTCCCTTAATGTTTCTCTTCTATGATGTTTTTTTTTTTAAATTCTCAAAGTTGATAAATCATCATCATTCTTCATTTATTTCTAAGTAGAAGTCGCACTTTAGCTTGATTTTTCTAATCGTTTTAGCTTACTTTATGAAAAAAAAACTATTTAATATGTGAAAATAATCATCTAACCAAAAGAAAGTAGCGCTGTTTTGATAATGGTAATTTTACCATGACCGTACCAATAACAAATAATTGGTAATCGTTATTGAACTACATTGGCATACCAATGCTACCAGTATGATAACGGTCCGTACTGTGACGACCCGCAAATTTGTACCTTTTAAATCGACAATAAACTACACAAGTCCGACCTAAAATGTATAGAATGACGGAAGGTCAAGGAAAAGAAGAGAGGGTGAGAAGAAAGAAAGAAGAAGAAATATAAAACAACACATAGAATCTCATAAATCACAGCGACAGAATATATGATAGATAAATACAAATCTTTATACAAAAATAAACTGTAATTGTTAATATACATGCAATCATCAGAGTATAACAGTCAACGTAGCAATCTGGACAGTTATGATAACTTGACCTCACAAGTACTGAATATACAGTTTAACACACAGCGGAAAATAACCAAGTACATGTACTACGCTTGAAATCCTCTAGTTCGTCTCCTGAGATCCATAGCATTCTAGCCTAAATCTTCAATACTCGGCCTGATCCGACCATTATGAAAGATAACGCCCGAGTCAGTATGGAAAACCAGCGTGAGAAAACACACTCAATTTGAAGTTAATTATTTTCAAAAATCCTTTTGAAAAAAAGGTACTCGTAAGACCACGCCACACATAAAAACGATAGGTTTTTTCCCTACGATAACCAAAACCTTTTATATCAAAATCATCTGATATTATAATAGTGTCTATAGAAAATAAACTATAAAATAACTTAAATGCTTGCATCTCACGTTTCAGCATATTTGGTATACAACTAAAACCGTACAGTGCTTATTGGAGAATGGATTCTATAAAATGACTAGACACTGGGTACCACCTATCACAGTACACCTCTAGAAAAATATAACGGGATCGAACCTATCGATCCCCGCCAACACAACACTGGCCTACTCCGTACTGGATAGTACTGAATATGTCATCACCCCGGTTGTTCCAAACCTTTGAGATCTCATTCACAGCCAATCCATAAATATGTAGATGTAGAGTATCTATAAAGGTGACAACATATCCTAATGATGCGACTCACTTAGCCTTACTGCATCTCCCCTGATTTTCAGTCATTCCCGGTTGATGAGGCTTAAGGTTACGTATTACCTTTTTGAATTCAATTCCACGTGGAATGCTAACACTGCCTTACAGACAACAATGCAATGATAGCATTCATCCATACTAGTTGTTCTGGGTCTGAACAAACAAATCTCTTCAAAGATTACCGTCTTCATTATCCTCAAAATTTCATAATCCGTAACGCTCAAATCGAATCGAAATGGTTTTCGGATAGTCAAATCTGATCCCGGTTTCTTCAAAACGATCAACGAATTTGGCCAGATTTGATAGTCGGTTATTTAACTATCAAATTACACACATAAGCAATCACTAGGCCCATATTGTAAATCTTTTAAACATTTATTTCAAAAATCTTTACAAAGATATATATATATATATATATATATATATATATATATTCAAATCTCTTCTAATATTTCAATATTTGAAAATAATTTCGAATAATTATATCCATAACGGGATATTTTAAAATCATATCAATACTTAGAAATATTTCTAAACTTAACTTATAATTCATTACTTAGAAAAAAAATTCTATATAAATCATTTCATCGCTAAAATATCTTCAAAACCTTAAATTCCAATACTAAGGAAAATATTATAAGTCTGTTTCCCAAAATCATATCTAATATCCATGCTTAGGAAATATTCCGTACTTAACTCATAAATCTCCGGAATTTTTATAAATTCCCTTTTACAATTTCCAAAAATTATCGGTTATACTTATTTATTATAATCCAACTAACAATTTCTAACACCTTTAATGAATTCAGATTCATTTTCAAAGTTTGGTACCTAAACAATTTAGAAATTTCCCTTTCTCAAATTTTCTTAAGTTCCCGAATTCCATTATAAGATTTTCTCTAATAAAATCATATCCATTAAATAAAACTCCATTTACAAATCTCAATATTATTTATAAATAACTTCAATCAATTTCCAAAACTCTATCTTTATAAAATAAGTAAAGAATAATGATAAATTTTCAAACACATTAAGTAATTATTTAAAATATCACTACCCCTTTTAATAAACAACGATAGCTAATTTTCAGTTCATTCATAAATAATAATAATCGATTTTCAAAGCTTATTATCAAAACTAGAATTCATTTCAACCAATATTAAATATTGAATAACCAACTTCCCGAAATAATTTAAATACAAATAACAATTTTTTGAAAGCTACAATGTTTAAACAATAAATCCTTTTTCAAAACAAAACTTAACTTCTTTTGGTTTATCACAAATCGATTTACATTTCCCATTTCATAACTATTTCCAAATTCTAAAATAGATTCCACTATTTCTTCTAACCCGATTTCCATATCTCATTTTAAATTCACATTGTGAATTTATATTCCCAATTTATCAAATGATAATCCTTCCACTTTATTTATAAACATTGTTTATAAATCCATAAACTCACCCTTGGTTTTTCTCTGTTAATAACATATTCATATTAAATAACTCCATTTATAAATATTTTTTTTTATAAATTCCCCTTGTTCTCCCAATCTATTGAAATTATTTCAAAATATCCATTCAAAATATATCACAAAATAGTTAAGCACAAATTTAAAATCAAATCATATTATTTTATCCAAATCACTTTTAATTTTATCCAAAATTCAATATAAATATTTCACTTCCAAATCTCCTTTAAATTTCTTTTCAAATTCAAAAATAATATTTATGGTTTTTTTTAAATACTAAAATTAAGGCCAGTGCTATTATAGCATCCACTAAATCAAATTATATCATAATCTATCGCAGATTATTCAAACACATTATATATCACCATATATGAATTTAAAAACTAATATTTTGAGGAATCCAATTGGATCCCTCCAGCCTATCTCCCTTCAACCACAGATGTTATATAGTCACAAAAATATAATCATCGCTTCGAGGCCGAATATCACAAATAAAAAGTGTCATCTGCTATTATGCCGGGTGCATTGTAACGACCGTAAATTTTTAATAATTTTATTTGTTTTATTTATATTTAATTGAAATTTTGTGAAATTGTAAACGATAAAATTTTGAAAAAATTTTTAATATTTGAAATGCATCTAATTAAACATAGCAACTGGTAAATTTTCTTCCGAAAATATGAAGTTTATTTTCGTGCGTAAATTTATTTCAAATTAATCAGTTAATAAAAATCGATGAAAATAAAACTTTTTCGAAACCTAAATATTTTTACATAGTAGAATTCTAAATCATCTTCTGAGAAAGGCGTCATTTTTCATTTTTCCAAATTCGGATATCTTTAGCTCCGTCGATCTTATTTTTCTGCGTTTTTGCTACATTTTCCGCTATTAAGAAAATTCGAATTTTATAATTCAATCATACCACTGATATCCATATACCGTTTTGATCGTCTCGTCGTGCGGATCTCTACGGTATATTCGATTATCAAATTCGGGGTCTGATGTGCGTTGCACGTCGCGAAACGAATTCGTATCGGTTTTGCAATTTAACCCTTTTAGCTTCCCACACTTTTTCCTATTCCACCGTATAATATCAGCAAAAAAAATTTATTCAAAGAATGCAGCTTTTGACCTTTGAAATTTTGACTGTTAATATATTTTCGTTTCCCAATGCTAAACTTTTATTTGCTGGCTTCCACTTTTTCTTGAAACTCTACTTTCTCTTGAAAACAAAAGAATGAAATAAATTTTTCCTGAGCCATTTCTTCTTCCCAGTAGCATACGCTCTTTCCTCCTCTTCTCCTCTCTGGATCTGGCGTGCAAACAATCTTCCACCTCCTCCTTTATATATTTTTTATGAAAGAACTATATAAATATGCATGTCTATCTGTAGCTGCTTGCCTCTCCTCCTTTTTCCATCCTCACCCAGTTGATCTGCCATGCAAGCCACTACACAATCAACCTACACCCCTTCAAAACTCAACGTCTTAGCCACCCTTTGTCAGCAACCGACCCATCCCATTTTCTGATCCACCACCTAAGCACGACTGAGTAGTCCGCCTCTTACCACAAACCATCTACCGACAGCCTTGACAACCACCCACGAACTGCCACCACTCCCCTCGCCTCATTCCCTCCTAACAACAACCATCGAACACCCTTGCATCAGCCATTTCCTTCCACGCCTGAACCTACAACCAACTTTATCCCCTTCGACTTCTCTCTATACAAGCCTAGAACCCCGCCTTGCCCAAAGCCGATGCAGACCCTGACCTCTCCCCTCTTCGCTACCGAACCTGCAACAGCCCACCTCCTCTCTCTCGTGCACATCTTCACCTACACTCCCACTTGGACCGCACAACGCAAGCACTGTGGCTACCAAGCACGCGACCGAATGAAGCCTCCGACCCCTACCATCGCTCCAGCCACCTTGGCCTGATGCTCATCAACGAGCACAGCCTGCCGAACGCGCCGGGACCTCCTTTTCTTTCTCCGTGCAACCTTGCCTACCTCTGCTATTTGCTTTTTTTCCTTTCGTGGCAAAGGTAGTTCATATATACTTTATTAAGTTTATATTTTCTTTCTTCTGCATATGTTAGATATATAACCGAATATATTTATTCTGTCGAAAAAAAAAATTGGTTCAACTAACTATACATATGTGTCGTATATAAGTAAATAATTCATAACGTGTTGCTGTTTACAATATAGGAAGCTATATAGTATGAGTATATACCACATAAGTAACGTAATATATTTGTTGAAATGCTAGTGCCGACATAAGTTCTCTGCTTATTTAATATATTTGTTACTTACCTGATGTTAGCCTATATTAGCTTTTGTCTGAGATTTTGAGTTGTTTACAAGAAATATTTCTTTTGTTTTAATTATGTGTTGTATCATATAGTATTTTGTTTATACAAACGTATATATGCCGAGAAGGTGATTTACTTTGTAGATTCTAGGGAAAGTATGGTAAAGTATATTGTTTATTTGCATATGATGTGCTGAACTTAGTTTATATATATACACGTTATTTTTATGATATCACTTTATAATAAGTTAGTAAAAATAATTCGCACTATACAGATTTATATATAAGCTTTAAACAGTTTGCATATGTTAGTGGTACGGGCTTATAATTAGTTAGTATTATATATAGGCTATATGTTCATATAGATTAGTTATATGATAAGTTTATATAATAATTTGTACATCTTTTGGTTGCTGTTATAAAATTTATTTTATAAAGACACGTGGTTACTTGTTTTCTTTTGTTAATCTGTGTATGGAAAAATGGGTACAGCATGAAAGTATATATGAAGTTTATAATATATAACTATACAAAGTGATATTTGATTTCCTATGTAACAATTAATGTGAGAAAAGGTAAATAGTGTGTCCCTATTTGTGTATGTGTTGCGTGTACAGGTCAGTTTGCCTGTGCATAAGCTTGTTTGATTTCCTATTTTGTATTTTTGAAAAGAAAAGTTTAAACTATATTATTGTTGTGCTTTCATTGATTTTAAGATTTTCATTGATTTTTGAGAAGTATACATATAATTATATATAGCATTCATTTCATCTCAGTATATCAAAATTGATTTGATCTGTTTCATCGATTTCTGTTTATCAGCTTTGTCCATCGAATTCGTGTCCATCGTGCTCTGCTTTGTAACTTGTGCTTGGATTCGTAACTCATTTCAATCTAGTTCTTCTCTCTAGCCTCGAAAGGTAAGCAATCACTCACGATTAATGTTCTTTTATTTATTAAATTTGATTTCAATTGAAACGACAATTGAAATATGTTGCTGTTAGTTATTTACACTGTTATATGTATGTTACCACCTGTATCAGTTACCTATGACATATGACACCATTATCTGTTACTTATACGATGATAATCTAGTTTGGTTGATAATTGATTGATTGTTTGTTGATTACATTGGACGTTAAATCGTTAATGTATAAAATGATAAGTAATATGCAACTGATTTTGACGTAGGATTGTAAAAATTTGAATCGTTATATGTGTTGAATTTGATTAGTTAAATTTGTATAATATGACCCCTTAAATGTTTAATTATTTGATACGTAGAAATTTGGTTAATTACACCTTGAACCATTTGAATGTATGTTGCATAAAATTGATGCAGTATAAATTAAATAATGGAGACCAAGTGAAAATTACATAAAACAATAAGTGTATTAATTTTTAATCTACATGAAATGATAGTGTAGATTCTAAAAATAATTATATTAATTTGCATAAACAAAAAAAGTGAATTAATACGATTATTTCGGGATTATTTAAATAAATTATTGGATTGTTATTGATGTTAGCTATTGGTTGTTTATTTACTTTGACACCATCCCAGTTATCACACTGCAAGTTCTCTTTGCTATGCTTTGATTTTTGAATTGAATGGAATCAAGTTGAAATGATAAATACCCAAATGAGCTTGACCTAGGATAGAGAATAATTAAATAAAAATTTAATTCTTTGATAATTCTCTTGAACTTCAGAATAAGTGAATTTGAACTTCGTTAATAAATGAAATCGAGTTTCCTTATTAATTGAGTTTTGGGAAAATTATTTAAAGTAGGTAAATAAGTGAAATTATTTTCTTTAACAAGAAATAAAATATGATTTATGTGTTGAATAAATATAAGACTTGTAACTTAAGAATTTGATTTGACGAATTTAATTTAATTTAATTTAATTTGAAAGTTTTGATATAATGGAGTTGAACTTAAGTAATTGATTTAATGAATTGGAAATTTAATAGAAACCCTTTTGAATGATCAATTAACTTAACAAGTATTGCATGAAATCGATAAATGAATTTAAAATTGATTTGAATGTTAAAGTGAATTTATTTAAATGATTACGGAATGCAATTTATATATGAACTTGAATCAATTTTTGAATTGTTTTAAATAAAAAATTGAAATTGAATTATAAGATTTTGAAATGGTAATTTGGAATTTTGAAACGTAAATTATGGAAATTGATATAGAAAGACAAATGAAATGTTGGTTTACAAATTCTAATTGAAATTGAAATTGATTTGGTTTTTGAAAATATATTAAACGACCAATCGGTATAATAATTACGAAAGTTATTAAAGAAACCGGAATCGGTTATGGACATACTCTCTATCTAAACCGAAAACCACTTTAATAACTATACGCGGAGTGTGATCCAGAATGAAGTGGTTGGAATGATGTACGTGATGACTGAAGAAAAGATAATGATAATGGATAGCCTTGACACTTGTGTCAAATTGGAAACGACTAAAACAGGAGCCGGGCCATGCCAAATGGGGTTAGCCACCTCGAACGAACACACTTCTTCATAAACTACTCATTACTTGTTATTGATTGGTGCACCCTCGAATTTTGGGAGTGTTGTTTTGCGGTGTTGCGATCGTTGCGACGATGCGTTTTCACCAGTCCGGATCAGGCAAACGGTAGTTTCACTACCTTAGGTATTGCCTCATGTGCCTTGTCATACTTGTATCCCTATATACGCGACCACTACGAATTTGTTTTGTGTTATACCATGGAGTACTCCCTGATATCCCACCAGTTTACGGTGGAGTTTATAGTGCTGTATAGACTATAACGCTTATATAAAATGTGTTAAGGGGGATAATGGTAACGCCTTAACACTATTTTGATACTTTATATTACCGATAGACATTATCTACTTAGCGTACATTACTACCTAGAAGATAGTTTAACGGATCCTTAGAGGATGGTTATCCCAACGTCCTTTGAGTTACTTGTATTTCAGTTGCTATTTCACTTGAGTTGGATTTATTGATATAAGATTGTTAATCCTGACTCGAGTGTTTTGTGTTTTGGTTTACGCTCGGGTCAGACTAAGTGTGCTAGTATTCGAGTTTAACCTTTGGAGTTGGAGCTGCGCTTGGAGATCCAGCTATCTATCCAGCTTTCAAATATTCAGTTGATTCTAGAGATATATTCTGATATTATATTCGACTATTGTATTCGAGACTTCTGTTGTAACTTATTTAACTCTGATATATATACTAGCTTCATGAAATACTATCTTTTGTTTCCGCTGCATTTATTACTCTGTGTCTGTGATCTGTGATAATTTGTTTACTGTATATGTTCAGTTTTGCCAAATTTAAATTAACATTTCGGTATTTTGAATTATTCAAGTCCGACATGTGCGGATACGAATAGTCCAAAATAACGGGTCGTTACAGTTGGTATCAGAGCTTTGGAAGCTCTAGGCAAAACTTAACATATAGGGTAAATGTATTTACAGAATCACTCTCATTCGAGTTTCAATTTCTTCCTTTTGGCTTAATTCCTTTGAATTTTGGAACGTTCCCTGTGATTCTAAAATTCATTCGTGTCCCTCACCATTCGTCTTCTTTGAATTCTAGAATATCCTATAACTCCACTTCGAGTGACCTTATAATGAATCAGTGGTCTCGCCAAACTTCGAATGATTTGTAAAGGGGTGAAACTACTTTACAATAGGCATTGATTTGAAGATTTTTGTATCCTCGGTTTACAATACTATCTATCTCCTGCTATGCCCGAATTCTATCTGTTGCGATCGAATGTAGATTTGCCGCGGAATTCTGCATCGATCTTATTCTTGAAGTCTCGGTTGACCCGATTAAGGTTGCCCGTGATTTATATAAGGTTATCCATCTTCCGCTTTTGTTATTTAATCATCTTATCTTTGTTTCGAATCTATCTTCAAATCAAAATTTTCTTTGATTCGAGTCCATCAAAAATTTATATCTCTATACTTATTTTGAAATCCATTCGTGTATCGTCGAGCGAGAAAGTGTATGTGTAAATTAATATTAAAATGTTTTACATATTGTGTTGTTTGAGTTGTTGATGTTGATTTAGGTTTCCGATCGATTCGTCCGATCAACGATATCGATAGGATTTTCAAAACACTTAAGCAGAGCAAACTGACACAATATTGTTTTCAAATTTGGTAAACAAAATAGTTTTGAATGATTATATTACATAATTATAAGTTTTCTAAAATTAAATTGTTGATGAATTTGTTGTCTGAAATAAAAAAAATGAATTTATAAAACATGGTTATAATTTGATTTGGAATTTGAAATGTATTTAAATTAGAATGTGAGAATTTAATTTCCGATAATTTCAAACTTTGATCTGAAAGTATTAAAGTGTATAGTTTTAAAATATTTTCAAATTGAAATCATTTTAAAGAGTTAAAATGTTTAAATCAGTGCTCTTCTGTCGCTGGAAAATGATCTCGGTGATGACGGCCGCATCACCGTCATTTATTTTCGAGTTTCGAAGTAAAGAGACCATCAATAGCTTGCTACATTTTTGTTTTGAAATGAATCTGATTTAAAATTTCTAAAGAATGTTTTGATTTATAAAATATATTGATATATGGCTTAAATTTGATTTGCTATCCCTAAATAGTTTGAAGAGAATCAGAAATTTTCATTCTTAAATTTTGTTGAGGATAATCTCAGATATAAAATGAACCAAAATTTTGAATAAATATGTAAGCTTAAAATAATTGAATTAGAAATTTACTTGTATAACACTCAATTACATTACATATAACTTACCTGAATTTTCAAAATTTAATTATGTAATTGAATATTATACAGTAGAAAATGATATCAAAGGAATTATTTTATAAAATTTGAGTAGTTATAATAATAGTAAATATACATAATATATGTAATAAGATATATTAAGTGGAATGAATTTAATAATAATTTGGAATAAAGAAGAATTAATTTTGTCGAGTAAAATACGATTATAATAAATGACTATTCAAATTTATGGTCTTTGAAATTGTTAATTTAAGATAATTGGATAATATACAATATAAAATGTCTTTATAAATAAAATTTGAGTGTGTATAAAAATGTTACACACTTAAAGTTTAATTATTAAATGGTTAATAAAAATAAATAGAATACTAGGTTAGTCGAATAATAAGTGGATTGATAAAATAAATTGTTGTTTGAAATAAATTTGGTAACAAACAATGATAAATTGAAAATAAATCAAGTTAATGAAATGCCTTGAGTTTAAAGTCAAATTGTTGAATACAAATTAGTTTAAATTGAAATTTATATGTTTAAATTAATTGTTTTATTTTGTTTTTCAAATCTATTATCTTTCTACTTGTTTCTATTCTCTTACCTCCTTCCTTTTCGAGGACGAAAAGTTTAGAGTGGGGGAGAATGTAACGACCCGTAAATTTTTAATAATTTTATTTGTTTTATTTATATTTAATTGAAATTTTATGAAATTGTAAACGATAAAATTTTGAAATAAAAATTTAATATTTGAAATGCGTCTAGTTAAACATAGCAACTGGTAAATTTTCGTTCGAAAACATGAAGTTTATTTTCTTGCGTAAATTTATTTCAATTTAATCAGTTAATAAAAATCGATGAAAATAAAACGTTTTCGAAACCTAAGTATTTTTACATAGAAAAATTCTAAATCATCTTCTGAGCAAGTCATCATTTTTCGTTTTTTCAAATTCAGACATCTTTAGCTCCGTCGATCTTATTTTTCTGCGTTTTTGCTATATTTTCCGCTATTAAAAAAATTTGAATTTTATAATTCAATCACACCACTGATATCCATATATGGTTTTGATCGTCTCGTCGTGCTGATCTCCATGGTATATTCGATTGTTAAATTCGGGGTCTGGTGTGCGTTGCACGTCGCGAAACGAATTCGTATCGGTTCTGCAATTTAACCCTTTTAGCTTCCCACTCTTTTTCCTATTCCACCGTATAATATCAGCAATTTTTTTTATTCCAAGAATGCAGCTCTTGACCTTTGAAATTTTGACTGTTAATATATTTTGGTTTCCCAATGCTAAACTTTTATTTGTTGGCTTCCACTTATTCTTGAAACTCTAATTTCTCTTAAAAACAAAAGAATGAAATAAAATTTTACTGAGCCATTTCTTCTTTCCAGTAGCCTACGCTCTTTCCTCCTCTTCTCCTCTCTGGATCTGGCGTGCAAACAATCTTCCACCTCTTCCTTTATATTTTTTTTAATGAAGGAACAATATAAATATGCATGTATATCTGTAGCTGCTTGCCTCTCCTCCTTTTTCCATCCTCACCCAGTTGATCTGCCACGCAAGCCACTACACAATCAACCTACACCCTTCAAAACTCAACGTCTTAGCCACCATTTGTCAGCAGCTGACCCCTCCCATTTTTCGATCCACCAGCTCAACTGAGTAGTCCGCCTCTTACCACAAACCATCTACCGACAGCCTTGACAACCACCCACGAACTGCCACCACTCCCCTCGCCTCATTCCCTCCTAACAACAACCATCGAACACCCTTGCATCAGCCATTCCCTTCCATGCCTGAGCCTACAACCAACTTTATCCCCTTCGACTTCTCTCCACACAAGCCTAGAACCCCGCCTCGCCCAAAGCCGATGCAGACCCTAACCTCTCCCCTCTTCGCTGTCGAACCTGCAACAGCCCACCTCCTCTCTCTCGTGCATACATCTTTACCTCCACTTCGACTTGGACCGCACAACCCAAGCACCGTGGCTACCAAGCACCCGACCAACCGAAGCCTCCGACCCCTACCATCGCTCCAGCCACCTCGGCCTCATGCTCACCAATGAGCACAGCCTGCCGAAAGCCCCGGGACCTCCTTTTTTTTCACCGTGCAACCTTGCCTCCCTCTGCTATTTGTTTTCTTTTCCTTTCGCGGCAAAGGTAGTTCATATATACTTTATTCATATAAGTTTATATTTTCTTTCTCCCCTATATGTTAGATATATAACCGAATATATTTATTTTGTTGAAAAAAAAATTTGGTTCAACTAACTATACATATGTGTCGTATATAAGTAAATAATTCATAACGTGATGTTGTATACAATATAGGAAGCTATATAGTATGAGTATATACCACATAAGTAACGTAATATATTTGTTGAAATGCTAGTGCGGACATAAGTTCTGCTTATTTAATATATTTGTTACTTACCTGATGTTAGCATATATTAGCCTTTGTCTGAGATTTTGAGTTGTTTACAAGAAATATTTCTTTTGTTTTAATTATGTTTTATATCATATAGTGTATATTTTTTATATAAACGTATATATGCCGAGAAGGTGATTTACTTTGTACATTCTAGGGCAAGTAGGTAAAGTATATTGTTTATTTGCATATGATGTGCTGAACTTAGTTTATATATATATACGTTAGTTTTATGATATCAGTTTATAATAAGTTAGTAAAAAAAATTCACACTATACAGATTTATATATAAGCTTTAAACAATTTGCATATGTTAATGGTACGGGCTTATAATTAGTTAGTATTATATATAGGCTATATGTTCATATAGATTAGTTATATGATAAGTTTATATAATAATTTGTACATCTTTTGGTTGCTGTTATAAAATTTATTTTATAAAGACATTTGGTTACATGTTTTCTTTTGTTAATCTATATATGGGAAAATGGGTACAGCATGAAAGTATATATGAAGTTTACAATATATAACTATACAAAGTGATATTTGATTTCCTATGTAACAATTAATGTGAGAAAAGGTAAATAATATGTCCCTGTTTGTGTATGTGTTGCGTGTACAGGTCAGTTTGCATGTGCATAAGCTTGTTTGATTTCCTGTTTTGTATTTTTGAAAAGAAAAGTTTAAACTATATTATTGTTGTGCTTTCATTGATTTTAAGATTTTCATTGATTTTTAAGAAGTATACATATAATTATATAGCATTCATTTCGTCTCAGTATATCAGAACTGATTTGATCTGTTTCATCGATTTCTGTTTATCAGCTTTGTCCATCGAATTCGTGTCCATCGTGCTCTACTTTGTGACTCGTGCTTGGATTCGTAACTCATCTCAATCTAATTCTTCTCTCTAGCCTCGAAAGGTGAGCAATCACTCACGATTAATGTTCTTTTATTTATTAAATTTGATTTCAATTGAAACGACAATTGAAATATGCTGCTGTTAGTTATTTACACTGTTATATATATGTTATTACCTGTATCAGTTACCTATGACATCTCACACCATTATCTGTTACTTATACGATGATAATCCAGTTTAGTTGATAATTGATTGATTGTTTGTTGATTACATTGGACGTTAAATCGTTAATGTATAAAATGATAAATAATATGCAACTGATTTTGACGTAGGATTGTAAAATTTTGAATCGTTATATGTGTTGAATTTGATTAGTTAAATTTGTATAATATGACCCCTTAAATGTTTAATTATTTGACACGTAGAAATTTGGTTAATTACACCTTGAACCATTTGAATGTATGTTGCATAAAATTGATGCAGTATAAATTGAACAATGGATACCAAGTGAAATATTGCATAAAATAATAAGTGTACTAATCTTTAATCTACATGAAATGATAGTTAGATTCTAGAAATAATTATATTAATTTGCATAAACAATAAAAGTGAATTAATACGATTATTTAGGGATTATTTAAATAAATTATTGGCTTGTTATTGATGTTTGCTATTGCTTGTTTATTTACTTTGACACCATCCCAGTTATCACACTGCAAGTTCTCTTTACTATGCTTTGATTTTTGAATGGAATGGAATCGAGTTAAAATGATAAATACCCAAATGAAATTGACCTAGGATAGAGAATTAAATAAATCCCGATTGGTCAATAATTTGATTTAAAAATTAAAAAAAAATTATTTGAATAAATAATAAGGTTTTGAAATGAAGTTGGAATTTGAATTTTTAATGAAAGGAGAATGTTAATATTTAAAAATCTGAAACAAAAATATTAACATAGTAGTTATTGAAAGAACGTTGTATTAAAATAAATTATTTGATAATAAAATTTGGAATTATTCATTGAATTAAGTTTGAAATGATTTAATAATTAAGCTTGAATTTATAATTAAGTTTGAAATTATTAAGTTTTGAAATTATTTAATAATTAAGTTTGAAATTATTTAATAATTGAATAAGATTTAATTATTTTATAATTAAAAAAAAATTATTTCTTTGAAAAGAGAAATTGAACTTCGGAATAAGTGAATTTGAACTTCATTAATAAATGAAATTGAGTTTCTTTATTAATTGAGTTTTGGGAAAATTATTTAAAGTAGGTAAATAAGTGAAATTGTTTCCTTTAACAAGAAATAAAATATGATTTATGTGTTGAATAAATATAAGACTTGTAATTTAAGAATTTGATTTGATGAATTTAATTTAATTAAATTTGAAAGTTTTGATATAATGGAGTTGAACTTAAGTAATTGATTTAATGAATTGAAAATCTAATAGAAATCGTTTTGAATGATAAATTAACTTAACGAATATTGAATGAAATCGATAAATCAATTTAAAATTAATTTGAATGTTAAATTGAATTTATTTAAATGATTACGGAATGCAATTTATATACGAACTTGAATCAATTTTTGAATTGTTTTAAATAAAATATTGAAATTGAATTATAAGATTTTGAAATGGTAATTTGGAAGTTTGAAACGTAAATTATGGAAATTGATATAGAAAGACAAATGAAATGTTGGTTTACAAATTCTAATTGAAATTGAAATTGATTTGGTTTTTGAAAATATATTAAACGACCAATCGGAATAATAATTACGAAAGTTATTAAAGAAACCGGAATCGGTTATGGACATACTCTCTGTCTAAACTGAAAACCACTTTAATAACTATACGCGGAGTGTGATCCAGAATGAAGTAGTTGGAATGATGTACGTGATGACTGAAGAAAGAGAACGATAATGGATAACCTTGACACTTGTGTCAAATGGGAAATGACTAAAACATGAGCCGTGCCGGGCCAAACGGGGTTAGCCACCTCGAGCGAACACACTTCTTCGTAAACTACTCATTACTTGTTATTGATTGGTGCACCCTCGAATTTTGGGAGAGTTATTTCGCGGTGTTGCGATCGTTACGGCGATGCGTTTTCACCAGTCCGGACCAGGCAAACGGTAGTTTCGCTACCTTAGGTATTTCCTCTTGTGCCTTGTCATACTTGTATCCCTATATACGCGACCACTACGAATTTGTTTTGTGTTATACCTATGGAGTACTTTCTGATATCCCACCAGTTTACGGTGGAGTTTACAGTGCTGTATAGACTATAACGCTTATATAAAATGTGTTAAGGGGGGTAATGGTAACGCCTTAACACTATTTTGATACTTTATATTACTGATAGACATTATCTACTTAGCTTACATTACTACCTAGTAGATAGTTTAACGGATCCTTAGAGGATGGTTATTCCAATGTCCTTTGAGCTACTTGTATTTCAGTTGCTATTTCACTTGAGTTGGATTTATTGATATAAGAATGTTAATCCTGACTCGAGTGTTTTGTGTTTTGGTTTACGCTCGGGTCAGACTGAGTGTACCAGTATTCGAGACTCACCTTTGGAGTTGGAGCTTCGCTTGGAGATCCAGCTATCTATCCAGCTTTTAGATATTCAGTTGATTCTAGAGATGTATTCTGATATTGTATTCGAGTATTGTATTCGAGACTTCTGTTGTAACTTATTTAAGTCTGATATATATAGTAGCTTCATGAACTACTATCTTTTGTTTCCGCTGTATTTATTACTCTGTGTCTGTGATCTGTGATAATTTATTTACTGTATATCTTCAGTTTTGTCAAATTTAAATTAACAATTCGGTATTTTGAATTATTCAAGTCCGGCATGTGCGGATGCGAATAGTCCAAAATAGTGGGTCGTTACATGCATAGCGTCTCATCCGCTTCCATAGGCGGGAATATTCAACCCAACTAATATATATACTACTATATATATAATATAACATCCAACTGAAATAATTTATCAATTCATCCAATCAGCCAATAAATAATTTTAACCATTTAAAATAAAACTATTGTCAAAACTGAGTGAGATTTACTCGCATTTGTTTTCTGTAGTCGCCGAGGCATTCTGGTTTGAAAGTAAAACCAGACGACATCCGATTTTAGCCTAAATTCTCAATGATCTCCAAATTCGTCCAAACCAATTGCATATTGAAGATTTTGTCAATACGAATCCAACGCGATTGGCCGCGTTGGATTTGGACCTAAAATGAACGAGTTGTAACATTTATAAAATTTCAATTTATAAAATATAATTAGTTTAACTAATTAAAATCTTTATTTTTTTTCCTATCATTACCCCACAAAAGAAGAGGCCCGACCATCTGTAAATCTAAACTGCTACTGCTTCTTCTTCTCCCCATCTTTTTTCTCCTTCTCTCCCATATGTGCACAGTGCACCATCATACACGATTCCCCACTAATATGGCGACTAACTCGATGAGCCCACCACTATGACAAAAAATGAATCAGACGACAGATTTGCTCCATTGTCTGAATGAATACCTATCTATCATCTATTTCTATGCCGTCTCATTACACATCAAACCACAGATATGCATTGTCCTCTGACATGCACTAACACATCAAAAGAAAAAAACCATATGTTGTCTGATGTTATAGTATCGTTCTAAAATTTTCTGTTAGACAATATATATATATATTGATTGATCTGCATATCAATTACATTTACGTTATATTTTCAAAATGAAATAATGAATCACAATTTTATTTAAACAAATAGTTTATTTCAAATCAAATTCAAACACAATACAACTTTCATTATACTTATATTCTCAAATACAATACAACTTACACTATTCTTACATTTTCAAATACAATACAACTTTCACTATCACTCTCATCTATATAACTTTTCTTTACACTCTCATATATAACATTTTTTACTAGCACTCAATTACACTCACTCGAGTTTATTTTTGATATTGATCTTCATTTGCTTGCTCCAGCTTGTGTCCTATCATCTCTTATGCCTGTCAAATAAACAACGCAGTAAAATGGAAAAGGAAGCAAACATAAATTGCAAAAATAGAATTAAATTTGAATATTAATATTGCCTCATTTATGGGTTTGTTTTTCTTTTCATGTTTTATACATGGCCAGACAAATATATATGTGCACAGACAACTTATGAAATGCACAACGTATCACTAAGAATATCACAAGGCCGGACATCGATTAAATCTCATGGACTATTGCAAAGGTCAAGCCCGAAGGCTCTATGAAAATGTGCACAAGGTCAAGCCCGAGCCTCATCGGGCTCAACTCAAGTTCACAAGGAAATGCAACTCAAAATAGAAAATACAACTAGAAATATACAAACCAAAAAATCAAACTCAGATGCACACTTAGGTATATACAATATCACGGCAGCAGTTCTACTAATGAACACATGAACAATTCGAAGTAGCTCAAGACAATTCAAAATATGGTACAAATATGTATATATAATAGTATGTACAAGTATGTACCGAGGACTTAAAAGTGTAGAAGTGCAGTTCAAAAAGCCATGTATAAGTGATAAACAAGTACATTGCATATTTCATTTCAGTTCAAAACAGATTGCTAAACCATGGAGCATCAAAAGTATATGTGAGCAACACACATATACACATATACACATGTACAAAATACAAAAAATTCTAATGTTTCACACATATGTATGTATGTGTGTATACATGGAAGTAACAAGCAAGAAGACTGCATATAACTGTTACAAACTCAGGTACCAAAATCAAAATGGTTCAGAAAAACAAGTTCAACTAGGCAAGAATTCAAGATAGTGCACGTAAACAAGCTCAGATAAAACAACAAGTGCCAAGGCACATAAAATGGTTCAGAAAAAACAAGTTCAACTCAGAATGGTTTAGAAAATCAAAATGGTTCAGAAAATGTACATTCAGGTGCCAGTGTACATAGGTCCAGCTCACTCAGGTATCAGCACACTCAAGGATGTATACATGTATATAGGTATGCATAACTTCTATAATGGATTATATATACATATATACATACATACATATATATATATATATATATATATATATATATGTACACATATGGATGTAAACATGTATATATGTACAAGGCAAGGATGTGTGTGTACAAAATAAAACAAGGCAATGCAATCAGTTCAAGTGCAAGAAGCAATCCGACTTGAAGTCCAAGAAGCAATCAGTTTAAGAAGTAATCGGTTTAAGCATTTTCAAAACATATATAGAGCGATCAATTTAAGCGACCACAAACCGCATGTACCGGTTTAAGCATATACAAACAATATAAGCATGTATATACAAGTGTATACAAGTTGATACAAGTATATACAACAACTCACAAACCATTTCATATATATAAGTGCATACAAGCGAGTGTATGTGTGTGTATATAGATATACAAATGTACACAAGTCAAAACAGTTCATATACACAAACCAGTTCATATATACAAGTGTATACAATTCAAAATAGTCTAAGCATGTACATACAAGTATGAACATACAAGTATATATACAAGTGCACACATATGTAAACCGCAATAGGAATTATCCAAATAGAACAAGTGAACACATATATACAACATATGTATGTGCATATATACATGGAAGTTCTATGTGATGAATTGATATAGTGAAATGCATGAAATCTCAAAACAGTTTAAGCACAGTGCACATGTATATACATACATATAGAACCATAAGCACATATTCACACAACCAAGCATGGTACACACACACACACACACACACACACACATATATATATACATATATACATGTATACATAATTAGCAACAAGAAAGAAGACACTTCAAGCATCAACTAGTTCAACAACAACTAGCACTAATGCAATAGGTTAGCATCAACTAGTTCAACGGTGATGATTTGATACAATAAGTGCAAATTCCTTTTCAGTCAGAAATTTGCAAGCCTCAATTGACAAGTGAACCAAAAAGAAAGATTCGGAGTATAAGTAATATAAATATATACACATATGCATATACATGTATATATATTTAGAGAAATGTACTTTTTAAAGATGCACACATGAAGCATATATAATGGTACGTACATGACATGATGTAGATAAATAGGCAGTTACAAATTAGCATCAAAACGAAGAAATCACCAAAATCGGGCAAGGTATCAAAAGGAAGAAATCAATTCATGCTATATCAAAAGGATGAAATCACCAAAATCAGGCAAGTCATCAAAAGGCAAGGCAGGTCAAGGCATCAAAAGGAAGAAATCAATTCATGTTATATCATACACTAGTTACAAATTAGCATAAGCAAAAATCATCAACCAAGATCAAGCAACAAGATGCAAGCTCCATAAAGTCACAAGGTAAATTGCAAGTAGAACCAGGTGCAAGCCCAAGCAAACATCATGATGCAGATAAATAGGTAACATATACATGTTCAAACATCATGACGGATACATAAATAGGCAGCATATACATATGCTGATGCGGTAATCAAGAGCAAGGGCCCAAAAAGAAAATGCACACGGAATAGGTTCATAAACAGAAGCATTTCAGCAAAGAAATCAGGAATTTCAAAATTGAAATCACAGGAAATAAAGTAAAAAATGAATCCGTTCAAAACAGAAAATCAAAAAATCAAAAAATCAAAAAAATCAAAGCCAAAGTCTTTAAAATCAATGTCCAAATTATATTTGAAATAGATTCAGGAATTTCAAAATGAAAATATAGGGATTCAAACCTATAAGTTAACCCGTATCATCATCGGCAAATTTAATCTAGTTCAAGCATAAAATTGAAAAGGGCAAAATTGCTAAACATACCAAATCGATATCAACCAACTCGACAAAGAAAACAACCACGTAGCAGTCACAGCTAATCGAAGTGTGCAAGCTTCAAAGAAGAAGGAGTATCATTCGCATTTCCAATTCCAAGCGGTGGTTTTCGATCTGGAAACCATATATCAGAACGTAAAGAGAACGTGATCATCAATTTATTGAGAGTGAGAAAAGAGGGAAGAGGAAACGTGGTCGATTTTGTTCTACCGATTTGGTTTTGAGAGTAAGATTAAAGGTTTTTGCTGATTTAGTTTTGAGAGGGAGAGAAGAGAGAAAGCAAAATATTGAGAGAGAAATAATTTAAGGAACGCGACTACCAAAATATCAAAAGGAAAAGCCACCGAAATATTTAGAGGTAAAAAATAGAGCCAAATTTTTTTGATAACTTCAATTAGACAACAGATATATCAGAGGGAAAATATGCGGCCACCCAAATATTTAAAGAGAAAATATAGAGCCAAAACTAATTTTTTTTTGATAACTTCAAATCAGACAATGTATAAGATGTTATCTGAATGACAAGCATGAACATTGAGATTTCAGGTGCTATTCAAACAACAGAGTATTTTTTCCATATGCTGTGTGAAAAAGTGGGCAATGTTAGGACAACAGCAAATCAACCTTATGTTGTGTGATTACCGTTGTCTGATTCACTTTGTGACATAGTGTACAAACCAAGGCCACCAATCAACTTCTCTTTGCGAATAGCATCTCCTGATGCCACCATCATGAACCCGAATTCCCATTGTACAACGCGACGTATACCAGTCGAAAACGAAAACACCAAAGTCACGATGATCATCCAAGCATTGCACTGACTGAATCTCCTTCCTCCAACTCGTCTTGCTTCCACGAATCCATTTTCGACCTTGCTATGCTCCAAAACTTCACCTATCACCGATGTGACCGAACCCTAGATCCTCCACGAAATAGTCGAACATCAAAAAACGATGTCGCACTCTACGGGACTTGTACCGGATCAAAGCCTAGCTTAAAACATGATTTTTGAAACTAATTTCGTGATTTTTAGTTTTGTATTTTTCTTGATTTAAAATTTGGGAAAGAAAGGATGAACTCGCTTTTGTTTATAGGAAATGGAGAGGATCAATGGAACTGTGAATATAGAGGGGTATGGTGAGACAAGAAAACCAAATGGTGTGCTAGTGGTACGTTTTTTGGGAAAAAGTATATCAAAATTTTGAATTATCGGCACTCCATCACACCGCTTTCCGTTCATGTACGGACTCCGAATTTATAGAATAAAAATATGGTCATGCTCAAAACAGCAACTCGATTACAAAAAAATATACATCGATTATTGCATTTTGTAAAATCACAAGATGCTGCCATTTGATGATAAAACTTCAAACTTAATTTCATTATTTTCCAAGTTAAAAATTATGGAAAAAATCAAATAAATTAATTTAAAAGTATGACCATGGAAATCGAGCCATGAAATAAAAAAAATGTTTTCCGATATTTTATTTAAACTGTTATCACTGCAATTGAATTTACAAATGAATTCGCCGTTAATATTAAGTTATTTAAAATGAGTTAAATCTGCTTATTAAATTAACTTAATTGTATTTCATTAAAAATCTAGTTATTTGAATCACCATTCAATATCAAATTTTCCAATTCGAATATTTTCAAACAAGCTATCTATATGGACTCAGGTTTAAACCTAATAATCTAATATTTAAACTAATTAAATATTTTAAAATCAATTGACTAAAAATCCGGGTCGTTACATTCTTCTCCTCTTAAAAGAATTACATCCCCGAAATTACTAAGGTAAGGAAAATGCCACGCACCATTAACTTTCCAAAACTAATTTAGTTAAAATTTATTGCCCATACCTTCTAAATCTTTAACTATTTTAAACCAAATAGATGCAACTTAATTACCATATTTTCTAAGTTTGCAAATTTATTCACCAATATCGACTAATACTGTTCCAAAACCCACTAATATCATTTCATGTTAGAACTAAAAATCAAACTTTTAGTTATCAAATTATTTTTTTCAAAATCTCTCAAAATTTTCTAACTCTTTAATTTACGGAAAATTTCGCCAGCATCTCCTTTGTGCAGCTCGGTCGAAAAAACTACAAATCATCACCATGGATCCAAATCCACCAAAAGAAAATAAAAGCCAAATGGCTAGTCATAAAACCATCAAATCAATCAAAATCGAAACATGCACCTTTTAGTCAGGCAACAAATTTTAATTTGTTGAAATCAAATGCATCAACTAGCTCTTGCTTCTACATACGTTTTTCTTATTTAAACATAATATCTAACCACATAATTTTTGCAATTTTCAATTATCAACATTCAATTGATTTATAATGATATCAATTTGCTTACCATATCCATTCATTTATTCACATCCATATTATTCATATTCATTCTCATTTATATTCATTATCACATTCCTTAGTATTATTCACATTCAATTTATTTACATTCAATGACTTTCATTCCATTCAATTCACTTCACTTATTCATGTTCCTTTGTCACCTTATTTATTACTTAGCAATAATTCTATCAAATTTATTTTACAACGTAAGTTCATATTCATTTCGTCTTAATTCAATTTCATGTAACTTCTCTTAAGTTAAATTTTATTCATTAATTCACTTCATTAATTCAATGAAAATCCTAATAAATTTTTATTTCAAAATTTTATTACATTTAATTTAACTTAAGTTAAATCCAATTTCGTATCTCGATTTCACATTTTCTATTTCTTATCTGTACCATTTTCCCAATTATAAGTTACAAAACTTATTCTCTCATATTTCCCAAACCCTTTAATAAAATTTCAGAATCTACATACCCGATTTTATTTCAAATTATTTTGAAATCATATAGTTGTATATATATGCATAACTCCTTTGTATATTAAATCATCATTTTAATTCTAAAAATAAAAACTTGTTTTATCAAAACGAAACTCCAGGAGCAAATCACTAATGGTGGCAATCCATCACTTAGAAATTTGAAAATAAACACTGATGATGTCACTATCATCATCAGAATTATTCTCCAGCGATCGAAGTGAGTTCAGTGCTTTTATTTCTTCCTAAATCCCTTTTTAAATAATTTCTATTTAAAAATAATTCCAAAACAATACAATTGTTATTATCCACAACACTTGAAAATCATTTCAAAATTTTCGGGGTTTAAATTCTAAAATTCCTTGTTTGAATCCATTTTATTTATAATCACATTTATAAAGTTACTTACAGAATTTCACTTCCTTAAACATTTCACAAATGTTCTATCATTGTTTATTTATAATAAACATCTTTTATTAAGGCACAACAACCAATCAAAGATAATAATCCATATTATCATTCCTAACAACCAAACACATTACATATGACTACAATAATTTCTGAAAAATTATTCTTTTATATATAAAATATAATTAGGTAAAATTATTTCATTTACCCCATTTTAGAATAATATTATATGGAATTACTCTATTCAAGTGTTTAGAGACCCCTATCGATACAATTGTGCGGACTATGCTGACCAGAATTCATAAGCCACTCAACAAATTAACCAACATAATATAAAGCATTTTATATTCACCAACAAATATGCTCATATATATACTCAAACTCATTCTAGGGTATTACTAACCCTATTTCTAATGAGTAACCCCACCAAAGCCGAGGTTCTTACTCAACCTTCAGCTATGATACCAAATATGACAAACCGCAAATCCGTACCTTTTGAACCGACAATAGACCACACATATCTGACTCAAAAAGTATAGAATGACAGAAGGTCAAGGAAAAGAAGAGAGAGGGTGAGAAGAAAGAAAGAAGAAGAAATAGAAAACAACACATAGAATCTCACAAGTTGCAACGGAACAATATATCATAGATAAATACAAATCTTTATACAAAAAGAAACAGTAGCTGCTAATATACATACAATCATCAGAGTACAACAGTCAACATAGTAATCTGGACAGTTATGATAACTTGTCCTCACAGGTACTGAATAGACAGTTTAACACACACAGCCGAAAGTAACCAAGTACGTGTAATACGCCTGAAATCCTCTAGTTCGTCTTCTGAGCTTCATAGCATCCTAACTTGAATCTGCAATATTTGATCTGACCCGAGCATTATAATAAGATAACACCGAGTCCATTTGGAAAACTAGCATGAGAAAACACACTCAATTTGAATTTAATTATTTTCAAAAACCCTTTTGAAAAACAAAGGTATCTCGTAAGACCACGCCACATATAAAAACGAAGGGTTTTTACCTTACAATAACTAAAATCTTTTATATCAAAATCATCTGATATTATAATAGTGTCTATAGAAAATAAACTATAAAATAGAGGAAATGCTTGCATCTCACATTTTAACATATTTGGTATATAACTAAGACTATACAATGCTTATTGGAGAATAGATTTCATACAATGACTAGCCACCGGAGTACCACATATCATAGTACACGTCTAGAAAAATGTGTCGGGGTCGAACCTATTGATCCCTGCCAACACAAGACCAGTCTACCCCTTACTGGATAATACCGAATATGTCATCACCTCGGTTGTTCCCAACCTTTGAGATCTTATACAAAACCAATCCATAAATATATAGATGTAGGGTACCTAGAAAGGTGACAACATACCCCAATGGGTGCAACCCAATTAGCCTCACTGCATCCCCCTTGATTTTCAGTCATTCTCGGTTGATGAGGCTACGTATTTACTTTTCGAATACAATTCCACTTGAAATGCTAACATTGCCCTCCAGACAACAATGTAATGATAGCATTCACCCATACAAGTTGTTCTAGATCTAAACAAACCAATCTCTTCAAAGATAACTGTCTTCATTATCCTCAAAATTTTAAAATTCGTAACGCTCAAACTGGATCGAAGTGGATTTCGGATAATCAAATCCAATCCCAGTCTCTTCGAAACGTTCAATGAATTTGGCTAGATTTGATAGTCGATTATTTAACTATCAGATTACGTACATAAGCAATCACTTGGCCTATATTGTAAATATTTTAAACATTTATTTTAAATTATCTTTACAAAGATATATATTCAAATCTCTTTCAATATTTCAAACATTTGAAAACAATTTCGAATGCTTATATCCATAACAGGATATTTTCAAATTATATTAACGCTTAGAAATATTTCTAAATCCAACTTATAATTCATTACTTAGAAAAATATTTCTATACAAACCATTTTGTTGCTAAAATATCTCCAAAACCTTAAATTCCAATTTTTAGGAAAATATTATAAGTTTATTTCTTAAAATCATTTCTAATATCCATACTTAGGAAATATTTCGTACTTATCTCATAAATCTCCGGAATTTTTATAAATCCCCTTTTACAATTTCCAAAAATTATCGATTATACTTATTTATAATCCAACTAACAATTTATATCTTCTTTAATGAATTTAGATTCATTTTCGAAGTTCCCGTATCTAAACAATTTAAAATTTTCCTTTTCTCAAATTTTATTAAGTTCCCGAATTCCATTATAAGATTTTCTTTTATAAATCGCATCCATTAAATAAAACCCCCTTTACAAATCAGAAGAGTATTTATAATAATTTTAAGCAGTTCTCAAAACTCTATCTTTATATAATAAGTATTTTAAAGAATGATAATAAATTTTCAAACACATTAAGTAATTATTTAAGATATCACCACCCCTTTATAAAAAACAACGATAGCTAATTTTTAGCAGTCTTCAAATTCGTCCAAACCAATTCCATGTTGAAGATTTTGTCAATATGAATCCAACGCAACTGGCCGCGTTAGATTTGAACCTAAAACGAACGAGTTGTGACATTTATAATTTTTCAATTTAAAAAATATAATTAGTTTAATTAATTATTAAAATAGTTATTTTTTTCCTATCATTACCCAACAAAAAAAGAAGAGGCCCGGCTCATCTATAAATCTAACCTGCTACTGCTTCTTCTCCTCCCCATCTCTTTTCCCCCTTCTCTCCCGTATGTGCACAGTGCACCATCGTGCACGATTCCCCAATGATACGGCAACTAACTCGACGAACCCACAAACCAAGGCCACCAATCGAATTCTCTTCACCAATAGCATCTCCTCGATGGCACCATCATGAACCCGAACTCTCCCTGTACAACGCGACGTACCTCAGCCGAACACGACATCACCAAAGTCACAATGATCATGCAAGCATCGCACTGACCAAATCTCCCTCCTCCAACTCGTCTTCCTTCCACGAATCCATTTCCGACCTTGCCATGCTCCAAAACTTCACCTATCACCGACGTGACCGAACCCTACATCAACCATGAAATAGTCGAACATCAGAAAACATTGGCGCACTCTATGGGACTTGTACCAGATCAAACCCTAGGTGAAAACATGACTTCTGAAACTAATTTCGTGATTTTTAGTTTAGTATTTTGCTTGATTTAAATTTTTTAAATTTGGAAAATGAAGGTTGAACTCGTTTTTGTTTACAGGAAACGGAGAAGATTAGTGAAACCGTCAACATAAAGAGGGGCAAGGGGAGACAAGAAAACCAAATGGTGTGCAATCGGTACGTTTTGTTGGCAAAAAGTATATTAAACTTTCGAATTATCGGGATCCCGTCACACCGCTTTCCGTTTGCATACGAACTCCGAATTTAGAGAATAAACTTACGGTCGTGTCTCAAACAATGACGCGATTACAAAACAAAAATAATATACAATAATTACTGCATTTTGTAAAATCACAAGCTGGTGCTATTTGACGATAAAAACGTCAAACTTAATGTCAATATTTTCCAAATTATAAATTATAAAAAAAAAATCATATAAATTAAATCAAAAGTACGTCCACAGAAATCGAGTCATGAAATAAAAATTATTTTCACATATTTTATTTGAACTATTATTGCTGAAATTAAATTTACAAATGAATTCATCGTTAATATTAAGTTATTTAAAATGAGTTAAATCTGCCCATGGAATTAACTGAATTTATATTCTATTAAAAATCTAGTTATTTGAATCATCATTCAATATCAAATTCTTCAATTCGAATATTTTCAAACTAGCTATCTATTTGGATTCAGGTTTAAACCCAATAATCTAATATTAAATTAATTAAATATTTCAAAATCAGTTGATTAAAAATCTGGATCGTTACACATGCGATAAATGTAGCGATAAAAAATATATCAAAACCAATGGTAAAGATAAATTTAGCAGTCATATTAATTTGATTTTTACATTATGGTAATTAATCCTAACTACAAACACTTTGAAGGCATATCTAATTTTAAGAAAATATTTGTCCTATTATTTATGATGATGTTTCTTTTTTTGGTATTATTAACTTTGAAGTCTAAGAATATCAAAATTATTATTGCATATCGTTGTAAATAATTATTAGTGAACCATGAAAATTTTCCTAATAAGTAAAATAAGTCAAAATGTTGATATAAGGATTAAAGGGGTTAGAATCGGTAACAAAATATTTTTATTTTTGTCATTATCAAAATTTTGGTGTAATAAAATTTAATGGTTTATGTATTTGTAAATTTAATATCATCAATCAACGGTCTACCAATCTGTTGATATACGAATGACAACTGTAAGGTATCGATAACTATTTTTGATTTACTAATAGTATCATTACGGTAATGGTTTTCTCGTAGCAGCAACGGTTGCCATTACCGTAACAATTCTAATAAATATAATCAATTTTTAAAACATTTTGTATGACAACCAAATCTTTTCAAATGCTTAGTTCTTTAAAAATGTATTACAGATGAAAATCAAGTTTATATACGTGTACATATTTGTTGTTTCACGTAATTTTTTTTTTTCAAATCTAAAGTACAATATTTTAAAAGCATTACGAATTTATCAAATATTTTTATCAGCTTAAAAATGATCAGTACATCAGGTAAAGTTTGATGATTTCAAAGAAAAAGTATTTCATTCAAAATGTTATTTCACACAACTACTCATAACCTAGTAGAAAGCCTTGAATTGAGCTTTCAACTCCATTTGTAAGCAATTTTCAATTAAATTATTGTTTAGTTTAATAAACAAAGAAAATCTTTGAAATTAAGTCAAATAAAAAGAACAATAGTTGTGAAGTTTGATAGGTTGATTAATATTGTGAATTGTGTTAAATTATTATTTAGAAACGTTTCTTACTCTGCAATCTATACTATTTTTTCGATTGAAGTCTGTTTCAAAACTGGACAAATAAGAAAAGAATACAACCGCCACAACAATATTTAATAAATTTTGAGCCACCATACTACGTTTAAATAAAGCTTCTCTACATGTTTACATAATTGACCTGATGTTATTACCTCAACAATTATCATTTGAGTCTTTTAATTTGAAACTGTTAGTTGTGCCATTAATGCAGCGTTTCTGTTTGTACATATTGTTATGGCTTTAATGCGCGATGCAACAATTATATATTAAAATTGCATTTTACTTGCAAAACACCTACTATTGTATTATTCATTTTCTTCACATGTATAAAACACATACCGTAGGCATCAACTATTTTCACATGCACGCGAGGAGCGCGTGTTGTTGGATCTCGTAATACAATATTTTAAAATTGAAATTAAAACCCAAAATCAGTACCACGGAAAATACGATCAAACTTCTATAAAATTCCACATTGAATAACCACCTTAGCGAAATTATAACCCTTACTCTTCTTGTAATGGGAGTGACTTCATTACATATTAAACTGTATCATTTTATAAAGTCGCTTTTATCTTTGTTCATGTGTATTAACGCTGCTTAATTTTCATAATTTTCCAACCACTTGAAGTATATAAACATCAAAAATCTTATATTATTTATTTACTGAAGTGATAATGACAATTTTCCTCTCGTTCAGTTTATCTCCTTTTACATATTAATATCACTCCACTTTATTTAGGACCAACAACTTGTAGTTTCATACTGAGTGTTTTGATTATCACCATTATTGATATATTTTAATACCAGCAATCATTGTTTTTAACTTATGTAACACTCTAATTTCAGTGCTTTACATGTATAACTTTGTTACAGCTGCTTTAGTCATATATTTATATTATTTCGGTTTCTCACTGGTAAGTTTTTTATTTACCATTAGTTTATTTATGAAAGATCATTGGACACTTTCTAATGGTTAAGTTGACACATTTGTTTTTCAACCAAACGAAGGGTTATTATGTTTCTTCCTATCTATTCTAAGATTATTAACCTCTTCTGTATAGATGCAACATTGCTTATTATATACATACATGCATATACACACACATTTGAGACACACACATGCATATTTGAAACATAGAAAGTGCATAATAGTTTGCATAATTTTTAAGCTATTATCTATTGAGAACAGCTATTGAGACACAAATAAAAACAGAATCCGCGTCACAATATATTTTGATTGTTGGATCTCATTGTGTTTACATTTGATGTTGAGATCAGAAGAAATCTTACAATAGATTTATTATATCATTGACCATGTATTTATTTGTCTTAATGGGCTTCCATTATCTAATACTTAGATTTATATTTAATATAGTCTATCAAAGTAAACTACATGACATTATCACACAAATGTTTATTTCTTTGCCGATGACTGCTTATATAGTATGAGGTCAAGTACAAAAAATTCTATACTAGCCTTTGGAGAATTGATTTTAAATAAGGAAATAAATGCAATATTATAGTTTTCCTTTTTTTCTGAAATTGTCATTGACTGCGAAGGGGATTGATCCAAGCCTTATTGATGCCTCAAGATTTGAACACAGGACCTCTAGACAAAAATATTAGAGACAAAACCGCTTGAGTTAGTGGACCTTGACTTGAAAATGATGTATTTGTCGAAGTATTTGGCAAGAGCGATTGCAGATAGGAATTAGAATGTGAGGAGCATTGAGTAATGATAAACCTTAATTTGATGGAATCCAAGCAAGTATGGTTCATGCTCCGCTTGGAAGTTTTTTTTTCTATCGGTTTTGACTGGTTTTGAATGGCTGTGTATTTCAGGTGTTGTGATAACTATTGCTTGTAAGATTTTTTTCACACCGGTTATTGTTGGTTATAAAACCGGGGGTTTAGTGTAATTTTAATGGCACTTCTCAACCTATCAAATCGGGATGTTTTGGATGGGTTTTAACTTTTTTTCCAATTATGGCCCTATTAATCATATTGAAAGACTAATATTCACAAAACTGGAGAATAAATATAAGAGTATACATGTAATATTATTATAATGGAAAACTCTTAAAACCGATGTATGTTAAACTCTTAAGTATGTACTGATCAGCTATAATAACACTTCATGTAAACCAACCAAAAATGCTACGATCATTTACGATCAAAACCAGTACTCTTAAAATCTCTTCTTACCGATATTATAAAACTCCCAAATGGATCCTTAGAGTTAATGAAAAGCCTCTCTTTACAATGGTAGATGCAAAATTTAAGTACTTTGCATGTAGGTGTTAGGATTGTTGATAGAAAGGTAATGGTAATCAGGGTCAATGATTGTAAGGTTAAGCGATATTTAAAGGCATGTATATTTTAATACAATGCTCATTTAAGTTTTTGGGTATCTTGCTTTACACACAAAGTCTATTAAGGTAAAATGGCTTAATATGTGTTTATTTGATCAAATTGGTATATGATTGACCACTTAACAGGGGTAGAGTTAGTTGCAATATTTGTTCATGACATATTATCGAACAAATATGTTAACTCTTTTTTCAGACTCATTTATTTATAGAAATAGATAGAATTTTAAACTAACATAAATAAATTATTGTATCCTCTCATGGCTATCATGACCATAAAAAATATTATGAAACCCCGATCAGATCTCTAGGGAATCTTCACCTCCTGTTCCCAATTCTTCGAATTTCCCTCCTCATTCCTTTATCTCAAATCTAAAAGACAAACCCCCCTGATCAAGATGATTATGGCTTTCAAATAGTTAAAAATCGGTGTAGGTATTTTACAGCAAAATCTCAAAGAACTTCACAAGGGCATCCAATGAAGCCCCCGGCCAGGCTTATGACCATTGGACAGAGATCTAACCGGAATTTCATTAACAAACAGTCAAAATTCAATCAAGCTACAAAGCCTTCAAGAATGCGTCCATCTAAAATTCTCAACTCATCTAAGCCATCATCATCCTGGGCAGATTTAGTCTAGAATGGTGGTTTCAAAACTAATGTTGATTTAAAATTTTCTACTCCTATTAAATTAGGAAATAAGAAAATTGTTGTTGTTAAGGAGGAGATAAGCTGAAGAACAGAGAATAAATGGAGCGACTCTATAATAGCTTACGTATATGGATCTCCTCCCTACTATCGTCATTTTAGGGATTTTGTCTCAAAAACTTGGAACCCGATTGGTAATTTTGAAATCTTCACAAGAAATAATGGTTTCTTTATTATTAGATTTTCAAATGAACAAGATTGCAACAAAGTTATCCAAAATGGTCCATTTTTTACTAGCGGCAAATTAATCATCTTGAAAAGATGGGGCAAGAAACTGGTTTTTGACCGTGATCTCCTTTCTACCTATCCAATCTGGATTAGGTTGCCTGAACTAAATCTCAGATTATGGGACAAGGAGGCTTTTGCTGCCATTGCTAGAGTGGTGGGTAATCCGTTAAAGTTGGACGAGCCTACGGCTAACGAGGCTCGACTCAGCTATGTCATAATATTAGTTGAAATAAAAGCTAAATACTAATTACCAGATCATGTTCTCATTTCTATGCATTATGGTGAAATTATTATAAAAAAAATTAATACGAATTCTTTCCACCATGATATTTGAAATGCGCTTGCTTCGGACATCTCATAGAATCTTGCTCATGGAAAACTGTTTGGAAAGAAAAAGAGTCTTCAAATTGCAATTATGATAAAAGTTCTTTGTCAGTTTCAGAAAACCCAAGAAATCTATATCAAGAAAATCAGATTTCGAAAGGCATTACTTCTGAAACTAATATTTCTATTCCTTCTATTCCTGTTACTATATTAGATTCTGAAAATTCTCTTCAAAACATTGAACTCAATTCAAATTCAAACCCGGTTGTTACAAAAGAAGATATTGAAATAGTTCTATTGTAATTGAGCAATCAGAGAGTCCCAATTCGCAACTGATTTCAAGAAATAATAAAGTTGAAGACTCAAATTTTAATGTGGCCATGGATACTGATTAGCAAACGACAGTGACAAATTTTGTTGTTTCAGAATCTGATGGCGATATTAAGGTAAACAAAGGAAAAAAACTCAAAGTAGAGACGGTTATTAAGAACGGTTCTTGCTTTCTCCCCTCGGCAGGAAAAGCAATCTTAATTACAGATAAAGATTCAAATGATTCGCAAATAGAAGAAGATATGATTTTGTCTAAAAACTGTCCCTAAAAAATCCCAGTTCTACCTGAATCTATGTTAAAGAATGTTGGATTTCTTTTCTCCACCACTTCATCCCCTATCAATAGTAAAAGAAAAAAAAATTCCAAGAAAAAGTATATTCATGAAGTAAATGCTGAGAAAGTACAATTCCAAATTCCAAATTATTTGAGAAGAAATACATTATCAAAAATCCTGAATGGGAAGAGTTTCTTAAAATTCAAGCAAAAAAGACTGTGAAAGAAAAGGGGAGAAAGCTACTGAAAGCACAAGAATAAGTAGAAAATTTTCACTATAGCTGTTATGATATCCTTTTCTATATCCTTTATTATAATTATAATTATGAATATTATCCCTTGGAATGCGAGGGGTCTTAATTCCCTTGAAAGGAAATTGGACCTTTCAAATTTATTGCTTACTTACAAACCTTCTTTAGTCGGCATTTTAGAGCATAAGCTTTATGATAAAAATATTGATTTTCTTAAGCTTAATAATCTTAACAACTAGAATCTTTTACATAACAATTCTATGGGGGGAATGGTAGGATCATTGTTTTTTGGGATCCCAACATTTGGGATCTATTCAACTTTTCTCTTAACCTCCAATATATTCATTGCAATTTTAAAAATAAAGGGGGTCTCCAAATTTTTATTTATTTTATTTATGCTTCTAATTCTGAAAATGAAAGAACTCAGCTTTGGAATTCTTTAGACCACTTTAATTGAAAAATTAATTCTCTTTGGATAGTTGTGGGAGATTTCAATACTGTTATGAAAGCCTTTGAAAAAAGAGGTGGAATTCCAATTCCTTTTAAAAAATTGGAATTCTTTTCTAATTTTCTCATTAAAACTGGTCTTATTGAACCTAACTTCAAAGGTAATAAATTCACTTGGAAATCGGGTGAATTTAGCAATATTCACTGTAAGCTTGATAGAATTCTCGTTAATCTAGCTTTCATAAATCATTTTTCTAACTTTAATTGTTATACTTTACCTCAGTACAGTAGTGATCATACTCCTATGTAGGCCTGTCAAAAGGTAAGGTTCGGTCTGGGTATGATAAAACCCAGACCTGGGTCCAATTATAATAATTAAAACCCGAGCTCGGCCCGAACCTACAGCGTATTTCAACCCAATATCCAAGCCCGGCCCGACGGGCCATTTAATCCCGCTGGGCAATAACGGTATACCTAACTCAAAATATTTATATTAAAACCATATTTTAAAACTGCAACTTTTGTAAAATTTATATACAAACAATGTTAACGTATAAATTAGGTGGTGATGTAGTCAAACTCATAACAAAAGTATGCAAAAATATATACAAGTAAACAAACAAAATGGTAAATAAATAGAATATATACACATGTTTTGACATGACGAAAAGCTAACAGTCGGGTCAGGTCCTAACCGGGTCGGGTTTTGATAAAACCGTACCCGATCTAGATCGGGCTTGAGTCGGGCTTGGGTAGTAAAAGGCAAAACCTGTACCAGCATAAATAGGGAGGGTTCGGACCGGTCTCGGGCCGAAACCCGTACAATTGACAGGCCTAATCCTATCCAGCTTATTCTCTCCCAAACCATTTCAATCAAGCAAATTTTTCCTTTTAGATTTAAGAATAGGTGGGTTCATGATTCAGATTATAAAAATATCATTCAAAACTGTCTTCAGTTTTCTTCAGAAGGCTCTGCCCAATTTAAATTTAGAAAATTTCTTCGCCGTACTAAAGATAATCTCAAAGCATGGAACCTTAACAACAGCAAAAACAAATATGAAATCAATAAAATAAGAGAGGAATGTGTGAAATTACAAGACAATGTTGATTTTGACCACTCAGATAAGACAAATGTTAAAAAGGAATTTCATTTACAAAGAAAGCTTTCCAATTCTCTTCACATTGAGGCTATTAGTCTTAGGCATAAAGCTAAAGTAAACTGGCTTCCTTATGGGGACTTGCCAAACAAAATTTTCCTATGCTAAAATGTCCTGTAGAAAACATTGTAATGACATAGGAAAGTTAATCAATGGCAATGGTAATATAATTAATGAAGCCTCTTTATTAGAGAAGGAAGCTATTCTTTACTTTTATAATCAGTTCAACTCTGTAGAGAGTCCAAGTATTTTTCCAAAAATTTCCCCCAAATTATTACTTTTTTCTAATAGTGAGGAACTCTTACTTGCTTGATAAAAGTCATGGCCTAGATGGGTTTAGGGCCAAATTCTATAAAAAATCATTGGGATGATATAAAAATCATGATTTCTGAGGCTGTCAATGATTTTTTCTTAACTGGCAACTTCTAAAAAATAATAATCATACTTTTATTACTCTTGTCCCTAAAATAAAAAACCCTACCTACCTTGGAGAGTATAGGCCAATTGCATGTTGTAGTTTCTTGTATAAGATTATAGCTTCTATTTTTAGTAATAAAATTAATTTTTTTAAAATTTCTCATTTTTGAAAATCAATGTGCTTTCATACCAGACAGATTCATTGTTGAAAACAATCTCCTTGCTCATGAATTATTAAGGGATTTTAATCAGGCTAGTAAAAATAAGATGTATATCAAAATTGATATACATAAAGCCTTTGGCAAAATTAACAGAAGTTTTATTATTTATATGATGATGAGTCAAATAGGCTTTAATGAAAAAATTTGTAACCTAATTAAAGAATGTATTTGTAATGTATCTTATTCCACGCTTATTAATGGATCTCCTTGTGGTTTCATTCATAGCAATAGAGGAATTAACAAGGAGATCATTTATCTCCTTACTTATTTACAATTGTTATGGAATATCTTACATTACAAATGGATAAGGAGCAGTTGAATAACAACTTAAAACCAGTAAATTCAATTATTCCTAGAATTTCTCATTTATTATATGATGATGACTTATTAGTCTTTTTAAATGCAGATACTCAAAATGCAGTTACCATTAAGAAAATATTTGACAACCTCAGTCAACAAGCTGGTCTTCAGATAAATGAAAATAAAAGCAAAATCTTTTTTAGTAAATCTTGTAAGAATAATGTGGAGACTCTCAACATTCTGAAATTTCAACAGAGTGACCTTCCTGTCAAATATATTGGACTCCCCCTCAGTAACAACCACATCAAAGAAAGATATTTTGTCAAATTATATGATATCATTCAAAGCAAAATAAAGCACTGGTCCAGTAAATTGTTATCTACTACAGGAACAGTAGATCTCATTCGTACTACCATCACTGCAGTCATCATGTATTGGTTACAATCTCACAACATTCCAGCTAAAACTATGGAAAACATTGAAAAATTATGTGCTAACTTCATTTGGAATGGAAAATTCTACTAATTCTCTTGGAATACTGTTATTAAGACTAAGAAAGCAGGTGGTTTAGGAATCAAAAAAATTTCAGACATAAATAAAGAATGCAAGTTCACGCTTTTTTGGAAATTCATTGAAGAGAAAACATTATGGGCTAAATGGATGAGGGCTAACTATGTCAAAAACCAAAAAATTTGGTCCATGCCCATTTGAAAATCATAATTCTTATGCTTGGAAAAACATTATAAAATGCCGGGAAATTGGAGTTAAATTATTAGAGAGAAAATTTAAAGATGGTATCCACATCAGCATCTGGTTTGATCCTTGGATCAATGGTAACTCTCTTATCAATTTATTAGGTTAGAATAATCTCTGTTTTTTTAGTAAATTCAATGCAAAAATTGACAGTATCATTCAAAACTCAATTTGGAATACTCAAGCTCAACCTACAGCTTCTATTTTTAACTCCACAACATGTAAAGTAGAAGTTGGCTCAAGTCAAGAAGAAGACATTTGGAGTTGGAAATTATCTTCAAAAGGAAAATTCTCTTTCAAAAACACTTGGAATTTCTTAAAAGGAGTTGAAATGGAAGTTGATTGGTATAAATCAGTTCGGAATTCAGTCAATTGTCCAAAAATGGCTTTCTGTGCTTACTTTTCCTTATTAAATCGTTTACCACAAGAGACAAGTGTGGAAATGGAACAAAAACACTGGAAACATCAATTTCCTTCCCTGCAAAACTGAGACTAAAAATATAGATCACCGCTTTTTTGACTGCCAATACTCTAGGCATATTTGGTTCATTGCCAAAAATAAACTCAATCTTAATCAATATTTGACTCTCTAAAATATAAGAGACAGCATAAAATATTTTCATAAAACATTCAATGGCAAGAAAACAGAATTCAACAAAAAGCTATTGTAGTTCTTACTACAGTTATCTACTTTATTTGGAATGAGAGAAACAATAGACTTCATAATAAATTTGAAACCAATAGCATTCAACTTTGAAAAACCATTGAAATAGAATTCAATATCATTCTTCAAAAAGCAAGCAATTTCAACAAAAACAGTAATCAAATTCATAATATTCTTGATGCTGATAACTATGAAGATTCTGTTGAAGAATACTTACAAAGGGGGAAATTTCTCAAAAATTCCCTATTCCATCTTTCAAGAAGTGGTTGTTGAGAAAGCCAACTGAGTATATTAATTCCAGTGCTCCAGTTGAAGGTTGCTGCTCCAATTTCCGTACCAGGAATATTTCCTGTAAGGGAAGTAATCACATTATTAGTCTTAGTTCTAGTAATAAGAATATTTCTACTATTAATTATAATACTCTTTTACCTGATATGAATAGGAATAACCGTCCATCCAACTCTGATCATCTGCTTTTCAGTAACTGCCATTTTCATAGCAATAACATTAAGACAAATGCTGCGGATTTCAGAGCTAAGGCCAAAAATTATGACAAGTACTTATGTCTTTTGGCTCAAGTTAACGGAACAGACAAGTTCACTGATGACAATCCCCCTAGCAATCAGCTCAAAGCTTGCAAGGGAAGTAACAAGGCTTATATTAATAACAATTCTAATTTTGGTAATGAATCTCATGCTAATATAAAAAAGTTTATATCTAATTCTAACAGGAGGAGCTACAGTATTGTGGTAGACAACAATAATTTTCTCTTGGCCATCGGCGAACAAAGATTAGGAGATTCCTTCTATGTAAGCAAGTTAAACAAGCAGATCTACCACTCATCTGTCTGGGATAAAGGAGAGTCTAGCAAATCTTCCTCATTTGCTTCTCCTGAGCATTTAAGGACTAATTTACAAGAGGATCAAACTTCGATTTTCCCTACTTGCTCAGATCTAAAGTCTGGAGGAATTTATGATAGTAAAGAGGCTAGCTTCAAGGATATGAAGACAAAAACAGCGAGACATCGCCATTTTTGCCTCGCTCCTGAGCTTGATAGACTTCAAACTAAAGAAATAAAGGAGTGGAAGCCTCTCTGAAGACAATTTTTCATGATTTTTTTAGTTTTTTTTTATTGCGGTGGTTGGAGCTCCGCTATTATTTTGTCATTTATGTTTTCAGAGTGGAGGCGACATATAATACCCTAGTTTATGTATCTAGAGTTTTAGTTGTGTGAAGTATGAGGTCTTTACCTGTTAACTCTTTTGGGCCTTGGCCTTTTTAATACATTTTCAAAAAAATAGATAAAATTTTCAACCTTGTTATTAAGCACTGAATGTGTGAACGATAACAGCCTCCAATTTAAAAAAAATTCTTCTTAATATCATTGTTATTTGCTAGCCATGAATATCTTATATTATATACCTCATTTTCTGATTTCTGTTCTTTTGTTAGTCATATGAGTAGGTTGCTTTTTATAAAAAAAAATTCTTTATAAAATATGATTTATTATCATTTCTATTTAGATATGCAGCAATGTTGTTCAACCTGGTTTGTTGGTTGGGGTCTTTGAAACATTATTATCTTCTGCTGCTACCACGATGGATGCTGCTGCTAGGCAAGCACGTGCTGATTTTTACGTGACTTGTATCTTATCTCCCTTCCAATGGGAGGGGGTGCAATGCTAGTTGAGGTAAATCAGTTATGCTACAATCTTCTTGATGTCCTGTTATAATATCATTTTTTTCTCTGACATGTTTAGAAATTATTTTGCACATAATTACACTTGGTTGTTTTTCCTTCCATGTATTAATATACGGCCTTATAGTACCCACATTGCCATCTAGTATAAAATAGTGACCGCCTTTTTTTATACTTTTTCTATCAACAGGGTATCACTTTGTTTTTCCTTTGCAATCTACAATTCTGAATTAATAGTTTTAGTTCAATGTGGATGGTCCTCCTTCTTTGAATCTTTTTTATCTATCATTTACTGATCAAATAAACTGGATTTATCAATAATCTCACACACACACTCTCTCCCCCTTCCCCCCTCTCTCTTCATTCACACATAAGTGTGTTATTTCATGTTCTCCTACTTGCATACCTATCGGGTAACTTTCTTGTTTTGACTTTTCGTACTCTTGGATTCTTTTTCTTATTTATAACAATATTTGTCAGTATCCTTTTGCTTATGAGATTATTATTTTAACAATTTAAATATTTCCAACAAGTACTTAAGGAGTTTGAGAGAGCAATGGTTGGGGTTCAATCTTATTTTTGCATACGAAAATGTTCTAATGATATAGCTTTTACAATCTTTGAATCAGAGGAGGTTAAACATCGCGAACGGAAGGCATAATATCTGGTGATATTTTCTTTCTGATTTCAAACTGTCTCTGAAGTATCGTAAGTAAAGAAATTATGACAATATTTAGGAACTCGTGCTAGAAACAAAATGTTTTTGTGTCCTATATTTCATGTGATTGGTTGCAAAATACTTTTGTTATGTTTCATAGGTAGAAGATCGATGGAATTGCATACAAATCCTCTCCGATAAGGTTAGAGAGCTGAAAGCGGTAAGCACTTATGCACCTTTAAATCCTACCCATTTTCTGTGACGTGTTTTCATAATTGGAGCTATATAAATATTAACTAACCATTATTAAAATTTGCAAGCTTTGTTTATGATTTTTGTCATCTGTATTATTTTTTTGACCTTCTATATTTTTTTGCAAAAGGAAATATCTAAGTAATTTTATTTTTGATAATATATATCCTAATCAAGATCTCATAATACTCACTCGGTATTTGAAAGCTTAGAGGATTTAGGTAATTTAAATTCTGATAATATCCTAACTGGGATGCTTATAATACTCTCTCGGTATTTAATAATACGCACACTATTATCATTTCGGTTTACTAGGGAGGGGTATATGATTATGATTATATCTCTAATTGTGTCTACATTTTCAATTTTAATTCTTGTTTCCTGCAGCAATAGAACCCACAGAGGAATGAGTATGGTAGTGTTATGAATATCTATAGGATTTTATATTTTTAGTTTTGGTTACCTTGACCAGGCAGAGGTTCTTTTTTTCTTCCTCCCTTTTATAAAAGAAACTATTTGCTAAGACAAAGTGGTTGATTGATGTCAATCCAGGTTATCATATATCATTTTCATCTAATCCATGGAATTTTATTGCCTATAAATTTCAATTACATTGTTTTCTGGTTGTCTTTAAAGTTTTGACCTATGTTATGAAAACGCGAAGGTTTAGATGCATGTGCAAAGGATAATTTTTGAAACAAACAAAAGAATTAAGCGATGAGTGCTTAGCTTATCTGCACCATGTTTAAATTTAACCAATGATTAAGCACTACAAAGCAATATGCACACATAGAGCTAGGATCAATATCATCCTTTATTTAGCATAATTTGTATCCCTCGATATCAGCCATAAGTTTATATTTAGATCTTTTTGTCCATGTGGCAGGAGAGAGAGAACAAATATTTGAATAGAATCTTATGGCTGATATCGAAGACTACAAAATGATGCTAAATAAAGGGTGATATGTGTGTGTGTGCACATACATACATACATACATGCATATATATATGTGTGTTATAACAAAAAATACATTTCTTAAAATAATTTTCTTGTTTTCTATGATATAGGCTGATGGACGGCGAGTAGTTATTTTGCATAAAAGTATGATTATATTTATTTAACAAATATGCATAGTTTATGTTAGAGCCCTTTATAACGATGAATGAGATATTGACCCACATCGCCAAAAATAAATGTATTGACTCAATTTTTTTCGACGCCCGAAAGTCGACAATAATACGTCCACTATATCAAATGCCGCACAGTTGAATGCCGGAAAACCGAATTGTTAGGGTTGAAGAAGAAGAAGATAGAAGAAGACACAAAACAATAACAGAATCTCACGTTTTGCAGCCGAACAATATATAAATGATAAATGAATAATCTTTAAAATAAAGAACTATATCGATATATACATACATCATCAGAGTTTACAACAACACGACAGCGGAAAATAAATATTATATACTAGTGCTACATCTCGCCATACAGCTTGAACTCTAGATCTTCACAACATATTTTTCTGACTTAGCTTCAGAATAATGATAACCTGACTCTGCCCGTGTGGAAAATTGTGGGCACACAGAGTTTAGAAAGGGAACAGCAAACTCCAGGTCAATCATGGGACTGGTGTGAGATCTTAAAAACAGTTATTTTCACAAAAAAAATGAAAAGAAACCCGGTATGCTTTTGGAAAATGAAACTAACATAAGGCCTCCTGCCACACACACAATCTAAACGAAAAATTGAAGGAGATTTCTCTTTATGATAGTCAAATATTTTTGATACGCAAAAATCTTTTTAATATTATCATTAGTGTATAGTGTGGAAAACATTTCGAAAGTATAATATTAATCTTAGCCGGCATACGTACCATTATAGTATGCCTACTATAGCTACCATATTAGATGGCAGGTTCTACAACTAAAACCGTACAAGGCTCGTATTGAATGATTGGATTTCCAACAATGGTTAGGATAAGGAACTTCCTTATCAAATGGGACGCCTCTGGAGGGACGCCCCCAAGAACCAAATCAGATCTCAGCCAACCCAAGGCTGCGTTACCTCTGTAACTAGGTAACATCTACAAGTATGCCATCCCCGGTCGTTACCAACCTTTATCCCAAAATTCACCAACAAGTAGTAACAACCACATAGTTAAATATCTGGGATACATACCATGATACCACTTTCTATCCAGAAGAAAATGGGCATACCCTAGGGGCGTGACCCCTAATAACCCTGCCACAACATTCCTGTTTTGACCATTTTTGGGTTGTGAGGTTCGACGAAGTCTCGTCCATAAAGCTATGCTTTTCACAAAAGCCATGCTTCGATCAACAAATGATCGGCAGCACTTCGTATGTCACATTACCGAATTGGGAATGTATCACTAGTAACCGTCAACTATATAACCTCTAAGCTCGTACGTCTTAGAGAAGGGTTTTAAGCTAAGAGGATAAATTCTCTGCCACCAACATAAATGTATTTGATAGAAACCAGCTTTACATCTCAAAGTGTAACGTCAGACACACATCCATACAAGTCTGTTCCAAGATCGAACGGAACCGAAGGCATTTCAAAGAAGCCCTTGCAAATTCGGATACTCACTAATCATGACCGGACTCCCCATCACAAAGGGTGATAGAATCTTTATACCGGAGCAACCCAATCCAGAGAAATTCGACAGGTGATCCTTTCTCTGTAGAAAAAACCCGGTCTTCAAAACCATCTTCAAATGCAATCTCATTTCGTCGTATCATTATTCAAAATGGGTTTTATGACCAAAGTCCTCTCTTGGCTAATCTGAATAACGGGCACTAATTTTAGAAAAAGTAAGTGTTACATTCAAATTCAAGTAATTCACAACAAATTTCCACTTTGATCTTTTAAACAAAAGATCCATCACAAAGATTCGATGTGGTTTTCGAATATCCATTTGGAATCCGACCCCGGTCACATTGAAATTCAAATTCCATTTAAAGACCATTATTGATAGTCGGTTATTCAACTATCAGTCAATAATTCACAACAATCACCAAATCTAAATAATTTTCCCAAATTATTTATTTTCAAAATATCTTCGCAAGATATATTTTTTTAACACTTCAACGCTTTAAAAACAAATTTCAAATCACTTTTCACATTTCAATCGTTTGAAAACAAATTTCAAATCATTTTTCCTTATGCGGAATATATTTCCAAATATTTTTTCATTTCCATTGAAAATCTACCGAGTTCAAATACTTAAATAATTTAAATTACTTATCCAAACATACATACTTGGAGATATTTAAAATAAAACTATTTTAAAACACTTGCTTAAATATAAGTTATGGAAATATTATACTAATATCTCATATAAACTTAAGTCCAAAATAACTTTCAAATAAAATTATTAGATAGAGTATAACTATTTAAATAACCATTTTCTAAATCAAATATCAATTAAATCTTTAAAATAATCACTTCTATAATTAATAAATCTTTTACTTAAAAGATTTAAAAACAACTTAAGAAATAATTTCTCACAAACATCCTTTTAAAACCAACTCTAGAACTTTTACTTTATATTTGAAAGCTACTTTCAAATATACTCGGCTTTTCAGGGAGAATACACTTCCATTTCAAAATGGTTCATTTAAATCAATCAATAAATCCTTCCTGATTTATTTTAAATTTACATTTCAAATCTGTAAATTCCTTTCATACTTTCGAAAATAACCCAATGTTTATTTTTAAAACAAATTTTCCTTTCCTTTATAAATTTCCATTGTGAATTTAAATTTCCAAATACCCATTGACATACGATTTTCAAATCAATTTCTAAATTTTCACTTTCCACACCAAATCAAATTCCAAATTGATTTCCAAATTGATTTTCAAATACCAAATCAAATTCCAAATTGATTTTCTAAAGATTTATTATTTAAACACCAAGTCAATTTCTAAATTGATTTCTAAAATCTGTTACCTTTTAAAGTAAGTCCTTTTATTTTTCCTAAACTATTTAAAATCCATATTTTAAATAAATTCTTCATCTATTAAATAATATCACTCGAAATCCATTTATTAAAATCTTTTCCCCTATTTTGGAATTAATTCGATGGGATTTAAAAATCAACTTTTACACTTTTAAATTTATCCAATTCTCAAAATTTAATTTGCTATAGATTTTCTACTCGAATTTCAAAAATCCAATTTTATTTATTTCTGGTATCCTACGATACCAAAAATATACTCGACTAAACTATAGCCATCAATGATTTCAGTCACAAATATAATCATACACAGATTATAAATAAATCAACACACAACATTGAAACAAATTCAAATATTTGAGGAATCCAGTTGGATCCCTCCAACCTGTTTCCCTCCATCCACAGATATTAGCACAACAATCAAATACCAATTCCACTTCGAGGTGGAATATCACGGTATATGCGATTATATAAAATCATCCGCTATATAATGCGGGAAATTATTCACTTCATATATACACACACACTACCACATTCGCTATATAATGCGGGAGCAATCACTCCAAATATATATATAGACACACACACTCTAACACATTCAAACAGTTAATCAATAACTGAAATTCCAATTCAAATTTGAGTGAGAATTTCTCACCTTTAACAATGCATGCAATCCATTTCCAATCTCGATTTTGTCTTCACAGTATTAGACCTTGTATAAACAATTATACGATTTGTTTATTTTCGAACAAATCGAACAATTAAATTCCATTCGATAACTTTATTAACCCATTATTTTATTTCAAACTAATTTCCTTAATTTTTTAAATAAATTCATTTTAACAAATTTATTTAATTGAAAATTAAATTTCCTTTAATAGATTATTTTATTTTCATTTTAACACTAGATATAAAGACAATTTATATAAGTCAAATTTCCTTTATATAAACCCTCATATATTTTTTTCCAAAATCTTATATAAATTTCCTGTACATCAATTAAAACTCTACAAATTTGAAAACTAGATACAATTTTTTTCTTTTCCTACTTCCAAATTTGTATTCCTACATGTGTGTGTGTATGTATACATTAAATTTAATAACCAAAAAAAAATTGAAATGCTTATACCTAACTGGAAAACGAACCCAAGCTAAACGCCTCGTCGCCACCACGAGCAGTGAACACCACCTGATGCTAGAGCTTGAACACGAGTCTCCCCAATTACACCTCCATGAGCCAATGCCCTACTTTGCTAATGAACGTGGTCGCCATTACCAAAATTCTTGACCAAACTTCAGCCTCGACGACGAGCCCATTCTCCCCTTTGAAATCCCATCGCATTCGAACCGAGCCTGTCCCCTTTGCTCAATCGACATCTCGCCTGCTCGTGTAGCCATGTCGTCATGTTTCATTGCGATATCCACGCACCTATCCATAGTCGCACGACCCACCTGCTAACTTCGCCCAATACCACAACGTTACCTTGATCGACGGCGAGCCACCCCTCCATCGCGGCTTCGACCTAGAACAGGGACATCTCCTCGCTTTACGGCGACACTTTAGCTACGTGATTTAAATCGCGAGAACTTCCTTCCATAGATCGAACGAATTTTGATTTAGGTTTTAAAATCTTCGGCCATTTCGAATTTAAAGTGTCTGAGCTTGATTAGAACGAGAAAGAAAAGGTTTTGTTTATTTGTAAATGAATTCAATTTTTATTATTGTTGCGTTAACATTATTTTGTTTATTTTCCTTAAAACGAACACGTGTTAAAGACAACTACCAAATGTTAAAAAACAACTACGTGTTAGAAGAGAAAAATGGGTAATTTATCTTGTAAAAACATAATTAATTTTAAATTTTAAATTGTTTAGAAAATGAAGCCTAAAATTTCAATCTCCTATCGAGACGTGCTGCCAGACATTATAATGTTATATGCCTATTCCGAATGCAATGGAAATGGTTCCGAGTCCAAATTCGATCGAATGGAGAAGATAGCTTTTTAGACCAGTTATTTAATTGAATTTCAATATAAATTTTCAGCGCGTTTGCTTATCATACGGCCACACGATTACTCCAAATACTACAAAAATTGAAATCTGATAATAATACAATAGAACGGATCCAATGGAACTAGTTTCATCGAATTCCGAGATTGTGCCTCCAAAGGCAATTTTAAAATATCTATTTAAACGATATAAATACGAAACTGGACAAAACATTTTCAAATTCAATTCTGAAGCTTCCGTTATCTTCAGTACTGTCAATATAAGTTTTCTATGCCTTTGAAATATTTTTAATCAGCTTAAAAATCAAGATTCAACATTTTACCCAACTTCAATAAATTAACTTCAATAATTAATTTTTCAAATTCATAGTTAAAATTGAAATTCAAGTTAGTTACTTCCAAACATTCAAAATTAATTAAATATTTCAATTTCAAATGTCAAAAATTCTGGGTCGTCACATCCTTCCTCCCCCTAAAAGAATTTTGTCCCGAAATTACAAGTTAAGAAGAATGATCCTTAACCCATTCGCTATCTCTTCAAAACCAAATAGTTTTATCAACTTGCCAAAACAAATATTTTTATTAGAACCCCATTAGCATTTCAACTAACTTTTTAACCATAGTTTCCAAACAACATTGTTTCCTTAACAATTCAAATTTAAATTCAAATTCAAATTTTTAAATTTTCAAAATTTTCTTAAAATTTTTCAAACTCCGCAAATTTTTAAAAAATTTCGCCAACGTCTCCTTTGCACGGATAGCTCAGCACGACTACAAAATGCCACAACGGGCCCCTAAATTTCGAAAGAAAACGAAAAGCCAAGTGGCTAGACAAGAAAATCACCAAATTTCATACTGAAATTTAGATACATACCTTTTGTCAAGCAATAATTTTATCTTCGAAATCAAAATCCAATTCCCTTTTTCCTTTATAACACCTGTATATCTTACTTAACATTAAAATCCAATTACAACATTCAAATTTACTTTGCACATTCCTTTACAAAAGTTTCGATATATATTTCATCCAATCCTGTACGATGCACTTATATCATTCGTACGCAATATCAAATCCGATCGCTCACTCGATCACACAATTTCACTTCCGAACTTGTATCGTCCACCCGACTTCCTAGTGCGGACTTAGATATGGTTTCTTGATCAGAAACCGTCATTCTCCTTGCATAGTTGTAAACTATGATAGAGAATTTTCAGAATCAACCAAAAATCCATATCCAGGTTCGTCGTCGAAAATCGAGTGAAAAAATCCTAACACGGATCGATATAACTATCCCAAAATTCTGTGCTCGAATTCTGGATCAAATTGCTATGCGAATAAAATAATATACATACATCCTACGTATTTATTCCAATTGATTATTAGCTATATCAATTTTCTTTTCTTTTATTCACATTTGATTTTCATTTACTAATTCACAATCACCATTTTTCAACTTCCGGTTTAATCTTCATTCAATTTTTAATATAGAATATTTTCTCAACTCCAAATTTTTACTTAAGAATTACGCCATTCGTTTCTTAAGTTCAATACAAGTATTTTACATACTTCACATATTTATTTTCAATTTGCCACTTCGGTCAATATCTACATCTATTTAAACTAGATTTCCGATTCCATACGAATTCAATTTACCTTTTATTTATAATTATTGAATTCAATTCATTTCAACCATATTTATTTGTCGTTCTTTCAATTAGTTTCACTTACTAATTTTATTTCAATACTTCGCTTTGTTTATCACAAATCAAATTCAATTCCAATTCCAGTTCTATTTACTTACAAATTCGAAATGAATTTCAACATTCAATTTCACTTTCATTTACTTGCAATTGTAAAATTTATTTATTCATTCACAATTTATATTCCTCCTTAATAAATTTTATTGCATAACTATTTTCATCAGATTGCAAAGGCTATCCATCTTTTCAAAACCATTTTTGAAATCAATTCAAATTATCTTTTGAGTTCACAAAACCAAACCCAGTTTGCAAACAACTTTCATTTAAAACAATTCTGTAGCAATTCCTCTTCTGGAAACTCGAAAATGAACATCGATGATGCTACAGTCATCATCGATGTTATTTCCAATGGCCGAAAACATTTCCCAACCCTTTGAAAACCATTTTCGAACTCAAAAGGGATTTAATTTCCAGATTTTCCAAATTTCAAGTCTTTTCAAAACATTTCCAAACATTTCTCTGGAATTCTATTTCAAATTATAAATCACATTTACAGTTTATATTTACAAATCCCATTTGTATATGGATTTTATTTCTTAGCTCTTTTGGTTATGATTTCAATTTCTTATTCAATAATCAATGATAATAATATCGTATTATCACTTCCTAACAAACAAGCAACCATATATAACTATAATAATTCATGGAAAATTATTTCTTTCATATACAAAAATAATTTAGGCAAAATTATTTCATTTACCCTATTTTAAAACAATACTGTGTCGGTTTGCCTAGTTTAAGAGTTTAGAAACCCCTATCGATACAGTTGGCCAAACTGCACCGACCAGAATCTATAAACAATCAACCGATAAGTCAAAACAATACCAAAAAAATTTATATTTACTAACAAATACGCGCTCATATCTATTATTACACTCAAACTCATTCTAGAGTACTACTGACTCTATCTCTAATGAGTAACACCCACCAGAGCCAAATTTGTCGCTTAACCAATTGCTCTGATACCACAATGTAACGACCTAATTTTTTCGATGCTCGAAAGTCTTAATATATCCACTGTATCAAATGCCGCACGGTCAAATGCCGAAAAACCGAACCGTTAGGGTTGATGAAGAAGGAGATAGAAGAAGACATAGAAACAATAACAGAATCTCACATTTCGTAGCGGAACAATATACAATGGATAAATGAATAATCTTTAAAACAAAGAACTATATCGATTTGTACATACATCATCAGAGTTTACAACAACACAACAGCGGAAAAGAAATATTATATACTAGTGCTACGTCTCGTCGTCCAGCTTGAACTCCAGATCTCCAAAGCATATTTTTCTGACTTAGCTCCAGAATAATGATAACTTGACTCTAGTTTGCCCGTGTGGAAAATTATAGACACCCAGAGTTTAGAAAGGGAACAATAAACTTCAGGTCAGTCGTGGGACTGGTGTGAGATCTTAAAAACAGTTATTTTCATGAAGAAAATGAAAAGAAACCCGCTATGCTTTTGGAAAATAAAACCACCATAAGGCATTCCGCTACACACATAATGCAAACGCAGAATTGGAGAATATTTCTCCTTATGATAGTCAAACATGCTTGATACGCAAAAATATTATTAATATTATCATTAGTGTATAGTGTGGAAAACATTTCGGAAGTATAATTTTAATCTTAGCTAGCATATGTACCATTATAGTATGCCTACTATAGCTACCATATTAGGTGGCAGGTTCTATAACTAAAATTGTAGAAGGCTCGTATTAAATGATTGGATTTCCAACAATGGTCAGGCTAAGGAACTTCCTTATCAAATGGGACGCCTCTGGAGGGACGCCTCCAAGAACCAAACCAGATCTCTTCCAACACAAGGCCGTATTACCTCTGTAACTAGGTAACACCTACAAGTATGCCATCCACGGTTGTTACTGATCTTAATCCCGGGATTCACCAACAAATAGAAACAACCACACAGTTAAATATCTAGGATCCATACCATGATACCACTTTCTATCCAGAAGAAAATGGACATACCCTAGGGGGACGACCCCTAATAATCTTGCCGCAACATTCTTGTTTCCACCATTTCCGACTTTTGAGGTTCGACGAAGTCTCGTCCACAAAGCTACGCTTTTCACAAAATCCATGCTTCGATCAACAAATGATCAGCAGCACTTCGTATGCCACATTACCAAATTGGGAATGTATCACTAGCAACCATCAACTACATAACCTTTGAGCTCGTACGTCTCAGAGAATGGTGTTAAGCTAAGAGAATAAATTCTCCGCCACCAACAGAAATGTATTTGATAGAAACCAGCTATACATCAGAAAGTGTAACATCAGACACACATCCATACAAGTCCGGACTATCCATCACAAAGGGTGATAGAATCTCTATGCCGGAGCAACCCAGTGAAGAGACATTCGATAGGTGATCCTTTCGCTTCGAAAATACCCGGTCTTCAACACCATCTTCAAATGCAATCCCATTTCGTCGTATCATTATTTAGAATGGGTTTTAGGACACAAAGTCATCTCCCGGCTAATCCGAATAATGAGCGATTATTTTAAAAAAAATAAGTGTTACATTCAGATTCAAGTAATTCACAATAAATTTCCACTTTGATCTTTTAAACAAAAGATCCATCACAAAGATTCGATGTGGTTTTCGAACATCCATTTGGAATCCGACCCATGGTCCCATCGAAATTCAAATGCCTTTTTAAAGGTCAATATTGATAGTCGGCTATTTAACTATCAACCAATAATTCACAACAATCACCAAATCAAAATAATTTTCCTACATTATTTATAAAAAATTATCTTCGCAAGATATTTTTTAACACTTCAACACGTTGAAAAAAAATTTCAAATCACTTTTCACATTTCAATCCTTTGAAAACAAATTTCAAATCATTTTTTCTTATAAGGAATATATTTCCAAATATTTATTCAATTCCATTGAAAATCTGCCGAGTTCAAATACTTTAAAATAATTTAAATTACTTATCCAAACACACGTACTTGGAAATATTTAAAATAAAACTATTTTAATACACTTGCTTAAATATTAGTTATGAAAATATTATACTAATATCTCATATAAACTTAAGTAGAAAATAATTTTCAAATAAAATTATTAGATAGAGTATAACTATTTAAATAACCGTTTTCTAAATCAAATATCAATTAAATCTTTAAAATAATCACTTCTATAATGAATTAAATAAATCTTTTACTTTAAATATTTAAAAACAACTTAAGAAATAATTTCTCCATAAACAACCTTTTAAAACCAACTCTAGAACTTTTAATTTATATTTGAAAGCTACTTTGAAACATACTTGGCTTTCCAGGGAGAATACAATTCCATTTCAAAATGGTTCATTTAAATCAATCAATAAATCCTTCTTGATTTATTTTAAATTTAAATTCCAAATCCATAAATTCCTTTCACGCTTTTAAAAATAATTCAATGTTCATTTTTAAAACAAATTTTCCTTTCCTTTATAAATTCCCATTGCGAATTTAAATTCCCAAATACCCATTGACATATGATTTTCAAATCAATTTCTAAATATTCACTTTCAACACCAAATCAAATTCCAAATTGATTTCCCAAAGATTTATTTTTAAACACCAAATCAAATTCCAAATTAATTTCCAAATTCATCTTCAAACATCAAATCAAATTCCAAATGGATTTACCAAAGATTTATTTTTTAAACACAAATCAATTTCCAAATTGATTTCTAAAATCTATTACCTTTTAAAGTAAATCCCTTTATTTTTCACAAACTATCTAAAATCCGTATTTTAAATAAATTCTTCATATATTAAACAATATCACTCAAAATCCATTTATTAAAATCTTTTCCCCTATTTTGGAATTAATTCGATAAGATTTAAAAATCAACTTTTGTACTTTTAAATTCCTTCTTTTAAATTTATCCAATTCTCAAAATTTAATTGACTATAAATTTTCTACTCAAATTTCAAAAATCCAATTTTATTTATTTTCGATATCCTACGATACCAAAAATTTATTCGGCTAAATTGTAGCCATCAACGATTTAAATCATAAATATAATCGTACATAGATTATAAATAAATCAACACACAACATTGAAACAAATTCAAATATTTGAGGAATCCAATTGGATCCCTCCAACCTGTTTCCTTGCATCCATAGACGTTAGCACAACAATCAAATACCAATTCCACTTCGAGGTGGAATATTGCGGTATATGGGATTATATAAAATCATCCATTATTATGTGACGCATAGGGTCTCATCCGCTATATAATGCGGGAACTCCAAATATATATATATATATATATATATATATATACACACACACACTACCACATTCAAATAATTAATCAATAACTGAAATTCCAATTCAAATTTGAGTGAGAAGATCTCACCTTTAACAATGCATGCAATCCATTTCCAATCTCGATTTTGTCTTCACAGTATTAGACCTTGTATAAAAAATTATACAATTTGTTAATATTCGAACAAATCGAACAATTAAATTCCATTTGATAATTTAATTAACCCGTGATTTTATGTCAAACTAATATCTTTACTTTTTTAAACAAATTCCTTTTAACAAATTTATTTAACTGAAAATTAAATTTAAAATTAAATTTCCTTTAATAGATTATTTTGTTTTCATTTTAAAACTACATATAAAGACAATTTATCTAAGTCAAATTTCCTATATATAAACCCTTATATATTTTTATTTTTATTTTCTAGAATCTTATATAAATTTCATGTACATCAATTTAAACTCTACAAATTTGAAAACTAGACAGCAAATTTTTTTTCTTTTCCTATTTCCAAATTTGTATTCCTACGTGTGTATATATGAAGATTAAATTTAATAACCAAAAAAAATTGAAAAGCTTATACCTAACTGGAAAACGAACTCAAGCTAAATGCCTCGTTGCCACCACGAGCAGTGAACACCACCTGATGCTAGAGCTCGAACACGAGTCTCCCTAATTTCACCTCCATGAGCCAACGCCCTACTTGGCTAATGAACGCGATTGCTATTCCAAAATTATCGACCTGACTTCAGCCTCGATAACGAGCCCATTATCCTCTTTGCAATCCCATCGCATTCGAACCGAGCCTGCCCCCCTTTGCTCGATCGACAACTCACCTGCTCGCACAGCCGCATTGTTGCTATTCCATCACGATGTCCATGCACCTATTCATAGTTGCACAACCTACCTCCTAACTTCGCTGAACACCACAATGTTCCCTTGATCGACGGCGAGCCACCCCTCCATCATGGCTTTGACCTTGAACAGCGACATCCCCTCGCTTGACGTGGATATTTTAGCTACATGGTTTAAATCGCAAGAACTTCCTTCCATAGATCGAACGAATTTTGATTTAGGTTTTAAAGCCTTCGGCCATTTCGAATTTAAAGTGTCTGAGCTTGATTAGAATGAGAAAGAAAAGGTTTCGTTTACTTGTAAATGAATTCGATTTTTATTATTGCTGCGTTAACATTATTTTCTTTATTTTCCTTAAAACGAACACGTGTTGAAGACAACTGCTAAAAAAACAACTACGTGTTAGAAGAGAAGAACGGGTAATCTATCTTGTAAAAATATTATTAATTTTAAATTTTAAATTTAAATCGTTTAGAAAACGAAGCCTAAAATTTCAATCTCCTATCGAGGCATGCCGTCAGGCGTTTATAATGTAATACGCCTATTCTGAGCGCAATGGAAAAGGTTCCGAGTCCAAATTCAATCGTATGGAGAAGATAGCTTTTTGGACTAGTTATTTAATTGAATTTCGATATAAATTTTCAGCGTGTTTGCTTATCGTACGGCCACACGATTACTCCAAATACTATAAAAATTGAAATCCGATAATAATACAATATCTCGGATCCAAAGGAACTGGTTTTGTCAAATTCCGAGACTGTGCCTCCAAAAGCTATTTTAAAATATCTATTTAAACGATATAAATTCGAAACTGAACAAAACATTTTCAAATTCAATTTTGAAGCTTCCATTATCTTCAGTATTGTCAGTGTAAGTTTTCTATGCCTTTGAAATATTTTTAATCAGCTTAAAAATCAAGAATCAACATTTTACCCAACTTCAATGATTAAATTTCGAATTCACAGTTATAATTGAAGTTCAAGTTAAATATTTCCAAACATTCAAAATTAATTAAATATTTCAATTTCAAATATCAAAAATTCTGGGTCATCACAATAAATTAATATTCATGTTTATATACTACTTCCCTCAAGCCCATAATGGCCCTTAGGATCGGGTAATTTTGTGCGAGGGGTGGGACCTTTATGGCGATGAACTAAAAACGCACGCGCGCCGCCGCCCATAATGAACCGGGCCAAGTGCGGGTTCAATAAGAGTGGACCATGTTATATTTTTGTTGCATAAAAGCAAACAGTTTTCTACTATTTAAATTCAAACAGAACGACTGTTGGTTGTTAAACAGTCATATTTGAATGGATGTGGATTTCCCAACTAAAACGGCTGTTGCAACTAATTGAATGGACGCCCCTTTTTACAAACGGAAATAGGCTCTGCGAATTTGAAAAGTGTTGCAAAATTCAAAATGAAGAGAGGCATATTTTTCCCAACTGATATAACCATTGAGAATTTGCATATAAAAGGAGCAAGAAACCTGATCATTTTTCTGTTGGTATTAAATGAATAGTTAATATTGCATAGGGAAGACTGATGCATTGAATGTCTTGAAATATGAATAGTCCCACATCTTAAAATATTATTAAAAAAATTATGTTTATATAGTAAAATGTGGTACCTATCATAGTTATGATGAGACAAAGAGCAAGTAAGAGCATAGCCATCTTAGCAGGTGGTGCAATGCACCACCACGCATGCGCGCCCCACGACCGAGCCTACACCCGCTTCCACGGCATGGGAAAATTGGCATTTAAGGAGACTTGTAGGCACTTAGCACTTTGCACTTTGCAATAGGCATTAGGCTACATGAACTGTTTTGCGGCTAAAACCAAAGATTATTTTTGGACGGCGAAACGGTTAAGGATCCAATTGTTAAAACCGTTTAAACGGACGTATCACCTGTTGAAGGGTTGTAACCTTTCCGAACAGGCGCATGTGGATCCTATAAATAAGACAGACCAAAAATTGATTTATTCACTAAAATTTTCTCTGTCCATCTTCCTCCTCCACTATCCGTTCTTAATAATCTTATCTTGAGTTCGTCGAGATCTCTGCCTTGCTAGTGCGGCAGTGTAGAGAGGGGTCCATTTTACCTTAGGAGATGAGTTGCTGACCATCCCTTGTGTGTCATTGGGGGAGCAATTTCAATTTAAGGGAAAAGTACTCATTACTGGACTCGGACTTAATCAAACGCAGCAGACTGCCTAACACGATACGATTCTGCTCTATTTTTATTTTAGAAGTTAGGGTTAAGGTTATTTTTGCTCCAATTCGATTTTGCCTTAATTTTTTGAATTAGGGATTTCAATTGATAACAATCTTAAAGTGAAATTCCTCTTTTTTTCTAAATTTTTATCTGTAATGATTGCTTTTGTTGCTTTCAGACGATGACTCAGGAACGAAACACATCGGCAACCAAACCACTTGTCTCCACCACTCAGAGTGGGCTTGTGGTTCCACAGCCTGTCGCATTCTCACATGGCGAGCGACCAGAAAAGTTTATTGGCCAGGACTTCAAACGCAAGCAACATAAAATGCTCTTTTACCTAACCACATTAGGGCTAACCAACTATCTTTTGGAGGATCCCCCTGATGTTGATGAACTATAGCCTGACGCCATCAAAGTCGAGGCTCTCACCACTTGGAAGAGTTTGGACTTCATCTACAAGAACTACATTCTCAACGGCCTAGAAAATACTCTGTACAGTGTATACTGCACCGTTCAGACTGCAAAGGCTCTCTGGCTATCTCTGGAAAGGAAATACAAGACTGAAGACGCTGAGATGAAGAAGTTCATCGTCATAAAGTTCTCGGTCTTCAAAATGGTGGATTCCAAAAAAGTTATCAGTTAGATTCAAGAACCCCAAGTGATCATTCATGAGATTCATGACGAAAAGATGAAGTTGAGTGAGTCATTCCAAGTAGATGCTGCTATCGAAAAGGTACTTCCTTTATGAAAAGATTTCAAGTACTATTTGAAGCATAAGCACAATGAAATAACTATGGAAGATCCGATTATTCGTCTAAGGGTCGAAGAAGTCAATAAAAAGTTAGGGAATAAGGCAACCAGTTCATTGCTGGTAAAGGCGAATGTGGTTGAGGCTGAAAAGACAAAAAAAATACAAGCATAGTCCTAATGTAAAGAAGCTGAAAAAGTTTTAAGGATCTTGCTATAAATATGGAAAGAAAGGACACAAAGTAGTCGATTGTCGGGGTTCTAAGAATCAAAAGAAAAGGAAAGATCAGGCGAATGTCACTAAGTTTGATAAACTGTCGGACAATGTATTTGAAATGAATCTGTCTGCAGTAATCTCAAAATGCAATTTGGTTGGCAACACCAAAGAATGTAGTGTGGACACTGTTGCCACAAAACATATTAGTGCCAACAAATGGATGTTTTCTTCACACAAACCTGTGACTTAAGAGGAGCAACTATTCATGGAAAATTCATCCACATCGAAAGTTGAAGGAAAAGGGAAAATCATTCTGAAAATGACCTATGAAAGGAACTCACATTGGATAATGTCTTGCACGTTCCAGATATTCGAAAGAACTTGGTTTCAGGGTCGTTGCTGAGCAAGAATGGCTTCAAATTGTTCTTTGTTTCTATTGACTTTGTTTTGTCTAAAAATGGTGTGTATATAGGAAAAGGTTATGTGAGTGGTGGTCTATTCAAGATGAATGTAATGACTGTTGTACCAAAAGAAATGAATAAAGTGGAACCTTCTTTTTATATCACTAAGTCATTTAATATATGAGATGCTAGATTAGGCCATGTTAACTTTGATACATTGTGAAAAATGATTACCTTAGGATTTATATCTAAGTTTACAACAGATTCCAATTACAAATGTGAAATATGTGTCAGACCACAATTGACTAGAACTTCCTTTCATCATGTTGAAAGGAATACCGAGCCTTTAGATCTAATACATATAGATGTATGTGATCTAAAGACATGACAAACTAGAGGGGGTAAAAGATATTTTATTATCTTTATCGACGACTGCACCAGGTACTGTTATGTTTACCTACTAAGAAGCAAAGATGAAGCATTTGAAATATTTAAACAACACAAGGCAGAAGTTGAAAATCAACTAAACAAAAAGATAAAAAGCCTTGAGAAGTGATAGAGGTAGTGAATATGAATTTCATTTTGAGGTATTTGGTGCTCAAGATGGTATAATCCATCAAATGACAGCACCATATTCTCCTCAATCAAATGGAATAGCAGAACGTAGGAATCGCACTCTTAAGGAAATGATGAATGCCCTGCTTATCAGTTCTGGTTTACCAGACAATTTTTGGGGCAAAGCGCTACTTTCAGCTAATCACATACCGAACAAAGTACCTCGCAAGAAGACATAGAAATCTCCACATGAACTGTGGAAAGGCAGGCCAATATCCTACAAATACCTAAGAGTGTGGGGGTATCTTTCCTCGAAAAAGGTCAAAATTGGACCAAAAACTATAGATTGCATATTCATTGGGAATGCTCATAATAGCGGTGCTTATCGATTTTGGTGTATAAATTTGAAATTGTTGACATTCATGAAAACATCATTATCGAGTCTCGAAATGCTAGATTCTTTGAACATATTTATCCTCTAACAACCCTTATTGAAACTATTATTCAAAAAAGAGCAAGATATCCAGAAACTCCTGAGGATAATGCTGATCAAAGCATGCATGAATGTAATGTTGAACCAGAGTTAAAGGAACCAAAAAGGAGCAAATGGAAAAAGGACCTCTAAAAATTTTAAACCTGATTTCTATGCATACATAATTGAAAATGAACCTCTAACATATCAACAAGCAACGTGATCTCTCGATGCTCCTTATTGGAAGGAAGCCGCCAATAGCGAAATTGAATCCATTTTGCAAAACCATACACAACTAGTAGATCTTCCTAAAGGATAAAAAACACTAGGATATAAATGGATTTTTTAGAAAAAATTAAAAGCTGATGGCTCAATAGACAGATATAAAGCTCGACTAGTAGTCAAAGAATTTAGACAGAAGCAAGATCTGGATTACTTTGATACTTACTCACTAGTGACTAGAATAACATCCATTAAGATGCTTATTGCAATCGCTTCTATACTAAATTTGAAAATACATCAAAAGGATGTCAAAACTACGTTTCTGAATGGTGAGTTAGAGGGAAAAAAAATATGCAGCAACCTGAAGGGTTTCCATGCCAGGGAATGAAAATAAAGTGTGCAAGTTAGCAAAATCGCTTTATGGTCTCAAACAAGCACCAAAACAATGGCACGAAAAGTTTGATGAAACAATGTTGCCAAATGGATTCAAAATAAATGAATCAGATAAATGTGTCTATATGAAAAATATAGATACGAGATATGTCATTGTTTGTCTTTTTGTGGATGATTTGTTGATAGTAGGTAATAACAACGCCATAATAAACTCAACAAAGGACATGTCATCTAGATTTGATATGAAAGACCTAGGATTAGCTAAAGTATCATGTACGTAATGAATTGCACAAGACCAGATATTGCATACGCTGTAAGTAAACTAAATAGGTATACTAGCAATCCTGGTAAAATCATTGGAACTAATAATCAGAGTTTTAGGATACCTAAAGTATACACATAATACTTTACTAAATATCCTTCAGTAGTGGAAGGATACGGTGATGCAAATTGGATAATTGGTTCAAATGATGCAAAATCCACAAGTGGATATGCATTCACATTAGGAAATGGAGCAATTTCATGGAAATCATCCAAACAGACTTGCATAGCAAGGTCAACAATGGAATCAGAATTTATTGCAGTAGATAAAACCACAGAAGACGTAGACTGGCTTCGAAGTTTTTTGGAAGACATTCTGAATTAGAACAAACCCATGTCTCCAATATGCATATATTGTGATAGTCAAAAAGTTATTAGAAGAGCTAATGGTACACTATACAACGGTTCCAACAACCACTATCACTTTGTCACGTGGTGAGAGGCCAGAAAAATTTGTTGGAGTAGATTTCAAACGCTGACAACAAAAAATGCTATTTTACTGGACTAATGTTAACATTGCGAAATTTCTCACTGAGGATGTTCTAGAAGTGGACGAAATAGAGATTGATGCAATCAAAGTTGAAACACTCAACATATGGAACATTTCAGACTTCATATGCAAAAATTACATATTAAATGGACTAGATAGCAGCCAGTATAATGTGTATTGCATAATGAAGACTTCGAAACAACTCTGGGCATCCCTAGATAAAAAGTACAAAATGTAGGAAGCTGGAATGAAAAATTCATTGTTGAAAAGTTCCTTGATTTCAAAATGATAAATGCCAAAACCGTTATCAGCCAAATCCAGGAGTTGCAGGTAATAATACATGAAATTCATCAGAAGGGATGTCCTTGAGCGAATCATTTCAAGTTGTTGCTGCCATCGAAAAGCTACGCCGTCATGGAAAGTTCAGGAATTATCCAAAACAGAAGCGCAAGGAAATGACTACGAAAGATCTTGTAATTCGACTTAGAATCGAAGAGAACAACAGTAAATCAGAAAAGAAAACTATCAATGCAATAATGACAAAAGCAAATGTAGTCGAGATATACAAAAACAACAAGCGGAAACGGGAATACAATCCAAACACAAAGAAAGCAAAGAAGTTCAAAGGAAACTGTCACAACTGCGGGAAAAAGGACATAAGGCCAGCGACTCCAAGACCCAAAGAAAAAGAAAGAACAAGCAAATATCACCGAACATGAGCAACTTTCCGATGACCTTCTGAAATGAACTTGTCTACGGTGATTTCTGAATGCAACTTAATTGGCAACTCCAAAGCCTTTTTTGTGGACACCGGTGCCACAAAACATATATGTGCCAATAAGTGGATGTTCTCCAACTATAAACCTGTGACATAAGAAGAACAACTATTTATGGAAAATTTCTCCACATCAAAGGTAAAAGGAAAAGGTAGAATTGTGCTAAAGATGACCTTTGGAAAAGAACTTACCTTGAGTGAAGTTTTGCACGTCCCGGACATTCGAAAGAATATGGTTCTGTTTCACTGCTCAGCAAAAATGGCTTCGATTTTGTCTTTGTATCCGATAACTTTATTTTATCAAAGAACGGAGTTTATGTTGGGAAAGGATATATGAGTGATGGCTTGTTTAAAATGAATGTAATGGCTATTGTACCAATGGATTGTGATAACAAAGTTAATTCTTCTATTTATATCACTGAATCCTCTAATATATGGCATGCCAGACTAGGCCATGTTAATTTTGATACATTACGAAAAATGTTTAACTTACTTTCTACCTAAGTTTTCTATAGATCCAAGTTATAAATGTGAAACTTGTGTTGAAGCAAAATTGACTGGAACCTCATTTCATCATGTTGAAAGAGAAACCAAATCTCTAGACTTAATACACGTGGATGTATGTGACTTAAAATATGTCAAACTAGAGGAGGAAAAAGGTACTTCATCACTTTCATTAATGATTGTACAAGGTACTATTATGTGCATCTCCTTAGAAGCAAGGACGAGGCATTTGATATGTTTAAGCAATATAAAGCGGAAGTTGAAAATCAACTCAACAAGAAAAGAAAAGCTTTAAGAAGTGATAGAGGAGGAGAATTTGAATTTCCCTTTGAGGAATTTAGCACTGAGCATGGTATTATACACAAACTACAGCCCCGTATTCACCTCAATCCAACAGCATGGCCGAACGGTAAAATACAACTCTTAAAGAAATGTGAATGTCTTATTAATTAGTTCTTTCTTGTTGGATAACTTCTAGGGAGAAGCTATTCTCTCTGCAAATCATATTTAAAATAAAATACCATAAAAGAAAACATCTAAATATCCCCATGAACTTTGAAAAAATCGGCCACCATCCTACAAATACATAAACGTGTAGGGGTGTCTGGTAAAAGTAGAGGTTCATAAACCAAAGAAGGTCAAAATTGGACCAAAAACCATCGATTGTGTATTCTTTGAATATGCACAAAACAGTGTAGATTATCGATTTTTGATATACAAATCTGAAGTTCACGATATTCATGTAAATACCATCATTAAGTTGAGAAATGCTAAATTTTTTGAACACATATATCCTTTAAAACAGGATACTAAAAATTATACTCGAAAGAGGCCAAGGGAAACTAAAAACTCTAATTCTCTTGAGGATGCTGTATAAAATATTGATAATTTTGGGAAAAATAGTACTAATTAACAAGTGGAGGAACCAAGGAGAAGCAAAAGATCACGGACCTCAAGAACCTTTGCACCAGACTTTTATACATTTATGATAGAAGACAATCCATTTATATACAAATAAGCTATGTCCTCCACCGATGCCCCTTACTGGAAGGAGGCCATTAACTCTGAGATCAAATCCATTATGGCTAACCATACATAAGAGTTAGTTGATTTACCTCGAGGATGTAAGACCTTAGGTAATAAATAGATATTTAAGAAGAAATTGAAACTTGATGGTTTAATAGAAAAGTATAAAGCTCATCTTGTAGTCCAAGGATTTAGACAAAAGGAGGACCAAGATTATTTTACCAGTAACTAGAATAACATCAATTAGGATGCATATTGCAACCGCATCCATACATGATTTGGAAATACATCAAATGGATGTAAAACTGCATTTTTGAATGGTGAACTAGAAGAAGAATATACATGAAGCAACCTGAAGGTTTGCATAGCCTAGGAAATGGGAATAGAGTGTGCAAGTTAGTAAAATCACTTTATGGCCTTAAACAAGCTCCAAAACAGTCGCATGAGAAATTTAATGAAACTATAATATCAAATGGATTCAAAATAAATGAATCAGATAAATGTATTTATATAAAACATATAGATATTGGATATGTCATTGCTTGTCTGTATGTTGATGATTTATTGAGCCTAGGTAATAGTAAGGCCATAATAAATTCAACAAAGGATATGTTATCCTCTAGATTCGACATGAAAGACCTAGGAATAGCTAATGTAATTTTGAATGTCAAAATTTTGAAGACATCACAAGAATATGCATTATCTCAATTACATTGCATTGCCAATATACTTGAAAGGTACAAAGAACATAACAAAACTACTGCAAAATCACCTATAGATATGAACCAAAATTGAGTAAAGAACACTGATGATAATATCTATCAGCTTGAATACTCTCATATACTAGAAAGTATCATGTATGTCATGAGCTGCACTAGGCCAGATATCACATATACTATAAGTAAGCTGAGTAGGTATACCAGCAAACCTGGTAAAAATCATTGGAAAGAGATAATTAAAGTTCTAGGATATCTAAAGTATACACAGAATACTTTACTAAATATCCTTCAATAGTGGAAGGATACGGTGATGCAAATTGGATAATTAGTTCAAATGACAAAAAATTTACAAGTGGATATGTATTCACATTAGGAAATGGAGCAGTTTCATGGAAATCATCAAAACAGACTTGCATAATAAGGTCAACAATGAAATCAGAATTTATTGCACCAGATAAAGCCGAAGAAGAAGCAAACTGGTTTCAAAGTTTTTTGGAAGACATTCCGAATTGGAACAAACCTATGCCTCCAATATGCCTCCAATAGTAAGATCAACAATGCTATTCGTCCTGGACGTAAAATGTAAGACAACTTCTCTCTAATGGAGTTATCACTATAGACTACGAGTATATATGCATGTCTAGATGGACCTGCATTTGATCGCTAGATCATAAATTTTCTATTTGTAACATGAACGTATTTCTGTTTATTTGTAACATGAAATCAATTTTTTCACAAGTTATTTGCATAATTACTTGCTACATCCATATTTATGATTATAATTTTAGATTTTTTCTAACCCAAAATCAAGCTTTTGCATAAGTTATTGGTTACAATAAATTTTTTCAAGATGGTGTTCATGATGAATTTAAACCGAGAATTATCTTATCACGTTACATCGAAGTTTATAAAACTTTATATATGATAGGCTTCTGCATTGTGCATGGCTCCTATTTGGTGGAAAAGTGCATGGCTTGTAGGGGTAAACCATCCTACTGTACGGTCGATTTTAAGGTTAAAAAAATGTCAAACCAAATTTAAATTGAAAAAAATTCAAAACTGAACTAAACCAATTTATTTTCAGTTGATTCGGTCAGTAATCGATTTAACTAAACTGAAAAGGTATGTTATTATTCAAGCAATTGATTTAATCAAAGGAAAACATAATTTTATGTTTGAAGAGATTTTATTGAGTATTTTTATGTTTACAATAAAATTTGACCTATTTTCAATATGAAAACTTTGTATTTTATCATTAACCTATTATTAAGAGTATTACAGTACCATAAATTTGAATAATATAATAAACGTTTGGTTGATTGATTTAAACCGATAGCTCAAATAGTATATTTTATAAATTAAATTCAAGTTGAATTAGTTTCAAAACCAAATCGATCAAAATGAATCGATTCAACCAATTAATTTAGTTTTAGCTAAATGATGCTCACCCTTAATGGCATGATCCTTGGGGTTCTGTCTAACTTAAACAAATAACATCTACCAAAAAAATAAAGTCCACAAACTCCTGTATAATACAAATGAGGGTCATTCAAACTCATTTAAAATATTAAACTCTTCATACACAAAATTTCCAGCAACACCTGCTCTGACAACTACTTCAAAACAATATAAATTTACATACTAATTTAACTCGGTTAGGTCCCAAAACACAATCAGACAACATATATGAATATAGAACCATCATGTGACTTTTTGTTCAATATACAGTCCAATTCCTAAACATCAAAGCAAATTTCATGTACCATATCAAATATTCTTGAAATACACATGCTAATTATTACACTAAATTCATGTAAGCGTATATAATAAGCCAAAGAAGCAATTCTAAAACGAACGGTAACATAAAAAGAAGTCAATTATCCTCACGCAGCATATGGCATAAGCAGTTAGAGCATCAAAAATACAATGATCACAGTAATAAACTTTCAAGTGAGACAGACCTCACATGGGTCGTGGGTATGCTTCAATAAAATAATCTTATAGTCATGAAGGGGTTCTTTATTTGGAGGAGGTAGTCTTGATCATTTAAGATATAATCATTTCAACTTTGGCGACTATTTTCTCCATTCAAATGTTAAAAATCAAATCAAGCATAAAAAATTTCAACCTGTGAAATTAACAAACTAAAGTATAACAAAATGCAGGATAAAAAGTAGAACCGGAGAAGTTTATGAGAACTTGGCCTTGTATGAACACCATAATGTCCTAATAAATTTTAAAATAATATCGGCTATACAGTGTATTATAATCATTCTCTAATTATATATTACAAATTAGAAAATATCTTTATGAATTCGTACAATTTGCATTTATAGATCAATAAAACCACTTTACTTGCAATGGATATGTAATTACAATATTAGAAACAAGAACTATTTGACATGCTTAGATAAAAAAAAAATAGTTGTTGGATCGGAAAAATATTAAATTAATGCAATGAAGACACCTGATAGCGTATTTATCAAGCACAATCAGATACAAAATTTACTATGAAGTTAATAAATTAGCTTCATCCTACAGCGCAAACATCATTAATGTCATTGTAGTAGTAAAAAGGCTAAAAATTACTATTACGTAAATATTTTTACATATGTTGAGATTGAAACGAAAAAAAAAATACTCTTTCCATGCAAGAACATTTTTAAAGGCAAGAGTTCACTACTGTTAAGGATTACCAAGCTAACATATCAAATGGGAAACAACCTGAAATGCAGCTAGTAACTGCATCAAAAATGGCAGTCATTTTAGTTTATAGTTAAATGTGCTATCCCACTTTTTGGTCAAAACTGGAATATCAACAAGTTGGCAAGGAATGATGGATATCGGGATTGGAGATTGATTGGAAGCAAGGCGGCGATCGATGTCGTCAAAATTTGGATGAACTCCGATCGGGACGAAATTGATTGAAGATGATGATAAGGGTTAGGAAAGGCTATGTTTCAAATTTCAGGTTGATCGGAGTTCATATGAAGGAGTTATGATCGATGCAAGGTAGGAAAGGCATGTTGTTCGAATCCATCAAGGGGTCAAGATGGTGCTCATTTCGAATCCATCAGATTCGAACCCATCAGGTTGTTAAGTTCGACTCCATCAGGTTCGCATCGATCGAAGGCACGGCTCAAGGATGGTTCGAATCGATGCACTTCATATCGATCAGGAAGTGATGACTTCGAATCGATACACTCCGTATCGATCGGCATGGACAAGACTCAGTTATTTCGTATCGATCGGAAGAGAAGGACAGGTGGACTTCGACTCGATGACAACATAGGTCTCCTTCGTATCCATAAGGTGTATACGGCTTGGTTCGTATCGATGGTGGTCTGAATCGATACAATTCGTATCGATCAAGAGGAAATGTAAGAGTTTGCTTCGAATCGATGCGCTTCGTGTCGTTATAGAGTAATGGGATGGATGCGTAGAAGTCCTTCATATCGATCAAGCATTGGATCGATACGAAAAAGAAGTAGCAGTTTTGGGATTCTGGATTCGTACCTATCGATACGAACTGAGCTACAAAGCATGGATACGAGCGCGTCTTCAGGAAAAGAAGCGTTCAATACGGCGACAAAGGTGGATCGATCTGGAGAATTCGCGACACGTCATCGATGCGCACGCGCTTTGGATGGAGTCGAAGGAGATGGGTTCGAAGCATGGGTTCGAACCAGGCAGAACGTACGGAGCTTTGATCTCGAATCGATCACATCTTCCAAACCGTTGATCCAAATGCAATGAAATTTTTACAGGAGCTTACATGCATATCGAAGAATATCTACACCAAATTTCACTTCGATTGGATGCTTTCTTGATCGATTCGAACCCTAGTTCGAATCGGTCCCAAAGTGGGCTCGGATTTCCAGAATCCAGGCGTATGGGCCCCCTCACGTGCCAGAAGCGGTCTACCGGATTTTTAGGAGAGATATCAGCCTCCTACGCCTATAAATAGAGCCCCTGGTCATTCAGAGAAGGGGTTGGAGAATTTGGATAGAACAAGCATGCCCGGACGCTGCTAGAATCATTCTATATCATCATTACTACCATTGATTTTGAATTTGGACTTTGTAACTGCAGTAATCACTTGTAACCAGCGAGGATAATGAATAAAAGGATAAAACTTTGGAGTGGACGTAGGCCGGAGATTGCCGAACGACTATAAAACTTGTGTCTATGTTCATTATTTCTGATTTGCTACTTGTTATTTGCTGAGATCTGTTATTTGTGTTTGAATATTGTTGATTTGTATTCATACAATGGTTCTTTCACGATATTTGGAGTTTGTGACCAATTTTGGCGCAAACACTTTAGTGCTTTCACTGAGAAGGACTAGCACCCGCTGCATCGGATAGAAGTTTGGATTTGGAAGACAATGACTAGGCAAAATAGTAGAAGGAAAGGGGCTGAGAGAAGCCAACAGGAAGCATCCTCCGGAGTTGGGGAAGGACAGACTTCAATCTACATAACCCGGAATGAGGTGGAAGCCATGGCAAATTCTTTGCAAGAGATATTATTGAAGAGCCAACAGAAAATGATGCAGACTTTCTTTGAGCAAATGAGAGCTGAAGGGATGCAGAACTTAGGAACAGCTACAGCCACGGTGGATGCAGGATGAGGAACTTGGGTTGTGGAACCCAATGGAGGACGGGATGCGGAGCCAGAGGGCAATCAACAAGGGCTTGGGGGAAGGCCCACAGGATCCAACACAGGAGGACCTTTGGAAGGAGTTCAACAGGCTAGAGCCAACATTGCTACTAGTGAGCTACACGAAGAGTATGTGTCGGAGTTCCCTCAGGGGCATGGGGGCAACCCCCAACAGACAATACTGGATTAATGGAGATCATCAGGAAAACTGTGCGAGGTGGTTTGACCAACAGAGACTTGGAAGGAGTGAATAGGAGTCCGTTCGCTCGGGAAATAAGGATGGCTCAGAACCCACCTAAGTTCAAGCTACCTAGTGTGGAGGTATATGATGGCAAGGAAGACCCAACTGATCATTTGATGAGGTACACCAGACACATGGAGGTGCTGGGGGCATCTGAGGAAGTGATGGCCCGATACTTCCCTTTGTATTTGACGGACTTAGCTGCAATGTGGTTTAGGCAGCTGGGAGAAGGATCTATCAGGACCTGGAGGGAATTGGTGGAAAGGTTTTTGGGACAGTTTCGGGTTCACGTCAAGAGGCCGAAGAATGTGATGACGTTGACATCGGTGAAGCAAAGGATGGATGAATCGCTTAGAGCTTTTCTAACTCGATTGCGGCAGTCGCTTCGGTGGATCGGCCTGATCCATCGATGGTTTTAATGGCAGCAGTATCAGGAGTCAGGGAGGACTCGGATTTCAAGGTATCTCTGATATGAGATCCCCCATAGGATCTCAACGAATTCTTTCATGGGGCGGAAAGGTTCCTTCGGCAAGAAGATGCAAGTACGGATTTAAAGGTGAAAAAGGTTAATGCAACTGAGGGTGGAGGATCATTCAGGAAAGGCTTGGATAAAGGCAAAGGGAAAAGGAAGTTGGATGATGATTCTGGAAACGCTAGGAAGCGATGGAAGGATCCAAAGTTTTCCACATACACAGGATTGAACGAGACGCTGGAGCGGATATACCTGGATACTCGGGATCGCCTTCCCTACCGGAGCCAGCTAGGAGAGAACCATCAGAATGGGAGAGGACATCAGGAAGGCACTGCCTCTTCCATGATTTAGATGGACATGATACCAACAGCTGCAGGCACTTAAAGGATATAATCGAGGAGCATGTAAGGAATGGACAATTACGGCAATATGTCAGAACTCGGAATGCAACGGTGGAGCAGGAGCAACCACCAACTACCTCACACCGTGATGATGTGAGGCCCAGGGATGATGGTCGATTGATCATCCACTAATCAGGATAATATGAAATAAGTAGCGAACTACTGGCGAGCAATCTAGTCATTTACACATGTACGGGGACGGAGATAGCTCCTAGGCATGCTCCGAATGATGATAAACTGTGATGCTGTGGTTTGTGAAATTTATCTTTTTCTTTTTGATTGGACACTGCTTTTCTTTTTGGGTTTGGTTTTGGAGTTTGGATTGAACTCTTGGTTTTGCTTGCTTTTTAATTTGGATTTTCCTTTGGATGATTGTTTTCGGTTTTGGATGCTGGTTTGGATTTCTGATTCTTTGATTTTGATTTGGATTTTGGGATTTGGATTCTGGATTGGATTTTGATTGGATTTTTATCTGGTTTTTGATAAATGGTCGTCGGGTATGGATTATGCCAGGCAAGGGGTGAGTCACTTTGCCCGAACGCGGCAAATTGGCTCATTCAGGTCGTCAAGAATGGACTATGCTTGGCAAGGGTCCGGAGTGACCAGGATACGGCCTAGGACTTAGGACCTGTATTATCAATTGTTATTTTCAGGTCGTTGAGTATGGACTATGCTCAACAAGGGTCCGGGAGACCCGGATTCGGCTTAGGACTTAAGCCATGGCTTTGTACAACGTCCAGGAACACTGGACTACGGTCGTCAGGTGTGAAGTACGCTTGGCAAGAACCCGGAGAGGTTAGCTCAACGTCCAGGGACACTGGACCAAGGTCATCAGGTGTGGATTGCGCTTGGCAAGAGCCCGGAGAGGTTATGGATTCAGATATTGACTCGGAGAGGTCCTAGATTCGGTTATTGGCTATGGGATAAGGATGGATCAGGACTCGGTTGTCGAGTTCGGATGGATAAGGGATTGATTAAGGCTTTGGTTATTAGATGTGGAATTGGACATCGACTCGGAGCAGTCAAGGATGACATACTCTGGCAGTATGGTTATGGACTTTGGATATTGGAATCGAAGCTATTCAAAACACGCCTTCCTATCACAAGGCATGTTTTGGGGGGCAAAGTGCTATCCCGCTTTTTGGTCAAACTGGAATATCAACAAGTTGGCAAGGAATGATGGATATCGGGATTGGACATCGATTGGAAGCAAGGCGGCGATCGATGTCGTCAAAATTTGGATGAACTCCGATCGGGACGAAATTGATTGGAGATGATGATAAGGGTTAGAAAAGGCTATGTTTCAAATTTCAGGTTGATCGGAGTTCATATGAAGGAGTTATGATCGATGCAAGGTAGGAAAGGCATGTTGTTCGAATCCATCGAGGGGTCAAGGTGGTTCTCATTTCGAATCCATCAGATTTGAACCCATCAGGTTGTTAAGTTCGACTCCATCAGGTTCGCATCGATCGAAGGCACGACTCAAGGATGGTTCGAATCGATGCACTTCGTATCGATCAGGAAGTGATGACTATGAATCGATACACTCCGTATCGATCGGCATGGACAAGACTCGGTTATTTCGTATCGATCAAAAGAGAAGGACAGGTGGACTTCGACTCGATGACAACATAGGTCTCCTTCGTATCCATAAGGTGTATACGGGTTGGTTCGTATCGATGGTGGTCCGAATCGATACAATTCGTATCGATCAAGAGGAAATGTAAGAGTTTGCTTCAAATCGATGCGCTTCGCGTTGTTATAGAGTAATGGGATGGATGCGCAGAAGTACTTCGTATCGATCAAGCATTGGATCGATACGAAAAAGAAGTAGCAGTTTTGGGATTCTGGATTCGTACCTATCGATACGAACCGAGGTACAAAGCATGGATACGCGCTTTGGATGGAGTCGAAGGAGATGGGTTCGAAGCATGGGTTCGAACCAGGCAGAACGTACGGAGCTTTGATCTCGAATCGATCACATCTTTCAAACCGTTGATCCAAATGCAATGAAATTTTTACACGAGCTTACATGCATATTGAAGAATGTCTACACGAAATTTCACTTCGATTGGATGCTTTCTTGATCGATTCGAACCCTAGTTCGAATCGGTCCTAAAGTGGGCCCGGATTTCCAGAATCCGGGCGTATGGGCCCCCTCACGTGCCAGAAGCGGTCTACCAGATTTTTAGGAGAGATATCAGCCTCCTACGCCTATAAATAGAGCCCCTGGTCATTAAGAAAAGGGGTCGGAGAATTTGGAGAGAACAAGCACGCCCGGACGCTGCTAAAATCATTCTATATTATTATTACTACCATTGATTTCGAATTTGGACTTTGTGACTACGGTAATCACTTGTTACCAGCGAGGATAATGAATAAAAGGATAAAACTTTGGAGTGGACTTAGGCCGAAAATAGCCGAACCACTATAAAACTTGTGTCTATATTCATTATTTCTGATTTGCTGCTTGTTATTTGCTGAGATCTGTTATTTGCTGAGATCTGTAATTTGTTGATTCGTATTCATACATTGGTGCTTTCACGGTATTTGGGGTTTGTGACCAATTTTGGCGCAAACAAAATGTACAGTGAGTGAATACAAAAGGTAGTCTATTCTACTTAGTCATGATGTATTTTTGAAAAGGAACAAATAAAAAAAATTATGAGGACATGTGGAAAGCTGGCTATGCATATGCAGTAGAAATTGTGGCGCTTTTTTTGTTTCTGTTCTAATAGCGTGTATGCCTGCCAGGATCATACTGGACATATTTCTATCTTCACAACTGGTTATTAATAAATATATCATAAAAATACATACATGCATGTATGTAACAGCAAATAGCATAAAAATACTCATGGTAGCTTTATAATCATTGTTGAATGATAAGGCATACAGGTTGTAAATTGAATTCTGAGAACTTATGCAAAAACAGTCATGTATTTTATTCAAGAAATCACAAACTTACCGCTTTAGATTTAGTTCAAAAACCCAAAATTCATCAAAATTTCTATTCACACTTTTTATGGAAAACCTGCATAATAATCAAAGTAAGTAAATTGAACTATCGAGAATTAAATTTTTAGCAAACTACAATTTTAACATCGAAAATTGGAAGTAAACCTGTAATCAATTTTTCCGAGCATACAAACCTGTAATCAATTTTTCCGAGCATACAAAGAAGAAAAAATGATTTGAAACCATTGAAAATGCCTATGTGATGCTCAAAATGAAGCTAAAAATTAGGAAACTATGTAATTAAAATTACAAAATTGATTAAATAACAAAAATTATCATCCAAGATTCCAGATTTGAGGAGGGTAGGTTTCATAATTTCTTTTTCTATAGACCCCAAAATCCCTGAGAAACCTGCAATGGCGAGTCGGTGTTGATCCCCAGGTGGATCCAGAAGTGGTTGGTGAACATTGCAATACTACAAGTGAATTTCGGCATGCAAATTTCTGTTTTGATATCAACTAATATAATTGTAGTTTCCTAAACACCAAATAAACAGGTTTTATTGTCATCAAGTTTAAAAAATAGGCTTATTAAAAATCAGTTAGTGATCATATTGAAAGCAAAAATAGACCAAAAATTCTATAACCTATAAACATGCAACCTTCATTAGATAAGATGGAATTGCATGAAATATATAAACATGTCATTACAAAAGGAGAAAGATTTGTTCCAGCCTTGCTCTTCTAGTAGATTTTTTCTTCAAACTGTTGGTTTTATTCTATTATTCTAAGCAAACATGGGTTGATGCAGGTCATTCATGAACAATATTTTTGCAAGGAGATAAAATATAGTTAATGCTAAGACACAAACACCAACAATTAGTTTTGACCCCACAACCCACTCAATCATTTTATAGGGAAACAACATTACAAACACTTATGTGTGGTAAGTGCAATAATGAACAATAATACCTATAGTCTCTAGTGAAATTCCTTGTCAATATGTTGTTGAATGGCATTGAATATGCACCTTTTCTTCTTAAAAAAGACAATAAAAGGTAAACAAATATTTCTTTATTTCAAATCTAAATCTAAATCTAAATTTGTCGTCTACTTGAAAAAGATTGAGTGACTTCTTGTTTTAAATTTGCTTGTTAATAACTTTTTGTTCCTAACAAGTTTCTGTTATATGTAACTAAATACTGTTGTAAATAGAAATTAGTATTAAGTTAAGTTTGTTTACACCAAAATTGGTCACAAACCCCAAATATCGTAACAGCATCAGTGTATGAACACAGATCAGCAGTATGATTATAGATTACAGATCTAAATAATGTAGAGGATAAAAATGAAGAATAACAAACTTAAAACAAAAAGAAATAGACAGAGACATAAGATTTATAGTGGTTCGGCTATCTCCGGCCTACGTCCACTTCGAATGATAATCTTTTATTGACTTTGCTCGCTGTTTATTGCGGATTACAATGGTAGTTTTCTAGTACAACAGTGAAGTTTGAGTACAATGGTGATTTCGGCAGAGTTTGGACATAGCAGGACCAAAAGTCTCATTACTTATAGGCATAGGCTGCAAATATCTTGCTCAGACCTCGAGATGCCTCTTCTAGCACATGAGTGGGCCCACGCGATTAATCCCAGGTGATTTCGACTCGATCCGTGATCGATAGGAACGAATTTCGTATTGATCAAGATCTTGTCCAATCTAGTCCAGATCGATCATGAACATTCTTTAGGTTATATGCAAGCTCCTATAAAAATTTGATGGCATTTGGACTTGTAGATCGTGAGTTACGACCGATGCAAGTTCATGTTCACCGATCGGCCATCGTGTTCGTATCCACGTATTCGTCTCCATCCATTCGCATCGATCCACATATGTCTGTCACTCATTTAATGTCGACTCCCTGTTATTGACGCTGCCTTGTTCGTATCGACTCGAAGTATCCCATATTGATCGATACGAACAGTATTGATTCCAAGTATTCCATGTTGATCGATACGAATTGTATTGATTCGAAGCATCCCATGTAGATCGATATGAATAGTATCGATTCGAAGTATACTGCTACACTCCATCCTGATCGATACGAAATCATCGAGTTGAACAAATCATCATGCGCCTATTTATTCAATCCAGGTTCATATTCACCAAGTCGAAATCCACTTAACCTTTCTCCCTGATCGATATGAACATCTTGTTTGTATCCAAAGGCATCGATATGAACAAGGCTTCCTTAAGCATGCATCCATCAATATCTCGAACGAACGAACACCGTTCGACTTGAAATTTGAAACGTAGCCTTTTCTAGCCTTGTTCATTATTCACAATCGATCCCGTCTTAATTGGAGCTCGGCCAAATCTTGACGATATCGATCATAGCCTTGTTTCCAATCGATCCAATCTTGATCCATCCTTTCCAGCAATCTATTTATATCCCGGCCTTGACCAAAAGGTGAGATAACATTTGCCCCCTAAAACATGCCTTGTGGTAAGAAAATGTGTTTTGAAAAGCTCCGATTCCGACATCTGAAGTCCATATTCCGTCCATAGCCATATAATCCAATTCATAATCCAATCCATTACCAAGCCATCCTATTCGAGTGCCACATTCTTGATTGCTCTGAGTCGATGCCCGATTCCAAATCCAGTAACCAAATCCTTAGCCAATTCCATATCCATCTGAACCTGACAACCGAGTCCTAATCCATCCTTATCTAATAACCGAATCCAGGACCTCTCCGGGTCGATATCCCAGTTCTTAGCTATTCATAGCCGATATCTAAATTCATAACCTCTCTAGGTTCTTATCAAGCATAGTCCGCAGTCGACGACCTGTACTAAGTGATGCCTTGGTATCTGTGGTCTAGTGTCCTTGAATGCTGAGTAATGCCATGGCTTAAGTCCTAAGCCAAATCCTGGTTGCTCTGGACCCTTGTTGAGCATAGTCTATACTCGATGACCTGAAATAGTAACCGATAGATATTATGGGCCTAATTCCTTGGCTGAATCCTGGTCTCTACGGACCTTTGTCGAGCTAGTCCATACTCGACGAGCTGAATAAGTCAATTCACCACATTCGGACGAAGAGACTTACCCCTTGCTAAGCATAATGCATACCCGATGACCATTTACCAAAAACCAGATAAAAATCCAATAAAACACCAATCTGAAATCCAGATCAAAACAGAAAACCAAAAATCTATACCAAAAATCCAAACCAATATCCAAACCAGAAAACAAGCATCCAAACCAAAAAATAAGCATCCAAACTAAAGTCTAAACCAGAAAGCGAACAAAATTAGGAGTTCAAACCAAACTCCTAAATCAAACCAGAAAAAAGAAAATGTCCAAACCAAAAAAGAAAAAATAGATTTCACAAACTATAGTGTCACGGTTCATCATCATCTCAGAGCATGCCTAGGGGCTATCTCCGTCCCCGTACATGAGTAAGTGACACGGTCGTTCGCTCAGAGTTTGCTACTTATTGCATATCATTCCTGTTAATTGATAATCAATTGGCCATCATTCCTCGACCTTGTGTCATTGTCGTTTGAGGTAGATGGTGGTTGCTCCTGTTCCACCACGGCATTCCAAGCTTCGACGTATTGTCGCAACTAACCACTTCTTACATGCTCCTTGATTATATCATTTAGATGCCTACAGCCGTTGGTATCATGTCTGTCTAAATCATGAAAGAGAAAGTGCCTTCTTGATGCCCTTTTACATTCCAAGGGTTCTCTCCTTGCTAGCCTTTGGTAGGGAAGGCGATCCTGAGTCTCCATGAATATCCGTTCTAACGTCTAGTTCAATCCTGCGTAAGTGGAAAATTTGACTCTCTCCACCATTTCCTTGCCCTCCTAGATTCATCATCCAACTTTCTTTTTTCTTTATCCTTATCTTTATCTAAGCTTCCATTGGATGGCCCTCCATCCTCAGCTGCGTTCACTTCCTTCAATTTCATATCTGAACATACATCCTCCTGTCGAAGGAATCTCTCGGCTTCATGAAAGTTCTCCCCGAGATCCATTGGTGGGTCCCATATCAATGACACTTTAAAATCCGAATTATCTCTGACTCTTGACACTGTCGCCATTAAAACCATTGATGGATCCGGCCGATCCACCTAAGAAACCGCTGCATTGAAACTAGTTAAGAAAGCTCTAAGCGATTCTTCTGTCTTTTGCTTTACCGACATTTGCATCATTACGTTCTTCGACCTTTTGATATGAACCAGAAACTGCTTCAGAAATTTGTCCACCAATTTTGTCCATGTCCTGATAGATCCCTCTTCCAACTGTCTGAACCACATAGCAGTTATATCCGTCAATTACAAAGGGAAACATCAGACCATAACTTACTCTGATTCCCCTAGCACCGCCATATGTCTTGTATACCTCCTCAAGTGATCGGTAGGATCAGCCTTGCCATTGTATACCTCCAAAGTAGGTAGCATGAACTCTGATGTGTTTCGGGCCATTCGGATTTCACGGGTAAATGGACTTCTGTTTACTCCTTCCAGATCTCTGTTTGTCAAACCTCCACGCATAGTTCGCCTGATAATATCAGCCAATCCAGCGTTTTCCATCAAGGGTTGCCCCCTAAGTCCCTGAGGGAATTCTGGTACATACTCTTCATCAAGTACTCTTATACTCCTACAAGTATCCTGTTGTGTGGTGTCACCTAGAATTCCTCCATGAATTGATCCATCATTGCCGGGTGGTATGCCCCCAAGCCTGGATCCATCTAGATTAGCAATTGTGTGCTGATTAGGGGTTGCGCTTGAGCTGCTTCATCTGATTGCCTGGTGGGTCCTTCTGTTCCATCTCTGTGGATCTAAACTCCGGCAACTCTAGCTGTCCCTGCCTGTCCAAACTGTTCGAGAAGATTCTACATCATTTCCTCATGTCTTTTTAGATGCTCTTCATGCACAGCTCCCATCATCATCTCCATCTCATCTCTGGTGATAAAGGCTGAAGTCTGATTAGCTCCTGAAGATACTTCCTGGCTTTCTTCATGCTGACTTTTCTCTGCTCTTTGCCTCTTTTTTGATTGATTTGTCATGGTTCCTTTTAGATATGATCCTTTAGCCATTCAAATCTGAACTCCAAATCCGGTATAGGGGGTGCAAGTCCTTCTCGGTGAAAGCACCTAAGTGTTTGTGCAAAAATTGGTCACAAACCCCAAATATCGTGAAAGCACCAGTGTGTGAACACAAATCAACAGTATATGATTACAGATTACATATCTAAATAATGTAGATGATAAAAAAGAAGAATAACAAACTTAAAACAGAAAGAAGTAGACAGAGACACAAGATTTATAGTGGTTCGGCTATCTTCGGCCTATGTCCAATTCAAAATATAATCTTTTATTGACTTTGCTCGCTGGTTACAGCGGATTACAGCATTAATTTTCGAGTACAGCAATAAAGTTTGAGTACAATGGAGATTTCGGCAGCGTATGGACGTAGCAGGATCAAAAGTCCCATTTTTGTAGGCCTTGGGATGCTTTTTATAGGCATAGGATGCAAACATCTCGCTCAGATCTGGGGAGACCTCTTTTGGCATATGAGTGGGCCCACACGATCGATCCTAGATGATTTCAACTCGATCCGTAAACGATATGAATGAATTTCATATCGATCAAGATCTTGTCCAATCGTGTCTAAATTGATCATGAAAATTCTTTAGGTTGTACGCAAGCTCCTATGAAAATTTGGTGGCATTTGGACTTGTAAATCGTGAGTTATAGTCGACGCAAGTTCGTGTTCACTGGTCGGCTATCACGTTCGTATCCATGTCTTTGTCTCCATCCATTCGCATCGATCCACATATACTTACCACTCATTTCGTATCGACTCCCTTTTATTGATGCTGCCTTGTTCGTATCGATTCGAAGTGTCCTATATTTTTCAATACGAACAGTATCGATTTGAAGTATTCCATGTTGATCGATACGAACTATATCGATTCGAAGCAACCCATGTTGATCGATACAAACAGTATCGATTCGAAGAATACTGCTACGCTCCATCCTGATCGATACGAAATCATCGTGTCAAACAAATCATCATGCATCTACCTATTCAATCCAAGTTTATATTCGCCGAGTCAAAATCCACTCAACCTTTCTCCCTGATCGATAAGAACATCTTGTTCATATCCATAGGCATCGATACGAACAAGGCTTCCCTAAGCATGCATCCATAAATATCTCAAACAAACGAACTCCATTCGACTTAAAATTTGAAACATAGTCATCGTTCCCAATCGATCCCGTCTTAATTGGAGCCCGGCCAAATTTTGACGATATCGATCATGGCCTTGTTTCCAATCGATCTCCAATCATGATATCCTTTCTTTCCAACCAATCTATTGATATCCGGCCTTGACCAAAAGGTGGGATAACAGATTTCGTAATCACTAATGTGGTAATAATCTACAAAAACAATGTAGAAATGTAAAAATACCTAAGAGTGATTGATGTTCGGTATTTAAGAAGCAGCAGTCGAGGAATCTTATCCATCCATATGAACTACTAAATCCAAATTCGATGGTAGTATGAAACGCAACTGTAAGCAAAAACAACTCTGTCATATTTTAGTAAAGGATGCAAATGTAGAAACAAAGTAAAAAAACAACTTAACCCAATAGAAATAAAGGATGCAAATAAAATATCTTCAGACAACAACCGAACTTCACGGTTAATATCAGAATTGAAATCTGCAAAAATCACCATATTCACTAAGTAAATAACTGTAACTGCAAATATACATTTTTTGTAGGATTTTTTGAATGTTCAGACCTTGATCCTCTCTTCCTTTAAAAAAAACCAAGACGGGTTCAGGTCATTGGATTAGACCTACAATAATATCATAAAATTTATACAACTATTATGACTAAATAATATAACTTAACCAACTATCAATAATCATAAATATATATCTATCATATATATTAAGGAGCCACGGCTCAGAATTGAAATCTCAACAAGCTAGAAAATTTCATAGCAAAGAAAAAAATCAGACCTATTGAAAATAATAACCAAAACAATCTTATAAAAGTCATATTATAAAATGACATCAGATGCTAAATAATCAAAAACAAAATTATCTTACATAAATTTCATAGTAAAAAGTGGAATCATATATGATTAAAAGCAGAACAATCAGTAAAAAATTCATAAGTAAACCGAAAGTAGAAGATAAGGATCGAAAACATGGAAATAACAAATATCTGAATTCATTTGGTAAATGCAGATACTCATTGCTGAATAAAAAGTTGCAGCAGAGTTACAGGATTATTCTACAGAGAGTAATGAATGAAGTGGTCAATGGTAATAAATTTCAAAGACAAACCTATGGTACCGAATAACTAATATGAAAAAGAGTGATTAATTCATATATACTACATAAACCTCGAAAGTTTAATCTGGCGTTTGTTAGTGTCTTTACATATTAACAATAGTTAACTGAATGGTTATTGCTTTACAAAAAATCATCTGATTCAATGAAATTATCCAGATTAAATAATGTGTATGCCTTCTGAACTTGCCAATATTACAAAATAGGATTTAGAATCGTCACTTTTTCTCATGACTTCAAACCTTGTTTCTATCCTTTTATGTTTACACATACACATATAAAACATATTGTTTCCTATATGCGTTAAGTTAGTTAACATGGTCATTTTAATTGATGTGACTGAACTGAGTCAATACATAATTTATTTTTTAGAACAACATGGACAATGGCATTGAGAATTCATTTATAATCATATAAAACTGAATCACTAAAATAAATTTAGAAGAAAAAAAACCTAAGAAGAAAAATGAAACTTTGATTTGATAGATAAATAAGTGATTAGCAAGTTTGAAAACATAAAAAAGTACCAAATTGATTAGAATTGGAGCAAGATAAATAAAGTACAATGATTTCATAACCTTCAATTCTATCAAAAGAACAATCATAAGCTAGTACACAAATATTAAAATAAAAATTGATTTGAATTAGTAAATTAATGGCATGAAGCAAAAGGAATATTTGCCGCATTACTAATGTATTATTTGAACATAACGAAAAACCGATTTCTATACAAAAGATGTTGATGAGGCATGACCAAAAGTTGCAATAAAGTTAAAACTAAGTTCAGACTCAAGCAACATACATGTAAGCAATTAATGCATTCTTAACCTAATCTCCCACCGCATAAATTTAAAGCAAATTCTAAGGATATGGATATCACAGAATCCATATTTGTTTATATCATATATGGAGGATATAAAAATAAATAGCAAAGATAAACTTTCCAATTTAAGTTTATAGGCATAATTGGTTCCAATTTTCAATTGAATTTTTTAAAACATTAGTGGATATCAAAATCGGTTAGAGAGTGGAAAAAAATAACGAAATTGAATTAAAATAAATAAAAAACTTTGATTTTGTATTCTCGATTTATGTTTAAAATATATAATTAAGCTAGCATACAAAACTTGTAGTAAAAAGATAGATTTTTAGAGAATGAATTAACGATAAAACTGAAATAAAATAGATCGAAATCTCAGGCTTCATTATCTATTGATAAATTGTAATTAAATTAAACACATCAAAATTAAAGAAACTAAAGAAATAGAAGGAAATAAATAACTAATCATATATATGATTTTCTTTGATCGATTTCTCTTTAAAAAGCATGTAACCAAAGAACTGATGTAATTAAACCTTAACAATTAGCAGGTAGAGAAATAAAATGATTTGTTTCTAAAAATCATGACATTAACTCCTTCAAAATCACATGCAAAAATAAAATGAGTATGTAAGCAACTGAACAACTCAAATAATATTGACCCTAAACTAAAATTAAACCATATTCTTGTAAAAGACAAAATGATGCATAATATATTACAACTTTATAAGTGGTAAAGAAATAAGGCATAATAAGGCATTTATATAGTAAATATACTTAGGACTGCGTAATTAGTTGAATATAACAAAATGGAATTTATAACCAAACGCACATGATACTAATGATCTACTAGAATAATTACTTTTGGTTTGGGAATCTCCGTGAACAAAATCAATGATATAAAATACAGTTAAATGAATTCTAAAAGTAACAACAAATTTATAAATGGCAATTGAAAGCTTGAGATGTAGATAGCAAAAGTGAACATAGTTATAAATTTAACGTAACATCATCTTGGATATGTTTAAGTTCATTTTGTGGATCTATGAATGAGAATTCCAAATGAACTTTTACTCTCAGGAAGACCAAAAAGAACATTATTTATTTTTTGTAAATTTGAAAATAAATGTTACCCATACCTTCATGCATCCATTATCCATAGCTGACTTTGCATCAAGAAAAGTCATTCCTATTATAGAAGAATTATTAGCAATTTATCATTTTCCTCGTAATATTTTTTCGAGCTTAAGATTCCCCAGAATTATACATGTAAAAATCATTAAGTCGGTAAAAATAAATAACTATATAAATTTAATCAAAGAACAAAAAGATCCAGTAGAGGCTGCATAAAATTAATAAGATGCGAACTAATATGTTATGTAGTATAGTCATTGTTGGTACCAAAATTGGGCATAACACTCTTCGGAAGTTTTTGAAGAGATAATAAATGAAGAATATAAATTGAAAATGAGGATTATCTAACAAAAACTCCAATTAACAAGAATATAAATGCGAAGACAAGCGATTTATAGTGCTTCGGCGTGTTGCCTACGTCCACTGTGAAGTTTTTGCAATTTATTGATTCTCTTTCAATGATTACAAGTGATTACAGCGAACAACAGCAAAATACAACTTGGAATTCGAATTTGACAACAAGAATATGATGCAAATCTCGTTCCGGCAGAGTCTGGGCTCTTCAGAATCAAAGATCCTTTCTCTGTAGGTTTTGGGGCTCTATTTATAAGCGTAGGAGGCTGATATTTCGATCAAACTTCGGGAGACTTGTTCTGGCATGTGAGTGGGCCCATGCGACCAACCTCAGGAAGTTTCGACTCGATCGGCGATCGATACGAAGTCATTTCGTATCGATCAAGATGACGTCCAATCGAGCTGAAATTTGGTGGAGACATTCCTCAGCATGCACGCAAGCTTCTGTGAAAATTTCATGGCATTTGGATCAATGGATCATGAGTTATCGTCGATACGAAATGGGGTTTCTTGGTGGCTGATTGGTTCGAATCCACCATTTCGAATCGATCCCTTCGGCTCCATCAACTCACGTGGTCATGTGATGATGTGGCACGCATACTTCGCCTCGATCCGGTCTTTACTCCGAGTTGACCGCATCGACTCCATAAATCTCGCCTCGTTCGTATCGAGGGATGACACGTCACCCTGGTCTATTGACTCGATGGATTCGAATATGGCCTTACTGATGGATTCAAACTACTGATGTTCAATGGTTACGAACAAATCTTTCCTTGATGGACACGAAACCAATCGACGCGAACTAGAACCTTTCGATGAATACGAAGTAGGATAACCTAATGGATACGAAATAGGACAATCTGACGGATACGAAGTACCTTGCCCATAATGGGTTCGAAGAGAGATTTCCACGATGGATACGAAGTAGTGACCGTTGCCTCAGTTGATGGATGCGAAAGGCTCTATCTACGATGGATAGGAAGTAGGGAGATGCCAATGGATTCGAATAAGGAAGTGCTGGCCGATACAAAGCACAGCTTTATGATGGGTACGAAGTCCATCGATACGAACTCGATGGGTTCGAACACAGCCAAGTTCATCGATACGAACCAGTGCTCTTCGATGGATACGAAACCGCTGGACCCATGATCGATACGAAGTCGATCGATACGAACTAGAGCTTGATGATCGATACGAAACCGGAGCTTTTCCCTTCAACTTACATCCATCATAACTTGAGCATACAAACTCTGATTGACTTGAAACTTGAAAAGTTGGCTCTCTTGGCTTTGCTAGTCATGTCTTATCAATTATGGCTCAATCTGAACTTTTGATCAAAAATTCACCGATATCCATAGCGAACCTTCGTACATCTAATATCCAGGAAGAGTGATCCATGGCTTTCAATCAGTTCCTTGGTATCTCGACCTTGCCAAAAGGTGGGATAACATTTGCCCCCGAAAGTACGTCATGTGGAATCATGACATGCTTTGAAAAGCTGTAGTTTCTCTTTGAACGATCGTCGTATTTTTTGCTAGAAGTTGTACTCCGTATTGCTGCCAGTTATTTTGTATGTTATATTGAATTTCGTATCGATCCTCTCCTGAATCGACGCGAAATTTGAGTTGCAATAACGTTTGACAGTTCTTTTTATGGAGTTCTTTCATATCGATCCTCTCTTGAATCGATGTGGAAGGTTGAAAGATTGACTTCGCATCAATAAATTAAGAATTCGTTGAATGCGAAATGTTCATTCGCATCGATGGTAGTGTTTGAGTCATGATGGATACAAAATCGTGGTTTGTATCGATGATAATGTAGATGGAGTCATGAACTTGTTGATGCGAACTGGGGCTTCGAGTCGATGGGCTCCATCGTCTTCAGCTGTTCTTGCCATGCGCTTCGCATCGATAGATTCACCGTTCATTTTGAACCGATAGAATTTTTTTATCAAATGGAGTCGAACAGGGCGTTCGACTCGACTCGTGTTTTGACCGGTTGCGACCGGTCAAGTGGACTGGGAGGCGAATCAACCCAGTCTCTTCCTAAGTTCCATATAAATAGCTAGGACTTAGCCATTTTTCACTTTTTTACTTTTCACTGCCGTCTCTAATCTTCGTATCGATTCGAAACATCGAAAAAGATAGAACTGCGTCACGCCTTCGATTCGACGAGATTCATCCCTTAAATTGTTCAAATCCCACTTTCAAATTAGGTAATCAAACATGAATCCAAGCAACGAAACTATTCCAGTTCTACTCTTCCTTCATTGATTATCCATTCAGGTAACTGATAAAGCCAGATCTGGTTTGGAGAAGAAAGAGTGGGGAGGACAAAATCGAATCGATCTGGGGACTCGTGTTCGAATTGATGAAGGCAGCAATATTTTTCTTTGGATTTCGCATCGATCCCTGGGATGCTCTAATGAAGATGATGTAGTTCGTACCGATAGTTATGGTGATGGACCGTATCGATACGAAATGATCGATACAAAAAAATAGGTTGATGGTCGATTCGAAGCCCTTAATTTTAGATTGATACAAACTACATCTCTATAATCGATACGAAAAGTATCGACTCGAACGTGATCGATGTTAAGTTGAGGCCTTCCTGATCGGTATGAACCTGGCAACTAAGGATCGATTCGAAGTCATCTCAACTTGATCGATACGAAATCGTCCCTTGACCAACGATTCGAAGCGTGGCCCCTTGTATCGATTCGAAGTGATATCCCGATGGATTCGAACGAGCTTCCTGTGATCGATTCGAACCCTTCCTTTGATGGATACAAAATTTTTAGCAATTGATAGCATGATTCCGACGAGCTTGATCCTTGCATATCTGGGTTTAACTATTAAACTACACAATTGACTATCCTTTCAAAGCTCGTCGATGGAACTATAACTTAACACCAAGATAACGAACTTTAACTCGAATCGATTACCAACATCTGGATAATACGGTTGTGACGGTCAGTGATGACGGTCACTCCTACTGGACTCTGATTATCTTTGTTGCTTGCAAGTTTTCTTTAATTCTGCAAAATCTTTCCCAGTAATGCACAGCACTGCACAACACACACTCTTACACGTGGGGAATACACGGGTTCTTTATCGCCTAATGATAATTTCTCATAAGTTAGCCAGTTATGGAACCATCAAGTTCGCAGCCGCAAGAAATCCAAAGTACAATTCCTCCGAGACTCGAAATTCCGGACATTGAGCCCGAAGTCATTTTCCCAGCCCCAGACGAATTACCCGATGCATCTTTCATTGCCAATCCATCGGACTCCGTTCGATCCAACGTCTCTGAAGATATGCTAGGGAGAATATGCTTCAGGCATGGCCTGTCAATGGATGACATATTATTGCCGGGACCAAATGACAGACCACACAATCCGCCAAAGGGATACATCGCATTCAATCGTCACGTGTGGGCAGCCGGAACGTTCCCACCGTTCAATGAGTATATAAGAGAAGTATTATCTTATTTTGGGGATCGCCATATCTCAGCTACACCCAAATGGATATGCTTCAGTGAATAGCTTGTTCATCGTCTTTATGGAGTATCTTCATCGACCACCGATCCTGATTGAGATCAGATATCTGTTCAACTTCAAAAGCCAAAATGATAACCCATCCTTTACATTCTTGGAGGTAGTAAGGAACTGTCAAGTGGTCACTGGGTCCTAGACCAGGCTAAGCTACTTCAAGACGGAGTGGTTTTACATTAGATGCCCCCCAGGGTTTGCCCGGCGATGGTTATTCAGACGTGAGTATAGCTGAGTTCTCAAATAATCATTAAGGCGATTGCAGTTGAAGCGAAACTTATATTCTTTCTTTTTTTACAGCAATAATTCAGCGACCCGAAGGTGGATACTTCAAGGAGATAGTCCGGGTGCTTCAGGAAGTCCTGAGTGAAGATAGGAATATTGAATTCCTCTTGACGGATAGAAATCTCAGAATTCTTGGGTTGATCGAGCGGAAACAAAGTATAGTGCTCGACGGCGCATTAAAAACTGCCTCAAGAGAGCGAGTCAAACGAAAAAAGCCTAAAGTTGTCGTAATCGAGGAGGCTGATTCCGAGAGAACTCACACTAATGAGGAACCCCTAGGCGAACCTGCTAATGTAGCCTAGGACACCGAAGAACAAATTAAAGGCAAGGCAGCCGTTTTTAAGTTGCCTAAAAAGGGAAGATGGAAATCCGTCGTCACGTCCCAGCCCATTTCTGGAATTAGAATTTCGTAGGTGTCTCCCCCAAGTACAGAAAGTCATTACGAAGGGCTTGCCGATCTTCCAATCCCGGACGATGTGTCTTTCCAACATGATGCCGGGTTGGAGGAATTCCACCATACCTTAGAATTGAGCGAGCCTTTTCCTATTAGTGTGGTCGACACTTCCGGTTGGTCGGGGGGTTGCATATTCATACACATTTCACGGCACTACACAACCCTTAACTGTAGGTCATCTGTTTCGAAAAGCCACTAACTCTATTTTCATTTTGCTTCGCAGATACCATGACTGGACAAGGTTCGATGTTGAGAAGTCTTCGACAGGCTCATAGATCTTCCACATATTACGAGTCGTAAAGAAGGGAAGGGGATAGAGATTACGACCGTGGATACTCTGGATATTCTAGCCAAGAAAGATATGACAGAGATAGGGATTACAGACGTCGATCTCGATCTCGCACTTCTCCTCCCAGAGCTCCTGTACAACCTTCCGTCTATGTTTCTCGTCCTTTCGGATCTTCGCGGCACAAGTCAGCTTCCCAGTCTTTTAGGTCCGAGCCCCATCGTCCCTGATCTGAGGCAATAACCCCAGTGGTTGCGGAACAGCCTCCTACGGAAATTTCGGAGGAAGGAGCGATCAAGCTTGCTCAGTTAAAGAAGGACTTCCTGAACATTTGTTTTGATAACTACATTTTCCCTCCTCATTTGAAAAGAATCCCGGTGGAGGCTGAGCAGATGGTGCACGATTATGTGCATGACTTCTATTCCCAGTATAAGGCATGGGCTAAAGAGGCTGAGAAAGCGTCGCCATTAGCCTTTGAACGAGCAGCCACCATCGAGAAGCTACAAGCCGAGTTAACTCAAAAGGGCCGTATTATACAAGTGCTGAACATGGAAGCCGAGTCATCTCGAAAATCAGAGATGGAGGCTCTTAAGAAGGCTGATGAAGCTCAAGCGGCTGTGGACAGAATGAAGAAAGAGCATTATGTTACGGTGGAAGACATGGGCCACCGAAACACCATTGTAACCACCGAGAGGGATGCGGCCTTGAAGGAGCTTAACAAGCTAAAAGTTAAATTTGCCGAAATTGCTAAGGATAGGGACGACGCGAACAATGCGGCCCAGGAAGCGTGTGAATAGGCTGTGGTGCTTCGGACTGATCGAGACGCGGCGATGGCTAAAGTACAGGCGGTCCAAGCCGAAGTCGATAGAAAAATTGAGATTGCCGAGTCCAAGATGGAGGCCGACATCGAAGACCTCCTCATCACTTATAATGCTAATGTGTTAAAGCACAGGAATTTGGCTTGGCTCGAGAATTATTCGGTACATCTTCATAGTGCTTGGGGCCGGTTGATTGAGGAGGAGAAAGCAGCGCATCCGGATGAGTCAATCGACCAATTTGAGCTTGAAAACCGGTTGCTGACCGAAGATGAAAAGAAAGTCCTTCATGATGCCATAATTTCTTATGAGAAAGAGATGGTCGGCGCCCGACATCAGGAGGTCGGGGAAGGTTCAGGTATTGAACACCATGCTACAGTTCTTGAGATCGCCGCTCCACCCCCGTCAGAGCCTACATCTGCGGTTGATTCACAATCTGTCCCAGCCTATAACCCGGAACAACCGCAGCTATCTCCTATCCGGGAGCATGTTTCTGAAGCCGCTCAGTCATCAGCAGGCCAAGTTGAGGAAGGTACTCCGAACATATCTCAAGTGTGTTCCAAATAGAGAGTTTGTTTTGAAGCGATTACTAACAACTTCTTCTTATCTTTTCCCAGTGACTGGAATTGCGCTGATTTCTGCGACTCAAGAATCAAGTCAAAGGCAGAAGGCCATCACTACCGAGACGGCTGTCGTGATAACAACCGTGTCAACTGAGATGATGTAGGGGAGCACACTATCTCTTGATGAGAAAATGGTGAGCGAACTACTCGGCCAACATGATGGCTCCTTCACAGACTTGTCGTTCATCATTAGTGGACTCCCGCCAGCCTCCATCTCTTCAGTGCAGACTACAAATGCCCCCAACCAGCCCAAGAAATTCGTGATGAAGAAATTCTGGCCGAGATTAATGTTGAATTAGAGCTTGCGGGGCAAGGTGGTAATGGTGGTTGTGATACGGCGGTGCACGGCCCAACGCCTCTAAGGATAATATCACCAGGTGGTACTGTTGTTGATACCCGAGTGTCTGTCCCATCTTCCGTTGCAGATCCAGTCCCTCCAACTCCTCCGGTAGGCAGTATAAACCTAGAATCAAGCTCAGAGGAGGACGTTGACATTATGCCCCCAGCTGGAGAGCAACCATCGGAGGGGAAAAGCTCAAAATGGTAGATCTCTAGTGAGTTTGAGGGTTCTCCGTTGAAGAGAAAACTGAGGAAGAAGAAATAGATTAGCCACCTAAGCAAATTTTTGATAGATAGGAACTTGTTTTTGCTTCTCATTAGTAGGCCATGTATAGATGCAGGTTCGGCCCCTGCTAGTAGGAATTTTTTGGAAGAACTTGCATATAAGATCTTGTTTCCAGTTAGTTGAAATAGAATTTAGCTTTCTTCATTTCAACTGTTTTTCTTGCTTTACTTGTTTAAGTGTTGTGATGATCAGCTCATGACCGCACCTATTACAGATCTTGAGCACACGTCCGCGCTCCGGGGACATAGAATAATTTGCAAGCGATAATATGGTTCGCGCTCCGGGAATCCGATAATTATCGATGTCTATGGCACAGTTCGCACTCCGGGAACTTCGAGTTGATACTTACACTTCAATTTGCACTCTGGGAATTTGGAGTTAGCGTTTACGTTTTGGTTCGCTCTTCGAGAACCTAAAGTCGATGTTTATACCCCAATTCGCACTCTGGGAATTTGGAGTTAGTGTTTATACTCCGATTCGCACTCCGAGAACCTGGAGTCGATGTTTACACTCCAATTCGCACTCCGGGAATTTGGAGTTATCGTTTATGCTTCGGTTCGTACTCCAGGAACCTAAATTTGGCTGACAGACGGTCAGTCACATCTGTTTAGGCTTTTTAGGAATTCGTTCACACTCTGGGAACGACGGATTTATCAGGATCGTGGATGGTCGAGTCACATCCACCGCTAGTTGACAAGTGAGGTCGTTAGATGGATGGGTCCATCCTCCTCGAACTTGTTTAAGATACGGTCGAAGTCGTTAGGCGGACGGATCCACCCTCTTCGAAACCGTATTTATAAGCTTTATACTTCAACTCACACTCTGGGAGTTTGAAGTTAGAATTTATACTCTGGTTCGCGCTCCGGGAACCTAGAGTTGAGGTTTATACTCCAATTCGCACTCTGGGAATTTGGAGTTAATGTTTATACTCCAGTTCGCACTCTGGTAATCTGGAGTTAATGGAAGGATTGTCGTGTATCAATCCTTTTAAACGTTGGTGTGGTGACATGCCCCCGAGCTCGGGTTTCACTTAGTGAGTGACCGGTCGTATCTCAATCACTCCCTATTTGAATAAATCCCACCGTATGATGGAACTTAGCTCTTCGTGCATCGTAATGTTGTATGTCATATTCAATAAATCACAGCTCTGGCTTGAAGATATAGCATTTTATTGCTGAAATAAGAAAATATGGCAAAGTCAGTTGCCTTATTACAAGTTCAAATTTTGAAATGCGAAAATAAAATGCAAAGGAATAAATGGGCTAAAACAAATAAAGCCTATCATGTATGCTAGCAACGGAGACTCTCGCTGTTTCAGGCTCTCGCCAGAGTAAGACCGTCAATGGTCGATAACTTGAATGTGCCATCTCCGAGCTTTTGTGAAATCACATATGGTCCTTCCCAATTAGGTTTCATGTGTGAAGGAACAGGATAGATCATCTTGAGTACGATATCGTCGAGTTCAAAGGTTCGTGGCCGGACCTTGGCATTGTATATTCAGGCAACTCGACTCCGATACGCGGCTGCCCTTAGATCAGCCTCTTCACGCTTTTCATCGAGTAAATCCAAAGATTCAGCAAGTAGTATGACATTCGTTTTCGGATCATAGTACGTCACACGATGAGAAGACACTTCCATCTCAGCTGGAATAAAGGCTTCCGAGCCATAAGATAGAGAAAATGGAGTGTGTCCGGTTGCAGTCTTGGTCGTTCGGTAAGCCCATAAAGCCACAGGGAGTTCATCAACCCATTTGCCCCCGGCCTTTTCCAGTCGTTTCTTTAGAATAGATTTGATAACCTTATTAACAGCTTCGACTTGGCCATTCGTTTGAGGGTGTGCAACTGCAGAGAACTTCTTATGGATATGGAATCGTTGACAGAAATTCTTGAATTCAACGCTGTCGAATTGGGCTCCGTTATCGGTGATAATAGTATGCGGGAGACCAAACCGACAGATAATGTTGCGTACTACGAAGTTGATTACTTTCTTCGTCGTGATTGCTGCGAGAGGTTCAGCTTCAGCCCATTTGGTGAAGTAATCAACTGCGACGATGGCGTACTTCGTGCCACCTTTGTCCAAAGGCAACGTACCAATTATGTCAATGCCCCATACTGCAAACGGCAAGGGACTGACCATTTGGGTTATCTCAGTAGGTGGGGCACTAGGAATCCGAGCATGTTTTTGGCATTTATCACATTTTCTGGCGTAGTCTGCTGCGTCACGGTTAACAGTAGGCCAGTAATACTCGTACCGGAGTACTTTTTTGGCGAGTGCTTGCCCCCCCAGTGTGATCGCCACATTCTCCTTCGTGTACATCATGTAACACTCGTTTGATTTTGTCGTGCGTGATACAACGGAGGAGAGGAACGGAATATCCTCTTCGATACATAACTCCGTTTTGAATGATGAACCGCGAGGCTTTTCGAAGAATCTGTCTCTTCTCACTCCTGCGCTCAGGCAATGTCCCATGCTCAATATAATCTCGATAAGGGGTCATCCATGACTCCCTACTGGAAGTAGTCTCAAAGGTGAAGTCAGTTTCCGTTTGATTAATGCTCGGAGAGGATAGAGTTTCAACGGGGACGAGCCCTAATTGCCGAGCTTTGCCCGTACTTGCTAACTTTGCCAACGAATCGGCTTTCTGATTATGCTTTCGGGGTATGTATAAAAATGGAATAGTAATCAAACTAACCAAGCACTTCTCGAATCAGGTAGATAAGCAGCTAGCCTTCGATCTTTCACCTGATATTCACCCCGGACTTGGCACACAACTAATTAGGAGTCACAATAGATTTCCACAGCGGTAATTTTCAGATCACGAGCTAGCTTCAACCCAGCAAGTAAAGCTTCATATTCGGCTTCATTATTGGTCGCACGGAACTCGAACTTTAAAGCATAGCATATGGATCGGCCCTCGGGGGTTTCAAGTACTACCCCAGCGCCCGAGCACCGATCGTTGGATGCACCATCAGTGTGTAACTTCCAGATATACTCAGGAGATTTGCTGGTCTCAGACAAGTCTTTAGGAACAGTAAACTCGACTATAAAATCTGCTAGGACTTGACCGTGAATAGCTTTCCTCGGAGTGTAAGTGATATCGAATTGAATTAGTTCGATGTTCCATTTGAGTAACCTACCAGACGTCTCAGGCCATGTGAGGACCTATCGTAACGGCTGATCGGTGTACACAGTGATGGGATAAGCCTGGAAGTATGGATGGAGCTTCCTCGAGGCAATGACTAAGCAGTAGGCTAATTTCTCCAGCTTCGGATAGTTTCTCTCAGCTCCGGTGAGTCGTTTGCTAACATAATAGACCGGTTTCTGAACTCGGTCTTCCTCCCGAACAAGGGCAACGCTGATTGCGTTTTATGATACTGTCAGGTAAAGATACAACTTTTCATGGTTGACAGGCTTTGAAAGAATCGGCGGTGTGGAAAGATGTTGAACCAATGATTGGAATGCGCCATTGCACTCCGGGGTCCATTCGAAGTTCCGCTTCCCTTTTCGGATCAAATCGAAGAAGGGGATGTACTTATCGATGGACTTTGATATAAACCTGCTTAACGCTGCTACCTTTCCGTTGAGACTCTGGACTTGCTTTATAGTTCTTGGAGTTTGTAAATTTCAGATAGCCCAGATCTTTTCGGAGTTGGCTACTATTCCTCTGGCGTTGACGATGAACCCAAGGAATTTTCAGAATGCAACTCCAAAATGACACTTAAGCGGATTGAGCTTCATCCGTATCTCCGAAGGATATTGAACATTGACTCCAAGTCTCTAACGTGGTCAGTGGAGTATCTTGAATTCACTAACATGTCATCCACATAAACCTCCATGGTCTTTCCGATCTGGTCAACGAACATCGCGTTAGCCAAGTGTTGGTAAGTTGCTCCGGCGTTCTTCAATCCGAAGGGCATGACTTTGTAGCAGTATAGTCCCAGATCGGTTACAAAGCTTGTATGCTCTTGGTCGGGCACATGCATGGGTATTTGATTGTAGCCCGAGTAAGCATCCATAAAAGATAATAATTCATGTCCGTCCGTTGAATCTACGAGTTGATCAATTTGAGGAAGTGGAAAGCTGTCTTTCGGACAAGCTTTGTTTAAGTCAGAATAATCAATGCACGTTTTCCATTTTCCATTTTCCATTTGGTTTCTGGACAAGTATAGGGTTGGATACCCACTTCGGGTATACAGAATCCCGGATAAACCCATTGGCTTTCAGCTTATCAACTTCTTCTTCAAGGACGGCATATCTCTCTGGATCCACACCGCGCCTTTTCTGCTTGACCGGGATATACCGCGGGTCAATATTCAGGGTGTGGCTCGCGATGTCCGGCGAGATCCCACACGTATCAGAGTGCGTCCAGGCGAATATGTTGAGATTCGTCCAGAGAAAATCAACCAATTCCTGTTGCATTTCTTGGCTCAACTGAGACCCAACCTTCAACATTCTCGAATCATCATCATCATCACCATCGATTGGAACATCAATCGTCAGCTCATCCGGGGAAGCCTGACTTTCAATAGATTCTTCCTTGTTTTCATTGTCTCTCAGGTCAAGATCCCTCCATGTTCGGCCTCAAGCACATGAAGCTCATCCTCCCTCCATGTTCAGGGAAGCCTGACTTTAAATTTAGATCCCTCCATGTTCGGCCTCAAGCCTGACTTTCAATAGATTCTTCCTCATCCGGGGAAGCCTGACTTTAAATTTTCGATCACCACACTCGACGAAAACACGATCAGCAAGTGCCATCTGGAAGCCCTCACCTCCCTCCATGTTCGGCCTCAAGAACATGAAGCTCGGCTGCACCCTTACCCTCGTGTTACGTGCGCAACTGACCACGAACGGCCCCCCCCCTAGACGCCACCACGTCACTCCATATTTGATCATGACCGTTGAACTTCAAGCTCTCGTCGTGCTCTACCACTTTGTAGTTGAGGGTTTTGTCTAAAAGTTGATGGATTTCGAGAAATCGAGGGATGAACGTTGAGCATTTCTGGCCTTCGGTTGTATTAGTGGCGGCTACACGTTGAAACTAGGGTTTTGTTTTTTTTTCTTTTATTTTTGTGCATTTTTGGGCTATTTATTAGGAAAAAATCGAACACTATTCATCCCGGAAATTCCGAACTCCGATTCACGCGCCGTAACCAGCGTTTCTAGGGTTTACCCCGCGTTCCGGATACAATGGAACAGGTTTCGAAAGCTAATTCGATCATCTGTGCGAGATATGGCAACAAACGTTCAATTTAAATCAAACCGATTTAAATCGATTTCTAGGCGTTTTAATTCGTACCGGACAAACGGTAAATCCAATTGACTTGAAATTTGAAACCTTACAATAATATCACATTACATATCCGATGAAACTGGTTTCGTCGAAATCCGAGACTTTTTGAAAAATGGCTATTTTAACTCGCCAAATTAAAATTAAAAACAATTCGATGCGTTTCGAGCTGCCACGATCAAACGATAACTCCGATTGACACGAAAATTGAAATCCGGTAATAACTAACTATTACGGATCCAATGGAACTGGTTTCGTTCAATTCTGAGACTGTTCAAAAATTGACTATTTTCACTAATCGATTTAAATATTAAAATATTCAATTTTCACAAATAAACTTTTAATTCAATTTTAAAAGTTCTAAAATATCGTTCTAACTCCCATATGATAAAATAAAATTTTACAAATCATTTTCAATCATATTTAACTCGATTTTCATTTTTTTTCCATAATTTAACATATTAAATTATTGATTTAATTATCCAATTAAATCCAATTATTCGAAATAAAATTTATTCGACTAATAAATTCGCCTATTAATATTTAAAATTAATTAAATATTCAAATTTTAATTAAATAAAATTCTGGGTCGTTACAATCTTCCCCCCTTAAAAGAATTTCGTCCTCGAAATTACTAAGTAAGAAAAATTACTGAATCTATTAACCTTCCCAAAATCCATAGTTAAACTTCTTACAATAACTTTACTAAGTTTTCAAATCATACTTAGTTATCTTTTCAAACCAAACTACTATTGTTTAACTTTCAACTCCAAAACAAAGTTAAAGTTTTCAAAAATTTTCCAATTTCCTCAAAAATTTTCTAACGCCTTAAATTTTCGGAAAAATTCGCCATAGTCTCCTTTGCGCGGCTCGATCCGAAAAAAAAATGACAGTATATATATCACAAATATACATCTCATCAAGTAATGAGGCATCCCGCAGGGAAAAAGTATAAAAGTACGGTATGTAATCCGAGATATGTACCTTATATTTTATTAGCAAGCATATACGGCTAATATAGCGCGAAAGCGAGCTCCAAATGCGAAGCAAACGCAATCCGCACCTACTAAACACTCAACAAACAACATGAGAACATGCATATATGAAAATAGTGTCAATACACAACATATAGCAACATAATAACTATATATGTCAACATAGCAAATGTAAACAAAACAACAAATGCTAACATCATCCAACTATCATTCAACTAACATCCATAACCAATAAATATTCATTCATATTCTTATTAATATTCAATGAAATGGTTTTCAATTTAAATCACATTGATTCATTAACAGTGGATGTTCTTACTAACATTCATTTTCAATTAGTTTATGTTCACTAATTCATATTCAAGTTGGTTCACTTCCAAATCGAATTCAATTCCATTTAAGTTTCACTTAATCTCCAATTGAATTTCAATTACTTTAACTTCCTATTTCATTAATGCTTAATGAATTATATACAATCAACTAACAATCATATAACAATCAATGTATATTAATTACAACCAAATTCCTTTGCTTATCAATTGGTTTAATTAAATTGATTTTCATTCAATTATTCAACTTTCAATAACAGTAGATTTTAATGAATTAACACTTACATCCATTATTCCATATCAACTAAATTCACATTCAATTGATTAACATTCAATCCATTAATTCAATTCAATTTCAAAAGTTGAATTTCATTTACATAACTTAAGTTCATATTTATCACTTCACTTTATTATTTTACTTTGATACTAATATCAACTTCATTCAACATCACTTAAGTTATACCTCCATTTTACAAACATCACTTGGTTTTACTTAACTTAAATTCCAACTTATAAATCAATTCAGATTCCAAATTCTAAAGTAAATTTCCATTTAACTTTAAATTCATTTTTATTTACAACTCATATTCATAAATATATTCATATAATTTCACTTCTCATATATATAAGTTTATTTCACAATTGTAAATCACTTTAATTATAATTCAATCCTTATAATTCTTTTGCTTATACAATTATTCTTTTATTTAGATTATTCAAACATCTAAACAATCAACTTATATACACCTTAATAATTTTTAAAAAAATTATTTCTTTATATATAAAATATAATCAAGGTAAAATTATTTCATTTACCCAATTTTAAACAATACTGTGTCGAATTGTTCTATTCAAGTGTTTAGAAACCCCTTCGGCATAGTCTTGCGGACCACGCTGACGAAAGTTCATATGCCACTCAACAAACCAATCATCACAATATAAAACAATTTTATATTTTCACTAACAAATACGCTCTCATAGCTATTATTACACTCAACTCATTCTAGAGCACTACTGACTCTATCTCTAATGAGTAATACCCAACAGAACCATGGTTGTCGCTTAACCATAAGCTCTGATACCAAATGTAACGCCCCGGAAATTTTCGACTTTCGAAAATTCAACATCGATACTCACTTTATCGACGGCCGAGAAATCGAAGGCCAAAAACCCGAAATGTTATGGTTTTTAAGAAAAGAAAAAGTAGAAAAGAAGAGAAGAAAAGAAGATAATAGAGGGAAGAGAAAACAGAAAATAGAAATTTTTAAAATAGAAGAAAAAGAGAATAGAGAACATAGAACGGAACAGAACAGAAAACAACAGAACAACATCAGAATCTCACAATTCGCAGCGGAACAACATATAATAATAAATCAATAATCTTTAAACAAAGAACTATATCAGTTATTACTTTTTATACATTTCATTACATCATATCATCAGAGTGTACAACAACAACATCAAACAGTGCAGCGGAAAAAGAAATACTATATAATTAGTAATACGCCATGCCATCCATCTTGCCTCCAGCAACTCCTGAATATCCAGAATATCCTGATAAACCTAACTCTTAACTGCCCGTGTGGAAATTGGTGGGCACCCAGAGTTTAGGAAGGAAAACAATAAACTCCGAGTCAGTCATGTGACTGGTGTGAGAACTCAAAACAGTTTATTTATCTTTAAAATCAAAATAGAGGAATATTTTTAAAGTCAATTCGCAATGCTTTTAAAAATGAGACTACCATAAGGCCTCCCGCACACACACACAATGCAAACGCAGAATCGGAGGAGATTTCTCCTTATGATAGTCAAAGATGCTTGATACGCATTTAAAAAGAACATTTGATATTATTACTAGTGCATAGTGTAGGAAAAATTTACTTCGAAAGTAGAATATAAATCTTAGCCAGCATAGACATTTCGAACTATGCCTACTATAGCTAACTATGTTCAATAGCAGGTTACCGCCACATTCCATAGCAGGTTATACAACTAAAACCGTACAAGTCTCGTATTGTTTCTTTGGATTTCCAACGAATGATCAGGCCAAGGAACTTCCCATTGCCACATGAGAATGCCTCTGGATGGACATCCCCGAGAACCAAACCGGATCTCTACCAACACAAGGCCGGGTTACCCCTAACTGAGTAACAACTGACCGAATATGCCATCCCCCGGTCCTTTGGGACCTTTCACCGAGCGCTCGAAATCAATTCACACAATCATAACAAAGTGTTTTCAACATGAGTAAGTATCTGGGCTCCATACCATGATACCACCCTTTTCCAGAAGGAAATGCACACATCCTAAAGGGCGCTACCCCTCATAACCTTGCCGCATCTTTCCTGTTTTGACCATTCCCGAGGTGTGAGGCTCGACGAAGTCACGTCCACAAAAACATACTTTATACAAAAGCCATGCTTTGGGTCAACAAATGATCATAGAAATGATCACCAGGATAGACGATCAAATAAACGATCCTATCACAAAAAATCAACACAATGATCATTTACAGCAACACTCAGCATGTCACATTACCAAATTGGGAATATATCGCTGATAACATTCAACTACATAACCTCTGAGCTCGTACGTCTCAGAGAAGGGTGTTAAGCTAAAAGAATAAATTCTCCGCCACCAACAGAAATATATTTGAAAGAAATCGGCTTTATATCTCAACTTGTAATGTCAGACATACAATCCATACAAGTCTGTTCCGGGCTCGAACAAAACCGAAGGCACTTTTTACAAAGCCCTTGCAATCCGGGTATTCACAATCCCGATCGAATTTCCCATCACTTAAGGAATCTCTATACCAGGAGCTACCCAGTGCAGAGACAATCGATAGGTCATCCTATCGCTTTCACAAATACTCGGTCTTCAACACCGATCTTCAATGCAATTCACAACGACGTATCACATATTCGGAATGGGTTATACGACCCCATGGTCTTTCCCGGTTAACCCGAATAGTGAGCGCTTATTCAAAAATAAGTGTAGCATTCACATTCAAACAAATCACATCTAATACCCATTCAAAGGGAAATATTGATAGTCGGCTATTGAACTATCAATTGATATGCACACATCACCAGTTTCCAAATAATTTTCCAAATTATTTATTTTCCAAAATATCTTTACAAGATATAAAATTTCACACTTCAAAAATAAATCAATATTTATTTTTAAACAAATTCTCCTTTTCATTCATAAATTCCATAGTGAATTTATAATCCAAAATATCTATGAATATTCGATTTCGATTATTCATTTCAATTTATCTTCAAAAAAATAAATTCTTAAGATATTCACTTTATATTGGAAAACATTTCCATACTTACTTATTTATAAGTAATTCACAAATTTTATTTATTTTCAACACTTAGAAAATATTCAATATACTTCAATCGAAATTAAGTATATATTTCATTCTTTAAGGAAATCATTCTCTTAAACATATTTATTTGGGCCAAAACGAATATTACGTAAAACATTGTTACGACAACCCAAAATCACTAGTATAGGGATTCGAAATTAAAATAGATATATAAATCCCAATACTATACAAAACATTTCCTTTCGGAAATCATTTACTATAACAACAGTGTTATAGTCCACCATTTCCTTCTATTTCTCGAAAACGTCTATTTCAACAATAAATGTTGAAATCTATGGTTTCGAATCTCAACACATTTTAAAACATCGTTAGATCGTTTTAATTCTGTTTAAAATATCACATTCAAAACAATTTCTTTAACATATTATTCACTATTCAAAAACGTGAATATTTTTTGTTAACAAATTTCATCCTTTTATTCATTTCATTTTAAAGGATTATTCACAGTTCAAAAACGTGAATATAACTCCATTAATAGGTTATAACAATTTACTTATCAAAATAAGTCGTTTGTGAATTTATAAAACAACGTTTATGAATTCCATTTCTATTTATTTTATAACATCTCCTTTTATAAATTCCTTTATCAACCTATTCACTTTATAACTCAATTATAAACCAAAGATTCATATTATAAGTTAAATGCTTATAAAACGATTATTTTACAAAATCGTTTCTTTGAACGTCATAATTATAAATCTTATAACTTATAAGATTCAATTATTCATCCAAATATATTCTTTTAATGACTTTATAAATTTTATAAACCTACTGTTTATAAAATTCCATTTATAATTTCACCGTTTATAATTCTATAAATTTCATTCATTTATGAAATTCATTCACAATTCATTCTAACACTTATAAAAGCTCGTTTTATAATTTCAACGTTTTAATTTATAAATATCCATTTATAAATTTCTTATATAAATCAATTTATATTATTATTTCAAAACGTCTTTAATCTCCTTTATAATTTTACCATTTTGATTTATAAAATAATTAAATTTTATAAATCCTATATTTAAACTTTTCACAATAAGTTCAAAAATCCAATTTAAACTATTTTATGAAATCATTAACCCTATATTTTCAAAAATCAACTTTTAACTATATTTCTCAAAAATCATAATTTTTATAACATTAAAAATTATACGTTTATTTATTTAAAATGGATCAATTTCCAAACATATAGTATATTTTCAAAAATCACTTTATAAATCATTTTAAAATTCCAAAATTTGGTCTAGTGATGCTACACACCAAATAGCCAATCACGACAACAACGATATCATATATCGATATGATAATCCATCAAATATCAAAATATCTGAAATCAAATAAAAACTATTGAGGAATCCAGTTGGATCCCTCCAACCTGTTTTCCTGCATCCACAAATATTAGCACAATACCAATTTCGCTCCAGTACGAAATTATCGCGGTATATGGGATTTAAAATATTATCCGCTTAATAGACGGCGCAATAGGGTCTCATCCGCCAAACAAAAATGCGGGAAATCAATAACTCCAATATATACATATGCCAATATATATATATTGCTATTATATATAATACCAATTTCACTGTTTATGAAATATTCGCGGTATATGTTTTTAATAAATAACATCCACTTACTAACGGCGTATAATGTCTATTTTAACAATCAATAGATAACAATCATCATTCAAACATGCATTCAAATATTTTAAATCTAACTATTTAAAATAAAATCGAAACTGATTCGATTGAGTGAGAAGTTCTCACCTTGATTTTATTTCCGTTTTAGCGATTTATTTCGAATAAAATTAAGCGCGCGTTTAATTTTACCTAAAATTCTCACTAACTCCAAACGACTCCAATCCAATTCCATCGCGTAGTGCTCGTCCATACGATTCCAACGCAACTAGTTTCGCGCGTTTTCGACCTCGTATGAAAAAGTTATGAATATTTGAAGTTACACGATTTAAACAATAATTAATTTACAACTTATATTATAATTTTAAACCTAACTTTAATCTGGGCCGTAGGATCTTCAACACCCTCATCCTAGCCATAGGACGCAACCCCCCTCCCTCTCTTCTTCACGCGCACAACTACAGGAAGCCGAACCCATTATCATTTTCTAGGGTTTAAATTTTCGATCACCACACTCGACGAAAACACGATCAGCAAGTGCCATCTGGAAGCCCTCACCTCCCTCCATGTTCGGCCTCAAGCACATGAAGCTCGGCTGCACCCTTACCCTCATGTTGCGTGCGCAACTGACCACGAACGGCCCCCCTAGACGCCACCACGTCACTCCATATTTGATCATGACCGTTGAACTTCAAGCTCTCGTCGTGCTATACCACTTTGTAGTTGAGTGTAACGACCTGTAAGATTTTTATAAATTTATTGATTATTAACGTATTCAATTGGATTTTTGGTGAAGTTTTAAATAGATTAGTTTGCAAATAAAAATTTAGTATCTGGAATGCGTCCAATTAAACATAACAAACTGTGAATTTTCGTCCAAATATGAAAGTTTATTTCGAGCGTAAATTTACTTCAATTAAAAACAGTTAAAAAGTGACGAAAATAAAACATTTCAAAAACCTAAATAATTTTACATAGAAAATTTCTAGATCCCCTTCTGAGTGAGACGTCATCCTTCGTTTTTCCAAATTCGGACTTATACTGCTCCGTTTACCTTATTTTGTCAGATTAGCAGCATTTCCGGGTACCGATCATCGACTTTTGATCGGATGATCTTTCAACTAATATCTGTATACCATTGTGATCGTCTCTTCGTGCTGATCTCAATAGTATATTTATTTCTGTATTTTGAAGTCCGATGCACAACGGAAGCAATAAAATTGTTCGTTGTAACGGTACCCTAAATTGTTACTTGACTTTTCCTTTTTGCGTTTCAAGAATTTAAACGTGCTGGCCTGATTTATTGCTTTAGATTTTCAGCTAAATTTGAGGGGACAGTTGCCACACCTTTGGAAGTGTGAACGTATAAAGTGGAACGGCTCGTTTCTTCTAGGAGCATTTGTCATAACATTCAAACTTTATACGCTTTGCACCCATAAATCTGAACGAATAATAAACGGCCTCTAGCTTGGATTATGACATTTATTTCATAATTTATTTAGTTTAGCCGTTGCCTTTCCCATCAATATTTACGTTCCTACGTTTGTGGCTACTTGTCTTTTCTCCTTCACTGTGCAACATATATGTATTTGAGTAAACTGCACGTTTCATTTTATATTCTTCTTCCCTTTCTTATTCATTCTTTCTCTAAGAATCTGTTCACAACTTCTTTTCTTCTCTCGGCCTCATCCCGTCATCCAACCCTCCAGCACCTCATCAAGGCAAAACCGCACACCTCCCCTCTCTTTTCTAGCATCCCAGCACGCACCGAGCCACCTTCCTCCTCGCCAACTCAAGCTACCCAAAGGCACGACCGCCACCTTTCCTCCTGGCAGTCCTATTCTCCATCACTCATCACCGAACCACCCAGTAGTGGCCAACTCGAACCACTCTCTCTCCCTAACCTCTCGGATAGTCCTCCACCACGGCATCACCGCCGACTGCATCCCGCCACCGCAGCTTCGGCCTGACCTCCTTATCAACCACCGTCGGTTCACCCACACGTGCACCTTCCTTAAACCCCATAACGGTCGTGTATCCCACTGTATCCTTCCTCCGAGCCCTTCACCTCTTCTTTGTATCAGGTACTTTATACATATCTATATTTGCTACAGTGTATTCATGGGCTTTAGCGTGTGTTATTTTATATTTACAAATTTAATTGTGGAAAAACTTTGTATATGTAAATATTCACATACAGAGTTGTTATATATGCTTAAGTTATATAAGATTTATTTATATCGGTTTATATATAAAGTGAGAAAGATACGGCTTTTATTTTGTATATATAAACAGCTGTTGTAGTATTATTTATTATATATGCACATATATAAATATTAGTTTATGAAGTTTCTAACAAAGCATACAGTTACATCAAACTATATTACATATATGTACTAATTTTTATAATATAGTGCATATGCATATTAATATGCTTAAGCCTAGTCGTCATTACTAGTGTACTGGATATACATTTATATTTGTGGGCTTTAAAAAGGGTTATGGTTATAATACATTGGTCGTGAATAGTGGTCATATATATGGGTTACTTTAGTTTTAAAAACTGTGGAACAGTTCAAATCCTATCCTATAAAGTCTGTTACATTTTAAAGATTGTTCGCTATTTTATATTTGAAAGCCTACATATGTATAGGCATATTTGGATTTTTCTTTAATTGGAGGTGAAGTTATAAAATCTGGTTGTGAGCATATATGTATATATACATTTGATTTAAGTTATAAGGGCTGTATGGGTCTTATGGTTAGATTTATATGAGTTTAAAGCATATTATTCTAGGGAGGTCGGAATTATCTATGTTTACAATTGTTACAGGATATATATATATATATATTTTGTTTCGCATATCTTGGGTTAAAGTAGATCTATATATATACTGCTTATAAATATAGCTGCATATTTTAGCTTAGTAAATTGTTATAAAGTGTCTGCATAGTTATTGATACACATGTATTAAAGTTCATCTTATTTCAATACATTTAGTTATAGTATTGGGTCTGCATTGGTTTTGCAGTCTGCATATTAGTAAATATAAAGATAAGCATATATGAAACCCATACATTACCCTTACATGTTGAACAGAATTTATATGATGTTAAATGAATATAGATTTTAATACTATATATAAAAGAATACTCTTATAAAGATCCAAAATTTTAATTGTGTTTGGATGTTGGGTTGAGATATGGGTTAAAATAATAATAATAATAATAATACTATTCGTTCGGATGTATCATCGTCGACCAAATTCTGATTTGATTTCATCGTTTCTCGTTATCAGCCCTGATCGTCGGATTCGTGCCGATCTTCTTCGTTTGATTCGTAACTCAAATCAGCTTCGTTGTCCATCTCTCTAGCCTCGAAAGGTGAGCAATCACTCACGATTTAACATTCTTTTATTTATTAAATTTGATTTCAATTGAAACGACAATTGAAATATGCTGCTGTTAGTTGTTTTACTGTTATGACTGCTATTATCTGTATCTGTTCACCTATGACACCTGACACCATTTTCGGTTAATTATTTATGTGATAATAATACAGATTGGTTGATAATTGATTGTTCGATTTATTGCTGTTAAATTGGATGTTAGTTATTACTGTTAAGTAATAACTAGTTTGCTAGTTTAATTTGGGTAGTATAGTGTACAAACTTAAACGGATTATATATGACGGAACTTGATCTATTAAAACCTGACCCCGCCATATGTAAATTTAATTAAATTGACCCATTAATTGTCGTAGAAATTGATAAATTTTATTTAAATCTTTGAACGTAGTTTGGATCAATTGTTGTAGTTTTAAACTGAAATTTGGAAAGAAACGACAAGTGAAACTGTAATGTAATAATCTTCAATCTACATGAAATGATAGTGTAGATTCTAGAAATAATTACACCAATAACAATGCGAATTAATACGATTATTTCGGGGTTATTTGATTTATTTATTGAGTCGTTATTGATTGTCGTTATTGCTTGTTTATTTACTTTGATACATCCCTGTCATCACACTGCAAGTTCCCTTTGTTTTGCTTGTTTGAATTGAAATGGGTTGAAATGATAGACCCAAGCGGTTTCGTTTAATTAAATTTGGAGTTACGGGTTGAAATGCTATCCACCCGTATATATTTAGTCTACGGATTGAAATGATAAATATCCGTAGCACCCGACCATATGATAGGAAATATATGCAGACACCGTTGGTCCGTATATGAATATTTTGAAAGAAATTTCTATGACTTTTGGGAAAAATACATGGTTTAATAAATATTGATTCTTAAGATTTTATATAAATGGAAATTTTATATGTAGATTTAGTAGTAATATTTGATTTAAATTAAATTGAGTTAATACATATAATATGGTTAAGTAATTATGAAAATCTATATTTCAAATAGACTTTTGGTAATAAATTGAACAATTAAGATTGGGAGATAAATTTGGGTTATTTCAAAATGGTATTTAGATAAGGATTTATTTATTTAAATCAATTTGGAATTTATCGAATGAGATATTTCATGTTTAATAAAATTTAGGAAATATTGAGTAAAATGTAATGTAAGGTCACAAAAATGATATTGAATCAAATAAGGGAGTGTTCAAGACTAAATAATAATGATGTAAAAATCGAGATGAAACTGTAAAATTTAATTTGTTATATTTAAGTTATGAACTACATAGAAATTAAACGGTTTAGAAATTTGGATATGTATTTGGAACCAAGATAGTTGAATTTGTTATTTAGATAACGAATTGAATTAGATATAAATTGAGGTTGAACTAAATTTGGAAATTATTATTTAGAAAACTAGATTTGGAAAAATTTAGTTGAAAGGTTGTATACTTAAAAGTTTGGAAACATATTGAAATAAAAGGAGTAATTGGGATTTCAAATCCCAATCTGAGAGTGATAAAATTTAAGTGGTTATTTTAGGAAAATCTAAATTGATAAAAATGAAATTGAATTTAATTTATTGGGTAGGTCGGGTTGATGATTATGTTGAGTTGAGGGAGTTGGAATACTTTACTGTATAAATCATTTAATATAAAATACAAACTTGGGAATAAAAGTGGAAATGATATTTAGTTGAAGATAAATTAAATGGAAATAACCACGGTGTAATAGTGTATATTTCTACCTTGTAGATAGTTCCATGGACCCTTAGAGGATGGTTATTATAAACATCCTTTAAGTTATATTGTATTTCAGTTGATATTTCACTTGAGTTGAATTTATTGATATAAGAATGTTAATCCTGACTCGAGTGTTTTGTGTTTTGCTTTACGCTCGGGTCAGACCGAGTAATACAACATTTGAGACTCACCTTTGAAGATTGGAGCTTCATTTGGAGATCCAACTATCGTTTCGGCTTTCAGTTTTCTAGTTGACTGGTTCAGAGAAGTCATTGGCTCGTACTGAAGACTTTTCTGTATTCAAGAGATTCTGATGTATTTTATTTTAAACTCTGATGTATATAGTAGCTTCATGAACTACTATTTTTCTATTCCGCTGCATTATATTACTCTGTGTCTGTGATCTGTGTTTGATTTATTTACTGTATATCTTAAGTTTTGCCAAATTAAATTACAATTCGGTATTTTGAATTATTCAAGTCGGACATGTACGGTTTTAGTGTCGATTTGAATGGTCCAAAATAGCGGGTCGTTACAGTTGGTATCAGAGCTTTGGCTCTAGGCAAAACTTGACATATATGGTAAAATTATTTACAGAATCACTTTCGCTCGAGTTGAATCTCTTCCTTTGACTCGATTTCCTTTGAATTTTGGAATGTCCCTCGGTTCTGAAATTCACTCTTGTCTCTCCCTAATTATATTCATTCGATTCTGGAGTATCCCATAACTCCACTAAATAATTTGTAAAGGGGGTGAAACTCCTTTACAATTGGCGTCGATTCATCGAAGATTTGTTTACGATGCTGCTATATCTTGGTATGCCGAATTCTATCTCTGGCAATAAAATGTCGATTTGTTTTAGTATTCCGCATCAATTATATTCCTGAAGTCACGGTTGACCCGGTTAAGGTCGCCCGAAATTTATAGAAGTATATCTATCTTCTATTCTTGTAATTTAATTATCTCATCTTCGATCTAGTCTATCTCCGAATCAGAATTCTATTGATTGGAGTTCATCTAATTCGAATCTCTATCTTTGTTTGGGATCCATTCTCAAAATTATCCTTTGGAAATCGGGTATGTTTGCATTTTTTTGAAATTGCTTTATATATCAAAATTATATTTTAATAACTATGATTTTATCTTATATATAAAAAGAAATTGTTTCAATAAGGATTATATACCTATATATATAAAGCAGGTAAGATATGTTATTCTATATGAAAAGGTTTTGAAAGGATTTGAGAAATTTGAAAAATTATAAGAGGTTTATTTATATAAAAATGATTTATAACTGTAAAGGTAAATTTGAAATTCGAGAATTGAATTCCGGTATTTTGAAATTGGTTTTAAGCTTTTGGAAAATATATATAAATAATAAGATTTAAAAGTATTTTTCCGAATAAGAAATGTTTCAAATGAATTCAAATAAGTTCCAATAATTTTGAAGAAATTTCAAAGAAGTTACAAGAAAATAGAAGTCCAAAACCCACTTATGTCGCTGGAGAATAATTTCGGTGATGAGTGCACGCATCATCGACGTTGATTTTCGAGCCTCAGAGTGGGGGAGAGGCCACTTTAATAGCTTCGCTATGCGAGCAATTTTGTAAACTGTTGTTGATTTCAAATTCCGAAGTATAACTTGATATTTTAGAAAGGTATAAGTATATATTTGAAATTTAAAGTATACCGGTGTTCGATCCTCGAGTTTTCGATTTGGCTTAGAATAACTCAACTTATAAAAAGGTTGATTTCCAACTCTTGGATTTGAAATTGATTTCACCGACTATTTTGAAGGTTTGAGCGCTTCCAAATCAAGGTTTAAAACTAAGAAATTTCGAAAAGTATAAAATATTTGATAAAGCATATAAGTTTAGTTTGTATGTTTAAGTTTGAAGCCTTTTTGTTAAATAAGAGAATATGAATATTTTGAATTATACTAATATGGAATTTAGTTTTGAAATGTTTTGAATGATTTTGAATAATGGTTTTCAGAAAGGTAAATTGGATATTTCAAATAAAAATAGGCAGCTTAAAAGTTTTAAAAGGATAATTATAAAGTTGGAAACCATTTTTAAGTATAATTGATTTTGAGAAATATTTGGTTTTGAAATTAAATTGAAATTATAAACCAGTACATATATGGTGATGTTGGAAATAAATTTGTTTGACTGGAATCAGTTTAATTTGGAAACTGGGATTAATTTATAAGCCTGTTATTTTGGGAACTTTGAAACTAAGATATCTAATTTGGAAGAAAATTTGGTGAAATCATATATGATTTTGAAACTGAATTGATATTGAAATGATTTGAAGTTGAGAACCTTATATTATTAAGCACTTGATTTGGGAGTGGTCGAACTTATATAAAATAAATTTGTATAAGTATGAAGTTGATTTGAAATCTATTGATTTGAAAGGTACTCAATTTTGGAAAGAGAATTTTACATAATCAAAGTCTATATAAGTATGGTTGATCTACTATTGACTTGGAAAGTATTCGATTTAGAAAGGAATCCTATATATTATGGACTTTATATAAGTATGATATTTGAAAGGGATTTGAAAAGGTACTATATGATATATATTTTCCAAGTAAAGATATGGAAAGTGCCTTCTGCTTGATATCCGCTTTGTGGCCACAGCGTGGATTCATTCTATCAATATTATTCTCTCTGATTTTTGGTTTTCCGGATGTAATACTCTTGTGTTCCCACCGTGGCGTAACGCACGGTTTCTTTTTCTCTCGTGAATGCACAGCGCAATTGCCTGGCTGAGTCTTGCCTAGGGGTACGGATTGTTTCCTGGGGGAACCAGGCGTAACCATTGTGTATCCTGCAATCTGTGTAGGTCGCGAATAGTAGCGCAAGTGCCTGGCTGAGTCTTGCCTGGGGGTACGGATTGTTTCCTGGGGGAACCAGGCGTAACCATTGTGTATCCTGCACCCTACTAGTCATCATGGCGTAACTCGCAGGGCTGAGAAAGCTTACGGATATGGATTGTTTCCTGGGGGAACCAGGCGTAACCATTGTGTATCTGCGAACCATGATCGGACAAAGGTTTTGTTTTGGTTGATTTGATTGGATTGTACTTTCCATATCTGTTTTTAAAAGTTTTTCAAGTATTTTCACTGGGTGTTGAAACAAGTCTACTTAGTACTTGAAGAATTCTAGCTTTGCGCCTGATCAACGCATGGCCAGAGTCTGCACGAACAAGGATAAACTTGTGGAAACATCGAGTTATAAAAGTATTCTCGAAAGGAAATTATTTCGATATAATAGTATTTTATTATAAAAGTATTATTATAAAGGTATTTATTATAAAAGTATTTTTCCTAACAAAGAATTTTGAATTAATATTTGAAACTTAAAATCTTATGGTCCTAGATTAATCATTCGTGCCCGATTCTATTCTTTTGAATCTACCTTATCTGCTCAGCTTTTATTCACCTTGATTCTGTTTTCAAAATCTACCCTCCTTCCTTATTGGATTTAACCTTTAGAATATTTTCTAATTATATACTACATTGTTAATATAAAATTTTAAGTGTTATGAATATTTTGAAGTTATTAATTAAATAAAACATCGTTAAAGAAATGATTTCAACTTACTGATAATATTGGAAAGAGATCTTGAGATAAATTTAAAGTTTCATAAATTTTAGATTAAATATTTTCAATAGACTTTGTAAATATAAATAAATTATCTACACTTGACTTTCAATTTACTTTATTCCTGGTTGTTCTATTCTCCTACCTCCTTCCTTTTCGGGGACGAAAAGTTTTGAGAGGGGGAGAGTGTAACGACCTGTAAGATTTTTATAAATTTATTGATTATTAACGTATTCAATTGGATTTTTGGTGAAGTTTTAAATAGATTAGTTTGCAAATAAAAATTTAGTATCTGGAATGCGTCCAATTAAACATAACAAACTGTGAATTTTCGTCCAAATATGAAAGTTTATTTCGAGCGTAAATTTACTTCAATTAAAAACAGTTAAAAAGTGACGAAAATAAAACATTTCAAAAACCTAAATAATTTTACATAGAAAATTTCTAGATCCCCTTCTGAGTGAGACGTCATCCTTCGTTTTTCCAAATTCGGACTTATACTGCTCCGTTTACCTTATTTTGTCAGATTAGCAGCATTTCCGGGTACCGATCATCGACTTTTGATCGGATGATCTTTCAACTAATATCTGTATACCATTGTGATCGTCTCTTCGTGCTGATCTCAATAGTATATTTATTTCTGTATTTTGAAGTCCGATGCACAACGGAAGCAATAAAATTGTTCGTTGTAACGGTACCCTAAATTGTTACTTGACTTTTCCTTTTTGCGTTTCAAGAATTTAAACGTGCTGGCCTGATTTATTGCTTTAGATTTTCAGCTAAATTTGAGGGGACAGTTGCCACACCTTTGGAAGTGTGAACGTATAAAGTGGAACGGCTCGTTTCTTCTAGGAGCATTTGTCATAACATTCAAACTTTATACGCTTTGCACCCATAAATCTGAACGAATAATAAACGGCCTCTAGCTTGGATTATGACATTTATTTCATAATTTATTTAGTTTAGCCGTTGCCTTTCCCATCAATATTTACGTTCCTACGTTTGTGGCTACTTGTCTTTTCTCCTTCACTGTGCAACATATATGTATTTGAGTAAACTGCACGTTTCATTTTATATTCTTCTTCCCTTTCTTATTCATTCTTTCTCTAAGAATCTGTTCACAACTTCTTTTCTTCTCTCGGCCTCATCCCGTCATCCAACCCTCCAGCACCTCATCAAGGCAAAACCGCACACCTCCCCTCTCTTTTCTAGCATCCCATCACGCACCGAGCCACCTTCCTCCTCGCCAACTCAAGCTACCCAAAGGCACGACCGCCACCTTTCCTCCTGGCAGTCCTATTCTCCATCACTCATCACCGAACCACCCAGTAGTGGCCAACTCGAACCACTCTCTCTCCCTAACCTCTCGGATAGTCCTCCACCACGGCATCACCGCCGACTGCATCCCGCCACCGCAGCTTCGGCCTGACCTCCTTATCAACCACCGTCGGTTCACCCACACGTGCACCTTCCTTAAACCCCATAACGGTCGTGTATCCCACTGTATCCTTCCTCCGAGCCCTTCACCTCTTCTTTGTATCAGGTACTTTATACATATCTATATTTGCTACAGTGTATTCATGGGCTTTAGCGTGTGTTATTTTATATTTACAAATTTAATTGTGGAAAAACTTTGTATATGTAAATATTCACATACAGAGTTGTTATATATGCTTAAGTTATATAAGATTTATTTATATCGGTTTATATATAAAGTGAGAAAGATACGGCTTTTATTTTGTATATATAAACAGCTGTTGTAGTATTATTTATTATATATGCACATATATAAATATTAGTTTATGAAGTTTCTAACAAAGCATACAGTTACATCAAACTATATTACATATATGTACTAATTTTTATAATATAGTGCATATGCATATTAATATGCTTAAGCCTAGTCGTCATTACTAGTGTACTGGATATACATTTATATTTGTGGGCTTTAAAAAGGGTTATGGTTATAATACATTGGTCGTGAATAGTGGTCATATATATGGGTTACTTTAGTTTTAAAAACTGTGGAACAGTTCAAATCCTATCCTATAAAGTCTGTTACATTTTAAAGATTGTTCGCTATTTTATATTTGAAAGCCTACATATGTATAGGCATATTTGGATTTTTCTTTAATTGGAGGTGAAGTTATAAAATCTGGTTGTGAGCATATATGTATATATACATTTGATTTAAGTTATAAGGGCTGTATGGGTCTTATGGTTAGATTTATATGAGTTTAAAGCATATTATTCTAGGGAGGTCGGAATTATCTATGTTTACAATTGTTACAGGATATATATATATATATATATATATTGTTTCGCATATCTTGGGTTAAAGTAGATCTATATATATACTGCTTATAAATATAGCTGCATATTTTAGCTTAGTAAATTGTTATAAAGTGTCTGCATAGTTATTGATACACATGTATTAAAGTTCATCTTATTTCAATACATTTAGTTATAGTATTGGGTCTGCATTGGTTTTGCAGTCTGCATATTAGTAAATATAAAGATAAGCATATATGAAACCCATACATTACCCTTACATGTTGAACAGAATTTATATGATGTTAAATGAATATAGATTTTAATACTATATATAAAAGAATACTCTTATAAAGATCCAAAATTTTAATTGTGTTTGGATGTTGGGTTGAGATATGGGTTAAAATAATAATAATAATAATAATACTATTCGTTCGGATGTATCATCGTCGACCAAATTCTGATTTGATTTCATCGTTTCTCGTTATCAGCCCTGATCGTCGGATTCGTGCCGATCTTCTTCGTTTGATTCGTAACTCAAATCAGCTTCGTTGTCCATCTCTCTAGCCTCGAAAGGTGAGCAATCACTCACGATTTAACATTCTTTTATTTATTAAATTTGATTTCAATTGAAACGACAATTGAAATATGCTGCTGTTAGTTGTTTTACTGTTATGACTGCTATTATCTGTATCTGTTCACCTATGACACCTGACACCATTTTCGGTTAATTATTTATGTGATAATAATACAGATTGGTTGATAATTGATTGTTCGATTTATTGCTGTTAAATTGGATGTTAGTTATTACTGTTAAGTAATAACTAGTTTGCTAGTTTAATTTGGGTAGTATAGTGTACAAACTTAAACGGATTATATATGACGGAACTTGATCTATTAAAACCTGACCCCGCCATATGTAAATTTAATTAAATTGACCCATTAATTGTCGTAGAAATTGATAAATTTTATTTAAATCTTTGAACGTAGTTTGGATCAATTGTTGTAGTTTTAAACTGAAATTTGGAAAGAAACGACAAGTGAAACTGTAATGTAATAATCTTCAATCTACATGAAATGATAGTGTAGATTCTAGAAATAATTACACCAATAACAATGCGAATTAATACGATTATTTCGGGGTTATTTGATTTATTTATTGAGTCGTTATTGATTGTCGTTATTGCTTGTTTATTTACTTTGATACATCCCTGTCATCACACTGCAAGTTCCCTTTGTTTTGCTTGTTTGAATTGAAATGGGTTGAAATGATAGACCCAAGCGGTTTCGTTTAATTAAATTTGGAGTTACGGGTTGAAATGCTATCCACCCGTATATATTTAGTCTACGGATTGAAATGATAAATATCCGTAGCACCCGACCATATGATAGGAAATATATGCAGACACCGTTGGTCCGTATATGAATATTTTGAAAGAAATTTCTATGACTTTTGGGAAAAATACATGGTTTAATAAATATTGATTCTTAAGATTTTATATAAATGGAAATTTTATATGTAGATTTAGTAGTAATATTTGATTTAAATTAAATTGAGTTAATACATATAATATGGTTAAGTAATTATGAAAATCTATATTTCAAATAGACTTTTGGTAATAAATTGAACAATTAAGATTGGGAGATAAATTTGGGTTATTTCAAAATGGTATTTAGATAAGGATTTATTTATTTAAATCAATTTGGAATTTATCGAATGAGATATTTCATGTTTAATAAAATTTAGGAAATATTGAGTAAAATGTAATGTAAGGTCACAAAAATGATATTGAATCAAATAAGGGAGTGTTCAAGACTAAATAATAATGATGTAAAAATCGAGATGAAACTGTAAAATTTAATTTGTTATATTTAAGTTATGAACTACATAGAAATTAAACGGTTTAGAAATTTGGATATGTATTTGGAACCAAGATAGTTGAATTTGTTATTTAGATAACGAATTGAATTAGATATAAATTGAGGTTGAACTAAATTTGGAAATTATTATTTAGAAAACTAGATTTGGAAAAATTTAGTTGAAAGGTTGTATACTTAAAAGTTTGGAAACATATTGAAATAAAAGGAGTAATTGGGATTTCAAATCCCAATCTGAGAGTGATAAAATTTAAGTGGTTATTTTAGGAAAATCTAAATTGATAAAAATGAAATTGAATTTAATTTATTGGGTAGGTCGGGTTGATGATTATGTTGAGTTGAGGGAGTTGGAATACTTTACTGTATAAATCATTTAATATAAAATACAAACTTGGGAATAAAAGTGGAAATGATATTTAGTTGAAGATAAATTAAATGGAAATAACCACGGTGTAATAGTGTATATTTCTACCTTGTAGATAGTTCCATGGACCCTTAGAGGATGGTTATTATAAACATCCTTTAAGTTATATTGTATTTCAGTTGATATTTCACTTGAGTTGAATTTATTGATATAAGAATGTTAATCCTGACTCGAGTGTTTTGTGTTTTGCTTTACGCTCGGGTCAGACCGAGTAATACAACATTTGAGACTCACCTTTGAAGATTGGAGCTTCATTTGGAGATCCAACTATCGTTTCGGCTTTCAGTTTTCTAGTTGACTGGTTCAGAGAAGTCATTGGCTCGTACTGAAGACTTTTCTGTATTCAAGAGATTCTGATGTATTTTATTTTAAACTCTGATGTATATAGTAGCTTCATGAACTACTATTTTTCTATTCCGCTGCATTATATTACTCTGTGTCTGTGATCTGTGTTTGATTTATTTACTGTATATCTTAAGTTTTGCCAAATTAAATTACAATTCGGTATTTTGAATTATTCAAGTCGGACATGTACGGTTTTAGTGTCGATTTGAATGGTCCAAAATAGCGGGTCGTTACATTGAGGGTTTTGTCTAAAAGTTGATGGATTTCGAGAAATCGAGGGATGAACGTTGAGCATTTCTGGCCTTCGGTTGTATAAGTGGCGGCTACACGTTGAAACTAGGGTTTTGTTTTTTTTTCTTTTATTTTTGTGAATTTTTGGGCTATTTATAGGAAAAAATCGAACACTATTCATCCCGGAAATTCCGAACTTCGATTCACGCGCCGTAACCAGCGTTTCTAGGGTTTACCCCGCGTTCCGGACACAATGGAACAGGTTTCAAAAGCTAATTCGATCATCTGTGCGAGATATGGCAACAAACGTTCAATTTAAATCAAACCGATTTAAATCGATTTCTAGGCGTTTTAATTCGTACCGGACAAACGGTAAATCCAATTGACTTGAAATTTGAAACCTTACAATAATATCACATTACGGATCCGATGAAACTGGTTTCGTCGAAATCCGAGACTTTTTGAAAAATGGCTATTTTAACTCGCCAAATTAAAATTAAAAACAATTCGATGCGTTTCGAGCTGCCACGATCAAACGATAAGTCCGATTGACACGAAAATTGAAATCCGGTAATAACTAACTATTACGGATCCAATGGAACTGGTTTCGTTCAATTCTGAGACTGTTCAAAAATTGACTATTTTCACTAGTCGATTTAAATATTAAAATATTCAATTTTCACAAATAAACTTTTAATTCAATTTTAAAAGTTCTAAAATATCGTTCTAACTCCCATATGATAAAATAAAATTTTACAAATCATTTTCAATCATATTTAACTCGATTTTCAATTTTTTTCCATAATTTAACATATTAAATTATTGATTTGATTATCCAATTAAATCCAATTATTCGAAATAAAATTTATTCGACTAATAAATTCACCTATTAATATTTAAAATTAATTAAATATTCAAATTTTAATTAAATAAAATTCTGGGTCGTTACAAACCTGGGCAGATATGACAAGTGGGTCAATAGTTGGGGCTTCGACCCTATCAGCATCTTGGCTCCTGAATACGATGTCATCCGTCATCGTCATTTGTAGTTTGGCCAGAGCCCCTTCATCGAAATTACTACAACACTTAAAGTCCACACGCCTGATAGAATTGGCATATGACTTCATTTCCCTCCAGCTTCGGTCTGCTGGATGGGGACCACCACAGACTGTATTAATAACTAACCTCCCGCTTGTACAGGCAGGTTCCTCCTGTCTTTCTTGAGTTTGCACACGGTTTTGATTGGATGGGCCCGCACCACCAGACTGCGGCGCCCGAACGAACTGATCTAGCTTTCTTTCTCTGATCAACTTCTTAATGAGGTCTTGCAAATGTCTACACTCATTGGTATTATGTCCATAACTTTCATGGAATCTACAGAACTTTCTTGTTTGGATCTGCCTCTCCAACGATGGCTTTGGAGCAGGTTTCTTATACTGCATAGCGTTGCAAGTCTGTAAATACACGTTCTCTAGCGACGTGTTCAGTGGTGTATAATTGTCAAACATTGGAGCCCTACGTCGCGAGCCACGGTTCTTATCGCGTTTACTATTCTGATTATCACCGTTCCTTGGTTGTTGAGTTTGTTTATTTTGAATATTTAACTGGACTTTTCCTGAACTTTCACCAGACTGTTTAACTGCAACATTATTCTGAATCCCCTCACTGCTAGGTCTTATATCGTCCTGTTTCCTAGACTGTTTTGCATCCTCATGCCTCAAGAATTGAGCGGCTTTGGAATAGAAACGGTCCAACGATGCAGAGGCTTCCCATCTAACCAATTTCCAAACTCGGAATCGGGGTCAATCCCCTTAGTTAATGCCGTTAAGATCGAATTATCATTGGGGTTACTGATCTCTGTGCAAGCGGCATTGAACCTGTCCAGATATCGTCTGAGTGTCTCTCCGAGAGCCTGAGTGACACTGGATAAAGTATTAATGTCTTTAGGCCTGGAGACGTGCATACGAAACTGCTCGACAAACTTAGTAGCCAACTGGTCGAACGAAGAGATTGATCGAGGAGGCAATCGTGTAAACCACATCGTTGCAATGCCCCTCAAAGAAATGGGAAAACTACGGCACTTTACTACATCATCAGCTCTTACAGCACTCATCGACCATTCATATTTCAAGATATGTTAATTGGGGTCGGAATTCCCTTCGTATATGGGCAGAGTCGGCATTCTGAATCGCCGAGGGGGTTCAGCATATAATATTTCATCCGTGAACGGAGTATGACTTCGAGAGATTCCCTAATCATCATTTGTTAAGCCCCGACTCTCGCGAATCATTGGCGTATCATGGCTGAAAGGTCTAGCATCGGAGGATTTTGCGCACGTTGGGCCAAAGTGTGGTCGGGTTCCACATCACGAGGTTGGAACGGGCGCTGTCGACGGTTCGTGTCTAGCCTCCTTGGCTCAACGTTTTCTGGGGTTCAGGAGTACGCCCTTGTTGGTTACGGGTATCAATCCCTATATCAGCCATAGTAGCAGTGGCACGGTTATCCGTGGTGTATTGTGGAACAGTGCCTCCTTGGGAGGAGGGTCCAGTATGAAAACTGGCAGAAGGTCCAACTCTTAACTGCCCAATGGTCAATGCTGGCTGGCGATCAATTTTCTGTGCATAATTTCCGTCTAGCCTGGGACGGGTAAATCTGTGATTGTAATCGGATGAAGCAGAACTTTCAGTAGAGGAGTGAGACGCATGATCCCTTCCGCATCTTCTACGCCTTTGGCGGTCTAGTTGATTAGCTAATTCAGCATTAACGCGCAACTGCTCAGTTAGCTGTTGCCGGCTTTGAGTCAGTTCCAGGAGCAATGTCTGGAACTCTTGTCTAGCAACCGGACCTGATGGATCAATGCCCGGTAGAATCTTGATTAGATGGAGGTATTTGCGTGGGATTCTGTCTATCCCGGCCGTCTTGATCAGCGGCGGTAGAAGCGGTTCTTGTGCTAACCATCTTGAGAAGTGGAATCCTTTCCCTAGATTTTTGTAAATCTGAATAGAACAAAAGGAATCTGAAAATGAAATCTGGATCTCTCCCTTAGATTTATGCAATCCGGTATCGATGACAGATCCAACGAGCAGGAGAAAACCTGAGTTCAATTCTCAGTGAAAGCACCAAAGTGTTGGTACCAAAATTGGGCACAACACTCTTCGGAAGTTTTTGAAGAGATAATAAATGAAGAATATAAATTGAAAATGAGGATTATCTAACAAAAACTCCAATTAACAAGAATATAAATGCGAAGACAAGCGATTTATATTGGTTCGGCGTGTTGCCTACGTCCACTATGAAATTTTTGCAATTTTATTGATTCTCTTTCAATGATTACAAGTGATTACAGCGAAAAACAGCAAAATAAAACTTGGAATTCGAATTTGACAGCAAGAATATGATGCAAATCTCGTTCCGGCAGAGTCTGGGCGCTTCAGAATCAAAGATCCCTTCTCTGTAGGCTCTGGGCTCTATTTATAGGCGTAGGAGGCTGATATTTCGCTCAAATTTCGAGAGACTCGTTCTGCCACGTGAGTGGGCCCACGCGACCAACCTCAGGAAGTTTCAACTCGATCGGCGATCGATACGAAGTTATTTTGTATCGATCAAGATGACGTCCAATCGAGCTGAAATTTGGTGGAGACACTCCTCAGCATGCATGCAAGCTCCTATGAAAATTTCATGGCATTTGGATCAGTGGACCATGAGTTATCGTCGATACGAAATGGGGTTTCTCGGTGGCTGATTGGTTCGAATCCAGCATTTCGAATCGATCCCTTCGACTCCATCAACTCACGTGGCCTTGTGATGATGTGGCACACATACTTCGCCTCGATCCGGTCTTTACTCCGAGTTGATCGCATTGACTCCATAAATCTCGCCTCGTTTGTATCGAGGGATGACACGTCACCCTGGTCTATTGACTCGATGGATTCGAATAAGGCCTTACTGATGGATTCGAACTACTGATGTTCAATGGTTACGAACAAGTCTTTCCTTGATGGACACGAAACCAATCGATGCGAACTGGAACCTTTCAATGGATATGAACTAGGATAACCTGATGGATACGAAATAGGACAATCTGACGGATACGAAGTGCCCTGCCCATGATGGGTTCGAAGAGAGGTTTCCACGATGGATACGAAGTAGTGACCGTTGCCTCAGTTGATGGATGCGAAAGGCTCTATCTGCCGATGGATACGAAGTAGGGAGATGCCAATGGATTCGAACAAGGAAGTGCTGGCCGATACGAAGCGCGGCTTTATGATGGGTATGAAGTCCATCGATACAAACTCGATGGGTTCGAACACAGCCAAGTTCATCGATACGAACCGGTTCTCTTCGATGGATACGAAACTGCTGGACCCATGATCGAAACGAAGTCGACCGATACGAACTAGAGCTTGATGATCGATACGAAACCGGAGGTTTTCCCTTCAACTTACTTCCATCATAACTTGAGCATACGAACTTGGATTGACTTGAAACTTGGAAAGTTGGCTCTCTTGGCTTTTCTAGTCATGTCTTATCAATTATGGCTCAATCTGAACTTTTGATCAAAAATTCACTGATATCCATAGCGAACCTTCGTACGTCTAATATCCAGGAAGAGTGATCCATGGCTTTCAATCAGTTCCTTGGTATCTCGACCTTGTCAAAAGGTGGGATAACAGTCATCAGGATTAAAAACGCCACAAAATTAAGTAAAGTTGCCCAACGATTGAAGTCCAAATTCAGAATATACTGAATTAATAAGCGGATATGTAGAATCACGGATATGTGAACTAACCTTAGTCGACCATCGATCAACCCATAAATGTTAATAACACAATAAATGTAAGGCAGCGTTAGATCTGGAATCGCCAAAGTAATCCTAATGTGGACGGTTCATTGGAGATGGCAGTGGGACTAAAGTCGCATTTGATTTGGATTCACCCCGAAGTATCCCTAATTTTTATGATTCTTTGGAGAAGATGGTAGGTATGGAATCGCCTCAGATGTGTAATCGCCTCAACCTCTTTTTCAAGCAAGGGGATACAGGATAATATGGCTAGGGTTTTTTAGTTTTTGGTATGTTGAAGCGAGAAAGGGAGGTAAGACGTGGAAAGAACAATTTGGGGAGTTCAAAAAGACACAATCGATGTATATTCATTGAATTATTATTAGTAATGGTAAAGATGGTTGACCTCACGGGCTATATTGAGTCTACTGCCCAGATTTAAAGGAAATTGAAATATGTACCTTTAAAAAGAACCAACATAAGAGACCAAACTTGAAAATTATTTTTATTCAAAGTTAAAAATAAAAAGGATAACTACAAACTAAGACATCATACAACTAAAAGGTGTTACATATTAGGCTTGATGATATGATCTGAATTCGTTTATCAGTAGTGAGTTTAAGTTTATATAATCAATCGTGGAATCATCAAAAAAAATTGATCATAGTAATGGTCGCACAGTTTGTGATTCACTTGTTACAAAAGTTGCATAGTGGTCACACAGTCTGATAAGGACACCGATATATGTCCTGCAATTAGTAGGTTGAAATAATATGGTACTTAGGCCTAATATCGTTACTCTTTCATATGGCATGGATGACTACTATATTGGTTATCAATTTAAGTCCAAACAGGTTCGAGTGAATGATTAGTGAGGTCATACTTGAGCAGGTTCATTTTAGGTGTCCAAATACAAATTTGCAGAAAACTTGTTAATTAACGGGGTAGGATAAGTTGTACGTACAAGCAACAATGATAGAGTGAAATGGTTCATTTTGTACGTTAAATTTCACAACTTAGAACATTTAAGATCTAATAACCACTACAATTTTTTATGGTTTCACTTTGCTTTAATATTAATACATAATTATGCAGTTTACGTCAGAAATATCTTACTCGATGCGGTAGGAATGACGCCGGAGCACTGGCAACCAAAAACAACATTAAATACTTCATTTCATGAAGTTTTAGGCAATTATTTTTATATTAAGTAATCTAGCATAAAAATATGGTACATCATCAGATACGTTCATATGCAAAACTTTGATTCTTTGTGTAGCGCAGAGGATAAATGTTAAATCTCATCAATAGACCGGGAAATGACATCTTTTGAAAGCATTCAATAAAAGGGTAAAAGGTTTTTATGTTTGTATTGATTTCTACACACAAATACTTTGTTTTTCAAATTACAGTACCACTATGGAAAGGAGGTTCATGTACCATGTATTGCAAATCTTTTGAAAAACTAATAAACGTAAACAAAAAACTGATTAGGTCAAGCTTATTAACCTCAAATATATGTTTAATGTTATATCACGGAGTTTTCATTTCCAATACTTATCAACTATATAATCTAATACTAAAGCCAAAATATAAAAATGCGTTTTAAACTGGTTAAGAAGTTAAAATATGGCACTGCTATACATTTTAATATCTATTCACTTTAATATTCCTCCAAAGGTATTACCAAAATATTCCTATGCTAAGCAAACCATTCATAAGATTAAAAATTAAATTCGTAAATGTAACATGCATATTAGAACATATTGATGACGGGGAAAAAATTATAACATACAATTATGAAAAATAACCTTCTCGAGCATACATCTTCTTAAGTACGCTCACCATGTTCATAATCTTAATCCTCGGTAACATGAAATTTGAAATGCTGATAGTTTTACATGTAAAAAGATTCTATTAAACTAAATTTACATTATTAGACATGCAAAATGAATATTATGCAGATACATTGATAGTTTTACGTTGTTATACAATATAATGGAACCACTTTTAAAGAGACAGGTGTAGGCAAGTAGATGAACACCTACTTTAACCGTTAGTGTTTATAGCATTTTTCTTAGTATTAATTAGAACAACTTGCTTCTATCTTAATTTTTGACAACATCATTTAACTTTTTATTCACATTTTCATGAATAATAGATCAGAAGTACCTCTGTACTATGTAAACTAAAGATGTAAGACAATTTATTTCATAGTTCACTTACTCTGATAGTATTGAATGCCTTGCTCTTACCACCATGAATCGGTTCAACATCGATATTGAGAAGTTTCTTTATCTTGTGTTCTCCTTTTAGGTTTTGCACAAATAATCTGAAACATTATTAATAAAATTTGGATACATAACATTGCTATACTAATAGGAATATCGAAAACGTATTCATTTTACATATCTACCTCTTACTTTAACAAACAATCAGTTCAAAAGAAAATTTGACATAATTAATCAAATAATATAGGCTCAATGGAAAACTTGAAATTACTTGTAGTAAGCGACTTGAATTATCATATAACACATAATATTGCATGTGTTCTAACAAAGAATTTCACACTTTTACCCCTTTATTTTTTTTAAACCTAAGTACAATGTGGAGGCATAAATGTAATACTCTGTTGTAACATATATGATACTCTAAGTTATAACGCAGGTTCATTTCTCTTAAAGGGGGGAAACTTTTAGAAACAAATCAATATCTGAACCTTTATGATACAAAACCTTCCTGACCACCTAAAATAAAAAATATAGCCAGAATCATGATGCTAATTAAAAGTTTAGCATACTCGTCCACCTTAATTTGTCTCACACCGTTATTATTTTTAAAATTCATACATATCTAGTAACACGTAACCAGAAATGTTTTAAGATAATAATAGTGCAAAATAAAATCCAAAACCAAGATATGTATCCTTTGTATTTGTTAATTATCTTATTAAGTCTAAGAAAATGCTTTAGCTGAAAACCAAGATTATTAAGGAAGATTTGTTTATAAGCAGTAAGCTCATATCACATATTTAACTTGTAATATCAACATGTAATCAATGTGTCAACATGTACATTTGATGTACTTGTCTTATTTTAGCTGCAGAATATTGGAAATGTAAGTTACAAAATAGTTGAGAACATGAGAAAATATCAGAATAAGATCCTATCCTCAACTTAATTTTATAAAATTACTAGTGCGAACCCGTGCTTCGCATACGGACCGCACTTAACCTCTTACCATCATAACATATTTAAATGATTTATATGGTTCATTGATTAGAAATAGTGGTCTTTTTTTTATCAATTTTCAAATAAGTTTGCATTTTGTCTAAAACTTTTGCATAAATCTTGAAAACAGTGATGCAGATAGTATTGGTGCTTAATAAACAATTACAAAATATTGAGCAAAAATGATTTTAAAGATAAAATTTCTACACAATACACATATAAATTATACACGTACAAATTTATTGTGTGCATCAGCTGTTTCTCCATGCATCAGCTATATTATATGTAACTTCATTTGGTGAGATACTTTTATCAATCATTTTCTTTAATACTTGATGTCGTTGATTCCATTTGCTGCTTCGGTAATAACTATATATAAGAGCAGTGCAGGTAACAACATTTGATTTACACTTGACCACTAATCCAAAAATGCCAAAAGCAACGTTGACATGATTCATGACAACACAAGTGTTGATGATGATCCCATAACTGACTATGTCTAGGAACACATTATGCAGCATCATGTTATTGTAGAATGATAAGATTAGAGGATAAAGAGATTTATTTCTGTTTTGAACGATTCTTGTGAAAAATATGCTAAATCTAAAACATATATATTTTATGTCTGAAGTGTTAGAACTAACAACCATTATTCAACAATATTTATTTTAATGTGAAGAATATCATTGTATTATTTTTACAGTCAAAGCAAATTCAATATAATAAGAAGCATACAATTGTATTTAATGCTTTTGAGCTTTCTGATTCCATTTCTAATTCCATGTAACATTGTTGCTGTATTTTAGTAATGTTGGATTTCACCAGTCTTGACTACAATTTGTGAAAGTAGAATCAGAGGTTGGAAATTTTCAAAACAATCAACGACATAGGTTAGTTAAAAGAAATAAAGTCAAACAGATTTAATAACTTTAATAATATGAATAATCCGAAAAACTATGATTTTAAAAATTTTATTTTTAGCTATCAACAATGGATATCATTGGAAAGCATATTAAATTTGAGATTTAATAGTGAAATCGATTCTTAAATCCAATTAATGTAGAAAAAGTTATCACATTTCAAAGTTTGGAATAGAAAGAAATTAAAAACGTGACTGTTCATTTCCCAAAATATGAAGGAGGCCTGTGTACTCTTGAAATTTAGCTCAATAATAATATTATAGTATAGATATTTGAGATATGCGAGATATTTCAACTAATATATCAAGTTGTCTTCTAGCTACTCCACTCATTAGAATTTCAGATGCCTCATTACATATTCCTGATAACAATCTGATGAGTGAGTGCATAGTCCATGCTCATATGTTCAAGCATCTTATTATTCAATATGTTTGCATGAAAGAATTGGAATGATAAAAATTGTTTAAACTGTAAACTAAAACTAAGAGAACTATTTATCCATGCTAGTATTTTAACACATTAAAATGATAAGTAATGATGAATCATGTTAAAACTATAAATAAATTGACCTTTAATGCAACCAAAAATCCGTTGAATGCAAAACTCAAATTAAAATTAAGAAAAATCATGAATACAAAAATAAAAATAGTATTATCTGAAATCTGGTTTGACTATAAGGAGCCATTATTGAGAGAAAATAAAAAATGTAGGTCACATTAATAAATCTAGGCACAGTGTTAAAAAATACCTATATTAGAAAGAGGCATGTAGGATTACAATGCCTAGTAATGACTCGAACAGTTTATTATAGTTAGTCCATTGAAATTCTGCTGAATCCAAACTAAATATACATGTTTCTTACTGTCTATCGGATAATCTGTGATGACTGCACAATTTAAGCATTTAAACTCACATACAATCTATCAAACATTGTCTCCAAATACTATTTGGTTCATTGCTTGATCTTGTACTACTTACTTTTATGATACAAACCTATATTCATAATACACAAGTTAAAAAAATTGTAATCTTTGTTGTTCCATGAGTTACAAAAAAAATAAGATTCAACTATGACCATATGTATCCTCTCATCATAAACAAATAATTCAGTTTTGGAGATCTTATTACCAAACAACCATTGTAGGATTCCCATCATAACATTTTATAAAGATTTAGGTTAATATCTCAAAAATTAGTAATTACCAATGAATGCAAACATCCATTAAAATTACCATTTGTTAGATATAATTCAAATTTCCAAACTACCTGTTATCCCATTTTTTGGTCAAAACTAGAATATCAACAAACTGGCAAGGAATGATGGATGTCGGGATTGAAAATCGATTGGAAGCGAGGCAAGAGTTCGTTCGGTATTCGAACTCCCCCTGGCTCATTCGGCATTCTCGGATCCGAAGGCTCATTCGACATTCTATAAGCTCCATTCGGTAGTACCCTCACCAAACCACCACCTCTCCACGCCACTGCCGAATCACCCCTGCCTCCATTCCACTGCCGAATGACCCTTGTCTCCACTACCTACCGAACCAACCATACCGAACCAGCTGCCGGACTAACTACTGCCGAACCAACCTCCTCTACCTACCATACTACCGAACCAACCACCGGTCCAGCTCCATCTCCACGCTACCACCGGTCCAACCTACCACCGAACCCCTATCTCCACTACCTGCCGAATCACCCATGTTACCACTCACCGCCGAACCAAGACGCTGCCGAACCAGAATGCTGCAAGGCCAGATTGCATCAGCCCAAGCCCACCAGCAGCTATATACATCCAAGACCTCCGCCCCCAGTCTCACTCTATAAATAAAGGGGCAGGGGTACAACAATGGGAGAGAAGTTTGAGAGCTCAAACCTGGAAGGAACTTTCAAACAACTTTCATACACTTGTACTACAAGCTTTGTACTCATAATCGGATTGGAAAAGGAGAATAACATATAAAGTGGACGTAGGCACATTTTGGCCGAACCACTATAAATCTGTGTGTCTTTTACAGTTCAGTCCCTGCTTTTTACGTATTTGCATAAACCACCTAAATCATTACGAACAACATAAAATCAACTAAATCATACAACTTGGAGTTGTTTGCCCATCTTTTGTGCAAACGTATTTGGGTTATTTGCTGAGATCTGTGATTTGTGTTTGAATATCGCTGATTTATATTCATACACTGGTGCTTTCACGGTATTGGGTGTTTGTGACCATTTTTTACGCAAACATTTTGGTGCTTTCACCGAGAAGGACCAGCACCCGCTACATCGGATAGAAGTTTGGATTTGGAAGACAATGACTAGGCAAAACAGTAGAAGGCTACGGGCTGAGAGAAGCCAGCAAGGAGGAAGTCAACAAGCATCCTCCGGAGGTGAGGAAGGACCGGCTTCGATCTACATAACCCGGGATGAAATGGAAGCCATAACAAATTCACTGCAAGAGAGGTTGTTGAAAAGTCAACAGGAAATGATGCAAACTTTCTTGGAGCAAATGAGAGCTGCAGGGATGCAGAACTTAGGAACAGCTACAACGGCCGTGGATGCAGGACAAGAAGCTAGGGTTACGAAACCCAATGAAGGACAGGATACGGAGCCAGGTGGCAATCAACAAGGGCTTGGGGGCAGGCCCACAGGATTCAACACAGGAGAACCTTTGGAAGGAGTTCAACAGGCTAGAACCAACGTTGCTACTAACGAGCTACACGAAGAGTATGTACCGGAGTTCCCTCGGGGGCAACCTCCGACAGACAACGATGGATTGGTAGATATAATCAGGAAGACTGTGCGAGGTGGTTTGACCAACGGAGACTTGGAAGGAGTAAACAGGAGTCCGTTCACTCGGGAAATAAGGATGGCTCAGAATCCGCCTAAGTTCAAGCTACCTAGCGTGGAGGTATACAATGGCAAGGAAGACCCTACGGATCACTTGATGAGATACACCAGACACATGGAGGTGCTGGGGGCATCAGAGGAGGTGATGGCCCGATGCTTCCCTTTGTACTTGACGGACTTAGCTGCGATGTGGTTCAGGCAGCTGGAAGAAGGATCTATCAGGACTTGGAGGGAATTGGTGGAAAGGTTTTTGGGACAGTTTCGGGTTCATGTCAAGAGACCGAAGAACGTGATGACATTGACATCGGTAAAGCAAAGGATGGATGAATCGCTTAGAGCTTTTCTAACTCGATTCAGTGCCGCAGTTGCTTTGGTGGATCGGCCCGATCCATCGATGGTTTTAATGGCAGCAGTATCAGGAGTCAGGGAGAACTCGGATTTCAAGGTATCTCTGATACGAGATCCCCCACGGAATCTCGACGAATTCTTTCATGAGGCAGAAAAGTTCCTTCGACAAGAAGATGCGAGTACGGATTTAAAATTGAAAAAGGTTAATGCAGTTGAGGTGGGAGGACCATCCAGCAATGGTTCGGATAAAGACAAAGGAAAAAGGAAGTTGGACGGTGATTCTGGAAATGCTAGGAAGCAATGGAAGGATCCAAAGTTTTCCACATACACAGGATTGAACGAGACACTGGAGCGGATATACCTGGATACTCGAAATCACCTTCACTACCGGAGGCCGGCTAGGAGAGAACCAACAGAACGGGAAAGGACATCGGGAAGGCACTGTCTCTTCCATGATTTGGATGGACACGACACCAACAGCTGCAGGCACTTAAAGGACATAATTGAGGAGCATGTGAGGAATGGACAGCTGCCACAATATGTTGGACCTCGGAATGCAACAGCGAGGCAGGAGCAACCGCCGCCTGCCTCAAGCTACGATGGTGGGAGGCCCAGGAATGATGGTTGGTTGATCGTCCCTTGACCAGGTTAATATGAAATAAGTAGCAAACTATTGGCAAGCAACCAAGTCATTTACACATGTACGGGGACGGAGATGGCCCCTAGGCATGCTCTGAATGATAATAAGCTGCGATGCTATGGTTTGTGAAATTTATCTTTTGCTTTTGGATTGGACACTGCTTTTCTTTTTGGTTTTCGGTTTTGGAGCTGGGATTGAGCTCCTGGTTTTTCTCGCCTTTTGATTTGGATTTTCCTCTGGACGATTATTTTCAACTTTGGATGCTGATTTGGATTTCTAGTTTTCTGGTTTTGGATTTGGATTTTGAATTTGGATTCTGGATTTGGATTTTCGGATTTGGATTCTGGATTTGGATTTTGGATTTGGATTTGGATTTTGGATTGGATTTTGATTGGATTTTTATCTGATTTTTGATAAACGGTCGTCGGGTATGGATTATGCCTGGCAAGGGGTGAGTCGCTTTGCCCGAACGTGGTAAATTGACTCATTCAGGTCGTCGAGTATGGACTATGCTCGGCAAGGGTCCGGAGTGACCAGGATTCGGCCTAGGACTTAGGACCTATATTATCAATTGTTATTTTCAGGTCGTCGAGTATGGACTATGCTCGGCAAGGGTCCGGAGAGACCAGGATTCGGCTTAGGACTTAAGCCATGGCATTGTACAGTGCCCAGGGACACTGGACCAAGGTCGTCAAGTGTGGATTACGCTTGGCAAGAACTCGGAGAGGTTAGCTCAACGTCCAGGGACACTGGACCAAGATCGTCAAGTGTGAATTGCGCTTGGCAAGAACCCGGAGAGGTTAGCTCAACATCCAGGGACACTGGACCAAGGTCGTCGTGTGTGGATTACGCTCGACAAGAACACGAGGAGGCTAGCTTAACGTCTAGGGACACTGGATCACGACCGTCAGGTGTGGATTGCGCTTGGCAAGAGCCTGGAGAGGTTATGGATTTGGATATCGACCCAGAGAGGTCCTGGATTCGGTTATTGGCTATTGGATAAGGATGGTTTGGGGCTCGGTTGTCGAGTTCGGATGGACATGGAATTGGCTCAAGCTTTGGTTATTGGATTTGGAATTGGATATCGACTCGGAGCAGTCAAGGATGATCTACTCTGCCGATATGGCTATGGACCTTGGATATTGGATTCGGAACTATTCAAAACACGCCTTGTTATCACAAGGCATGTTTTGGGGGGCAAAGTGTTATCCCATTTTTTGGTCAAAACTAGAATATCAACAAACTGGCAAGGAATGATGGATGTCGGGATTGAAAATCGATTGGAAGCGAGGCAAGAGTTCGTTCGGTATTCGAACTCCCCCTGGTTCATTCGGCATTCTCGGATCCGAAGGCTCATTCGGCATTCTCGAATATGAAGGGATCATTCGGCATTCTATAAGCTCCATTCGGTAGTACCCTCACCGAACCACCACCTCTCCACGCCACTGCCGAATCACCCCTGCCTCCATTCCACTGCCGAATCACCCTTGTCTCCACTACCTACCGAACCAACCATACCGAACCAGCTGCCGGACTAACTACTGCCGAACCAACCTCCTCTACCTACCATACTACCGAACCAACCACCGGTCCAGCTCCATCTCCACGCTACCACCGGTCCAACCTACCACCGAACCCCTATCTCCACTACCTGCCGAATCACCCATGTTACCACTCACCGCCGAACCAAGACGCTGCCGAACCAGAATGCTGCAAGGCCAGATTGCATCAGCCCAAGCCCACCAGCAGCTATATACATCCAAGACCTCCGCCCTCAGCCTCACTCTATAAATAAAGGGGCAGGGGTACAACAATGGGAGAGAAGTTTGAGAGCTCAAACCTGGAAGGAACTTTCAAACAACTTTCATACACTTGTACTACAAGCTTTGTACTCGTAATCGGATTAGAAAAGGAGAATAACATATAAAGTGGACGTAGGCACATTTTGGCCGAACCACTATAAATCTGTGTGTCTTTTACAGTTCAGTCCCTGCTTTTTACGTATTTGCATAAACCACCTAAATCATTACGAACAACATAAAATCAACTAAATCATACAACTTGGAGTTGTTTGCCCATCTTTTGTGCAAACGTATTTGGGTTATTTGCTGAGATCTGTGATTTGTGTTTGAATATCGCTGATTTATATTCATACACTGGTGCTTTCACGGTATTGGGTGTTTGTGACCATTTTTTACGCAAACACTACCATATTCAAAGATCTAAACAAACATCAACGATTTAATCCTTTGTTTCAAATACGCAATAACCTAACAACATCTGAATCTTGAAATATTTTCCTCCTATTTCCCATATACTAAAAATAACTAAATTGACTAAATATACTGTCACTACCTTTAGATTAACACTAATAATAAACTTAAAAATGGACGTGAAACCCTAAAGCATTTACATTATGATTCAGTTGGCTAAATCCAAAGGGAAGTTGCAAGATGAAAGGTTCATTTTGTTTTTAAAACATTCGTATTCATTCATTCTCTGGGTTGAAACCATTGTATTTTATGATAGTGCATACAGTACTTAGCTGTCTTTATTTTGCAAGATAAAAGTAGCAGTTTTAGGTAACAAAAACAACTGGATCTGCAAATCTAAATACTAATCCTTCTATTATTTCTTGTACCACGGAACCTCTTATACAATCATCAATAAAAAAGAAAAGCAATAATAAACCTAGTATTCATTCACATTAAAAAATTAAGAAGAGAAAGATACCGTTAGCAAAATCGTATGACCATGAAAAAGCTAAAGCTTTTCCATAGTCATAAGATTCATCGCAGCAACTGAATTATTGTCATTAACCGCCTCGTCGATGAACACCTATTAGCACCCTTCTTCCACCCAATAATCACTATAACATAATCCTACTTCCCCTTGGTATATGAAATAAAACATAATTAGTAAAATCGGGTCTAAACTTTAACATCAATTACTGAAATCTAATTATCCTCGTCGATCACCTTATCGACGACCAACCTAGCTTTGTTCCTCTCAATAATCGCTAGGAAGCATCATTCGGTTTGGTGACTGGTGATAATAACAACGTCCAATGGTTCAATAATAAGAGACATCGATCGATTTGGGGATTGCAGTGGCACTTCAATTGATTTTGTGATGGGAGACTTCGATCAATTTGGTGACAGTAGTCATATGTCGATCGATTTGGTGATTAATGGGTTTTTTGGAGATTACGTTTGGCAAAAAAAGTGGAATAAAATGTGTTTGAGAAGAAGCGAATAGGATGGGAATGAAGAACTGGACAAAATTGTAAACGAAAAGGGCATTTTTGGTACTTCAAAAAGACACGGTCGAATCATGAACAATGAATTCTCATTATTAGTAAAGATGAGGTCAAATGATAACATTGTGAATCCACTAACAAAAGGTTTGCCTAGAGAGAAAGTTCAAATCTTGTCGATGGGAATGGAGTTAAGGCCCATAAACTAAAAGTTTCTATAAAATGGAAACTCTACCTAGTTGACTGGAGATCCCAACATCCAGGTTCAAAGGAACAACTAAGTTTAAGATAAATTTAAAGGCACTGGTATATACTCAAACCATTCCTATGATAAGTCAGTGCATTAATGGTTGGATAATAGGATAAGTTTTGATACTTTTAATGCTTTATGTACTTGGTGATACTAAAGGACCAAGTAGGGAACTACGAATACCCTTTACAAAATCACCTATGTGAGTGCGCAGGCGCCGCTTTTTGAGGCCAAATTCTCTAAGCACTCATGAGACCAAGTGTAACGTCCCAATATTTTCAACCATTCGCATCCGCACATTGTCGGACTTGAATTGTTCAAAATACTGCGTTGTAGAATAAATTTGACAAAACTCAGAATATACAATAAATAGATCACAGAATCACATACACAGATATCAGAATCTCGCAGCGGAAATTAAAAATTTAGTGGTTCATGAAGCCACTGATATAACTTCAACAAAACAGAACTTACATTGTCTATAATCCTCAATACAAATTTTAAGACATAAATAGAGATAGAGTCTTCAAAGTCTTGAATTCCAGAAAAGATAAAGGCTGAAACAACTTCCAGCAGCGCGAATGATCTACTGAGTGTCCTAGCTACGGAGAAGAAATTGAAGCTGCAACTCAGGCTGACCCGAGCGTAAAAATAAAACATAACACTCGAGTCAGGACATACATACTTATATAATGTAAGCTAATTCAAGTGTACTGTAATATAGAGCAAGTAACTTAAAGGATGCTTGGGACCGCCCATCCTCTAAGGATCCGTCAAACTATTTACTATGTAGTATATTGCGCTATTATACTAGTGTCTATTTATAAAATAAACTTACTTTTTAATAGCGTTAAGGGGTTACCCATATAGCCCTTAACACGTAATAGTCCCAGTAGTCCATCCAATATCATAGTCCCTCCTGATCGGGAAGCCACTAGAGGATACCACACGGGCTACGGGAGAAAACCAAACTCGTACAAGGCGCGATAGGGTAGGTGACACGGCACAACTAGGCAATGCCAGGGTAGATATACCAATTGCTATCCAGGCTGATGGTAACGCGCAGCGCGCAGCTGCCGCCCACCTCGAACTAACTCCCCCAAAATCAAAATATAGAAGTGGCCACTGAATCAATCCAAGATCATAGTATAATATCGAAGAGGAGCGTCCGATCAGAGGAATGACCTCATTGGCCTGGAATTGCTCCTGTTTTAGCCACCTTATGCCAACTCACGGGAGTCGGGTCCACGTATTTACCTTACAGGAAACGCCACCACCGACCTACTTCATTCTGGAATCTCCACCGCGTACACGGTTGGTCAAAGTGGTTTTCGGTATCGACAGAGAGTATGTCCATATCCGATCCCGGTCTCTTTGCCAACCCATCGTTATTATAACCCGTGGTCATTTAAAAACAATTTATACTTTAAAACCAGTATAAACATTTCCATTTCAAAACTATAAATACGATATCATTTAAAACCCAAAACAACATGATATCGTTATATTCAAATATAATTCTTTTCCAAAACCATACTGCTTAAAATTTATAATATCTGGAAACCAAATATTTGAATTATACCTTTAAACCATAATATATTGGAAAATTTTCTTTTAAAAAAAAACATAACTCCCAAAACACAAATGGTTTGGATATAAATGGTTTAACTTTATGGTTACTTTGTAAAGAAGATAATTTACATAGATTTACAAATATATTTCTTTATTTTAAACCATAATTTAAATATCACTTCATGTTCCCAAGACCATTTCAATTCCTATATATATATCCAATTGGAGTATTAATATTCAAAACTAAGGTTGGATATTTTTTCTTTCAACAAATTAGTGTTTATTATTTCGTCTTGAATATTCCCATAAATTCCATAGATAAAACTCCAAAATTATGCCATTAAATAATTTCAAAATTTACTTAACACTAGAATGTTCATCTTAAATTTATTAAGAAAAATCCAGTTATAAATCTCATATCTTAAAGGTCTCCAAAACTTAAACATAAATATAATTTATCAAATTCCTTAAATTTCAAAACAATCAAATTCCAGATTCTATAGCACTTAGGAAATGCTACCTAAAGTTACGGGTAAAACTAGTCCAATTTCAAAAGACAGCATTTAAATGCTTTAGTAGATTGTTTAACTTAATAAATATTTCCAAATATAACTTATATATATATTTCTTAACTGAAATCTTATCCTTTCAAAAATCCAGAATTTCCAAAATAAGTTATATTCCAAAATTTTATTCAAATATTTATTTATTTATTTATTAACATTTATAACTCATTCAAAATCAATATAAAATCCTTTAAAGATATTAAATCAAATATTTAACTTCCAAAATAATTTTAAATATTTCAGAAAATATTATAAGGACCACGGGCCTGTATATAGTTTTCTAGCCTAGGTCAAGTGATACGGATTTATATCATTTCAATCCGTAATTTACAAACCCCGGGTTCTATCATTTCAAACCCGCAATCCCAAGTTAACAGTTAAACAGTTAACATAATAATAGCACAGCAATCATCATTTAGGCCTATCATTTCAGCCCACAACAATCTAAATTTAACAGGGAACTTGCAGTGGTGATTTAAGCAGTAAATAAACAATAATATAATATAACTGCAGAAATAATACAACAGATAATAACTGATGAGGTGTCAATTTAAATGGGATTCATCATTCTACGTTATACTACAGACAGATAATATTTAAATAAAATTTTTACACATACACTTGCGATAATTCACAAAATATATGTACATATGTCTGGTGAGAAATACTCACCTTAAACGCTGCAGTGGATCTAAATCAAACACGGTATCTACTTCGGAAAAAAAACGGAAAGCACGATCAAACTTCGGCGGATGCAAAGCCTTGACTTAAATCTATAAGATCCAAATACCAAGTATGCGAATTTAAAAATTACGGTCAAAGCAAAATTTCAGAACAACTGGAACGAATAGAATAAAAGAAATTTAGTTCAACTTGCTCGACTACTACAACCCGCTAACCGTCTCAACATATCCTAGGCCCATACTTCAACCGTACGCATGCATAAAATAAATTGAATAAATTGCAAAATAAATTGCAAATTTAATACAATTAATAAAAAGATGTTATGCACCCAAACAAAACAAATACATGTTTAGACATTATTAAATTATTTCTCACATTTTTAATCATATTTATCATGATCAATTATTTTCATTCTCATATATATTTATTTAAATAAAATGACAATATTGGCAACAAACACAATACTGTTCAAATTATTCGATTTAATCAAATGTAGCCACTAACTACATTCGAATTCATTAAATAATACTTTATTTCACATACATGTTCATCATGTTTAGGCAAATTATTTCTTCTTTTACTTTTATTATTAAACATTAAAAGGTGATTATTGGTATACATCACCAATATCCTTTTATTAACCATAATAAATACAATCCATTGATATTTATCCACCCAAATTCTCAAATAAGTAGTTAAATTTATTTTTAACCATCTTAAATTTATTTCAACCATTAAAAATTGAAATAAATGTCATTTTATTATATTCACCCAAGATTTATTCATACAATATTGTTTATTTGAATTAAACAACATTTCATATCATTTTCTCCTTATCAATTTATCTTCTCCATTATTAAATTGTAATTCTTTTTTTTTTTCTTTCTATGCCTTCCTCTTCAAACTGCACTTATCCAAATCCACAATACCACTAACTACATCATAACTACACTAATTCCATAGTCTAGCTTCCTACAATCAATTTATATCATTTCTTCCAGCCTACTACTAACAAAGTTCTATATGTATTTATAAATGGCACGGCATGATGGGGAAGTAGCCGAGCAAGGAAATCAGAGAACACAAGAAGGAGGAAGGAAAATTGGAAGAAGCAAAGAAATAAACAATGCAAATTATTTACCTGATAGAAGCTTGTACCAGAGAGGGACAAACAAGGAGATATGAAAACTTATGTGAATGAGGCAAAGTATTTATAGATAAACTTGCGAAATAAAAAGGGGAGATAAATAGGCAGGTTTGAAAACGTAAGAAATAAATGCAAGCGTTGATTTTTGAGTGCATGCGTTTAGGCAAGAGATTTATTTCCAGTTCTTCTTGTTTGAACGCTACACGAAAATTGTGATAAATGCATGCGTTGATTTCTCTTTCCAGTTTTATGTTTGAACGATATCACTCTTTTGGATTTTTTTTTTTTTTTTTTAGATAGCTTGCGTGATTTATACCAGTTATAATCTAAATTTAAAGCATGCGTTACTGCAAATTTGAACAGATTTGATTGAGGAAGCAAAACTTGAGCTCTTGCGTGATTTATGGTAAGCAATGAAAAAGCTTTTAACTGAAAAGGCAAAAGTAATAAATGCTTACATAAATATTTACTTGATCAATGGTTCGAAAAATTTATTTATTGCAAAACAAACGCAGTGGAAACAGAGAGATATAATGGGTATGCGAAAATTTGCAAAGATAGGCAAGATTAAATTTTGAATGCATTTAATTTAGGTGAGAGGAAAAATGGCAATTGGAAGAGTTGATATTTTTGTGGATAAGGCTGCGTGAATAAATGAATACAGTGACATGCTCAAGAAACAAATGGTAAGAGGCAAATGTCAAAATGTTAAAAGAATAAAATTTTGTGTCACGCGCAAAGGAAGGCAAATTTGATTTCCATATTCTTCTAATCAATTAATTCCCCTTTAATTGCCTTTAATTGATTTCAATTGATTACCTTATCCCTTTTAATTACCCTCCTTAATTGATTTCAATTAATTACCATATTACCAATTAATTATCCTCCTTTAATTACATACTCAAATTTGGTTACTAACTTAATTAGTTAATTAACCCTTTTTGTTAATTATCAATCCTGCGACGTCTCACATTAATCCGTCCGCTTTGTAGGCACTGGTAGCCGGACTGGTTACGCGGGCAGATTTCTCCTACAAAATGGGGATTAACCTCGTGTCCTCATGCCATTAACCAAAAGAATTAACTTATTTATCTTTCATCAATTTTATTAATTTGCATTAATTATTCAATAAATTAATTCTGGTCAACTACTGAAATTTTACAATTAATTTCTCTATTAATTGTCATAAATTTCTTTTTGAAATATCTATTAATTGTCATTAACTCCATTTTAAAATATCCGTATGTGCCTTTATTCAAGTTTTGAATTGCTAACTAGGAATAAGGTAGATTTATCAAATAAATTGATTGTAAGTTTCATTGTTTTAAATTTGCTTAACAATGTTCACTACTAACATAATTAATATGTCAAAATTGAGAATATTCCACCAACATGATTTGCATGTCATAACCTACCAAATTAACATAATTAATTAACTACTTTAATATGTTACAAATTTTCTCCTTTTCATTATTTTTAGGGAATGGGTATAACAACAGATATTATGATAATATCCAAAACATTTAGTTACCACTCACTTCATTATACATTATAAAATTTTCCTTTTTTTTCTTCTTCTTAAATTTAGTTACAAAAATCATATTAAATTAACGAGTTTAATTCTCTAAATTAAATATTTAAACAATATTGGTAAACACAATTTATATAAATTATATTTCTAAAAACAAAAAAAATTAAAAGAAATAAATAGCTAAAAACTAGGGCTGTTACACTCTCCCCCACTTAAGAACTTTTCGTCCTCGAAAAGGAACAAAAGAAGAGAAACAAAGGAAGATAAGCTAGATAAACAAGAACTTTAAACGAATAGTTCCGGATTTGAAGCACGAAGAAGATCTTCTAGAATCGGTTTTACTCTTTTCAGTTCGACCGTCGGTCTATGGGTGGTAAGCGGTGCTCAGGCCCCGATGAGTAACAAAGATTTTTAAAGATTATAGAAAAGATTTCTAAATAGACTGGTATAAGCAATAGCCTCCTCATTCTGTAGCAGATAGGGAAACCAAGGACACTTAAAGATAGTTTGAAAACAAATAAGATAATAAATTTGCAATCATAATGCTTTGAAATCATTAAATTTATAAATATTATCATTTGGAAATCATGCTACTAAAATCATAATACCTTTAAAATAATCTTCATTTATACCTTTTAAATTCAATGCCAAACAATATTCATTTCAAGGTTGAAATATTCCTAAGTTCATTTATAAAAAAAAATTTCCAAAACATTTTATTTTTAGAAACAGCAGCACTCATAATATGCTATAGTAGATATAATAGTATTCCTAATTAGTTTATTATGTACTTAACTCTGAATTTTAACAAATAACCTAACACTTTATTAAAAATACTTATCTTATAAATAAGATATTCCTTCAATAAGTTACCCTTGAATTTCCATTTGAAAACCAATTCTCAATTATCAAAATTTAGTGATATTAGAATACGTCTTAACTATTTATTTAGACATCAATTAAACTATGATTTGAAGATATATAATCCTTACTCCAAAAATATCCCTTTCAAATATATTTTCCTTATTCAAAGATACCTTGTTTATTACACAAACATATTCATTTCAGGAAATAACCTTTTATTAAAATCTCTTGGTTAGATTTACGGCTCCATATTAAATTAATTTGATTATTAAGACATTTGAATAAAATTCCTTAAATTCCTTTTCCTTATTTATCCCCATTAATCTTTTATAACTAAAATTTAAGTGTATAATATTTATTATAACCACTCATAAAATCCTTTTATATTGTATATTATCCAATTACATGTTAACTTTTGAAAATCAAGGTAAGTTATATTAAATGAAATTGGGTGTTATACAAATAAAACTTTCAATTTAATTATCTCCAATTGGAACCTTTTTATTCAAATTTTTGTTATTATATTTATTTTCCTTCCTCAAGATAACTTTAAGAATTAAATTCCTGATTCCCTTCAAACCATTTAGAGATAACTAAATATATATACCTAATATGTCAAATCAAATTTAAATTATATATCTATATATATTAAGTCATACTTTAGAAATTCAAATCAATTAAAATCTCAAGGAAACACTGTAGCCAGACTACAGAATGGTCTTTTCACTTCGAAACTCGAAAATGAATGTCGATGATGCTTCAGTCATCACCGAAATTATTTTCCAGTGACAAAGAGAAAAGCACTAATTTTAAAATTTCTTTGGAAACAAATTTCTATACAAAAATACTTATTACATCCTTTTAAAATTTAAACACAAGGTTTGAAATCATCAGAAATTTAATTCTCAAGTTTTAGTTTTAAATTCATTTCTGTTTCCAAATTAATTTATAACCATTGTTTTATATTCACTTATTTATTAGACAAACACATGGCTTACAACACCATAAATAAAATCAAAACTATTATCTCTTGACAACTAGTTAAATTAATTATAAAATTTTGAAAATTATACTCATATATATAATATTAGATTTTAATTTCAAATATAGGAATAAACTTCTCAAACCAGGATAGAGACTCAAATTTGATGAACTCAAATCAAATAGAATTCAAGATAAATTGAAATCAGAAGATCAGAATAAGGAAACTGGGTAAGTCTATATAAGTCGCGGACAACCTTGACCTAGTCATCCGTGACTTAAAGAGCCATATCGATGTGGTTGGGGTAAATCTACATTTGATCCGAAGAGATAGAATTTGGAATAACCAAAGATACTAGCATATAAACCGAGGATAAATATAAATCTCCGGTGAATCAATGCTAATGGTAAAGGAGTTTCACCCCTTTATTAGAATAATGGCGAGACCGCCAATTTACAATAAAGATCATCCGAAGTGGAGTTATGAGATACTCCAGAATCTAAAGCAGATGAAAAAGTGAGGGATACGAATGAGCTTTGGAACCGTAGGGAATGTTCCAAAATTCGAAAAGAGAGTGGTTCAATCTCGAATGAACGTGATTCTGTAAATCAAATTTACCATACATTCTAAGTTTTGCCTAGAACCAAAGCTCTGATACCAAATGTAACGTCCCAATATTTTCAACCATTCGCATCCGCACATTGTCGGACTTGAATTGTTCAAAATACTGCGTTGTAGAATAAATTTGACAAAACTCAGAATATACAATAAATAGATCACAGAATCACATACACAGATATCAGAATCTCGCAGCGGAAATTAAAAATTTAGTGGTTCATGAAGCCACTGATATAACTTCAACAAAACAGAACTTACATTGTCTATAATCCTCAATACAAATTTTAAGACATAAATAGAGATAGAGTCTTCAAAGTCTTGAATTCCAGAAAAGATAAAGGCTGAAACAACTTCCAGCAGCGCGAATGATCTACTGAGTGTCCTAGCTACGGAGAAGAAATTGAAGCTGCAACTCAGGCTGACCCGAGCGTAAAAATAAAACATAACACTCGAGTCAGGACATACATACTTATATAATGTAAGCTAATTCAAGTGTACTGTAATATAGAGCAAGTAACTTAAAGGATGCTTGGGACCGCCCATCCTCTAAGGATCCGTCAAACTATTTACTATGTAGTATATTGCGCTATTATACTAGTGTCTATTTATAAAATAAACTTACTTTTTAATAGCGTTAAGGGGTTACCCATATAGCCCTTAACACGTAATAGTCCCAGTAGTCCATCCAATATCATAGTCCCTCCTGATCGGGAAGCCACTAGAGGATACCACACGGGCTACGGGAGAAAACCAAACTCGTACAAGGCGCGATAGGGTAGGTGACACGGCACAACTAGGCAATGCCAGGGTAGATATACCAATTGCTATCCAGGCTGATGGTAACGCGCAGCGCGCAGCTGCCGCCCACCTCGAACTAACTCCCCCAAAATCAAAATATAGAAGTGGCCACTGAATCAATCCAAGATCATAGTATAATATCGAAGAGGAGCGTCCGATCAGAGAAATGACCTCATTGGCCTGGAATTGCTCCTGTTTTAGCCACCTTATGCCAACTCACGGGAGTCGGGTCCACGTATTTACCTTACAGGAAACGCCACCACCGACCTACTTCATTCTGGAATCTCCACCGCGTACACGGTTGGTCAAAGTGGTTTTCGGTATCGACAGAGAGTATGTCCATATCCGATCCCGGTCTCTTTGCCAACCCATCGTTATTATAACCCGTGGTCATTTAAAAACAATTTATACTTTAAAACCAGTATAAACATTTCCATTTCAAAACTATAAATACGATATCATTTAAAACCCAAAACAACATGATATCGTTATATTCAAATATAATTCTTTTCCAAAACCATACTGCTTAAAATTTATAATATCTGGAAACCAAATATTTGAATTATACCTTTAAACCATAATATATTGGAAAATTTTCTTTTAAAAAAAAACATAACTCCCAAAACACAAATGGTTTGGATATAAATGGTTTAACTTTATGGTTACTTTGTAAAGAAGATAATTTACATAGATTTACAAATATATTTCTTTATTTTAAACCATAATTTAAATATCACTTCATGTTCCCAAGACCATTTCAATTCCTATATATATATCCAATTGGAGTATTAATATTCAAAACTAAGGTTGGATATTTTTTCTTTCAACAAATTAGTGTTTATTATTTCGTCTTGAATATTCCCATAAATTCCATAGATAAAACTCCAAAATTATGCCATTAAATAATTTCAAAATTTACTTAACACTAGAATGTTCATCTTAAATTTATTAAGAAAAATCCAGTTATAAATCTCATATCTTAAAGGTCTCCAAAACTTAAACATAAATATAATTTATCAAATTCCTTAAATTTCAAAACAATCAAATTCCAGATTCTATAGCACTTAGGAAATGCTACCTAAAGTTACGGGTAAAACTAGTCCAATTTCAAAAGACAGCATTTAAATGCTTTAGTAGATTGTTTAACTTAATAAATATTTCCAAATATAACTTATATATATATTTCTTAACTGAAATCTTATCCTTTCAAAAATCCAGAATTTCCAAAATAAGTTATATTCCAAAATTTTATTCAAATATTTATTTATTTATTTATTAACATTTATAACTCATTCAAAATCAATATAAAATCCTTTAAAGATATTAAATCAAATATTTAACTTCCAAAATAATTTTAAATATTTCAGAAAATATTATAAGGACCACGGGCCTGTATATAGTTTTCTAGCCTAGGTCAAGTGATACGGATTTATATCATTTCAATCCGTAATTTACAAACCCCGGGTTCTATCATTTCAAACCCGCAATCCCAAGTTAACAGTTAAACAGTTAACATAATAATAGCACAGCAATCATCATTTAGGCCTATCATTTCAGCCCACAACAATCTAAATTTAACAGGGAACTTGCAGTGGTGATTTAAGCAGTAAATAAACAATAATATAATATAACTGCAGAAATAATACAACAGATAATAACTGATGAGGTGTCAATTTAAATGGGATTCATCATTCTACGTTATACTACAGACAGATAATATTTAAATAAAATTTTTACACATACACTTGCGATAATTCACAAAATATATGTACATATGTCTGGTGAGAAATACTCACCTTAAACGCTGCAGTGGATCTAAATCAAACACGGTATCTACTTCGGAAAAAAAACGGAAAGCACGATCAAACTTCGGCGGATGCAAAGCCTTGACTTAAATCTATAAGATCCAAATACCAAGTATGCGAATTTAAAAATTACGGTCAAAGCAAAATTTCAGAACAACTGGAACGAATAGAATAAAAGAAATTTAGTTCAACTTGCTCGACTACTACAACCCGCTAACCGTCTCAACATATCCTAGGCCCATACTTCAACCGTACGCATGCATAAAATAAATTGAATAAATTGCAAAATAAATTGCAAATTTAATACAATTAATAAAAAGATGTTATGCACCCAAACAAAACAAATACATGTTTAGACATTATTAAATTATTTCTCACATTTTTAATCATATTTATCATGATCAATTATTTTCATTCTCATATATATTTATTTAAATAAAATGACAATATTGGCAACAAACACAATACTGTTCAAATTATTCGATTTAATCAAATGTAGCCACTAACTACATTCGAATTCATTAAATAATACTTTATTTCACATACATGTTCATCATGTTTAGGCAAATTATTTCTTCTTTTACTTTTATTATTAAACATTAAAAGGTGATTATTGGTATACATCACCAATATCCTTTTTTTAACCATAATAAATACAATCCATTGATATTTATCCACCCAAATTCTCAAATAAGTAGTTAAATTTATTTTTAACCATCTTAAATTTATTTCAACCATTAAAAATTGAAATAAATGTCATTTTATTATATTCACCCAAGATTTATTCATACAATATTGTTTATTTGAATTAAACAACATTTCATATCATTTTCTCCTTATCAATTTATCTTCTCCATTATTAAATTGTAATTCTTTTTTTTTTCTTTCTATGCCTTCCTCTTCAAACTGCACTTATCCAAATCCACAATACCACTAACTACATCATAACTACACTAATTCCATAGTCTAGCTTCCTACAATCAATTTATATCATTTCTTCCAGCCTACTACTAACAAAGTTCTATATGTATTTATAAATGGCACGGCATGATGGGGAAGTAGCCGAGCAAGGAAATCAGAGAACACAAGAAGGAGGAAGGAAAATTGGAAGAAGCAAAGAAATAAACAATGCAAATTATTTACCTGATAGAAGCTTGTACCAGAGAGGGACAAACAAGAAGATATGAAAACTTATGTGAATGAGGCAAAGTATTTATAGATAAACTTGCGAAATAAAAAGGGGAGATAAATAGGCAGGTTTGAAAACGTAAGAAATAAATGCAAGCGTTGATTTTTGAGTGCATGCGTTTAGGCAAGAGATTTATTTCCAGTTCTTCTTGTTTGAACGCTACACGAAAATTGTGATAAATGCATGCGTTGATTTCTCTTTCCAGTTTTATGTTTGAACGATATCACTCTTTTGGATTATTTTTTTTTTTTTTAGATAGCTTGCGTGATTTATACCAGTTATAATCTAAATTTAAAGCATGCGTTACTGCAAATTTGAACAGATTTGATTGAGGAAGCAAAACTTGAGCTCTTGCGTGATTTATGGTAAGCAATGAAAAAGCTTTTAACTGAAAAGGCAAAAGTAATAAATGCTTACATAAATATTTACTTGATCAATGGTTCGAAAAATTTATTTATTGCAAAACAAACGCAGTGGAAACAGAGAGATATAATGGGTATGCGAAAATTTGCAAAGATAGGCAAGATTAAATTTTGAATGCATTTAATTTAGGTGAGAGGAAAAATGGCAATTGGAAGAGTTGATATTTTTGTGGATAAGGCTGCGTGAATAAATGAATACAGTGACATGCTCAAGAAACAAATGGTAAGAGGCAAATGTCAAAATGTTAAAAGAATAAAATTTTGTGTCACGCGCAAAGGAAGGCAAATTTGATTTCCATATTCTTCTAATCAATTAATTCCCCTTTAATTGCCTTTAATTGATTTCAATTGATTACCTTATCCCTTTTAATTACCCTCCTTAATTGATTTCAATTAATTACCATATTACCAATTAATTATCCTCCTTTAATTACATACTCAAATTTGGTTACTAACTTAATTAGTTAATTAACCCTTTTTGTTAATTATCAATCCTGCGACGTCTCACATTAATCCGTCCGCTTTGTAGGCACTGGTAGCCGGACTGGTTACGCGGGCAGATTTCTCCTACAAAATGGGGATTAACCTCGTGTCCTCATGCCATTAACCAAAAGAATTAACTTATTTATCTTTCATCAATTTTATTAATTTGCATTAATTATTCAATAAATTAATTCTGGTCAACTACTGAAATTTTACAATTAATTTCTCTATTAATTGTCATAAATTTCTTTTTGAAATATCTATTAATTGTCATTAACTCCATTTTAAAATATCCGTATGTGCCTTTATTCAAGTTTTGAATTGCTAACTAGGAATAAGGTAGATTTATCAAATAAATTGATTGTAAGTTTCATTGTTTTAAATTTGCTTAACAATGTTCACTACTAACATAATTAATATGTCAAAATTTAGAATATTCCACCAACATGATTTGCATGTCATAACCTACCAAATTAACATAATTAATTAACTACTTTAATATGTTACAAATTTTCTCCTTTTCATTATTTTTAGGGAATGGGTATAACAACAGATATTATGATAATATCCAAAACATTTAGTTACCACTCACTTCATTATACATTATAAAATTTTCCTTTTTTTTCTTCTTCTTAAATTTAGTTACAAAAATCATATTAAATTAACGAGTTTAATTCTCTAAATTAAATATTTAAACAATATTGGTAAACACAATTTATATAAATTATATTTCTAAAAACAAAAAAAATTAAAAGAAATAAATAGCTAAAAACTAGGGCTGTTACACCAAGTTAGTGTACATCTTAGAAGTTAAATAGTCCAACATCTTAGAATATAATAAAATATTTGTGTTTATATACTAAGATGTGGACATTATGACAATCCATATAGATAAAGAGAGACATAAGCCATGACGGGTGGTGCAGCACATCACCGCGCACGCTCCCGCGCCCAAGCGCGTACGCACATCTGCAGCGTGGACGAATGAGTGTTCGAGGCATATTAGAGGCACTTTGTAGTTGGCAATTGACTTGGCATGGCTGTTCAGACCAAGCAGTTCCATTTTATTTCTGTTTATTCAAATTAAAATGGTCGCACCGCTTGGTAAAGGGTGACAGCCTTTCCGATAGCCACGACCATCAAACAGACACCTCCACATTGAATTGGCTACTCCCTATGCCTATATATAGGCAAAACGAAAATCAGAAATGGTAAGAATAATTTTCTGCGTTTTTTTTCCTCCAAATTATGTTCTTAAATTCCTTTTTGAGCTCGTCATTGCTTCGCAATAGTCGACAAAGCACTGTAGAGATCGGTCCATTTCATTTTGGAAAACAGTTGCTTGTTGACCCTTCAACGCCATTGAGGGAGCAATTCTGTTTCAAGAAAATTGTTTCACTGGAATCGGACAAAATTCAAAGACAAAATTCAACGGCAATATGTTTACCAGTATTTCATATATTTGCAACAGTTTTATCAACATAATTGCAACATTTTTGCAACGCTTTTGTAACGTTATTGAACTACTCTCTGTATATAGTTTAGTAACGCTTTTATTACGTTACTAAAATTACATTTTTTAACACCTTTCTGAAGTTACGAACAACAATCTTGAAACAGAATTGTGTATTTTACTGATTTGAATCACTGTATTTCAGACAATGGCTCAAAAGAGTAATACATCGGCAGTCAAACCAACCGTGGCCATCACTGAGAACAAAACAATGGTTCCAACAACCACTGTCACTTTTTCACATAGTGAGAGACCAGAAAAATTTGCTGGAGTGGACGAACTAGAGACCGCTGCAATCAGAGTTGAAGCACTCAACATATGGAACAGTTAGAACTTCATATGCAAAAATTACATATTAAATGGACTGGATGATAGTCTGTATAACGTGTATTGTACAATGAAGACTTCGAAACAACTTTGGGCTTCCCCGGCTAAAAAGTACAAAAGGGGGGATGCTGGAATGAAAAAGCTCATTGTCATAAAGTTCCTTGATTTCAAAATGATAGATGCCAAAACCATTATCAGTCAAATCTAGGAGTTGTGGGTAATTACACGAAATTCATGATTAAGGGATGTCCTTGAGTGAATCATTTCAAGTGGCTTGCAGCCATGGAAAAGCTACCCCCATCATGGAAAAATTTCAAGAATTATCTAAAACATAAGCCCAAGGAAATGACTTGGAAGATATTGTAATTCGACTTAGAATCAAAGAGGACAATAGGAAATCAAAAAAGAAAACCACCAATGCAATAGTGGCAAAAGCAAATGTAGTCGAGACTGAGAAAAACAACAAGCAGAAACAGGAATACAATCAAAACACAAAGAAACCAAAGAAGTTCAAAGGAAATTGTCACAACTGCGAGAAGAAAGGACATAAGGCCAGCGATTGCTGAGGTCCAAAGAAAAAGAAAGAACAAGCAAATATCACAGAATGCGAGAGACTCTCTGATGGCATTTCTGAAATGTACTTGTCTGCGGTGATTTTTGAATGCAAATTAATTGACAACTTCAAAGAATCGTTTGTGGACACTGGTGCCACAAAACATATCTGCGCCCATAAGTGGATGTTCTTCAACTATAAACCCATGGCACAAGAAGAACCACTATTTATGGGAAATTTCTCCACATCAAAGATAGAAGGAAAAGGCAGAATTGTGCTAAAGATGACCTCTGGAAAAGAACTTACGCTGAATGAAGTTTTGCACGTCCCGGACATTCGAAAGAATTTGGTTTCTGGTCCAATGCTCAACAAAAATGGCTTCGATTTAGTCTTTATATCTAATAACTTTGTTTTATCAAAGAACGCAGTTTATGTTGGGAAAGGGTACGTGAGAGACGGCTTGTTTAAAATGAATGTAATGACTGTTGTACCAAAGGATTGTGATAATAAATTTAATTTTTCTATTTATATCGCTGAATCCTCTAATATATGGCATGCTAGATTTGGCCATGTTAATTTTGATACATTACGGAAAATGGTTAACATAGACTTTGTACCTAAGTTTTGTATAGATCCAAGTTATAAGTGTGAAACTTGTATTGAAGCAAAATTGATTAGAACCTCATTTCATCATGTTGAAAGAGAAACCAAACCTCTAGACTTAATACACACAGATGTATGTGACTTAAAAATGTGTCAAACTAGAGAAGGAAATAGATACTTCACCACTTTCACTGGTGATTGAACAAGGTACTATTATGTGTATCTCCTTAGAAGCAAGGACGAGGCATTCTATATGTTTAAGCAATATAAAGCAGAAGTTGAAAATCAACTCAACAAGAAAATAAAAGCTTTAAGAAGTGATAGATGAGGAGAATATGAATTTCCCTTTGAGGAATTCTGCACTGAGCATGGTATTATACACCAAACTACAGCCCTGTATTCACCTCAATCCAATGGCATAGCCGGACGGAAAAATAAAACTCATAAAAAATGATGAATTCCTTACTAATTAGTTTTGGCTTGAGAGATAACTTCTGGGGAGAAGCTATTCTTTCTGCAAATCATATTTTAAATAAAATACCACAAAATAAAACATCTGAATCTCCCCGCGAACTTTAGAAAAATAGATCACCATCCTAAAGATACTTAAAAGTGTGGTGGTGTCTTGCAAATAGTAGAGGTACCTAAACCAAAGAAGGTAAAAATTGGATCAATAACCATCGATTTTATTCATTGGATATGCACAAAACAGTGCAGTTTATCGATTATTGGTATACAAATCTAAGGTTGATGATATTCATGTAAATACCATCATTGAGTCGAGAAATGCTAGATTTTTCAAACACATATATCCTTTAAAACAGGGTACTGAAAATTATACTCAAAAGTGACCAAGGAAAATTGAAAACTCTAATTTTCTTAAGGATGCCGAACAAAATATTGATAATTTTGGGCAAAACAGTACTAATCGACAAGTGGAGGAACCTAAGAGAAGCAAAAGGTCGCGAACCTCAAAAACCTTTGGACCAGACTTCTGCACATTTATGATAGAAGATAATCTATTAACATACAAACAAGCAATGCACTCCACTGATGCCCCTTACTAGAAGGAGGCCATTAACTCTGAGATTGGATCCATTATGGCTAACCATACATGGGAGTTAGTTGATTTACCTCGAGGATGCAAGATCTTAGGTAATAAATGGATATATAAGAAGAAATATATGAACTAGAAGAAGAAATGTACATGAAGCAACTTGAAGGTTTTTTGATCCCAGGAAATGAGAATAGGGTGTGCAAGTTAGTAAAATCACTTTATGGCCTTAAACAACCTCCAAACAATGGCACGAGAAATTTGATGAAACTATGATCTCAAATGGATTCAAAATATATGTATCAGATAAATGTGTTTATAGAAAACATATAGATAGTGAATATGTCATTGTTTGTCTGTATATTGATGATTAATTGATCCTGGGTAATAATAAGGCCATAATAAAGTCAAAAAAGGATATGTTTTCCTCTAGATTCGACATGAAAGACCTTGGAATAGATGATGTAATTTTGGGTGTCAAAATTTTGAAGATTCATAAGGATATACATTCTCTCAATCATATTTCATTGCCGAAATACTTGAAAGGTTCAAACAACATAACATAACTATTGCAAAATCACCAATAGCTATGAACCAAAATTGGATAAAGAACACTGGTGATGGTATCTATCAGCTTGAATACTCTCTTATACTAGGAAGTATCATGTATGTCTTAATTTGTACTAGGCCAGATATCGCATATGTTGTAAGTAAGTTGAATAGGTATACCAACAATCCTGGTAAAAATCACTAGAAAGCAATAATTAAAGTTCTAGAATATCTAAAGCATACACAGAACTATGGATTATACTTACTAAATATCCTTCAGTAGTGAAAGGATACAGTGATGCAAATTGGATAACTTTTTGGCATTATGAATAACATAAAGTAGTAAAATGGTTGATAGAAAAGTTTTCCTTAGATTTTATGACCATAAGGGGCTAGGGATCAAAGCCTTTCCAAAGGAATTAGGTTAAGTTGTCTACATTATTACTTCTAGTAGCTCCTGAAGATCTAGAATATAGAATGCACTGCCAAATAAATAGAAATTATCAAAGTGAATATTAGGCTAAGGTCCTAAAAATCAAAATTAATACACGAAAACTTCTGTGTCGTTAAAATCAAACATAATACATTAAATCCCCGATTTCAGATTGTCTAGAAATGTGAAATCAAACTTGATCAAGTATATTCCAAAATTTGGCTGGTTGCGAACGAATCTGATAATTTTCCAAAATAACCATGGGATAGGGATTAGGAAATACCACCTTTTACCAGATAAATAGTAATAATGTGCCATTGCTTAACATATGCATATCTGCTGTCAAAAATATATATAGGAAAGTACTTATCTTCTTCAATGGCACTAGAAAAGAGAGCTTCCTTAGCTTCTAATGATTCCTTAATAGATGTCTCTTCATCTCTTGCTCTTACAACATATCCTTTAAGCCATTTTAATTTACTTGCATTTTCAGCCGGTACGGGTTGACCATCAACTATTCCATATCTTTACTTGGCAGTCTGTAACGACCCGCGATTTCGAACCATTCAAACCGACATGTCGGACTTGAATTGCTCCAAATAGTAGATTGTTAATATATTTATTTGGCATAACTTAGCATATACAGTAGATAAATTAGTCATAGAATCATATACACAGAGTTAACAACAAACGTCGTAAAGCTAAATAGTGGTTCATAAATCTACTACAGAAATAACATAGTCTGAAATTGAACACATAAGAAATCCCAACATACGGAAGTCTCTAGTACAAAACAAACGACAAGTCTGAGACATACAACTGAAAATAACAGGAATAAACAGAAAGCTGAAATCGATAAGATAGGTCTTTAAAGTGAACTCCAAGCTTCAAAAGATGATTTTCAGAGTTGTGACACTCAGGCTGACCTCAGCGTAAAGCAAAATAAAACAATCGAATCAGGATTAACATTCTTATGCAGAAAAATCAAGTTCAAGTGAAATGTCAATTAAATGCAATATAACTCAAAGGAATGTTGGGATTCCATTCTTTAAGGATTCGATAAACTATCTACATACATAGTACGATACGCTACATATGTAATATCTATAGTAAAGTAATAGCATAAGGCGTTACTCATATCCCCCTTAACATATTTTACATATTCCCATTGTTACGACCCGATATTCTCAACCCCGAAAATTCGACACTAACACGTTCACTGTATAGAGTGCCGAGCAATCGAGTGCCGGAAACACCAGATTGTTAGGGTTAAGAAGAAAAGGAGGTAGAAGAAGAAACAGAAAACAACAACACATAATCTCACAATCGCAGCGGAAAAAATATAATATCAAATAACAGCATTCATACAAAGAAAGCTGTAACTATCAATATACATACAATACCATAGTACACCCATCAACAGATAATCCGGACAGTTATAATAACTTGACTCTGAATACAATCAACACATATTCTAATACCCAACGGAAACAATACGCCTCTGCCATCCAGCTCGCCTCCTGAGCTCCAGAACGTCCTAATCTGAAAATCTGGAAATTGTTCTTGAAATTTGAAAACTGCTACTGATCTTGATCTTACTTTGTTAAGCTTAAATTTGTTGAGATGAACTTGAATAAAATCTTTGCTTTGATTCAGTTTGAAAACTTAAAAGAGTTGTTTGATTTTTCTTTTAGTTTGATTCTGGTTTTGGTTTTCCTTTTACTTGTAAAATGAAAGATGGTAGAAAATGAAAGGAGGAGTAGATATATATATATATATATATATATAAGTGTATACATCGTACAACCTTGTTCTTTAATAAATCACTTTATTTTAATTTTATTTTTTTATGAAGAAAACCATGAACTTGACACTTGTATTTGCATGTCATCCTTTGCTTACAAATCTCTTTATGCATGTATTTTATAATTTCTTTTTATGTTTTTTTTACGTTTTCTTCTATTTATTTTATGTTTACATAATAAGATAAAACCCTAGTCTATTCTTATTTGAAGCCTATGTTATCAATACCTTAATTAATAACTATATATATACTAGCTTTAAAAATATAGAGTATTTAAATCTAATTTATTTTTTTAAGGTATTTATTTGGAATTTCAAATCATAATTTCATTTACAATCTACATATATATAAATAAAAGCAATTAGAAAGCACATTTTATTTGTTTTGAAAAAGAATAAGTTTGCAAATTTAAATAATTATAATAGAAAATCATCAAATAAAGTTTTGCCAAAAATACTAGGCTGTCACATTTCTCCCCCTTAAAAGAATTTCGTCCCCGAAATTTTAAAAGCAAAAGATAATCGAAAAGCTTTTATATTCGACAACAACGCATACACATCAACCATACACTAATAACCAAAGCAAATAATTCATTCAAACAAACAATCCTAAGTATCCGGACATTTTTGACTCTTAAACAATCAGTTAAATTATTCTTAAACATTTTTAAATTTTAACCCATTTTATTTAAATTTTTAAAATAATTTTAAAAATCTACATAATATTATCAAAATAGTTTTATAAAAATACTTTTTATAACTCGATGTTTCAACAAGTCCATCCTTGTTCTCACAGAAATTCGATCATAGTTGATCAGGCGTAGAACTAAAAATCTATAAGTACTTAGCAGGCCCATTTTCAACACACAGTACAAATACTTAGAAAACTTTTGTGAAAATAAAGAAAACATTTTTATGAGAATGCTCTGGAAATCACCACCCCCTCCATGGTCGTAATTAACCCGATGATTACGTCGCCATCCCAACGAAATCATAGAAAACTATAAGCCTCCACGCCCCTCGATTACACCATGGAACCGCCACATATCGCAGCTACACCCAGGGTTACATTGCCATCGCAGCCAAATGAAACTTCACCACACAGACCACATAGATCGCATACTACATCAGTCGAGTCCCAATGTAGCCCGTAGGCACTCACTGCCATACGACTTTCACTATGACTTCATAGATCGCAGTCTACCGATGTTACGTCGCTCTCACAGCAAAATCAAACGTAGACCTTAGTCAATCACTGCCCCTCGACTTCTGCTATGGAGCGCAGTAGATCGCAGTTACACCGAGTTACATTGCCATCAGAGCATAACCCCAATGTCTCTGTAGGCGTCATCACCCTCGACTTTCGCTACCCCAATCACAATCCTCAGGAACTATAGTTTAGTTCGGACATCCTCTAGAATCAAATTTAGAAACCCTCTTAGGGCTCGAGGCAGAACCACGAGATGGATTGCTTATTTAAAGTTTCAACTCTAAATGAGAGCGTCTTTTTCCCCACAACATTCTCAAAACATTTTATACTATACATATATAGTATCTTTCACATCATACTCTTATATGTACCATATATAAATTCCATTTACACAAAATCGATATATCAAAATAGATAGTTCTCAAACTTGGTTTTCCAAATTCACAGAATCGATTTTTCCCAAAAATCAAAACACTTTCCAAATCAGTGGGTTCCAAAAACCTTTTTCCTAATTTCATAAAATCATTTTTATATATAGATATATATAAGTTTATTCTTTTAACTAGAACAAAATAATTCTGGATCACTTCCAACTTGTATAAATTTCTTTTTTATACTTCAAATATTTTTCAAAGATTTTTCCTTCTAGTTATAGATTCAACAAGGGGAGTTTATCATATATATATATATATATATATATATATATATATATATATATAACTTTATTTATGTCAAATCAATATTCAAATTTGATTTCCTTTATAAAGTTATTTGCCACGTTACTTAATTTTTATAAAATGAGTTTCAGTTATAGTGATATCCAATTTCCACTCTTATTCATCATATATTTCTCAAAACATACCTTTCCATTTCAAAATCATTTTTACATTTCTTTTCAAAATTTTCAATATCTATTTCATTCAAGCACATACGATGTACATATATCATCCGTATGCAATATCAAATTCGATCGCTCACCCGATCACACAATTTCACTTTCGAGCTAGTATCGTCCACCCGACTTCCTAGTGCGGACTAAGATCTGGTTTCTTGATCAGAAACCGTCATTCTCCTTACATAGCCATAACTATGATAGAGAATTCCAGAATCAATCAAAAATCCATATCCAGGGTTCGCCGTCGAAAATCGAGTGAAAAATCCCAACTCGGACCGATATACTATCTCGAAATTATGTGCTCGAATCTGGATCAAATCGTTATGTAGAATAATATACGTACATCATATGTATTTATTTTCATTGATTATTAGCTAAATCAAATTTCTTTTTATTTCACATTTATTTTGATTTCTATTCACTTATTCACAATTGCTTCAATTTCCATTTGAGTTATCACATCAGTTCTTATCTCAATTGGTATTTAATCATAAATAGTTTGCACTCTGACCAGTTTGAATTTAGAAAATAGCTTGAAAAGTTTAAAATGGATGAGTAGTTGTAAAATAGCAATTAGTTGTAAAATAGTTGTAAATAGTTTAGTAACTATGAAATAGTTATAAAATAGTAATTAGTTTGTAAAATAGTTGTAAAATTGTAGTAAAATTGTTAAATAGTTTCAAAATAATTGTAAAATAAGTATAAGATAGTTTGGGTTTTAAAAGAAATGTTGTATAGTAAATAGCTAGGAAAAATAGATTTAGAACACTTTATATTAAACAATTTATTTGAAAATAGTTTCAGAGTCAAACTAGTCAATTTCCCAATCTCCACTTCCAATCAATTTTCAATTTCCACTTCCATTTAAATTGATTCAATTTCATTTCAATTTGAATTAAATTCAATTCCTTTTCCAAATTCAAATCAATTCCCATTTGAATTTAAACTTACTCAACTTTTATTACAATTCTAATTATTCAAATCAAATTTCAATTTGAACTAATTTCCCATTCAAATCTCAATTTTAACCTATCTCGAATTACATAAATTCGAGTTAAATTTTTAAATGTTGATTTAATCCATTAAATCAAATTAACGTTTACTTTTAATTTAACAACCTAAGTCTTTAAACAATTTAATTTTGAGTCTAAATTCAAATATTCGTTTTAAATTACCTTTACTTCTATATAAACTTATTATCAAGGTTCAAGTGAGAGTTAAATATTTTAAACAAATCAATTTTCAAAATTCAATTTATTACCCATTTTTAACTTTAAATTGTTTTAAAACCCAATTCTTAAACAATTTCAGTTGACAAGTTATTTTTAACATTTAAATCTTAAGTTCCAAGTGATGCCATTTCCATAATTTAAATTTTATTTCTAAAAGTCAAAATCATTTAAATAATTTCAAACTAAAGTTTTATTTCCATCTAATTTTAGCAATGGATATATATATTATCTTAATCCAATTTACAGTTTCATGGATTATTAATAGCAACAAGATGATATCAGGATATGTCAAAGTAAATAAACATAAAAATTACCTAAAACATTCATCAATAACACCCATTACGACACCCATTTAACTTACCTAAGTTAAACCTCAGTATCATCTTTGAATTTGTCCAATTCAGGTTGTTCGTTCAAAACTTATTTAACTTTCCCTAACTTAAATTAAATTTATTCAACCTTCCCTCAATTAAAATTCTCCATCAATATTATTTCCCACTTATATGTTTAAAAACTTATTTCTCTTTGGGTTTACATCCCATTCCCAAGGAAATTTAGAATTCAACACTTAGTATTTATTCCAAATCACTTTGATATTATGTATATCTACTTATATACGCATATTTATTTCATTTGCACACTAAGTCATGCTTTAAATTTTAAACCATTCTTGGTTTAATTTTTTTTTTCTAAAACAACTCTTGTTTTAAAATAAGATTTCTACATTCAAAAATATTCTAAATAATATTATTTATTATTTCTTTTAACACTTTGAAACAATTCCAATTCCTATTCTCTCTGGGTCCAGATTTAAATCTTTAAAATTTAAATCCATTTCAATTTATAAATCATACTTATCTAGATTGTTATTTCCTTAAAACATTCCATTCTGCTTTATCATTATTTATTTTTAGAAAATAAACATCCCTTTATTTAGAAACAAGAACCATTTTATGATAATAACCAAGATTATCATATCTGGAAACCAATTCACTATATATTATCTCATAATTTATTGGAAAATAAAATCAGGGTAACTTATTTCAACACTTTGAAAATACTGCTACAAATTTCAGGATTTTAATTTCTGGTTTGAATCCATTTATGGCTTAGCCTATTGTATAGTTCATATTATCCAATTCCTATTTGGCTATATATATATTACCACTTAATTCTTATGATCTTATCCAATCAACAGCCAATTATCTTAATATATATAATATTAGAAAACTATTTCTTTATATATTTCAAAACACAAGCTTATAAAAAAATCATTTTTAAAACCGTTTTTAAAATCATTATATAAAAAAATAACAAGTAAGCCCTCATATATAATACACTTAACTCATTCTAGGGTACTACTGACCCTATATTTAATGAGTAATCCCCACCAGAGTCAAGGTTCTCGCTTAACCTTCAACTCTAATACCAAATGTAACGATCTAAAATTTTCAACCCCGAAAATTCAACACTACCACGTTCATTATATAAAGTGCCGAGCAATCGAGTGTCGGAAACACCAGATTGTTAGGGTTAAAAAGAAAAAGAGGTAGAAGAAGAAACAGAAAACAACAGCACAGAATCTCACAATCACAAAAGAACAAAATATAATATCAAATAACAGCAGTTATACAAAGAAAGCTGTAACTGTCAATATTCATACAATATGAGAGTACATCCGTCAACAAACAACCCGGACAGTTATAATAACTTGTCCCTGAATACAATCAATACATATTCTAATACCCAGCAGAAACAACACGCCTCTGCCTTCCAGCTCGCCTCCTGAGCTCCAGAACGTCCTAACGTGAAAATCTGGAAATTGCTCTTGAAATTTGAAAACTGCTGCAGATCTTGATCTTACTTTGTTAAGCTTGAATTTGTTGAGATGAACTTGAATTAAATCTTTGCTTTGCTTCAGTTTGAAAACCTAAAAGAGTAGTTTGATTTTTCCTTTAGCTTGATTCTGGTTTTGTTTTCCTTTTGTTTCAAAAATGAAAGATGGAAAAAATGAAAGGAGGAGGAGTAGAGATATATATATATATATATATATATATATATATATATATATATATAAGTGTATACATTATACAGCCTTGTTCTTTAATAAATCAAAAAAAAAAATTCATGAAGAAAACCATGAACTTGACACTTGTTTGCATGTCGTCCTTAGCTTAAATGTCTTTATGCATGTATTTTATAATTTCTTTTTATGTTTTATATTTTTTTTACATTTTCGTCTATATATTTTATGTTTACATAATAATATAAAACCCTTATCTATTCTTATTTGAAGCTATGTTATTAATACCTTAATTAATAACTATATATATACTAGTTCTAAAAATGTAGAGTTTTTAAATCTAATTTATTTTTTTAAGATATTTATTTGAAATTTCAAATCATAATTTCATTTACAATATACATATATATAAATAAAAGCAATTATAAAGCACATTTTATATATTTTGAAAAAGAATAAGTTCGTAAATTTAAATAATTATAATAGAAAATCATCAAATTAAATTTTGCCAAAAATCCTGGGTTGTCACACCCACAGTCTATACAGTACCATGACTCCTCCGCAAGCTGCAGGCTATCAGAGGGCACTCCATAGGTATGGTACAAACCAAACTCGTAGAAGGCGCTATAAGGCATGTGACAAGGTACGTGTGGCAATGCCAGGGTAGATATACCAATTGCATATCCGGACTGGTGGTAACGCATAGCAGCTACTACCGCCCACCTTGAAACACACTTCCAGTCAAAGGTGCGCACACCAAATCGAATCACAAAAGTAATAGATAAAGTTCGAAGAAATGTGCTTGATAGGGGGTGCGACCCCACTTGGCCCACTATAGCTCATGTTTTAGCCACATCAAGCTGACTAACGGGAGCCAGGAATAAATAAATACCATACAGAATCTTCCGCCAACCCATCCTACTTCATTCTGGACTCTCCTCCATGTGCATAATTGTTAAAGTGGTTTTCGGTATTAGCAGAGAGTATGACAATATCTGATCCCGGTCTCTTTAACAATGTTATTCTACACCATGGTCATTTATAAAATTACTTTATAAATATTTAAATAAAATATCAAATAAATTTTTAGGTAAAGACGAATATTCAAATTTAATTCTACTAATGTATTCATTTAGTCACCTTTTATTCAAATAAGTATAAATCATTTCCAAAATCATTACGTTCTGAATGAATCTTTATTTAAATTAAATTAATAGCCAGTTTAAGTTACAAAGCAAATTCCAACGTGCCTTTCCAACCTTTTATTTATTATAATTTTAAAAATCTAGTTAAATATAAATTAAGTGGACCTTTTTAAAATAATATATATACTAAATAAAAATAATTTTATATACTTTAAAATAAATTTAAACTTTTTATTTATCTATTTAAATTTATTTTATATATTTTAGAAAATATAGCTATAAGTAAAAATTTACGAATTTCCTTTAAATTACACTTATACTTTTTATATCTTCAAATCAACATTTAAGGTTATAAAATTTTCAAAATAAAAAAGAATACTTATTGCATTTCAAAAATTAAAACTCATATATTTCCTTTTAAATATTTAGAAATCATTTTCGAAAATAGACCAACGATGTCTGTATAAAATTTCCTATCTTATGATCAAGTGATACAGATATTTGTTATTTCAATCCGTAACAGTTTAAATTTACGGGTTTATATTATTAAACCTGCAATCCCAAAATTTCAAATATAACTGAAAATCACTTGGGTTTACAATTTCAACCCGTAACGAATTTTCCTTATTCTAAAGCCCCTTCGGGTATGTATCATTTCAACCTATAGTGATTTCTAAACTAAGAGAACTTGCAGAGTGAGAGCAATAACATAACAATTACTGGCATATGTGATCGATAATAATACAATTATATAAAATAATTAATTAACATATAACGGCGTAAATTTGCAAAAGTGATCAAATTAAAAAAACATGTCATATTTAACGGTTAATAATTAACAATTCACATTAACAACAGATTTAAATTGTCATTTCCTATAAAATCAATTTAATAGGCATAAGAATATTAATCGTAAGCAATTGCTCACCTTTCGATGTTAGAGAACAATGGAATTGAAAGCACCGATATGGATATAGACACGGACACAACACGGCACTTCAAATAACTGCGACAAGCAAAACAAATTTTAGCACGATTGTTCGATGAAAGCAATGTATATATATAACGCATATAATCACTGTCGACAATTTCAGAAGTGGCGGTTATATCATTTTGTTGACACTGAATATGGTTTATATATAAACAGCATGTCTAAAACTTGTATTCAACTAATTGCAAATCTCTTTCTGCCAACAAGACAATGCGAAATTACATATGCTAAAGGTGAGTCTACTGCCGCATATGTATAGCACATATTTGTGTATATAAACATACACACGGATATCTGCAATGCATATGCATACAACATACATGAGCCTCCATCTTCTTTGCTCACACATATCATATATGTACGAATTAATATATAAGCGTAGCACCTAAATATATAATAAAAATCTCTTGTGTTATGCTGCTTGTGTATATCAATAAAAGTACATCACAGCCGAATATACAAAGTCTGTATATGTAGCATACATACGAAGGATATATGCGCTCAATAGAGGAAGTCCATGCAACAGTACTCCGACATAAAACTATATGACTATGCTACAGGTATAGGCACAAATAACAGAACATATGCTAGCAAGGTACTAGTGAGCGGTGTATATGTAGTACTCATATATGATGGATAGCCGCATACACACACACATAAATACCCACACACGCATACATACATAAATATATATATGGTTCTTAGTCAACTATACATAGTATATGTGTATAGCTTCAGATCGGATGCTCGGCTCGGCCAGTGGTTTGCCAAAGATGCTCGGCTGGAGGGAGGGGATGAAGATGGTGGTGGTCGAGACTTGTCAATGTTGGTTAGGGTCGGTCGGCGGGTTGCTTCTGCTGCGCTATAGGTTTTGTGGCGCAATAATTTATTAGTGGGTATGCAACGATGTGACAGACTCACTATGGCGTTTGGATAGGGTGTGGAGTGTAAAGGCGGGAGTGGATAAGGTGGGGCCATGCTTTGGTCGGTGGTGAGAAACGGCGGTGGTTGTTGGCATTGTTGAGGAGAGATGGTGGATCGGCTTGAAGGTGATAGGCTTGGAGTCGGTTGGAGTTTTACTTGAGAGGTGCTTTGGTTTTGTATAGGAAGGGGATAAAGAAGGTAGACTCCAGGCGAAAGGAAGAGAACAGGTCGGCTTCAAGTAAAACATATGAGGGCATGGGTAAATCTTTGAGCAAACCGGAGAGGCACGAGCCAGAGAGGAAGAAAGATGCAAAATTCTTACCTTCAATATATTTCTTTCCCTTTTTTTAGAATGAATAGAGAGAAGTGAATGGACAACCGAGCCTATAAATCAAAATCAAATGAGATAGCAAAAGACACCGATTAATTCTAAAATAATAAATAATATTAAAGACTGTTGATAACCCACGACTGCCAATTGAACAGCCAGAGAAAACAAAAGGTGATACGACAACTGTTTTGTCGTTTCTGTCGCGTCTCGGACACCGGATTACAGGGATAAATATACCACGAAGATCAACACAATAGGACGAACAGATGGTACACAGATATCAAAGATATGACCGAGGTATAAAAACTAGATTTTTCACCATTAAAAAATGCTGTTAAACGCCGAAAATAAGATATATGGAGCTGAAGCAGTTCAAATTTGACGAAACGAATTTCGACGTCTATTTTAGAAAATGATTTACATTTTTATTATATAAAAATATTTGAATTTAAAAAATATTAAATTTCAACAAATAAACTGAATAAATTCATATTTGAAATTCCACAAATAATTAAACTATCGTATTTTCCAATAAAACTTTACCATTGACTATACTTAAATAGATGCATTTCAAATATCAAATTTTTATTTTAAAATCTTATTGTTAAAATTTCAAGTAATATCAGTTAATTTCATTGTAAAGTTCGCTAAAATTTCAAGTCGTTACACTCTTCCCCACTCCAAACTTTTCTTCTCCGAAAAGGAACAAGATAGGAGCGTTGAAACAACTAAGAAAGTAGAATAAATTCAACGAATAGTACCTGAGTCAAATTATTTAGGGTTTGAAGCACGTATAGATTCCTCAGTTTTCCAACTGCAATCCTGATCATTCGTACTCCACTATACCTTGACTAAACTGATAGATTTCATTGAAGCTACTTCGTACCTCTCTCGATAATACAAAGTGGCTTCCTTTCGATGGTGAGATTTGGCTCAACGTCCTAGTTCTCTAGTAAAGCTAGCTGAACGATCAAGGATGGATCATGGAGATACTTGCAAAGGTGAGATACGTGAAACATGTTGTGCACACCTGCCAGTTTCTCCAGCATATCGACTTTATAAGCCAAAGGACCAACTCGTTCCAAATGCGGAAAGGACTAATAAATCTAGAAGCAAGCTTCCCTCTTCGACCAAAACGAACCACATTCTTCAACGGCGAGAGGAAGACCTGATCAACTATTGAAAATTCCAAATCTCTTCTACGCCTATCAGCATACTTCTTCCACCTATCTTGAGCAATCCTCATCTTCCTTCTAATTTCTTCAACCTTCTCATACGCTTCTAGAATCATATCAGGCCCAAGAACCAAGTGATCACCGGACTCAATCCAACAAGATAGAGATTTGCAGGACCGTCCGTAAAGAGCGAAAAATGGAGACATCTCGATACTTGCCTGAATTCAAAGGAATGAGATTAATATATGGATTAAGTTTAAGATGCTTGAAAAATTCAAAGAGAGAGAGTTATACCTGATAATTATTGTTATAGGTGAATTCAACAAGATGAAGATGATCTTCCCAAGATCCTCCATAATCAAGAACACAAGCACGAAGAAGATCTTCTAAAATCTGATTCACCCTTTCCGTCTGACCATCAGTCTGGGGGTGATAAGCCGTATTAAGGTTCAAATGAGTAACCAAAGCTTCCTGAAAAGCCTTCCAAAACTTGCTGGTAAAGATAGGATCACGATCACAAACGATGCTAGAAGGAACACCATGTAGACAGACAAACTCCCTCATATAGATCTCAGCTAAGCTTGAAGCTGTTCAATTTGACTTGACCGAAATAAAATGAGCATATTTGATCAATTGATTGACAAATACCCAAATACTCTCGTTACCCATTCTAGTCCTTGTCAAACCATCTACAAAATCCATAGAAACCTGATCCCACTTCCAAATGGGAATCTCAAGGGGTTGCAGCAACCTGGCGTCTTTTGGTGATCAGCCTTAACCTGTTGACAGGTGGCACATCTACGAACAAAGATAGAAATGTACCGCTTCATACCACTCCACCAATACAGCATCTTCATATCCTGAAACATCTTCGTGACACCTGGATGGATGGAGAGTCTGGACTGATGATTTTCCCTAAGAACTTCTTACCTTAAACCATTAACGTTCGAAACACAAATCCGGCCATTAATTCTCAAAAATTCATTCTGATCAATCTGTGCTCCTAACTCATTCTAAGTATCACCTCCTCTACTTTAAATATTCTCCTTAATAAGCCTAAGCATCGCATCCACATCTTGCTTAGCTGCAATACAATCCAAAAAAGACGGAGAAAGCAAAAATCTGACACAACAAAGCTTTCTTCCACCTCAAAGCATCAGCCACAACATTGGCTTTTCCAGGGGCATAGTTGATGTCAAGATCATAAGATGCTAAGAACTCAAGCCATCGAACTTGCCTATGGTTTAAATCCTTCTAGTTGAAGATATGCATAAGAGACTGGTGATCAGTGAAAAGCTCGAACTTGGTTCCCAAAAGACAACGCCTCCATAACTTCAAAGCAAACACAACAGCAAGCGACTCTAAATCATGGGTGGCATAGTTAGCTTCGTTGGGCTTCAAATGACGGCTAGCATAAGCTATGACTTTCCCATCTTGCATCAACATAGCAACCAAACCTTCTTTACTAGCATCGGTATAAACTGAAAATCCCTTATCCCCATTAGGAACGATGATAATAGGAGCAAAGATAAGTTTACGCTTCAACTCATTAAATGCGGTTTCACACTTCTCATTCCAATTAAATTTGGCATTCTTACGAGTCAAAGCAGTAAGAGGTGCAGCCAAACAATCAAAGTTCTCTATAAATCTTCGATAATACCCAGCAAGGCCAAAAAACTACGGATATCAGTCGGAGTCTAAGATGTCTCCCAATCCTGGAAATGGATAAGAGGATAAGTTCAAAGATAGATAAGATGAACTGAATTCAAAAGAGAAAAATGGATAAACTTACATTAATCGCAGCGACCTTTACCGGATCAACTAAGGCTCCCTTCTCAGAAATAATATGCCACAATAATCGGACTTCGTCTCTCCAAAAATGGCACTTAGAAAACTTGGCTTTCAACTGATGTTCCCTAAAAGTGTGAAGGACATAGCCCAAATGAGATTCATGTTCCTTCTTTGATTTAGATAAAACAAGAATATTATGATTCGAAGACCAGAACAAACTTGTTGAGGACACCGTGAAATACATGATTCATAATATCGATAAAGAAGGCAGAAGCATTGGCCAATCCAAAAGGCATGGCCAACCTTTTATAGAAACCATTCTCTATTCGAAAAGCAGTCTTGGGAATGCTTTCCTCAGCTACATGAAGTTGGTGAAAACTGGTGGCAAGATCAAGCTAAGAGAATACCTTAGCTCCGTAGAGCTGATCGAACATGACATTGATGTGGGGCACAGGATATCAATTCTTGAGAGTAAGCTTGTTCAAATATCTGTAATCCACACACATATTCAGAGAACCATCAGATTGGTGACAATGACCATAACAGCACCCCATTTAGAAAAACTCTGCCTAATCAAACCCTTAGAGAACAAATCCTCAATCTGCTTTTTCAACTCAGTCTTCTCTTTTGGGGCCATCCATTGGGGAGGGAGAATAATGGGTCGAGCACCTGGAATAAGATCAATGCAAAATTCAGTCTCCCACTTAGGAGGTAGAGAAGTAACTTTGCCAAATACATTGGGAAAGTCCTTGACAATAGGAGTGGAGTCAAGATCACTAGGTTGAGCATCAAGAGAAAAGATAAAGCTGCCTGCAAAATCTTGAGGCATTCGACATTCAATCATGAGAGGATTGCCCTGGTCATCCACAAGGGAAACAGTCCGGGCTTTATAGGAAATGATAGCATCAGAGCTCTTTAACCAGTCACCTTCAAGTAAAATATCAAATGCATCGAAACCATAAACATAGAAATCTCTGGTGAATCAGTCAAATTGTAAAGGAATTCCACTCCTTTACAAATCATATACAGATTGGCAGGACCATCGATGGGATTAGTCACACATGGTGATGAAGTTGCCAGTCGAGGTTGCAGAGTATGCTCAAATTTATTACCGAGATCAACAGATATGAAGCTATTAGATGCATCAGTGTTAAATAGAACACAAACATGAAAACCATGCAAAGAAAAGAACTCTAACGAGTATCTTAGTTATCACTAGCAGATGGAGGAGGAGTGGAAGAAGTCATGGCAAAAGACTCAAGATTTCTTGCCTCTCTACTGAGTGGGACAGTTATTCTTGAAATGACCAGGCTGGAGACAAAGGTGGGAAATGTTATCCTTGGTAGCCTGAGGCGGAGGAATAGCGGCACCGGCAGAAGATGGACAACTATTGGCATAGTGACCCTGTTGGTTACACTTAAGACAAGTGATGGTAGAAAGGTCAAGAGATCGCTTCAGAGGAATAGATCCAATACCATGAGCATTCTGCCACTACACCAAATTGATGATTTTGCAACATTTTGTATTTGTAAATTTCTAACACTTACAAATGTTACAAACTACTAACAGTTAATAAGTGTTAGAATAGCTGAAAAAGCATTGGTAAAAATAAATAATTTTCTATATAAACTTTACAACACATTACTTATGATATATAACACAAACAAGTGTTACAATGATTGGTAAATTTGTAAATAATTCATGACCAAGTGCACTTGTTAGTAATTAGCATACGTATCATTTCCCACAATTATCCATTCCCATTCTCATTTTTGGCCGCACTTTTTTTATTTCCAATTTAGATTTCTCCTTCTCAGCGACTCTTTAAAAATCATCGTCGGCCTAATGCTCTTCTCCACGAATCACAGATGCAATATTAGTAAATGAGATTGCTGCTCCAAAAAATCCAACGCCAACCTCGAATGCGACAATTGCTGCTCGAATCGAAGTTGAGCCTAAACCCTAGTTACCCTTATTTCAACCATGTCCATGTCGCACTACCAAATCAAGTCCGAACAACCATGACCATGCCTCATTCGCGTTCAAAGGAGGCGGTGGATTCGGGTTTGAGTAAATTCGTGGATTGAAGGTGCCGGTCAGTGGTAAGGAGGCGATTCCAGAGGTTGTGGGTTCGTTGATTATTGGATTTCCCACTCTCTAGAGCTACTGGGAGATTTAGTAATGGTTACAATGGCATCGATTTTCTGGGTGAGCTTTTTTTGTTCACATTTTGCTTATTATTTGCATTTCATACGAGTCTTTTTGCTTCCTGGGTCTCTCATAATTGAACTGCAAATTTAATTTTGATAGGTATAAACTCAAAGATGGCAGAGGAGAGATATATTTGAAATGGTTTTCAATTTCATTTGTTACAGCAAGTATATGATGATCTTGAATTAAACCAACTAGAATTTGTCTTGAAATCAATATACTGTTAGGAAGTCATAATTCAAATTCAATTCTAGATTTCGGTGGTCTAAATTCTTTACTCGGTTTACATTTGCATATACAATGTGAAGAAGGTTCCCACAGTTGATTCGGTTTACCACTATATTCTGCAATAACTAATATGTGAACTTCAACTTGCACATTATACTCAGCTAAGTATATGGGATTTCAAAGAAGCCCACCGCCTTTTCTTTCAGATGCAAATAAGATTAGCCACCAAACGAAAAAAGCATTGAAAGGGATTAGCTTTGCTTTAGGAGGATCAGGCATTTTAGGCTCTACTGTAAGTATGCGACTTATTTGCCTCCTATTTTCTTCACTTGACTTAATTACAGAGTATAATCTTCGGCTGTTTACAACGTTGCAGGGGAACCCTATTACATTGAGACAACATATACAACATTTTACTACAGTCAAATCCATTCTTTATATGACAATGACGCATGAGAAAACTAATATTGTGCTATCAAAGTCGGTATTTCTTATTAGTACAAGAGGCAATGACATATTTGGATACTTCTCCATAAACAAAGCTCCAAATGCCACCGAGAAGGATACATTTGTAGCTACTCTTATTTCATCTTATAAAGAACATGTGGAGGTAACAAAATATTAATGCAATATTGGTATCTTGCCTAATGCCGTTGACATCAAACTTAAGAGGCTCAAATTTAACACATAATTTAGATAATATATGTTCAACTAAACATAATGAATCATCGTTCAGGAGCTGTACAGCCTTGGAGCAAGAAAGATAGGGATAGTTGATGTCCCGCCTATTGGATGCTGCCCATATCCAAGAAGTCTCAACCCTACAGGTGGTTGCATTGATGTTTTGAATGAATTGGCCTTAAAATTCAACAATGCTGTAAAAGTTTTATTGCATAACCTAAGCTCGAGGATGGTTGGGATGAAGTACTCAATTGGAAGTTCACATGCAGTCATTTCAAACATAATCAAGAATCCACATGCTTTTGGTATGAACACGACTTTCTACATAAATGCAGATTTTGATCATTCAATAACTAGGATGAACAAAAATAATTGTTGCGTATGTCTGGTAGGTTTCAAAGAGGTGAAGACAGCATGTTGCGGCTCTGGAAAGTTTAATGCTCAGTCAGCGTGCATGCCAAATGCAACTTTCTGCTCAGATAGGAGAGGTTACTTGTTTTGGGATATGTTGCATCCAACGCATGCTACGTCTAAGCTGGCAGGCTTGGCTATCTATAATGGTTCTCTTGAATTTGCTATTCCTATTAATTTCAGGCAATTGGTCCATGGTTAGTTATAGACTGCTGCTTAATAAGATGGTTCTTGTATGTATCTATCCACCTTTGCTGAACTTGTCGGTGCAAGTTAACTGTAATTCTAATGCTTTCTTGGTTTAAGGCTATAAGGTCATGCTCACGTCCTTTGGGAGATTGAGATCATACACCTGCTTTGATTACGTTCTAACATAAAATCACTTGCATTTTCTGAAATACTATGCATTTTCTGCCATAAATAGAATCCTCCTAACCAGTCCTCTTATTGATTGAAACTTGTCACCATTTTAGAAAATAATGTTGATTAAACCGATTTCATATGTTGAAACCAAGTCAAAGCAAGCGTATAAACTCTCACACTTAAGAAATATAATCCTGCCATTCAAAGATGGTTGACAGTTTTGTATGTAGGCTGGAAGAGGAACGTATGGTTGTGGAAGTGAGGAGATTAGTTCGACAATGTAATGGCAATGAGAATTTTTGTTGAAACATTGCACGGAGCAGTTGATAGTTGGTATGGTGAAGTAGCAGATGCAGTGCAACAGTGGAATGGGTTGATAGATGAAGCAAAGGTGAGTGATGATTGTTTGCAAGTGGTTACCGTAGCCGCACCAGTGATGTTTGGATATGGAGGATGGAACAGTTTGCAGTTTGGAAGTGGTTACAGCAGCTATCTGGTTGTGTCTAGTGGAGATGTAGTTTGAATGATGAGTATGGGATTAGTTTGTTAGTGGCAGAAGGCTAGGTGATGTAGAACAAGTTTGGAAGTTTGGTGAATGATGAATGTGGCTTAAGTCTGGAAGTTTGGCGAGTTTATGTTGCTGTGATGTGCACAGAAATGGTGAACGTGTTGAGAACTTATGCACAGAAATGGCAGAAAAGTGTGAAGGGAGAATTGTTGTGGTGATATGTATGCAAGGTAGGCAGGTGGAGCTTGTTTAGTCAAGTTTGTGAATGAAGGCTATCGAAGACTGAAGAGGGTGAAGAGCAGTTTATTTTGAATAGTTGGCGATGTAGCAGTAGTGAAATTGATGTGTTCGGGTAAGTTTGGGATTGTTGAAGTTTGAATGTAGTAATGGTCGATTGAAAGTGCATGATGTATGTTAGTGGGAGGTCGTTTGGAAGTTGCGTGTTGGAGAATTGAGTTGACAGTGGAGAAATCGGCAAGGTGTGGGTGGTTGCAAGTATGCACTGTTGAGTTTAGTGCACAGTTTGAAGGGGATCAGTCATCGCTCACCATTTGGCTCGACAGCACCACAGGCACACACACGTTCTTTCATACTATGTTGTACTCTGTTTTATTTTAATTTTAACATGTACTAGATGTCATGCAATGTGTTTGATATGTTCAGGGAGTGGACTCAAATCGATTAGGCCATATCGAAATGGATATTTTGGAGCATGGATTAAGCTACAGAGTGGCTATACTGCAGGAGTCAATACTGCTCTTTATGTAAGTCCTCATTCATCAATTTCAGTTCATCTATTTCTAGGACTAAAGTATACTAAGACTAATCCAAAGCTCATCTAATATTGCCAAAACACAGGCATGACAATCAAAAGTGCAAGAATTGAGTAGCCAACAACGACTATAATTTGTTTTCCGGATATCTAAAATATATATCATGTGATCATTTTATATTCCTTTCAGGATTTACAAAATTTGTTCTGCACTTTTGGTACTTGATAAAAAGAAACGAAATTACAAGTCTGTAAACATACAGTGTTATGCATTTTTATACACCATTTATAACAGTTAGAATATTCGAGTATTGCATTTCTAGTTTCTAATCTAAACGTATAAGATATACACAGCCAAATGGTGTATATACATGTTTATACAGATAATAATGTAAATGTAGAAAGTAAATGTTACTAATGATGGCAGCTGGTAGAAATAACAGCGGTGGTACACAAGGGGTACTATTCCTAACGTTGTAAAGGACTTAGAGGTGGTCGTACTAATAATTGACTTTGTCCTCGTTCTCCTGCTCATATTATTATTTTTATTACCGAAATCTCTTTTTTTTGACAGCAAGTGAATTTTTTTCAAGTGTAAAATTTTACATTTTTTTCATTGATTAAAACAGTGTAGTTATCAAACAATGAAGCACACCTAGGATTTCACGATGAAATAGACATAGAATTCCTAGGCACAATACCAGGAAAGCCATACACATTACATACGAATGTTTATGTAAGAGGGAGCAGAGATGGCAGCATTATAGGACGTGAGATGCAGTTTCATCTATGGTTCGATCCTACTGCAGCATTTCATAACTATGCCATCATCTGGAATCCTGTAGAAATCATGTAAGCCTTTATTAACATGTCGTCTACACCGAATTTGCAATAAATGTGATATGAATTAATTGAAATGTCGTGAACTATGAGATTCATAAATATAGCTCACTATCTTCTTCCATTTTATCTTTTTACAAGTCTTCGTTAAAACACACTGAATTACTCTTCCTGTTTCTATCATTATGATTTCATTATTGAGATTAAAAAATCCTATGCAAATGCAAGGTGTAGCCATCATTGACACTGCATGAAAGACTTCTATGCCATACAAAATAATATTACAGTGAGTTGCTACAACTAATGCATCAGTCGGATATCATTGTTTAGCCTTCCGTAGAGTTTCTAATCACCTAATGGTAATATACATTACACCATTGTAGTTAGATGAAATTGATCAGTGTGCACGTGCAGTGGAAGTTCAAAAGAATGCACCAATGAGTACTATTAGTTTCCAACTGGCTACAATTAACTTAGTTTATATATCCTACTTGTATGAACTCAACTATGTTAAACTTGTATTAGGACTCTCGACCAAAAATAAATTCTTTCACAGGAAGTTGAACTCAGCTGTTTAATTTTACAGGAAATTAACTTTAGATTGCCCATAAAAAAATTCATTATTTCAGCAAAAAGATGTGACTAGGTGCAATGCTGACATAAAATAAATTTATGTTAATCTATGCGTGGGTGATCATCAATCATAACAACTACAGTGTTTGTTCTCGTAAAAAGTGCATATCTACTTGTCTGCAATTCATCATAATCTTATCTGTTTCAATACTGAAATCAATTAGGAATTCCAAGTTTCAGAATCACAGGAACAATTCATGTCACATATTAAAAAGACCCAAAAAAATAACTTCAGAAGAAAACAACTTTAAAATACACACTGTGAAAATATATTCAATGTGATCGACTATCTGACACCCTCTTCAGAGATTTTGTAATTGCGTGAGTGGCGATACCAATTGGACAACAGAGAAGGCACAATGAAACAGAATGTCGGGTTTATATCTTTTTCTTTATACCATCATGGAATACTTGTCTGAGTTATAAAAAAAAAAGGACTGCCTGTACATATTTTTCATGCATTTTCCTTTTTAGAATATTTCCTGCGTAATCAGTTCCTCATATGCAAATGCATCCTCTGGATTATTATCTGCTGTCAGCAATTTATCATTATAATATATTTCCAGTTTACTCACTATTTCAGTATCTTATTCTCTTGTTTTGTTCCAAGTTTCCAGATTTTGTTTAATTCTTCTAAATTTTATTATAAATTTCTAAATACCATTGCCCTAAGTAAAATCTAATAAGATGAGCACTACATAATCTGTTGCCATATGCCGATATTGATATATCTGGAATGTATCCCCTTTCCTTGAGCACCTTGTGAGTGTAGTTTAATGATGATAGGATTATGATCACTAAGTACCGATGTAGTTGTAGTAGCTATGAAATCTTGGAAGTGTTGTAGAAAGGTGTCATTGATTAATACATTGTCTATACGTATGGATACCCCATTTTATCTTCATGTAGTTTGATTAACATGTATTTTGCATACTAAGTGCTGATGTAGTTTGATTAACATGTATTTTGCATATTAAGTTTGCGAATTCATAAACAAAAAAAATAGAACCTGAGTTGTAACTCAGTCTTTAACCTTTTGATTTTGAAGGTATAAGTTTTTATCGAGTGTTTATACTCAATGCAGGAACTTGAAGAAGGATGCTTTGGACTGTTGTATTGGACGTTGAAGAATATTCAAAACCATTAGAGTTTGGAGTGGATGATCAGGAATGGTTAGGTTAACCGTAAGTTAAACTTTAAGTGTATTTTGAAATATATTTTTTAAAGCTTATGTTGTAATAATACCTGAATATATGACATTGTGGTATTTTAGATATGTAAATAATTGTTTACGATATATTATACTACATTTGCAGAGCGTTTAAACTTTGCATTGAATATGTATGATGAATTATTTGTGATATGGAAACCATTATTTGCAGTGTGTTTATATTTAAACTTTGCGTTTAACTTTTGGTATATATATGTGTGTGTGTGTGTTACTAAATAATCATTTTCCAACACTTATAAGCGTTACCGTATATTTCTGTACCAACACTTATAAGTGTTACCGTATATTTTGTTACCAACACTTATAAGCGTTACCGTATATTTCTGTACCAACACTTATAAGTGTTACCGTATATTTCGTTACCAACACTTATAAGCGTTACCGTATATTTCGTTACCAACACTTATAAGCGTTACCGTATATTTAGGTACCAACACTTATAAGTGTTAATAATACGTATGTTTGTAACACTTATAAGTGTTACAAATTTGGCCGTTCCATTCCTCACAGTCCATTAGTAACACTTAAAAGGTGTTACTGAAATTATTTGTAACAGTTATAAATGTTAGAATTTGCCTGTTTTGGTGTAGTGTGCCAATTCTTCTTCTGCTGGTGGAAGTTGGGCTTCCTCTTTTTTGGACCACTAGAAGTACCCTGAGATGCTGAAACTGCCTGCTTACCCTTTGAAGTAGGGTTCTCAAATCTAGTGGCCATATCCATCAAAGAAGTGAAGGTATCATGAACATGACTAACCAAGCGGTCATAATACTCTAGGCGAGCACTATGAATAAACTTCTCTTTCTTCTTGAGCTGAGTGTCAATCAAATTGGGGCCAAACGTGGAAAGCTCATTGAACTTTCTCTCATACTCAACAAAAGTCATGTCTACTTGCTCAAGATCCATAAATGCCCTATATAATTGGGATTTTTCGGCTTTAGGCATCCATTTGGCCACAAAGCATCCTTGGAAAAAATGGATCCAAGATAAAGCAAAGATAAAGGAGATAAATTTCAAAGAAAAAGATTCAACAGAAATAAGCTAGAAAAGACGACTAAGGAACTCGCCTGAACTGTTGCCATGTTATATTAGCCTCAACAATTAGAGCGGTGACAGATTCCCACCAGTCTTGGTCGGAATCCTGTAACTGCCAAGTGGCTAAATGACGCATCTGAGCATCAGTAATCTCAAGGCCGGTAAAAATCCTCTCAAGACTCTTCAGCCATTGCTGAGCCTCAATAATACTCTCTGTTGTAGTGAACTTAGTGCCTCCAAGCTGAGAATACTCCTTACAAAGCTGGATGAATCTAACGAGCTGAACAGGAGCAACGGGTGGTATAGGGGCAACTAGTGGTGCAAGAGCATTGCCACGACCTCTACCATGTACATTCCTTCGGTTACTCATCTGAAAAGGACAAGAATTTTTTTTAAGACAAGGATACATTCAAAATTCAAAGAAATCCTAATTAAAGATAGTTCCAACCTAGGATTTCAAGCACGAACGAATATGATTCTAAAATTAATTCAATTCATTCTAGGGTATTGCTACCCTATCTCTAATGAGTTTTCACTCCATATGCTAAGTTTGCCAAAACCAGAGCTCTGATACCAACTGCAACGACCGGCAATTCGACCGATTCAAACCGACGTGTCGGACTTGAATTGCTCCAAATAATAGATTGTTAATATATTTATTTGACATAACTTAGCATATATAGTAAATAAATCAATCACAGAATCACAAACGTAGAGTTTACGACAAACAGTGGAAAGCTAAGTAGTGGGTCATAAATCTACTACAGAAATGACATAGTCTGAAACAGAATATATAAGAAATCCCAACACACAAAAGTCTCTAGTATAAAGCAAACGATAAGTCTGAGGCATACAACTAAAAAGAACAGAAATAAACAGAAAGTTGAAACGGGTAAGATAGGTCTTCCAAGCGAACTCCAAGCATCAAAAGATGAGTTTCAAAGCTGTGACACACAGGCTAACCCGAGCGTAAAGCAAAACAAAACACTAGAATCAAGATTAACATTCTTATGCAAATAAATCAAGTTAAGGTACAAATCAAACCCATAGAAGGCTAATAGGGCACTCCATAGGTATGGTATAAATCAAACCCATAGAAGGCGCGACAAGGCATATGACAAGGCATGCGAGGCAATGTCAGGATAGATATACCAATTGCACTCTCCGACTGGTGGTAACGCATAGGAGCTACTACCACCCACCTCGAGACACACTCCCAATCAAAGGTGTGCGCACCAAATCGAATCAAAAAAGCAATAGATAGAGTTCGAAGAAATGTGCCCGACAAGGGTTGCGACCCCACTTGGCCCGTTATAGCTCCTATTTTAGCCACATCAAGCTGACTAACGGGAGCCAAGGCTAAGTAAATACCATATAGAATCGTTCGCCAAACCATCCTACTTCGTTCTGGAATCTCCTCCATGTGCATAGTTTTTAAGGTAGTTTTCGATATTGGCAGAGAGTATGACAATATCTGATACCGGTCTCTTTAACAACCAAACGTTTATTTTACACCGTGGTCATTTATAAAATTACTATATAAATATTTAAATAAAATATCAAATAAATTTTTAGGTAAAGATGAATATTCAAATTTAATTCTATTAAAGTATTCATTTAGTCACCATTTATTCAAACAAGTATAAATCATTTCCAAAATCATTATGTTCTGAATAAATCTTTATAACCAGTTTAAGTCACAAAGCAAATTCTAATGTACCTTTCCAGCCTTTTATTTATTAAAATTTTAAAAATCTATTTAAATATAAATTAAGTGAATCTTTTTAAAATAATATATATTAAATAAAACTAATTTTATATACTTTAAAATAAATTTAAACTTTTTATTTATCTATTTAAATTCTTATTTTATATATTTTAGAAAATAAAGCTATAAGTAAAACTTTACGAATTTCCTTTAAATTAATCTCATAACTTTATATCTTCAAATCAACATTTAAGGTTATATAATTTTCAAAATAAAATAGAATACTTATTGCATTTCAAAAATCAAAACTCATATATTTCCTTTTAAATATTTAGAAATCATTTGCGAAAATAGACCAATGGTGTCTGTATAAAATTTTCTATCCTATGGTCAAGTGATACAGATATTTGTTATTTCAATCCACAACAGTATAAATTTACGGGTTTATATTATTAAACACGCAATCCTAAAATTTCAAATATAATTGAAAATCGCTTGGGTTTAAAATTTCAACACATAACGAATTTTTTATATTCTAAAGCCCGTTCGGGTATGTATCATTTCAACCCACAGTGATTTCTAAACTAAGGAAACTTGCAGAGTGAGAACAATAACATAACAATTACCGACATATGTGATCCATAATAATACAATTATATAAAATAATTAATTAACATATAACGGCGTAAATTTGCAAAAGTAATCAAATTAAAAAACAACATGTCATATTTAATGGTTAATGGTTAACAATTCACATTAACAGCACATTTGAATTGTCATTTCCTATGAAATCAATTTAATAAGCATAAGAATATTAATCGTGAGTGGTTGCTCACCTTTCAAGGCTAGAGAACGATGGAATTGTAAGCATTGATACGGATACGGACACAGACACTGCACAACACTTCAAATAACTACGACAAGCAAAATAGATTTTAGCATATAGTCCGATCAAAGCAATATATATATATATATGTTATATATATATATATATATAACATATATATATATATATATTCCCTACAGACATTTTCAGAAGTGGTGGTTGTAACATTTTGTCGGCATTGAATATGGTTTATATATAAACAACATATCTAAAACTTAGATTCAACCAACTGCAAATCTCTTTCTACCAACAAGACAAAAATGTGCAAAATTACATGTGCTAAAGGTGAGTCAACTACCGCATATGTATAGCATATATTTGTGTATATAAACATATATATACTCACACAGAGATATTTGCAACACATATGCATACAACATACACGAGCCTTCATCTGCTTTGCTCACACATCTCATAAATGTATGGATTAATATATACGCGCAGCACCTAAATATATAATGAAAATCTCTTGTGTTGTGCTGCTCGTATATATCAATATATATACACCTCACAGCCGGATAGACAAAGTCTGTATATGTAGCATACATACGACCGATGTATGTGCTCAGCAGAGAAAGTCCTTCAACCGTACTCCAACATAAAACCATATGACTATGCTACAGTTATAGGCACAAATAACAGAACATATGCTAGCAAGGTACTAGCGAGCGGTGTATATGCAGTACTCATATATGATGGACTGCCGCACACATATATGTGTGTGTCTATATATGTACACACACATACATACATACATATATACATACATACATGTATGTATACATATATACATGTATGTATACACGTCTCAGTCAACTATACACAATATATGTATGTAGCTTCAGATCGGATGCTCGGCTCAGCCAGTGGTTTGCCAGAGATGCTCGGTTGGAGAGAGGGGATGAAGATGGTGGTGGTCAAGACTTGTCAAGGTTGGTTAGGGTCGGTCGGCAGGTTGCTTCTGTTGTGCTACAGGTTTTGTGGCGTGACAATTTGTTAGTGGGTGCGCAACGATGTGACGGCCTCACTACAGCGTTTGGATGGGGTATGGAGTGTACAGGCGGGAGTGGATAAGGCGGGGCCGTGCTTTAGTCGGGAGGTGAGAAACGGCGGTGGTTGCTGGCTTTGTTGAGGAGAGATGGTGGATCGGCTTGAAAGTGATAGGCTTGGAGTCAGTTGGAGTTTTACCCGAGAGGTGCTTTGGTTTTTTACAGGAAGGAGATGAAGAAGGTAAACTCCAGGCAAAAGGAAGAGAACAGGTCGGCTTCGAGTAAAACGTATGAGGCACGAGCAAATCTTCAAGAAAATCGGAGAGGCACGACACAGAGAGGAAGAAAGATGCAAAATTCTTACCTTTAATATATTTCTATCCCTTTTTTTAGAATGAGCAGAGAGAAGTGGATGGACAGCCGAGCCGATAAATCAAAATCAAATGAGATAGCAAAGGACACCGGTTAATTTGAGAAATAAATAATAGTAAAGGCCATTGGTAACCCACAGCTGGCAATTGAAAAGTTAGGGAAAACAAAGGCACAAACACGGCGCTGATACGAAAATTGCTTTGTCGTTTCTGTCGCGTACCGGACACCGAACTATAAGGATGAATATACCGCGGAGATCAACACAACGGGGCAAATAGAATGGCACACGAATATCAGAGATGTGACCGAGTTATAAAAACTCAATTTTTTATCGTTGAAAAATGCGGTTAAACATTGAAAATAAGATAGATGTAGCTGAAGTAGTCCAAAGTTGACGAAATGAATTTCGACGCCTATCTCAGAAAATGATTTACATTCTTATTATATAAAAATATTCAAATTTCGAAAATATTAAATTTCAACAAATAAACTGATTAAATTCATATTTGAAATTTCACAAATAAATAAACTTTTGTATTTTCCAATAAAACTCTATCATTGACTATACTTAAATAGACGCATTTCAAATATCAAATTTTTATTTCAAAATTTATTGTAAAAATTTCAAGTAAAATCAGTTAATTTTGTTGTAAAGTTCGCTAAAATGTCAAGTTGTTACACAGCCTTTAACTCTTTCTGAGCCTTTACTGTGGCTTCTTTAGCTCAAAAAGACAATGCATAGTCGCATGCAAATAAACACTTAAGTAGTCAAGTTATGAATATATTTAGTAGTTGGGCACTTGCATGGGTCTTGAATTAACAACATGCAAAAAGATTTATTCGTAAGCATATTTATATTTCTATGTTAATCGTAGTTCAGTTCATTTCTATATTTTAATTGATAATTTTTTTATTAATTGTAATAGTTTCTCTAAGTTTATATCAGTAGAGTAATTCAACTTTATAACATATATTCTTACACTATAAAAAAAAGGTTTATTAAAGACTCTTTTATTTTGTCTCTAGATAAAAGATTTTGTCTCTAATTTATATTTGAAACCAACTTAAACAAATAATATTGTTCTAAAAGCAGGTTTCTAAATAAATAGAGACCACAAACGTTCGTCTCTAAAAATATTAGTGACCTCGCTAATAATCTCAAATGCGTGTTTAGAGTAGAAACTAGCTAGAGACAATTTTATCTCTTGTATGACTATAGAGATCATATTCAAAGTTTCAAATCGGTCATTAATATAGTTGTTATTATAAAGAAATTGGAGACAACAAATGGAATATATTATTATTTCACTTTCACCACACATCACCAACTGTAGCGACCCGACTTTCCATTCCCGAAAAATCACATCACTAATTAAGAAAGAAAGGGATAGAAGAAGAAAAGAAAGAGAAGAAAGAGAAAACAACACATCAGAATCTCACAGCGGAACGATTTAAATATAATATAGAACATATACATAGTATTATATACATCAGAGTACACAACTAAACATCTCAATTTAGACAGTTATAACATTTCCGTCTAATACAATACAAGACATCATACAGAACAACACACAGCGGAAACTCTAACCATATATCTACACGCTGAAGCCTCCTGCTCCAAACTCCTCCAGAATTCGTCAAGGATAACCTGAATCACTTGACTACTCATATATAATATGAGTACCCAAGAGAGAGAACATATATATAATATATTTTTTATTATATTACCTATTTACATTCATTATATTACTTTATAGTTCGATAGTTCGAATACTAATAAAATCCTATAATGCTTATACAAGGTCATAAACAATGGAAACAAGTCAGGTTGGATTGAGTTGCAAAACAATATTAAAAGGTGAGTTAATCTCACTCAGTTAATTTAAGTTTAAATTTAAATGATTAAATTTAAATAATTGTTTGAATGGTTGAATTGATTGATGTGCTTTAGTATGGTATATTTTGGGATTGGTATTTTATGTTGTGCTAACATCTGTGAATGCAGGGAAAACAGGTTGGAGGGATCCAACAGGATTCCTCAAAATTATTTAGAATTGTTTGATATTCTCTATTATGAATATTTGATATCCTGTGATAATTTTATTGGTAATTGATGTATTGGATGATATGGTTGGGTTGAATATTTGGTATACTGAATTATTAGAATCTATAGAATTAGATTTTTGAAACGAAATAAAAGAGTAAAATTTTAAGTAAAATAACTATAGAGAATTTGAATAAATGAAAAAAAATGAATTGAAGGAAAAATAAAAGTAATTCTTTTTAAAATTCGAATAATTATATTCTAAGTATGAAACGATGGAATTTGAATAATCAGAGGAATAATAAATTTTAAAGCTTAAGTGATATCATTAAAAGAATAAAGGATAAAGAATTTACTTTTAAATATCCGAAGTTAATTAAAAGATACAGAAGAAATTTGAGAATCTGAATTGGTATTTTCAGTTCATATATATAATATATTTTTTATTATATTACCTATTTACATTTATTATATTACTTTATGATATTATATAGAATATCATAAAGTAATATAATAAATGTAAATAGGTAATATAATAAAAAAAAATATTATATATATGTTCTCTTCAATATCATTCAATAACCAATATCAATCATTCAATATCAACCATTCAATATTAATCAATCACCCATAGTAGAGTTGATTGACTCTTAATCAATTTAATAAACCTCTAATTAAATTAATTACTATCCTTTAATCATTTGGATTATCCTAACTCCTGATTATTTATCCTATTGTGATAATGTTATTCATATATCTGTTTATATCATCCTGAATATAAGTTAAACTGTTTAAACCCTTAAGTACAACTTGGACATTAAAATGGCTTTTGGTTTCGATGAGACCGGGATCGGATTTCCATATTTGGATATCCGAAAACCGCATCGATTCCAATTAAACGTTAGGTCGTGAATCCAAGTGAAGCAAGTGAAGAAGGTGTAAGGGCTATACGTCAGATAACTCTGTGGGTGATTCCGTAATGAGTTTGACGGAATAATACTTATAGATTCGAGATGGAGATTTAGAGTGCAAGGGCTATGGTCATTGACTCTGAGGGTGATTCCAAAATGAGTGCAACGAGATTGTGCCTTCGGTTTCGTTCGAACCCGAAACGAACTTGTATGGATTGAATGCTTTCAGCACATCGTCAAGCGGACGATGAGCATTCTAAGAGATGTGTCCTATAAAGGTAATCGCAGCCTCAAGCCTCATCAACCGGGAATGGCTAAAATAGGGGAGGTGCAGCAAAGCTTCGTGGTTAGCTCCCACTGGAGAGCAAGATTTACTCCTGTCTAGAAGTCCCTTTTTATTCGGCTGTGTGGGGCGGTTGAATTACGGACAACCGCCGGGGTTGTCTTGTTTGGGACTGTTCAGTAAGGAATGATCCTGGCCTTGTGTTGCAGGGGAGTGGGAGTACTCCTCGGTATGGTGATTTAGGCCACGTACTGTGACGGGCGGTACCCCAGTAGCCCTGCCATTGATGGAAACCCATTCTTCCTACGAGACCCTACGGTTTTGATTGTATTACCCACTTTTGTGGCTAGTAGCTGGAATTTAATCATGTAACAATTTCGGCTATTTCATATTTATTTGAAAACCCTAGACACTATTATAATATCAGTGTATTTCCTATCAAATATTTTGGTTAGCGTAAGGTAAAAACTTTTCCATGTTTATGTGTGGGAAGTCTTACGTGATACCTTTTCTTTTCAAAGGTTTTCAAAAGTTAAGCAATTTTAACCCGTTTACTCACACCAGACCCCTGTCTGACCCGAGTGTTTATTTTCTGTTTTATTAAACTCTTGGGTACTCATATTATGTATGAGTAGTCAAGTGATTCAGGTTAGCTTGACGAATTCTGGAGGAGTAATGGAGCAGGAGGCTTCCACGTGTAGATATATATTATGATTCCGCTGTGTATGTTGTATCTCTGTCTAGTATACTTGAGTTGTATGAATTAGACAGATGTTTATAACTGTCTAATATGTGTTGTAAAGTTGTGTACTCTGATGTAATGAGATACTACGTAATATTTTATGTGATATATTATATTTTATTCGTTCCGTTGTGAGTTATCTGTTGCAGTTGTGTTCTTCTTTCTCTTTCTTTTCTTCTTCTATCCCTTTCTTTCTTCACTAGTGATGCGATTTCCTGGAGAGAGGAAGTCGGGTCGCTCCAACGGTTTTGATTGTATTACCCACTTTTGTGGCTAGTAGCTGGAATTTAATAATGTAACAATTTCGGCTATTTCATATTTATTTGAAAACCCTAGACACTATTATAATATCATCGGATTTCCTATCAAATGTTTTGGTTAGCGTAAGGTAAAAACTTTTCCATGTTTATGTGTGGGAAGTCTTACGTGATACCTTTCTTTTAAAAGGTTTTTCAAAGTTAAGCAACTTTAACCTGTTACTCACACCAGACCCATGTATGACCCGGAGTTTATTTTTGTTTTTCATAAACTCTTGGGTACTCAAATTTTTACGAGTAGCCAAGGGATTCAGGTTAGCATTCAGGTTAGCTTTGACAAATTGTGGAGGAGCAATGGAGCAGGAGGCTTCTGCGTGTAGATATATATAGTTTCCGCTGTGTTTTCTCTGAGTTGTCTCTTTGACGAATTGTGGAGGAGCAATGGAGCAGGAGGCTTCTGCGTGTAGATATATATAGTTTCCGTTGTGTTTTCTCTGAGTTGTCTCTGGTACTGATTTGAGTTGTAATAACTAGACAGGTGTTTATAACTGTCTAGTATGTGTTGTATTATCTGTGTACTCTAATAGTGGCTGTAAACTATGTAAATATTTCATGTTATTAATATAATTTATTCGTTCCGCTGTTTAGATTCTGATGTGTTGTTTCTTCTTCTTCTCTTTCTTTCTCTTTTCTATCCCTTTCTTTCTTATTAGCGATGCGACTTCCTAGAGTTTGAAAGTTGGGTCGTCAAAAGATTTTCAGCACATGTATGAAAAGAAAACCAATTGCCTATAGCTAGAAAAATAAAGTACAGAATATCCAAAGTACAAATATCATAACTAAAAAACATACGAGTTATGTGACGCCCTACCTCTATACTCACACTAACCAAGGATGCTACTGGGTAACACCATCAATTAGTACAGAGAATAAGGCTGTTAAGGAGCGAACATCTATGTAATTGCTTTGTGCGAGTACCGATATGTCAAATAGTATGTCATGCATTTCATTTCAAGATGAAATTTGACATATCAAATACAAACTCAAAGCTATTACGCATTGGCTATGTGACCTTCGGAACAATTATAAAATAAGCACAACACAAATCAGTCATAGATATTGATATCACCAAGACGGAAACATATATGGATATATCACATAGAAATGTACATCAAAGTAGTGGTTATACAAGATCCACTACATCCCAAAAGAATAGGTACAAGTGCTAGACAAAAGAATATGTATACAATAAGGAGTCTCATCTCGAATGTATAAAAACAAAAACTACTAAGCTAAGCCAAAAGTCAAAAGTTAGTCCCTGCTAAAAAGTCAAGTGGAAGCACATGAAACACCTCGGTCTGACCCGATTATTATTTAAGAAGAAAAATAATAAACGGATCGGTCTAGCTATAATTATCATGTAAGATAAGATAGGATAAGTGATATGGAAAATATATATGATAACAACAAAAATCATACAATATCTTAATTTTTCTCATACACTAAAAAGAATGTCATATCCTTTATTTTTATTCACCAAACCACAAATATTGATAGAGCTTATCGATGCATATCATCAAAATTGGTGAAACACAAATTCTAGAAATCAATAATTAAAATCCAGAAAACACAAAGGGGAAGGCCTATCACAAATCGGAGCATGAAAACTCACCAACACGTGTATCACTAATGGGACGCTATCCCATGGGTCACTAACCCATAGAACCGGTGCAACGACGTAGTACAACTGTACGCTCGAGGAACCTGAAACTCAAATAAGACGGAACAATGACATAGTACAACGGTACGCCCGATGAACTGAACTCCATAAAAAGACCATGGGTCGCTAGCCCATAAAAATGAGACGAAACTCCAAAGAACGGGGTACAGTCCCCCATGCGGACTAAGAGACATCGCATATCGCTAGTCTAAACCACAAAATGATCATCATAGATCAATAAAAGTGCAAATTACACAAGCTAGTAAATAAATGAGTTTAGCTTCATGCCCATAACTATCGGCTTAACTTAAATATTTACGAACAAATTGTAGATTTCCACTTGAAAGTTGTTACAAGATTTCAATCGAACAAGTCTAAAAATTAACGGAAAAAGTAAACGCAAGCGTTTCTTACTGCTTGTTTTGCTAAGTAGTTTAATTGGATTTCTCATACAAACGAAGTAAAGGTTTGTATATACTAGGAGATTGGAAAACGGTTTTAAAAACGAGCTTTGTATTAAAAGTAATGTTGAAATCATTTTTTGTGAAAGAGTTTGAGTATTTACTACTAGTATTGAAACCTTTGTATTTAAAGTGACAAATCACAGAAATGATTATAAAAACAATCTAATACCAAAACCCACATCCGACGACGTGAATTAAAATCATAAAAGCCGATATCAAATCCATCAAATGGATATTCCTAAAAATCCAAAAAAGAAGTCAACAAAGTCAATAATAAATGACAACAACCAAATGGATCAACAAAAATCGATTGAAACGGATATCCACTTGAAATTAGGCAAATTGGTTGAATTAAACAGCGTCTGTAACGACCCGATATTTTCAACCATTCGCATCCGCACATGTCGGATTTGAATTGCTCAAAATACCGCGTTGTAAATAAAATTTGGCAAATCTCAGAATATACAGTACATACATAATCACAGATCACAGACACAGAGTATTTAATAATGCAGCGGAATTTACAAGAAATAGTAGTTCATGAAGCTACTATATAAAAATAAGATACATCAGTGTTAAACATGATACAATAAAAAGTAACAAGATACATCAGGTACAAATCAGAATACATCACTGAAATCACTGGATACAGAAAGCAAAATGGATGGCTGGATCTTCAAGGAAAGCTCCAACTCCGAAGGTGAATCTTGAATGCTAACTCACTCAATCTGACTCGAGCGTAAAGCAAAACACAAAACACTCGAGTCAGGACATAAATACTTATGAACTATAAATCAACTCAAATGAACAGTAACAAAAATGCATCAGTAACTTAAAGGATGCTTGGGATCGCCCATCCTTTAAGGATCCGTTAAACTATTTACTATGTAGTAATATTGCGCTATTATAATAATGTCTACAGTAAAATAAACAAACTTTTAAATAGCGTTCCGGGCTACCCATATCACCCTTCACACATAATAGTCCCAGTAGTCCATCCAATATCATGCCATCTCCACTCCGGGTGACTGTCAGAGGATACCACACGGGCTACGGGAGAAAAACAAACTCGTAGTAAAGGCACGGTATGGTAGGTGACACGGCACACAAGGCAATGCCAGGGTAGATATACCAATTACGCACACAGGCTGGTGGTAACGCAGCAGCCACATACGCCCACCTCGGAACACACTCCCAAATCAAAATCGGAGGATGGCCATCTAATCAATCACCAGTAAGAGTATAGTATCGAAGGAATGCGTCCGATCGGAGGAATGACCTCACTTGGCCCGAGATCGCTCCTGTTTTAGCCACCTTATGCCAACTCACGGGAGTTGGGTCCACGTAATATACCTCAAGAACGTCGCCACCATCCTACTTCATTCTGGAATCTCCACCGCGTACACGGTTGTTAAAGTGGTTTTCGGAGTTAGCAGAGAGTATGACAACTTCCGATCCCGGTCTCTTTAACAACCAAACGTTATTATAACGCCGTGGTCATTTCAAAATAGGTTATACTTCAAAAAGATCAAATCATTTCGTTTCAAACTATATTTCTTTCAAAATAGTTTATACTTCGAAACCAAAACCATTTTTATTTCAAAATTATTTATTCAATCAAAATAGTTTATACTTCGAAACCAAAAACATTTCAAACATATATTCATTTCAAAATCATAATATTTTCAAAGTATAACTCTTTCGAAACCAAAAATACTTGAAACAATTACACTTTGAAAATCATAACATTTCAAAATCATACATTTGAAATCATGGGGTATTCATTCAATTCTTTACATTTTACAATTCATTCAATTAATCCCAAATTTTCAATTTCCAACTTAATTCAATTCAAACCATCAGTTTCAATTAAATTTCCCAATAACCATTTCAAATCATATTATTTTCAAATATAGATTTGATCCGCAAATTAAACTATTCAATTTTTAATAAATTTCAAAGCTTTAATATCCCGCATTTCAAAACTAAATTTTATAATTTCATATATCTCAAATCTAGTTTCATTATTACTTAGTTTTGAAATATTCATTTCATAAATCCAATACTATTTAAATAAACTCAATTTACAATTAAACTAAATATCCTTTCATACCAATATAAACTTCAAATATTCATTTATCAAAAGTACATATCATTCTAATTCATATTCTTTATCAAAATAAAGATCAAATCATTTCCAAACCTTATTATCAAATCATTATTTGAATTCAAATTCAAATACTCAAATTTAAATATCATTTTTAAATCAAATAAGTCATTCATTTGTTATTTCAAGTATCATTACAAAATACATTAAAAATTCCATTCAAAATTCATTTATCTCATTACATTTCATTCCATTTAACACATAACCAAGTAAACCTTACTTAAATTCAAATTCAAATTTAAATTCTGTAACAGCCCATTTTTTTTAACAAGTATTTTTCACTTGTATTTTTAAAAACTTTGGGGTTTATTTAAAGTGATTAAAAAAAAATTAGGATTAACTAATAAGATCTCTGAAAAAAATCAAGTTTTAATTAAGATAACATTAATAGCTTAGGTGGTTAAGACATCTGGGCTATTCATGACAGGTCACAAGTTCGAGTCTCAGCATGGTTAGAATTTCGAAATTTTTTTTTATGTATAAATGAACTGGGTAATTACGCGTTAAAAAGGGCGCGTAAATTTAGGGAATAAGTACCGTATATATATATATATATATATATATATATATATATATATATATATATATATAAAATATGAAGAATGTAAACCAATTTAAATTTTAGTTAAGTATTAATTTTGAAGAATTTAGTGTATTTATGAACTGTTGGATTACGCATTTAAAGGACGTGTAAAATTTATGGTATAAGTAACATAATCAACGTATAAATTAAAAACGTATTTTTTTGGGTGTTTGTATTGCGTCAGTTTGGCGTATTTTAAAATCATATTTCAACATCTATATGTATTTAAAATATCGTATCAATGGTCTGCATTCAAAATCACGCCACTATTAAATAGTATCAAATGTTGAAATCAAATTTCCATATATAAAAGAGAAACGTTCAAATCTGTTTGTAACTGTTCTTTAAAATATAATGATAATAATCAACTCTTCCATTTTTTGATTTAAACATACCATATATTTCTTCTTAAATCACGCATATATCATTTGAAAGAAAATCAATTTTGCCTTCCTTTGCGCGTGACACAAAATTTTATTCTTTTAACATTTTTGGCATTTGCCTCTTACCTTTTTGTTTCTTGAGCATGTCACTGTATTCATTTATTCACGCAACCTAAATGGACTAATATATTTGATTGCCTAAAATCAACTCATGCATTCAAATTTAACCTTGCCTATCTTTTCAAATTCTCACATTCCTATTTATATCTCTCTGTTTCCACTGCCTTTATTTTGCAAGATAAAATTTTTCGTTCCTATAATCACGCATATAAAGTAAAAATCATATTTAAATATCTTTATGGATTAAAATATCAGTTAGTGATTTTTATAACAAACGTTACTTTTGTTTTAACTGTCAAAATTTGTTTTAAACTTTTGTATATACCTTTTCATCCAAATATCTTTTGCCTAAAATCAATCTCTTGCCTAATATCAGTTCTTCCAAATGCCGTTTCTTCAATCTACAATCACGCAACTATTAAATGAAAAAAAAATGTTGAAATCAAAATTTATAAACTGGCAATGAATATCACGCATATAAAATCAAATCTTTTCATTAATTGGCAGTTTTAAATCACGCAGCTTTTAAATTTAGAATTGGACAAATGTATATCTTGCCGTTTCTTCCTTTAATCACGCAGGCTATATTTATTGCATATAAGATATTGGAAATATTAATCACGTACATAATCTTCCATCTTATCTCTCTCGGCCTTTCATCTAAAAGAAAGAAAGATCGATGCATGCATTTAATCTGGATTTTGTATAACTGGCATTTTTAATAACGTGCATATCCTCTGTTAATTTTGCCTTGTTTTTTTCGTATCTGATTTGCTCCTTTGCCTAACATCAATTTTTCTCTCTAGCCATTTCTTCTCTACAAAATCACGCAGTCTTATCCATTCAACAAAAAGAAATCTTGCAACAAATATAGTAACTGATCAAACATAATTGTGTAAAACATTATTTCGTTGCCTATTCAGTGCAAAGCAAATTTTAATTGCTTATTGATTATCCACTTTAATCAACGCATGCATTTAATTAAATTTTTGTATAACTGGAAATAAATCACGCGCAACGTTCAAGAAAAAAAATCTTGCTAGATTTCACAAGCCTTAACCGTGTGTACAAAAGAAAAGATAACGTTCAAACATGGAGAACTGGAAAGTAATCACCCATTTTTCGCTTGCCTCTTCACCTTTAATTTCGCATGCCTCTCTGTTTATTTTCAATCACACCTTCGTATCCATTTAGTCCTTGATCTCATTTATTTCCTGCCTTGTGATTTACACTTACCATCTTTGCATAATCTCACTGATTATATAAAGCCTTGTACGCATATTTTTTTCTCCACAAATCTCAGTTTTGCCGTAGCCTTCTTCGCTTGTTGCTTGCTCCAGGTATGGCATCATAACTTCTCTCTGTTTCCTTTTCTTTTGTTTCTCTTCTATTCTGTGATTCTCATTTGATATGCTCGGCCACTCCAACCCATCTACTTCACCCGATCTAGTTGACAAACTTTGGAAATTTATGAGTCATCACATCTGTAGAAATCTAATATGTGTGTGCAAAGAGATGGTGTAGTTGACTCAGATTTAATTTAATGCTAGCTTAAAGTTTACACGTACTATCACTACGGAAAAATGGGTTATTCATTGTATATATCATACTTAGTTTTGGGTTAAACAAAATAGAAAGTCAACAATGTTCATTGAAAACAATAGTACTATTTATTTTTCACTTTTTTTCAAGCGACCATTTTCACATGTCTTCTGCTACATATATGTAGCACCGATTTTTTTTTTCTTTTCATATTGCACTCGCTGAAGACATTTTATCCAGTATAACATTTTACACCTTCATCGCTGTTACAAGGGCAATTCATTCTTTAAATCTAAGTAGCCTTTGAATCTTGGTTATGAACAACCATGTCTTTATTTCAAGGAGAGAGCATGCGTAGGCCTGAATGCATATTTCAAGGAGGAAGAGGAACTGAGTGCATGAACGTGTTTTGCAAAGGCATGAAGGCAAAAAAATAAAAAAAATAAAAAAAATAAAAAAAAAAAATAAAAAAAAAGAGGAAGGAAGTAACGTGCAGATCAAATAATGTACTATCCATGCATTAGTTCGTAGTATAGGCTGGGTGAAAACTTTTGCATGTGTACACGCAAATCTAGTAGGAAATAGGCAGTGTGTTTTTGCGTGAAGGGAAAAAAATAAGGGAGTGAAGTATTTGCATTTCTTTTGGGTTACAGTGAGCGTGCATTCTTAGTTGATATAGGCTTGGGCCGTGACCTTATGCATACTTCCAGTTGAAGTTTAGTAATGTGGTAGTTGTGCGTTTTGTTTAATTAAATAATAGAGTATATATATAAAAGGTAGAGAAAAAAATTTATTTTTGGGCTGAGTTGTTCGTCAAGTAGGGTGGTGTAGTGGTCGAGCGTATCGTGCCAAATTTCTTTGACTATATTCGTTCCAATTGTTTCAAATATTTGCTTTGACCATAAATTTTAAAAGTCACGTATTCGGTATTTGGATCTTGTTATAGATTTGAATCTAGGCGTGACATCCGGAGAAATTTGATCGCTACCCTCTGTGCGTTTCTTTTTCGCTGGATTTTCATTTTCGCTTGAATCAAATTTTCTACAGCTTTCAGGTGAGTATTTCTCACCAGACAAACGTACCTATATTTCTGTGAATTATCGCAAGTGTATTTGTAAATTTTATTTAAATGTTATCTGTCTGTAATATAACGTAGGATGTTAAACCCCATTTTTTTAAATTGACACCTCATCAATTATTTATCTGTTGTAATATTACTGCAGTTATATTATTTAATGTTTATATACTGATTTAAATCATCACTGCAAGTTCCCTGTAAATTTAAATCGTTTAAGCTGAAATGATAGGCCTAAACGATGACTATTATTCATTTATTCAGTTAACTGTTAAATTTTAACTTGGGATTGCGGGTTTGAAATGATAGAACCCGGGGTTTTGTAAATCGCGGATTGAAATGATATAAATCCGTATCACTTGACCTAGGCTAGAAAACTATATACAGACCCGTGGTTTATATAATATTTTTCTGAAATATTTTAATTTATTTTTAAAAATGGAAGCTTATAATATTCTGGTTTAAATGATTTAAAGGATTTTTATAAAGATTTATAATGATTTTGAATGAGTTAAAAATGTTAAATAAATAAATAAATGTTTGAATAAAACTTATTTTGGAAATTCTTGGTTTTGGTAAAAGTAAGAATTCAGTTAATAAAATAATTGATAATAAGTTATATTTGGAATTTAAAACTAAATTGTTAAGTTATTAATCTATTACAGCATTTAAATGCTGTCTTTTAAAACTGGACTGTTTTAACCTGTAAACTTTAGGTAGCATTTCATAAGTGCTATAGAAACTGAATTTTGATTGTTTTAAATAAAAGTTATGGAAATAATCTTTGGGAAAAGGTTGAAATTTTGAAATTTAATATGTAATTTATAAAAATAAGGAATTGACTTTAAATAGTTTTAATGGAAGGATTTAACTCTTAAATGTGAGTTGAAAGGCAATAAATTTCTAAATAAATTAAATAGATTTAAATGGTATTTTTATAGAATGACTGATGTTTAAATAAATGATGTTTAAAAGGATTTTTCAATTTGAAAAGTATAAATACCATTTTTAAAAGTTGTAACCACGGATTATAACAACGTTTGGTTGTTAAAGAGACCGGGATCGGATGTCTGGCATACTCTCTGTCGATACCGAAAACCACTTTAACAACCGTGTACGCGGTGGAGATTCCAGAATGAAGTTGGATGGTGGTGACGTTTCTTTTAAGGTAAATACGTGGATCCGACTCCCGTGAGTTGGCATAAGGTGGCTGAAACATGAGCGATTGACGGATTAATGAGGTAGCACCTCTGATCGGACGCACTTCTTCGTATGCCATCCTATTACTTTGTGATTGTTTGGTGCGCACCTTTGATTTGGGAGTGTTGTTCGAGGTGGATGGTAGCTGCGGCTATGCGTTACCATCGGTCCGGAAGCGTAATTGGTATATTTACCCTAGCATTGCCTAGTTGTGCCGTGTCACCTACCATAGCGAGCCTTATACGATTTCGGTTTTGTACCATACCTATGGAGTGCCCTCTGACGACGCCCAGTACGGGGGAGATTACGGTACTGTATAGACTATGGGAATATATTATGTGTTAAGGTGGAAAATGTAAAGCCTTAACGCTATTTAAAAGTAAGTTTATTTTACTAATAGACACTATTATAATAGCGAAGTATTACTACATAGTAAATAGTTTAACGGATCCTTAGAGGATGGGCGGTCCCAAGCATCCTTTAAGTTACTTGCTCTATATTACAGTACACTTGAATTAGCTTACACTATATAAGTATGTATGTCCTGACTCGAGTGTTTATGTTTTATTTTACGCTCGGGTCAGCCTGAGTTGCAGTTCAGTTCCATCCCGGAGCTAGGATTTCTGTAGATCACTTTCAAGCTGTTGGCAAACTTCCTTCCCAGTTCTTTATCTAAATTTTTGAAATCAAGACTAGTGGAAATTTGGATTGTTCTACTGATGATTTAAAACTATATTTGGATTAAAGACTATGTAATTTTTATTTGATTTAGACTATTTATAGTGGCTTCATGAACCACTAAGTATTTTAAATTCCGCTGCGAGTATTCTGATTCTGTGTCTGTGATTCTGTGATTAATTATTTACTGTATATTTTGAGATTTGCCAAATTTTATTTACATCGCGGTATTTTGAACAATTCAAGTCCGACATGTGCGGATGCGAATGGTTGAAAATATCGGGTCGTTACAAATTCCCTAAAAATTCAAATTTAAATATTAAAATATATTCAAAACTTCTTAAATTTCACAATTAATCAATTTCCAAAATTTAAATCATTTAACACTTTAAAATATAACTTAAACAGTGTTAAAAACTATAATATTTCTAACATTGTCAAATTATAGCAACGACAGCATTTATAAAGTGCTATCGTAGCTTATAGCTTCCAAAAATGGTTTAGTTCAAGGATAACGGCATTTATAAAATGTCGTAATAGATATTTAGTTATTTCAAACATTGTTAGATTCAAAACAATAGCATTTAAAAATGCTGTCAAAAGACTACAACATTTTGAAATTGCTATGAATTCCAGATTTCATTTTTGCTTTTCAAAAAAATAATAAAACTCCAAATTTTATTATAACTTAAAAATCATATTTCTAGACTTCAAAATTTCACATTTAAAATCATTTTAACATATGATTTAACACAACAAAATTTTTAGATCAAATATTCAATTTAAAAACTCCATTCATTTATTAAGTCAAAATTCACTGTTTATTAACATATAAATTAAATAAAACTTAAAATTTTACTTCAAATATAATTTTAAAACTTTAAATTTAATTTCCATTATTTATTTACATTTTAAAATAAATTTAAAGTCTAAAATCTCAATTATTTCACATTTACGTACTCAAATTCACGATTTCAAGGCTTAATATTTAATTTTCTTAAAACCATAAAATATATATTTTTAAATCAAAATTTCATACTTTTAAAAATACATATTTTAATGAATATCACTTAAAAATATACCACGGGGTCTGTATATAATTTTCTAAACTAGGTCAAGTGATACGGATATATATCATTTCAATCCGCAGTTTACAAAGAAAACCCGGGTTCTATCATTTCAAACCCGCAATCCCAAGTCAAATAAAATACAATAAAAATTGCTCAGGCCTATCATTTCAGCCCATAACGATTTTTCCCTAATTTAAAGTCCGTTTGGGTATGTATCATTTCAACCCATAGTGATTCTATTCTAACAGGGAACTTGCAGTGTGAATATATGCATAAACAATATAAACAATGCCAGTGTCACAATATAATGTCATATATCACATGTCAGGTGATAATTAACAGTTTTAATATGGTAATAACATGGCATAGCATATCATATGATCATCATTAACTTGCATAATATTTTATGTTACTAAACACTTGTCATCAATTCACTATTTCATAAGTATAAATGTCAGAGTGAGAAAGACTCACCTTTTACGAAGCTAGAGACAAACAACACACACAAGAGCGATTCCAAAGGCACGACAAGCACGATTTGATTTTAATTGATGGAGACCCTTGTAAACAACACAAAATATAACATACATAAGCACAAACATAGATATCGACATACAAATATAATCAACAACTTTAGTTTGCAGAACAGTTGCAAAACAAGAGAGATGACCAAACCTTAGAAGCAAAAGACTTGCACACGACAACATAAGCTTGTCACATGATCAAATGGGCTTGCTCTCATCATATTAGGCTCAGCCTAGATGCCAACATGGCTCAGGTTTGGGTCAATATGGGTTCATATGGCTCGGCCTAACTTGGATATGAAGGAGTGAAAGTTGTGACATGAGAAATACAAAAGTCAAGGCAATTAAGTGGATTTTTGGTGCAACTATAGGTTCGGCCTACCATGGCTTGGGCTTGGTCATGCAAGGGGATGGTCAGGTGGTGGATGGAGTGGCGGCCAGAGGTGGTGGAGGTACTGGTGGTGGCGGCCATGGAGGTGGTTTAGGTTAAAAATGAAGGCTATGGCCTTAAGGGTTTGGCTAGGCTAGTTTGGTGGAACTTTTGTGCAAATTTTGTGGTGCAACATCAACGGATGGTCATGGCTACCATCTTGGTCAGAGGAGAGGCTTATGAGATGCTGGAGATGATGGTGGAGAGGATGGTAGTGGTGGTGGTAGAGGCTAGGCCTAGCAAAACACAAGAAGGATCAATGCAAAAATCAATAGGAAAATCATAAAAACAAGAAGAAAGATGATAGAATTTACCAAATTTTTGTAAAACAAATGGCCATGAGTTTTTTTCTCAAGAAAGATGATAGAATTTTCGTGAGAAAGAGTGAGGAATGTGGCTGAAAGATGGAGTAGGGTACGGCCAAAGCATTGATGAATGGAGTTTGGAAAGTGAAAAGTCGGAATGCAAAAGGACTAAGCTTACAAAAGATCTCAAACTCTTCATATATTCATTATTTCTTTTTAAATTTTTATATAACTGAAAAACATATATAAATTCAGTTAAAATACGAAAATATAGTAAATAAACAAAAATAAATTAATTAATTATTAATTATATATAGTTTAATCAAATAAAACAGCAAAATTTGCAACTAGTCTTGAAAATATGAAAAATAAGTGCAATGAACTTGGAAAAAATTTTGTGTACTTAAAAATATTTATAAATAAAGATAAGAACACAAAATAAAAAGGAAATCACAAAAATAAATAAATAAATTTTAATTTAAATATAGTTTAGATGAAGAAAATAGCAGAAAAAGGAAAACAACCTTTTAAAAATAGGAAATCATCATAGTAAATTTTAGAAAAATTCTATTATCATTTCAAAAATATTTAAAAGTCAAAATATACATAATATAACATATTAAAACATATTAAAATAAAATATGACAAAGAAAAATAAAATTTATACAATTTAAAATAACAAAATTGCAAAATAAACAATTTATACTCAAAATTGAAATGTACATATCTTTTGCAGTTTAACTCCGTTTTCCACGAAACAAAAAGCAATGTTCAAGTTATTAAATCTATTTTCATAATAAAAGATAAAATTTAAAATTTCAAACTTTTAAATTTGTAAGTTAAAAGTCAAAGTTTGACTATTTTGACCAAAATCAACATTTTCTGGAAATATTCAATTTATGCATGTTTGAAATTCTAATCCACATCAAAATCAACATTTATATTTAAATTAACAAAATATATTAATTTTAATAAATAAAATAAAGTTTTTAAATTAGGAATTTAAATTAAAATAATTAAAATATACAATTACAATAATAAGAAAATACAGGGTTGTTACAGCGTCAGACGTTTGGTGGTTTTTGCAGACATCTGAGATGAGAATCTAGAAAAAATTTCCAGATCGCACGGACATCTGGGAATAACCTCAAACGTCCGAGTTGTAAGTCTGGAATTTTTATTCCGATGACTCGGACGTTTGAGTTCTTTCCCAAACGTTTGAGCTGAAACTCAGGGCATAATTTGCCTAGGCCATTGATGGCCAAATTATCTCGGAAGCGGTCGAACAAGCAACGATGTCTAGGGATTTTTGCCAAGCGACAACCCAACCCTATAGGTTCTTCAATACACCCCAAACAACATGTCCAAACATCCACGGTAGGATTTTCATAGATTTTGACTTCAAAATACCCAAAATTGGAAAATTCACCAAACAAATTCAATTCAAAAGCAAATGAACATGAAATAGATGTAAGGAATTTATACCTAACAACCATCAAAGGTATAGACATAGAAGCGAGTTCAAGAGCTCACCTTTAAACTCAAAACAACAATTGAGAAGCTCTAAAACAAAGAAATATCAATTCCTCTTCAATAAAACCTCTAGAATCTCCAATCTAGTATCACATGCAAAGATTTCCTAAATTAGGTTATAAGAATTTTTGAAAATTGGAGAGAGATTGAGATGGAGAACATGAAGAAGATGCTTACCTAAGCTTCTCTTTGATTTTGGAACTTGAATTTGAATTTCCTAAGAATCTAGCATTTAGGAATTTTTATTTCCCCTATATTCCCCCATTTCCCCTTTTTCTTTGAGTGTTAGAAAATTGTGAGTGGAATGAATAAAGAGGAGAGGGGTGTTTTGTAGAGGAGTTTGGGTTCTTTTATTGGGTTATTGGGCTAGAACATAACCCCAAGCCCAAAAAAATATCAAAATCCTAATCATCTCCAAACATATCAATCTTTATACTCAAACAAGTTGTAAAACGTCATTTTGAACTCAATGAAAGTTGCCTCGAATCCGGATTTGATCGTTTACAAAAAGCGGAATTTAAACAACTAACGATGCTGTATTTAAATAAAACGTTTAAATATTTAATGTTAAAATATGCGGTTGTTACAAGTTATATCCAATAGTCCTGAAACAAATTAACAGTACCTAGAATAAAAGTCAAACAATAAAGGCAAGTTTTCCCAACAGAGCATGCTTGATATTTTTAGTAGCTAACAAGCAAGAACATTCATGCATCATCTTCAATTTTCCACATCTCATAAAATTTGTGCTCATAAACTATGTCATAAGCGTATGCCCTCTGTAAGGTGAAAAATTAAATATTATCGATATCCAATATTACTTCTATCTTAACAAGCTAAAAGGTCATATGATTCATATTGGTTGTAACTACATGAAATTAAAAATAATCTTGGAGGTTCTTCAGTTCCATAGTTAACTTTTTTGAATTTTTTGATAGATGTATTACATGCTTATATATTTGAATATATATATATATATATATATTTGAATATATATATATATACATATGATACAGAAATAAAAAATAATTAAGCATAAGCAAGCCTATAAATAGTATTATAGCTAGTAATCACATTCTTGATATAGAAACATAAAATAGAAATGGATCCATATAAAATCTTTTTTCATAAATAAACTCTAATATACATAGCAATAGTGTAGTTTTACAAAACTAAAAATATCTATTTAACTTGCCAAGAAAGTTCCTATATGCGTGCAAATTTTGAACCAATGGCATTAAATTTTCAGGTGCACAGATAGTTTATGCCAAGCTGCAAACTAACCTCAAAATATTGATGAAGGGAGCAAAGATTATTATGTTATATATATGGTTTCAAAATTTTAATTTGCCTTTTAATTTGTTTGTACAAGCATAAGATAAAGATTAATACTAATAATACATATGAGAACAAAAGGTTTCAAAGCATATTGTAACTTAGACAATATTGTACAACCAATAAGGCATTATCTTCTGGCATTCAAGTTTCATTGGCCGAAGTAGGGTTTATGCCATGTTGCAAACTGTGTAAGTCAACTTGTAGAAGATAAGAACATAATTCATGGACACGAAGCCAAGATCTTCCTGGCCCAGGTTAAATCAAGATCATTTACTTATGTTTAATGTCAGGACATTATTGGTCATCAATATGTATTGCATAAGTATCTATTTGTTCAGCATACGATCTGGCAAATGAACTATATCGATCCCGTCATTGGAAATAAAATAAAGTCATGAAAGATGTATAACTATAATTAAGTACAATTATCTATTGATGAGAGATTTTTATATATTACAAATATATTACTATTCTTCTTAACCTATTACATAGTTCTATATAGTGAGAGAACTGAAACAGTATCTTTTGTATGTTAGCATTTTATAAAGTCTTTTAAATTGCAAACCCATGTGTAACGCGTTAAATATCCTTATTGTCTACATGTATCAACTTAATATATATATATATATATATATATATATATATATATATATATATATATATATTTAACGGACCCATATGTAGTCTTAACGTAAAATATTTGCGGTTTTTCAGCTATTGTGCACTGCCCACACAACCGTGCATCAAATAAATATTTGTTGATCTCATTATGTGTCAACCTTATTACCAAGTTCCCAGTTCAACAATCTATGAAGCTATCGTATGGATCTACTTCCTTGGTAAATCATATAAGATAAGGCTTTAATGTCAGCTACATTGTTTTATCTATTAAATACTAACATGTAGTATAAGTTAATATCCTTTCATATTCTTCTTAAATGTCGAACATAAATGTATTGAACACTAGTAAATAATTACGTATGAAACATAATCGGTTACGTAGTGACACCAGGACAAGTAAGTTCACATGAATGCAAATAAACATTTCTTGCTAAGTTATATGACAAATTTAGAAGACAAATAGTACACAAACCAAGGTTAATTATAGCATTTCTTAAAACATAATATATAATCTATATTCAAGAACATACACATAATGGAACTAATTAAATGAAAAGAAAATTTTAGTTAATATTGAACAATTGGAGTGATCTAAACTAATCACCAAAGCACCACAATAATGTATTATTTATTGGTTTAAAGCTATTTAACAACAAATAGACACTCTAAGTCGACTTAAATAGAATAATATCATCTCTTAATCGATGGAAATCGACTACAAATAATATAACAAGAACATTATCAAAGCAATCTTAGTATATTCATTGATATATCTGCTTTTCTGAATATTTTTAATTGGTGGAACTCATGTGTCCTATCATGAGGCATAAATGTTAAACACTAGTTAATAATATCATGAAAAAATAAGAAGTGCTCATCTTAATATGGCGAAAATTCCAGTTTAACATATGTTTGTATTTATTCATATCTATTAACGCACGAAGTTATTTTGTGGCATGTTAGGTATATGGCATCATATAACTTGTAGCATTAATCAGGGAGGATGATTTTTCACAATAATAAAATGAACGGTTAAGTACCAAAATAGCAAGAGTGGAAATGTAGAATCAACAAATTTGAATATAAATTATAAGGAGATATTTAGAGACCAAAAACATAAACAAAGGTGAATTCAACTAGAAATTGAACGCAAGAATTGAAATTTCACTTTGAAATTAACTTGTAAATTCAGAGATTGCAAAAGCTAGATTTGATTTTTACTATTTAGTCAAAATAGAAACTCAAGTTGAGTATGAACTGTGCATATTTGTCAAATAAATATAATCAAATCTTTATGAAAAAAACCATTCACCGTCCATCGGCTTATATCATGGAAAACAAGAAAATTTTGTTAGAAAATGTTATTTTGTTATAATGCATATATGTATGTATGTATGTATGTATGTATCACCTTTTATTTAGCAACCTTTTGTAGCTTTCCATATCAGCTATAAGTTTCCATTTAAATATTTGTACTTTCTCTCTCTCCTGCCACATGAATTGTGGCTGATATTAGATAATGCTAAACAAATGATGCTAGCTCTGTGTGTGTGTTGTTTCGTAGTGCTTGATCATTGCTTAAATTTAAAAAAAGTGTAGATAAGCGTCAATTAAGCGCTCATCACTTAATTCTTTTGTTTTGTTTCAAAAAATTAACTTTTGCACTTGCATTTAAAACTTGGTGCTTTTCATAACATAGGTCTAAACTCTAAAGACAAACTGAAATTATTAGTAACTATTTTACTCTTAACATAGCTATTGTTGCTGCCCAAGTCTCTATTTAACCACATGTACTACACTCTGTTCGTCATTGACCTATGCAAGGTATTCATGTAATTATTACTTTTTACTTGCTAAGGTGTTAAGCTGAAAGTACTAGAATGAGTCTGGTTGTTCTGTTATGGGTTGTACCTTGTTCCTTTATTTTACAAATAGCATTCAAATTCAAAATAATATCCCAACCCGATGGTTACTAAAATGCTTCAACGGTTGATATTGATTTATCATTTTGAATATGCGAGAAGCGTCAAAATAGTTTAGTTTTTTTGGGGTGGGGGGATATGATTTTTATAGTGTAGATTGAACATCCCTAAAGTTTCATTCGACGAATCGTGTAGGTTCGAAAAACATAGGGGTGTAGATGGGGGTAGAGAATGAGGGTTGTGGTAGATCCTTAAACTATAAACAATAATGTAGGATCTGCTACACCGTACGTTCTCTACACACGATTTACTCGCCTTTTAGTTTTCAGACTTGCACAATCAAATGAATCTTTGAAGATGGTTCATTCTACATTACAAACACTGTCACAAAAATTGGGATCATTGCAAAAAAAAAATAGCATGTCCATAATGTTATGTTAAACATTAGCTATTGAATTTAATCATCTATTTTAAGAATTTTTTTTCTTGAAATGTTAAAATTATCCAAACAGAACAATTTTTTGTTATATGGTCTTTAATAATATAAAAGCAGACCCCTAAAGCTTGATTTTATTTCATATTGAGGTGTAGCATAAAGGGTGTAGCCGATCCGCTTCCCACACACGCACACGCACACAGAGTTTCTGTAATGTTTACCTACAAATACCCTTATTTATAGGATACATCTCCTTTTCTAGTATACCATTCATTGTATTACTGAAACAGACATTTGAACATTTGAATTTCTTATTGCATGGTATGCTTTGAGTATAGTTAGACCTGTCAAAATTTGACCCAACCTATTAACCCAACTCATTTACCCTACTTTTAAATGGGTTGCGTCAACCCATTTATGAATATCATAAAATGGGTTATGGGTTGGGTTGACCCATTTTTTAAAGGGCTATAAATGGATAACCCATTTACCCATTTATTAAAAACATTAAATTTTAATATAAATTTAAAAAATAAGAATTTTAAATGTACATTATAATTTTTCATGGAGATCGACAGTTGTACTTAGAAAATAATAGGCTACCGCATCTCCATATTTGAATTCCACCTAGTGCAGAAGCCGCTATTTTTTTTGTCCAGATTGCAATAACTTTTTCGTTCTAACTTGTTATCAAGCGAGACTTCGACCGATCAACTCCAACCTAAATTACGGACGGTATGAAACACTCGGATACTTCATCATTTGAATGTACACAGTAGTTCTCCAAGGGGACTGCCAGCTGTGCTTAGAAAATAACAGACTACCACATCTCTATATTTGAACTCCGCCTAGTGCAGAAGCCGATATTTTTTTATTCGGACTGCAATAACTCCTTTGTTCTAACTCGGAATTAAGCAAGACTTCGACCGATTAACTTCCACATAAATTACGGACAGTATGGAACACTCGGATACTTCATCGTGTAAACGCACACTGTAGTTCTCCAAGGGGACTGACAGTTGTACTTAGAAAATAACAGGCTACCACATCTGTATAATGAACTCCGTCTAGTGCAGAAGCCGTTATTTTTTTTGTTCAGACTGCAATGAATCCTTCGTTCTAACTCGGAATCAGGCGAGACTTCGACCGATCAACTCCCACCTAAATTACGGACAGTATGGAACACTCGGATACTTCATTGTGTGAACGCACACTGTAGTTCTTCAAAGGGACTGACAATTGTACTTAGAAAATAACAAGCTACCACACCTGCATATTGAATTCCGTCTAGTGCAGAAGCCGCTATTTTTTTTTTTTTGAACTGCAATAACTTCTTCGTTCAAACTCGGAATCAAAGGAGACTTCGACCGATCAACTTCCACCTAAATTACGGACAGTATGGAACACTCGGATACTTAATCGTGTGAACGCACATTGTAGTTCTCAAAAGAGACTGACAGTTGTACTTAGAAAATAACAGGCTACCACATCTGCATACTGAACTCCGCATAGTGCAGAAGCCGCTATTTTTTTTGTTCAGACTGCAATAACTCCTTCGTTCTAACCCAGAATCAGGCGGGACTTCGACCGACTAACTACCGGCGAAATTACGGATAGTATGGAACACTTGAATACTTTATTGTGTGAATGCACACTGTAGTTCTCCTAGGAGACTGACAGTTGTACTTAGAAAATAATAGCCGCCCCATCCCCATATTTGAATTTGATGAAAATTAGAATTAAAATTTTATTTTATTTTTCAGATCTCAAAACATAAAAATTAGAATTAATTTTTTTTATTATTATTAGTTAAATTAAATTAAATCTTTAAATGGGTTAAATGGGTAACCCGCTTATTAAGTGGGTTGGGCCATAAATAGGTTGGGTCATAAATGTATAAAAGAGAACGAGTCATAAATGGGTTGGGTCGAACTCGAACCAACTCATTTTGACCCAACCCAACCCGTTTGACAGGCTAAGTATAGTATTATTAGGAGCTTATCTAAAATGGTTAACATCCCACAATCTTTATTCATATTTGTACATGATGTATTTTATCTTTAATACCGACGGTTGTGGGAATTAAATGTCTACAAAGATGTGTCAACTGTTTAATTTCATTTATAATTACTAAATAGAAGTTATTTTTACCTTATAGGCACTTCCAGGAGCATTTCCTTCCTTGGTTGTAGGCGCTGTGCGGGAACTTTTTGACAAAATACCTGATATGGATATGGAATGCCGAACAAGGCTCATTTTGTGGTTTTCTCATCACCTGTAAGTTTATGTGTACTCTATGTTAGGCATGTTCTTTTTGAATTATTAATTTTATATTTTAACATCAGCATAACAAAAGATTTCTTATCTCGGATTTCGGTTATGTTTCATTACTGGATCCTCACATACAATTTCTCGTATCGGGTGAGGTGTCGGATGAGATGGATGTATCTCGGAAGTACCTCTAAGGTTAACGTACATCTCTGAATGAACTATGAATCTAAAACTAAATTCTTTTAGATGATAAAAATAATTGTTATGTAAGAAATAAAGTTTGTAACAAACTAAATTTGCATAGAAAAAGAGGGTTTGCTTTAGAAAGAGAGGATTTTTCATTTTCGTTTTTTTGGAGAAGAGCAGTAGCTTGATTGATTTGGTTGTAACTGTTTTTTTTTTTTCATTTGAACTGTGAGAAACGAAGTGAAATGATGTATTAGTATGTGTAAAATATATAGTATGTAATACACACGTGCGTGTGGGCGCGTGTATGAAATATAACATGCTTGCCTCGCCTAGCTATAATATGCTTTTATGTGCTACATTAGGCATCGGCTTGTTGATTTTTCGTTGTTGTTTTCAAGAAACCATTCTTCTCTGATGATGCAAAGAAAACGTGCTTCAATAGTTACATGCTGTTTGCAGATCAAATTTCTAGTATATTTGGCCATGGGGAGAGTGGGCTTATGTCAATGATCTTCCAAGATGGGCCCCCTAACGAGTTTTTGTTCAGGAAGTACTAGAAAGAGGGATCAGATTATCTTACTATGATATAATTAAACAGGCATTATTATTTGCAAGTATATGTTGGCCTAATGAGTTCCTTTTGTGCACCTGACAGTTTCCCATATGTAACTGTTAGTTTCGGTTTTCAAGAAAATCATATGTATCTAATGTTTACCATTTTTAGTCATATTATGTTAATTTAATAGTTGACTTAACTATTTAGAGAGGAAAGAGGACTCACATAGTCGGAGGAGGGAAAATATCTCCTGTGTGACATAATGCTGACGAACGTTTCAGTTTAAATTTACTTTCATCGTAACCTTTTTGTTCATGCAACTATGATTTTGTCATTATTTCCCCCTTGTATGAAATGTGATTATTTTGTTAGGTAGAAAAGCTATTGAACTAAGAATAATTGGCTATGGAATCACATGAAAGTTAGGTACCGTTCCCGCAGATGCTAGCCAGTTGGCCAAGTTCCACTCAGATGAGTCCGACGTGAGGACTTGGTTAATGACCAGTCAATTTGATTAAGAGAAAGGAGCACATACGCTCTTTCTGCATGTAATGCATCCGTGGTTTCTTCTCTCTCTTTCCCAGTTCTCTTTCACCACACAAAAACACAGTACGCCATCCCCAACGCACGACAATGCATCCTTAATCCACATTTTAAAACATATGAATTAGCGGAATCATAATTGTTCAAAATATAAAAGATTTTCCAGGTATTTGGGACCTTATTTATCCGGTTTGTCAATAATCCTAGAGTATGATATGTAAATCAAGACAATAATACGTGTATGCTTCATATGCACACAACACTGTGGTTTAACCTAGGACTGTTTCGGTAATGGTAAATTTGTCATCATCATACCAATATCAAACATTTGATAACTAATATTGAGTTATATTGATATATCAATATTATCAGCGTGGTAACGGTAAATTTGTGATGCAGCAAGGCATATAGGAATTCAGAAGTTAAACCATATTAAATCGTGCACGAGCCAAGGAGCTTGGGATTTAACTCGTGAGTCGTACACAAGCTTAAAACGTGCATGCTTGATAAGTCGGTCACGAGATGGAGGACGCATGAGTCGGTTCCGGTTTAACAAAGCCTGGAGGAGTTCGAGTTGGATGAGTCGTTACCGACTTAAGAGATTACAAGGGGGAGATAGCATAGGTCGAATGGAGGCAACTTTAGAAGTAAGTCGTCCACGACTTAACTTGAGTCGTCTACGACTCAACATGAGTCGTCCGCGACTTAACAATCCAAGAGGAAAAAGACTGCGACCTAATGAGGCTGAAGGAAAAATGACCGACCTAAGGAAGCCGGAGTGGGAAAGGTGCGAGCTGGTGAAGAGGGCTGAGTCGGAACCGAGCTAATGGGCTACGACCTAAGATGAGTCGGCAAGGAGATAAGCTGTGGATCTTGAGTCGGTCGTGTTGAGTTGAGTCATGTATATATGAGTCGGTATTGTATGAGTCGTGAGTCGTCTTGTTCTTGAGTCGGAGGAGTTGTATTGGCAGGGTTGTTAAGTCGCTGGATTTGATGAGTCGGTTACCTTTGAGTCGGACCTGTATGTAATGTGTTGAGTCGTATTAACTGCTGTGTCTATAAGTCGTGCCTTGTTGAGTCGGCAGCGACTTATGTTGAGTCGGCCGAGATGAGTCGTGTTTGTTGAGTCGGTGCCGACCTAGGAGTTGAGTGTTGTATGTTGTGTTGAGTTGTAATGCCTATAAATAGCGGGTGTGTTGTAAATTTTTGGGTTGTTGATTTTGAATAAAATTTCTCTTTTGTTAGCTTTGTGCTTTCATACCAATTGGTAGTTGAGTGTAATCTCCTATCTCCACTTACGTCATTCGAGTGCGCTCGAATCCACGTTTGTTGAAGCCGATTCACGGAATCTAGTGCGCTAGATCAACGTGCGAAGAATCGTAGATCTTTGAACACGGTATAGTGCGCTATCAACGTGTTTGAGATAGCTAGAGTTCGGTATCTTTGGATCAACGAACTTGGGCATTTTGGTATCTTCAACTCACCGATTGCTACATTTCATCGATTGAAGTTTTGTTTGATTAATCCGCTGCGTCAGTTTTGGTATCAGAGCCATACTTAGCCAATCATAGCTAAGTTTGATTCTTGGAGCCAAGTTTTTGAAGTTTTTGAAGTTTGGAGTTGTTCATTGTGTTCATATTGAAGTTGCAACAAGTTTGGGGTGTTTGATCCATTTCATTTTGGATCGAGGAGTTGGACTTTGTTTGGATTTTGAATTGGAGTTTTGCGCGCCAAATTTTGAAGGGTTTTGGAGTTGTAGGCCGAGCTAAGCAAGTGAACCGAGATAGATTGGTGCGAGCTAGTTTGAGCCGTGCCAAGTGATTGAGTTGTGCATTGTTGAAATCGACCTAAGTTGAACCGTGAAGTGTCAAGGCCGAGACCAGTTGGAGCCGAGACATTGTTGAACCGTGACTTGTTGATTGAAGTCTTGTGTTGAATTTTTGAAGTCTTGTGAAGTTTACAACCATGCCACCAAGGAGAGCTAACCGACATCAAAACGTTGAAGCTTTGTATCGTAGAGAAGAAGCCGAGCTTATGGAACAACGTATTAATGACACTACAAGAAAAAGGCAGAATACCGACAGCCAAGACCGACGGCTTCCGACGGCCATTTTCCGACGGCTTTCGACGGGCCGTCGGCGGCCGTCGGAAGCCGTCGCAAATTTGCGATTATACCAGCCAGCCGAGCCCTTTCTTCCTCCTCCATTTCATACGAAAAAAACCCAAAAAACCCCCCAAATTCAACCCCTAAGCTTCCAATCCCTAATTTTTAGCTTCCGGATCTTCCAACGCACTCTAATCAAGCTTCAGTACTCTTAATCTCAGGTATAATCTCTTATTTTTATGAAAAATTCAGTTTTTACCCTAATTATAGATTTGCATAAATTGATAAATTAGGGCGAATTAATGATTGCAATTGTTTCCACTAGCGTAATAACGGTTTATAGCATCACATGGTATACCAATTTCATCTTTTATCGTGAAATTGTGATAAACACGTATAATTTGTGCATGTTCATGTATATGTATTTTGTTGTGTATGCCTTGATTCGACGATTGTATACGTTATTTGGAATAAGATAAAATGATTGAATGAACTAGGAGTATTATATTGTGCACGTTTTTACTTATGACACAAAAAAAATGCATTACTCTAAATTATAATTGTGTGTATTGAAAAATGACAAAATGTTAAACCAGCCCTAAGTTGATGCGTAATACGTCGAATAAATGTGTGAAATTAATATATAAATGTGAACAGTGAGTAAAACTGTATTTTTGAGTAAAATGCGCGCATGTTAACCGACAAATGTCCCTTAGAGAGTTTTTGGCCCCGTCTGACGAGTGTTGTACATGATCGTTGTATAAATAGTCGTTTTTTTCGAAAAACGACCATTTATATTCATCTGGTACAATGTTTGTCGGATTTGTCCCTGTATTGGACAAGTTATGAACACAGTAAGAATTTACATTTTGTATACTACTTCGTCTCAAACGGTTCATAAAATTTCGCCCTAACTTTTCTTTTTTGTTTCCTGCGTACACGCATTTGTGTACAATGCAGGGAACAAAAGGGAAATGCTGCCGAAATTTTATTGAATCGTTTGGGACGAAGTAATATACGAAATGTAAATGCTTACTGTGTTTGTAATGGGAGGTAGGATGTCTGACCAATGAAAAAAAATTATATATTTTTAATCGTTACGTACGTTAAAAAATGAAATGTGCCCTATTTGAAAATATTTTTAAATTTGTGAAGTTGTTCTTTAAATTCAAAATATTATACGAACATGAAAATAATCTTTTTCGAATGTGTATTCTTCAAAATAAATATTAAATTTTGAACTTCTCATTTTGTCAAATAGGAAAAATGATTGATTATTTTGTTGATCGAAGGAGATGGATGTACCAAAGAAAAGGAATGAGGGGCTCAATAAAAGAAGATTTTTATAACGGTATAAACGTGTTTGTTGAATTCGCCTTAAGTAATAACGGAAACGATCCAGAAATTCGTTGTCCGTGTAGTAGGTGTAGACATTTGAAGTTTTTGTTACCAGATATTGTGAAAGTTCATTTGTGCCAACACGGTTTCACACCCGAATATTATGTTTGGGATCGGCATGGAGAAGTTGTAGCAAATACTTCTGTAGAGTCTGAAAGTGTCGTTAACGAAATAGTTTCAACGACCCGTATAGAAAATATGGTCGAAGATGCAGCACGATCAATGTTTCCTATGGTTGAAGTTGACGACGATGATGTAAATGTTGAAGAACCAAATATTGAAGCTAAGAAAATTTATGATTTACTAGATGCAGCTAAAAAACCTATTTGGGATGGTTGTAAAAGCGGCACGCAGCTGTCAGTAATCGCAGAATACATTGCGATGAAGTCAAAATACAACATCACTGAAGCTGGGTTTACGGCTGTTGTACAAGCTGCAAAAAGACATATGCCGCCCGATAATCTAATGTGTGAAAATCACTACGAAGTTAAAAAACTTATGTCGGCTTTTGGTTTACCGTATCAGAAAATAGATACATGTTTAAAAGGATGCATGTTGTTTTGGAAAGAAGACGCAAACCTTAGAAATTGTAAAGTTTGTAACCAGGAGAGATACAAACCAAGAAAAAAGAAGGGTAAGGAAGTTCCGTACAAGCGTATGCACTACTTACCCATAACTCCAAGACTTCAAAGATTATACGCATCTTCTGTAACTGCGTCTAATATGAGGTGGCATAGCGTGAGAACGGAGGAAGAGGGTACGTTGACACATCCGGCCGATGGAGAAGCATGGAAGCATTTCGATAAAACGTATCCAAATTTTGCAGCGGAGAGTCGAAATGTTAGATTAGGATTATGTACGGACGGTTTTTCTCCATTTTCTCAATTTGGTTCTAAATATTCATCCTGGCCCATTATCGTCACACCGTATAATTTACCTCCATGGATGTGCATGAAAACGCAATATATGTTTCTTACTGTTGTCGTTCCTGGCCCCGACGATCCGACACAAGGAATCGATGTATATTTACAACCGTTGATTGAGGAGTTAAAAATACTGTGGAACGAAGGAGTAGAAACATACGATGTGTCAAAGAAGAAAAATTTTCGTATGTTTGCTTCTTTGTTGTGGACTATAAGTGATTTTCCTGCCTATGCAATGCTTTCGGGATGGAGTACTGCCGGTCGTCTAGCATGTCCATATTGCATGGATGAAACACGAGCGTTTTCTTTACCTCATGGTAAGAAAATTTCATGGTTTGACTGTCATCGATATTTTCTCCATGTAAATCATCCCTTCAGAGGAGACAAGAAAAACTTTTTAGCTAATAGAGTAGAAAATAGACAACCACCGACGATATGGTCAAGCGAAGACATATATGAACTTGTTAAGGACTATCCAAAGATATATGAAACGGGGGAGCAAACAGAAATTGAAGGCAAATCAGTTGTTCATAACTGGTGCAAACAAACTATTTTTTGGGAGTTGCCGTATTGGAAACATCTTCTGCTTCGCCATAACATAGATGTGATGCACAATGAGAAAAATGTATTTGATAATGTGTTTAACACAATTTTGAATGTGAAAGGGAAGACGAAGGATGATTTGAAATCAAGACGTGATATAGAAGAATTATGCAAACGTCCCGAGCTTCATATGAAACCAAATGACAGTAAAAAACCAAAAGCTTGTTACGAATTAGATAATAATCAAGTTAAAGCTGTGTTAAAATGGGTGGAAGGGTTAAGATTTCCTGATGGGATATCATCAAATCTTCGTAGATGTGTTGACTTTAAAAATAGTAGATTGAGCGGAATGAAAACTCACGACTGTCACATAATGATGGAAAATTTATTTCCCGTTATGTTTAAAGAACTACTGCCGTTAAAAGTTTGGAAGGTAGTAACGGAGCTTAGTATGTTTTACAAAGAGCTTTGTTCGACTACTTTAAAAGTGCAACGTTTACGTAAACTTGAAGTGGACATTCCTATATTGCTTTGCAAATTAGAGAAAATATTTCCGCCAGGTTTTTTTAATGTGATGGAACATTTACCTGTTCATCTTCCATCTGAAGCACGACTTCGAGGTCCTGTCCAATACGGATGGATGTATCCATTTGAGAGGTATGTAATATGTTATAACGTAATTTAATTGCATTTGAAAGATGAAGTTAATATAAATTAATGTTGCATAGATATTTGAATCATCTGAAGAAAAAAGTGAGACAAAAAGCACGAGTTGAAGGTTCGATATGTAAATCTTACATCGAAGAAGAAGCTTCGTTCTTTTTCTCTCACTATTTCAGTGACCATGTGAATATTTCATTTCAAAGTGTTCCTCGTAATGATGAAGGCGACGAACAAGAGTCCTCTCAAGCAATGTTATCTATTTTTAGACAACATGGTCGGCCTTCTGGAAAATGTGTGGAAATATGGCTAGACGATAGAGATCTTCGTGTAGCACACACTTATATTCTTCTAAATTGTGCCGAGGTTGCACCGTTTGTTAGGTAATCTGAAATAATAATTTTTGTTTTATTCTTTTCTGTAATGCATGCGCGTGTATAACCTAATGTAATAATTTGTTTATATAAACAGTGTTTATGAACGGGAACATCCGAACGGAGATCTCAGTAAAGAATTTTCCCGTTGGTTTTCAAATTACGTTTATGAGCCGAAAAATTGTGTTGTTGACGAAGGGTTGAAACATCTTGCAATGGGACCAAAAAGAGTGGTCAAGACATATCCAATATATTTCGTCAATGGATACAAATTTAACACTAAAGAATACGGTGCAGAAAAATTAACAAATAATACTGGTGTATTTGTTAAAGGTAGTGACGATCCAGAAAACCATTTAAATGATTTTTATGGCGTTCTAACACAAATTTTGCAACTGACATATTTCTCAAGACCCGCGGAGGAGGTGTTTCTATTTAGATGCAATTGGTTTAGCAATGTTCCAGGTTCTGGAATTAATGTGCATAAGGATTATAATCTTATCGAAATAAAGCATACATCGCACTATCACAAGTATGATCCTTTTGTACTAGCCAAACAAGCATTGCAAGTTTATTACGCTCCTTATCCGTCTCTAAAAAGAGATAAAGCAGATTGGTCTGCAGTTTTTAAAACAAAGGCCAGATTCACATTCGATGGGAAGAATATTCCGGACGAACAAGCTTATCAGGCAGATCTTGAGCAAAATAACGAAATAATAATTACAGACGATCATACAGATTTTGGTCCTTTGATCGATGAATCAAATGTTTTGGTAGAAGCGTTTGACAGTGCAGAGGAAAATATCGTCGAAAACGAGACCGAATCTGAATCAGAAGACGATGATGACTGATATAAATTTGAATCTGTTTTTTTGCAATTGATGTAACTATGTTGAATTCTTGATGTATTATGAAATTGATGTAACTATGAAACTAAATCCGTTTACTATTGTTTTATGTTATTTCAATTTGTCATTTATTTAGCAATTTTTATTAAAAATGCAATGAACTCTGCTTATCGTAGGAAGAGTACACCCATCATGAATCAGGTATAACAAACTTACATGTCTATTTACATTTCAGTCATTATAATTAAGCAATTTATACCATTGATGTCATGTTCATATGAAATATATTTCATTATCATGTTTTTATTCTCTTATATAATGATGTGTAAACGTCACAGGTTTATCATTATGTCACATAGAGGGAGGAGCTCTTCCCGTTCTTCAGGAGGCGATGGCAGTGGCCCATCGCAAGCGCCACACCGTCCAGTTGTTACGTTAGCCCCCAAAGCAGATGGGTAAAAATTAAATCTTATTCATCATCTTATTTTTTCTATACTATACGTATGTACTTATCTGTATCGTACTTAAAAACAGGGGGTTCGAGCTACTACCCACTAAGGTAGTGTTGGACGTCTCCAGAGCAGCATATCGTAGTAGGATGAGTGCGTGCTGGCCAAAGTGGGATACCATCCCTCCGCACATCATAGAGTGCATATGGCAGGATGTCCTAGTATGTGTAATTTTTATGTTTTCCATTTTTAATTCGTTTTTGTCGTTTTTCTACCGTTTATCGTTTAAAGTGTAATCTTTTTTTAACACAGGCTGAGATAGACATCCAGACAGATGATATGCAGCTGGCACGAGCATACTGGATGAGGAAGATGCGAAAGAACTACAGAGACACGATATCTGAGGTTAAGAAATCCGGGAAGAGACCACGGTGGATGGGGGAGAGCGTGTGGCAAGCTTGGTTGAGCTACTGGGAGACGGACGAGGCGAAGGCAAGTATACTAATTTTTTTTCAATTATTAATTTAACGTGATTGAAAAATAATGTATCAAATTTTGAATGTACAGGCAGAGTCAGATAGAAACTCTGCAAATAGAAATAAGAATCCCGTTACTCATCGCGGAGGATCGAAGTCGTTTCAGCAGTATCGGCAGGAGTTGGTAAATTTAATTACTGAATAATAAATGTAAATAGTTTATGCTATATGATTTTAAATGTATAATAATTGTATGTAACAATCAACTTCAGGAAGCCGAGGCACATGGTCCTGTCAGCTATATGGACGTGTTCACCCGTACGCATGCTGTTGAGCATGTTAATCCAGACGGGACTGTTTCGTACACATGGCAGGACGATAAATCCAGTAAAAGCCATGTAAGCATATTTCATTTTATTCAGTATTAGTAATTGTTTTAGTTGTCAAATTATTATGAAATAAGATATGATATTATTAATTTGTCAATGCAGGAGATGTTTATGGAGCAGCGACAGAAACTCCTTTCTGATACGGGTCGAGAGCAGCTGACGACCGATGAAGAGGACATTATTTTTGAGTCCGTTATGAGTCCACCAGAGCATGGTCGACGATACGGATTTGGCAATTTAGCGGTAAATAATTTAATTTTTCTTAAAATACTTAAAATATGATATTCTTACCTTTTCAAAACAATAAACTTTGATTTTATTTATTTTTCAATTATTGCAGTCCAGTAGTCAGAGTAGGAGACGGCGGAGTAGACCTCAGAGCGAGCTAGCAAGTATAGAAGAATTACAGACTAGAGTTCAGCAGTTGGAGGAGCAGAACCGCCAACAGGCCATGCAGACGGCACAGTTATTTGAGTACATGCAGCAGTTTGGTGGCCGCTTCCCTTCATCGGCTGGCTCTGGATCTGGGGCAGATTGATTCATTGCTTTCTAATTCGTTCGTGCAGGTATGTTTAGTTTTAGTTTACAATGATTTGGTAGAAGGAACAATTAATTGTTGATATGTATAATTATGTATAATACACTTGGTTCTGTAGCTGTATCAGGATATGCATGATTAGAACAGTTATTGTTAGTATTATTGTTAATGTTGGAATGTTATGTATATTTTGTATTTTATTTTTATTCTAATTTAGTTTATTTCTGTGTCTATTGAATATTTTGGAGTATTGGTTTGCATGTTTGGTTGGATTATTGTTTATTTGATTGTGCAGTATTGATATTGTAGTGTTTGGAAGAGAAATGTGGTTGGAAGGCTCTATTTGCAGCAGATTTTAAAAAAAAACAGCAGGTTTCCGACGGCTTCCGACGGCTCTCGACGGCTTATTGGTCGAAATTTTCCGGCGGTTTCCGACGGGTTCCGACGGCTTATTGGCCTGATTTCCGACGGTTTCCGACGGTTTCCGACGGCCGTCGGAAGCCGTCGGAAACCGCCGGAAACCGCCGGAAACCGTCGATAATGTATACGGCATCACCCGTCGGTAGCCGTCGGAAATACTGCTCCCCGACGCCTTCATTTCCGACGGCTTTTTCCGACGGCCGCCGACGGCTTCCGACGGCCGCCGACGGTTTTCAGCCGTCGGAAATCCCCCCTCCCCTTGTAGTGTGAAAAGTTTGATGAAGGCATTGGTAAATTGGAGAGATTGATGACTGATTTGAATCAAAGGAGGAGATCACCAAACTCGAACCATGGAGGAATCCGAGTTTCGCCATTGGTTACGGAAGCGAGGAGGGTATCACCACATTCTTGTAGAGATAGAAGAGAAACATCAATTTCATCACGAAGAGATCATCATGACTATGCACATGAAGAAAGAAGAAGTCATCGAGAATTTGACCATGAAGTATATAGAGATGAAGAGAGACATAGTCAAAGAAGCATGCATGAGAGAAGGGATGATGTTAGTCGAGATCGATGTAGGCGTACCTTTGATTTTGTTGAAGAGGGTGATAGAGCAAGTATTCCTTATAGAGATCGAGACCAAATTCGAAATTCTTACCGTGATGTGGAGGATGATCGTCGTTGGGAGTCGGGTATGAAAATGGAAATTCCAGAATTTAAAGGCGGAATGGTTGCTGAGGAGTTTTTAGATTGGTTGTCTAATGTGGAGGAAATCTTTGATTTCAAGGAGGCGCCGGAGAATAGAAGGGTGAAGTTAGTTGCTACAAGGCTGAGGGGAAGAGCATTGGCATGGTGGCAGCAAACTAAACTTACTCGAGAACGAATGGGGAAGTCAAAGATAGAATCTTGGGAGAAGATGAAAAAGTTGATGAGATCTACTTTCTTACCTTACAACTACCAGTCACTTATGTACCAAAGGTTGCAGAATCTGAGGCAGGGGACAAAGTCTGTTAGTGATTATGCTGATGAATTTTACCAACTCATTGCCAGGAATGATATCATGGAAACAGAAGAACAGCTAACTGCTAGATTCATTGGGGGCTTGAGAATGCAGATCCAAGATATGGTTAATATGTTTGATCCTAGATCAGTAGCAGAGGCACATCAGAAAGCGTTAGCTTGGGAGAAACAAGGAAGGCGTGGAGGTGGTGTGTTTACTAATTCCAATAATCAAGCAAGGGGTGTTGGCGGAAGTTCTAGTGTTCCTAAACCTGTTACAAAGCCAGTGGTGAAGGAGGCAGAGAAAGCGAAGGCTAGTAGTGTTTTCAAATGTTATAATTGTCAGGAGTTGGGTCACAAAAGCAACGAATGTCCGAAGCCGAAGAAGAGAACCATGGTTGCAGAGGTTGAGGCAGATGATGGTGAGGAGGCAGAGTATTCAAATGTACCTTATGTTGAGGAGGAAGAAGAAGTGTCGGGAGATGAAGGATGTAATCTTATGATGAGGAGAAGTTGTTTGACACCTAAGCAAGAGGAGGATTGTAGTTGGCTGAGAAGCAATATTTTTCAATCGACATGTACTATTCTGGGAAAAGTTTGCAAGTTCGTTATTGATGCTGGAAGTTGCGATAATATTATTTCTACAGAGGCTGTGAGGAAATTGAACTTGAAAACTGAGAAGCATCCTAAACCATATAAGCTAGCATGGTTAAGGAAGGGAGGTGAAGTAAAAGTGTGTCGAAGGGCTTGTGTTAATTTTTCGATTGGGAAGAAGTACAAAGATGAAATCTGGTGTGATGTCGTAGATATGGATGTTTGTCACTTATTGTTGGGCAGACCATGGCAGTTTGATAGAGCAGTTCAGCATGACGGTCGTGCCAACAGTTACAGTTTCATGTTCGAGGGTACTAAAATCACTTTGGTTCCTAAGAAGCAACAGCAGAAGGAGAACAAACTGGAGGAGATTGAAGAATTGAAAACTCTGTTGACTTTGAAGGAGTTTGTTAAAGAAGTGGAGGAAGAACCGGAAGTGTTTTTGTTGATTGGGAGAGAGAGTAGTGAAGAAGTTGAGATTCCCGAAGAAGCAAAGCCAGTTTTGGAAGAGTTTGAAGATGTCTTTCCAGAGGAGTTGCCAAAGGAGTTACCACCACTTAGAGACATTCAGCATCAGATTGATCTTGTTCCGGGGGCAGTGTTACCACATCGACCACATTATCGTATGAGTCCGAAGGAACATGAGGAATTGAGAAGGCAGGTGGAAGAGTTGCTTGAACAGGGTCGTATTCAGGAAAGTTTGAGTCCATGTGCTGTGCCAGCATTGTTGGTACCCAAGAAGGACGGAACTTGGAGGATGTGCACTGATAGTAGAGCTTTGAATAAGATCACTGTACGTTACAGATTTCCTATGCCAAGGTTGGATGATTTGTTGGATCAGTTGAGTGGGGCAACTATATTTTCAAAGATTGATTTGAAGAGTGGTTATCATCAAATTCGTATCAGACCTGGAGACGAATGGAAGACAGCTTTCAAAACTAGAGAGGGGTTGTACGAATGGTTGGTTATGCCATTTGGTTTGTCTAATGCACCTAGTACATTCATGCGGGTGATGAATCAAATTTTTAGACCATTCATTGGAAAGTTCGTCGTGGTGTATTTCGATGATATTTTGATTTATAGCAGGAGTACGGAGGAACATGTTCTACATTTGAGGGAAGTGTTGATTATTCTTCGTGAAGAACAATTTTATGCTGCTACAAAGAAATGTGTGTTTATGACACCTAGTGTTTTATTCCTGGGTTATGTTGTTTCAGGGAAAGGTATTCAAGTTGACCAAAGCAAAGTTGAAGCAGTCAGGAATTGGCCACAACCAAAGACAATTACAGAAGTGAGAAGTTTTCATGGGCTAGCGTCATTCTACCGAAGATTCATCCCACACTTCAGTAGCGTGATGGCTCCAGTGACTGATTGCATGAAAGGGAAACAATTTGTGTGGTCAGAGGAAGCGGGGGTTGCCTTTGAAAGGATCAAGGAATTGTTGGCGTCTGCACCAATTCTTGTTCTACCTAATTTTCAGTTATTGTTCGAATTGCATACTGATGCTTCGAAGGTTGGAATTGGAGGAGTTCTGAGCCAGAATGGAAAGCCAGTTGCTTATTTTAGTGAGAAACTGTCAGGGGCAAAGATCAGATACAGTACATATGACGTTGAATTTTATGCTGTTGTTCAGGCTGTTAAGCATTGGAGACATTACTTATTTCAGAAGGAATTTGTTCTGTACACTGATCACGAAGCTTTGAAACATTTACAGGGGCAAGATAAGATTTCAGCAAGACATGCATCATGGATTGCATATTTACAGCAGTTTACTTTTGTCGTTAAGCACAAATCTGGGGTGACCAATCGAGTAGCTGATGCTTTAAGTAGGAGGAGTCATTTACTGACGACAATGAAGGTGGAAGTGACGGGGTTTGAAATGTTGCCAGAGATGATTGAAGAAGATCCTTACTTTGTGAAATATGTTGAAAAAGTGAAGGATGGGAGTACCGATGAATTCATGTTAGTTGATGGTTTTCTGTTTAAAGGAAATCGTTTATGTATTCCAGACTGTAGCTTGAGATTGAAAATTGTCAAGGAGTTACACGAGGAAGGACATGTGGGCCGTGATCGTACTTTACAATTGATTTCACAGTCTTACTTTTGGCCGTCGATGAGAAAAGAGGTTGAAAGATTTGTGGAGAGATGCCATATTTGTCAGGTGTCAAAAGGAACCGCAACGAATGCAGGGTTGTATATGCCATTACCAGTACCATCTAAACCATGGGTTGATATTAGCATGGATTTCGTTTTGGGTTTGCCTAGAACTCAAAGGGGAAATGATTCGATATTTGTTGTGGTGGACAGGTTTTCGAAGATGGCACATTTTGTTGCTTGCAAGAAGACAGCAGATGCAGTTCGAGTAGCACAGTTATTTTTCAAGGAGATTTATCGACTTCATGGTTTACCAGAATCTATTGTTTCTGATCGAGATACTCGTTTTCTGAGTCACTTTTGGTTGAGTTTGTGGAAGATGGTGGGAACGAAACTGAAGTTTAGCAGTGCTTATCATCCACAAACCGATGGGCAGACAGAAGTTGTTAACAGGTCATTGGGAAATTTGTTGCGATGTCTTGTACAGGATAATTTGAGAAGTTGGGACATGAAACTATGCCAGGCAGAATTTGCTCATAATCATGCAGTAAATCGAAGCACAGGATTCAGTCCGTTTCAGATTGTTTATTCAAATTTACCCAGGGGGCCATTGGATTTAGCAGTTGTACCACAGTCAAAGAGAACAGTTAAACGAGCTACTGATTTTGTTGATGAGCTGACTGAATGTCATAGAACCGTTCAGGAACGATTGGAGAAATCGAATGAGAAATATAAGAAGTTTGCCGATTTGAAACGTCGAAATGTTGAATTTAAGGAAGGTGATTTGGTTTATGCCGTATTGACAAAGGATCGTTTTCCGGTGGGTGCTTATAACAAGTTGAAGGCGCGAAAAATTGGTCCAGTTGAAGTGTTGAAGAAAATCAATGAGAATGCTTATCGATTAAAGTTACCAGATGATGTTTATACTTCTGATGTTTTTAACGTCAAACATTTAATTCCATATCATGGGGGTGAGATTGTGGAGGAAGAATTTACAAATTCGAGGTCGAATTTTTCTCAACCAGGGGAGGATGATGCAGCAAGGCATATAGGAATTCAGAAGTTAAACCATATTAAATCGTGCACGAGCCAAGGAGCTTGGGATTTAACTCGTGAGTCGTACACAAGCTTAAAACGTGCATGCTTGATAAGTCGGTCACGAGATGGAGGACGCATGAGTCGGTTCCGGTTTAACAAAGCCTGGAGGAGTTCGAGTTGGATGAGTCGTTACCGACTTAAGAGATTACAAGGGGGAGATAGCATAGGTCGAATGGAGGCAACTTTAGAAGTAAGTCGTCCACGACTTAACTTGAGTCGTCTACGACTCAACATGAGTCGTCCGCGACTTAACAATCCAAGAGGAAAAAGACTGCGACCTAATGAGGCTGAAGGAAAAATGACCGACCTAAGGAAGCCGGAGTGGGAAAGGTGCGAGCTGGTGAAGAGGGCTGAGTCGGAACCGAGCTAATGGGCTACGACCTAAGATGAGTCGGCAAGGAGATAAGCTGTGGATCTTGAGTCGGTCGTGTTGAGTTGAGTCATGTATATATGAGTCGGTATTGTATGAGTCGTGAGTCGTCTTGTTCTTGAGTCGGAGGAGTTGTATTGGCAGGGTTGTTAAGTCGCTGGATTTGATGAGTCGGTTACCTTTGAGTCGGACCTGTATGTAATGTGTTGAGTCGTATTAACTGCTGTGTCTATAAGTCGTGCCTTGTTGAGTCGGCAGCGACTTATGTTGAGTCGGCCGAGATGAGTCGTGTTTGTTGAGTCGGTGCCGACCTAGGAGTTGAGTGTTGTATGTTGTGTTGAGTTGTAATGCCTATAAATAGCGGGTGTGTTGTAAATTTTTGGGTTGTTGATTTTGAATAAAATTTCTCTTTTGTTAGCTTTGTGCTTTCATACCAATTGGTAGTTGAGTGTAATCTCCTATCTCCACTTACGTCATTCGAGTGCGCTCGAATCCACGTTTGTTGAAGCCGATTCACGGAATCTAGTGCGCTAGATCAACGTGCGAAGAATCGTAGATCTTTGAACACGGTATAGTGCGCTATCAACGTGTTTGAGATAGCTAGAGTTCGGTATCTTTGGATCAACGAACTTGGGCATTTTGGTATCTTCAACTCACCGATTGCTACATTTCATCGATTGAAGTTTTGTTTGATTAATCCGCTGCGTCAATTTGTCATTGTTAATTGTAAGTATAGCGGTAAACAAATGTAAAAATAAGCGCTCACAGTAAATTTACCAACGATAATGTTAAAATACCGATAGTCAATTTTGACTTAACAATAGTGTTGATACAGAAAATGCTTTTTCTGTATCGATAAGAGTTGTCATTACCATACCAATCCTAAGTTTACTTGAGACAATAGAACTTTCATAGTTAGAACCTGAGACTGAAAAGAATACCGTTTTTCGTAGACTAAAACGCGCTTTACTCTTTTTGGAACATTTTTAATGGCATGATAGATATTCTGAAACACTTAAAAATGAGATTTTTATTGTATATTTGGGTAATTTATTTCCTTTTATTCTGGTTTCCGGAACACCATTTTTCATTGAAAGCAATGTTGTATGGTAAGCTTTTAAATATTATGTCTAATCTGGATTTTAAACATGGTATAGTTTTGACATTTAAATTAATAAATGTTTAATATTCACAAACTACATGATAATATGGCTGTATGTCCGCATTGAAACTTGTTGACATTTCTAAGTAACCTCATTTATCCATTTTTGTTTTTGCATCCGTGTCTGCTTATACTTTGGACTAGTATGCTTTTAGCATTCTAGACATTTGATTTTCTGAAAACAACATCAATGTGGCTGGCTCAGTTAGAGCTAGCTAGTCTTCCAAAATGAAATTCCTGTATGGTGAATTACTGAAATGTAATAGCGCCCTATAGCATGAAAAGAAGAAAGAAACCATAACCAGAAAGCAAATACATTAATTGTATTTTACAACTGCATCAACCTTGATAGACCTTCATACCATATAATCAAAGATCCAAAATATTTCTTCAATGAAGTGCTATTTGTTGTCCTAGTCTTTAATTATTTAAAATATTACTGATTATCATGACATGAGTATATACCATAAGCTTACGTGGACATACAGAGCACCGAAAATTCCCCGGAACTTGAAGAAATGCTGCCTCCAAAAGGGGGACCAAACTTCAGAAATAATAGTAACGTGGATGGTGCAGATGGTTTAACAGAAGGTCACAAAATTTCATCAGAATTCAAAAACATGGTTAGAGGTAGAAAAAGCGTTCAAGAGACAATTTCTTGGACAGAAGAAAATATCGTTTCACCACATGGCAACAAACTTGCAATTGAAGTTGTAATCCAAGCCATTCTGGACATTGTTTCTAAAAGCTTCACTCATTTGATTACTGTTATAGAGAGAGATGGTAAAATCATAGGAAAACTTTGTCCTGACCAAGAAAGTCAATATTGTTTGATCATGGAAGTTAGGTTCTTTTGGAAGAACAATACTGATCAGCTGACTGCCACTACTATGGATAGCATGGTGGGATATCGGCTCATTTCGAATTTGGCAATTGTTAGTTGGGTGTTCTCTCCATCTAATATTGACCAATTTCATCTTTCCTACCGTCCATGGGAGGTATCATGATCTTTCATTGAAATATTAACTATACCAAAACTTGTTCCATATGGTTGCTGTCTTCTACGTGTTTTATCCTACTTTGTTGATAGTTTGTAGTTACTATAATCGATATCCTTAGAACGCCTCATTGTGTCTGTAATGATCTGTACATTTCGATAATTAAAACTATTAAATTTAATAAGATCTTGAAATTTAATATTGTGAGAAATTAAAATTTATGATTTATTAATGAGAAAAATAATTAGAATATGATTTAATAATGTCGTTTGAATGTTTTTGATAATTATTTTAACAGGAAATTATTGTCGAATACAAAATTTCACAGTTTTTTAGCCTCAAGTACAGATCTTCAATATTTTATCCTGAAGGACAACTTTCTGTAGGTATCAGTTTTTAGTTATTGATAGCAATTTTTAAGTATCAGTTTGTAGTTATCAGTAGCAGTTTTTAGGTATCAGTTTTTAGCTCGGTATCAGTTTTGTTGTCCTTATGAATAATTTTGGAAAATGTTTGTTCATGTGAATAATTTTTAGAAGAATGTTTGTCCTTATGGTAAAAATATTGAGTTCGTGTCCTTAAGGCAAAAAATATAGAAATTTTTGTCCTTTAAATTAATTCCCCCTTATTTTAATGTGATTTCAATTAACTGAATTAGTTGTAAAGTTAATTTGGTAATAATTGTAAATAATGAATTAAATTGGTAATTAATTGAATTAATGAAATTGAAATATTATAATTAATATGGTAAAAGACAATAACTGTAGAATATGAAGGTAATAGAATGTAAACTAATGTTAATTATATTCTTAAGGTAATGGTTGATTCAATAATAAGAGTGTAAATCAGAAAGAATTTATTGAAATTTAAAATATAGTTAAATGAAAATTTACTACAGTTGCAATTGAACTCTGAAATTGATGCAATATATAAATATTGAAATTAAGGGAATGCTTATTTTAAAAATTATTAATTTATCTGTAATTAAGAATGATGAAAACGGTTAACTTTTGAATTTAAATTTAAAAGTTAGTTAAACTAATTTATTTATAATTTATTAATTAACGTGAAAATTAGCCATTTTGACCACTGTCTTGGATTTTGAAGAAATCAGTTTCATCGGATCCGTAACAGTGAATTATTATAGAATTTCAAGTTTCGTAGCGATCGGAGTTCGTTTGATCGTGTGAGCTCGAAACGCGTAGAAATCGGTTTAATGAATTCAATTAACATAAGCTAATTTTAAAAGCTAACTTCTGTATACAATAGAATTTGAGTTTGAAATTAGTTCCATTGAGATTAAAAATATCAAAAACCTATACTTCGATATATTGGACGATCCACTTTCGTTTCGGAAACGGAACGAGCTTTTTGGGTTCGCGTACTCGTTTTGACTAATTCAATCTCTACCATTCGTTCTTATCCATCTATCTATATAAATAAATTTTGTTTCTCTAACCCTACCCGTTTCTCATTTCATTATTTCTATAAGTACCTCTCCTTTTCAAACGACAGAACATCAAAACCTAATTCCCAGTCCCAATACTCTAATTTCAATTTCAAAATTTAAACTCTTCAAACCCTATCATATTATATATCGTTGGAAAGCTCTCGACGAGCGCAATCTAAATCTGAAATTAGTAATTTCTAATACGTTAACCATTTTTAATATATAACATATTTTAATATATAAACTATTTCTAATATATAGACCATTTAATCTATAACTTATTTTTAAATTATAAACTATTTAATATATATATTATTTAAATTGACAAACAACTTTTAAATATGTATATTTTAGTATATAACCTATTTTGATAAATAAAATAATTTTAATATATAAACTATTTTTAATCTATAACCTATTTTTAAAGTATAAACTATATTTAACGTATGACTATTCCAATATATATTACGAACTTTCAATAATCAAACTATATGAAGTTGGAACTTTTATGATTTAGATTTAATTGATTTAAATGGGTAATTTTGATATGTTGGTTTAACCTATTTTGTTTATGATTTTGAAAATAAATATGATTTAAAGTGAATAATGATTTTGAAAGAAAATATGATTTTGAAAGTGATATGATTTTGAAGTGAATATGATATTTTGATATCAATTATGAACGAGGTTTGGAAATGTAAAAGAACCAAAATAATCGTTGGTTCTTAAAGAGACTAGGATCGAATATTGTCATACTCTCTGCCAGTACCGAAAATACTTTAACAACTGTGCGCGTGGTGGAGAATCCATAATGAAGTATGATGGTTTGGAGAACGCTATAGAATGAGGTATGAACGCAGCCCTGACTCCCTCGGGTCAGCTTGATATGACTAAAACATAAGTTTTACCGGTCCAAGTGAGGTCGCTCCTCCGATCGGACACATTTCTTCGATACAATATCCTTTACATTGTGATTGTGTAACGACCTGGATTTTGCGTCCTTTGATTTTTAATATTATATGATTTTAAATATTGGAGGTCGAATATAAATTGATTTTTGAATATGAAGATTTTGGTTGAAATTATAGAATGAATTTAAATTTCAAATATAGGGATTTATCGTAATACGGAAATGGTGAATAATTTAAATTTGAGTTATATATGAATCGAAACGATTTCTAATGTTCATATAAATTCTATTTGAATTATAATTGAGTTAGTAGGTTTCAAAACTGAAATTTCAAATGATTTCGTCAATTTTTGAAATCGTCGATTTAATCGACGCGTTAAAATAACGATCCGACACATAGTCTCGGAATTCAAAGAAACTAGTTCCATTGGATCCGTAATAGTGTATTATTGTCGGATTTCAATTTTCGTAGCATTTGAAGTTACCGTTTATTCGTGCGAGATAGAAATGCGTTGAAATATATATCCAAAATTTAATATTATAATTAGGTTCAAAAAGCTATCTTCTCCATACGATCGAATTAGACCTCGAGACTGTTTCATTGGGTTTAGAATAGGGGTATACCATTAGAAACGTCAAGCGGTACGCCTCAACAGTAGTTCGGAATTTCGAGATATGCTAAGTGAGATATTTTGAATATAAAATAATAAATTTCAAATCCTATAGCCACCCTATCAACTGCACGCGCCGCCTCTCCAAATTTTTAAACCCATGCGGCCTCCTTTCTTCCTTATTTCTTCAGTTTGAATAAAGAAAAAAAACGTAAGAAAGAAAAAAAATAAAATAAAATCAATTCGTCGCGATGCTCTGGTCGACTGCGCGAGGTGATGTCGCGATGGCCTAGGGGAGGCGAACATGGGCGAGCGCCTGGAGGTGAGGTGTGCGATGGCGATGACTTTTATGGTTTGGCTTTGATGTCATGCTCATCGATCGGAGGCTCGAGGGGGAGGCGTGCTGGGGTCGTGTAGATCGCCTAAGGGAGCTCGCGTTTAGGAATGTAGGCGGCGGTTCCAAGCAGCGTATGGCGCTGTGGAGGAATGATCGAAGTTGTGGCCATTTTCTGGGAACGAGATATTAGAGAAGGGGAACGAGATTAGCAGCGGTTTAGCAACTCGGTTAGGTAAATTTGTGATTATCCATTAATTAGAAATTAAGGAAGTATAACTATATTATTTAAATTCGAATGTTTATAAATTGTGTAACTCTGTCACGAGAGGTCGGAAAATTTCTAAACAGGTGGCATTGGATTCGTAATGATGTAGGCTGTGAAATAAAATTGGTTTGGGATTTTTCGGAGTCCGCTGCGATTTTAGATTATTTAAAATCTAGATGTTCAGCAAATTAAAAATCAATGTAAGTAAATCTCACACATTTGGATTATTGGTTTTAATTTAAAATATTTGAAAATTATTTATTGGTTGATTGGATGAATTGATAATACTTTATTAGTGGATGTTATATTATATATATAGTAGTATATATTAGTAGGGTATATTTTCCACATATTGGAGCGGATGAGACACTAAACACCACGCATAATAGCGGATGACCCTATATTACCGCGATATCCCGTCTCGAAGCAGGATTGATATTTTTTGTTATATAACGTACGTGGTTGTACGGAAACAGATTGGAGTGATACGACTGGATTCCTCAAATATATTGATTGTTTTTCATATATAGCGATATATCATGTGATTGAATAATCTGTTATGGATAATTGTGTGATTTGATTTATTGGATGCTATAGTAGTACTGACCTTATTTTGGTATTTTAAATACCATAAGAATATTTTTGAATTTTAAAAAGAAATTAAAAGGGGATTTGTGGAAATAAAAATATTTATATTGATTTGGAATATTTGATAAGGAACGAATGTGAATTAAATAAAAAGATTTGATGTGGAATTCACTTAACTATTTTACGAAGTGTTTTCAAATAAATATTTTGAAATTAATTTATTCAAGGAATTTGGAACAATAGATTTAATGCTATTTCTAAAATTTTAAATGGAAGTTGAAATCGAGTTTTTGAATGGATTTGGAATAAAATTGGTTTTATTAGAAATAAATTCTAAATGGGTTTTAAAATAGAAATCGATTTATGAATGAGATTAGTTTAATATAAATCTGTTAATAATAGAGAACAGCCGGAAATGAGTTTATAAATTTATAAATGATGTTTATAAATAAAGTGAATGATTATCATTTGATAAGTTGGAAATATAAATCCACTTTGGGGATTTAAAGTGAGATACGAAAATCAATTTAGGAGAAAGATAGTGGATTCTATTTTTGGAATTTGGAAATAGTCGTGAAACTAGAAAGGAACATCGATTGGAAATAAATCTAGAGGGTTTTACAAAAATAAGAATGATTATGTTGAATTTTAAAAATAAATTTTACCGAGAAATTAAGGTTGGTTTTAAATGAGACTTTTATTTATTAAACTATATAGTTAAAGCTGGTTTAGTATTGAAATATTTTGGGAAGTGGATTTTTCAAATATCTAATGTTAATTAAAATAAATTTTAATTTTTATAATAAGCTTTGTAAAATGGGTTAGTATTATTTAAAAATGAATTGGAAATGAGTTATCGATGTTTATGTAGAAATGTGTTGATATTTTAAATAACCACCTAAACATGTTTTGAAATAAATTTTTATTTTTAAAAAACACTTACCATATATATAGAGTTTTGGAAGCGATTGAAATTTATTTATAGACACTCTTGAGATCAGTAAACCGAGTTTTATTTAACATATGAGATTTTATAAGAGAAATCTTATAGTGAAATTCTGGAAACTTAAGGAAATTTCCAAATCCTTGAAATAAGAGAACTTCAAAAATGAACTAAAATTCATAAAAGAAGTTAGAAATGTGTAGTTGGAATTATAGATCTGTAACAACCCGGTATTTCGTACCGATTAATTATTGTCTTTGCACGATTTTTTTTCCTAGCTAATTGCTGTTTGGGATTTTTAATTCAAGTTGAAATTCCTTTGATAAAATAAATTGGTTAAAGGTTAGTGGGATTTAAAATCGTATTGGCCCATGTTTTCTCTGTTGATGCCGTGACTATTAACAAAGGCATGTGATCGTTCCCTTCTTATTTGAATTCGACCCGTTCCTTTATCATTTTTCAATCGTTTGTAAACCTAAAATAAAAAAATCGAACGAAGAAAAATAAATGGCGGCCCCCTCTTTTCATTTTCGTTCGAAACCTAAAAACAAAATGATGGAAAATAAATGGCTGCTTGATTTTTGTTCGTCCCTCTTCTTCGTTCCTCTGTGAAAACTTAGGCTCGCGAGAATCGAAGTCACCAACTACTGAAGCTCGATCGAATGAAGGCTTTGGCTTTGCTTTGGCGATCGATACCTTCTCCTTGCTTGAGTCTCGGCCGCTCCGAACAAAAGTGAGTAATTCTCACATCTAATTCACATCTCGAGTTAACTTAATGATCGAATTCTGTGATTTCGTTCGTATTCAATTGTTTGAGTTGTCGATTTATTTTGCTTGCAGTTCGATTTAAGTTGTTTTGTGTTGATTTTGATCTGTTTGATTTTCGTGGTCGTCACGACTTCTATATTGAACTGTTCGATCGTGTTCCTTGCTACCTTGGTCATCACGATGTTGTTTTTCTGGTATTTAACCTGATTTTTTTGTTGACTTCGGTCTGACTTTGATTTTGAAGTTTCCTATGGCATTTCTTAATCTTCGGCCTTGAACTTATTTAGCAAATTCTTTGAAACTACGGTTGTCTTGATTATTTCGAAACTGCTGCTAAATGCTTTTGGGCACTTGAACCTTCTCTGTGCACATCTGTTTTACTGCCTTTGTTTAGGCGATAATTTTCACTTGTTCGTAGTTGACTTCATTGTTGTTTGAACAGTTTATGTGCACTTGAATATGCACTGAAACCATGTGTGTACATACATCTATGTAGGTATATATATGTATTGTCCTTGTAGTCTTTATTCCACCTTGATCCAGTGGTTGCTGTCATGACTTGATGTTGATTACTTCTTGTCTCTTGCAGTTTTGTTTTTGCATGTTTACGACTTGGTTGAAGAATGTTGGTTCAGTTCATACTGTACTTCGACTCGTGTATGCTTCTGATTTGTATAAGACCTTTCTATTTGTGTCTGCACTGTGTATTCGAGTCTGATTCATGTAGTCTTGCATCTGGATTCAGGTATATTGTCACTGCACACCTGTATATGGCTGAAGCACTTTTGTACAGTCTGGTTGCTTCACCATTGATTAAGTCATGTGAATGTTTTTACTGTGTACATACTTGTATTCAGTTTTGTGGTTGTGTCTGCACATGTTTCACTGGCATTTGACTTGTAGTCTATAGTGTGCATTGCTGCTTGCTGATCACCGGCATGATTTGAAACTCACTTGACTTTGCACTTGACCATATACATGCTTATGATTCTGGGTTGTATAGTTCCTGGTATCAAATTATAAACATGTCCATTTCAATGATGAGGCTGTCCAGTCAAACCTGACATTCGCATTGTACAGATTCATGTCGTATTTTCCCTGTAGCACACTTGAACTTGTATATGCAGTGTATTGATTGCCTGCACCCTATCTTGTATCACTTGTGTCACTGGTGTATGTGAGTAAGTGGTTTGCTTTATTTATTGATTTGCTGTTGCACTTGCCACTTTATCTGCTTGCCACTGATCATATGTCAAGGTCGTACATGTTGACGTCTTTGAGCTTCACTTTGATATCCTTGCTGACCACTTGATTTTTCCAGTAGCACTTCGGTTTCACTTGCCTATTGTTGCACTTGCATACTGCTGTCTCATATACTTGTGTTTGTTGCAGTTTTTGTATTGTTGAGTTTCCATATCTTGTGCATTGTTTTGAACTGCAGTTCTTTGTTGAGACTATATTTGTGCATGATTCAATTCGAACCTGCATTGTTTAACTGGTTAGTCTGTTCTTTGTTCCACCTGTTGACATGTTTTGTGTCATCTTAAAGTCAGATTCATTTCGTGTTCGTAAATATTTGAGTTAAGTTAGTGGTTATGGGACATGAAGCTAAACTTTTATATTCACTAACTTAGTGTAATTGACACTTCTCGTTGATCATGACGATCATTTTTATGATTTAGACTAGCAATGGTGCGATGTCTTTTTGTTTGTGAGGTTAGGCCAGACCTCATTGGTGTGATTCCGACTCACACATATCTTTTTGACCGCGAGGTTAGTCTAGACACCATTTGTGTGATTCCGCTCACACATACCTTTTTGTTTGCGAGGTTAGGCTAGACACCATTTGTGTGATTCCTCTCACACATACCTTTTTGCTTTTTGGTTAGCCTAGACACCATTTGTGTGATTCCACTCACACATACTTTCTTTTTGTTTGCGAGGTTAGGCTAGACATCATTTGTGTGATTCCGCTCACATATACCTTTTTGCTTTTTGGTTAGCCTAGACACCATTTGTGTGATTCCACTCACACATACTTTCTTTTTGTTTGCGAGGTTAAACTAGACAGCATTTGTGTGATTCCACTCACACATACCTTTTTGATTTTTGGTTAGTCTAGACCTCATCTGTGTGATTCCACTCACACATACTTCCTTTTTGTTTGTGAGGTTAGACTAGACACCACTTGTGTGATTCCACTCACACATACCTTTTTGATTTTTGGTTAGTCTAGACCTCATCTGGGTGATTCCGACTCACTCATATGGGGTAGCTCCCCATGGTCTTCGGACCGTCAAGTGATAGGCCTCTTTTCCTTTTTCTGTGATTTCTGGAATTCTTGTGATGATTTCTAGAATTTGTGCTTCACCAATTTTTGTGATTTCTATTGATAAGTTTTATCAATTTTTGTGCATTGGTGAATTCTTGTGTCATTGACTTGTTATGAATACAAGTTTAGGGTATGATATCCCTTTCTATCTTTGAGAAGATTCTTGTGACATTTTTGATGAATGAAAATTCATTGGTATTATATTTTGATGCCAATTATCTTGATGAGATTTTGACGTATTAAATTCAGTAACCGGCAATTTTAAAATGAATTTTCAAGCGGTTATCCCGCAATGCTGATTTTGTTGTCTGTTTTTACGGTATTTTGAGAAGTGAAATTTCCTTGTCGAAGTTGCTACTGATTTTGCTGTTTTAATCACGTGTTTTAAAAAAAATTGTTATTTAAAAAAAATTGTTTCAAAATATAAATCAAAATTGTTTTCAAAATTTTTACAGTTTACGCTTTCAAAAGAATGAGGAAGCGATTTAAACGTTTCAGAAAAATCGAGGACCATGACCCCTTTCTTTTACTGATTCGCTTAATTCCGGACTTGTCCGTTTGAGAATGTGAAATGTTATTTTTAGAATACACAATTTTGCACTTTCAAGGAAACGATGAAGTGAATTAAATGATTTAGTAAAACTCGTGGTTATGGGACATGTGCGTTTGCTGTTTCGGTTAATCCCGGACTCGTTAATTGAAATATTATTTCGGATTATCGTTTTTTTGATAATCGGATATTTGTGGTTTCTGATTGTCCTTTTTGATAATCAGATATTTGTTGTTTCTGATTATCGCTTGTGATAATTAGATATTTGAGATTTAATTATCGTTTGTGATAATTAAATATTTGCGATTTAAGATTTGATTATCAATTATGATAATTAAATATTCGTTGATTTGTGATTTCTGATTATCGTTTTTGATAATCAGATATTTGTTGTTTCTGATTATCGCTTGTGATAATTAGTATTTGATATTTAATTATCGTTTGTGATAATTAAATATTTGCGATTTAAGATTTGATTATCAATTGTGATAATTAAATATTTGTTGATTTGTGATTATCGTTTTTGATAATCAGATATTTGTTGTTTCTGATTATCGCTTGTGATAATTAGATATTTGAGATTTAATTATCGTTTGTGATAATTAAATATTTGCGATTTAAGATTTGATTATCAATTGTGATAATTAAATATTCGTTGATTTGTGATTTTTGATTATCGTTTTTGATAATCAGGTATTTGTTGTTTCTGATTATCGCTCGTGATAATTAGATATTTGAGATTTAATTATCGTTTGTGATAATTAAATATTTGCGATTTAAGATTTGATTATCAATTGTGATAATTAAATATTCGTTGATTTGTGATTTCTGATTATCATTTTTTATAATCAGATATTTGTTATTTCTGATTATCGCTTGTGATAATTAGATATTTGAGATTTAATTATCGTTTGTGACAATTAAATATTTGTGATTTAAGATTTGATTATCGTTTTGATAATCGAATATTTGTTGATTTGAAATTTGATTGCCGTTGTGGTAATTCCTGATTATCGTTTTTGATAGTTAGATATTTGTGATTTTTGTTTTCTAATTATCTTTGTTGATAATTAGATTTTGCTGTTTTCTAATTATCGTATCGATAATTAGATATTGCTGTTTTTTGATTTCTGTATTCTGATTATCTATTTGATAATTAAATTTTGTAGAGAATTTGTGAATTTCTTTTATGAAATTAAAAGATTTCTTTGGTGGTTATATTGTACTACGCCGGTGTACCGGCTCAATTTTCTGCTATTCATGACGTTTTCCACGTCTTCCAATTACGGAAATGCCTTAGGGATTTTCGATTTTTATTCTTGAGCAACCTTCTATTCACATCATTACTTCGGGGTGTAACACCTTCGAAATATAGATGTTGTTCTTGCGGAAGTTCAATGGTTCTCAAATCCTAAGGATTGCACTTAGGAATCCTGAGAATTCATCGAGCAAACACGTTCAGGCTTACTCTTTCATGTTCTATATGGTGAACTTCCTATTTCAAATTTCTTCATTTTGTGATGATATGCTTTTATGGTTGTTACCTTTTGTCCATTTATTCCTTATGATTGCGAGGACGCAATTTCTTTAAGGAGGAAAGTCTGTAACAACCCGGTATTTCGTACCGATTAATTATTGTATTTGCACGATTTCTTTTCCTAGCTAATTGCTGTTTGGGATTTTTAATTCAAGTTGAAATTCCTTTGATAAAATAAATTGGTTAAAGGTTAGTAGGCTTTAAAATCGTATTGGCCCATGTTTCCTCTATTGATGCCGTGACTATTAACAAAGGCATGCGACCGTTCCCTTCTTATTTGAATTCGACCCGTGCCTTTATCATTTTTCAATCGTTTGTAAACCTAAAATAAAAAAATCGAACGAAGAAAAATAAATGGCGGCCCCCCTTTTTCATTTTCGTTCGAAACCTAAAAACAAAATGATGGAAAATAAATGGCTGCTCGATTTTTGTTCGTCCCTCTTCTTCGTTCCTCTGTGAAAACTTAGGCTCGCGAGAATCGAAGTCACCAACTACTGAAGCTCGATCGAATGAAGGCTTTGGCTTTGCTTTGGCGATCGATACCTTCTCCTTGCTTGAGTCTCGGCCGCTCCGAACAAAAGTGAGTAATTCTCACATCTAATTCACATCTCGAGTTAACTTAATGATCGAATTCTGTGATTTCATTCGTATTCAATTGTTTGAGTTGTCGATTTATTTTGCTTGCAGTTCGATTTAAGTTGTTTTGTGTTGATTTTGATCTGTTTGATTTTCATGGTCGTCACGACTTCTATATTGAACTGTTCGATCGCGTTCCTTGCTACCTTGGTCATCATGATGTTGTTTTTCTGGTATTTAACCTGATTTTTTTGTTGACTTCGGTCTGACTTTGATTTTGAAGTTTCCTGTGGCATTTCTTAATCTTCGGCCTTGAACTTATTTAGCAAATTCTTTGAAACTATGGTTGACTTGATTATTTCGAAACTGCTGCTAAATGCTTTTGGGCACTTGAACCTTCTCTGTGCACATCTGTTTTACTGCCTTTGTTTAGGCGATAATTTTCACTTGTTCGTAGTTGACTTCATTGTTGTTTGAACAGTTTATGTGCACTTGAATATGCACTGAAACCATGTGTGTACATACATCTATGTAGGTATATATATATGTATTGTCCTTGTAGTCTTTATTCCACCTTGATCCAGTGGTTGCTGTCATGACTTCATGTTGATTACTTCTTGTCTCTTGCAGTTTTTTTTTGCATGTTTACGACTTGGTTGAAGATTGTTGGTTCAGTTCATACTGTACTTCGACTCGCGTATGCTTCTGATTTGTATAAGACGTTTCTATTTGTGTCTGCACTGTGTATTCGAGTCTGATTCATGTAGTCTTGCATCTTGATTCAGGTATATTGTCACTGCACACCTGTATATGGCTGAAGCACTTTTGTACAGTCTGGTTGCTTCACCATTGATTAAGTCATGTGAATGTTTTTACTGTGTACATACTTGTATTCAGTTTTGTGGTTGTGTCTGCACATGTTTCACTGGCATTTGACTTGTAGTCTATAGTGTGCATTGCTGCTTGCTGGTCACTGGCATGATTTGAAACTCACTTGACTTTGCACTTGACCATATACATGCTTATGATTCTGGGTTGTATAGTTCCTGGTATCAAATTATAAACATGTCCATTTCAATGATGAGGCTGTCCAGTCAAACCTGACATTCGCATTGTACAGATTCATGTCGTATTTTCCCTGTAGCACACTTGAACTTGTATATGCAGTGTATTGATTGTCTGCACCCTATCTTGTGTCACTGGTGTATGTGAGTAAGTGGTTTGCTTTATTTATTGATTTGCTGTTGCACTTGCCACTTTATCTGCTTGCCACTGATCATATGTCAAGGTCGTACATGTTGACGTCTTTGAGCTTCACTTTGATATCCTTGCTGACCACTTGATTTTTCCTGTAGCACTTCGGTTTCACTTGCCTATTGTTGCACTTGCATACTGCTGTCTCATATACTTGTGTTTGTTGCAGTTTTTGTATTGTTGAGTTTCCATATCTTGTGCATTGTTTTGAACTGTAGTTCTTTGTTGAGACGATATTTGTGCATGATTCAATTCGAACCTGCATTGTTTAACTGGTTAGTCTGTTCTTTGTTCCACCTGTTGACATGTTTTGTGTCATCTTAAAGTCTGATTCATTTCGTGTTTGTGATGAACTCTTTGGTTTGATCTAGTTGTTGTTTCCTTGTATCCACACTTCAAGTTTTAGTCGTTGGATATTGTTTATGGGTTTGAATTTGGTCTTGATTCCTGGTTTATGTGAATCTGTTGAATTTCACTTTATTGCTACCTGGTTGACGTGTATATATGGATACTTTGACTATAGCATTCATATGTACATTGAGTTCAGGTAGTCCAGGTTACACATCATAATGATTGAGTTGCTGCCATTTGTTGTTGGCACTGATTTCATCATATGTGCATTTTGATTTGATCTGATGCTATTTATTTCTGACTCATTGAGCTTTTGTGTACATCATCACCGTAGTGGCAAGGCAGTGTACGCAAGCGTGAACTGCAGCCACACGGTATTGAGTTTTTGGTACATCATCACTGTAGTGGCAAGGCAGTGCACGCAAGCGTGAACTACAGCCACACGATATGGCTTTTATGATATTCTATCTTGTTTTGATTTATTGATCTTTTGCATATTCCATATGCTGTAGTGGCGAGGCAGTGCACGCGTGCGTGTACTGCAGCCCTACTCGAATTAATATTTTAATTGATATTTCAATGGTTTGAACTGTTTTGTTTATTCAATTCAATATTCTGAATTGTATTCTGATTTGGTTTAATTTGCTGATTTGTTGTTTAACACTGTTACGTGTTATATTTATCGTTATCCGATTTCTTTATTTAAGGATCGGATAGACGAGATTTATTGTGACTGTCGTCTATTCATTATTTAATTATTATTGCTTCTGTGCACTAATAACTGAGTTTGAATTAGACTGACCCGCGTATTATTTTCTTTTGAATTTAATACTCGGGTCTGGCCGAGTTATTTCAGGTCGTAGATATTTTGCTTTGGGTAGCTGTTTGAGCTATGAAGACTGTTCATATCTTTTGGGAGTTGTCGTGTCATAGCATAGGTTGATATGTATTCATGTATGTTAGTCGATAATGTACTTGTATATGTAACTTCCTGGGTCGACAGTTGTAGTTGTATCATATGTACTACGTCAAATGTATTGTAACTGACATCAGTTATTGTATATATGAGACTTTTCCGTTTTATCTGTGTTCCGCATTTATTTATATTATCTGTGTTATTATTATATCTATTGTCCTAAACTATTATGAACCATCGTAGTTCGTTTTATACTGGAATTGGGGTATGCCGATGGGAGTAAATAAATCAGAGATGAAAAATGAAAGAATATATACACACACACACACACACACACACACACACACACACACACACACACACACACACACCCCACTCCTATCGAGATAACCAATACTAGTGTAAGGCCTAACTACTGATGGCCGCTCCTCAACAGCCTTACTCTCCGCGCTAGTTGACAGCATTACACCGTAGTGTTCTTGGCTAGCGTGGGTATAGAGGTGGTGCGTCACAAGATAAGTGCAATCGATTTTGGAAAATGTGAAGAAGGTTAATTAATGAATTCCAAAAACTTATAGAATCTGTTATAAATGAGAAGAAATTTATAAGTAAATTGTAAAGGATTTGAGAAATATGAAATAAGATGGAATATTTCCCAAGTATTGGAAATAAAATGATTTAGAAAAATATACTTATAAATATTTCCTAAGTTTTGGACTAGGAGGATTTGAAATATTTTAATTACGGGATTATTATTATAGAAATATTTTCAAAGTGTTGAACCATAGAGAAAAAAATATTCTAAGTCTTGATATTGATATGATTGGAAAACACTACACCATAACAGCCATTTCACAACACTTATTTTTTTAATTGCCAACACTTATTTACGTTGTAAATAATTACGACAATAAGCGTTGCCAAGCAAGAAATATGTGATCGAATATATAGATTTATAATTTTTTAATTGCCAGCACATATTAGAGTTGGAAAATTTGGTTAAATTAGAATTAACTAATAGGGGGAATTAATTGAAAGGATAAAGTATAATTTTAGTCTCAAGGATACAACCTCAATATTTTAACCACAAAGACAAACATTTTTCTAAAAATTATTCAAAATGACAAACATTCTTCCAAAATTATTTATAAGGACAAACATTCTTCTAAAACTGCTACCGAACTAAAAACCGATACCTAAAAGCTGCTACCGATAACTACAAACTGATACCTAAAAAATTGCTATCAATAACTAAAAACTGATACCTAATGAAAGTTGTCATTCAGGCTAAAATACTGAAGGTCAGTCCTTGAGTCTAAACAAACTGCTGTTGTTGGGGCAAAAAAGTAATTGAGATCGTTTCAGTGGTAGTCTTGATTCCCAATCTGTTTATGCTCTACGCTTTTTTTCTTTACTGCTACGAATAAAAAATCCGTTGTTCGCTTTTCGCTCTAGAAGTTCAGGGCATTCCCTCTGGCAATTATTGTTCCGGTGATTCTCTGCATACAAGTTCAGGCGATTCGCACTACGAATAAAGTTCAGGCGATTCGCGTTGAAGATCTGGCATCGAAGTTCAGGCGATTCGCTCTAGCAAACTAAGGATCGTCTCCAACACTTATACCTTCAGGCAATTCGGCGAGGGTTATAACTTAAGGCGATTAGCGATTTCAGGTATCGGATTTCAGGTATCTTGATTTTTGTCAATATACATATAAGCTTTTATATTTAATAAATATTTAATAAAAAGATCCAACTATTTGTTAGTTTTTTTTTTAAATATTTTGCTAACAGATATATCATCTCCCAATCGCATCTTTACATGTTGGTTTGCATTTTAATATTAAAATCAACACAGGGACATTTACTTTACTGTTTGAGCAAAAATATTAAAATATAATAATGTTTTGTTGCATGTAACATTTTTCTCAAAGCCGTCCTCTTTATATTCATAACTATAAATTGGTTGTACTTACTTTATTTTACTTTAATGACCGTTTGGATATAACATTCCTAACAAATATGCAAAGTGTATTCATGTGTACTGCGGTACAGATCAAATTGTAACTCAACTATGAGCTTTGAAATTTGAGAATATTATACATTTCATCGGTTTGGATTGGTTAAGTCAGGATCCCTACAATGTTAACTTAAAGCACCACAGTCATATTGATAATGGTTGATATTGTTCGTCATGGCAAACTTATGTTTTTTTTTTGAAATGGTACTTTATATACAACATGTCACCGGGACATATTACATGTCAATAACGTTCGAATCACGCTACGCAAGTTTCAAACTTATGAAGTCTCGCACCTAAGCCGAATCAGTTAACCACTTGGACAATGATGCCTGTCGGCAAACTTATGTTGAATTGAGAACAAATGTTACTTTCCTTGGTTAAAAATGGTGAGAATGTTTGCAGTATATTTTACTCATTTATTTGCAAATTTTATTATGCAATTTTTAAAGGCCAAGACAAGTTCTGCTATCTCATATGTTTTGTATATACATGTGAAAGATATTTTGTAATATTTATAAATACCTTTCTTAATTTTTGGACGAATGCATTAGCATGTTTATTTTTGTATAAATTTATGTCACAGGAATTTAAATGCGCTGATTTTTTTGCTTATGATAACATCTACGTTCTTTGGAGATTACCATAAACCATAAAATCTTATTCCTTGCATTGATGCTAGGAGTTAACGATGTTCGGTTGGAAATAAATTAACCGGTCAAACACGTTCATTTCAATTGGTTGGGTTATCACTTTTAAATTCAGTTTGCAAATAATTTCATTCAGTTAATGATTTAATTAATTTAGCCGAATTTATATTACGTTACCAAAATCTGGAGTATTATAATATGACTTTTATAATCGATTTGAAAAACGTAAAGTATGTATAAATTATAAATCATTTTTCTAATAAAATTAAAGTTTTAGTTATTTTGCAAATTCTTTTATTTAACATCGATATTAAGGCATCTTTTATTTAACAATTTCATTCGTTGCTAGGACTCTTAAGAATCTTGACTATGACTGTTAGTTGAAAGAATGGATGCTTATATGGAGTATGCACTGTGCCTTTGGGGTACAGTAGGAAACGTGGTTCTTCTGGGTCTTGGAAAAAAGAAAAGAAAAAAAACTCTTATATGCATTTGATTCGTTCAAGCTGTAAATCTACAATATGATCTGTTTTAGCTATGGCTAAACATCATGGTTGTCAAGTTGTATGCACAATGCTATTGAGTTATAGTCTTTGTTTCATAATTCTCACATTTATTGTTATTGTCATTCCAAATGAAGCAAATATGTGCAGTCGGAAGAAAATATGCAACCATGAATGAAATACAATCAAATAAAACCTATGTTATCAGCAATCTGTTATGATATAGAACCAATTGGTGCGAGACTTTAGCTGGATGGTTGCATGTCAGAATCTTATAACGTCAGAACCTATAACAAAAAATTAAACTAATTAGTAGATATAAATTTTATAACCGAGGAAATATGAAACTGATCATAAACCACTATTGACATCAGAAGAAATATACCCTTTATATTGCCAAAATTCAATTTTTTATTTAGATTATCCTTGCAACTAAATGTGTGAACTATGAGTAAAGAAACAAATTCACTGATTGAAATTGTAAGCTGGCTAGCCCAAGTTAGAAAAATAAAATCAGCTAAGAATCTGAAATTATATCTCATCGAATTTCATATGCAAGTATACTGTCAGTCAACATCCTAGTTAATAAGCTCCACAGCTTGGTTCATAATTTTGATTTATCACTGCTCAAACTGCAAAACGAACGGTAAAGCTATCACAATATTCATACACCGTTAGCTTGGCTTAATGAAAGTCAGTTCAAATCAGTTATAATACTCTGAAGCAGATCATAATTGAGTTAATAACAATTTCTGTTACCATTCTGAAACTTCCATTTATAATATTTTCTTGTAACAAAACATAGCCTTTTTTTTTTACTTGATTCCTTGACTTAACAATAAATATGCATGCTGTTCATTTGTATTAATTTGTATTATAGAGAACTGTTAGAAGACTAAGGTTCTAAAATCAGGAAAAGCAATACCAGTTTTGATCTATACACCTGTACGAGATATCCGATACTTTCTTTGATTCTAGAAGATCTTAAGGTACACATTTTTTTCATTGTACATGCTAAAAGGATACATCAATATAACTTATTATTCCGTATGAAAAGTTTAATGTAGTCCACTGGTTGTATATTGTACAGATATAAGCTTCATAAATATGCTTCAGAATTGCATGATATTTCTTTTTCAAAATATATGCTAAAATATATGATTTATTACCATTTACTTATCATTACATCATGTTTCCCTCCACACTCGCAAAATCATGGACAAAGCATATATACAATGCATATATACAAATTAGGACTTATGTCACAGAGTTTAGATTTGTAAAGAGCATAGTTGTTCATATACCTACCATGCTTAATAATAGAAGCTGATCTTGTGGAATTACTACACCACCTTTTCCATTACTTTTTGTGTGTTCTTTCATTATTATTATTTTCTTTCAAAAATGATGCATGTCAACAAAGTTTATTGACCTTATTTGTTGTTAAAGATATATCGGACTGTGATAAAATTACATGTATGAACAACAGGATGGAACAACAAATAAGCCCAAAAAAATAATATCAAAGAGGATGTTATTACATTTAACTTGGTTTTATAATGATGATGATGATGTATAAAATTGAAGCAAAACTGAATGGAACAACAAATAAACCAAAAACAAAAATGTATGATGCTAAAAAAAAGTTCGCAAAGTGAACTGTAAATTTTTATTTCACAAAAATATGTAACTGAAAATGCAAATATTTGCAACATAGACTATAAATATGTACATTGTCTAATGCATATTTTGTTAAAAATAATAACAGTGGCTTTTACTGAAATCTTTTTCTAACAAGGACGAAAGTATATTTTGAACCAAACAATGGATACCCAAAAAAACGTCCATTTATTTAATTCCTAATAGCATTCCTGTAAAACCAAAGTAGTTGCACATGAGAAACGAATAGCCGAATCTTCTAAAAGATTGTTGAATCCTAACAGGCTGTGTCATGATAAATACAGTCCTCGTACAAATATTATTTATTCTCAATGCGAACAAACATAGCCAACTAAGTTGGCCATGTTCAGGATTGCCAAAAAAACAAAGCATAGTGTCTCTTTTGTTATTTAAAAGCAACCAATGCCACTGTAAGACAGACAGCTACCAAATCACCCACTGACTGTGCTAAAAAAACAGACCATAACGTTTGGAAGGAGGGCTAACATCTGGAGCACATATAATTTTGCAGCTGATACCGTTACCATTATAAACGTGAATTAATTTTCAGATGAATAAGGCTGATGTTTATTTTACTGCGGTTATTGCAAATGGTATCCTCTGTAAATGCCATCTAGACTAAAAATTCCAAGAAATCGAATACCCATTAAATTTGCACAGGTGTGAGCTTCTAGGTGAACTACAAAGTGGGAAGCAAATTTAAAAGGGAGCGTGTTTGCAAGCATGAGCACGAGAGGCCATTGTAACACAAATTATTTAGTATATTAGTTGGGAATTCTTAAAAAAATTTGCTTTTGTTAGTCATTATTCTTACACCAACAAATTAAAGTCTTTAGTCCCAAAAGGTTTTGGACTAAAGGCTTTAATTTTGTTTTACATTTGTTTATGCTTAAATTGTTTTAATTATGCACAATATTTTTCTTTAACAGGCCAAAGGGTAAAATTTTCTCTTTATGTCTAATTTAAGTTCAAGAGAGTGGATTAAAAGTCCACATAGAAATACAGAAGAATATAAGCAAGTCTTTCGAGATTTCGTGAATTTTGTGAAGAATCACTCTTCTCGCGATGCTAAAATATGCACTTGTCTTTGTACTAAGTGCAGAAACTCTATAAAGCTCTCATATGAAACACTTGATATATATGGTATGGTTAAAACGTATAATGTGGTTTTTCCATGGAGAGATGAACACCAATAACACGGTGGTGAATCATACACAGAATATTATTCCAGAGCCTCATATCCAAGATCATATTCAAACTAACCATTGCATAGAGGGAGCTCTTAGAAATTTCATAGATGATGCTTTTGGAGTGTATAATATGCCACGAGCTAATGGTGATGAGGATGTTCAGCAAACAACTTTAGGTAATTCTTGTTCTTTCCATGAAGAAGAGCACCAAGGATACACAAACAAAGCAAATGAGAAACTCTATTCTTCTTGCGAAGATGAGTCTACAATGTTAGGTGTAACCGTTGAGCTTTATAACCTTAAAAAAGAGTTTAATTGCCGAGTCTATTAATTCTCGGACCAAAAGCACCAAGTCAAGACATTGATGTATACTTAGAACCTCTTATAGATGAATTGAAGCATCTTTGGGTCGAAGGAGCGTCCGCTTTTGATACAGATAAGCAAGAAAGTTTCAATATAAAAGCAATATTATTATGGGGAATCCATGATTTTCCAGCATTTTGTAATTTATCTAGTTGTGTGACGCACGGTTTTAACGCATGTCATATTTGTGCTACGGAGACCGAATCCGAGCACATCGGTAACAAGATAGTCTACCCAAAGTATATAAGGTTTTTAAAGGATGGTTATCCATATAGAGCATTAAAACATGGATGATATAAGGATGTTGAATACAAAGAAGCTCCAACTCGGTTAAAGGGCTCGTCTCTCTTAGAAAAGCTTGAGCGTATCAAATATGTTCTTGGCAAACTACCACAAAGCAAGAAGAGGATGATTTCTGAAGCTTATAATAATGTAGATTGTTCTGTCGATGAGGATCAAAGACCGGCGTGGTATAAGAAGTCAATTTTGTTTGACTTCAATGATTGGAGCAGTTATAAAGTTCGTCATACTATTGATGTGATGCACACTGAGAAAAATGTTGCTGAACACCTCATCAATTTTTTGTTTGATAAAGGAAAACCGTCTTTTAAATATGCATGAGATAAGATTCACAAGTTACAATGTTGTCAAAGTTCTTAAAGATGCAAAACTTCCATATGTCTACCAACTAAATTACACGGCCTTATATATCTGCAACCACCCAGTTTGCAGATTAAAAAGACAAATGATTATCATATGATTATCCAGTATTTGCTCCCTGTCATGGTTCAACATGCATATCCAAAGTGTCGTGAGTTAAGATGAACTCTTTTACTAGTAAGCTTGTACTTCAACATAGTATGTTCAAAAGTTCTAGTTCGGAAGCATGTACAAGCTGCTAAAGATATGATTGCTGAAACATTATGTGTGTTGGCACAGTATCTTCCAATGCAATTTTTTGATATAAACATCCATCTGATGGTACATTTAGCCGATCAAGCTTTACTTTTTGGACCATTAAACTATATATGGATGTATCCATTTGAAAGGTAAAATATTGTTTTCGCCTTCGAATTATTTCACCTAAGGGCTATGAAGCAACTGACTATAAATATACATATTAATTTTTGTATACTAAGGCTATGAAGGATTGCAAAAACATACCTAGTAATAAAAGGTATGTGGAAGGATCAATTTCTAAAGCATATCTTGTTTCAGAATCAGTTCGATATGCAATGGAATATATGCCAAATCCATGTGATGGAAATCATAGCTCTAAACAAGCATCCTTTTTAGATGAGACAAACGGTTTCAAGGTTTGCTCAAATGACAATGTGTTGATGGTGAACTTGAAGAAGCTCAAGAATACAAATGTAGAATACAATGATGTTATTCTCGCATCTGAAGCAAGTCAAGTATTTTACATAAAAAACATGCAAAATCCTGATTGGTCCATTGTTCGACAATCTCCTAAACGCATGATGGACAATATAGAGGATTGTGAAATGTCAACAACCTTTCAATCTATTTTGAAAGAACAATCAAACTTAGAAACATTATTGAAATGTGTTGAATCGAAATCAACTTGTTGATTAGAGCTATTTGGCATGTATTTTGCTTATTTTGATCCATGAATTAACTCTTATGGATATAATTTACGATCATGTTGTGTTATGAGATGTTTTACATGTTTTGATTCATGTTTTTTTAATCTATACATTAAATATTTAGAGAGTTTGGATGTTATTCAACTTATGGTAAAACACAACGCATGATATCCTTTTATTTGATGTCTTCCAAAAGTTATATTACATTATATTATGTTTGCCTCTTTTTATATAGATTTTCACTAAAATGGCAAACAATTCAAACACAATGCAAATTTAAGTACAACAGAGACTATTGGACCTTACCCACCTAAAAGTAAAAAGAACTTTATAATGGTTGATGTTGAGGGTGCAAAGGGAGATGATGCGGCTAAATGGAGTTCACATTGCGGTGATTCGATTCGTAATCATATACCTGTTGGCTACAAAGTATGGAGGAAGTAGATGTCTTCTATAAGGATAAACCATGGGAAGGACTTTTGGTATTTCACTCTTATTTACATATTTAATCAATTTTTTTCCAGTTTTAGAAAATGGTCAAGTTTAAATTATGGTATATATTACCGTTTTATGATTTTTTTTTTTCTTCCTGTCTGGTAATAGGAAGAATTCGACACGGATGTGGATCCTACCATGGCTCGACCGTTATTGGCGAAACATTTCCCACCATTTTATAGATCAATGAAATCAACGTTATGAAAAAGCCTTCTTAGGGTTGATGGAACTATGATTCCTAAATGTGTTGCTATTGATAGATGTCCAAAGGATATAAATAAATTGTGGTGGGAAAAGTTTCTTGATATTGAGTATACCTATGAAAAGATGGAGCAACGTAAAAGAAATGCCAAAAACAAAGCAAAATGTCTGATCACTCATACTCTAGGAAGAAAACCTTATCATAGAGTGCATGATGAAATGGTATTGGAAGTATCTTTTGTAAATAGTCGTTGGTAATAAATGTTACGCATTATGTGTTAACTTTGATCTTTCTTTTAGGTCTTAGAAAACCCAGAAAAAATATTTCAAGAGCGATGGTTTGGAAGGTTGGACATAAAAGAAAATCCGGAGAAGTACTACCATGTGCCGCAGAAGCATATGTAAGTGGTTTGGTTGCAACATTAAAATATATTTTTATTTTTAAAAAATTAGCTATTCACTGGTTTGATGCTTTTGCAAAAATTAGATATTTGAAATCATCGGTTTGATGCTTGTTGCAAACCATCGCTCTTGAAAATCGAGGCCAATGGCCGTTTACTAAGGCCAGTGGCCTTAGTTGCAAAACTGAGGCCACTGGCCTCAGTAAAACTAGGGCCAGTGGCCGTTTACTAAGGCCACTGGCCGTAAACTGAAGCCAGTGGCCTTGGCCTCAGACCGAGGCCAGTGGCCGTTTACTAAGGCCAGTGGCCTTAGTTTTACCCATGTTAATGGCCGTTTACCGAGGCCAGTGGCCTCCGTTGGAAAACCTAGGCCAGTGGCCTCAGTTCTAAGGAAAACTGAGGCCAGCGGCCGTTTACTAAGGCCACTGGCCTCAGTAGAACTAAGGCCGGTGGCCTCAGTTTTAATTTGCAACGGCCAGGCCAGTGGCCTCAGTTAAAAACTGAGGTCACTTGTCTCAGTTTAAATGAGGCCAATACGGCCTTAGTTCATCGCGATAGTTTATCGCTGCATAGTTGCTTGTAAATTGTCCTTTTATTGTCAATAAGTGCTTGTTTTATTTAATGTCCTTTTATTATTAAATCATGTGTTATCATCTTGATTACTATTTGTCATTATTTTTCATATAAATATCATTTTAATATGATATTGAATTCATGTAAGCGCTAATAGAAAAAGCAAAAGAAAAGAGAAAATTGGATGGTAGTTCTAGTGAGAATGGTGAAGTAGAAGATTTTGAAAATGATCCAATTGCGAAAGTTTTTGATTCCGATAGAAAGAAAAATTATTGTCAAGCAATTAGTTCTACTTCTTCTATGAAACAAGTAAAAATGACTCAAGCGGTGAAAGCTATTGCTGAAAAAGCAAGCTGTGGATTTTTCAATTTGGAAATTGGAGATGGAAAAATAAGTAAATCAAGTTAATGATGCCATCAAATCAATTGCTTCAACTTTTATGACATTTATACCTAATTTGCAAGAAAAGCGTGGTGCAAGTCCTGTAGTGATTCCACATATGGAAGGTGCTTCTAATTTAGGAGATTCTCATGAAAAATAATCTAATTGTCATTCCACCCGTCTCACGTAATGATATTCATTCATCTACAATGGAGAAAAAAAATGTAATGTTATTGTCACATGACTTAGAGATGGATGTAGCCAAAGGTTATGTTGGAACACAAACAACTTGTCATTTTAGAAAGGTGATACCGAATGTAGAGAAAGTTATTTGAGTAGTTGAAGTTCTTGAACCGGTTGCACCTGTTTACGATGGTCCTTAGAATGGAATGTACAAGCTATGTGAATTTTCAGATGGAGGCTTCGTTATATGGCCAGAGTTTCATATTCGGTATTTGTAGACTTTACCTATGAACTATGTCTTACCTTTTCTTATTGCAATTTAATATCAGTGTGGAATCGACAAACTATGTATTGAATTTCTCTTTTATTAAATGATGTTATGTTTTATTACCATGATTACGAATACTGTTTATTGATATTGATTGGGTATAATTTGCTGAATTAAGATAATATTTCATATTAAATATAATCTACGTTATATCTTTCAACATTTACATTAGCGGTAAGTGTATTTGTTTGCAACGGTTATAAGCGTTGGTGATAAATATGTTCCAGCTTATAAGCGTTGGGAAAAAATGTAATTCAATGCTTATAAGAGTTGGACGATATTTTTTCGCAACGCTTATAAGCGTTGGGTAGTAGTTTCCCCCAAGGCTTATAAGCGTTGGCATATATTTTTTCCCAATGCTAATAGGCGTTGGAACTCTTTTTCCCCAACGCTTATAAGCATTGGGAAAAATATTAGCCAATGCTTAAAAGCATTGCAAATAAATGCCCATGCCCCTACAACGACACATATAAGTGTTACGAAAATTCTTGGCAACATTTATATTCGTTGGGAATCCTCTTTTTTGGTGTAGTGAAATATCATGTTATGGATATAAATATTTGAAATTGTTTTCCATTATTGAATATAACGGAAGAGATTTGAATATATATCTTGGTAAAGATATTTTGAAATGAATGTCTTAAAGATTTATAAAATTAGGCCTAGTGACTACTTATGTGTGAAATTTGATAGTTAGATAACCGATTATAAAATCTGACCAAATTCGTTGATCGTTTCGAAGAGACCGGGATCGGATTTAATTATTCGAAAACCACTTCGATCCGATTTGAGCGTTACGAATTGTGACATCGTGAAGATAGTGAAGACGATGATTTTGGGGATTTGGTTTATTCGGACTAAGAACAACTTATATGGATGAATGCTATCAATTGCATCGTGGTCTGGAAGGCGGTGTTAGCATTCCAAGTAGGAATGCTATTCTAAAAGTAACACGTAGCCTCAATGACAAAAACATGGAAGATGCAGCAAGTCTAAATGGGTCACACCCAAGTTGGGTATGTTATCACTTTTCTAGATGCCCTCGGATATTGACGCAGCGGATTAATCAAACAAAACTTCAATCGATGAAATGTAGCAATCGGTGAGTTGAAGATACCAAAAATGCCCAAGTTCGTTGATCCAAAGATACCGAACTCTAGCTATCTCAAACACGTTGATAGCGCACTATACCGTGTTCAAAGATCTACGATTCTTCGCACGTTGATCTAGCGCACTAGATTCCGTGAATCGGCTTCAACAAACGTGGATTCGAGCGCACTCGAACGACGTAAGTGGAGATAGGAGATTACACTCAACTACCAATTGGTATGAAAGCACAAAGCTAACAAAAGAGAAATTTTATTCAAAATCAACAACCTCAAAAATTACAACACACACGCTATTTATAGAGAATTACAACTCAACACAACAAACAACACCCATCTCTTAGGTCGGCACCGACTCACGACCCATTTTAAGTCGTGACCGACTTAACACTCGCGACTCAACGCTTTTACAACAGACCAAAATACAACCGACTCATCCAAGGTCGTTAACGACCTAACACATTACATCTATGACCGACTCAACTCTTGCCGACTCAACCCCCAAGTCGCACACGACTTAGTACCATACATCTCACACATCCATAGGTCGGTAACGACCTACAATACAACACACATAACCTCTAGGTCGGTAACGACCTAAATACAACACGACTCAACAAGCCCAGCGACTCACGACTCAACCGACTTAACACTGGACGACTCATCTAGGTCGTAGTCCCTCCACCGACTCAAGCCTCCATCAGTTGAACCCTTCTCCCTCTTGATGCTAACTCGGGCACGACTTATGGATAAGTTGTTGAGTCGTGTACGACTCATCAGGTACGAACACCCCACGATCCCCTTGAGTCGTAACCTTGTTTCCTTAACTCGTATGCGACTCAAGTATCTGTTATCTCGTGCCTCCTCTTCTCTCGCCCAATTAGGTCGGAAACGTTCCATGCTCTTGAGTCGTAGACGACTCAAGTCCGATGCCTCATCTCCCTTTTTGTTAAGCCGTAGCTCGTTCCTCCAAGCTTCGTTAGGTCGGAAACGACTCATGCATCTATTAACCCGTGAACGACTCATCAAACACGTATGACTTAAGCCGTTAAGAGATGCATCCCTCTCATATATCTCCTTCAATTGTCTCGTGTACGACTTACGAGTTAAATCCGAAGCTCCTTGACTCGTGCACGACTTAATATGGTCTAACTTCTGAATTCCCATAGGCCTTGCTGCATCATCCTCCCCTGGTTGAGAAAAATTCGACCTCGAATTTGTAAATTCTTCCTCAACAATCTCATTCCCATGATACGGAGTTAAGTGTTTGATGTTAAAAACATCAGAAGTATAAACATCATCTGGTAACTTTAATCGATAGGCATTCTCATTGATTTTCTTCAAAACTTCAACTGGACCAATTTTTCGCGCCTTCAACTTGTTATAAGCACCCACTGGAAAACGATCCTTTGTTAACACAGCATAAACCAAATCGCCTTCATTAAGTTCAACATTTCGACGTTTCAAATCTGCAAACTTCTTATATTTCTCGTTCGACTTTTCCAATCGTTCCTTAACGATTCTATGACATTCAGTCAGCTCGTCAACAAAATCAACAGCTCGTTTAACTGTTCCCTTCGACTGTGGTACTACTGCCAAATCTAGCGGTCCCCTGGGTAAAATTGAATAAACGATCTGAAATGGACTGAATCCTGTGCTACGATTCACTGCATGATTATGAGCAAACTCAGCTTGGCATAATTTCATGTCCCAACTTCTCAAATTATCCTGTACAAGACAACGCAACAAATTTCCCAATGACCTGTTAACAACTTCTGTCTGCCCATCAGTTTGTGGATGGTAAGCGCTACTAAAATTCAGCTTTGTTCCGACCATCTTCCACAAACTCAGCCAAAAGTGACTCAGGAAACGAGTATCTCGATCAGAAACAATAGATTCTGGTAAACCATGAAGTCGATAAATCTCCTTGAAAAATAACTGTGCCACTCGAACTGCATCTGCTGTCTTCTTGCAAGCAACAAAATGTGCCATCTTTGAAAACCTGTCCACCACAACAAATATCGAATCATTTCCCCTTTGAGTTCTCGGCAAACCCAAAACGAAATCCATGCTGATATCAACCCATGGCTTAGATGGTACTGGTAACGGCATATACAACCCTGCATTCGTTGCTGTCCCTTTTGAAACTTGGCAAATATGACATCGCTCCACGAATCTTTCAACCTCTTTCCTCATCGACGGCCAAAAGTAAGACTGCGAAATCAACTGTAAAGTACGATCACGGCCAACATGTCCTTCCTCGTGCAATTCCTTCACAATCTTCATCCTCAAACTACAGTCCGGAATACATAAACGATTTCCTTTAAACAGAAAACCATCAACTAACATGAATTCATCGGTACTCCCATCCTTCACTTTTTCAACATATTTCACAAAGTAAGGATCTTCTTCAATCATCTCTGGCAACATTTCAAACCCCGTCACTTCCACCTTCATTGTCGTCAGTAAATGACTCCTCCTACTTAAAGCATCAGCTACTCGATTGGTCACCCCAGATTTGTGCTTAACGACAAAAGTAAACTGCTGTAAATATGCAATCCATGATGCATGTCTTGCTGAAATCTTATCTTGCCCCTGTAAATGTTTCAAAGCTTCGTGATCAGTGTACAGAACAAATTCCTTCTGAAATAAGTAATGTCTCCAATGCTTAACAGCCTGAACAACAGCATAAAATTCAACGTCATATGTACTGTATCTGATCTTTGCCCCTGACAGTTTCTCACTAAAATAAGCAACTGGCTTTCCATTCTGGCTCAGAACTCCTCCAATTCCAACCTTCGAAGCATCAGTATGCAATTCAAACAATAACTGAAAATTAGGTAGAACAAGAATTGGTGCAGACGTCAACAATTCCTTGATCCTTTCAAAGGCAACCCCCGCTTCCTCTGACCACACCAACTGTTTACCCTTCATGCAATCAGTCACTGGAGCCATCACGCTACTGAAGTGTGGTATGAACCTTCGGTAGAATGACGCTAGCCCATGAAAACTTCTCACTTCTGTAATTGTCTTTGGCTGTGGCCAATTCTTGACTGCTTCAACTTTGCTCTGGTCAACTTGAATACCTTTCCCTGAAACAACATACCCCAGGAATAAAACACTAGGTGTCATAAACACACATTTCTTTGTAGCAGCATAAAATTGTTCTTCACGAAGAATAAACAACACTTCTCTCAGATGTAGAACATGTTCCTCCGTACTCCTGCTATAAATCAAAATATCATCGAAATAAACCACGACGAACTTTCCAATGAGTGGTCTAAAAATTTGATTCATCACCCGCATGAATGTACTAGGTGCATTAGACAAACCAAATGGCATAACCAACCATTCGTACAACCCCTCTCTAGTTTTGAAAGCTGTCTTCCATTCGTCTCCAGGTCTGATACGAATTTGATGATAACCACTCTTCAAATCAATTTTCGAGAATATAGTTGCCCCACTCAACTGATCCAACAAATCATCCAACCTCGGCATAGGAAATCTGTAACGAACAGTGATCTTATTCAAAGCTCTACTATCAGTGCACATTCTCCAAGTTCCGTCCTTCTTTGGTACTAACAATGCAGGTACAGCACACGGACTCAAACTTTCCTGAATACGACCCTGTTCAAGTAATTCTTCCACCTGCCTTCTCAATTCCTCATGTTCCTTCGGACTCATACGATAATGTGGTCGATGTGGTAACACTGCCCCCGGAACAAGATCAATCTGATGTTGAATGTCTCTAAGTGGTGGTAACTCCTTTGGCAACTCCTCTGGAAAGACATCTTCAAACTCTTCCAAAACTGGCTTTGCTTCTTCGGGAATCTCAACTTCTTCACTACTCTCTCTCCCAATCAACAAAAACACTTCCGGTTCTTCCTCCACTTCTTTAACAAACTCCTTCAAAGTCAACAGAGTTTTCAATTCTTCAATCTCTTCTAGCTTGCTCTCCTTCTGCTGCTGTCTCTTAGGAACTAAAGTGATTTTAGTACCCTCGAACATGAAACTGTAACTGTTGGCACGACCGTCATGCTGAACTGCTCTATCAAACTGCCATGGTCTGCCCAACAATAAGTGACAAACATCCATATCTACGACATCACACCAGATTTCATCTTTGTACTTCTTCCCAATCGAAAAAATAACACAAGCCCTTCGACACACTTTTACTTCACCTCCTTTCCTTAACCATGCTAGCTTGTATGGTTTAGGATGCTTCTCGGTCTTCAAATTCAACTTTCTCACTGCTTCTGTAGAAATAATATTATCACAACTTCCTGCATCAATAACAAACTTGCAGACCTTTCCCAGAATAGTACATGTCGATTGGAAAATATTGCTTCTCAGCCAACTACAATCCTCCTCTTGCTTAGGTGTCAAACAACTTCTCCTCATCATAAGATTACAACCTTCATCACCCGACACTTTTTCTTCCTCCTCAACATAAGGTACATTTGAATACTCTGCCTCCTCACCATCATCTGCTTCAACCTCTGCAACCATGGTTCTCTTCTTCGGCTTCGGACATTCGTTGCTTTTGTGACCCAACTCCTGACAATTATAACATTTGAAAACACTACTAGCCTTCGCCTTCTCAACCTCCTTGACCACTGGCTTTGTAACAGGTTTAGGAACATTAGAACTTCCGCCAACACCCCTTGCTTGATTATTGGAATTAGTAAACACACCACCTCCACGCCTTCCTTGTTTCTCCCAAGCTAACGCTTTCTGATGTGCCTCTGCTACTGATCTAGGATCAAACATATTAACCATATCTTGGATCTGCATTCTCAAGCCCCCAATGAATCTAGCAGTTAGCTGTTCTTCTGTTTCCATGATATCATTCCTGGCGATGAGTTGGTAAAATTCATCAGCATAATCACTAACAGATTTTGTCCCTTGCCTCAGATTCTGCAACCTCTGGTACATAAGTGATTGGTAGTTATAAGGCAAAAATGTAGATCTCATCAACTTTTTCATCTTCTCCCAAGATTCTATCTTTGACTTCCCCATTCGTTCTCGAGTAAGTTTAGTTTGCTGCCACCACGCCAAAGCTCTCCCCCTCAACCTAGTAGCAACCAACTTCACCCTTCGATTCTCCGGCACCTCCTTGAAATCAAAGATTTCCTCCACATTAGACAACCAATCTAAGAACTCCTCAGCAACCATCCCGCCTTTAAACTCCGGAATCTCCATTTTCATACCCGACTCCCAACGACGGTCATCCTCCACATCACGGTAAGAATTTCGAACTTGGTCTCGATCTCGATAATGAATACTTGCTCTATCACCCTCTTCAACAAAATCAAAGGTACGCCTACATCGATCTCGACTAACATCATCCCTTCTCTCATGCATGCTTCTTTGACTATGTCCCTCTTCATCTCTATATACTTCATGGTCAAATTCTCGATGACTTCTTCTTTCTTCATGTGCATAGTCATGATGATCTCTTCGTGATGAAATTGATGTTTCTCTTCTATCTCTACAAGAATGTGGTGATACCCTCCTCGCTTCCGTAACCAATGGCGAAACTCGGTTTCCTCCATGGTTCGAGTTTGGTGATCTCCTCCTTTGATTCAAATCATTCATCAATCTCTCCAATTTACCAATGCCTTCATCAAATTTTTCATTAATACGTTGTTCCATAAGCTCGGCTTCTTCTCTACGATACAAAGCTTCAACGTTTTGATGACGATTAGCTCTCCTTGGTGGCATGGTTAAAATTTTCACAAACTTCAACAAATTGAACACAATACTTCAAAATTTCACACGATAAGGCAATCTAGGCTCAACTGTCTCGGCAATGCTTTGTCTCGGCCTTGACTCTTCACAACTTTGCTTGGCTCGGTCAAGACTTGCCTCGGCTCACTCCAAAACCTTCAAAACTTTGGCGCGCAAATCACCAATTCAAAATCCAAACAAAATCCAACTCCTCGATCCAAAATGAAATGGATCAAACTCTCCAAACTTGATGCAACTTCAATATGAACACGATGAACTACTTCAAACTTCAAAAACTTGGCTCCAAGAATCAAACTTAGCTATGATTGGCTAAGTATGGCTCTGATACCAAACTGACGCAGCGGATTAATCAAACAAAACTTCAATCGATGAAATGTAGCAATCGGTGAGTTGAAGATACCAAAAATGCCCAAGTTCGTTGATCCAAAGATACCGAACTCTAGCTATCTCAAACACGTTGATAGCGCACTATACCGTGTTCAAAGATCTACGATTCTTCGCACGTTGATCTAGCGCACTAGATTCCGTGAATCGGCTTCAACAAACGTGGATTCGAGCGCACTCGAACGACGTAAGTGGAGATAGGAGATTACACTCAACTACCAATTGGTATGAAAGCACAAAGCTAACAAAAGAGAAATTTTATTCAAAATCAACAACCTCAAAAATTACAACACACACGCTATTTATAGAGAATTACAACTCAACACAACAAACAACACCCATCTCTTAGGTCGGCACCGACTCACGACCCATTTTAAGTCGTGACCGACTTAACACTCGCGACTCAACGCTTTTACAACAGACCAAAATACAACCGACTCATCCAAGGTCGTTAACGACCTAACACATTACATCTATGACCGACTCAACTCTTGCCGACTCAACCCCCAAGTCGCACACGACTTAGTACCATACATCTCACACATCCATAGGTCGGTAACGACCTACAATACAACACACATAACCTCTAGGTCGGTAACGACCTAAATACAACACGACTCAACAAGCCCAGCGACTCACGACTCAACCGACTTAACACTGGACGACTCATCTAGGTCGTAGTCCCTCCACCGACTCAAGCCTCCATCAGTTGAACCCTTCTCCCTCTTGATGCTAACTCGGGCACGACTTATGGATAAGTTGTTGAGTCGTGTACGACTCATCAGGTACGAACACCCCACGATCCCCTTGAGTCGTAACCTTGTTTCCTTAACTCGTATGCGACTCAAGTATCTGTTATCTCGTGCCTCCTCTTCTCTCGCCCAATTAGGTCGGAAACGTTCCATGCTCTTGAGTCGTAGACGACTCAAGTCCGATGCCTCATCTCCCTTTTTGTTAAGCCGTAGCTCGTTCCTCCAAGCTTCGTTAGGTCGGAAACGACTCATGCATCTATTAACCCGTGAACGACTCATCAAACACGTATGACTTAAGCCGTTAAGAGATGCATCCCTCTCATATATCTCCTTCAATTGTCTCGTGTACGACTTACGAGTTAAATCCGAAGCTCCTTGACTCGTGCACGACTTAATATGGTCTAATTTCTGAATTCCCATAGGCCTTGCTGCATCAGATATATTATAATTATGGATATGAGTGTGCAGGGGAAAGAGAGCGCTCGATAGGGTGGAAGCACCCAGGGTGATAACATATTCGGTCCTATCCAACAATGAATAGGCCGGTCCTGTGTTGGCAGGAATCGTTAGGTACGATCTTGGTATATTTTTCTAGAGGTGTACCGTGGCGGGCGGTACCCCAGTAGCTCTGTCATTGTATGAAATCCAATATCCACTATGAGCCTGTATGGTTTTAGATGTGCCCAATTATGCTGAAACGTAAGATGCAAGCATTTTAGCTACTTTATAGTTTATTTTCTATAGACACATCATATGATTTTGATATAAAATATTTTAGTTATCGTAAGGTAAAAACCCATTGTATTTATTTGTGGCGTGTTCTAACGAGATACCTATGTTTTCAAAGGATTTTGATAACAGTAATAATTCAATTTGAGTGTGTTTTCTCACGCTGGCTTTCCAGACTGACTCTGGTGTTATTTTATTATAATGCTCGGATCAGACCGAGTATTACAGATTCAGGTTAGGATGTTATGGAGCTCAGGAGATGAGCTGGAGGAGCCTCAGGCGTATTCCAAGTACTTAACTATATTTCATTGTGTATACGCTGTATATTCGGTACATGTGAGGATAAGTTATTATAACTGTTCAGATTGATTATTGATTGTTGTGCTCTGATGATTGTATGTATATTAAAGTTACATTTTCTTTCTAAAGATCTGTTATTATATATTATATTTTGTTCAGCTGCGATTGTGAGATTATATATTATTGTTTTTTGATTCTTCTATCCCCTTCTTTCTCTTAGTTATTCGTCTATTCGTACAATTTGTGTTGAACAAGTGTTATAAAATGTCAGCACAAAGGGTATGGGACGGCGGGCTGCTATAGATTGATTTGGTGGCCATCTTTGATTTGATTATGAGAGTGTGTCTCTAGGTGGGCGATAGTGGCTGTTATGCGTTACCACTAGTCCGGGAGTGCAAACGGTTGAATCCTACCTTAGAATTGCCTCGCGTGCCATGTCGTATGCCTTATCGAGCCCACTACAAGTTTGATTTATGTCGTGCACAATGGAGTGCCCTCTGATAGCCCTCCAATTTATGAAGAATTACAGTACTGTATAGATTACGACATTTATAAAAATGTGCTAAAGGAGATATGGGTAACGCCTTAATGCTATTTTAATACTTTATTTTACTGTAGACATATTATAATAGCGTGTTGTACTATGTATGTGGATAGTTTAACGGATCCTTAGGAGATGAAATCCCAAACATCTCTTAAGTAATTGTACGCACGTTAGACATTGGATAGGAGATGTAAAATACCGTAAATATCTTTGAAGCTGTTACACTCATATTTACTTATTTTAATTGAACTTACTAACATCTTTTAGTTCCGACTCGAATGCTTTGTCTTTTCTTTATGCTCGAGTCAGCCTGAGTATTACAGCATATTGAAGACTATCTTTCTCGAGGACGAAGATGAAGATTTAATATATTATTACCATTTATAATATTTATTCCTGTAACAACCTGGAATTTTGGGTCGCTAAATTTGAACATTTAATTCATATTAAATGTTGAATACGGATTTGCGGGCTGTTACACTTGGTATCAGAGCGAGGTTGGCGACAACCTAGGCTTTGGTGGGGTAATTACTCATTTAATAGAGTCAATAGTACTCTATAATGAGTTGAGCGTATTAATAGATATGAGAGCGTACTTGTTAGTGAATATAAAATTGTTTTTATACTGTGTTGACTTATCGGTTGAGTGTTTATGAATTCTGGTCGGTACGGGAAGTACAACCGTATCGATAGGGGTTTCTAAACTCTTAAACAAGATAAACCGACATAGTATTGTTTTTAAAGTGGGTAAATGAAATAATTTTACCCAAAATTATATTTTGATATAAAAAGGAATAATTTTCTGAAATTATTATATATATATTTGGTTGATTGGGTGCTAATACAATAAGTAAATAAGAATCTAAAAGTTAATCTAAAATGTGAAATAGATCTAACCAAATAAATTTCATGAGTATAATTATATAAAAGAGGGATAACTAAATTTAACCTAAACCAGAATTTGAATTCCGAAAGTTTTAAAACGGATTTTAAATGTATTGAAAATCAAGTTTGGAAATTTAAAATCTTGGTAATGTTTGGAATGTTTTCCAAAGTATTTGAAGATAATAATGGAATATTGTTGTTGGGTAATATGTTGAATGGAACTGTTTTGAAATGAATTTGGGAGAGTAAGAAGCATTGAACTCACTTCAGTCGCTGGAAAATAATCCTGATGATGCTGGCCACATCATTAGAATTCATTTTCGAGTTTCTAAAGTGATGGATTGCTTCCCTAGTACTTGATGATGGTATTGTTTGGATTTGTTGGGTATGCAAGTGGTTTTATAAATTTCAAAGGGAAATTTGTTTTAATACAACCAAGTGTTTTGGAATTGGGAGATTTGATTTGATACCAGGGGTGAATGAGTTATTTATTATTTCAAATGGTTTTGAAATAACAACCGGGTAAAATGAATTCTGGGAAAATTCTAATTAAATAATGTGTAAAGTTGAAATGAATTAACTATTGAACTTATTAAGTAAAGTAGATATTAATAAGAAGTAAGAAATGAAAATTTTAGTCTTGGAATTAAAATTTAATTTGAGTAATTGAAAGTAAATAAAATATATATTGAAGTAAATAGAAAATTTGAATTTAACTTGGACAAGTTCAATAAATTGAACTTAGAATTAATGGATTTGGGGTTAGATTGAAATGTAAGTTAACTTTGAAAATTGTGGGTCATTGTGAAATAGATTGTACCCATAAGTTATTAAGTTGTATACTTATAATTTGAGATTGAGGATTTAAAATTGTGTAAGGGATTAAATTGAAAGAAGATCTGTATCCTTAAGAATTTAGTGATACATATATATATGTAAGATCTGAAATTGTGATTATAAGATGTAGATGGATTGAAATGAGCAATATGAGCTTTAAAATAAATAAGTTGGTGAATTTATAAATAGAAAGTGAGATTATAATCACAAATGGGAAATAGTTGAATAGTATGGTGAGCCCAAACTAGACTCAAATGAGATGTGAATTGAGATAAGGTAAAGTGAGATATAAAGGAAGTGAATGAACTTAAATTAGTAAACAAGTTTTGAACTTGTATACGGAGAATTAAAATTGAGAATTTGAAATTGAATTAAATCTAAATGAATTAAAATTAGATTGAATTGGATTTAACTTCAATCGAATGGAATTGAGATGGAATTGGATTTAATTAAAAAAAAGATTCAATTGTGTGGTGAATAAATATGAATTGGAATTAAATTGATTTAGATATAAAGGTGAAATGTAAAATTGCTTATAATTGCACAAAGAAGTTCATATTCTTAAGTTGTTAAGTGTTATAATTTAAATTTGTGATTATAAAATGGACATTGACTTAAGTAAACAATCTAAACTCTTGAATAGAAGTGAAATTGTAATTCATTAATGGAAAGAGTTGAATGGTGTGGAATATCCTAAACTTAACCATTAATGAAATGTAAAGTCTAATGAAGCAAAGTGAGAATAAAAATGTGGGTGTTCTTAAGTTAACCAATAAGTCTTGGACTTATATGGGGAAAATGGAAAATTGTTTGATAATGAAATTGAAATTAAATTCCAGTTGTGTAATAAATAATATTGAATGGAGTTCAATCCTTATATGAGGGGTAAAAGAAGTGGGATGAATTTAATTTGGCTAAACAAAATTTAAGGAAACTTAAATTAAATTTGGATAAGGATCCAATGGGAAGGAAATTTAATTTAGTTGGAATGATGTGACTGAAATAAATGCATACTCAACTAAATCCAAAATAATTGTTAAAAATAAATTTTGTATAAGCTAAATTAAATGGAAATTGTATGGTAATGAATAGAATTTTGATAAATGGTCAAAATGGGAAGGTGGATAAAAATTCAATTGTGGTATGGGATTTAAATTTGTGGTAACAAATATTGAAGAGTGGATGAGAAATGGAATTAGATTATAATGGTAATAGTTTGAAGCATAAATAAGTTCAAAAGAATGAAATAATGTAAAGTAGTTTCTTTGCTAATAAAATAAATCTAAAATGGATTGCATAAATAAGCAAAGTGCATTAAAATTTGTAAGTGGATTGAAATTGAATTGGATGTTAATCAAATGAAAATAAAATAAAATTGATATAAGAAGATAATGGAGATATTGTGAAAGAACTTAAGCAAATTGAAAGGAAAACTAAATGGTTGGGAATGAGCTTTATTAAGTAATCTTGGAATGAAATTTGTTAAATAATCAAAATTGATTGAGTTGAGATTAACATAATATTAAATAATAGTAGTAGTAATAATAAGAATAATAAAATAATAAAGATAAACTTAGGAGGAATAATTAATTTGAAAGGTGAGAATAAGGAGTTGATTTAAAAATGCGCAAGAAAAGAAGAATATTGGGTTGTGAATAACTCCAAATGGAATAAGAATGCTTGGATTGCGAACTATGCAGAATTGAATAAAATTAATAAAAATCAAAACTGAAATTAAATTTAAATGGTTATAAGCTTAAGTGAATTAGAATCTAATTAAAAGAGTTTGTAAATGAAATTGACATTTGAATAATGGAAAATGGATTGGAAGCTATTTAGTGGGCTTGTATATAAATGCAGGCTAATTAAAAAGAAAAGTAAATGGATTAAAGGCACATATACATAATATTGAAGTGAATATGGTTTGGTGGTAGTAATTACAAATTGAGAATGGTAAACCTGTATGAAAATCATTTGGGTGAAATGAAATGGAGTTTGGCATTAGAAATGAACCTTGTGCATGTTAAAATATGATTTACTCATGAGATCATACAAAGTTGTTGAATGGATTATGAACTTGATATGTTGACTTACATTATATTAGAAATGTTGTTATAATGTTTAAATCTTTGAAAACTAATGTGTTTGTTGAGTATAGTACAGGTATAGAAGGCATTCGAGAGAGTTGGAGCGCGTATATGTGTAATATTAGCCGCATGCTTCTAAAATTTGCTAAAAAGGTACGCCTACGCAAATATAATTGGAAAATGATATATATATTGTGATATATTTTGGTTTCCGACCGTGTGGGTCGTTGTATATATATTTCTTTGTATCGCAATATCGCGAAAGCTCCTCCGTACAGGGGAGACTGCCAAAATTTTCCGGAAATTTTGGGAGTTAGAAAATTTTTGTGAGTTTTGAAAATTTGTAATTAACTTGGAAAGTTATAAGTAAAAAAATTAAAGACGTAGAGTAAATGAAGCAAATGAGTTTGGGAATTGAGCTAAAGGATTTTGGGAAGAGTATATAAGTTGTAATTAGAGAAGTTTGGGTTAAGTTAATGAGTGTAGGAACATTCTTCTACCTTAGCAAATTTCGGGGACGAAATTTTTATAAGAGGGGAGGAATGTAACAACCCGGAATTTTGGGTCGCTAAATTTGAACATTTAATTCATATTAAATGTTGAATACGGATTTGAAATTTTTTTTTTTTAGGTAACTATTTATAAATTAGTAATAGTAAAGTAATTATTCTTTTACAAATGGATGTGTTTAAAAAAAACTAGTTTTTACCTAAGTTATTGAAATTAGTATTTACCTTTTTAAAACTTTACTTATAAGTTAGTTTGAACTAAAACCCTTATTTACATTCAAGATTTATATCCTAATAAATGGTTTTATTTTAAATATTTTGAAATTTTATTTTGAGTAAATAACTAGTAGTAAATTTACCTATTTTAAAGTATATATTCAGAATAAAGTATTTTAACTAATTTACATTCAACTTGTTTCGAACTTGGTTATTTCCAATGGAAATATATGGTAAAGGATTTACATTGTAAAGGAAAGAGCTTTGGAAATTGTTTTTCAAATGAGTTGGAAAATTGGGAAATATATCTTTTAAAGATATTCGAGGCAAATAAATAATATGGAATATTATTTGTTGTGTGATGGATGCTTATGGATGTTTATAAATATAAATTGATACTTAAATCACCGACTATCAATATTGAACAAATGCGTTGATCGTTTCGAAGAGACCGGGATCGAGATTTATTTCTCGAAAACCACTTCGATCCTGTTTGTACGTTTCGTGCGAAAAACGTGTTCGGAGTCGAAGATGGAGCAGTGAAGTACAAGGGCTAGTCGCTACTAATCCTGAGGATATTTCCAAAATGGATGTAGTAGGAGTAGTGCCTTCGGTTCCGTTCGAACCCGGGACGGACTTGTATGGACGAATGCTTGCGAAACATCGTCAGGCGGACGATGGGCATTCTAAGTGAAAACGTTCTAAAGGTAACGTTTAGCCTCAAGCCTCATCAAATGGGAATGACTGAAAATCAGGGGATATGCAGCAAGGTTAGGTGGGTCATGCCCAAGCAGGACAAGATATTTCCCCTGTCTAGATGTCCCTTATATATTTTTCGGCTTAGTGGGTGGTTGGTCGCGCCAACCACGGGGTTTATCTTGTTCGGGACTGTTCAGTAAGGAATGGTTCCGGCCTTGTGTTGCAGGGGATGAAGGGAGTAGTCCTCGGTACGATGATCTAGGCCCCGTACTGTGACAGGTGGTACCCCAGTGCCTAGTCATTGTTGGAAATCCATTTTCCCTACGAGCCTTGTACGAGTTTTGTTTGTATTACCCACTTCGGTGGCTAGTAGCTGGAATTTAATAGATGTAACAATTTCGGCTATTTTATAAGTATTTGTAAATAGACCTTATTATAATATCAGAGGATTTCTATAAAAAGTGTTTTAGCTATCGTAAGGTAAAAACCCGACATGTTTATTTGTGGCGTGGTCTTACGAGATGCTTTTGTTTTCAAAGGATTTTTGAAACTTTAATAATCAATTTGGATGCATTATTATCAGCTGGTATTCCAGACTGACTCGGGTGTTATTTCATTATAATGCTCGGGTCAGACCGAGTATTTTTTGTTCAGGACAGGATGCTATGGAGCAGGAGAGGAGCTGGAGTCCGAGACGTATTATACGTACTACTATATACATATTCCGCAGCTGTGATTGTATGGTATGTCTGATTTGCATTGGTTGATGTATGAGATACTCTGATGATATGATGTATAAAACAGTGATAGATTTCATTTTTGTGTAAAGTTTTATATTTACTATTATATTTTATTCCGCTGCGACTGTGAGATTCTGATATTGTTTAGTTTCTTCTTCTTCTATCTCTTCTTCTTTAACCCTAATGGTTCGTATTCTGTGCCACTTGAGTTAATAGAGGTAGAATAGTGTTGATTCAAGGGGTACGGATTTGCGGGCTGTTACAATTCCACTACGTCATGTTGTTCCACTGTATTATTTATTTATTCCTGCTATATGTATAACTCATATTGTATTGTAAATGTGTAATCAAATGTTATTTGTAAAACAGCTTCATGAACTGTTTATTTGATTATTATATTTTGTCATTCCGCTGTGAGATTCTGTGTTTTGTTTTTTCTTTCTTTTCTCTTATTTTCTTATTTACCCCATTAACAATCCTCCCTTTTGAATGGTTTGAGTTGACATGTGCGGTTTATTGTCGATTTAAACCGTCCAAAAAGATGGATCGTTACAATTGGTATCAGAGCTTCGGTTTAGCGATAACCTTAGCTTTGTTGGGTTTGACTCATTAGAGATAGGGTAGGAATACCCTAGAATGAGTTGTTTGAACATGTGTGTGTATGTGTATATATATTCGAAAGCGTACATGTTACTGTCATAAAATGTTTTTATATTGTATTTATTTGTTCTGTTTAGTATTTATAAATCTGGTCGGTACATAAGATGCTATGGCATCAATAGGAATTTCTAAACACTTAATAGGGCAGACCGACATAATATTATTTTTGAAATATAAGTAAATGAAATAATTTTACCTAGTAGTATATTTTGTATATACAAGAATAATTTTATAATTAGATATAGTTGTATGTGATATGTTTGTTTGTTAGATAGTGAAATTTTATAAATTTTAGTTGCAAAATAAGATTTACAAATAAAATGAATTTAATTCGAAATTTGAGAATTTAAGTTCTAGGGTTTTGAAATTTGTTTTCAAAGGATTTTTGGAAGATAATATTAGTATATTTGGAAGTATTTTTGGATATAAATATTTTCAATGTGATTTGAAAGGAAAGTTTTAAAAGAATTTTTAAAACGAAATAAGTTCTGTATTCCCCTCTCTTGTCGTTTTGAAAATAATTTCGGTGATGACCGCGGCATCATCGACTTTCATTTTCTACTTTCTAAATGGGAAGACCACTGTAGTAATTTTTCTACGCATTATTTTGATAAACAAATTTTAGTTTCTTAAGTAGGATTTGATATATAAATGGCATGAATATTTATATTATTTCAAATGATTTGAAATGAACGCGGTAATTTAGTTCTTAAGTTCCTGTAAATTAATGATTTTCAGTTTAGAAATAAAGTGAAATTTTAATAGTTGGAAACTTTTAAAATGAGAAAAATATAAATTAAGAGTTAAGTGATTAATTAAGTGTAAAGAAATTGAAGATTTGTCACTTGTAAATATAAGGGTAATGAAATTGGAAGATTATTAAATACTTTTGCTAACTAAAATGAATAAGATAAATTTGTATAATATTCAATTTTCATTCTTAAAAATATGGATATAGCTTACCAGAAATATTTGAAAGTTGAAATGTTAATAGGAATATGTAATAGAATATTATACAAGTAAAAGCTTAATGATAGAAATGCCTCAAAATGAACATATGTTTATAAATAAAAGAGTAAAGATGTTACTAGAATATTATGAACTTAAGTTATGTTTTGAGGTGATTTATAATTAAATTGAGTAGTTAAAAGGGAATACTATTTAAGTAAATAATTATAAACTTAAAAGAAATGATTCATTAATGCATATAAATATAAAATTAAAATTAAGCTAATGAATGTGAATTTAAGAGTTAAGAAACTTAAGGATGAATTTATCCACTAATGAATATTAATATTTAATGGAAAGCAAGTATATAATTTAATGATAAATGTGAATTAGACTGCAATAAAATGTATGTAATACTTAAATAAAGAAAATTCATTGATTACTTTAAATATTGAATGGAAAGAAATTTATGTAAGTAAATGAATGTAAATAAATAAAAGATGATTAAAATAAGTGAAAAGTGAATAACATGAAAAGAAACCAATCGAATAAACTTAAATAATATTAAATTTTGTATTGTTTGGCTTATGGAAAGTTTAGGAAAGGATACTTCAAATTGTTTAAGGTTGTATGTATAATCTATTAAGTAATTGTCTAAAGCTGTTGAGCGTAAGGTACACTTGATAACTTATTCATCACCCTTGTACGATGAAAAGTTTCTGAACCTAAACAAACCATTAGTTTTTGGTTGCTATGGATGTATGGTTGATTTCTTTGTTGCATGTGATGGTCGTGCTGTTTTGTTTGCATATGTTTCGTGTTGATTTGCTTTTGTTACTAATTGAAACAATTAAATATTTCTCTTGTACATAATTCTCACTATTTTGGATTATATAAGTGGAATACAGGTTTTGGAAGCAATAGCTACTACTATAGGTTTCTTAAATAAAGGGTTTTGTCCGACAAATATGTACGTTTTCGGATTATGGTTTTACAACGATATTTTTATTGTTTTCCAATGGTTGGGATATTTTATTATTGAAATATATATGTATATATATATTGTAATTATTGATATTATTACTTTTCTGGACCAAACCGCGCAAAGGAGACTATCGAAATTTTTCGCGAATTTAGGACTTCGAATTTTTTTTTTGTGAAAGTGAAAATATTTTCAAACTTCTACCAAACTTCAATGTGAAGATTTAATTGTTTATAAATTGGTACATTTTATTTAAAATACTTAATTATGTAAATTTAAAGTGTTTATAAATTAATTATTTTGAACAAAATTTTATCAAATTCTTCATCCCTTCTTGTTCCTTTTTGAGGACGGAATGTTTTGAGTTGCGGAGAATGTAACGACTCGTAAATTTTGATAATTAAAACTATTAAATTTAATAAGATTTTGAAATTTAATATTACAAGAAATTAAAATATAATTTATTAGTGAGAAAAATAATTAGAATATGATTTAATTATGTCGTTAGAATGGTATTGACAATTATTTTATTGTGATTTCAATCAATTGAGTTAGTTTTAAAGTTAATTTGGTTATAATTGTAAATAAAGAACTAAATTGGTAATTAATGGAATTAATTAAATTGAAATATTATAATTAATGTGGTAAAAGATAATAACTGTAGAATATGAAGGTAATAAAATGTAAACTAATGTTAATTATATTCTTAAAGTAATGGTTGATTCAATAATAAGAGTGTAAATTGGAAATTTTTTATTGGAATTTAAAATTTTGTTAATTGGAAATTTATTACAATTGCAATTGAACTTTGAAATTGATGCAATGTATAAATATTGAAATTAACATGGGAATGTTTATTTTAAAAATTATTAATTTATATGTAATCAAGAATGATGAAAACGGTTAACTTTTGAATTTTTATTTAAAAGTGATGTAAACTAATTTATTTATAATTTATTAATTGAAGTGAAGAATAGCCTTTTTTGCCACTGTCTTGGATTTCGATGAAACCAGTTTCATCGGATCCGTAACAGCGAAATATTATACAAATTCAAGTTTCGTAGCGATCAGACCTATCGTTTGATCGTGCGAGCTCGAAATGCGTAGAAATCAGTTTAATGAATTCAATTAAAATAAGCTGATTTTAAAAGCTAACTTCTGTATACAATAGAATTTGAGTTTGAAACAAGTTCCATTGAGTTTAAAAATATCAAAACCTATATTTTGAAATACTGGATGACTCACTTTCGTTTTGGAAATGGAACGGGCTTTTCGGGTTCGCGTAATCGTTTTGACTAATTCAATATGTTCTGTTTGTTCTTATCCATCTATCTATATAAATGGATTTTGTTACTCTAACCCTATCTGTTTCTTTTTCATTATTTCTATACGTACATCTCATTCTCAAATGACAGAACATCAAATCTAATTACCATGTCCAAAACTCTAATTTCAATTTCAAAATCAATTTCAAAATTTAAACTCTCCAAACCTATCATATTATATATCATTGGAAAGCTCTCGACGAGCGCAATATAAATATAAAATTTGTTTTTTTACAATCGAACATGGTTTGGCCAGAAATTGGCGATCTTTCTCTGTCGTCCATTTCTAGGTTTTCGATCCAACGGTGGATTTGCGACGATTCATCGATCGAGAAGTTGTAGAGCATAGAGAAGGTCGAGTGGAGGAAATCCATGTAGTTAGAATGTCGAAATGGCTTCTCCATTCACCAAAAAATCTCGATCTAGGGCGCGGCGGCACGAGGTGCCTGGAGGCTTTTCGGTGGTTGTGAGTTTCCAAGAGGGGCGGCCTGACAAGGGTAACTCGATGGTGGCCTCTGATCGCATTGAAGCTTGACGTGGTGGCAAAGAAAATTGCAAGAAGAGTAGCGGCTAGAAGCTTGGTCGCTCGCGTATTTTCTGGAGGGAGCGAGGGTTTAGGTGACGTGTTCTTTCTTTTTTACTAATTAATTATTATTTCAAAATTCTAACGTTGTAAATCAAATAACTTTTGCATATGATCTCGGATTCATGTGCGATTTCCTCCGTTGCGATCGTATTGAAATTACGGATATTATGGAACTGGTTTGGTTGGATTCTAAGACTATTCAAATTTGGTTATTTATTTGGATTTTAAATCAACTGTAAATGTAACAACCCGGATTTTAGTCGTTGATTTTGAATATTTAATTTATTTTAAATGTTGAATTTGAAATATTATTTGATTTTGAATATGGAAATTTTGGTTGAATTGGAAAATCTAAATTAAATTTCAAATATAACCATTATCGTAATTCAGGAATAGTGAATTTAATATTCCAATTGTCTGGATAATTGAATTTGAGTTGGAAATGAATCGAAAATGATTTCTAATGTTGACAAAAATTCAATTTGAATTAGAATGGAGTTAGGGAACTTTTAATATTGAATTTAAGGTTAATTTACATAAATTGGAAATTTTAATAATTAACTAACGCGTAAGAATAGTCATTTTTGACACTGTCTTGGATTTCGACGAAACCAGTCTCATTGGATTCATAATAGTGAGTTATTATAGAATTTCAAATTTCGCGTCAATCGGATTTACGGTTTGGTCGTGCGAAGCTGAAACGTGTGAAAATCTATTTAAGTGAAATTTAATTAAAATAAGTCGATTCGAAAACATATCTTCCAAATACGAAGGAATTGACTTCCGATATATATTGCATTGTGTTTGGAATAGGGGTAAAATATTAGAAACGTCTGGCGGCACGCTTCGTTTGGAGTCTAGAAAATTTTCGAATGAATAGTGTTTTAGGACATTACCAAAAATATAGGACCATACCCTTCAATACCCTAGAGCATTAACCCTAGCCGCCTCTAACAGTTTTAATGGCCAGTTTCTTACCCAACTTTCTTTCCTTCGATCTCCAAACCCACGCACCTCTACGAGAAACTTTCAACTATAAAAAGGAAGAGCACATCGAGATCTCTCTATCCAACGGTGGTGATTGAATTTGGTGGAGTGTCGAGGCTAAAAAATTGTCGTGTTCATCTGCGTTCAAGCACGAATTTCTAAGCACGGGTGGCGACTTGGCGGTGCGGTCGGAGGCCTGTGATGGAGCTCGGGATGAGCTTTTGATTGGTGGTCTTGGATCGTGTTCTAGGCGATCATAGGTGGTGCATAAATTGATGGGAAACTGGTAGCCATGGGTTCTTGAACGTGAACGATGGGTTTCACGCATGAGGAAGAATTGGAAGTACACGACCGTGATTTGATCTAATTTAAAATGTGCAGCTAGGATTGTTAAGGTTATTAAAAATAAAAATAAAAGTTGTAAATATATTATATAATAATTTGTGCAAACCTTAAAATGTCATAACTTGTTCATACGAAGTCGAAATTGGACGGAAGAAGCGGCGGTGGGTTCATATCTGATAATACTAAGCAATGGAGCTGGATTGGGATTTATTTGAGCTAGTGAAAGTTTTGGATAAAATTAAACTTTGGTTTAATTTAAATTGAAATAAATCGCTATCGCGACGACTACAAGCAAGGTGAGTAAATCTCACTCATTTTTGGATTGCTAGTTTAATTTTGAAATGTTGAAAATTTAGTTATTGGTTGGTTGGATGATTTGATAATTATTATTATCAGTTGGATGTTTTAGTATATATAGTAATATATATTAGTAGTTGGATTGTTTATTTCCGCCAATTGGAGCGGATAAGACCCTATGCACCCCGCATAATAGCGGATGACCCTATATTATCGCGATATCCCGCCTCAAAGTGAGATTGGTGTTTTTATGCTGTATTAGCATCTGTGGATGAAGAAAAACAGGTTTGAGGGATCCAACTAGATTCCTCAAAATGTTTATTTTAAATTTCATATATAATGATACATGACGTGTTAGAATAATCTGTTATAGATTATTGCTGTGATTGAATAAGTGGATGCTAAAGTAGCATGGGTCTGAATTTTGGAATTTTGAATACCATAATGTTATTTTTGGAATTTAAAAGGAGATTTTAGATATAAAAATATTTATATCGATGTTTGTATTATTTTAAAAGAAATTGATTTGGATAAAACGATAAATTGATTTTCGGGTTGTACTTAAATATTCGAAAAAATGTATTAGAGATTTAAAAATAATTTATATAGAAGATTTTTTTAAAAAAACGATGGATTTTTAAATGATACTTCTGAAAAATATGAAGAGAGGTTGAAATCGATATTAAAAATAGATTTTTGGAATAAATGAAGTTTATTAAAAAACGAATTTATAAAATGAGATTTTATAAATGAAATTAGTTTATAAACAAGTGGAAACTCAAAGGTGTTTATATATTCATAATGATCTTTATAAATAAGGGTAAAACGATATCAGTTGATAAATTGGGAATACAAATTCGTAGGGTGAATTTATGTCAGAATATGAAAATCGGTTTGAGGAAAAGTAGTGACTTCTATTTTTGAAATATGAGAATGGAAATGAAATCAACATGTAGTGAATCAAGAGGGATTTATAAATTGAAATTGGACATTGGAATTTTTTTTTTAAAATTTGTTCGAGAAGTTAAATTGTTTCAAAAGAGAATTTTTTATATATTCAACCTATGTAATTTAAAGCTGCTTTAGTAATAAAATACTTCGGAAATTGATTTTTCAGATATTTAATATTAATTGAAATAAATTTCAAATTTTTATAATAAGCTTCGTAAAATTAATTTTTTATTTGAAAATAAAATAGAGAATGAAGTATCAGTTTTTATTTAGGTATTTTAAAATTTTAAATAATTACTTGAACGTGTTTAAAAAAAATAAATTATCATTCTTTAAAAATACTTATTATACATATATATAGAGTGTTGAAAATGATTTGAATTTATTTGTAACCTCTCTCGAGATGTGGAAACAGATACGATTTTTAGAAGTTCTAAATGGATAGACGAGATTATACATGAGTATAATCGGCTTTAGAAAATGCAAAGGGATTGATTTAAATTCCGAAAACGTCGGAGATAGGATAAGAAAACTCCTAAGTATTGATATTAGAAATGATTTCGGAAAAATGGATTACTATTTTTCTAAGTGAGAAAATGACGGTTTTTGAAAATATTTAGAGATGAAGGATTTATATCGAGATATTTTCTAAGTAATGGATTATAAGTCGAAGCTTGAAATATTTCACTAAGTGTTGAAGTGAGGTAAGGGTAGAGATATCCTCTTACGGATACGAGTATTCAAAATGTTTTCAAATATTGATAAATTTGAAGGAGATTTGAATGTATATCTTTGTAAGAATATTTTGAAATGAATGTTTTAAAGAAACAATGGCCTAGGGACTGCTTATGGATGTTATTTGATAGTTAAATAACCGACTATCAATATTAGCCAATTTCGTTAATCGTTTTGAAGAAACCGGGATCGTGCTTCATTACAGCGTGATAGGGGGTTCTTGCTTTGTGTTTGGTGGCCAGCAGGAAACTCTTACCCCTACATGTTCTAGAGTGGTTGGTTGCAGTCGAGAGGCTAGCCGTAAAAGTAAATTCGACGTACCAATGTATGCCACAACGGAAGGTGGCCGCTACTGGGATGGTTGAAAAGCCTAATGTTCGTTACAGTTGGTATCAGAGCTGAAGGTTAAGTGAGAACCTTGGCTTTGCTGGGAATTACTCATTAGAAATAGGGTCAGTAGTACCCTAGAATGAGTTGAGAGTGTTAATAGATATGAGCACCTATTTGTTAATGAATATAAAATGGTTTTATATTATGTTGATTAATTTGTTGAATGATATATAAATTCTGGTCGAGTAGTGGGACGCCATGACATCAATAAGGGTTTCTAAACACTTGAATAGAGTAAGTCGACACAATATGGTTTTGGGAGTGGGTAAGTGAAATAATTTTACCCAAATTATATTTTGATATAAAAGAAATAATTTTCTAAAATTATTATAGTATATTGGTGTGTTTGGTTATTATTATATAATCAAAAAAAAGTTAAAAAATTGGAAATGGTTTATTAAAACCAAATTAGATGGTATAAGAATGAATTATACGAATGAGTTAAAAACTGAAAATGGATTCAAACATGAATTAGGAAAATTAAATCCCGAAGATTTTTGGAACGGTTTTCCAAGGCATTTTGAAATAAATAATGGTGATATTATTTTTGGATTAGAAAATGCTTTAAATTGGATTTAAAAATGTATATTGGAAGTAATGAAGCACTGAACTCAGTTCAGTCGTTGGAAAATAATTCTGATGATAACGGTCGTATAATCAATATTCATTTTCAAGTTTCTAAGTGACGGATTGCTACCAGGATTGTTTGATATGGATATTTTTGGGAAAACAAGTATTGTTTTGGAAATTCCAAAAGGAATTGTTTTGGAAAAAAATCAGGTTGATTTTGAAAATCCAAGGAAAGGTTTGTTAAACCAAAGAGAGAGAGAGAGAGAGAGAGAGTGTGTGTATGTATGTATATATTTGATTTCAAAGTGATTTGAAATAAATAACGGGTTTTTGAATTTTGAAATCCTTATAAATGTTCTAGAAATATCAAAAAATAAGTTTTGAACTTATAAATGGTGAATGATTTTAAAGAAAACTATGGAAATTGAACTTAGGAAATGAATTTTAACATGAGTAAGTTAAAATGAATAAAATTTAACTTAAGCTAAGTCAAATAAAATTGGATTGAAATGGTATCGATTGGGATTGAGATATAAAATTAAACGGAATTCAACTTAAGTTAAGTTGAATGAATTAAATTTTGGAAATTTAACTGATGGTGATTTAAATGAATTTAATGGAATAAATTAGTGAAATGGTGAGTTAGCTCAAGCAAAGTTAAATGGAATAAATTGGTGAAGTGGACTAATGAAATGAATTAAATTGAAAATGAATAAGTGAATGGAACAAATAAATATAAGTAAGGAAGTGTGGAAAATTTTTAAGTCGGAATGAACTTCTTACTTGATAAAATTCAAATGAGTTGTGAGAAATCAAAATTTAACTTATGCAAGTTAAATGAAAATTGAATGGAATATATAAGCTTGGATTGTAAAGTGACTAAATAACACTACGCCATAGATGACCTTCTACAACATTTTTGCAAGGTGTTGCTAACTAAAATGTTGCGACAGCTATAAAATTTTGGTCCTACTGCAACGTTGTATTTTTGGTGTTACCTTAGCCATAAAAATGTGTTGCTCTAGCTAAACAAGTGTAACACGATGCAACATTTTTATATAGTGTTGCCATAGATATATTCTAATTAAAAAAAATTAAAATTTTTTTACACCTCAGCGATCCACACCACCATTTAAAACAAAATCTCAACCATCGATTCACACCATCGATCCACACCTTACCAATTTCCATTTCCTGCTTTACTTTTCTTTCTCATTCCTCTCTCTGTGAAAATTAGGGCACGCGATTTTTCTTTCTCGTTCCTCTCTGTGAAAACTAGGGCACGCGATTCCAGTTGCTTTGATGCTCTAATTGATCGAATCTAGTGTAAGAAACGTTCCTGGTAGCTTGCTCCTTCATTCTCCTTGATTGATTGCTCGAATTGCTTTGACTTCGTCGTCGGGTGCGATGTGATATTATTTGGTATGTTTTATGCCTTCTGGTTTACTTGATTATTCTCAATTTTGGTTACACTCGCACGCTTTTGCCGATGATGAATTGGGATTTATTTATAGGCTTTATTTCCTATAATCTCGAGTTTAATCTTTCTGTTGGACTTTGAGAAATCTGGTATGTTGGATTGCGATGATGTATTGGTATGTTGGATTTTGGTCCACTGGCTTGATTTTGCTTTGCCGATGATGAATTGCGATGTGATATTATTTGGTATGTTGGATTTTGGTTCACTAGCTTGTTTTTGATTTCTGATCTGAGCTTGTTAGCTCCTTCTGCTGCATTTGTTAAAGCAGAACTTGAACCTTTGTTAAACTTGTTCACATACCTTTGTACCTTGCTGCATTTGTTAAACCAGAACTTGAAGTATTTGTATTCTGCTGTCCTCTTGAAAACTGCTTCACTTGAAAACTTCTACATTTTTGAAAATCAGAACTTTGAAGGTGATCTTTGGTTTTATTAAACTGTTGACTAATCTGAACATTGAGTTTTGGTTTCCACGATATATACAAACATATGTGTGTTGAGCTTTGTTGGTTTTGCTTGGTCTGGACTGAACTAGTACCATGCTAACCTTGTTCTTTAACATGAACTAATGCTCCAAGTCCTCTGTATATCATATTACTGCCTATGTTTCTCTTGTACATGCCTGATGCATTCACTGTTTTTGCTTGATGGGCTGCCTATGTGTACTGCTGTGTTTCTTGCACTAGCTTGTCTACATTTTGCTGAACCTGGTTCTTGTTTATTTTGTTGGTTGCTTGGCCCTGAGTTGAATCCAGTCGATGACTCGGGTTTGACCTTGTGCCGTGTCCATTTTTTTTGGCTTGTCTACATATCTGGCTGCACTTGAGTATGAACTTGCACTTGAGTAGTTGCACTTGAGTAGTTTCTTGTACCAAGCCTTATGATGCATGTATGTTCATCCATGTACATGCATTTCTTGGTCATGTTATGTTGCTTGCTGTGTTAAGTACTACTTTGTGCACTTGGCTTCTCCTTTGTGCATTTTTGCCTGAACTGTTGCTTGCTGTCTTCCATACTGTCTTGTATCCATGTGTTGCATTCATGTTTGGCTTATGCACTTGTGAACAGCTGACTTGTGCATTCACAAGTTGTCCGTGCAAATATTTGGTCCCTGTCAGAAAAAAATATGAAAAGAAACAACCCAAATACCTGAGGCAAATAATATAACAAAAATATTTTCATTTTCTGTTCGAGTTAAATATTATTTTCCAGATTACTGCTTTTGAATTATATGTGACAGATGTTGAAGACTGGACAGCTGGATACAAGCTTGAAGACAGAGTCAAATCAAATGTGCTTGAGCTTGAAGACTGGACCCGCTACTCGGCTCGCCTTCGGCTCGGCACTCGGCTCGTCATATATTTGTCAGTGTCTGTGTCTGTATAAATTGAAACTGCATATGTAATGAGTGAACTGAGTGATGTAGTGAGGAATATCTGTATATGTGAATATCAGTGTTATATATCATTGAATTGTAAAATAGTGGAGTCAGGAATTTGTACTATTTCAAATGTTGAAATAAAATATTTATTTAAATAAATTACTTTTTGAATATCAAATTCTGTGCAATAGCATTTTATTAAATAAATATTTATTTCTATTAAAAAATCAAATATGCTCTACATTGTGGGCCCCACAAATTCAGAAAGTTAATATCTATAGCAACATTTTGGAATGTTGCTACAGACACATATGGATGTTGCTATAGACCCAAATAGGGTTCTATTGCAACAATATTACTTATGTTACATTAGATAGTCAAAATGTTGCCTTTGAGGTCTAAGGCAACGGCAAAAATTGCATCACCCGAAAAGTGTTGCCATAGACCTATGGCAACATTTTTTGGGCCTGACCCAACATTTTTTTTGTGTTGCAGAAGGCCATTTATGGCGTAGTGTAACTATAATTTATAAAAATTTGAGTGGAATAAATATATATTTAAGCTATAAGTGATGTAAATCTTGAGTAAATAATAAAATGTGGATATACTTGAGTATGGAATTGATGGGAATGTGAAAAATAAGTTGTGAAACTTATAAAATTGAAACTGGAATAGAACAACCAAAATAAAAATGGTGTGACATTTTAAGGTGAAGAAATTAAATCCAAATTTGAATTATAAAATAAAAATTAAACTCAAGTAAATTAAATAGAGTGATTTTTAGGATAAAAATCTAATTGTGAAATGGAAAATGGAATTAACTTGAATATTAGAATTGAAACTTGAGTTATAAAGATAATTCGACTTAAAAGTAAGCAAATTAAATATATTTTGAAATGTCGTCGAATAAAATGGAAAGGGTTTGAAATGGTGATAACTTGAGTTATAAACAAAATTTAATTTAAGCGTAAATAAATCGTATATGGCCGTGGGTGTCGTTTAAATATATTCGAGGTTGAAATTAAAATTTGAAGTGGATTGAGTGAATGAACTAATTATATTAATTAGTAAATGGAATGGAATTTGTTTGAATAAGAATCAATCTAAAATGAAAATAGGATTTGGTTGCAAGTGTAATAAACTTAAGTTATAGAGTTGAAATAATTTGAAATAAATGAATTAACTTGAGTTAATATTTTTGATGGTAGCTTGGCTCTTTGTGAAATGATTATTTATGAGTAGCATGGAATGATTCCGAGCCAAATAAAATGAATTTGAATATAATGAATGTGGATATGAATGGTTTATAACTAAATTGATTGAGAATATTTTTGGAATGGAATAGAATTAAATATAAATTGATTTGGAATTAATTTGAAATAGCTTTAAACTGAAATGGTTATTTTATTAAATGAATATCGTCAAATTTGCATAAAAAAATTATCGTTTGACGTAAACGGAAGTGAATAAAATTCTACAAATTAATAAAGAGTGAATAAATGGATATGAATTTGTTGGTATAAATATGGATTGAATGCAAGTAATTGGGTTGTTAATCATTTCAAATTGAATGAAATGGTATATGAATCGATTGAAAGTAATTAAATTAGCATCGGTACCTTATAATTGCTTATGATTATAGGTTAGAATGCATTGTTTATAAAATTTATGTGTTTAACCAGCTAAATAAATGGAGTGTTATTAAAATTTCATGTTTTGTTACTTACGTGTTTAAAATTGAGTAAGTACAGGTACATGGAGCGGTTTTGCTTGAGTTTGATTGCGCAAATTGGACATAAAATAAGCCACTCACTTAAAAATGCTAATATAAGGTACGTTTTTGGATTAAATACCGTAAAGTATAAATATTGATATATATTTTGTTTTCCGACCATGTGGGTCATTGTATATATTTTTATCTCCCTTTTCATATTGCAAAAGTCTCTCCGTACAATGGAGATTCTGCCAATTTTTTTTGGAAATTTATGATGTTAGAAAATTTTTGAAATTTTTTTGTTAACTTAAAAGGGTTGATTTTTGAATTGAAATTGAATGAAAGGGTTTTGAATCAAAAGTGGAAACTAAATGTTGGGATAAAAACTAAAAGGTTTAGAAAAGTGAATATCAAGTTTAACTAAGTGAGTTTTAATAAGTTATTGGGTTTGGATTATTCGTCCTACCTTATCAATTTCGAAGATGAAATTGTTTTAAGGGGGAAGGAATGTAAAGACCAAATTTTAGTCGTTGATTTTGAACATTTAATTTATTTTAAATGTTGAATTTGATATATTATTTTATTTTGTATACGGAAAATTTGGTTGAATTGGAAAATCTGAATTAAATTTCAAATATCACCATTTATCGTAATTTGGGAATAGTGAATTTAATATTCGAATTGTGTGGATAATTGAATTTGAATTGGATATGAAAAAAGATTTCTAATGTTGATATAAATTCTATTTGAATTAGAATGGAGTTAGGAAACTTTTAATATTGAATTAAAAGTTAATTTACAGAAATTGGAAATTTTAATAATTCACTAACGCGTAAAAATGGTCATTTTTGACACTATCTCAGATTTAGACGAAACTAGTTTCATTGGATCCGTAATAGTGAGTTATTATAAGATTTCAAATTTCACGTCAATCGGATTTACGGTTTGGTCGTGCGAAGCTGAAACGTGTGGAAATCTATTTAAGTGAAATTTAATTAAAATAAGTCGATTCGAAAATCCATCTTCCAAATACGGTGGAATTAGCTCCCGATATATATTCTATTGTATACGGAATATGGATAAAACATTACAAACGTCTGGCGGCACGCTTTGTTTGGAGTCCAGAAAATATTCGGATGAATAGTGTTTTAGAACATTGCCTATAAATATAGCACCATACCCTTCAAAACTCTAGGGCAATAACCCTAGCAGCCTTTAACAGTTTTAATGGCCCGTTTCTTCCCCAACTTTCTTTCCTCCGATCTCCAAATCTCTGCCCCTATACGAAAAAACTTTCAACTATAAAATGAAGAACACGGCAAGATCTCTCTATCTAATGGTGGTGATTGAATTTAGTGGAGTGTGGAGGCCAAAAAATGGCCGTGTTCATCTGCATTCGAGCATGAATTTATAGGAATGGGTGGCGACTTAGGGGTGAGGTTGGAGGCCTATGATGGAGCTCGCGACGAGCTTTTGATTAGTGGTATTGGATCGCATTCTAGGCGATCGTTGGGGGTGCATAAAGCGAAGGGAAATTGACGCTATGGGTTCTTGAACGTGAACATGGGTTTCACATGTAAGGAAGAAGAGGAAGCACACAGCCTTGATCTGCTCTAATTTAAAATGTGCGGCCAGGATTGTTTAGGTTAATAAAAGTAATAAAAAGTGTAAATTTATTATATATTAATTCGTGTCATCTTTAAAATGTCATAACTTGTACATACGAGGTCAAAATTGGACGAAACAAGCGGCATTGGGTTCGTATATTAAAATACTATGCATTGGAGCTAGATTGGGATTTATTCGAGATAGCGAAAATTTTGGGTAAAATTAAAAGTCAGTTTTAATTGAAATAAATCGCTATCGCGATGACTACCAGCAAGGTGAGTAAATCTCACTCATTTTTGGATTGCTAATTTTATTTAAAATGTTGAAAATTTAATATCGATTGATTGGATGATTTGATAATTATTATTATCAGATGGATGTTATAATATATATAGTAGTATATATTAGTAGTTGGATTGATTATTTCCGCCAATTGGAGCGGATGAGACCCTGTGCGTCCCGCATAATAGGGGATGATCCTATATTGCCGCGATATCCCACCTCGAAATGAGATTTGTACTTTTATGTTTTATTAACATCTATGGATGCAGGAAAATGGGTTGAAGGGATCCAACTAGATTCCTCAAAAACGTTGATTTCAAATTTCATATATAATGGTATATGATGTGTTAGAATAATCTGTTATAGATTATTGTTGTTATTGAATAATTAGATGCTAAAGTTGCAATGGCCTGAATTTTGGTATTTTAAATACCATAATGTTACTTTTGGAATTTGAAGGAATTTAAAAGGAGATTTTGGATATAAAAATATTTATATCAAAGTTTGGATTATTTTAAAAGAAACTGATTTGGATAAAACGATAAATTGATTTTTGGGTTGTACTTCACTATTCAGGAAAACATATTTTAAATAGAGATTTATAAGTAATTTATATAAAATATTTTTTTTTATAAAAATGATGGATTTTTAAATGATATTTCTGAAAAATATGAAGAGGGGTTGAAATCGATATTCAAAATAGATTTGTAAAATAAATCAAATTTATTAAAAAATGAATTTACAAAATGGGATTTTATAAATGAAATTAATTTATAAACAAGTGGAAAATCAAAGGAGTTTATTAATTCATAACAATGTTTGTAAATAAAGGTAAAACGATATCATTTGATAAATCGGGAATATAAATTCATAGGGTGAATTTATACGAGGATATGGAAATCGGTTTGAGGAAATATAGTGGTTTCTATTTTAGAACTATGAGAATGGTTAAGGGAACGGAAATGAAATCGACGTGTAGTGAATCAAGAGGGATTTATAAATTGAAATTGGACATTGGAAATTTAAAAAATAAAATTAGAGAAGTTAAATTGTTTCAAAAGAAATTTTTTATATATTCAAACTATGTAATTTAAAGCTGCTTTAGTAATAAAATACTTCCAAAGTGGATATTACAAATATTTAATTTTAATTGAAATAAATTTCTAATTTTTACAATAAACTTCGTAAAATCAATTTATTATTTGAAAATGAAACGCGGAATGAGGTATTAGTGTTTATTTAGGTATATTAAAATTTTAAATAATTACTTGAACATGTTTAGAAAAAAAATTAGCATTCTTTAAAAATACTTACATTTATAGAGTTTTGAAAATGATTTGAATTTATTTGTAAACTCTCTCGAGATGTGGAAACAGATATGTTTTTCAGAAGTTGTAAATGGATAGACTAGATTATAAGTGAGTATAATCGACTTTGGAAAATGTAAAGGAATTAATATACATTCCGGGAATGTGGGGGATAGGATAAGAAAAACTCCTAAGTTTTGATATTAGAAATGATTTCAGAAAAATGGATTATAATATTTTTCCTAAATGTGAAATGACGGTTTTTGAAAATATTTAGAGACGAAGGATTTATATCAAGATATTTTCCAAGTAATGGATTATAAATCGAAGTTGAAAATATTTCACCAAGTGTTGAAGTGAGGTACGGGTGGAGATATCCTGTTATGGAAACAAGTATTCAAAATGTTTTTAAATATTGATAAATTTGAAAGAGATTTGAATGTATATCTTTTTAAAGATATTTTGAAATGAATGTTTTAAAGAATTATAAACAATGGCCTAGTGAATGTTTATGGTGTTATTTGATAGTTAAATAACCAATTATCAATATTGGCCAATTTCGTTAATCGTTTCGAAGAGACTAGGATCAGATTTAATTATCCGAAAATCACTTCAATCCAATTAGAGCTTATAGACGGATATCGTGAAGATAGTGAAGATGGCGGTTCGGTTTGTCCAGACCCAGGACAATTTTTATGCACGAATGCTATCAGAAACGTCGTCATCGGAGGACTATGAGCATTCTAAATGAAATTTTTCTTGAAAGGTAATCGTAGCCTCAAGTCTCATCAACCGGAATGATTGTAAATCAGGGGAGATGCAATAAGGCTAAGTGGGTCACACCCATTTAGGGTATGTTATCACCTTTCTAGATACCCTTGGATATATTATAAATTATGGATACAGTGGTGCATGGAAAAAGAGCTCTCGATAAGAGTGGAAACACCCGGAGTGATAACATATTCGGTTCTATCCAGGTTAGGGATAGAGCTGGTAAATTTTGTTCAACAACTTTCTTAATTTATTTTAGTTACAAATTATCGGTTTAAATAAATAATTTGCTAATTAAAATTTACTAGATGGAAATTGATTATTCAATTAGTTCAAATATTAATAAAATCGTATAATTGTTTATACAAGGTTAGAATCTAAAAGGAAACAAGCCGGATGGGAATGGATTGTGAAAAAAAAATCAAAGGTGAGTAAATCTCACTCTATTAGATTCTATTTGAGTTTAAATGGTTAAATTAAAATATTTGATTGAATGATTTAATTTATTTGATATGCATTGTGAATTGATGATTGGGTGATTTTGGTATTGGATGGTTCTCGAGTTAATGTTGCTTAACTCGAAGTATATGGAATTTTAAGTTGTTTTAAATTTAAAACAATAAATAAGAAAATATTTCCGTTTAAAAGTTACTAACGACTTAATGATTTGTGATACATTAAATTAGTAGGATAATTGAAATGAATAATTAATTAATTTAATTAATTAATGATTTGGGTTATTTAATTCAGTAATTAAAGGTTTGAATAAATAATAAATTAAGTTGTAAGTTAATTAACTAAGTATAAATAATTTAGAATGATCATTTTATGGTGTGATAAATAACTACTTAATGTAATTAATAAAATGTAGTTACTTTGTGAAATTTATCAAGAGATTAATTAAGATAATTAATTAAGGAGTAACTGATTTATTAATGAAGTAAATAAAAGAATAGTTAATTACATATTGAGATTAATCGAGAATGATAAATATTGGGGTTGAATTAAAGTAAAATATTTCCGCTGTAATTATATTATTGAATTCTGTGATAAATTGATTGTATATGACCAGCATTTGAATATATGTGAAACTCTGATGTATTAAAATGTAATCGACAGATATAGTATTCTTTTGTAAGTTATTATTATTTATTATTATATTTTATCCGCTGCGAATGTGGGATGTTTGGTTTTTCTGTTCTTCTTCTTCTATCTCTTTCTTCTTTTTCATAACTATCTGAAATTTTCGGGTTCGAAAATTTTGGGTCGTTACAGCTGGTCTTGTATTGTAGGGGATCCCGATAAGGTCCTCGGTACATTTTTCTAGATGTGTACCGTGATAGGTGGTACCCCAGTGCCTAGTCATTGTATGAAATCCATTCTCCAATAAGCACCGTACGATTTTGATTGTGCCCAATTATGTTGAACGTAAGATGCAAGCATTTCAGCTATTTTCTATTTAATTTCTGTTGACCTGTTATAATATTAGATGATTCTGATAAAAAACTGTTTAAGTTAACGTAAGGAAAAACCCGACATGTTTATGTGTGACGTGGTCTTACGAGATACCTTTGTTTTCAAAGGATTTGATAAAAGTTAATAATTCAAATTGAGTGTGTTTTCTCACTCTGGTTTTCCAGACTTACTCGGGTGTTATTTTATTATAATGCTCAGGTCAGACTGAGTATTTCAGATTCAGGATAGGATGCTCTGATGCTCAGGAGACGAGCTGGATGACAAAGACGTATTTTCGTACTTGATTTGTATTTCCGCTGTATGAGGATAAGTTATTAAACTGTCAAGATTGATGATTGTCGTCAATTTAACTCTATAATGGTATGTATATTAACCATACTGTTCTTGTATTTAAAATCTGTTATTATATATTATATTTTGTTCCGCTGCGACTATGAGATTCTGTGTTATTGTTTTCTGTTTCTTCTTCTACCTTTTCTTCTTCACCCCTTATGAAATGGTGTTTCCAGGACTCGATTGCTCGGCATTCTATACAGTGGATGTATTGATGTTGATTTTCGAGGGTCGAAAATCCCGTAAGTTACACTAAACCAAAGGTGAGTGTTTTAACCCACTTACAAATACTAAATCATTGTATGTTAGTTAAATTAAATTATGGTGTGATTAGAAATTTATTGATTGCTATTTGAAATTGTAAATTGTCATTTAAATTTAAATTTGAATTTATATTGAAATTAAATTGCCTTTTATATTAATATTGAATTTTAAATTGTTAGTTAAATATCTGAAAATGATAGCCAGTTAATTATTGTGATTTATTGGTTGATTTGAATGATGATCATGATGGATGTTTAATAGTTGACATTTTGGATGATTTGATGTTATGTTTAATTTTTATGCTGTTATCACACAACAAGTTTCCTTAGTTATTGTTAGGAAAATCACTATGGGATGAAATGATGCATACCCGAATGGTCTTACAGATTAAGGAAAAATCGTTATGGGTTAAAATGATAAACCCAAGCAACTTTATGGATTTGCAAAAATGTGGTTCGGGATACGGGTTATCCGAAAATTTAAATTATTATGGGTTGAAATGATATATCAGTATCACTTGATCATAGGGTAAAAAATTATATATAGACACCGGATTGGTTAAATTAAATAATTTTAAATCCTTAATTTTTTAATCCACTTAAATGATATTATGAAATAAAATTAGATTTATATGAACCGAATTATTTTCAAAATCCAAGCTTTTAAAATGTTGAAATTGAAATTTGTTTAAGTGAATTGTTTAAAAAAATAAAATTGGAATCCTAAAGTTGAATTTTTAAATGTGAATGAAATTTATCAAAATTAAGTTATTGTAAATGTTTGAATATTTAAACTTTGAAACCTATTGAATTCAAAATGGTTTTAAATGAGAATTTGAATTGAAACCTTTAGCCTTTTGAACTGAAATCGTTAAACTGAGATTAATTTGAATTGATTTATGAAATTGGAAGAAACAATTCTAATTTGAAACTATTTCGATATAAACTCTTTTAATATACAAACTCTTTTAACGTATAAACGATTTTCTCATATAAACCATTTTAATATAGTAATAATTTTTAATAAGTTAATCATTTTTAATATATAACCTATTTTAATATATAAACTATTTCGAAGATATAAACTGTTTAATCTGTAACCTATTTTAAATTATAAACTATTTTAAGATTTATATATTATTTTAAATTTATAAACAACTTTAAATATTTATATTTTATATATAACCTATTTTCATAAATAAACTATTTTTAATATATAAACTATTTTTAATCTATAACCAATTTTTAAAATATAAACTATTTTTAACGTATAACTGTTTCAATATATATAAACTACTTTCAACATTCAAACTGTTTAAAGCTGGAATTGTTATGATTTAGATTTAATTGGTTTAAATACGAATATTTTGGTATGATGGTTTAACCTATTTTTGGGTTATGATTTTGAAAATGAATATGACTTAAAGTGAATAATGGTTTTGAAAGAGAATATGATTGCGAAAGTGAAATGATTTTGAAGTGAATATGATATTTTGATATCAATTGTGAATTGGTTTTGAAAATGTAAAAGAACCAACTGATGTGAAATAAGCGTTGGTTATTAAAGATACCGGAACATATATTTTCATACTCTTTGCCAATACCGAAAACCACTTTCAACAACTGTGCACGTGGTAGAGAATCCAGAATGAAGTAGGATGGTTTGGTGAACGCTACTGTATGAGGTATTAACGCAATCCTGACCCCCTCGGGTCAGCTTGATATGTCTAAAATAGGATCTATACCGGGCCAAATGAGGTCGCTCCTCCAATCAGGCACAGTTCTTCGATGCCATATCTATTACATTGTGATTGATTTGGTGGTCATCTTTGATTTGATTATCGGAATGTGTCTCGAGGTGGGCGATAGTAGCTGCTATGCGTTACCAGTAGTCCGGGAGTGCAAACGGTAGAATCCTACCCTGGCATTGCTTCACATGCCTTGTCATATGCCTTATCGATCCCACTATAATTTTGGTTTGTGTCGTATACTACAGAGTTCCCTCTGATAGCCCTTCAGTTTACGGAGAAATTACGGTACTGTACAGACTATGACATTTATAAAAATGTGTTAAGGGGAATATGGGTATTGACTTAATGCTATTTTAATACTTTACTTTACTATAGACATAATATAATAGCATGTTGTACTATATATGTAGATAATTTAATGGAGAGATGGAATCTCGAACATCTCTTAAGTTATTGCGCGCATGCTAGACACTGGACTGGAGATGTAATATCTCATAAACATCTTTGAAGACGTTACACTCATATTTACTTATTTTGATTAAACTTACATAAGATCTTTTAGTTTCGACTCGAGTGCTTTGTCTTTTCATTACGCTCGGGTCAGCCTGAGTGTTTCAGCTCATTGAAAACTATCTTTCTAGAGGACGAAGACGAGGATTTAGTATATTATTACCAATTATTATATTTATTCCGCTACATCAAGTAGTTCCGCTGCATTATTTATTTATTCCTACTGTATGTATAACTCTGATTGTATTGTAAATATGTAATCAAATGCTATCTGTAAAACAGCTTCGTGAACTATTTATTTGATTATTGTATTTTGTCATTCCGCTGTGAGATTCTGTGTTTTGTTTTTTTCCTTATTTTCTCTTATTTTCTTATTTATCCCATTAACAATCCTTCCTTCTGAATGGTTTGAGTTAACATGTGTGGTTTATTGTCGATTTAAACCGTCCAAAAAGGTGGGTCGTTACATTTGGTGTCAGAGCTTTGGTTTAGTGATAACCTAAGCGTTGTGGGGTTTGACTCATGAGAGATAGGGTAGGAATACCCTTGAATGAGTTGTTTGAGTGTGTGCATATATATATACATACATATATGTATATATATATATGTATGTATGTATGTATGTATATATGTGTGTGTGTGTGTGTGTGTATTAGAGAGTGTACCTGTTAGTGTCATAAAATGATATTATATTGTGTTAATTTGTCCAATTTAGTATTTATAAATTCTGGTCGGTATATAAGATGCTATGACATCGATAGGAATTTCTAAACACCTAATAGGGAAGACCGACATAATATTGTTTTTGAAATATAAGTAAAAGAACTAATTTTACTTAGTATTATATTTTGTATATAAAAGAATAATTTTATAAATAGATGTATTTGTATGTGATATGTTTGTTTGTTAGGTAGTGAATTTTTTTAAATATTAGTTGCAAAATAACATTTACAAATAAAATGAATTTAATTGGAAATTTGAGAAATTAAGTTATGGGGTTTTGAAATTTGTTTTCAAAGGATTTTTGAAAGATAATATTAGTATATTTGGAAGTATTTTCAGGTATAAATACTTTCAATGTGATTTGAAAGGAAAGTTTTTAAAGAATTTTTAAAACGAAATAAGTTCTGTTCTTCCATCTCTTGTCACTGAAAAATAATTTCGATGATGACCACGACATCATTGACTTTTATTTTTAACTTTCAAAATGGGAAGACCACTATACTAACTTTTCTACACATTATTTTGATAAACAAATTTTAATTCCTTAAGTAGGATTTGATACGTAAAAGGCATGAATATTTATATTATTTCAAAATGATTTGAAATGAATGCGGTAATTTAGTTCTTAAGTTCCTGTTAAATTAATGATTTTCAGTTTAGAAATAAAGTGAAATTTTAATAGTTGGAAACTTTTAAAATGAAAAAATAGAAATTAAGGGTTAAGTGATTAATGAAATGTAAAGAAATTGGAGATTTATCACTTGTAGATATAAGGGTAATGAAATTGGAAGATTATTAAATACTTTTGCTAACTAAAATGAATAGGATAAATTTGTAGAATATTCAACTTGCATTCTTAAAAACATGGATATAACTTACCAGAATGTTTAAAAGTTGAACCGTTAACCGAAATATGTGATAGAATATTATCAAAGTAAAAGCTTAATGATAGAATTGCCTCAAAATGAACATATGTTTGTAAATAAACGAGTTAAGATGTTACTAAAATATGAACTTATGTTATGTTTTGAGGTGATTTATAATTAAATTGAATAGTTAAGAGGGAATACTATATAAGTAAATAATTATAAACTTAAAGAAATGATTGAAATGATTCATTAATGAATATTAATATCAAATTAAAATCATACAAACAATGAATGTGAATTTAAAAGTTAAGAAACATAAGTGTGAATTTATGCACTAATGAATATTAATATTAATGGAAAGCAAGTATATAATTTAATAATAAATGTGAATTAAACTACAATAAAATGTATGCAATACTTAAATAATGAATTCATTGATTACTTTAAATATTAAATGGAAAGTAATTTATGTGAGTAAATGAATGTAAATAAATAAAAGATGATTCTGTATGAATAAATGAGAATTAAAATAAGTGAAAAGTGAATAACATGAAAAGAAACCAATCGAATAAACTTAAATAATATTTAAACTTTGTATTGTTTGGCTTATGGGAAGTTTGGGAAAGGATACTTCAAATTGTTTAAGGTTGTATGAATAATCTATTAAGTAATTATCAAACGCTGTTGAGCGTATGGTACACTTGATAACTTATTCATCACGCTTGTACGATGAAAACTTTCTAAACCTGAACAAATCATTAGTTTTTGGTTGCTATGGATGTATGGTTAATTTCTTTTTTACATACGATGGTCATGCTGTTTTGCATTGATTTGCTTTTGTTACTAATTGAAATAACTAAATATTTCTTTTGTACATAATTCTCACTATTTTGGATTATATAAATGGAATACAAGTTTATGGAAGCAATAACTACTGCTTTTGGTTTCTTAAATTAAATTGTTTGCCCATAAATAGGTACGTTTCTAGATTATGGTTTTGCAACGATATTTTAATTGTTTTCCCATGGTTGGGATATTTTACTATTGAAATATAATATATATATATATATATATATATATATATTGTAATTATTGACATTATTATTTTTTCGGACCAAACCGCGCAAAGGAGACTCTGCCGAATTTTTTTATGAATCTAGGACTTTGAATTTTTTTTGTGAAAGTGAAAATACTTCAAACTTCTATTAAACTTGAATATGAAGATTTAATTGTTTATAAATGGGTACATTTTATTTAAAATACTTAATTATGTAATTTTAAAGTGTTTATAAATTGGTTATTTTGAATAAAATTTTATCAAGTTCTTAATCCCTTCTTGTTCTCTTTCTAGGACGAAAAGTTTTGAGCGGTGGAGATTGTAATGACCCGTAAATTTTGATAATTAAAACTATTAAATTTAATAAGACTTTAAAATTTAATATTATGATAAATTAAAATTTATGATTTATTAATGGGAAAAATAATTAGAATATTATTTAATAGTGTTATCTGAGTGTTACTGACAATTTTTTTAATGTGATTTTAATCAATTGAATTTAGTTGTAAAGTTAATTTGGTCATAATTGTAAATAAAGAATTAAATTGGTAAATAATGGAATTAATGAAATTGAAATATTATAATTAATATGGTAAAAGATGATAACTACAGAATATGAATGTAATAGAATGTAAAATAATGTTAATTATATTCTTAAGGTAATGGTCGATTCAATAGAGTGTAAATTGGAATTTCTTATTGGAATTTAAAATATAGTTAATTGGAAATTTATTACAATCATAATTAAACTCTGAAATTGATGTAATATATAAATATTGAAATTAAAATAGGAATGTTTATTTTAAAAATTATTAATTTATATGTAATCAAGAATGATGAAAACAGTTAACTTTTGAATTTGAATTTAAAAGAGATTTAAACTAATTTATTAATTAACGTGAAAATTTGCCATTTTGGCTACTATCTTGGATTTCAACAAAACCAGTTTCATCGGATCCATAACAGTCAATAGGATTTCAAGTTTAATAGCGATCAGACTTATCATTTGATCATGCGAGCTCGAAACGCGTAGAAATCAATTTAATGAATTAAATTAAAATAATCTAATTTTAAAAGCTAACTTCTGCATATAGTAGAATTTGGGTTTCTAATAGTTCCATCGAGTTTAAAAATATCCAAACCCTATATTTCGACATATTGGATGACCTACTTTCGTTTCTGAAACGGAACGGGCTTTTCGGGTTCGTGTAATCATTCTAACTAATTCAATCTATACTATTCGTTCTTATCCATCTATCTATATAAATAGATTTATTTCTCTAACCCTACCTATTTCTTGTTTCATAATTTCTGTACGTACCTCTCCTTCTCAAAAGACAAAACATCAAAACCTAATTCCTAATTCCAAAACTCTAATTCAAAATCAATTTTAGAATTTAAATTCTCCAAACCCTGTCATATTATATATCATTGGAAAGCTCTCAACGAGTGTAATCTAAATCAGAAATTTGTTTTTTGCAATCGAATCACGGTTTGGCTAGAAATTGGCGATCTTTCTCTGCCATCCATTTCTAGGGTTTTCGATCCAACGGTGGATTTGCGACGATTCGTCGATCGGGAAGTTGTATAGCGTAGAGAAGGTCGAGTGGAGCAAAGCCATGTGGTTAGAATGTTGAGATGGCATCTTGATTCGGCAGAAAATCTTGATCTAGGGCATGGTTGCGTGAGGCGCCTGGAGTCATTTTCAGTGGTCGCGAGTTTCTTAGATGGGCTGCCTGACAAGGGGAACTCAATGGTAGCCTCTGATCGTGTTGAAGCTCGACATGGCGGCGACAAAAATTATGAGAAGGGTAGTGGCTGGAAGCTTGGTCACTCACATATGTTCTGGAGGGAGCGAGGGTTTAATTGACGTGTTCTTTCTCTTTTATTTATTAATTATTATATTTTAAAATTCTAACGTTCTAACTCTAATAACTTTTGCATAAGAGCTCAGATTCACGCGCGATTTTCTCTATTGCTATCGTATCGAAATTCTGGACATTACGGAACTGGTTTGGTTAGATTCCGAGGCTATTCAAATTTGGGCCTCTATTTGGATTTTAAATCGACTGTAAACCAAAGATAAGTGTTTTAACCCACTCACAAATACTAAATCATTGTACGTTAGTTAAATTAAATTTATGGTGTGATTAGAAATTTATTGATTGATGATTGGTGTTTTAAATTATCATTTAAATTTGAATTGATATTTAATTTAAATTGCCTTTTATATTAATATTGAATTTTAAATTTCTAGTTAAATATCTAAAAATGATAGCCAGTTAATTATTGTGATTTGTTGGTTGATTTGAATGATGATTATGATGGATGCTTAATTGTTGACATATATGATGATTTGATGTTACTTTTAATTTATATGCTATTATCATACAACAAGGTTAGGAAAATCCCAATGGGATGAAATGATACATATCCGAATGGTCTTATAGATTAAGAAAAAATCGTTATGGGTTAAAATGATAAACCTGAGCAATTTTATGGTTTTGCAAAAATGTGATTCAGGATACGGGTTGAAATGATATATATCCGAAAATTTAAGTTAGTGCGGGTTGAAATGATATATCTGTATCAATTGACCATAGGGTAGAAAATTATATATGGACACCGGATTGACTAAATGAAATGACTTTAAATCCTTAATTTTTGAATCCAGTTAAATGATATTATGAAGTAAAATTAGATTTATATGAACCGAATCATTTTTAAAAATCCGAGCTTTTAAAATGTTGAAATTGAAATTGATCTAAATGAATTGTTTAAAAAAATTTAAATTGAAATCCTAAAGTTGAATTTTTAGATATAAATAAAATTTATCAAAATTGAGTTATTGTAAACATTTAAATATCTAAACTTTGAAATCTATTGAATTCGAAATGGTTCTTAATGAGAATTTGAATTGAAACCTTTAAACTTTTGAATTGAAATTGTTGAAGTAAGATTGATTTGAACTGATTTGTGAAATTGGAAGAAAAAATTCTAATTTGAAACTATTTTGATATAAACTCTTTTAATAAACAAACTCTTTTAACACATGAACAATTTTCTCATATAAACCATTTTAATATAGTATTAATTTTTAGTAACTTAATCATTTTTAATATATAACCTATTTTAATATATAACCTATTTCTGATATATAACCTATTTTTAAATTATAAACTATTTTCATGTATATATTATTTGAAATTTATAAACAACTTTTAAATATGTATATAACCTATTTTAATAAATAAATTATTTTCAATATATAAGCTATTTTTAATCTATGGCCTATTTTTGAATATTAACTATTTTTAACGTATAACTATTCCAAATATATATAAACTACTTTCAATATTCAAACTGTTTAAAGCTGGAATTGTTATGATTTAAATTTAATTGATTTAAATCAAATATTTTGATATGATGGTTTAACTTATTTTGGGATTATGATTTTGAAAATGAATATGATTTAAAGTGAATAATGATTTTGAAAGAGAATATGATTTTGGAAGTGATATGATTTTGAAGTGAATGTGATATTTTAATACCAAATATGAATTAGTTTTGGAAATGTAAATGAACCAACCGGTGTGAAATAAGCATTGGTTAAAGAGACCGAGAGCGGATATTGTCATACTCTTTGCCAATACCGAAAACCACTTTAACAACTGTACACTTATTCAAGCGGCTAAATGTCTACCGGTTTAGAAAATAGCCAAACGAATTTTATAATAAAAAAACCGCAAGCACACGGTGTACATTTTTAGTACGTGGTGAATACGGGTCGATCCGCGGGGAATTGATGATTTTAAAATTTCTATTCAATCAAATTAAACCAAAGTCAAGTGAAAGTTAAGCTAGAGAATTAGAGAATTAACTAACTAACTAAAAGAAAAGAGAAGCAAATATAAGAATTAAGTGACAATTTATAGAATAAATCCACTCTCTAGATCATGTAGTTCAACATATACGAAATCATGATCTCTTTTTTATGATCATTAGTGCTTTAATTGACGTGATTATCATAAGTATGGCATATTTGAGCTATTGATTGGCTAACATAAGTCATCAAACTATAACTCATCCCTTAAACCATTTACTAACTTTGATGAAAATGACATGAAAATGAAATCTATTTTAAGTATGGCCTATTAACTATTGATTAGAAATATAGACCATCAAATTTGAATTTCAAATCACTTTCTTATGCCATAATCATATTTTGATTAGAGGCATTTGTGTTAGTGATTGTTTAAGCACAGCCTATTTGGTGTCAACAATATAGGCTATCAAATTCAAAGCAAAAAAAAACAATTAAACCACTTAAATCATTCTTACTAAACACAAAAAGAGAGTATGAATTAACAATTAGTTGAAGCTACATAATTAGAGAGAATCATTACCCATAAATTGAAGGGGTTTAGCCTCTCATATTTGTCGTTTGATTAACAAATGTAGCTTGCAACATGAAAGAAAAAGAAAGGGAAAAGAGAGCAAAGTGAAATGAAAAACTATTCTACTTGCATAAAATAAAAGAGATCTACACTACAACATGAAAGGAAATAAACAAGAAAAGGAAAAAAAATGTATTAAATTGCATAAAAAAGTTACATGAAAATAAAGGCCAATGGCTAAGTAGCCATGAAAAGAAAGAAGAGAGCTTGATTTATTTTTGAGCCTAAACTAAAACTAAGAGAGAAAAAGGAAGGAGAGGGTTACATGGAACATAAGGGGTATATATACATGTATTAAACCCAAATTCATGTTTTTAGGGAATTCCCAAAATACCCTTGAAAAAGTGTGAAGGCCAAGTATTCATTAGCTTCTACTAATCATCATTTAAGTGTACATGAAGCTGTTAATTCCATAAGTATGTGAATTAGCCTCTAATTTGTACAATAAGGTGGTAGGTAGGCGGGGTCCTTCATGTTCTTCACTTTGAATTATTTTCATCTTCATTCATTTGTATTTATTTTGTGCATGCATGTATCTTCATGAAACCACTCCTATTTGAGATCAAAATCCTACACAAATATATATAAATTTCCAATTAATTTTTCTCAAAGAAATATATGCACAAAAATGATTGTTTTGCCCCTATATGAAGATGAATATGTGGTAATTTGAAAATAATTTGAATTTGGTTTAAACAAGTTAAAATACCCAATATGATCATTTATTCAATTTAAATAGATTAAATATGGTGGTAAAATATGCACATTTACGTGCACATCAAATACCCCCACTCTTATCTTTTTATTCGTCCTCGAATAAAGAAAAACTAAGATAAATCCATTTTCGTAGGCTGCACGATTGCATTGACCGTATGCAACAAGCCGTTAAACCTCTGTGTGTTCTCGTTAGGACGAGTGTTGTCTCGTGAGGATTTTCAGTGGATACTGCCCACAAAATCCAAATGCAGGATGAAAATATTTACAAAATGCAAGATTCATTTACAAAGAAATGAATGCGTGTTTTTTGGAAATATTTACAAATGAAGGATTTATTTTTAAATTGACACGAATAAGTTAAATATAGGTTTTGGTTATTATCTTGAAAATTTATGTCATTTACTCGTCAAAATTTCCAACAAAAATCAAGTTGTCATAACAAATAGACTATAGTATAACTTGTTGTTTCAGTTGATAACAAAGTGTAATCATGAAATAGATCCTTAGTTGATTATCAAAGTTTATCAAAGTGGTCTTGTCGTTTCTGTTCAATAACAAGTCAAATCAAATAAGTTAACATAGTGCTAGGATTTCAATTGCTTGCTCTCTCGTTATTTGCAAGGAAAATTACACACCTAGCTCAGGTAAACTGAGGCCAGATATACCACTCATGCACTGCCTTTCGGGCTTATGTGAGGGGAGTACATAGCATGGCGAGTGCACACACTTTCGCGCATACACCTATCGACCGTTGGTGGTTTTTATTAAGTCTTTTCTTTTTTTACATGTGTTCCATACATGCATAACCGTGAGGACTTTTAAATGAGTAAGAAAGGACATAATCAAAGATTCCAAGCAATTCACCCATGCATAACTATGAGGAATTTTGAATGAGAGTGAATACTTTAGATGTTATTATCATTATTATTTTATTATTATTTTTTTTAAGAGAGAGAGAGTTTTGCAAAGTCATCTTAGCACCATTTAACTTAGAAGACAAAAAATGTCATATCTTTACTTTAAATCAACCACTTTTTAAAACAAAGATTTTCCATTAGGATGTATTTCATAATTAATACGTATGAATCTTCCTGTATGCTAGTTAAACCATTGTTATTTGTAATCAAACTTCATTTTTATTTTTGTTAAGATAAATAAACTTTCAAAAATTTCAATTTAATAAGCCAAAACCTTATATTTATCCTATAGTGTTTCTTTAAAAATAAATCAAAAATGCTTAAATAAAATTGTTTTTTTGTTGTTTTTTTTGTTTTTGAGATTTTTTATGTTTTTTTTGCAAAGAAGAAGTAAAAATAAATCATGAAAAATCGAAAATGAAGATGAGTCTCCCCCATACTTGATTTTGACAGTGTCTCCACAGTCAACCTAAGTGGAAGGAGAAAAATAAAATCATAAACTTTATTTAAATGGAAATGAAAAGATGATTATTTACAAGACATCAGAAAGTATGCCGTTAAAGAGTAAATAACCGGTCTTCAAAAAACCGATTTATTTGTCTCGTCAAGTATGCGAGACACAGCTTAAGCGTAGAAAACCAAATCGTAAAAGATTTCAAAGTTGAACGTTGATTTGGAAAAACGAATGTCGTTTTATTGAAAATCATACAAGTTTTTTATTTTCGATGATTTTTGGGGTTGATAAAACAATTAGTTGAAATTCAAGTTTGTTTTCACCAAATTGAAATTTAAACTCAACTCTTCAAAATTTTCAAAATTATTGACTTCAAAATCAAAATGGCGTTTTAAATCTTTCCCTTCAGAGTTTAACGACTCGTTTTCAAAAAATCCATAAAACTCGTGTTCGTTAAATTCAACTTCCATTGTTGGATTATCAACAACTTTATTGCATAAATCAAGTTCAAAATCCAAAGTTGTTGTATTCAAATTTTTAGAAAAAGGAAGATCGAAATTTAAATCAAATTTCTCACCCTCAAAAGAATTTAAATCCAACTCAACTACCATATTTTCAACAACTTCGTTAAGATCGTTATTTTCAATTTCAAAAGTTGTTGCTTAAAAATCGTTGATTTGGGTGAAAGATGGATTATCGTTTGACTCGTCAAATATTGGGATTTGATTTTGTTTATCACCTCGTTTCATATATGTTTCGAACAACAAATCCTTATGTTCATCATAGATTTCGTCCATTTGCTCAACAAAATTCAATTTATAATAATTAACATGAGGATTTTCACTTTGAAATTGTTGAGCACGAAGATTTTCAATCATAAAGTGGTTAAGATTATTCCCATTGCCAGACACGTTTGAAAAGTTGTTTCCATCTTCATTTTGATTTTGAAATTCATTTTGAAGTTCGAAATTGAATTGGCATTGGTTATAATCGAAATCGTTTGAATTTTGAATTGAATTCAAATTTCGGAATCCTCGACTCGAGTTATTACACAAATAAGAATTACACAAATCATTTTTCATTTGGTTTTGTTGCGTAGAGATTTCAAGTAGAGATGAAATGCTATTTTTGAGATTCGAAGGTTGGTCATCATTTTGAAAACTTTGTTGTTCAAAATTTGAATTGTTTAAAGAATAGCTGTCGTTAAAATATCCATACGAATTTGGAGTGAAATCATATGAATTATATTGATTTTCACAACTATTGTAAAATTCACGTAAGTAGGGAAATTCGGACATTTTCAAGAATGTTTTTTTATAAAGGAAAAATATTTACAAAAAAAATTATTTTTTAAAAGGGAAATTGATTTTTGTTTTTATGGTTTTTTTCAAAAAATTTCTTTATTTTTGAAAAGATTTTGAATTTTTTTTATTTTGGTTTTTCTAATTTTTTTTTTGGATTTTTGAAATTTGAAAGAAAAAGGATTTGAAAATTTCAAAGGAAAAGGACTATTTACAATTTTTTTAGTTTTGTATTTTAATTTTTTTTTTAAATATGCATGAACTAATACAACTAAATAAATGCAAGGGTTAATTACAAATGATTGTCCTAAATTAACTCAAAATTGTATATTCACACATTGTCGTAGATCAACAAGATAATTCTCGACCAGGTAACGGACAGGATCTATCGGTGCGCCACGAATCACCGTAGCAATGCAGTCGAAGGTTTAAGTACCTTCAGAGGAACAACCACTATAATATTTACGAATCACCGTAATATTTATAAATGGTTATTACTCTGTCATAGCCTAGACACTAAAAAATTAAACTGTTCAAAGAAGACAACTTGTGAATATACAATTAAGCGTTATCGATGTCTAACCGTTATTATTAATCAAAATTCTAAGATGAAATGCAAAGCAGAAATTAAACGTGTATTAACAATGCAACTACGAATAGATTTTTGTTTTTATTTTTGTTTTTGTTTTTATTTTTGTTTTTGTTTTTATTTTTTGTTTTTTTTCAGATGCAAGTAAACAACAATGTAAGACAAACAAAAACAATAGATATATATAATGGAAGGCAAATAATAGGAAAATTATAAATAAGCAAGCAGCCATTTTGTTTGGCAAGCTTCAAAGCAAGCAATTTATTTGAGCAAACTAATCTGCACCTTGCGATGTTTTGCTTTGGCTGAAAAACAAGATATATATATATGCTTTTTTAATGGAAAATAATAGAAATGGAAAATGATAAGAAAAGAGCAGAAATCAAACGTAAGCAAAAACTCATTCCTTTTTTTAAGAGAGAAACTAAAAGGAAAAAAAAGAGTTGAAAACAAAACAAACACACACATAAAAAATAAAACCGGCTCAAGGGTATTTTTTACCAAACCAAAACTAAACAAAAAACACATGCAAAAAACAAAAAAATACTCACTCAAGCCCCAAAAAATGGGGCTACTGCCCAAAGTTGACAAATAATTTCACGAACTTCACAGGAAACACAAATGTAGTTGATAGCTTTCACAAACCAGTTCAAATTTATTTCCCAATATGCTAGAATTTCAAATTTTTTTAAATCAGTTTCAAAGTCTCAAGTCTAGAGATCGAGTTATTAGTTTTTCCAAGCTTCCCCGATTTACTTGTTTGGTTTTTGGTAGTCGAAGATTGGATTCGACGTTTCTTGTTATGGTTCGATTGGAAGCTCGATGAGGCGACTGAAGCGGTGGCGGTGATGAAGGAGTTCGAGGCTGTGATGCTGCTTGATTTGAAGTCGCGATTGGGTTAGCAATGGATGCGGTTGTCAGCAGTGAAGTATTCGGGGATTATTGGGTTTCATGAGTGAATTTGGATAAAGTGTGGTCGAGGCGTATTGGAAGTTCAGAGGGGTTCGAGGTTGATTGTGGTATTGTTGCAAGTGCGATTGGGGATTGAGTCGCGATGGGTGTTGATGGTGAAGGCGATTGCGAAGGGTCGCAGTGATTTGCGAACTTGCGATTTGACAGGTGAGGTGTTTGGCTTACGAATTGAATACGAGTGCCGTGGTTTCTTGAGTTTGTTGTGTGGGGGTATTTGCTATTACTGTGGTTGCCGGTCAGAGGCTATGTTGCGTGATGGTTGAGGAATAGCAGTCGGTGATTCTGGTGATGGGGATGTTTGCAAATTTGGGTTTTGAAATGAGGATGTGGGTTGATGCACGTTGTCAGTGTGTAGCATGAGGAAGTGTAATTGGTAGTGTGGGTTTGCGGCAGTGGTGGCTTGCGATTGTTGCAGAGGCAGGGAGAAAGAGGAGGTATGAGTTTGATGCACTGTTTGGTGTCAGAAATCATGGTTGCTGGAGTATGGTGGGCAGCAGTTCAGTGATATGGTGGCAGTTCAGGTCAGTTGAAGAGGTTGGGAAATGATTGTAACTGGCTCGTAGAAGTAGGGGGAATGGGGGCATTGTGGATTGTTTCCGAGACGACAGTAGTTTGTTGGTGTAGGATGATGTAAATGAAGTATTGTTGTGTGGGTGTTGTCAGTGATCAGAGCAGTTGTTTGAAGTGGATATAAAGTGAAGTGTGGTTTGGTGTGTTGATGACTGTGGATGTATGATGGTGGAGTTGAAAGTTAGGCAAGCAGTTTTGTGTTGAAACTGGCTATTTTAGAGGAGTTTGAGTATAGACAGCAGTGTGGCTATGGGTTGTTGCGGCGGAGTATGGTAGTGAGCTTGGGGTTTGCTGGAGTGGAGTGACTAGTATGTCAGTGGAACTGCAATGGTAGTAGAAGAAGTAGGCAGAGGTCAGGCAGTGTGAAGTGCCAAAGGTGGTCAGGGAAGTAAGATTGATGATGGAAGAGCACTGTCAGAGGTGAAGTATTAAAGTGAATGAACGTATGCAAGGCAAATTGAACAAAGTGGAAATGCAAGAGAGATGGTTTTTTTTGTATATGTACACAAAGAGTGGAAAATGGAATTGAAAAGAAAATGTAAATGCAAATTGAAAATGCAACACAAAATTGGAAATGGAGATGTTTTTTCTTTTTGAATTGTGTATGAATGTTTTTTAATATATGCAAATGCAAATGAACAACACACTAGAAAACAATAACACACAAACAAAATGCAAACTAGAAAAATCAAGCAACAAACACAATACAAATTTTTTTTTAAATGCAAACTAATACATAAACAAACATACGAAATCAAACAAAATAATTCAAAGAATAGAAAATCCAAATCGAATCAATTCCGCGGCAATGACGCCAAAAACTTGTTCGAGCGGCTAAATGTCTGTCGGTTTAGAAAATAGCCGAACGGATTTTATAATAAAAATAACCGCAAGCGCATGACATACACTTGTAGTACGTGGCGAATACGGATCGATTAGCAGGGAATTGATGATTTTAAAATTTCTATTCAATTAAATTAAACCAAAGTCGAGTGAAAGTTAAGCTAGAGAATTAGAGAATTAACTAACTAACTAAAAGAAAAGAGAAGCAAATATAAGAGTTAAGTGACAATTTAGAGAATAAATCCACTCTCTAGATCATGTAGTTCACCACATATGAAATCATGATATATCTTTTATAGTCATTAGTGCTTTAGTTGATGTGATTATCATAAGTATGACATGTTTGATCAAACTATAACACACACTTACTAACTTTGATGAAAATGTCATGAAAATGAAAATGAAATATATTTTAAGTATAACCCATTAACTATTGATAAGAAATGTAGACCATCAAATTTGAATTTCAAATAACTTTCTTATGCCATAATCATATTTTGATGAAGATGCATTTGTGTTAGTGATTGTTTAAGCATAGCCTATTTGGTGTCAACAATATAGGCTATCAAATTCAAATCAAAAACAATAATTAAACCACTTCAATCATTCTTTCTAAGCACAAAAAGAGAGCATGAATTAACAACTACTTGAAGCTACAAAATTAGAGAGCTTCATTATCCATAAATTGAAGGGGTTTAGCCTCTCATATTTATCATTTGATTAACAAATGTTGCTTGCAACATGAAAGAAAAAGCAATGGAAAAGAGAGCAAAGTGAAATGAAAAACTATTCTACTTGCATAAAATAAAAGAGATCCACACTACAACATGAAAGGAAATAAACAAGAAAAGGAAAAGGAAAATACATTAAATTGCATAAGTTACATGAAAATGAAAACAAATGCCTAAGTAGCCATGAAAAAAGAAGAAGAGAGCTTGATTTATTTTTGAGCCTAAACTAAAACTAAGAGAGACTAACGAAGGAGAGGAACATAAGGGGTATATATACAAGTGTTAAACCCTAATTCATATTTTTGGGGAATTTTCAAAATACCATTGAGAAAGTGTGGAGGCCAAGTAATCATTAGCTTCTACTAATCATCATTTAAGTGTACGTGAAACCATTAATTCCATAACCATGTGCATTAGCCTCTAATTTGTATATTAAGGTGGTGGAGTCCTCCGTGTTCTTCACTTTGAATTATTTCCATCTGCATTCATTTGTATTCATTTTGTGTGTGCATGTGTCTTCATGAAACCACTCCTATTTGAGATCAAATTCTTACACAAATATATATAAATTTCCAGTTAATTTTTCTCAAAGAATTATATGCACACAAACGACCGTTTTGCCCCTATATGAAGATGAATATGTGACAATTGGAAAATAACTTGAATTTGGTTTAAACAAGTTAAAATACCCAATAAGGTCGTTTATTCAATTTAAATAGATTAAATATGGTGGTAAAAATATGCACGTTTACATGCACATTAGCACATGGTGGAGAATTCAGAATGAAGTAGGATGGTTTGGTGAACGCTATTATATGAGGTATGAACGCAACCCTGACCCCCTCGGGTCAGCTTGATATGACTAAAACAAGAGCTATACCGGGCCAAGTGAGGTCGCTCCTACGGTTGGGCACATTTCTTCGATGCCATATCTGTTACATTGTGATTGATTTGGTAGCCACCTTTGATTGGATAATAGAAGTGTGTCTTGAGGTGGGCGGTAGTAGCTGCTATGCGTTACCATCAGTCTGTGAGTGCAAACGGTAGAGTCCTACCCTAGCATTGTCTCGTATGCCTTGCCATATGCCTTACCGAGCCCACTATGAGTTTGGTTTCTGCCGTATACTATGGAGTACCCTTTGATAGCCCTCCAGTTTACGGAGGAATTCCGATACTGTATAGACTACGACATTTATAAAAATGTGTTAAGGAGGATATGGGTAACACCTTAACGCTTTTTTAATACTTTACTTTAATGTAGATATATTATAATAGCGTATTGTATTATGTACGTAGATAGTTAACCGATTCTTAGGAGATGGAATCCCGAACATCTCTTAAGTTATTGCATGCACATTAGACACTAGATAGGAGATGTCAAATCCCATAAACATCTCTGAAGCCGTTACACTCATATTTGCTTATTTTGAATTAACTTACATAAGATCTTTTAGTTTTGACTCGAGTGTTTTGTCTTTTCATTATTCCCGGATCAGCATGAGTATTTTAGCACATTGAAGACTATCTTTCTGGAGGACGAATACGAAGATTTAGTATATTATTACCATTTATTATATTTATTCCACTACATCATGTTGTTCCACTGCATTATTTATTTATTCATGTTGTATGTATTACTCTGATTGTATTGTAAATGTGTAATCAAATGTTAGTTGTAAAACAGTTTCATGAACTGTTTATTTGATTATTATATTTTGTAATTCCACTATGAGATTCTATGTTTGTTTTTTCCTTCTTTTCTTATATTCTTATTTACCCTATTAACAGTCTCCTTTTTGAATGGTTTGAGTTGACATGCGTGGTTTATTGTCGATTTAAACCGTCCAAAAAGGTGGGTGGTTACAGTGCCATTGTGGCCATAGTGTTTTTATATGGTCCCAACCTCCTCCACCCTACAGGCACACGTGCGCATGCGTGCGCACATGCGCACAAAGTGTATTTGGCTTACTGATTGTTATTGTTTTTGATGGTTCTCATTTTTTTTACAATATGATCCTAAAGTTTGTTAAGGCAAGTTTGAGCACTAAAGGCAAGTAATTTGAAATCTGATTTTTCATGTAAACCGCTTTTTAAGTTGGAAAATTTGTATAATAAAAAACGTGCATTTTATCTTAAAATTTTCATTTTGATTGAATTGGGGGACAAAATAAATCAATAATATACACACTCTTTATACCATATGAATAGAAGTCAAATTTTTAGAGCTTACCACACACATGTATGCATGCATATAAATTCATGGGAAATCGAGTTCTTGGAAACCTAAGAGATGTGTGTATATCCGTACCCTATTTTGGATAATCCAGTGATTATGTCATTACTAAGCTTTGAACTTTGAACTCTTAGCACCTCCCACTTTTCAACTCGGTCAGTTAGAAAAATGATTATTAATTCTTCTTACATGTTGTATATGATATATAAATCAGTGATGGCACACACACATCGCTGTTATTAAGAATTTAAGGTAATGAACATTACTACGTTATAGTCCAGTGATTATGGAACACAATCATATATATAATAACATAAAAATAATTAATTGTTCAACTTACCCATCACCCTAAATATTGGCATTGCATTTTCTCTTTCCGTCAATAAATCATTACTCTAATCTTTCTTATGTTACATCTTGCCTAAAGAAGCTTCTATCTTCACTAATTGCCATTTTACCCTTCTTTATTTCTAATTTGCTTAAAGAAACTTGAACAAAAGTGAAAGATGTTTGTTTTTTTTGCAAAGGAGCGATAATGTTTTTAAATACGTAGATATGTTACAACAACGAAGGTTAGAGGAATATACTATTTGTATCAAAATTGGGCACAACACTCTTTGGATGTGTTTAAAGAGATAAAATGAAGAATATAAATCGAAAATGAAGAAGATCTAACGAACACACCGATCGATAAACACGAAAAACACACAGAAACCATAGATTTAGAGTGGTTCGGCGTATGGCCTACATCCACTATGAAATGGCTGACTTTTATTTATTTTTTCTTGCCGGTTACAAAGAGTTACAACAGTACAATTCAAGTACAATGATATTTCGGTAGAGTCTGGACGTAGAAGAGCCAAAATCCTTTTTCAGTAGGTCCTGAACTGCTATTTATAGGCGTAGACAGCAAATATCTCATCCAGATTTCGAAAGACCTCTTCCCTCATGTAGGTGGGCCTACGTGATCGATCCCATGTTGTTTGGACTAGATCCATAATCGATACGAATGAAATTCATATCGATCATTTCACACATCCTTCGTATCGATGTCTTTAGTGGCATGTTTCGTATCGATCGTTGGCTGATCGATACGAATTGAGTTGATGATGAGGCCGGTACGAAACATATATGGACGAGATCGATACGAAAGTGTTGCTTATTGATGGATACGAAATATACATAGGTGGATCGACACGAACAAGCTAGGAAATGATGGATGCGGAGTAATACGAGTGTGGATGGATACGAAGTGGAACATATTTGTTGGATTCGAACTAATAGATGTTTGGTGAATACGACTTAATAGATGTTTGGTGGATACGACTGAGGTTCCCTGGATGGATAGAAATGAAAGCGATGTGAAGGAGGCGGAATGATGGATATGAATGAGTTGATTTCCTTAGTTTGCATCGATCATACCTTGAAAATACGAACTCCGATTGATTTGAAATTTGGAAAGTTGGATTTCATAACTTCAATTGTCGTGTCATGCTAATTGTAGCTCGATCCGGACTCGGGAAAAATTAACCAGCATCCATAGCGAACCTGTGTATAACCGTTTTTCGGGATGAGCTGTCTTTGATTTCCAGTCAATTTCTTGGTGTCACGGCCTTGCCAAAGGACGGGATAACATTTGGCCCCTAAAGTATGTGTGAACGTGACATGCTTTCATTCTGAAAAGTTTTATCCGATCTGTTGAGTAGTTGTTGTCTTTTCGTTGAAAGATGTAACATTTGATTAATCTTCAGTAATACAAACAATAGATGGTTGATTGCCAATTGTTGTACTGCACACTGTTGTAATTGAGTGTCGGATGATAGCAATTTGTTGTTCATTGACGTAATTGCCAGCAGGCGAGCATTCAACTCCTGTGAATTTTGAAAATCAAATGTTGGTCCGACATACATGCAAGTATGTTAACCTGACTCCCGTTAACGTTTGGGCGTTCATGAGTCGTTGTCAAGTTATTTTTTTGTCAAGTTTCGTATCGATCCTCTCCTGGATCGATGTGAAATTCAAGTTGTAACAACGCTTAATGGTCGCTTTAGAGTGTCCCCTCGTATCGATCCTCTCTTGGATTGATTTTGAGAAGTTGAATGAATCTTCTTCGTAGCGATGGTAATCGATATGAATCAGTTGGCTTTTTAAAACATCTCGTATCGATGGAAACGAAGTATGGTGGTCTTCAAGCATATGGATACGAAATAGGTGTTTTGTATCCATGATGGTGGCCTATTGATGGATACGAAGTGTTACTCTCTGGATTGTTTTGGGCTGATGGATTTGGAGCAACGTCTTTATGTCGATGGATATGAAGGTTCTCGGTAGGATCGCACGGTGCCTTTCATATCGATTGAACTGTGACCATTTCAACCGGTTCTTGCCACTTGGATACGATTCATATTTCCTTTTGAGTTAAAGTCCATATAAATATGCTTAGGACTTAGAAAAATTTCCACTTGCTTTCACTCCCACATACCGCCTTCGTATCGATCAGAGAAAAAGAGAAAAAGAAATTGCCTTCATCTTCAAGCTATTTAATTCGCTAATCCCTCGAACCAACTGCTCTAATTAGGTAATCCATTGAACGAATCCAACGTGTAAACGATGAGACTCGAAATCTTTGCCATTCCGTTTGTTTCCATAACTGACTCTGGTGAAGTAAAGGCCAAAGATGGGCCAGAGCAAGGTCGAGGATGGAGGATATGGCATCTGAATGATTTTGGAGAGGATGAAGTGAGGAGGGGCGCATATTTCAACTTCGTATCGATGAAAAGAAAGAGAAGGCTTGGCTTCGTATCGACTCTAGGCATGGGATTCACATCGATGAGTAATTGATCAGTGAAATAGTGAACTTCGTATCGATCCGGAGTGATAATAATTCATATCGATTAGAGACCATCGATATGAAATCGAATGGCCAACAATAGATATGTAACTCGTGGTAGCTGATAGATACGAATCTCACAGTTTGAGGGTTGATTTGGAACCAATAATCTCTAACCGATGCGAACTATTTATGACTCGATCGATACAGAGTCATTGAATTCAAATTGATACGAAGTTAATAAGTTTTGATCGATATGAATCCAAAATTTCTTTGCCAATCGATCCGAGCTTGGACCTTGATGGATACGAAATTTCATGCATACTTGAACTTGACTCCGACGAGCTTCTACCTTGCATAACTGGACATAATTGTTTCACTGCATATTTGACTGCCTTTCGAAGCTTTTCGATGGAACTGTAACTTAACAAAATTTAATGAACTTTAACTTGGATCAATTGCCAAAGTTAAGATGGCTCGGTTGTGACGGTCAGCGATGACGGGCATTCTTATTGGATTTCAAAGTCTCGTCGTTCGAACACTTTTCTGTGCCTTGTTAATCTCTATGAAATTTCTTAAATACTTTACAATATTGCATTGCACTGCACAACACATTCATGCACTTCACACTAGGGAACACACAGGCTTATTATCATTTAATGATGGTTTTTACTAAGTTGATTAGTTACGGAACCCAGGAGTTCACAGCAGCAGGAGGCTCAAAGTTCACCTCCTTTGGTAATAGAGATTCCGGCCATCGCGGTCGAAGTTATAAGTCCAGCTCCGGACGAGTTACCGGGAGCAAGATTTATTAGGAATCCTCAAGGTTCTGTGTCATTTAATATCTCTGAAGATATGTTGGGGAGAATCTGCCTAAGACATGGTCTACCGCTAGATGACGTTCTGCTTCCATAACCGAATGACAAGCCACACTCTCCCACAGAAGTATTCACAGCTTTAAACAAACATTTGTGCACATCTGGAATGCTTCCCCATTTAACCAATATATCTGGGAGGTGCTATCTTATTTTGGAATCGCTCCGTCACATTCGCATCCAAATGGACATGCATTGTTGAACAGTTTATTCATTGTTTTTATGGGGCATCTCTTTCGACCCCCGACTCCGGAGGAAGTCAGATTCTTGTTCAATGTCAAGAGTCAGGGGAGATAATCCCTCGTTTACATTTTTAGAGGTGGTCAGGAATAGTCAAGTTGTCACCGGAACCTGGACTAGACTTAGCTACTTCAAGACCGAATGGTTTTATGTTCGGTGCCCGCCAGGGTTTGCTAGACGGTGGTTAGTCAAACGTAAGTGCCACAATTTATTTGGTGACTAATGGGGTAGTTGTAATCGACATTGTGTTTAACATTTTCTTTCCTTTACAGCCGCAATTCCACGACCCGAAGGTGCCCGATTTAAAGAAATAGTGTGAATTATCTAGGAGGTGCCTAGTGAGATTAGAGAGATCGAATCGGTACTCACGGAGGAAAAATTGAGGGTCGTTGGGCTAATTGACCGAGACCGAAGTATAAGGCTTGAAGGATCTCTCAGGGCAGCTCCGGCGAGATAGGCTAAGCGTAGGGCGCCAGGGATTGTAATTGCCGAGCAGGACAATGGAGAGGATACGCCCATCGAAGATGAACCCATAGTCGGGCTCTCAGATAGTCTTCGACATTCAGAGGAGAAGAGGAAAGGCAAGACAGTTACTCATAAACTTCATAAATCTTCGAGATGGAAATCCATGGTCATGTCTCTGCCGGCCACCAACGTTTTTATCTCGGAAGCTCCTCCCCTACAAATGGAGATTCCCTTCGAAGGACTCGCTGATATTCCAATTTCAGACTATGTGTCGCTCCAACAAGACACCAGATTGGAAGGGCTCCACAGCGCTTCAGATTTTGGAGAGTCACTTTCTATGAGTATGGCAAACACAACCGGTTGGTCGGGGGGTTTCACACATGCATACATACACTTTCACGGCACTGCGCGATTTCCAATCATAAGTTATTCATTTTTGGAGATTACTGATTCTACTTCCTTTTCTATTTACAGATATGATGACAAGGCGGGAATTCATGCTCGATAGCCTCCACTCGGCACACCAGTCATCTAGTTCATATTATGACTCCCGCAGAAGGTAGGCTGATAGAGACCGCGATCACGGTTATTCTAGCCAGGAGCGTTATAAAAGGGAGAGGGACAGAGAAAGAGAGAGAATATAGGCTTTACTCCCGGTCATGCTCTTCGCCACCTCGTGCCCCAATACAACCTTTTGGCCATGGTTATGCAGTTAAAGCACTCGGTAGATTCAACGCGATGGAGGTGCAAAATGTGACGACTCGAAAATTTTGAGCATTTGAAATTGGAATATTTAAATTGATTTTAAATATTTAAAAGTTAATTTTTAACTTGAATTCAAGTATCACCATTTATTTCGGTAATTTAATTACTAAATTAAATAATTTGAAGTTGGGTAAAATGTTGAATCTAGAGTTTTAAGCTTGTTGAAATAATTTGAAGGCTTATAAAATTTATACTGATAATACTGAAGAGAATAGAAGTGTTGAAATCAAATTTAAAAATGGTTTGTTAAGTTTTGAAATTTTATCGTTTAATTTGAATTTAAAAATAGCCATCCGAGGCACAGTCTCGGAATTCGACGAAACTAGTTCCATTGGGTCCATAATATTGAATAATTATCGGATTTCAAATTTTGTATTTGTTCAGAGTTGTTGTGTGAGCGTGCGGTAAATAAGCGCGTAGAAATTAAATCAAAAATTTAATTTAATAACTGATCCAAAAAGGCTATCTTCTCCAAACGATCGAGATTTTAAGTTGTGAAATCGTAACGATTTAAAATTTACATACATACATACATACATATATATATATATATATATATATATATATATATATATATATATATATTGGTTGATTGACCTAAATACTCACATCAGCATACAAAACATCATCTCATTTCACCTTAACCCTATTAACACGCAAGTCAACTTTAACACGCAAGGAATATTTCTTATATTTTTTAATATAAAATCACATCACCCTCTAGCTTTCAGCCGAAGCCATTATTTTCCCTTTTTATAAATCTCGAATCCCTCAAACAGAACTAATTCGAATCAAAAGAAAGAAAAGAAATGGCCAAAAAAAGTCTTCTATTTCAAATCGCGCCTCCACCCTCAACCGTATCGATCGACCCTAAATCGCGATGTCAAGCCGCATGCTAGGGTTTCGCTTTCAAGGTAGTTGCATACGCGAGCACGGAGGCGCACGATTTTGGAAAGAGGGGGTCGTCGTCGTAGGCGTTGGCGTTGGGGATTTAGGCTCGCTTCTCGATTTAGGGTTTGGGGGTCGCGCCTCCTCAGTCCGCGAGTGCAGGCAAGCGGCGGCGACGCTTTGGGTTAGGGCTGTAGCTCGTTGGGTGTGATTCTTGGAGCAATTAAGGTAACTTTAATTTTTAAATTTATGTTGCTCAAGTTTTAAAACTTCTAATTCAAATAGCCGATTCATTCCATATATACAGAGAAAAGAAAATACATAATCACGGTAAAGAAATTTGCTGTTTTATTATTAACAGAAATATATATATATATATAGGGTTTGGAAAAGTATAGAAATTTTAAAACTATTGCAGAATTTATTTACAGGACTAGATTTTTATGAAATCTATATGGATTATTCTTATGAGTATATGGGTAGTTTCAGGATATATATATATATAAAAAGAATTATCGGGTTAAAAATCAAATTTGTTAGTTAATTAAATTTATTAGAGGAAATTGATTGAAAATTAGGATTTCTTTTAGTTGAAACCAAATTGTTAATTTGAAATTTCAATTTATTAAATGGTAATTGATTTTTTGAGTAGTTTAAATGTTAATAAAGGGTAAAATGTTTATACAAGGTCAAGAATCGTGAAACCAGTTGAGATTTGGATCGGATTGCAAACAAAGGTCAAAGGTGAGTTAATCTCACTCAGCTGAATTTTAATTTTAATTTAAATAATTAAACTTAAATAATTGGTTGAATGGTTAGATTGATTGATGTGCTATATTATAATATATATTCCATCTTAGAATGATTGATTTCCCGCATTACATAGCGGATAAGACCCTATGCGCCACATAATAGCGGATAATATTATATTTAATCCCATATACTGCAATATTCCATCTCGAAGTGGAATGGGTATTTTTTGTTGTGCTAACATCTGTGGATGCAGGAAAAACAGGTTGGAGGGATCCAATGATCCCTCAACATTTAAATTATTTAATATTCTCTGTTGTGATTATTTGATATGCTATGATGAATTATGTGGGAATAGTGAATGCTATGGCTTGATCGAATATATTTAGGTACAATGAGTTACCAAAAATATATAAATTGAATTTTGGAAAGAAAATAAAAGAAGTGAATTCGTAAGCGAAATAGTTATAGAAAATTTGAATAAATTAAGAATGAATTGAAAAGGAAATGGAAGTGATATAAAAACACTAATAAATAACTTCAAGTATGAAAAGATAAAAAAAGGATTTTTGAATAAACAGAAATTAATGAATTGTAAAATTTAGTGATATTATTTTAAAGGAATACAGAATTATTTTAAAATTTAAAGTTTAAATTTATTTAAAAAGAATTAAGAAGTAAGTTGAGAAATCTAAAATTGGTATTTTCAGTTAAAAGTACTTTAAATCATAATTAAGGAATAAAATTTGAAATTAATGGATTTTGGAATAAAAGGGAGTGAATTGGAAATCAATTTGGAAATTGATTCAACTGTTTGAAATTGGAAATTTAAAGAAGAATGTGAAGAGAAGTATATTTCGCTGGATAGCCAAGTACGTTTTCAAAGTAAATTTTTAAATATAAGGTAAAAGTTCAATGTTGTTTTAAAAAGCATGTTTTAGAAAATTTATTATTTCTAAATGTTTAAATTCTAAAGTAAGTATTTTTTTAAAATCTATTATCGTAATAATTATTTAAAAGATGATTTGGTATTTTGTTTAAAGAAGAAAATCTAGTTATATTTATAAAGTAACCTTATTTTAATCATTTCTAAAGTATTATTTTAAATTAAGTATTAAAGTAATTTTTCTAAATTTAAATGTTAAACATATTTTACAATAAAGTGTTTTTAAATTATTTTAAAATCTAATTTTTGTGCTTGGTGATCTCAGAGGAAATAGAAAATATTTGGGAAATTTATTCTGTAAAAGGAAGATAGTTTGGAACTGTTTTCAAAGGGTTGAAATTGGAAATATATCTTGCAAAGATATTTTGAGATAAACAAATAATTTGGGAAATTATTTATTGTATGATGGATGTTGTGAATGTTAATTGATAGTTAAATAACCGACTATCAATATTGGCCAAATGCGTTGACCGTTTCGAAGAGATCGGGATCGAGATTTATTTCTCGAAAACCACTTCGATCCGGTTGTATGTTTTCATGGGGAAACGAGTTTGGATTCGAAGATGGAGCAGTGAAGTGCAAGGGCTAGTCGCTACTAATCCTGAGGATATTTCCAAAATGGATGTAGTGGGAATAGTGCCTTCGGTTCCGTTCCAACCCGGGACGGACTTGTATGGATGAATGCTTTCGAAACATCGTTAGGTGGGCGATGGGCATTCTAAGGGCTATGTTCTAAAAAGGTAACACTTAGCCTCAAGCCTCATCAGTCGAGAATGACTAAAAATCAGGGGTTATGCAGCAAGGCTAGGTGGGTAGCACCCATTCAGGTTGAGGTCATCCCTGTCTAGATGTCCCTTTTTATTTCGGCTTAGTGGTGCGGTTGCTGATCCCAACCGTGGGGTGATCTCACTCGAGATTATCCAGTAAGGGGTTGTAACATACGCGATTTTTCGTTGCCGAAAAACCGAAATGTTAGGGTTTTAAGAAAAAGAAAAGAGGTAGAAGAAGAGGAAAAAGATAGAAGATAAAGAGAAAAGAAAACAGAAAATAGAACGGAACTGAAATACCAGAACAACAATATCAGAATCTCACAATTCGCAGCGGAACAACATATAATAGATAAATGAATAATCTTTAACAAAGAACTATATCAGTTATTACATTACATTACATCATATCATCAGAGTGTACAATAACAACAACAACAGCGGAAAAGAAATACTATATACTAGTGATACGCCAGTGCCATCCATCTTGCTTCCAGCAACTCCTGAATTCCAGAATATCCTGATAAACCTTAACTCTTGACTGCCCGTGTGAAAATTGGTGGGCACCCAGAGTTTAGGAAGGAAAACAATAAACTCCGAGTCAGTCATGTGACTGGTGTGGGAACTCAAAACAGTTTATTTATCTTTAAAATAAAGTAGAGGAATATTTTTAAAAATCAATTCGCAATGCTTTTAAAAATGAGACTACCATAAGACCTCCCGCCACACACACAATGCAAACGCAGACTTGGAGGAGATTTCTTCTTATGTTAGTCAAAGATGCTTGATACGTATTAAAAAGAAACATTTGATATTATTACTAGTGCATAGTGTAGGAGATATTTCGAAAGTAGAATATAAATCTTAGCCAGCATAGGTACCATTATAGTATGCTTACTATAGCTACCATATTAGATGGCAGGTTCTACAACTAAAACCGTACAAGTCTCGTATTGTTTCTTTGGATTTCCAACGAATGGTCAGGCCAAGGAACTTCCCATTGCCACATGAGAACGCCTCTGGATGGACGTCCCCGAGAACCAAATCGGATCTCTACCAACACAAGGCCGGGTTACCCCTAACTGGATAACAACTGACACGAGTATGCCATCCCCCGGTCCTTTGGGACCTTTAACCGAGCGCTCGTCACCATCATCACACAATCATAACAAAGTGTTTTCAACATGAGTAAGTATCTGGGCTCCATACCATGATACCACCCTTTTCCAGAAGGAAATGCACATACCCTAAAGGGAGCTACCCCTCATAACCTTGCTGCATCTTTCCTGTTTTGACCATTCCGGGGTGTGAGGCTCGACGAAGTCACGTCCACAAAAACACGCTTTATACAAAGTCATGCTTTGGGTCAACAAATGATCATAGAGATGATCACCAAGATAGACGATCAAACAAATGATCCTATCACAAATAATCAACACAATGATCATTTCACAGCAACACTCAGTATGTCACATTACCAAATTGGGAATATATTGCTAATAACCTTCAACTATATAACCTCTGAGCTCGTACGTCTCAGAGAAGGGTGTTAAGCTAAGAGAATAAATTCTCCGCCACCAACAGAAATATATTTGAAAGAAATTGGCTTTATATCTCAGTTTGTAATGTAAGACACACAATCCATACAAGTCTGTTCCGGGATCGAACAGAACCGAAGGCACTTACAAAGAAGTCCTTGCAATCCGGATAATCTCTAATCATGTCCGAATTTCCCATCACATATGGAGATCTCTATACCGGGGATCAGCCAGTGCAGAGACAATCAACAAGAAACCCTTTCGTTTTCGAAAATATCCGGTCTTCAACACCGATCTTCAAATGCAATTTATAACGACGTATCACATATTCGGAATGGGTTATACGACCCCAAGGTCCTTTCCCGGTTAACCCGAATAGTGAGCGCTTATTTTAAAAAAAATAAGTGTGGCATTCAAATTCAAGCAAATCACAACAAATACCTATTTAAAGGTAAATATTGATAGTCGGTTATTGAACTATCAATAGATATGCACAATCATCACCAGATTCCAAATAATTTTTCAAATTATTTATTTTCCAAAAATATCTTTATAAGATATATATTTTCCATTCTTTAAAAATAAATCAATATTTATTTTTAAACTCATTTTCCAAATTCCATTTATAAATTCCATATTGAATTTATATTTCCAAAAATATTCATGAATATACGATTTCCATTCGATTTCTAATATTCATTTTCAATTTATCTTCAAAAAGATAAATTCCAAATATTCACTTAATATTGGGAAAGCATTTCCATACTTATTTATTTATAAGTAATTCACAAGTCTTTTTATTTTCTATACTTGGAAAATATTCAATATACTTTAATCGAAATTAAGTATATATTTCATTTTTTAAGGAAATCATTCTCTTAAACATATTTATTTGGGCCAAAACGAATGTTGCGTAAAACATCGTTACGACAACCCAAAATCACTAGTATAGGGATTCGAAATTAAAATAGATATATAAATCCCAATACTATACAAAACATTTCCTTTCGGAAATCATCTATTATAACAACAGTGTTATAATCTACTATTTCCTTCTATTTCTCGAAAACGTCTATTTCAACAATGAATGTTGAAATCTATGATTTCGAATCTTAATACATTTAAAACATCGTTAGATCGTTTTAATTCTATTTAAAACATCACATCCAAAACATTTCTTTAACATATTATTCACTATTCAAAAACGTGAATATACTTGTGAACAAATTTTATCATTTCTATTCATTTTATTTTAAAGGATTATTCACTGTCTAAAACGTGAATATAACTCCATTAATAAATTACAACAATTTACTTATCAAAATAAGTAGTTTGCGAATTTATAAAACAATGTTTATAAATTCCATATTCTATTTATTTTATAACTACTTCCTCTTATAAATTTCCTTTATTAACCTATTCGATTTATAATTCAATTATATACCGAAAGTCCATATTATAAGTTAAATGCTTATAATTTATTTGTTTACAAAAACATTCTTTTAAACTTCATAATCATAAATCTTATAACTTATAAGATTCATTTATTTATTCAAACCTATTCTTTTAAATAACTTTACAAATTTTATAAACCTACTGTTTATAAAATTCCATTTATAACTTCACCGTTATAATCTTATAAATTTCATTCATTTATGAAATTCATTCACGATTCATTCTAACACTTATAAAAGCTCATTTTACACTTCTAATATTTTTAATTTATAAATATCAATTTATAAATCTTTTAATATAAAACAATTTATATTACTATTTTAAAACGTCTTTAAACTCATTTATAATTTCACCTTTTTGATTTATAAAATAATCAAATTCCATAAATCCTATTTTTAAACTTTTTATAATAAAATTCAGAAATTCCAGTTTAAACTATTTTATAAAATCATTAATCCCATATTTTCAAAAATCAACTTTTAACTGTATTTCTCAAAAAATCATAATTTTTATAATATTAAAATTATAACGTTTATTTATTTAAGATGAATCAATTCCAAAAATATTTTATAAACGTATACTTTCAAAAATCACTTTAGAAATTCTTTAAAAATCAAAATCGTTATTTTTAAACTTCAAAATTGGATTCGATGATGCAACACATCAAATAGTCAATCACGACTTTCCAATATCATATATCGATATGGTAAACAATCAAATATCACAATATTTAAAATCAATAAATATTTGTGAGGAATCCAGTTGGATCCCTCCAACCTGTTTCCCTGCATCCACAGACATTAGCACAATACCAATTCCACTTCGAGGTGGAATATCGCGGTATATGGGATTTTATAAAATATTATCCGCTTACTAACGGCGCATTAGGGTCTCATCCGCTATACAATGCGGGAAATCAATCAACTGCAATATATACATATGCCAATATATATATATATTGCTATATATATAATATAATACCAATCCCACTTCAAGGTGGAATATCGCAGTATATGTGTGTAATAAATAACCTCCGCTTACTAACGGCGTATAGGGTCTATTCACATCCAATATATATATATATATATATATATATATATATATATATATAACAATCATCATTCAAGCATTCAATCAACACAACTAACAATTTTAAATCTAACTATTTAAAATTTAAATAAATCCTTTAGAGTGAGAAGTTCTCACCTTTGCTTTTATTTTGCAATCCATTTCCCATCTTGACTCGATTTTCTTGATTTATACCTTGTATAAATATTTACATAATTTATTAATATTGGAACAGATCGAATAATAAATTTTCATTTTTTTGATTGTTTTAATTATTCAATGGTTTTGTTCTAAACCAATTCCTTTAATAATTTTATTTAAACTAATTTTCCTTTCAACCAAATTTCTGTTAAATAAATTTATTTAACTAAACATTTTACTTTCAAACTAACTTTCCCTTTTAATAAATAATTTTAACTAAAATAATTTATATATTTCAAAAATCTAATTTTTTAACAACTTCTTAACATTTTTAAATTGAACTGAAGATAATTGAAACTGCATTTTTTTTTAAAATCTTCAAACTTTTAAAATCCTATTTTCTAATCTATATACATTTTACTTAAATTAAATTAAATTTGAAATCATTAAAATTTTAAAAACTCGAAAATTACCTTACTGCAGTCGTTCGACTTCACCTCCATCACGTGCTGCCCCATGCTCGAACTTCGCTGCCTCATTCGAATTCCCCAATCACTCGCGCACCACCAATCATCGTGAATGCTCCACTCATGAATCCATCAGCGCCGACCCCCCAGTGCCATCGACTTGAGTAAAAGCTACAACTCCCAATTCGCGAACAACCCACGATCGAAACCCTCCTGCCGCGTGCCTCCACTGCATCGTGAGTCGCTCGAACATTACTGCCGCTGCCACGACATCGCGCGCCGCCGCCCCTTCGAATCGCGACACCCCTCTGACGCTTGCCATCAATTCGAGCACCGGCCCATGCGCCATTAATTTTGATTGCTGTTTATTTTTGGGCTTCGGTGATTTGTTTTTGAATGAGGGTAAGGGGCTTCGGCCATTTTTATCTCGTTCGATTTGAATGAAAGTAATGGGTTGCGTGGTTATTAAAAGCAGAGGGGAGGAGACAGAAGATCGTGAGTTGAGGCTGAAAGGAAGGAGAACGTGTTTGCACGTTTAACTGCCATGATTTTAGGCGTGAAATTGGGGATGCTGTCTTTTATTTAATTTAAATTTAAATTTTAAATTCAATTTGTTTCGATAGAACTTTCAACGCGTTTATGTGTCGTACGCTCACATAACAACTCCGAAAAATACGAAATTTGAAATCCGAGAATAATTCAATATTACGGATCGAATGGAACTGGTTTCGTCGAATTCCGAGACTGTCCCTCGGACGGCTATTTTAAATATCGATTCAAACGATTTAAATTCAAAACTGATCAATTTACTTCCAAATTAAATTCTTAAGCTTCTATTATCTTCAGTATTATCAATATGAATTTTACAAATCTTTAAAATATTTTTAATTGGCTTAAAATTGAAGAATCAAATTATTATTCAACTTTCAATAGATTAAATTCTAAAATTTAATCACCAAATTCAAAGTTATATTGAAAATTCAATCCAAACCATCCTTCAATATTTAAACTTAATTAAATATTCTCAAATTAAATTGTTCAAAATTCTGGGTCGTTACAGGGGTAGTCCCGGTCTTGTGTTGCAGAGGGTCGGGAGTGATCCTCGGTACAGTGATCTAGGCCAGGTACCGTGACAGGTGGTACCCCAGTGCCTAGTCATTAGTTGGAAATCCATTCTCCTTACGAGCCTTGTATGAGTTTTGTTTGTATTACTCAATCTGTGGCTAGTAGCTGGAATTTAATAATGTAACAATTTCCGCTATTTTAATAAGTATTTGTATATAGACCCTATTATAATAACAGTGGATTTATAAGAAAATGTTTTAGCTATCGCAAGGTAAAAACCCGACATGTTTATTTGTGGCGTGGTCTTACTAGATGCTTTTGTTTTCAAAGGATTTTTGAAACTTTAATAATCAATTTGAGTGTGATTTTCTCACGCTGGTATATCCAGACTGACTCGGGTGTTATTTAACTGTAATGCTCGGGTCAGACCGAGTATTATAGGATACAGGATATGATGTTGTGGAGCTCAGAAGACGAGCTGGATGGCGATACGTTCTTCCGTACTTGTTTCATATATTCCGCTGTGTTGTTTAACTGTGTACTCAGTTGTATGAGGGTAGGTTATGATTACTACCCAATTGAATGTTATATGATTGATGTACTGTGATGATGTATATATAAACAGATATAGCATTTGTTTTTTATGTAAAGATATGTTACTATATTTTATATTTTATTCCACTGCGATGGTAAGATTCTGATGTTGTTTTCTATTTTCTCTTCCTCTACCACTTCTTCTTTAACCCAAATGGTCCGAACTTCCGTTCAACTTGAGTTGATTTATGTGAAATAGTGTTGACTCAAGGGGTACGGATTTGCGGGTCGTTACACTTGGTATCAGAACATAGGTTGGTGATAACCTTGGCTCTGGTGGGAATTACTCATAAAATAGAGTATGTAGTACTCTAGAATGAGCTTGAGTGTATTAATACATATGAGCGCGTATTTGTTAGTGTATATAAAATTGTTTTATATTGTGTTGACTTATTGGTTGAGTCTTTATAGATTCTGGTCGATGTGTGGGACGCCATATTTATCGATAGGGATTTCTAAACTCTTGAACAAGATAAACCGACACAGTATTGTTTTAAATAGGGTAAATGAAATAATTTTACCCAAAATTATTTTTGTATACAAAGGAAATAATTGTTCGTAAATTGTTATAATTATATATGGATGCTTGGGTGTTAGGGATGATAATATTAAATTATTATCATTAATGTGTAAAATTGAATAAGAAATTTAAATAATAACCAAAGATTAAGGAATAAATTAATAAAATAGATAGGATTTGTAAACGTGATTTATAATTGAATAAGGAATTGAAACCATAATTAAAAACTAAGAAACCAATTTGTATACAAAATGAAATTTGTAAATATAAACTAAACGTGAATTATAGCGTGATCAATAATTAAAATATGATAAAGTTTCAAAGTAATGTGTGAATATAAATTTAAAGGATTTGAGATTTGGAATTTGGAAATTTAATTCCTTTGAATTTGGAAATGATTCTCAAAAAGTTGGGAAGGAAATATATATTGAGAGATATTTTTGAATCGGATTTGAAATCTGGAGAGATTTGGAATTTAAAAATATTTGAAGGGTTTTAAAAGAGATAAAAGCATTGAACTCTTTACGGTCGCTCGAAAATAATTCTGATGATGATCGCGACATCATCGGTGTTCATTTTCGAGTTTCCAAAAGGAGAATTGCTACCTGGATGTTTTGGATTAATGTTTGTTTGCGAAATTGGGTTTGATTTTGAAAATGCATGGAATGTTGGATATAAGTGATTTCAAAGGGAATTTTGAAATGTTGAAAGATTGTTTAAACTTTGGAATTTTAACTAAGAATGTTTATGGCATATAAAAAGTTTGATAACTTGTAAATTTGGAATTTGTTGAAATAAAATTCAACTTTGTAAGTAAGTAAAGTGAAAACTGAATACTGGAATTTAAAACTTGAATTGAGTTAAATTATGTGAAATGGAAAAATTAGTCAAGTTGGACTAAATAAAACAAAGTTTTGAGATTTAAAGTTAGTAAGTAACTGAATGATTTATATGGTATGCAACTGAAATGAAACTGAATATTGGATGATGTTTGATTTAAAATTGTATAAAAATAAGTGCAGAATTAGTTCAAATGGACTAAAAATAATTAATGTTTGGGAATAAAATTTATTGGTTGGAAATGAATTAGAGAATGAATAAATGAATTTATAATTGTAAGTGAATGAACTGAGAAATTGGATATTGTAATGATATTAAATGGAATTAAGTCCTTGCTTAACAAAATTCAAAGGAATGGTATGTAACAAGATTTAACTGGGGTTAAGTTAAATAGAATTGAACTGGAGTAAAATTCAGTTGAGTTATGGGTGTTATTGAATGTAATTAGATTCTTACCTGAATAAACGGAAGTAAGTTGGATAAGAAATAAGTTGGAATAAATAATTTAGAATAACTTATAAAAGAATTAAAAATCCATAGAATAAAATATACTTGGGCTATAAATAAGCGTAAATCTTGAGTTGAAAATAAAGGATGAATATATTCAAGCCTAGAATGAATGAAAATGTGTAAAATAATAAGTTGTGACTTATAAAATTGAAAAATGGGATAGAAAACCCAAAATAAATATTTTTGATGAATTGGAAAATAAAACGAAAAATCCAAACCTGAATTATAAAATAAATTGCACTTAAGAAATTTAATAAAGCGATTCTGAGATTAAAAATCAAGTATTGAATTTAAACCAGTGGAGAACTAATTAGATAATAAATTAGTTGATGAAATATGGAAATGGAACTCAAAATTATCAACTCAGAATTGAATTGTGAATAGATAATAGAGTTTGGAAATGAAGCTTGAGTAATAAATAGAAATTCAACTTAGAATTGTAAGTGAATTAAATATGAATTGAAGTTGTATGAAATTGGATTAAAATAAAAATGATTTGAGATGAAAATAAATCCAATTCGAGTATGAATAAATTAAAACGGGAATGAACTTAAGTTATGAAATGGTAGTGAATTGAAGTAAATTAACTTAAGTTTAAATTAATAGAAGCATAGGATGATGTCAAGTATAATAGAATGGTTTTGAACAAAACCAGTGTGAAACAGTATGGAATGCAACTATACGGATTGTAAATAAGTTAGATTGGAATGGAATCTATATACTTTGAGTTCGAATCAATTTAAATTGGTTATAAACCTTAAGTAATTATTTATTCACATGGATATCGTAAAATTGCATAGAATAAATTGTCCTTTGACGTAAACTAAAATAATTAAAATTCTCTGAGTTGATAGAAGTTAAAAAAATTGATGTTGAGATCAATTGAATTAAGTATGAGTTTGATTTGTTTAAAAATAAATTGAATGTAAGCATGTGAGTTGTTAACCTTTCGGATTAAGTAAAACGATGTGTGATTTGGTTGTAAGCAATTAAAATTGGTGGCAAAATCTTGCATGTGGTTATGAAAATTGTATAACATGCATTGTTCATGGAATTCATGTTTTAGCTATGTAAGTAAAAGTGAAATGTTAATAAATTGCATATGTTTGGCACTTACATATTTAAATTGAGTAAGTACAGGTACCGGGAAGCCGTTTGGCTGGATTTGGACGCGCTAAATGCTAAAATAAATAAGCCGCTTGCTTATAAATGCTAAATAAGGTACGCCTACGCAATAAAAATAGGAAATATGAACTGTTTTTTGTTTTTCCGACCGGGTGGGTCGATATATATATATTTATATCTATTGTCAAATTGCAAAAGCTCCTCCGTACAAAGGAGACTCTGCCAAAATTTTAGGAGTTAGAAAAAATTTTGAAAAAAAAATTTAGTTAGCGACAAAACAATTTCAAATTGAAAATTTAAATAAATTAGGAAATAAAAACTACTTTAAAATAATAATATGAATCAGTATAAATGGAAGATAAAATTCAATATTCTAAATTGAAGATAAATTGAATTCATATGGAAATGGAAGAACAAATTTGAATAAAAGTAGATATTGACTATATAGTGAAGTGAAAATAAATAAAGAAGCATATTGAATGATTATACTAAACTTAAGAAAGGAATGATGAATTCTTAAATGGGAAATTGATATTACAAATATATTCTATGTAAATATTAGAATGAATAAATATTGACATTTTGTAAGAAAGTCGATAAAATGTTTTTGGAATGTTATGATTGGAAATTATTGCTAAATAAGATATGCAGGTATTATAAAGGGAAAAGAGAATTGGTTTAGATTTCAAAAGATAAATTTGAATTGCTCGATAAAGAGTTATGTGTTTAAATTTCTGTATGAAATTCGATTGCGTTTTTGATCTAGCCACTTGGTCTTTTGTTTTCTTTTGGAATTTGGGAGCCCGTAGAGGCATATTATAGTTATACCGAGCTAGCCGCGCAAAGGAGACGCTGGCGAAATTTTTCGAAAATTTAGGGAGTTAGAAAATTTTTTGAGAAAATTTTGGTAATTCAAAATTTGGTTTTAAATTAAAATTTGAATGATTGAGCAAATAGTATTGTTTGAAAACTAAGGGAAAGTTTGGGAGGTTGATAAGAGTGATAATGGGTCTTTTAAAATAAGATAGTTGGTAGGATATTGAATTGTTGGTTTTGGGAAAAGTAAAAGGGTATTGGACCATTTTTCCTAACTAGTAATTTCAGGGACGAAATTCTTTTAAGGGGGGAGGAATGTGACGACCCGAAAATTTTGAGCATTTGAAATTGGAACATTTAAATTGATTTTAAATATTTAAAAGTTAATTTTTAACTTGAATTCAAGTATCACCATTTATTTCTGTAATTTAATTATTAAATTAAATGATTTGAAGTTGGGTAAAATGTTGAATATGGAGTTTTAAGCCTGTTGAAATAATTTGAAGGCTTATAAAATTTATACTGATAATACTGAAGAGAATAGAAGTATTGAAATCAAATTTAAAAATGGTTTGTTAAGTTTTGAAATTTTATCGTTTAATTTGAATTTAAAAATAGCCTTCCGAGGCACAGCCTCGGAATTCGACGAAACCAGTTCCATTGGGTCTGTAATATTGAATTATTATCGGATTTCGAATTTCGTATTTGTTCGGAGTTGTTGTGTGAGCGTACGGTAAATAAGCGCGTTGAAATTAAATCGAAAATTCAATATAATAACTGATCCAAAAAGGCTATCTTCTCCATACGATCGAGATTTTAAGTTGTGAAATCGTAACGATTTAAAATTTATATATATATATATATATATATATATTGGTTGATTGACCTACATACTCACATCAGCATACAAAACATCATCTCATTTCACCTTAACCCTAATAACACGCAAGTCAACTTTAACATGCAAGGAATATTTCTTATATTTTTTTATATAAAATCACGTCACCCTCTATCTTTCAACCGAAGCCATTATTTTCCCCTTTTTATAAATCTCGAATCCCTCAAGCAGAACTAATTCGAATCAAAAGAGAAAAAAAGAAATGGCCGAAAATAAAAATCTTCTATTTCAAATCGCGCCTCCACCCTCTGCCGTATCGATCGACCCCAAATCGCGATGTCAAGCCGCATGCTAGGGTTTTGCTTTCAAGGTAGTTGCGTACGCGAGCACGGAGGCGCACGATTTTGGAAAGACGGGGTCGTCGTAGGCGTTGGCGTTGGGGATTTAGGCTCGCTTCTCGATTTAGGATTTGGGGGTCGCGCCTCCTCAGTCCGCGAGTGCAGGCAAGCGGCGGCGATGCTTTGGGTTAGGGCTATAGCTCGTTGGGTGTGATTCCTGGAGCAATTAAGGTAACTTTAATTTTTAAATTTATGTTGCTCAAGTTTTAAAACTTCTAATTCAAATAGCCGATTCATTCCATATATACAGAGAAAAGAAAATACATAATCACGGTAAAGAAATTTGCTGTTTTATTATTAACAGAAATATATATATATAGGGTTTGGAAAAGTATAAGAATTTTAAAACTATTACAGAATTTATTTACAAGACTAGATTTTTATGAAATCTATATGGATTATTATTATGAGTATACGGGTTGTTTTAGGATATATACATATACATATATATATATATATATATATATATATATATATATATATAAAGAATTATCAGGTTAAAAATCAAATTTGTTAGTTAATTAAATTTATTAGAGGAAATTGATTGAAAATTAGGATTTTTTTCGGTTGAAACCAAATTGTTAATTTGAAAATTCAATTTATTAAATGGTAATTGATTTTTTGAGTAGTTTAAATGTTAATAAAGGGTAAAATGTGTATACAAGGTCAAGAATCATGAAACCAGTCGAGATTTGGATCGGATTGCAAACAAAGGTCAAAGGTGAGTTAATCTCACTCAGCTGAATTTTAATTTTAATTTAAATAATTAAATTTAAATAATTGGTTGAATTATTGGATTGATTGATGTGATATATTATAGTATATATTACATCTTAGAATGATTGATCTCACGCATTATATAGCGGATGAGACCCTATGCGCCGCATAATAGCGGATAATATTATATTTAATCCCATATACCGCGATATTCCATCTCGAAGTGGAATTGGTATTTTTTGTTGTGCTAACATCTGTGGATGCAGGGAAAACAGGTTGGAGGGATTCAACTGGATCCCTCAACATTTAAATTATTTAATATTCTCTGTTGTGATTATTTGATATTCTATGATGAATTATGTGGGAATAGTGAATGCTATGGCTTGATTGAATATATTTGGGTACAATGAGTTACCAAAAACATATAAATTGGATTTTGGAAAGAAAATAAAAGAAGTGAATTCGTAAGCGAAATAATTATAGAAAATTTGAATAAATTAAGAATGAATTGAAAAGGAAATGGAAGTGATATCAAAACACTAATAAATAACTTCGAGTATGAAAAGAAAAAAAAAGATTTTTGAATAAACAGAAATTAATGAATTGTAAAATTTAGTGATACTATTTTAAAGGAATAAAGAATTATTTTTAAAGTTAAAGTTTTAATTTATTTAAAAAGAATTAAGAAGTAAGTTGAGAAATCTAAAATTGGTATTTTCAGTTAAAAGTACTTTAAATCATAATTAAGGAATAAAATTTGAAATTAATGGATTTTGGAATAAAAGGGAGTGAATTGGAAATCAATTTGGAAATTGATTCAACTGTTTGAAATTGGAAATTTAAAGAAGAATGTGAAGAGAAGTATATTTCTCTGGATAGCCAAGTACGTTTTCAAAGTAAATTTTTAAATATAGGGTAAAAGTTTAATGTTGTTTTAAAAAGCATGTTTTAGAAAATTTATTATTTCTAAATGTTTAAATTCTAAAGTAAGTATTTTTTTAAATCTATTATCGTAATAATTATTTAAAAGATGATTTGGTATTTTGTTTAAAGAAGAAAATCTAGTTATATTTATAAAGTAACCTTAATTTAATTATTTCTAAGTGTTATTTTAAAGTAAGTATTAAAGTAATTTTTCTAAATTTAAATGTTAAACATATTTTACAATAAAGTGTTTTTCAATTATTTTAAAATCTAATTTTTGTGCTTGGTGATCTCAGAGGAAATAGAAAATATTTGGGAAATTTATTCTGTAAAAGGAAGATAGTTTGGAACCGTTTTCAAAGGGTTGAAAATGGAAATATATCTTGCAAAGATATTTTGAGATAAACAAATAATTTGGGAAATTTTTTATTGTATGATGGATGTTGTGAATGTTAATTGATAGTTAAATAACCGACTATCAATATTGGCCAAATGCATTGATCGTTTCGAAGAGATCGGGATCGAGATTTATTTCTCGAAAACCACTTCGATCCGGTTGTATGTTTTCGTGGGGAAACGAGTTTGGATTCGAAGATGGAGCAGTGAGTGCAAGGGCTAGTCGCTACTAATCCTGAGGATATTTCCAAAATGGATGTAGTGGGAATAGTGCCTTCGGTTCGGTTCGAACCCGGGACGGACTTGTATGGATGAATGCTTTCGAAGCATCGTTAGGTGGGCGATGGGCATTCTAAAGGATATGTTCTAAAAATGTAACGCTTAGCATCAAGCCTCATCAGCCGAGAATGACTGAAAATCAGGGGTTATGCAGCAAGGCTAGGTGGGTAGCACCCATTCAGGGTGAGGTCATCCCTGTCTAGATGTCCCTTTTTATTTCGGCTTAGTGGTGCGGTTGCTGATCCCAACCGTGGGGTGATCTCACTCGGGATTATCCAGTAAGGGGTAGTCCCGGTCTTGTGTTGCAGGGGGTCGGGAGTGATCCTCGGTACAGTGATCTAGGCCACGTACCGTGATAGTTGGTACCCAAGTGCCTAGTCATTAGTTGGAAATCCATTCTCCTTACGAGCCTTGTATGAGTTTTGTTTGTATTACCCACTCTGTGGCTAGTAGCTGGAATTTAATAATGTAACAATTTCCGCTGTTTTAATAAGTATTTGTATATAGACCCTATTATAATATCAGTTGATTTATAAGAAAATGTTTTAGCTATCGTAAGGTAAAAACCCGACATGTTTATTTGTGGCGTGGTCTTACGAGATGCTTTTGTTTTCAAAGGATTTTTGAAACTCTAATAATCAATTTGAGTGTGAATTTCTCACGCTGGTATATCCAGACTGACTCGGGTGTTATTTAACTGTAATGGTCGGGTCAGACCGAGTATTATAGGATACAGGATATGATGCTGTGGAGCTCAGAGGACGAGATGGATGGCGATACGTACTCCCGTACTTGTTTTACATATTCCGCTGTGTTGTTTAACTGTGTACTCAGTTGTATGAGGGTAGGTTATGATTACTACCCAATTGAATGTTATATGATTGATGTACTCTGATGATGTATATATAAACAGATATATCATTTGTTTTTTTATGTAAAGATCTGTTATTATATATTATATTTTATTCCGCTGCGATGGTAAGATTCTGATGTTGTTTTCTGTTTTATCTTCCTCTACCTCTTCTTCTTTAACCCAAATGGTTCGAACTTCCGTTAAACTTGAGTTGATTTATGTGAAATAGTGTTGACTCAAGGGGTACAGATTTGCGGGTCGTTACACTTGGTATCAGAACATAGGTTGGTGATAACCATGGCTCTAATGGGAATTACTTATAAAATAGAGTACATAGTACTCTAGAATGAGCTTGAGTGTATTAATACATATGAGCGCGTATTTGTTAGTGTTTATAAAAAAAATTTATATTGTGTTGACTTATCGGTTGAGTGTTTATAGATTCTGGTCGATGTGTAGGACGCCATATTTATTGATAGGGATTTCTAAACTCTTGAACAAGATAAACCGACACAGTATGGATGAATGCTTTCGAAACATCGTCAGGTGGGCGATGAGAATTCTAAGGGATATGTTCTAAAAAGGTAACACTTAGCCTCAAGCCTCATCAGCCGGGAATGACTGAAAATCAGGGGTTATGCAGCAAGGCTAGGTGGGTAGCACCCATTCAGGGTGAGGTCATCCCTGCCTAGATGTCCCTTTTTATTTCGGCTTAGTGGTGCGGTTGCTAATCCCAACCGTGGGTTGATCTCACTCGGGATTATCCAGTAAGGGGTAGTCCCGGTCTTGTGTTGCAGGGGGTCGGGAGTGATCCTCGGTACAGTGATCTAGGCCACGTACCGTGACAGGTGGTACCCTAGTGCCTAGTCATTAGTTGGAAATCCATTCTCCCTACGAGCCTTGTACGAGTTTTGTTTGTATTACCCACTCTGTGGCTAGTAGTATTTAATAGTGTAATGACCCGCCTTTCATTCCATAGAAAGACGCATCATTATGAGGAAAGAAAGGGATAAAAAAGAGAAAAGAAAGAAAAAGAAAGAAACAGACAACATCAGAATCTCACAGCGGAGCGAATAAATTATATTATATCACATAAAACATTACATAGTATCATATACATCAGAGTTATAAAGCTAATACAACACAAACTTGACAATTATAAACATCTGTCTAGCAATTTCAATTCAAGTACATCAGAGAGAACAGATACAACTCAAACACAGCGGAAATACTATATATATCTACAGGCTGAAGCCTCCTGCTCCATATCTCCTCCAGAACTCGTCAAAGCAATCCTAAATCACTTGACTACACATATATAATATGAGTATCCAGAGTTTAATAAAACAGAAAATAAACACTCGGGTCAGACAGGGGTATGGTGTGAGTAAACGGGTTTAAAGTTGCTTAAAAATCCTTTGAAAACAAAAGGTATCACGTAAGACTTCCCACACATAAACATGGAATAGTTTTTACCTTACGCTAACCAAAACATTTGATCGGAAATCCAGTGATATTATAATAGTGTCTAGGGTTTTCAAGTAAATAATAAATAGCCGAAATTGTTACATGATTAAATTCCAGCTACTAGCCACAAAAGTGGGTAATACAATCAAAACCGTAGGGTCTCGTAGGAAGAATGGGTTTCCATCAATGGCAGGGCTATTGGGGTACCGCCCGTCATAGTACGTGGCTTAGATCATCGTACCGAGGAGTACGCCCGCTCCCTTGTAACACAAAGCCGGGACCATTCCTTACTGAACAGTCCTGAACAAGACCACCCCGCAGATTGGCCGTCGCCAACTGCCACACAACCGAAACATAAAGGGACTTCTAGACAGGGGTAAATCTCGTCCTACTTGGGCATGACCCACTTAGCCTTGCTGCACCTCCCCTGTTTTAGCCATTCCCGATTGATGGGGCTTGAGGCTACGATTACCTTTATAGGACATATCAATCTTAGAATGCTCATCGTCCACCTGACGATGTTCTGAAAGCATTCAATCCATACAAGTTCGTTCCGGGTTCGAACGAAACCGAAGGCATTATCTCGTTACACTCATATTGGTATCACCCTCAGAGTTAACGACGATAACCCTTGCACTCTGAATCACCATCTCGAACCTGAAAGTACTATTCCGTCAAACTCATCACGGAATCACCCTCAGAGTTATACTGACGAATAGTCCTTACACCTCGAGTCTTCACTCTTCACTTGAGATTCACGACCTAACGTTTAATTTGGATCGATGTGGTTTTCAGAATTCCAAATTTGGAATCCGATCTCGGTCTAATCGAAATCCAAACGTCATCTTAGTGTCCAAGTGAATTTAGTTTGGAACAATTAATTCAATTCATCATTATCTATTACACACAGATAGATAAATCACATATCACAATAGACAGTCACATTCTCATCATGAACAGATAAATCTGTATCATCATCACAAACAGGTAATCATCATAACCAGATAATCATCAAAAACCATCATACTTTAACCATGCATCCATATCATATAGATACTACTCATCTCATTACTAAGATCACAACCGTCCAATCAATATCATCCATAAGCAGTGATTTATTAACCGTCATCCATAATTAATTTGAAATGAATTAAATTAATTACCACTATCTCTAATTAATTTAAAATAAATTAAATTAATTATCACATCTATAAATCCTGCTTAATATCCATAAATTATTTAACCTAGTTAATTAATCATTCTCTAAGTGTTCATCTTGATTAAACACCTTTGATTAATCATTCACTAATTACAATAAGTAATTAGTCTTTAATTAATTTCGCAAATTAAATTAACCTTAATCATAAGTAATTAACATTTAATTACCTCATTCGTTAATTAACTATAATTAATTACAGTCATCCTTAATTAATTAGATTAATTAATCACTTAATTATTAATTATTCCTTAATTAAACAATTCTTAATTACATCATTAATTATATTAATTAATGATCTCTAATTTATATTTAAATTAATTACTTAAAACTAATTACATTTTGTAATTAATCTAAGATTTAAAATACAATTATTAATCACCGTTGATTAATATTCATTCCAATAATTAACTACCCTTAATTACTCATAACAAATTAATTATTCCATAATTAATTAATCCCTTAATTAATTACAAAAGTAATTACCCAAATTACTTCATTAAAAACCACCTCTCTCAAATTACATTCCAGTAATTATCACTTATTACTTCTCTAAGTAATATTGCTTCATTAATTACCTTACGTAATTATTCTCATTAAATCATTAAATGATTATCTTAAATTAATTAAACTAAATTAATTACCTTAAACAAAACACATTACCATAATTAATTACAATAAGTAATTAATCCCTTAATTACTTTTATCAAGTAATTATACTTAACAATTTATAATTGATTATATTCTATTAATTAATCTAATTAATTATCAAAATCAATCAAATTAATTAATTACTTGATTATCCTTAGATAATTATCTTTATTAATTAACAATATTTTCTTTAATTACGTACTTAAGAAAATTTATCTTAGATTAATCCTTATTAATCATCTCTAATTAAAAATTAATCTAAACCATTATTTAAAATCAAATAAATAAGTAAATTCTTAATTATCTTAATTATTTTCAAAATAATTCATTTACTTATTAATGACTTCATTAACATTTAAATTTAATTCAAATTCCATTTTAAAATTTAAGATTTTAAAATGATTAACTATTTAAACATTATCCAAATTTAAATAAATTATAAACCTTAAGTGAAAACATCCATTACTTATGTAAGAAAAGTTTAAAACCAAATTACTTAATTTTATCAAAGAATCAAGCTTTTAAAATAAGTTGATTATCTTAATTTTCAAATAAAAGTTAAAAACTTCATAATTTTAATTCCAATATTAAGAAAAGAAGTCTTCCATGTTTAAACATTTATTTGAAAACAAACTTATTTTTAAATTTACTTTAAAACATTTGAATTTGTTCAACTTTTAAAAAGTTACAAAACTGTTTTAAATTGAAATCTGGATTCATAGAAATCTTGAGACCATGATTTAACTTGATTTTAAACTTAATTTAAATCTTGCTTAAATTTAAATATTTTCATTTTTAAAACTTTGAATTCAAAAGTTCATTTGAATTCAGATTCAACTTAAACTTTTAATTTGAATCCCTGCTTTTAAAATTTACATTCATTCAGATTTGAAATCTGCACATTTTAGGTTTGTGAAACCTAAAATAACACTTCCCCGAGGCCTCAATAAAATGCTTCGGGTCCATAACCTAAATGCTTCGAGTAAACTCCTGATCTACTCGAGACCCAAAACTCCGCACAAATCCAACAATAGTTCATCAGAACTTATATGCACGGTGCATATGCACCGGCACTCTGGCGAACTTCAGTCACCGTATACCCCTTCACCACGTCTCCGATCAACCCCTCACTTGATCATGACCACCGAAACCCTCGCTGCAGTTCGAAATCAAAATTCAAGATAACCATTTGCAACCTGGTAACACAACTGCACCGTTTCCCAAAACCTGTCAACACCGAGAAAACCCACCTCCGACCATCAACATCGATGCGACTTTGGCCATAGCTCCATCTACATTCCCTCTACAACTTCCCAAAACCCTACCTCACTCGATGCATCACAGAAAACAAGAAGCTACCAAAACTTCGACCACTTCAAACTAGGGCTTGAAACCTGAAATCGCCCACCACGGTCGTCACAGCCAACTGACCAACCATCTAAAAAAATTCCCCTCCTCTCCAATCAGTACTCCATCTCTAGGAAGAATAACAACTTCCAAAATCCACTAGAAAATCAGATAACCCCAAAAACTTACATTCTGTTCAACTCAGAAAAACTCACTCCACAGTGAATTTAAAAATGTGATATTTGATTTAAAATTCATGATTTCATTCACGTATTTAAATTCTAACACTGATTTAATAATTTAAGAAGTTGATATTTGGCTTACTGAAGATATTGACAGTTATTAGTGTTTCAGAGGCTACAGGTTTTTCAATTCAACTTAATTTAACAAAATCATAATTTACAAACCTAAATTTATACTGAACAATCATATTTGTTTACACATCAATATCTAATGGAGATCAAATCCAGAGGTAAAGGGTTTTTTTCATTTAAAATCTTAGTTTTAAAACAAACAGGTATGCAGATTCTTGGCACAGCAACACATATATACATATTTATATATGTATACATAAATTTTCAACACCATATAATCATACAAGCATACTTATTCCTATACATTCACATGCAGCAGATAATTTAACTTTTTGCATTGTGAGGTTACTCACTTCTAAAAATAAACAGAGCAGTTTTCATCCAAACATTTTTTAATTTATGTGAACTAGAACTTGAATTCTGGAAATTTTATTTAGGTTTGATTTTTAGAAAGTAAGAACTGTCTTTAAAATAGAAATTTACTCACCTTTATTAATAGAAGAGGCAGAGAACAATTTCAGATGCATTTCACAATTTCCTGGAACTTGTTTGAATCTGCATGTTGAAGTTGATTTGCAATTTGCTTGATGAATCTGTGTTTTGCTTCCATTTGATAACTGAATTTACTTGTTGTTGAAGAATTTTAAAACTGCATGCAGACCCATTCTTCTTTTGCTTGAGTTGAAGTTGAACTTGCAAATTGATTTTGAAACTTGCAGATTTTTGATTAAATTGGTTTGTAGATCTTATATCAGATTTGTGTTTGGTTTTTTTTACAGATTTCTTGATTGAATTTGGTTTTGATTTTTACTTAAAATCTGATTTTCAGATTTTCTTTTGAAGAAAGATGTTTCGAATCCATAATGCATTTTTAAATTTTTTTTTCTTATCTATATTAATTATTGCCACTTGTTGTCTTAATAATGACAAATGTTTACAAGTGTCTCTTTATGTATTAAAAGCTTAACACATTTACAATTTCAATATAAAAATAGATTTCTTAATTTATGAATGTATTTAAATCTTTCTTAACCAATTTCTAATTTAATTTAATATGTTCTAAATATTTAATTACATTTAGTCTTTGAATAATTACATATACCTTTATAAAATTACACAATTTAAATGTTTATTTGAATGTTTTCAAAATAATATTTTTAAAGCTAAATTTTTCAAAAGAGAAAATTTAAAAAGAAAAAGAATGTTGAATTCATTTTATTCAAAAGTTTCAAATCAAATATTATACTTTGATATAAATGAACTAAGTTTATTTCAAAAGAAAACAACAAAATAAACTTTTATAATATAATACAAATTTAAACTTTTATATTTTTAAACAAAATAAATATTTACTTTAATTTCTTCTGAAAATATAAGATAGATTTTTAAACAAACCTTTGAAAAGTTTTAATACTAATTTCAATCAATTTAATCAATTTACAATTTATAAATTTATATATACAATAATTTGAAAATATTCTTATTAAATTTAAATTTAAATTAAAATCAAATCCTCTATTTACAATGTATACACATATATACATTATAAATAAAATATTCTTTAAATAAGCTTAGAAAGACAATTTTATCGTTTCAATATTCTTAGCTTTTGAAAAGAATAAAATTCCCAAATATAATTATCATTATTATAAATTTTGAAAAGAATATCATTTGACAAATTAAATAATCATTAGTTTTCAAAAGATAATTTTTGTTTGAATTAGATTATTAAATCAATATTTCTCATTTTAAAATAATTATTAATGAAATTATTAAATAAGTGTTACCTAAATTTCCGGGACATCACATTCCTCCCCCCTTAAAAGAATTTCGTCCCCTAAATTTAAAAGCAAATGTAATTTAATAATCCCATACAGATTTTAATTTTGAAATAGCAATCACATGCTATCAACCAAATACTAGCAACCATAGCAACCAATTCAAACAAACGATTCTAACTATCCAGATAAAATTTTGGATAGGATTCCTTAGTGTTTCCCAGGTATAAACACCGGGAAACTCGCCGTACAGAATCTAAACTAGCTACATCACTCAGATCTAGAGCTCCTATGTATCTAGATCTACAAATCTAAACAGGATACTGGACCACAGACAAGTCCTGAACAATTTTCAAATCACTCAGAACTACTGATTCTAAAACCAGTGATAGACCATACATGTACTCCCTCAGAGATACGTGATAAACAAAACAAATTCTAGCCATCTGAACTGGAAATTCAATCCTGTAGACCAAACACTTAATTCTTAAGAGAAAACAGAAAGATCCAATACTCTTATCCACAAATCACTCATATCGATCCTGGCTGCCTTCAACCTTCTAGATCAATCCAATCTTTGCAGATGCTTCACAGAACAAATCTGGACAAAGAAATAAACGGTCTTCAGATCCTACTCAACAAAATATTTTTCCCAAAATCCATCGAAATCCACCACACAAACTCTACTATACAGATATCAGAAGACATCAAACATACTACTCCTATTCGGAAACACAGAACAGATGCACAAGACAACCATGTCTCTAGATCCAAAATGCATTTCCTGTAGAAATCCTCTGATCCAAAACAAAACTCATTCCCAAAGAATCGGGTGTTGCTTTTATTCTGGAATAGCTGCCACTATGCTTTCGCTGCGCAACTCTGATTTGAGAATGCTGTTGATGAACGCAAGTACAAACTCGATCAACTTATCCCGGAAACATTGTTCATCAAATTCCATAAAATCTCAATGACCTATCCGATTCGGTCACAAATACCACAGCAAATATTCAACCAGAAAACTTGATTCGATAAATCCCGCCAGCTTAAACAGACCTCTTTCTCAAAGAGCATTCCTACTATGTTGAACCACTGGTAAAGCTCCAAGAACCAAGTCGAAACAGAACTCAATCTCTTGATACGAATGCAAACCATAACTCCTTTGAAGATATCCAGAAAATCAAACCATTTCGATAACTCAAACATCCTCTAGAGATGCTTCAATCCAAACAAAGATTACTCAGAAAATTTCCGAACCATCGCAAATCACTTTTGCGATTCCACTCAGTTCAGATTCCGAGAAATCGTTCTCTCTTCAACAATTAGAACAGCTAAAGCCTTCTAACAAAAAGAAGAAACTAGTGGTCCACTTTCAACCACAAACATCACACCCAGCTGAGCTTCCAGAAGAAATGGACAAGCTTCACCATCTGCCCGGCCCACTGACAAAAGAATCACAGAGACTTTTGAACCATCGAAGAAACAGGCCTTACAGCGGCTACTGCTGCCAAAGACATCTTATCCAAAAGCTCATAGAATCACAAAGCTACACCAGCCACTTCCACAATAGGGACTTCCACATAGATAGATATCCCTCAGGAAACTTGACTCAAACCAAGCACAAAACACTATGCCAAACTGAGTCTCAAACTCAAATACAGACAGAACTCCTTCCTACGGTTGACAAGATACCGTCGTTGGCTACAACACTTCCGACTGATCCAAAATCAAGAAAATCCACTCACACGAGTGCAACCAAGCATATAATCCAAAGATGAACCCCGAACCTTGAAAAGATTTCCTTCAGAGATCGGTGAAATCCTTCACACCAAACTGAAAAACTACTCAAGATGCCCAAAACTGCCCTAGCAGATTCACTTCCAATCCCAAACTCTCGGACTCCACCATTGGTAGTTGTGTTACACACACCACTACCCTATCTACCTTTAGAACTTATATTGGAAAACTTGAACGGGTAACCCAATCAAATAGGTAGAAATAAATTTATATATATATATATATATATTCAAAATTACAAATACGCTCTCTCAAGATAGACACCACTCCAGAGTCTAGGTATTCGCTCAACCTAACGCTCTGATACCACAATGTAACGACCCGCCTTTCATTCCATAGAAAGACGCATCATTAAGAAGAAAGAAAGGGATAGAAAAGAGAAAAGAAAGAAAAGAAAGAAACAGACAACATCAGAATCTCACAGCGGAACGAATAAATTATATTATATCTCATAAAACATTACATAGTATCATATGCATCAGAGTTATAAAGCTAATACAACACAAACTAGACAGTTATAAACATCTGTCTAGCAATTTCAATTCAAGTACATCAGAGAGAACAGATACAACTCAAACAAAGCGGAAACACTATATATATCTACACGTTGAAGCCTCCTGCTCCATATCTCCTCCAGAATTCGTCAAAGCAATCCTAAATCACTTGACTACTCATACATAATATGAGTACCCAAGAGTTTAATAAAACAGAAAATAAACACTCGGGGTCAGACAGGGGTCTGGTGTGAGTAAACGGGTTTAAAGTTGCTTAACTTTAGAAAATCTTTTGAAAACAAAAGGTATCACGTAAAACTTCCCACACATAAACATGGAAAAGTTTTTACCTTACGCTAACCAAAACATTTGATAGGAAATCCAGTGATATTATAATAGTGTCCAGGGTTTTCAAGTAAATAAGAAATAGCCGAAATTGTTACATGATTAAATTCCATCTACTAGCCACGAAAGTGGGTAATACAATCAAAACCGTAGGGTCTCGTAGGAAGAATGGGTTTCCATCAATGGCAGGCCTACTGGGGTACTGTCCGTCACAGTACGTGGCCTAGATCACAGTACCGAGGAGTATGCCCGCTCCCCTGCAACACAAAGCCGGGACCATTCCTTACTGAACAGTCCCGAAAAAGACCACCCCGCAGATTGGCCGTCGCCAACTGCCACACAACTGAAATATAAAGGGACTTCTAGACAGGGGTAAATCTCGTCCTACTTGGGCATGACCCACTTAGCCTTGCTGCACCTCCCCTGTTTTAGCCATTCCCGGTTGGTGAGGCTTGAGGCTACGATTACCTTTATAGGACATATCAGTCTTAAAATGCTCATCATCCACCTGACGATGTTCTGAAAGCATTCAATCCATACAAGTTTGTTACGGGTTCGAACGAAACCGAAGGCATTATCTCGTTACACTCGTATTGGACCCACTCTTAGAGTTAATGACGATAACCCTTGCACTCTGAGTCACCATCTCGAACCTGAAAGTACTATTCCGTCAAACTTATCATGGAATCACCCTCAGAGTTATACCGACGAATAGTCCTTACACCTCGAGTCTTCACTCTTCACTTGAGATTCATGACCTAACGTTTAATTTGGATCGATGTGGTTTTCGGAATTCCAAATTTAGAATCTGATCCCGGTCTCATCGAAATCCAAACGCCATCTTAATGTCCAAGTGAATTTAGTTTGGAACAAATAATTCAATTTATCATTATCTATTACACACATATAGAAAAATCACATATCACAATAGACAATCACATTCTCATCATGAACAGATAAATCTGCATCATCATCACAAACAGGTAATCATCACAACCAGATAATCATCAAAAACCATCATACTTTAACCATGCATCCATATCATATAGATACTACTCATCTCATTACTGAGATCACAACCATCCAATCAATATCGTCCATAAGCAATGATTTATTAACCATCATCCATAATTAATTTGAAATGAATTAAATTAATTACCACTATCTCTAATTAATTTAAATTAAATTAATTATCACATCTATAAATCCTGCTTAATATCCATAAATTAATTAACCTAGTTAATTAATCATTCTCTAAGTGTTCATCTTGATTAAACACCTTTGATTAATCATTCACTAATTACAATAAGTAATTAGTCTTTAATTAATGTCACAAATTGATTAACCTTAATCATAAGTAATTAACATTTAATTACCTCATTCATTAATTAACTATAATTAATTACAGTCATCCTTAATTAATTACATTAATTAATCACTTAATTATTAATTATTCCTTAATCAAACAATTCTTAATTACATCATTAATTATATTAATTAATGATCTCTAATTTATATTTAAATTAATTACTTAAAATTAATTACATTTAGTAATTAATCTAAGATTTAAAATACAATTATTAATCACCATTGATTAATATTCATTCCAGTAATTAACTACCCTTAATTACTCATAACAAATTAATTATTCCATAATTAATTAATTAATCCCTTGATTAATTACAAAAGTAATTACCCAGATTACTTCATTAAAAACCACCTCTCTCTAATCACATTCCAGTAATTATCACTTATTACTTAAGTAATATTGCTCCATTAATTACATTACGTAATTATTCTCATTAAATCATTAAATGATTATCTTAAATTAATTAAACTAAATTAATTAACTTAAACAAAACACATTACCATAATTAATTACAATAAGTAATTAATCCCATAATTACTTTAATCAAGTAATTATACTTAACAATTTACAATTGATTATATTCTATTAATTAATCTAATTAATTATCAAAATTAATCACATTAATTAATTACTTGATTATCCTTATAAAATTATCTTTATTAATTAAAAATATTTTCTTTAATTACTTACTTAAGAAAATTTATCTTAGATTAATCCTTATTAATCATCTCTAATTAAAAATTATTCTAAACCATTATTTAAAATCAAATAAATAAGTAAATTCTTAATTACCTTAATTATTTTCAAAATAATTCATTTACTTATTAATGACTTCATTAACATTCAAAATGTATTTAAAACAATACATTTCTAAATTTAATTCAAATTCCATTTTAAAATTTAAGATTTTAAAATGTTTAACTATTTAAACATTATCCAAATTTAAATAAATTATAAACCTTAAGTGGAAACATTCATTACTTATGTAAGAAAAGTTTAAAACCAAATTACTTAATTTTATCAAAGAATCAAGCTTTTAAAATAAATTGATTATCTTAATTTTCAAATAAAAGTTAAACACTTCATAGTTTTAATTCCAATATTAAGAAAAGAAGTCTTCCAAGTTTAAACATTTATTTGAAAACAAACTTATTTTTAAATTTACTTTAAAACATTTGAATTTGTTTAACTTTTAAAAAGTTACAAAACTGTTTTAAATTTAAATCTGGATTCATAGAAATCTTGAGACCATGATTTAACTTGATTTTAAACTTAATTTAAATCTTGCTTAAATTTAAATATTTTCATTTTTAAAACTTTGAATTCAAAAGTTCATTTGAATTCAGATTCAACTTAAGCTTTTAATTTGAATCCCTGCTTTTAAAATTTAAATTCATTCAGATTTGAATTCTGCACATTTCAGGTTTATGAAACCAGAAATAACACTTCCCCGAGGCCTCAATAAAATGCTTTGGGTCCATAACCTAAATGCTTCGAGTAAACTCCTGATCTACTCGAGACCCAAAACTCTACACAGACCCAACAATAGTTCATCAGAACTTATGTGCACGGTGCATATGCACCGACACTCTGGCAAACTTCAGTCACCGTATACCCCTTCACCACGTCGCCGATCAATATCTAACAAAGATCAAATCCAGAGGTAAAGGTTTTTTTATTTAAAATCTTAGTTTTAAAACAAACAGGTATGCAGATTCTTGGCACGGCAACACATATATACATATTTATATATGTATACACAAATTTTCAACACCATACAATCATACAAGCATAATTATTCCTATACATTCACATGCAGCAGATAATTTAACTTTTTGCATTGTGAGGTTACTCACTTCTAAAAATAAACAGAGCAGTTTTCATCCAAACAGTTTTTAATTTATGTGAACTAGAACTTGAGTTCTGGAAATTTTATTTTGCTTTGATTTTTAGAAAGTAAAAACTGTTTTTAAAATAGAAATTTACTCACCTTTATTAATAGAAGAGGCAGAGAACAATTTCAGATGCATTTCACAATTTCCTGGAACTTGTTTGAATCTGCATGTTGAAGTTGATTTGCAATTTGCTTGATGAATTTGTGTTTTGCTTCCATTTGATAACTGAATTTACTTGTTGTTGAAGAATTTTAAAACTGCATGCAGACCCATTCTTCTTTTGCTTGAGTTGAAGTTGAACTTGCAAATTGATTTTGAAACTTGCAGATTTTTGATTAAATTGGTTTGTAGATCTTATATCAGATTTGTGATTGGTTTTTTTTCTACAGATTTCTTGATTGAATTTGGTTTTGATTTTTACTTAAAATCCGATTTTCAGATTTTCTTTTGAAGAAAAATGTTTTGAATCCATAATGCGTTGTTAAATTTTTTTTCTTATCTATATTAATTATTGCCACTTGTTATCTTAAAAATGACAAATGTTTACAAGTGTCTCTCTATGTATTAAAAGCTTAACACATATACAATTTCAATATAAAAATAGATTTCTTAATTTATGAATGTATTTAAATCTTTCTTAACCAATTTCTAATTAATTTAACATGTTCTAAATATTTAATTACATTTAGTCTTTAAATAATTACATATAAACCACCTTTATAAAATTACACAATTCAAAAGAGAAAATTTAAAAAGAAAAAGAATGTTGAATTCATTTTATTCAAAAGTTCCAAATCAAATATTATACTTTAATATAAATGAACAAAGTTTATTTCAAAAGAAAACAATAAAATAAACTTTTATAATATAATAAAAATTTAAACTTTTATATTTTTAAACAAAATAAATATTTACTTTAATTTCTTCTGAAAATATAAGATAGATTTTTAAACAAACCTTTGAAAAGTTTTAATACTAATTTCAATCAATTTAATCAATTTACAATTTATAAATTTATATATATATTAATTTGAAAATATTCTTATTAAATTAAAATTAAAATTAAAATCAAATCCCCTATTTACAATATACACATATATACATTATAAATAAAATATTCTTTAAATAAGTTTAAAAAGACAATTTTATCATTTAAATATTTTTAGCTTTTGAAAAGAATAAAATTCCCAAATATAATTATCATTATTATAAATTTTGAAAAGAATATCATTTGACAAATTAAATAATCATTAGTTTTCAAAAGATAATTTTTGTTTGAATTAGATTATTAAATCAATATTTCTCATTTTAAAATAATTATTAATGAAATGATTAAATATGTATTGCCTAAATTTCCAGGACATCACAGTTTGGGGGTCGCGCCTCCTTAGTCTGCGTGTGCAGGCAAGCGGCGGCGACGCTTTGGGTTAGGACTGTGGCTCGTTGGGTGTGATTCCTGGAGCAATTAAGGTAACTTTAATTTTTAAATTTATGTTGCTCAAGTTTTAAAACTTCTAATTCAAATAGCCGATTCATTCCATATATACAGAAAAGAAAATACATAATCACGGTAAAGAAATTTGCTGTTTTATTATTAACAGAAATATATATATAGGGTTTGGAAAAGTATAGGAATTTTAAAACCATTGCAGAATTTATTTACAAGACTAGATTTTTATGAAATCTATATGGATTATTCTTATGAGTATATGGGTAGTTTCAGGATATATATACAAAAAAAAAGAATTATCGGTTTAAAAATCAAATTTGTTAGTTAATTAAATTTATTAGAGGAAATTGATTGAAAATTAGGATTTTTTTGGTTGAAACCAAATTTTTAATTTGAAAATTCAATTTATTAAATGGTAATTGATTTTTTGAGTAGTTTAAATGTTAATAAAGGGTAAAATGTTTATACAAGGTCAAGAATCGTGAAACCAGTCGAGATTTAGATCGGATTGCAAACAAAGGTCAAAGGTGAGTTAATCTCACTCAGCTGAATTTTAATTTTAATTTAAATAATTAAATTTAAATAATTGGTTGAATGGTTGGATTGATTGATGTGCTATATTATAGTGTATATTACATCTTGGAATGATTGATTTCCCGTATTATATAGCGGATGAGACCCTATGCGCCGCATAATAGCGGATAATATTATATTTAATCCCATATACCGCGATATTCCATCTCGAAGTAGAATTGGTATTTTATGTTGCGCTAACATATGTGGATGCAAGGAAAATAGGTTGGAGAGATCCAACTGGATCCCTCAACATTTAAATTATTTATATTCTCTGTTGTTATTATTTGATATTCTATTATGAATTGTGTGGGAATATAGAATGCTATGGCATGATTGAATATATTTGGTATAATGAGTTACCAAAAATATACAAATTGGATTTTGGAAAGAAAATAAAAGAAGTGAATTCGTAAGTGAAATAATTATAGAAATTTGAATAAATTAAGAATGAATTGAAAAGGAAATGGAAGTGATATTAAAACACTAATAAATAATTTCGAGTACGAAAAGAAAAAAAGATTTTTTGAATAAATAGAAATTAATGATATTTTAAAGGAATAAAGAATTATTTTCAAATTTAAAGTTTAAATTTATTTAAAAAGAATAAAAAGTAAGTTGAGAAATCTAAAATTGGTATTTTCAGTTAAAAGTACTTTAAATCATAATTAAGGAATAAAATTTGAAATTAACGGATTTTGGAATAAAAGGGAGTGAATTGGAAATCAATTTGGAAATTGATTCAACTGTTTGAAATTGGAAATTTACAGAAGAATGTGAAGAGAAGTGTATTTCTATGAATAGCCAAGTACGTTTTCAAAGTAAATTTTTAAATATAAGGTAAAAGTTTAATGTTCTTTTAAAAAGCATGTTTTAGAAAATTTATTATTTCTAAATGTTTTAATTCTAAAGGAAGTATTTTTTAAATCTATTATCGTAATAATTATTTAAAAGATGATTTGGTATTTTGTTTAAATAAGAAAATCTAGTTATATTTATAAAGTAACCTTATTTTAATTATTTCTGAAGTATTATTTTAAATTAAGTATTAAAGTAAATTTTCTAAATTTAAATGCTAAACATATTTTACAATAAAGTGTTTTTAAATTATTTTAAAATCTATTTTTTGTGCTTGGTGATCTCAGAGGAAATAGAAAATATTTGGGAAATTTATTCTGTAAAAGGAAGATAGTTTGGAACTGTTTTCAAAGGGTTGAAATTGGAAATATATCTTGCAAAGATATTTTTGAGATAAATAAAGAGTTTGGAAAAAAATTTATTGTATGATGGATGTTGTGAATGTTAATTGATAGTTAAATAACCGACTATCAATATTGGCCAAATGCGTTGATCGTTTCGAAGAGACCAGGATCGAGATTTATTTCTCGAAAACCAATTCGATCAGGTTGTACGTTTTTGTGGGGAAACGAGTTTGGATTCGAAGATGGAGCAGTGAAGTGCAAGGGCTAGTCGCTACTAATCCTGAGGATTTTTTCAAAATGGATATAGTAGGAATAGTGCCTTCGGTTCCGTTCGAACCCGGGACGGACTTGTATGGATGAATGCTTTCGAAACATCGTCAGGTGGGCTATGGCATTCTAAGGGATATGTTCTAAAAAGGTAACGCTTAGCCTCAAGCTTCATCAGCCGGGAATGACTGAAAATCAGGGGTTATGCAGCAAGGCTAGGTGGGTAGCACCCATTCAGGGTGAGGTCATCTCTGTCTAGATGTCCCTTTTCATTTTGGCTTAATGGTGCGGTTGCCGATCCCAACCGTGGGGTGATCTCACTCGGGATTATCCAGTAAGGGGTAGTCCCGGTCTTGTGTTGCAGGGGGTCGGGAGTGATCCTCGTTACAGCGATCTAGGCCACGTACCGTGACAGGTGGTACCCCAGTGCCTAGTCATTAGTTGGCCAACGAGCCTTGTACGAGTTTTGTTTGTATTACCCACTCTGTTGCTAGTAGATGGAATTTAATAATGTAACAATTTCGGCTATTTTAATAAGTATTTGTATATAGACCCTATTATAATATCAGAGGATTTTATAAGAAAATGTTTTAGCTATCGTAAGGTAAAAAACTGACATGTTTATTTGTGGCGTGGTCTTACGAGATGCTTTTGTTTTCAAAAGATTTTTGAAACTTTAATAATCAATTTGAGTGTGATTTTCTCATGCTGGTATATCCAGACTGACTCGGGTGTTATTTAACTGTAATGCTCAGGTCAGACCGAGTATTATAGGATACAGGATATGATGCTGTGGAGCTCAGGAGACGAACTGGATGGCGATACGTACTCCCGTACTTGTTTTATATATTCCGCTGTGTTGTTTAACTATGTACTCAGTTGTATGAGGGTCGGTTATGATTACTGCCCAATCGAGTGTTATATGATTGATGTACTCTGATGATGTATATATAAACAGATTTAGCATTTGTTTTTTATGTAAAGATCTGTTATTATATATTATATTTTATTCCGCTACGATAGTAAGATTCTGATGTTGTTTTCAGTTTTCTCTTCTTCTACCTCTTCTTCTTTAACCCAAATGGTCCGAACTTCCGTTCAACTTGAGTTGATTTATGTGAAATAGTGTTGACTCAAGGGATACAGATTTGCAGGTCGTTACACTAAAAGTCATAGTGGGGATACAACGAGGATATAGCGGGATATAGCGAATGACTTTAAAACAGCATATAAAACTCGTATTTAATGTTTTTACAAATATTTAAATGATAATTAAATGAGAAATTAACATTCAGTTGAATTATAAATAATATATAAATAATTTTAAATTAAAACATGTGCGAATATACTATAAATAAACATAAAACCATTATATAACATAATTGAATTTAGTAGAATGTTAGAGAATCTAAAAATATATTAAAAATTCAATTAAATAAATTAATTACATAATTTTAATAATGTATAAATGACATTTTTCAATTCATTTCTTTCAAAGAAGATATAGCAGAATATAGCGGGAATAGTGGGATATAGCAAAAATAGCGGGGCTTAGAGTGGTATGACTATATTTGGGGCTATATGGAAAAATCGTAGCGGTAGAAATCCGCTGTAAGATATAGCAGGGTTATAGCGGGGTAATAAACGGCATTAACTACACAGGGCCATGGCAAACAACCCTTGGAACCTTCATGCCAAAGATACCTTCTCATGTACCAAGGTCCGATTCACAGCGCCGAAGGACTTATGATGACTGAGAAGTTCCTCCATCATCTATTCATCGAATGAAAGTGTGCTTCCTTGTATATCATCTATAGGTGAAGTGGTCGATGTCATGGTCGTCTTCGTTATAATTGCCTCCTGCTTATGTTGAGACTCTTGAGTTGCAGGAGGTGCGACTGATGTGGCTCCAATCACTGGAAAGAGACAAAGAAAAACTGTTATTAAATATTTCACGTGAAGCTTCCAATCGTAAACAAGCATATGAAATGTTCAGAGTCTCTTCCTCAGCTTGACTTATCAGCAATTGAACGACCTTAGAAATTTGCTCGCTAGCTTGAGATATCTGCGGCTGATCCGGGTTTAATCAGGAACGGATTGAGTATCAACCATACAAGTCGGTTCAGGCTGAGTCAGCACAAGAGTTTCGGGACTTGTATCGCGGTGCTCTACACCGAAACCTTCTTCAATCTCTGAGTGTTGAGCGCCAAGCTTCTCCTTCTCATATGAAATCATAGCATCTGGAGAATTTTCCTTTCGTCTTCGTTCAGCTCTCGGTTCTCAATCTCGAATTCATCAACCGATTGACCCTGAAGGGCAGCCTTCTCATCCTCTACTAATCGTCCCCAGGCGTTGTATAAATGTGTCGGATAGTTATCGAGCCAGGCTAGGTTCCTATTCCTCAAGATGTTAGCATTATAGGTAATGAGGAGATCTTCAATGTCAGCCTACAGCCTGGACTCTTCCATCTGGGCCTTCTCCTCGACCTCAGTCCCCACCTCTCGGACCTTAGCCGTAGCTTCATCCCATTCGCCCCGAAGCACTACAGCCGTTTCACATGCCTCCTAGGCTGCACTATTTGCATCATCCCTCTCCTGGAAGATTTTGAAAAGTTTGGCTTTGAGCTCGTTAATTTCTTTAAGTGCAGCATCCCATTCAGCTATGACAGTGGTGTTTCGGTGGCCCATCTCCTCCACCGAGGAAAAATGTGTTTGCCGCATCCACTCCATCGCTAAGTTCGCCTCGTTGGACTTCTGGGTGGCCTCTATTTTTGATTTTCGAGAGGATTTTTCCTCGTCGTTAAGCACTTGGATAATCTGGTCCTATTGAGCGAGCTCGGTTTCTAATTTCTCTATGGTATTCGCCCGCTCAAAGGCCACCTTTAATGCTTTATCTGCAGCTTTCGCCTACTCCTTATACTTAGTGTAGATATCATGAATATAATCATGCATTGTATGCTCTGCCTTTGATGGAATTCTTTTTAAGTGAGGGGGGAAGACGAATCCGTCGAAGCACAAGTTTGGAAAATATTTCTTTAGCTGAGCAATTCTAATAGCCCCTTCCCCAATGGGCTCAGTGATAGTTTGCTCATCAACAATGGGAGTTTTGGCCTTATGTCTATGACGTTGTGATTCAGGCCTAGAGGTTTGAGAAGATTATTTCTGGCGAGGAGGCTCTCTTGTTTGTTTTCCATGGCCCAAATGTTGTATGGGGGCTCGATGAAAAGAATGCAATCGGAATGGATGTCTATAATCCTTATCCCTCTCTCTCGTGACCTTCTTGGCTCGATTAACCGCAATCGTGGTTTCTATCGTCCTCCCTCCGATGGGACTCGTAATACGAGCTAGATGATTGCCGCGTAGAGCAGAGACTTCCAAACATAGAATTTTTTCTGGTCATTGAATTTGTAAAGAAGAAAGAACAATAGAATTAGTAATTTCCTGAAGTAAGCAGCTTATGATTGGAAATCGTGTACTGTCATGAAGTCCCCGACCAACTGGAAATATCGTCCACGCTTGTGGGTGGGTGTATTTTCTTCCTCACCCTCTTTAGTAATTACGATCCTGGGCGCTCTACATTATCCCATTTCACCGAAGCCGCCCTTAGTGTTCCTTCAAATCTAATGCTCTAGTTTCGCTCGATTAGCCCGACGGTCCTCAAATTTCTATCTGTTAGCATCGAGTCTATGTCCCTCATTTCACTTGGCACTTCTTGAAGGACCCGTACTATTTCTTTAAAGTGTGCGCCCTCTAGTCGTGGAATTATAGCTGTAAAAGAAAAAAAGATATGAGATTCAGCATCGGTTACGACGAATTCATGAATTACCGAAGAAAATTGTGACACTTACGTCTGGCTAACCATCGACTTGCAAATCTTGGGGGAATCGGACATAGAACCATTCTATCTTGAAATAGCTTAGCCTGGTCCAAGAGCCCGTCACCACTTGACAGTTCCTATCTACCTCCAGGAATATGAACAAAGGACTATCTCACCGACTCTTAACATTAAATAGGTATCTGATTTCGATCGGAGTCGGGGGTTTGAAAAGATGCTCTATAAATACAATAAACAGGCTATTCAATACTGGCATCTCCTGAATGTATTGGTTGAATGGGGGAAGCATCCCAACTATGCATGCGTGCCTGTTAAAGGCGGTAAACCCCTCCGAGGGAGCATGTGGTCTATCACTTGGCCCGGGTAATAGACGTCATCAAACGACAAGTCGTGTCTTAGGCATATTCATCCCAACATATCTTTGAAAATGATGGACGACATAGAATCATGTGGGTTTGCAATAAAAGTTGCTCCTGGAAACTCGCCTGAAGCTGGATTGATGACCTCAGCCGCAATGGCCGGCAACTCTATTATTGGAAGAGATGAACTTCGGGTTTTTTGTTGTTGAGAACTTGTGGATTCCATAGCTAATCAACTTATCAAAAACCATCATTAGACGATAATAAGCCCATGTGTTCCCTAGTGTGAAGTGCATGAGTGTGTTGTGTAGTGCAGTGCTGCATATTACTTGAGAAATTCTACAGAGTTTGAGAAAATATTCAAACGACAAGACTTCGAGATTCAAATGGAGTGACCATCATCGCTAACCGTCACAACCATGCCATCCAGGCTATGGAGACCGATCCAAGTTTAAGTTCATTAAAATTTTGTTAAGTTACAATCCCATCGACGAGCCTCATAGGGCAGTCAAGTATGCAGTTTAACAGTTAAGTCCAAATATGCAAGAATGAAGCTCGTCAGAGTCGGATGCTCGATTGTGAAAGATTTCGTATCCATCATGGTGTGTACTTGGATCGATCACTAGAGATGAGTTCGTATCGGTCATGGTAGGCAGTAGTTTGGATCGAGCTTAGAACAATGTTTCGCATCAGTCAACCAAAACTCAGTTCGTATCGATCAAAGTTGTCTAATTCGTATCGATCACCAGATCCAGCATTCGCATCGATCACTTCGCATCGATAAGAATGACCATCGTCAAATGATTGACACGAATACCCACCGTCCATCGGTACGAAATGATTCACTCATTCATTACGAAATATTATCGTGTTCGGATCGATACGAACTCGCCTACCATCCATCATCAATACAGATCTCTTCTTCGTATCCCTCCATACTTTATCTTCTCTAATCAACACCAACGCCACCACGACCTTCCTCAACCAAGCTCCGACCTGATTCCAACCTTGGCATCATTGGATTGACCATAAACATGGATGGATTAACAACTGAACTCGAATCTCATCGTTTTTAATGCGAATTCATTAGCTTATTACCTAGATTGAAAAGTTAATTCGAGGAATTAATGAGGTGTATTAGTTTGGACGAAGACGATTTCTTTTTCTCGGTTTCTCAATCGATACGAAGCAAGGCAGAAAAAATAAAAACCAAATAAAAAATTTCTAAGTCCTAACGGTATTTATATCGACACGAGGTAAAGGGAAATGATGCGTCTCCCAGTAGCCAAGTACCGGTTGGAACAGTCACAACTACCATCGATACAAATAAGCTTATTCGTATCCATCGATCCAGATCGATCCCCAGTGTAGCTGTTCGTATCCATTCACCATCAATCCGAGACGACGCTATTCGAACCCATCAACAACATATCATACGGTGTGCCAAATTCATATCCATCTGCTTAGAGACCTTGAAGGTCATATTCATCGATATGAATGAGGCAGCAGAGGTTTACTTGGAAAATTTTGACCCACCAACAATCCATCGGTGTGACACAAAAATTTCGTATACATTATTCTGAGGCCCACTAGTACTCGTATCCATCGATACGAGACATAAAAGATAAAAAAAAAAGAGACCAACCAATCCGTGTCGACTACCATAGATACGAAAACTACTTTTTAACCTTCCACATCGATCCAGGTGAGGATTGATGCGAAGAAAAACTCTAAAACAATCGTCAAGCATTGTTACTACTCGAATTTCACATGGACTCGGGAGAGAGTCAATACGAAATTCGATATATATAAAAAACTGATAACGACTCATGAACGTGCAAACTTTAACGGGAGTCAGGCTAACATACACTCATGTATGACGAACTAACATCCAATTTTTAAAAATTCACAGGAATTGAATACTCTCATGGTGACAATTACAATAACAGACACTATCATACAACACTAAGTTACAACAGTATATGGTACAACAATTGGCAGTCAACAGTTCATATTACAGAAGATCAACCAAAAGTTATATCTTTCGATGAGAAGACAACAACCGTTTAACAAGTAAAATGGAACTTTTTAGAATGAAGATTGCAGCTTTTCAAAGAACGTAGTGTTCACATAAGACGTACTTTGGAGGGCAAATGTTATCCCACTTTTTGGCAAGGCCGTGATACCAAGGAATTGGCTAGAGACCAAAGACAGTTTATCCCAAGGACCTGTTATACATAGGTTCCTTATGAATGTCGGTAAATTATGTTTGAGTCCAGATCAAGCTACAATTGATATGACATGACAAGCAAAGCTATGAAAGCCAACGATCCAAATTCCAAGAAAATCGAAGTTCGTATGCTCAAGATACGATCAATGTAATCCAAGGAAATCAACTTACACGCATCCGTCTGTTCGTATCCATCATTTCGCATCCATCTGCTCATATCCATCACATTATTTATCGTTCGCATCCATCACATTATCAGTTGTTCATATCCATCAAATTAGTTCAACTTCTTATCGATCAATTAGAGTCAATTCTCATCGATCCCGATCGCACAGTTCGTATCGATCGATCAATGATCAAAACGAATAAAACAACCTCCAGCTATCGATACAAAATAACCCTCAGCTATCGATACGAAATAGCCTATGAGTATCGATACGAACAAGGCCATGGCAATTGATACGAACAGAATAACTTTGATCGATACGAACAAGGCCACAACAATCGATATGAACAGAACAACCTCGATCGATACGAACAAGACCAAGTCAGATCGATATGAACAATGTGCAAACATTGGGAAGACTCAATCAATTCGGCATGAACTTTGGATCGATCTTGAAAGCAAGCGCCACATCAACTGGCATCACGTGCATGATCATCGATAGGAAATGATCGATTCGAACAACATCGATACGAAGAGAATGACAACCGAAAAGCCTAAACTTGCATCAATTATAACTCACAATCTACAAGTCCAAATGCCATCAAATTTTCATAGAATCTTACGTATGTCCTCAGCAACATTCACAATCGATCCCGAGTCGATTGGATGAAGTTTTGATCGATACGAAGCTCATTCGTATCGATCCCAGATCGTGTGCAAACCACTTGAAACTGATCGCATGGGTCCACCCGCGTGCCAGAAGAGGTCTTTCGAGATCTTAGCGAGATATTTGCATCCTACGTCTATAAATAGCATCCCAGAGTCTACAAAAAAGAGACTTTTGATCTCACCTAAATCCAGACTCTGCCGAAACCATTTTAGCACTCATAAATCACTGTTGTACTCGAAATCTAATGTTGTAATCTGCTATAACCAGTTGTAATCAGAAAATAAACATCAATAAAATCATCAATTTCATAGTGGACGTAGGCAAAACGTCGAACCACTCTAAATCTCTGTGTTTCTGTGTGTTTTTCTTAAAGTGTTTGTTAGATAATCTTCATTTTACATTTACTTTCTTCATTTTATCTCTTCAAATACTTTCGAAGAGTGTTGTGCCCAATTTTGATACAAACATATGATAACACGGCCCATTGTATAATTTTCCTATCCAATACACACATAAATTTTCCGAACTCCAAACAAAGCGTGCTGTCTGGCATTCATAATGTTTTACCTCCATTCCAAACGTAATGGAACTAGTCTCGTGGCCTAATTCGATTGTATGTAGAATGTAGCTTTTCAAAATCAATTTATTTTAATTAAATTTTGAAATAAATTCTATGCGTTTCAAGCTCGCACGGCCAAATGACAAGTCTCATCGCTACGAAAATTGAAATACTATAATAATTCACTATTATGAATCCGATGAAACTAGTTTCATTGAAATTCGAGACAGCGGCCAAATAGGTATTTTTACTTGTCCAAGAAAGTATAAAATTTCCAATTTCTATTTATTCACCATTAAATTCAATTTTAAATGTTAACAATCTTCGTTCATATTTAAATAAAATTTAAATCAACTTTTGATATCATTTTCAATCATACTAAATCCTGAATTCAATTTTTTAAATAATTCCAATATTAAATTTAAACAATTTAATTATCCAATAAATTCATGATTTCAAATATAAGTTATTTAACTTATAAAATTTACTTTTAAAGATGAATTCGAATAATAAACAACTACTTTCATTTTAAAATAATCCAATATTTATTATTCAATCCTTGCTACAAATTATAAGCACATTAAATACATATAATTTCATTTCAATACTGTTATTGTCAAAATCTTCAAAATTAGTTATTTCAAAATTTTATTCAAGTTCATATTCAATAACTACATTAATAAATCATTAAATTTTAATTTCTAAGCAATTTTATTTAATAATCATATTAAATTTAATAATTTAAAATAGTTAAAAATATCGGTTGTTACACTTACAGTTGTATATTGATTATCTTTTCAAGAAATCATAGCTAGCATAATAGTATGAATTAAATACATTAGAATATAAAAACGAAACAGTTTTGAAAATTTATATGTATATGTCGACATACCCTAGGAATGTATGTCGACATACAATGGTAAGTTTTCAAAAAAAAAATAGAAAATTGAATAGACAGCAAATGTCTATTCAATTCTAACGACTTCCACTCCTTTAAATACACATTCAGATCAGAAATCACACATTTCCCATTCTCTTTCTTCCTCCTTTACATTCTTGAACTCCAAATCATTAATGGCTTTTCTTATTCAAAATTAACTAAAAACCTCAAACAAACACTTGTATCATTCAAAAACATTCTCTCTTTCATCCTACGAAACCAAAGACACATAGTATTAAGTCAAATGCTAATGATCAAGGAGCAAGAAAGATATTTCAATGCTATTAGATGATTGACCTCAGCCCTAAATAAAGAAGAATTAACTGCTAATCCAAAGTGCACCATCAACAAAGACGATCAAAATTGGGAGGTTATTAAAGCGGATCACATCTTTGATGCTAATGGATGAGTTGAAGTCTCGTGAAATATCATATTTAAAAATAGGTTTGATTGTACATGTATACTTAATTTGATTGGACCGGTTCGTTTGGTTTGTTTGGATTTGATTGGTTTTGAATTTGTTTGAAGTTGAATATGGTTTGGTTTATGATATTATGTATGCTTAGAATTAATTGAAATATTGAATAATGTTATCTCATTTACATATCATATTTCTTATATATCATTCTTATCATTTTGTATTTCATGATCATAGTACTTATCACTTATATTTTTTTGAAACTGGGTAAACACTTATCACTTATATATATATATATATATATATATATATATATATATATATATCATTATGAGTTAATAGTGTTTTATTTAGGGGAATTTTGAATTAATATTAAAAGATTGGGTTAGAATGGTAATTATAGTTAGTTATTTTTTATTAATGACAAAGGGGTAGAAATATATAAAATACTCGGCATACATTAAGGGGGAGATTTATTAGGCACGGATTAAGTGGGAGTTATATTATATTTTATATATAAAGTTGTCACCATCAAAAAGGAGGAGATTGTTAGTACCTAAAATCTAAGTTTCTATGAGAACAACTTTAGAAAATCAGATAAAATATGCATACTAATGTTTTATCAAGATATATAGTATATGGTGCAGGATAATAGATAGGTAATGATTTAAGAAGACTGTACATTATCAAGTAAAGATTGATAAGATTAAAGATGTTGATATAGAGACTCAAGAGCTAGAGAATGAAGACTCGTGAGTATTGAAGATTTCAAGATTTCAAGATATTCCAAATAAGTTATAGAGTCATAGATTTATGTTAAAATTCTGATAGCACTTGATGCCTCCCTCATCCCTCTCTCTATTTTTAAATAAGTTTTTAAATATTCTTTTAAAAACAACTTTTAAATAGTTTTCAATTTCTTATACTAATAAATGTTATTTTAAGTTTTTAATAATTTACTAAGTTATTATTTTTATAAGATTTTGATTTATATTGGTTTTTTTGAAAAATCTTATCATATAATTTTACTCAAGTTTTATTATGATTTAAAAGTGTATAAATTATATTTAATCGTGTTTATAAATTATCAAATTATTTTACAAAGCAATATGTTCTCAAAATAATATTTTAAAGTGTTTTCAAAATTATGAAGAGTATGTCGACGTACTATACCCCATATGTCGATATATTAATCGTGATTTTTTAAAAATCAAATTTCAAAAGAAGTGTCTATTCATCGTATTTCTTCACGAACAGGCACGACCGTTATTCCTCTATAAATACTTGTCTTTCCAATGAATTTTATCATCATTTATCATTATTTTTTCTCCTTCTTATCCTCTTTCATTTTATAAATAAAAATATAACCATACTCTGCCAAATTTCAACCAAAATCAAACTCAATCACCATTAGTTTGATTTTTTATTATTTTCTCTTTGATTTCTATCATCTCCCTCGTTCTAATCAAGATCAAAGTGTCATTCAAGAGTTATAGGATTATATATAATCAAGATTGAAGATCTGAGTCTGTAAAAATCTACCAAATCAAAAATCTATACTTATGGGTGAGATAGTAGCCCGTAATCAATTGGGTGTGCTTAGTAGCCCGTAAATCTAGTGGGTGTGCTTGTAACTCGAAGATCAAGTTGACTCTACCCAGAAGTTGGAATTCTGGAGTGTGTCTTATGGCCTTGAAATCGAGATTGAATTTGCATTTACTAGTTGAAAAGAAATCTATCAGGGAATCATGCGAGACTGAATGTAGGGTAACTTCGAACCGGTATAAAATCCTGTTGTGTTATTTCCTTTTACTACATTTACTTTTATCTTTGTTTTGATTAAGTGATTGTTTTTGTGTGCAATAATTACATAATTCTAAGTATAATTTCAAAAGATTTTAAAAGGATTCATATAAATTAGAAAACACTATTCACCCTCCTAGTGTTAATTTAGCATTAAGATCTCTATTCTGCAATCTCACAATTGTTACTAAAATGTACCGATTAAGAAAATATAAAATATGATTTTATCGAAAATTTATTTAGATATATATGAATCTCAAGACTATTTAATTGAATCATTGAAATCCTTTGTTCATATTGCAAGTATGATTAAACAAGTTATTGGATCGAAAATATATAAAATTTAAATAGATAAAATCATTTCCAATTTCATAATTTTGTGCATACATATATTTTAATGTTATTATTTAATTCATTAAGATTTTTTCATTAATCAAATGTGATATAGGTCTTAATTTTGAATAAAACTTGCTAGACCAAACTTAGATTTCTTATTTTGAAATTGGATTTTGATGTTTGTATTAATCAATTTTTGTTAAGTTTTTCCCAAAAATCTTTGTTATGATTATTTAGATCTTATCATATTTTGCAATCAACTAAACATCTCACAAGATAAAACTAAATTAAGGAAATTGAAATATATATGTGTGTGTGTTTGTTTTTGTGTATGTACGCCTTATTGACTTTGTTATTGCTTGTTATGTTAATTATGATGCAATTTATATGTATGTCTTATTTGCCTTGTTAGACATTTATTATTAAATTTCTTTTGAATATTGATTAGGCTTTGTTATAGTATAATATTTAAAAAGAGGTAAGGTGTAATCAATTGTTGATACCATGTTTTCATCTTTCCTTTTAGATCTTACTGTGATCACATTTAGATCTAATATTAATATATTCATCCCCTTTATTCCCTTTTAGAAATATGAATATATATTTGATATATTCATAGATTTAAACATTATACTTAGTAAACACAAATTTAATAAATTAAATAAGAAAGTTTAATAAACTTGGATTTTATTTAAATTACTAGAATGAATCTTGTGAAAAACCCATTAGTCCTCATTGGCCCACTAAGATCTAAAATATGAAATTATTTTCCTTTTGAAATCAACTTATTTCACCTAATTCCGGCCTTCAATAGTATTGGAGCCCAAATGTTCTATGCAATCTAAAATAGCAATGTTAAGGCTGGCTGATTAAAGCTGCTTTTAGTAGGCTGTTTGGAAAGGTAACATCTAAAGTTGGGATCATATAACAAGTACTCTGCCATATCTGCCTATTGGCCCAGCCTGTAGATGAAGCGTGCCCAAAGGTTATCCCAATATAAAGGCCCAAATATATTTTCGGCTTGGCTTAATTTTCAAAATATGTTTGAAATTTGAAATTTTAAAAGTTAAGTTTAAAATATAAATGGGAAAATTTTACAAAAGCTATAAAATGCATTCAAATTTTTTAATTTTTGAGAAATTGAACAACTAATTTTGAAATTTAAAATTTAATTAGTACAATTGATTGAATTAAGTAAGGTAAACAATTAAAAGTCAATTGATCATATATATATATATATATATATATATATATATTGATATATGTGTATAAATATAATTATGATAGTTATTTATTTATCTTAAAATTATTTATGATAAATTAAACTAAAACTTAAAATTAATTAAAATATTCAATTAAAATGTTTAGTTAAATAAAATTTATTAAATAAAATTAATCAAAAGTTAACTAATTGAAATGTATACGTATATTAATATGTGCGCATAAGAAATTACAAATTTATAGTTGATTAACTCTCTTAAATAGTTTAAGGCGAGTAATGTAAAATTTTATAAACTTTACATAAAATAAATTAAATATGGTTTAATTAAAATTAATTAAACAATATTTATTTAATTAATAATACACATAAGAATATTATACAAGTTAATTAAATTATAAATGGCTATAAATAAGTTAAACTTATATAACATAAATGTATAAAACTAGTTGGAGCTGGAAAGAAACCTAAATTAGATTTACAAAATAAAAAAGTACAAATAATATGTGTATTGTGATTTCAGATGTGCTTAACACATGAATCATAAAGTTATTTCATAAGTAATACATTATTTCCTAAATCAATACCACTCAAATAAATTTGTATTAACAATTATGAATCTTTAATATTTTATCCTCTACCATTTAGATATTAACAAAATATTTGCATACTCTTTAGTTGTTGGGAAAAATAAAGTTAGAGATACTATGTGTTGTATGTAACGACCTGCCTTTTTGGATGTTTTAAGCAGGCACACATGCCAGACTCAAACCATTCAAAGGGTGGAAGTTTATGGGGTAAATAAGAAAAAGAGAGAGAAATAATATAGAATCTCGCAGTGGAATGACAAAATATAATAATCAAATAACAGTTCATGGAGCTGTTTTATAAAGACATTTGATTATTCTTTACAACACAAAATCAGAGTCAGATAAAATAAAAATAAATAAATAAATGCAGCAGAACAACATAATGCAGTGGAATACATATCATAAATAATAATAGTATAAATCTTCGTTTTCATCCTCCAGAAATAAGGTCTTAAACCCTAAAATGCTCAGACTGACCCGATCGAATTGAAAAGACAAAACACTGAGTCAGAACTAGAAGATCTTATGAAGTTAAATCAACGGTAAATATGAGTGTGAAGGAGACAGAGATGTTAACGGGTTTGACATCTCATATCCAGTGTCTAACGTGACTGCAATAACTTAAGATATGTTCGGGATTCACATCTCCCAAGGATCCGTTAAACTATCCACTATGTAGTACAAGACGTTATTATAATCTATCTACAGTAAAGTAAAAATATTAAAATAGAGTTAAGGCGTTACCCCTATCCCCCTTAACACATTTTATATATTGCCATAGTCTATACGGTACTGTACGCTCCTCCGTAAACTGGAGATTTACCTAAAGGGCACTCCATAGGTATGGTACAAAACAAACTCGTAGAAGGCGCGATAAGGCATGCGACAAGGCACTCGAGGCAATGCCCAGGGTAGATATACCAATAGTGGATCCGGACTGGTGGTATTGCATAGCAGCTACTACCGCCAACCTCAGATAAAACTTCCAAATCAAACTCAAGGGGTGGCCACCAAATCAATCACAAAGTCAGAATATAGTATCGAAGAAGCGTACCCGATAGGAGGAATGACCTCACTTGACCCGACATAGCTTCAAATTTTAGCCACATCAAGCTGACTCATAGGAGTCGAAGTCATGTAAATACCTCTTACAGAATCGTTCGTCAAACCATCCTGCTTCGCTTCTGGAATCTCCACCATGTGCATAGTAGTTAAAGTGCTTTTCGGTATTAGCAGAGAGTATGAAAATATCTGATCCCGGTCTCTTTAACAACCAACCGCTTATTTCACACTGGATGGTTCTTTTATATTTCAAAAGTCAATTCACAATTTAAATCAAAATATCATATTCTTAAAACCATATCACTTTCGAAATCACATTCACTTTCAAAATTGTCGGTAAGATAGGTCAATTAAATCCTCCTTTACAAAGTCATTATATTTACTCAAATATGTCATTTCACAAAAGGGTATCAATTCAAATCCTAACTTAGGGTGTATCATCATCCAGGATTTAAATATAAATACTTCAACTTTACGTAGTCTGAAATTTTAGAAAATAGTTTAGATAGTCTTAAATAGTTTTAACAGTTTAAGAAAAATTTATATAGACTAAAATTGTTTAAATAGTAAAATTAGTTTTTGAATAGATTTAAATTTTATTTAATTAGATTTAAAATGATTTAAATAGGTTTGAAATGATTTAAATAGCTTAAATATAGATCAAATAGATTTAAATTATATTAAGTAGATTTTAAACAGATTAAATAAATTTAAAATATATTAAATAGATGTAATTATATTAAATAGATTTAAAATATATTAAATAAATTTAATTAGTTTAAAATTGGTAAAATAGATTAATTTGGATTAAATAGGTTATAATAGACTAATATAAATTAAGTTAGTTTTAAATTGATTAAAATAGTTAATTTAACGGAAATAGTTTAAATTAGTTTAAAATAGATTTCAAAGTTACATCCAAAACATTTTCAGTAACTCAATTCCAATAAATCCATTTATTTTTGACACTTCAACTTTGAAATTCCAATTTAACTTCTTTGACCAATTCATTAAACCAATTCCAATTTCAACATTTAACACTTGGATTATCGAAAATAGTTTAGTTTACATAAATCAATTCCTATTTTAAATTACCAGTTAACTGAACTCAAAATTTAAAGATTCAAATCATTTAATTTGACCAATCTGGTGTTCGTATATAATTCTCTACCCTAGGGTCAAGTGACACGGATATTTATCATTTCAATCTGCAATTTAAAATTTTACGGTTATATATGATTTCAAACCGCAATCTCGAATTAATTAAAAATCCATAAAATCGCTCGAGTCTATCATTTCATCCCATAACAATTTTTCCCTAATCTATAGATCATTCGGGTATGTATCATTTCAACCCATAGGGAATTTGCAGTTATAACAACAAAAAATACAACCTCCAGTCATCCAATATCAACAATTAAACATTCATCACAATCATCATCCAAATCAATCAATAAACATCAATAGATAACTGAAAATCAATACATGTGTTAAATTGACAATTAAAATTCAATATTAAATTAAACGATAATTAAATGCAATAAAAGTAAAATTTAATAGGAATGATAATTTAACGTACCAAATGGCAATTAATAAATTTCTAATCACATCATAAATTTAATTTAACTAACATAAGATAGTTTAGTAATTGTGCGTGGGTTAAAACACTCACCTTTGATTTTCAATCGAATTAAAATCCAATTTAGGGCCCAAATTCAAACAGTCTCAAAATTTGTCCAAACTAAGGTCATAATGTCTGAAATTTCGATATGTTCCCAGCAGAACAAACCACGCGTGAAACAGATTTCGTATGTAAAAGTTATACGCGTTAGAAGATTGACATTTTAAGTTAAATTAAAATTAATAAATAAAAACGAACCAACCAAAACAAGCCACGTCATCACCCTTTATGTTTCAAAACCCTAGCCAGAGAAAGCGATCAGAACCTCAGCCGCCACCTAACCCTAACCGACATCGCCGTCTATGGCCATCGATGGCCAGATCTGACATCACCACGAGCATGCACATCCACCGGCGATCCCACTGACGTCGAACTTGGCCTAGCCCGGAGGCCCGCTGCCGATCAACTTCACATACGAATTCTATCGATTCCGATCAACTTTTTCACAAAGTAAACCCATGGATAAGCGCTGCTCACAAACACTACAACCCTGCGCCTCCCAATCGTCGTAGAATCGATGATCCACCGCACAATCCAACAATCACAAACAAACGGCCGAAACAAAATCATCAAATTCTGGCCATATAGAAATCCGAATCGAAAAACAGACTGCAGATTTTACTTGCGCTCGACGAGAGCTTCAAATCGATATATGATTTGATTGGATTTGAGGAGATTTGATTTTGAAGTTGAATTTTGAATTGAAATTGAATTGGGTAATTTAGGGTTTTCAGCCATTGAGAAAGAGGAGTGATAGAAACTTCTGTACGTACTGCAATGAGGAGTAAAAAATAACTAGGGTTTATAGCAGGCTATTTATAGGCATATCAAAAATAAAATTGAATGGTCAAGATTGATTGATTGAAACGACTACGCGACCCAAAAAGCACGCTGACTCCGAAACGAAAACTGGTCATCCCATATATCAGATGTTTTTGAAACTTTTAGACTCAATGGAACAGGTTTTAAGTCCTAATTCCATCGTATGATAAAGTTAGCTTAAAATTAGCTTATTTCAAATTGATTTCCAATTGATTTTAATTAAATTGATTTCTAGGCGTTCTGAGTCCATACGATCAAACGACAAGCCCGATCGCTATGAAACTTGAAACCTTAAAATAATTTACCATTACGGATCCGATAAAACTGGTTTCCTTGAAATCCTAGACAATGGCCAAAATGGCTATTTTCACATTAATTAATTAAATTAGTATTATTAATTAATCACTTTTTTATTCAAATTTACAAATTTACAAATTTATACCACTTTAGATTACTTAGTAATTTATAATCCCTTGAAACAAATTTCTATATCAATTCAACATTCAGTATTGCACAAGTTATAATATTTGATTTCAATTTCCAAAATTTAGTATTTATAATTTTAAATTTCCAATAAATCCATTAGTTTGACTTTTCAATCTTGTTATTCAATAAATTATTACCCTAAGGATATAATTAACATTATTTTATCTCTTACTACATTAATATTTTACAATTTCATCTTTAATTTCCATTATTGTAGTATTTAATTACATTTAATTGCAATAAATCCATTTATTATAGCTTAATTTCCAACAAATTGATCAAACTTGATTCCAATTCTTTTTATTCAATCAATTGTCATATTATGCATAAAATTTTCATTGTTTACATCTTACTAAATTAATATTTTACAATTATCAATTTAGCTCATATTAACTGCACTATTTAAGTGAATTAATTGAAATTGATTCCAATTTTAATTTAACAGGCTAAATAAATAGGTAACACATAATAATTGTCACCATTAACTTGTAGTCACATTTGTATGTTTGTTATCTACACACAAATGTTATAGTTATTCACACAACATTCATTTTTTCCAATTTTCAATTTATTACAGACTATTTAATTAATGCAACATTTAAATTATCAATTGCTCTTCTAATTCAGTTATAAATTAATACATTCGTTATTGCAATAAATATACAATTTATAATTAATTATAAACTTTTTAATCCTTTTAATTAATTGACTTACATATAAAATAGTTATCAATTACCTTAAATTAATACCATTTCATTTGATTCCAATTATATTCTTATTATTTAATCAAAAAAAATTATTTCTTCCAACATTAAATCACTAAACTAATTATATTAACAAATTTTAATTATCGATAATTTACGGGCTGTTACACTCTCCCCCACTCAAAGCTTTTCGTCCTCGAAAAGGAAAAAGAAGGGAAATGAAGGAACTAAGAATCAATATATCTTATTCAAAATATTAAATTTACAAGCCAATAAATTTACATAATTAAATAATTTAAATAGAATATATTAATTTATAACAATTAAATTCCTTTTTATTTAAGTTAACAAAAGTTTGGAAAACATTTCGTAAAAATTTCTGAGTCCAAAATTCACAGAAAATTTCGATAGAGTCTCCTTTGTACGAAGACGTCTAGGAGAAATAAAAATATCAATAATAACAATATATATCATATATTTTCAAAATAAAATATCTCAAACTACAGGAAAAACAGTATAATATTGCTGTAAAACCGTAACTTGAAAGAGTCTATTTGTCCGGCAAACAACACCTTTTTTATGAAACCAAAAGCAGTAGTTATTGCTTCCATAACCTGTATTTCACTTATGTAATCGAAAAGAGGTTAATAATTAAGTAAAAGAGAAAATATTTAAGTTGTTTTCAACTAATAACAAAACAAATCGATACAACATAACAACAATCACTTGCAAATAAGCAGAACAAACATTATTTCAACAAAGAAAACAATCATCCATCATTTCAACCAAAACAAATGGTTTGCTCGGGTTCAGAACTTCTAATCATATAAAATGATAAATAAACTATGAAGTAAACCATACGCTCAACAAATGTAGATAAAGCTTTATGGGCTATTTATAAATCTCTATTCAAAATAGAAGTATTCCAACCAATCCATAAGCCAATGCAAACAAAGAATCCAACATATTTTAAGTTTACTCTATTTATCTTTTTACATCATTTATTGTTCGTTTTTTTCTTCTTTTCATACAACGATTTTCTTTAATTCACTTTTATTACTTATAAATTTTAATTTTTCTTCATTCATTCATATAAGGCTTACTGCATGCATTTACATTCTTTACTTACATAAGTTATATCCATTTTAATAATTTGGATCATATATGAATTCATTGTTGAAGTATTGTACACATTTAATTCCAGTTTACTTTTACAATTTAGTTTGGTTTCCTCCTTTTTCCATCATTTACTTTTCTTTTCTCATTTATATATGGTTTTTTTCATTATTTTACATTCGTTGTTACTTATAAAGGTTCATTTCTCCTTTTTTTCATACAATGCCATTTTCTTTCATTTTATTACTTTACATTCATAGCTTAAATAAGTTATTTACTTTTCTTTCAATGATTGGGTTATACGTTATTAGGAAAGTTCCTTTACAATTCAATTCGCCATTTATAGATTTTTCTTTTCTTTTTCACATTCATTCTTCCATATATAGTATTATTGAATATTAAATCCATTTCTAAATCATTTTAATGTTTTCTGAAAGTAATATTCATTCAATTTATATATAGTACTCATTTTAATTATAAATGGTTTCAATATTAATTCATGTTTATAAGTATGTACTTACATTATTCACCTTTCCATTCAATCCGATTACAAATAACTTTAAATGTTAAATTAAGCTTATAATCATTTTTCTTACCTTATTCACTTTTATTACTTTTAATTAGTGACATTTTAAACTATTAACTTTAGTTTATAACATTTTATAACATTAGATTCTTATTTGTAAAAGCAACTATATTGAACACTTTCATTTTCTGAAGTTTTACTTGACTAATATTCTATTTAACATTACAACTTTTAATATTTTGTAAAGTTATATATAAATGTCTTACAGAATGCAATAGAAAGTTACACGAATTTCTTATATATATTAAGTTTACAAAATGTTTAATAGTTACCACTTCTTGTTTTCCATTTCCTTTTTATTTACGGTTTCAAAATTTTAGCTTCTTATCTAATTCATTAATCATTTTAACATCAAATTCCTTATTTTCATTTTAGGAGCTTCCAATTATTAATATAATCAAAATTCCATTCATTATAATAATTGAAACTACTAATTATCAGAATAATCTAAGAACTAAACTTCGGGTTCATTTTAGTAGCTTAGAAAATTATATATATATATATATATATATATATATATATCAAATCATATTTATAAATTAGAATTTAAGATTCATTTATCAAAACAAGATGTGGTAAAACTACTACAACCGTCTACCCACTTCCAAACTCGAAAATGAATGTGGATGATGCATGCACTCATCACCGAAATTATGTTCTAGCGACTAAGAAGGGGGTACAAACTTATTTCCTATAAAATTTCCTTTATATATTTCTTTCGAATCATATTGAAATATTTAAATCTAAAAAATACTTCCAAATATTACTAATATTATATTCAAAAAATCTTTCAAAAGAAATTTCAAAAAAATCCCAGAACTTAAGTTCTAAAATTTCCAATTTATATTTATTTTATTTACAATCTCATTTTCAACCATTATTCATAATTTTCACTACTTAAATAACAAATATATTATAACTAAATATATCATTTTTACAATTATTCAAAATATATAATAGGAAAAATTATTTCATTTACCTATATTTCAAAACAATACTGTGTCGGTCTGTCCTACAAAGTGTTTAGGAATCCCTATCGATGTCATAGCGTCCTAGCACAAACTAGAATTTATAAATACAAAACGGAACAAATTAACACAATAAAAATTCTTTTATAACACTAACAAATATGCTCTCTTATACATATACTCAGTGACTCATTCTAAGGTATTACTATCCTATTTCTAAAGAGTTGAACCCCACAAAGCTAAGGTTACCGCGAAACCAAAGCTTTGATACCAACTGTAACGACCTGCCTTTATGGACGTTTTAAGCAGACATACATGTCAGACTCAAACCATTCAAAAGGGTGGATTGTTATGGGGTAAATAAGAAAAAGAGAAAGAAATAAAACAAATACTGAAACTTGCAGTAGAATGACAAAATATAATAATCAATTAACAGTTCATGAAGCTGTTTTATAAAGACATTTGATTATTCTTTACAACATAAAATCAGAGTTACATAAATAGAAATAAATAAATGCAGCAGAACAACATGATGCAATGGAATACATATCATAAATAATAATAGTATAAATCTTTGTCTTCGTCCTTCAGAAATAAGGTCTTCAACCCTGAAATGCTCACGCTGACCCGATCGAATTGAAAACACAAACACTCGAGTCAGAAATAAAAGATCTTATGTAAGTTAAATCAACGGTAAATATGAGTATAATGGATTAAGAGAAGTTTATGGGGTTTGACATCTCCTATCCAGTGTCTAGCGTGAATGCAATAACTTAAGAGATGTACGGGATGCACATCTCCCAAGGATCCATTAAACTATCTACTATGTAGTACAGTACGCTTTTATAATATGTCTACAGTAAAGTAAAAGTATTAAAATAGCGTTAAGGCGTTACCCATATCCCCCTTAACACATTTTATATATTTTCATAGTCTATACGGTACTATACGCTCCTCCATGAACTGGAGGTTTACCTAAAGGGCACTCCATTGGTATGGTACAAAACAAACTCATAGAAGACATGATGCAATAAGGCACCCGAGGCAATGCCCAGGGTAGATATACCAATTGCGGATCTGGACTGGTCGTAACGCACGGCAGCTACTACCCCCCACCTCGGAACACACTCCCAAATCAAAATCAAGGGGTGGCCAACAAATCAATCACAAAGTCAGGATATAGTATCAAAGAAGTGTGCCCGATAGGAGGAAAGACCTCACTTGGCCCGGCATAGCTCCTAATTTTAGCCACATCAAGCTGACTCACGTGAGTCAGGGTCAGGTAAATACCTCATACAGAATCGTTCATCAAACCATCCTACTTCATTTCTAGAATCTCCACCACATGCATAGTTGTTAAAGTGGTTTTTGGTATTGGCAGAGAGTATGACAATATCCTATCCCAGTCACTTTAATAACCAACCGCTTATTTCACACCGGATGATTCTTTTACATTTCAAAAGTCAATTCACAATTTATATCAAAATATCATATTTTCAAAACCATATCACTTTCGAAATCACATTCACTTTCAAAATTGTCAGTAAGATAGGTTAATATGGAATATCTACAATTGACCGACGATGTTGAGTCCGAAATTTTTTAATTTGGTCATGAATAAATTTTCCCAATTTTCCAGTAGGCGATCAAATATTCCATACAAAGCTCGATGGTCGTTAGGATAAATTTGCTCATGACTACCTAGACGGGGAATGATTGTGTTAATTATCATTCGATTAAGTAGTCTAACATGTGGGTGAAGGTAAATGGATTTCCATTGGGACATCCTGTCTTCCCATATTTGATGTGTAATTTCATCTCTTGTTAAAAGATTGTGATCCGGTATATCCGTTAAGTCAATTCCCTCATAAGAACATCCTAATATACGACCAACCATATATACATCAATTTTAATTTCTTTTCCGTATAAGTTGACCACAATCAACCATTATCATTCTTTGGATTCCAAATCTCCGTACTACGTAGATTGGAGTAGTAAAGGTAAATAGCTAGAGGATCCATAATTACCTTATTTACATTATAGCTAATTAGGTTGCTTCAACCGGCATCTGTAGTTATTCTTAGAATTTCATATTCCATCACATTACCAAGGCAATAAAAAGGACCATAGTGGATGTTCTTTTGGAAAAGTGCCTCAAATCGTTTGATGGCATTGGGATTGTTGTGGATCCATCGGTTTATGTGAGCTTGTGTAATCAGGGCTTGAGAGGATGAGGAAGATTGGCCTTGTTTTTGCTTTTTAGAGATGTTAACCTTCTTGGGTGCCATTGATTGATGAATTTGAATGCTTTGAAAGCTAGGATTTAAAAAATTGGGGATGAAATAGAGGTAAAAGTGAAGAGAGGGGTAAAGTTGTTTATATATGGATTCTGAAAATTTGTTGCCAGAGCAGCGACAGACGTTTGTGAGGGAGTCACAGACGTCTATGGCTTCAGCAACAACAAAGAAGAGGATTCAACGGACGTCTGATGAAGTAGAGGATTCAATGGACGTCTGTGACAGACGTCTATTGCTACATAAAAATTAAACAAAGAGTTTTGACAGACGTATGTGAGGTTTCCATAGACGCTTGTGGCTATAGGAAAAATTTACCCATAACTTGTGACAGATGTCTGTAGCATATTCACATACGTCTGTTTTATGCGTTTTCATATATATAGAGAATTTTTTTAATATCAATGAAAATTTTCTTAAAATTTTAATACAATAAAAAAAATACATATCAAAAATAAATAAATAAACAAAATTTATATGATGTGTAACATTAGTTTTTGTTGGAGAATTCAGAATGATTGATTTGTTATATATCCCATGAATTTGGTTCAACTTTTGTATCGTTGATTAATGTCTTTAGTGGAGACAAAGTTGGATGAGATGGAGTGTCAATCAAAGCTTGTTTGATGGTCCCAGTTTGCACAGATTTCTCGGAGTAATATTAAGCGCTTTTGTAGGAGTTTCTTGTAATCGAGGAGATTTTTGATGAATGCAATTTTTTGTCGATGAATGACCACAAATTGCTAGAATACACTTTTCAATAAAATTTAGATGAGATCCTTGACGTCGTTGCTCGAAATACATTTCATATTTAACATTAATCATTTCTTAGTGATAGTGATATATGCATCGACTTTGTCGGTGAGAAATGTTAGTTTCAGATCAATTGATCATTTAGCTTTCTTTCCTTTAGGAGAAAAGCCAGTGTGGCATGCTTGGTGATGCAACAATGTTTAGAGAGATTGAACAAAGTGGTGTAGGTGTGGATTTAGTTCGTGATACATAAGTGCTATTTGATGAGGGGGATTTATAGTCGATAGTGGAATAAATGGAGCCGTGATCGGAAGATATATTTATGTATTATTTGTTTGTTTATTAAAAATTCTGTAAGATTTACTTTAATTGGAATAGCTAACAAAAATTCCTTCATCGGCTTTTGAATCAAATTTACCAAGATTATCTTTTTTATTTAGAATAAAGCATTTTGATCCAAATATTCAAAAACATGTTTTTTTAGTCATAGGTCTAAGAGTTACATGATTTAATATATAACATGCAGTAGCAATTGCTTTGGCCTAAAAATTCTATGGTAAGCCACTACCATTTAGAAGAGTTTGAGCGCATTCTTGCAAAATGCGATTTTTTCTTTCAACTACTTAGGTTTGTTATGGTGTTCATGGATTATGAAAAATTATGGCTAATTCCCTTTTTATTATAAAAGGTTGTAAATAATTAATTTTCAAATTCTCCACCGCGATCACTTCTTATACTTTTTATTTTTACCTCCATTAGAGTCTTAATTTGTTTAGAAATATTTTAAACATTTCGAATGTATCGGTTTTATATTTTAAAAATAACGTCTAAGTATATCTTGATAACTCTCTACAATTATAAACATATATTCATTGTGAGCTATCGAATGTTGGACCAAATAAGTACAAATGATGTAATTCAGGAGGTTGTTTAGTATCGATTTTATTTTTAGACTTAGATGAACTTTTCTTTAATTTTCCAAGTTAACATTCATCGCATAGATTTTTAACTTTAAATTTTTTTTGGGTAATGCTCTTAACAAATTCTTTTAAGCTAATTTGTTTATATATTTGAAATTTATATTGTAACGACCCACTATTTTGGACCATTCAAAATAACAGATTGTAATAAAATTTGGAGCAAATAAAACCAATCACAGAATCACAGACATAGAAATATCAGAATAACTTGCAGTGGAAGTAAAAATACCATAGTAGTTCATGAAGCTACTATAACAAAGTCTCAAAACATTATACATAATATCAGTATGAAAACAAACACAATAGAAATCCCAAATACATAGAAGTCCGCTAATACAAGAGCTGAAATAGAACAACTGAAACTGAAATAGATAGATAACTAGATAAGCAGAATCTCCAGTGATTCCTAGCTCTAGAAAGAGAAATCCAAAGCTGTGAATACTCAAGCTGACCCGAGCATAAAGTAAAACACAAAACACTCGAGTCGGGACATACATACTTATACAATGTAAACCAATTCAAGTGAACTGTAGTAATAATGCACAATAACTTAAAGGATACTTGGGATCGTCCATCCTCCAAGGATCCGTTAAACCATCAATTAAACAGTAATAAACACTATCATAGAAATGTCTATATTAAAGTAAACTATGTAAATAACAGTGCTAATGTGGCTAGGGTAGCGCAGAGCTACAGAAATCCCTCACCTCTAGTCACACTCTCAAATTGAAGGTGTACATCCAAAAATCACAAGGCATACAGAGAAGTGTACCCGTGGTTAAAATTCCAAAAAGGTTTATAATTTCGAACTAAAATCATTCATTTAAACCATAAAAAGGTGGAGTAATTATACCTTCAAATCAAATATTAAATTCCCAAAATTTTAGCCTTTTCAGAGTTCATTTATTCACTTAAATACATTAAAACGGTGAAATTTCAGCTTTCGCAGCACTTAGAAAATGCTACGGTAAGTTACATTTGAAAACAATTCAATTCTGCAAAGAAAGCATTTAAAAACTGCTGTAATAGTTCGGTTTTAGTTGAAAAATAGTTCAATTCAGTAAAGACAGCATTTACAGAACTGCTGTAATAGTTCAGGATTCAAATTAAAAGATTTAATTAAATTCAGCAAAGACAGCGTTTACAAAACTGCTGCAGTAGTTCAACTATATTCAAAATCACATTTCAGCCAACAGCAGCACTTAACAAGTGCTATTGTAACCCATTTATAAATTTCAGATTTTTAGTTTCATTCTGCAACCACAGCACTAACAAAGTGTTGTAATACCACTTAGTTAAATTTTAGCCATAGTTTATTTGCATCAACCACAGCATTTACAAAGTGCTGTAATATCCTTTACTTTAGATTTCAAGTTAACTTTAAAAATGATACTGAATGCTGCTAATTCAATTTTCAGATTTTCAATACAATTTCAGAAATAATTAAACTTTGATTTAATCCTTTTAACTTATAAAAATCATAATTTCCCGCTCAAAATGTTCATTTAAATGCCCTTTAACTTATGATTTTTACAAAGAAAATTTTTATACTTAAAATCAAAATTTTCCAATAACTCACTTATTAAATTCAATCATACAAATTTCTATTCTTTGCATTTTTAAATATTAACTTAACACTTAAGTTTTAATTACCATTTCGAAATATAAACTTAATTTCCATTTTATTTACTTAACTTAAACTTCATTTTTAAACAAAATCTCAAATTTAAAATTAATTTATATTTCAAACTTCAACTTAACCATTCATTTATTTAACATATTAACTTGTACAAAAAAATCATTAACAATTTATAAAAATCATTATAAATTCAGATTAAATCAAAATATTATATTTTTACATTTTAAAATACTTAAAAATTTCAAAAAAACTTTATATAAAATAACAACGGGTCTGTATAATATTTTCTAACCTAAGTCAAGTGATACGGATAATATATCATTTCAATCCGTAATTTACAAAGAAAAATCCGGGTTCTATCATTTCAAATGCGCAATCCCAAGTAAAATAAAATAAATGAAAATCGCTCAGTCCTACCATTTCAGCCCATAATGATTTTTCTCTATTCTAAAGTCTGTTCAGGTATGTATCATTTCAACCCATAGTGATTCTATTCTACAAGAAACTTGTAGTGTGAGAAACAGAAATAAATAAACAGTGTAGCAACATATGCCGGTAACAGAAGATATGACAAGTTTATAAACAGGGTTAACATCATATGATTCAATCACTGGCAGGTATAACATGATATAATATTTCTACACAATCACTTGTTGTCACTTCACAATTTATATAAGTATAAATGTCATGAGTGAATACTTACCTTTTCAAGCTGGAGTTAGCAAATCAAACTACACGAATAAATTCCAGAAAGCACGATACATCACGACTTTTGATTCAAATGAGTGGAAAGCCAAGATGTTAATCTTGTATACAACAAATAGATAATACAATATAAACATAAATATTCAACACAACATACATTGAAACAAATGAAAATAAAATAAAAAATTAACAAAGAACAAATGAATTGACCTTGCCTTTACCATTCAAATGCTCGACCTACGGGTTCATGTTCTCGGCCATGATCATGCTATAGGCTTGGGTTTAGCATCAAAAATGCACGGCAACATGGAGATGAAGGGGTAGTAGTTACTACATGTACAATACAAAGGGTCAAGGCCAAAAGAGAAGGGTTTGGTGCACCATTTAGGCTCGGCATGGTCATCCTATGGGCTCGGCCATGCTTGGCACAGATCACGTCAGAGGTGTTGTTGCTGCCAGAGGTGAAGTACTTGCTAGTGGTGGTGGCTAAGGGGGCGGCCGAAGTGAACTATGAAGGTGGTGGTGAAAACATAGGCTCGGCTAGGCAATTTCAAGGAGTGTTTTGTGGATTTGCGGTGCTAGCATCAATTGGATGATCACGGCCTGTCTTGGTTAAAGGAGGAGGAGGTGGTGCTGCCGTGTATGGTGAGGTGGTGGTTGATGGTGATAGTGGTAGGGGCTAGGCCGAGCAAGGCTAGAGAGAAGAAAGGCACAAAATCAATGAAAATAAGAAGGAAAAAGAGATAAAGGAAGCCATTAGAAAACTTACAAAAATATTCAAAAACTGGAATGCTCGTGAATTTTGAGATGTGAGAAGTTTCTCATGTGAAATACAAAGAAAATACATGTCAAAAGCAAAGAGATGTGTATGGCCAAAGCTAAATGAAAAGGCAAAGAAAAATGAAAAGACAAAGTAAATGAAAAGTCACCAGAAAATGAAAAGGCTTTGTCTCTTAGAATTTCTTATTTCTTTTATTCAAAACAAACAAATAAAACTTAAGTGAATAAAATAAAATGGAAACAAAATAAAGTAGAAATGAAAATAAATAAATAATTTTAGGAAAATAGAAAATAAATAAGAAAATAGTTTATTAATTTGAAACTAGAATTAAAATTGTAAACAATATACAATTAACATTGAAAAATTATAACTACACTTTTAAAATGTTTTAAAAATAAAATATATACATAACATGTCATGTTACACATATACATAAATTAGAACATGATATGACAAACAAAAATATTATTTATATAAATTAAAATAAACAATCTTGTTAAATAAATCATTTACACACAATGGTTTAAAAAGCATAACTTTCACAATGTTAATCAGATTTCAACGAAACAAAAAGCAGTATACTTGAAATTAAATTTATTTTCATAATAAAATTCAAAATTCAATATTTTAAAATTTTAAATTTAAAAGTCAAAGTTTGACCACATTGACCAAAATCCACATTTCTGGAAAATATTCTACTTATTCATTTTTGGAATTATAATTCACATAAAAATCAAAATTTATATTTAATGTAACAAAATTTATTCATTTCAATAAATACAATAAAGTTTTTTTTAAATCAGAAATTCAATTAAAAAATCAAAATATACAGTTAAAATAATCACAAAATACAGGGTTGTTACATATGTGACAAAATCTTTTATGTTATATCCATTAATCATCATGATCTGCGGTTAAACATAAATCATTATTATGATTAATTCATGTTTAGAATATAAATATTTCGATTTCTTGTTCCTTCAAAAATTAAATTTTATTTTTATCAAAGATATTGCATTTATCTTTTTCAAAATCGATTCTAAATCACTTATCGCATAATTGGCTTATACTAAGTAAATTATGTTTTAATTTTTTAATTAATATAACATTTGAAATAATATGAAAAGTAGATATACCGACATTTACGACATTTTCAATTCTGATAATATATCCTTTGGAATAATCCTCAAAATTGACCATGCCATCGTCCATGTAAGTGATGTTTGATAGCATGTGTGCATTTCCCGTCATTTGCTTAGAGCATCTACTATCAAGTATCCATTTCTCCTTTTTTTGGGTACTTGCAAAATAAAAAAATAAAAAAAATTGTATCCACTTCCTTCGTTAGGCTCCTATGTGTTAGTAGGAGAAGTAGCCATACCCATGAGAGTTTGGAATCTTTAGAGATGTAATTTTCATTGTGAACAATATCTTTTTAGATATACATTTATGTGAATTTTTCTAATTAATTTGTTATTTGTTTTAGGAATCCATATTTTAATCATTTTTGTTTCTAAGTTTACAATACTCTATCTTGTTATTCTCAATATCATGAGTTAAAGTAGCATTTTGAGATGATAATTTTTTACATTGTTTCTATGCAAATTCTAATTCCTCTTCCAAAATAGTTTTCTAATCTTTAAACATTTCAATTTTTAATTCAGTTCTATTTAATTTTCCCATGTTTTCTTTATTTAATTTATTTTAATTCTCTGTACTTGTTATCTAATTATATACTAATTTCAAGAATTTCATTATATGTTAATTCAGAACGTACCTCATCTATGCAAGCCATGAAGCAAACATTTACTTGCTCTAAGTCACTATCATTAGGGGATGAAGAGAAAGAGTCAGAGTCATCCCAAGTTACTTGAATGCTCTTCTCTTTTTCTTGAAATTTTTGAATTTGTTTTTCTTTTTATCATTGTTGAGTAGTGGACAGTCTTTCTTCACACGGTCGAATTTATCACACCCGAAGCGTTTCATTGATGTTAGATTTCAAGAATTTGCGTTGTTGTAGTTTTGAAATTTCATCATCTTTTTGAACTTCCTGAATTTGTAATTTTTGGCGATGAAAACAATCTCATCTTCTTCCAAGTCAGAGTTGCCATTACTTGCCTGATATGCGATGTTTTTCCTTTCTCGATTTTGTTCTTTTCCTGCCTTTATATTAGTATGACATCAGATTTCCTATTAACTCTTCGACTTTGAGTTGGGAAAGATCATCAGCTACTTTGATGGCTATGATAGAGTTAAGAGTATGCCCTAGGGCAATTATGTAATTTGTTACATATATCTAACTCGTTGAACAATCTTGTTCATAATAAAAGGTATTTCTTTCTATTAGACTTGATATAATGTGGTTATATTAATTAATTAATTTAACTAAAAGTATTTTTAATAGAAAATCCATAAATGGTATATTTTGTGATAGTAGTTACAAAGTGTTGTAACCATGAGTAATTATCACAATAAGACAAATGTACTATTTTAAATGTTCCTAGTCTAAATGCATCGAGACTGGATATCGGTGTATCCGTTGAGACTAGAGTATGTAATTCTCTCTGAATGTTGTGTAGTGTATTAATCATGACTGCTGAGGGCATCTAGAGGTTATGTACTGATAGTTATTAGATAACTATGAAACGACCCACTCGATAGTTTTATGTTGTTTAATATACCTAAGATCAAAAAGAAAATATCGATGTGACTGATTTTTATAGTTCTCTCGACTGGAGAATACCGTGGATCATCAATATGAAAGTTCCACTTTGATTATAGTCAAATCATGGCATGGCGTTCCATCGAGCGGCTATAGTTGGGTCGAGAGGAAGTATTGAAAGTGAAGCACTATTCAAGAGAGGATTCGTCTCCTTAGTTATACGGGGTTAGTATCATGGTCAACTTAACTTAAAGTCAAAGTCTCTGGCTAGAGCATTTTGGTTAATAATAATTGTTTTATTGAACCAAGGACTTTATGTTTGGACTATAAAGTTGAATGTGGATGATATTGGAATTTTAACTATTACCGAATTCCATAAATCCAAGGTGATATAGTTTTGACGAAGTTGGTGTAAATAATTGTCATCATTAGGTACCACTTATAATAAGTAAAATTGGATTTTACCAAAAGATGTGTAAACGATGAATTTAGCCAAAATATCACACCACATGTTAAGTGACATGTGAGCGTTAATATTTGAATTGTTCGATATTAATCGCTGACTGAATTTATACCTTTGAGTCGCACAACCGGAATGATGAGTGCTCTAATGAACCACGTGATTTAATTAATTTATAAGTGTTGTAAATTAATTAAATCAATTAATATTTATGAAATATTAATTACTAAATTTTTATTTAATTTGTTTGAATTCCCTTAGCATTTAGTAAAGTGCATATATATATATATATATATATATATATATATATATATATATATATATATATCCGTGTTTGTGTGTGTGTTATAAAGGCGCATATTGATATATGGTATCTTTAGGGTGCTTAAATTCGATTTACACATGATAAACACTAAAAAAGGGTTTTAAATAAATTAAATTTATTAGTATTTGTGAAATATTAATTATTAAAATATTAATTAATTTATTTGAATAACATTTGCATTTAGTGATGTGCATATATAAAAGTTATAGACGCGCGCACATTTGAATTAAATTTAAAGGAGATTGATGATAATGAAATTTTGGAAATTTTTGAGGGCCCATGTGGCACCATCTATAGCTAGCCATGTATGTAGAAGAGAGAGAAGATTTGATTAACATTTAAAAAGGAATTAATAGGGAAAAGTTTTAAGGAAGGAATAGGAAAGGTTTCTATCATTCCTTTAAAACATATCTACCTTTATTTTCTTGTACGGTTAATTTTTTCTGTCATTATCGTCCCTCTTGCTCCTCTATCAGAAAATTTTGAATTTTCATGGTTTCCTAACCTCTATATTTCCAAAATAAAATTAATCACAAAATGTGGTTCTAATCTCTTAATTCTTGCAAAGTTCGAAGATTGATTTATGGAATCTAAGAGCCTTTGATTCGTCATTCAAGGTGCGTTCTCTTGGCGACATCTCAAAGTGATTATTCTAATTTTATATATATTCATCATTCAACTTATTTATGTAATCTAGATCCATCTTCTATTTCACCTCATCTATGTATTTGTTTATTTGATCAAATAGCTTAGATCCTTTTTCTCCGTCTTAATTAATAATATATGTTAATCATGTTACTTTAACTTGAATCTGTTCTAAGACATATTTTGATTGTTCTGCCAATTCATGTTGTCATTATTAGATCTACATTATATGATCCCATATTTAATTATTTTTTATGTTGTTTAATTCTTTAGATCTGAAACCTTTGCAACATATGCATATGTGTCTGATTTGTCCTATTTATTTTGTTGTTGTTTCAAGTTTGTTATTTAAAAAAACGCTTTTTGATTAAAATCTAAGTCTTAATTAATGAAAATTTTCTATTATTGATTCAAATAGAAAACATATGTAACTTATTTATGTTTGCATGTATGTTTTGTGTTCAATATTTCAAAGTCAATCCTTTGGTTTTTTGCATATTTCTATTTAAAAAAATTATTTATAAACATAAATGGACTTTATTGCAAAAAATCATAAACCCTTGGATTCCCTTTTAAAATTAAAGTTAGGCTTTAGTTGCTATTTTATATTGGTACATATACTAAATTATAAATTTAACATAAAGATGTATTAAGTTTAAAACATTATTTACAATGAATTTTGTATGTGTGTATATACACACACAAATTTATGTGCATGTGTTCAGATACATACATACATATATATGTATGTATGTATGCATGTATGTATATGTATATGTATATGTATATGTATATGTATATGTATATGTATATATCATTGAATTGAATTTATGTGATGGACTTCTATGTAAAATCATAATTTTTAATCTTAAAAACTTTCGGTTTTAAAACTAGGTTCAAAATTGCTGACTATTCAGAGTTATAAAAGTGACACTTAATTTTATCTCATTTACATGTATATGTATATTATATATAAATGTAAATATATGTATATGTATGTATTTTAAATAATACTATGGACAATAAAGACATATATGCAGGAAATATCTTCTCTATACACTGTCTGATTTGTTGCACTTACATAATTTACAGTAATGTACTTTTGGATAATAGTTACATTTAATGCCATGAATAAATTGTCAATTAATATCATATAATGACCTAATCAATTTAAATAGAAAGGGAGAGAAAATGGAAGTTTCTCTCTTCACAGCCAATTAATATTATTTAATGACCACTACAAGAAAAAAACCCATTGACATCAGCTATTCTCAGCGTTTGTGCCTTGAATGCGGTGGACAAAAATCCTGGAGGGAAACTTTTACATCTGAACGCTGAGGAAACGTAAATAATATAACTTTAACGCCTCGTTTTTTCACTTCCCCAAATTACTTTTCTTAGCCTTTCATCTTGTTAACACCTTCACCACCTAAAACAGAATTAAATCTCTCTTCCAATGATCGAAATTCTCCTTCATCACCGCCGCTCTGTCGTTCAGACATCTCCCTTCACCATTCTTTTGATTTCGAATCCGAATCATCATCACTAGCTACTCCCTCTACAGGTACTTATTTTCAGTGATTCGTCGATTTTATTTAGGTTTAAAATGGGTTCTTCGATTAGTTTAATCAACATCAATTTCAATTTTGTTATTTCAGTATGTGTTTCTTTATTCATACATCAATTTTGATTTTGTTATTTAGGTTTAAAATGTACTTTTATATGCGATGTAATTACTGTTATTAGCCGTGCTTGGTCAAGTACTATACTGGAAAATATGAGTAATATAACCATAATTAACTTGAGTTATTTTAGATGTGAGTGTACCGGTACATGCAATGAAATATTCTGGAACATTCCTAGTGTTAGAATTTCGTATTAAATCAAGATTATCAGTGAAAAACAGGTTGATATATAGAACTTCATATAGTGTTGGTGGGTGAGCTGTTATAAGATAACGATGACAAAGTCACACCCTCTAAAATTCAGCAGTCCTGATTGAAGAACAATGATTGGAAACTCATTTGAATTCATCTTTAGACAAGAATAAATTGAAAAAAACTATCAGATGTCCTCGGTACATATACTTAACTTAACTTTATCATTTTTGTTGCACATACAGAGTTCCTTAATTGATTATGATGCAGAATTCTATCTAATCTTAGTTTGTGATTTAAATGAACTAGATCACACTAAACTTTGTTGACCATGAATTGAAGCTAAAACTTATCTAACCATGTAAATATAAGCATTATGTGATTTGTTTACCTTATTTTAAAATTATAATCACCAAAAATTTGGTAGCTATGTTTTACACCTTGCATATCAGTACATATATATTTCATTCAAATACATTTGTAACAAAAATTTGCCTATATAAATTTCCTTGTGGATATCCACATTATAGCATACATTTGTAATATCACAACTCACTTGTTTAATTAGTTGTTGTATACTAATAAAGTTTACTAAGTTCTTTATCTTTAGTTTCATTATACATTTGACTATATTTTAGGTATTGTCTGATGGCTCCATAAGGGAGTGATAATATTATGCAGGTAGACAAGCATTAGATTAATTAGGTCCAATGGGACTGGACTAGAAGCCTAATTAAATTTTTATGGTTAATGCGGTTCCTTCGGAGAAAAAGTAATTCCAACTGCTTGTTCGTTTAATACAGTGAATTGTTGTTTCAAAAAACTTGTATAATTTTGCAGCAATAAATAAGTTACAGAAGTCAATAATTATTAGCTGTATAAGAAGTACATTGTGTATTTTAGTATTTATATGAACATATAAAATAATAAGTTGCTTCAGTTCAAATTCAATCTGATAACATTTAATAACATTTACTTACTAAGTTACTTATCTGTGCATATACCATTGCAACCAATATTTTCTTGAGTATGTATTGTGTCCCCTAAAGCCTCACTTAGTTTTTTTTATTTTTTATTTTTTATGTGTGATTGAATTACTTGTGTAGTTAACTGATATGATTCACTACCATAGTTTTATAGAAAATGGAAAGCATCTAAAATGTACACTTCTTTCCTGAATCCGAGTGTCCTATCTGTAGTTGATTAGTATGGCAACCCTTGGAATAAGGACAAAAATTTCTGACAAATTTTGTCCGCAATCATTTATTCGACTGTTATATGTGTGTCTGTGTACATACATACAATTACGCATGTGTGCAGGGGGTCTTGAAGAAGGATCCTTGACTATTTGTGTGAAGTCTGTAACAAATTAAAATGGTTCCAATTATTCAGCCTGCACTTTACCCTGTCAATGCACTAAACATACACAGAAGTCCACTGTCTACTAGTTTACAGTAAAACTGGTTAGTGTATAATGTAAATTATTCCCTTATTCATCCTGCAATTTGCATACCCGTGGACAAAATGTGACCAGGTTTTCAAATGCTTCAGTTTGCATTTTGGCTTTTCATCTCTATCTTGTACTTATGTAAATTGTAGGTTTTGAAATATACAATATGTAAATTGTAGTGTTTTATTGTCAAGGTTTATTGTGTAAACTTGCTACATAGCATATTTTGTTCTAAAAAACTGGATTTTGGGGATTGTGTGAATAATAACCGAATATAGATTGATCTTTACTAGTTGCAACTCAAAAGTATTTATGCCTGCATGCCTATACATGTGCGCACATACACACATATGGAAATGTTCCACTACGCCCTGTCCATGCCCCTATGTATTTTTTGAGCTACACAACTCTAAAAAAAAAGTCTATGGAGACACCTACATCATGTTTATGAAGACCTAGATCATTTATGAAGTCCATTAGTTATAGATAAGTACGCAATAAGAGAAAGATTTTGCTGAGAATCATAAGATTTAGTTTCTGATCAAATACTAATATTAGTTATCTTTATTAACATGTATGCTTTGGTAGCTGGATACGATGGCAATTGTTTCTTTTCCAGTGCTATCCTGATGCTTTTGGCTGTTTACCTAAATAACTTTGCATGCCTTTTCTATCAATTCCACATAATGCGTTCCTTTTGTGCACCATGATATATTTATCTTGTCTTGACACTCAAGGATCCATCAAATATTTATATGTAGCAGAATACGCTACATATATAATGACTAATCAATAATATAAAATATCAAAATATCGTTAAGGCTTTGCATTGATCCCTTTTAATGCGTTTTTAAGCATTGTCATACAGTTTGCATATAAAACACCAGCAAACCGTCGGTGGATAGGGATGCATCGTGATACGACAACACTAAACCAAAATCACAGTGGTCTCGTATAGCGATAAAAATATGACAAGGTACATAAGGCAATGCCCAAGGTATGATGCTACCAGTTTACCCTTCTCGGTTGGTAGTAACCCCTAACGGCCCACTGCGTCCAATACTTCCAAAATCAAAGGGTGCGCACCAATCGTAACAGTGTCATGATAGTAATACAAAGAAATGTGTCCGCTAGAGGTAGCTAACCTCATTGGTCGGTACGGTTTCTGTTTTATTCATTTAAAATTAACACAAATGTCAGGCTAATCCATCATCGTTCTAATTCTTCAAATCCAGCAAATGACGCCAAATCAAACCACTTCGTTCTTGAATCTCCTCCACGTACATTGTTGTTAAAGTGGTTTCAATATTGACAAAGAGTATGCCAATAAGAGGCTCCGGTCTCTTTAACAGCCAAACGTCGTTTAACAGACCGGTTAGTACTTTTATATTTCGAAAATAATTCGTACTTGATATCAAAATATCATATTTTCTTCAAAATCAAATCCATTTCGAAATCGTCATATTAGCTTCAAAAATCATATTTTACTTCAAAATAACAATTCAATTTGATGTATCGATTTCACTTTAAAATTTTGATTTGAATTTCAATTCAGATTATAACTTCACTTTAAACCAATTCACATTTAAATCCAAGATTTAAATATATATAATTCACACTGATCAGTTTGAATTTTTAGAAAATAGCTTGAATAGTTTTTAAATAGTTTAAATAATTAAAATAGTTAAAAATAGTTTAAATGGTAAAAATAGTTTGATATAAAATATTTTAAATATTAAAATGGCTTATATAGTAAAATAGTTTGGAAAATCCAAAATAATTAGAATAATTAAAAAGACAAATTTTAAATCGTTTATATTAAAATAATTTATTTGAAAATAGTTTCAAAGTTAAACTAGTTCAATTCCAAATCTTCCAATTCAAATCATTTCAATCTCAATCAAATTCAATTTAAATCGATTCAATTTCGATTTCAATACAACTTAATTTCGATTCCAGTTTCAATTCAAATTGATTTCAACTTCGATTTTCCACATTAATTCAATTTGAAATTAACTTATTCCATCTCTCTTCCAATTTGGGTTTAGTTCCAATTCAATTCTCAAATTTTAAACCATTTAAATTTATCGCTTTCAAGTTCTATTTCAAAAGATCAACTTAAATCAGTTAGTTCGAATTAAACTTCAATGTTCGAATTTAGATTCAAATCTTCGAAATAATTCAATTTTGAGCTCAAATTGGATTATCCATTTAAATTTTCCTTTACTTAAATAACTTCAAAGCTTAAGCAAAAGTTCAAATCTTTTTAAACAATTCAATTTCGAAAATTCAAATTATACTTCAATCATAACTTCAAAATCTCAAATTCGATTATTTAAACAATTCCAATTATCAAATTTAAATTCCAAGATTTCAAGCTCAAGCTCGAAAATAATTTGATTTCCATAAATTTGATTTTTATTTCTTTAAATCAAAATCATTTAAATAAATTTCAAGTCAAAAATTTTAAAATCATTTAATTTAACCAATTCGGTGCCCGTATATAATTTTCTATCATATGGCCAAGTGATTAATTGTTTCAATTTAATTTCAGGATGGATATATATCATTTCAATCCGAAATAAATGACATAGGTTTATATCATTTCAACCTATTTCTCAATTTATTTAAAATAATTCGATTTACAATTTTATATATATACAAGATGATAGCAGGATATATCAGAATAAACAAACATCCAAAACATCAATAGCATCAATCACAATCAACATCCAAATCGGCCAATAATTCATAAAAAATTTATAATTATTAATACGAGGAAATTTTTTGGCAATTAAATTCCATTTTCAAATTTAACGGTCAATTTTAATACCTAAATTCAATTCATATGTCAATTTTATTTTCAAATAACCTTCAATAAAATTAGATAACTTCACGATTTAACTTTAACGAACATAAAAATATTATAGTACGCCGTGAGCATTAAAAATACTTACCTTTTATTTTTGTTACATCGTCGAGACGTTTCGGTTTGGAACTAAAACCGAACAACGTTCGAATTTAGCCCAAATTTCCATACTCTCCAAATCCATCCAAACTAGTTTCATTGCGAAGCTCTCGTCATCATGATTGCAATGCAAAAATCTATGCCTCGATTGGATCAAGTATGGGAGAGTTATTAAATTTTTAGTTAGTCGATAAAAATTAAATTAAATTAAACATTAATATAACTTTTTTATTCAAATCCATACCGATATGCTTATAGACCCGACCCAAACTTAGCCCACCTCTTCTTCTTCCCCAACATTGCTCCCTCTTTTCCTAGTAAACCCATGTACATGGTGCGATCGTGCACGTGCACGCGCCTCCCAAACTACCCTCGACCAATTCGAGTTCACCTACACATCGCCTTCCTCTTCCTCCTTTGATCGCACCTCATTGCCATATCTCCGGCCAAACGAGACGAAAAACGACTTGTTGCACCATTGTCAAACCACTGTAGCAATGCACATATCAATAGGTAATCAGACCTCATCAAATCATAGGCCTAGATGCGATTTTTCACGACAATTCGAATACGAATTCAAAAAACCAATCGAGCACTCAATCAAGCCAAAAATCGAACCCTAGCCATCAACCACGAACTCTTCCCAATGGCAGTCAAACCCCCACTAACCCATGCCAGCAGGAAGCTCTGGGTGAAATAGGATTTTTAAAATTGGTTTCAAGATTTTTCATTTTATATTTCACGAGATTTTATTTTTTTGAAGTTTCCAGTTTTCAATTTTTTCCTTCTATGTGAAAGCCTGAATGAAAAAGATAGAAGGACAACTTTTAAAAAGAAGGTGGGTACATCATAGGGTGGCTGATGGTGAAAGAATAATTGTTGATATGAAGGGTTGACTCGAAAAATATGTTAATTAAATTTTCAAAATATCTTGATTTATGTAACTTAAAATTTCAAACTCATATAGAGGCGTGCCGCCAGGCATTCATATAGTTGTACCCTTATTCCAAACGCAATGGAACACGTCTTGAGCCATAATCCGATCGTATGGAGAAGATAGCTTTTTGGACCCAATTATTATATTAAATTTTCGATATTAACTTCAACGCGTTTTTATCGCATACGACCAAACGATAACTCTAAACGCTATGAAAATTGAAATCTGATAATAATACACTATTACGGATCCAGTGGAATTGGCTTCGTCGAAATCCGACACTGTGCCATGGAAGGCTACTTTTATATATTAATTCAAATGAGTTATTTTTTAAAATCGAGCGAATAACTTTTAAATTCAATTTAAAATTTTATTTACCTTCATTCATATAAATAGAATTTAATAAGCCTTCAAATCATTTTTATCCATCTTAAAACCCAATATTCAATTATTTAAACAATTTTCAATTATTAAATTATCCAATAAATCATTAAATTTGAAATTCATGTCATTAAACCTATGAAATTTCTGTATTTAAAATCAATTAAATAAAAAAAATTCAAATAACCAAAAATTATGGGTCGTTACAGTAGACCCTAATCTAAGGCTCAGTGTACTGCCTTTTCCCTATGCCAAGAGAACTACAAGTTTTTTACTTAGGACATAAACTCGGGTATAAGAACGATCAATACAAAACTACAAATAGACATTGGCCAATATCCTATATACATTGGTAACATAAAACTAGGATAATAGTCGACACAAAAAATATATGAAGATTGGTGTAAAGATCACAATATAATCGTATGTCATGGTACAATCAAACAAATAATATAAAATAAGGAAGGAAAGCCTAGAAAGAGAAGTAGTAGTCTAATTTTATTGAGTTGAGTTGGGGTAGAAGAAATCTAAAGATTGTTTTGAGTGCTTAAGAGAAACAGTAGCGAGAGAGGAGGTGAACTCCCCCTTCTTTTATAACTTTGGACCTTTGGTCCCAACTATTGGGTGGATTGAGCGAGAAATAATCCATACCATAAGATACCAATCTGGTTCCCCTTCTAGTCAAATGTTCGATCACTATAACTATCTCGAATCACAAATGGTCGCAACCAATGAGAACACACCATAGGTCATTTGCACTAATTATGAATAAGAAAGTCTGCCCTAGCTCGTAGAGGCAAAATTGAGGGGAGAAATAATTTCCATTTTTTCGCAAAGTATAATTGAGTCCATCACACTCAAAGGCCTAAAACAAAGGCCCATTGAGCATGGTGTCGACTACGATCTCGCACGACCTAGTTTCTTATCGGTCTACCTAGCCTCACTCCCAAGGCTTGTCCACCTCATCATCCATGCCTATAGCTATGTTCGTGTCTTCATCAAGAACAGTGACCGCTCTTAATTCTCGTTGAGCAACGTCTCTTGACCATCCTCTAGACATCTCCATGGGTAATCTTCCATCATATTAGTTATCCAAATAAAACCAAATCCCAATGAGCATGTCCATACAGGTGCCTTGTTTGGTCACCTTTCTACTTATTATCTGGTATTTTTCCTAAGTGACATTTCGATAGGAATGGACTACGTAAATATAAAGGAACAAACATAAGACTCAAAAACAATCAAGTACGAAGGGCAAGCAAAGAAGAGGGGCAAGATCCGCCTAAGCTCATGGATTGGCACATCAAAAGGACGGCCCACCCACTCAAAGTAGCAATGAAGGCATTGATTCTTTAAGCTAAAGTCAAAAAGTGGGGCCAAGGCAATTGATCGGTGTTGATCCATCAAGTCAAAATCTTTTTTCATTTTTTGCCTAATATCTTTCCTACCGTGATGTATCTAATTGATTAATGAATTCAAGTGTAATCTGACAAATCTACTGCTTGAAAACAGCCAACTACACCTATAAATATGAGGGTATCTCCAACAGAAATAGGGATCAAGTTTTCTTATTCTAACCTGAGGAAAGCTCTGTTATTTTTTGCCTTTGAGAGCGAATCTGGAATCATTCTTGAAGTTTTGGTAAAATTAATGAGAATCAAGCAATAGAGGATTGATAAAGTGGACGTAAATTGGAGATTTGTCAAACTACTACAAAAATTATGTTCTTCTTTCTTCCTTATGGAACTTATCTTGCCATTTTCATTTTATTTACTAATTATGCATTCATAGATACAATTCAATGATCTAGAATTATTATCTCTAAGAATTCGTAATTTACTGATTTTAGGGTTTTAGACAATTTTTTTGACTAACACTTTACCCATTCAAATTGTTTTCCGGCCAACCGTTTTGCCCACCTCACTTTATTGTATATGGATAGATATTTGTCAGAAGATCTCAACCATATTTTAAAACGGCAATGATGGTACACTATTCTCCTAACAAAAAGGCGAACCGTATTGTTCCTCTAAAAAAATACATCGCTATGAGACAATTACTCAACTGTGAAACAACAAAAAGCCTGTCACATTAAAGCCCTTTAGCTAACTGACATTTGGACCACTTCGTCCACGTAGCATCCGAGCTGGCTGAATTTGGACCATTAATCTCAATCAACGACTTTAAGGAAACTTCAAAAGAGAACAATAAAACTAGGCCCCCTTGTGCGGTATAGGCTAAAAGTGAGGGTTGTCTTAAGTGTATGAGATTGGTATAGTACAAATAAGAAACATCCTTAAGCAACATCACACATTTCAGATGCAGCGCAAAAAATACTACGAATCTTGTATTAGGTTACCGTACACCTAAAGCCTACGAATCAACTGGTAATGTAGTGCAACCTTCAGTTGTGCGGTGTTGCTCAACCGAAGGCATAGCACTAGAGCATTTCAAAGCAACAATTGTGACCAAATATGGAACTGCCCAAGAAGGTCACCTCATCAAACAAGGTTAAGTCAAACACATCGATGCACAACATGGCTCTTAGATAAGTGGTAAACATGCCATGTCATTGCGTCAATTCCAGTATTTCATAACAAAAATATCCCGCTTAAACCAAATTATTCCACCAAAATCAAATTATCCAATCTAAATCGAAACAGTAATCCTCCACAAATAACCAAAGCAAGCCAGTGAAGGACAGACGGCAATACCCAAGATGGAGGTAGAGTATGAGAATGATATCATCAATTCATTTGATGTCATTACCTATAAAAGGGAAGAGTTACACAGTTAAAATGGATCATATTTTCTAAAGTTAAAGAATTTATATTCACAAACTGTGTAAAAGAAAAAAATTGAGAACCACTTGATCAAGTGGTTAGAAGTACGACGCTTTAGACAAAGGTATTAAAAGTCATGGGTTCGAGCCGCGGAGACGACATCATAATGAGTGTTCCGTTGAATACGGTATCACTCTTGTATGAACGTAGAGCAATAAATTACTATATAATAATCATTTAACAAACAATTAACCTCAAATCTCATAATCAGGTACTCGTTGAATAAAACTAATTCATAATCTGTGTTGTAAGGGCCAAAAATCTCATTCAGCCATACCTTGTGCATAAACCTTTTCTCGATGAATTATGAAAATCTGCAAGTAAAATTCAAAATCAGAACTATATATGCTGCACCATTTTCATGAAAAATGTGTGAATTTACTTTTTAACTTCAACTCCACATTAACACCTATCCAACCCACAATTTGCTACTATTCTACCAAGACGGAACACTATATTATTGATCTACCTGGTATCTTTGTTCTGATTCAATACCACACTCCACAGCACGTACAAAACTAGACCTGTAAAATGGGTTAGGTTGGGTCAAAATGGATTGAGTCGAGTTTGACCCAACTTATTTATGACTCATTCTTTTTGACCTATTTATGACCTAACCCATATGACCAAATCTATTTAATAAGCGAGTTACCCATTTAACCCATTTAAAGATTTAAACTTGATTTAACTAACAAAAAATAAATAAATACAAAATAATTCTAATTTTAATTTTTTACGTTTTGAATTTCGATAAAAACCAAAATTTAAAATTTTTATTTTCATCAAAATTCAAATATGGGGATGTGGTAGCCTATTATTTTCTAAGTACAACTATCGGTCTCCATGGAGAACTATAGTGTGTGTTAAAAGGATAAAGTATTTGAGTGTTACATATTTTCTGTAATCTAGGAGGAAGTTAATCGGTTGAAGTTTCGTCTCATTTCGAGTTAGTGTAAAGAAGTTTTTGCAATCTGAACAAAAAACTAGCGGCTTCTGCACTAGGCAGAGTTTAAATATAGGGATGTGGTAGCATGTTATTTTCTAAGTGTCAGTCCCTATAGAGAACTACAGTGTGCGTTCATAAAATGAAGTATCCAAGTGCTCCATATTGTCCATAATTCAGATGGGAGCACATCGGTCGAAGTCTCGTCTAACTCTGAATTAGTATAAACAAATGATTGCAATCTGAAGAAAAAAAATAGCGGCTTCTGCAGTAGGTTGAGTTCAAGTATAAGGACGCGGTAGCATGTTATTTTCTAAATATAACTGTCAGTCTCTATGGAATACTACAATGTGTGTACAAAATTCTTATTTTCAAAATTCTTATTTTCAAAATTTATATTTTCAAATTTTAAGTTTTAAATAAATTGGTACCCATTTATAACTCTTTTAAAATTGGGTCAACCCAACCCACAACCCATTTAATAAAAGTGAAAATAAGGGACACGTCCCTAAAATAAAACTTAATACACAAAACATCTTCCCAAAAAAATGATATAAATTACATCCTTACTCTCAAATACTACAATTTTCTTTCCTAAAATACCCCTCAGTTCCATGGCTGAAGTTGGTTCTTCATATGTGAAAGTTATGCTCACGTCCAACATTAAAATTTGCACCCTATTAATTATCAGTCTTTAAAACACAATAACTTTTTGTAGAAACAACGAATTAACAAACTGTTTTCACCATTAAATCACACAAGTTTTATTATCTTTCTAATGAGTGGCATAGTGCATATGTAAAAACAACAACAAAGAAGTCTGCAGTTATATAGTATAGTTGCACTTTTATGTGATTGCTTAGAATAATTGCAGTTTTCTGCAATTATTCGATACAACTGCATAAAAGTATGCAATTATATGGAATAATTGCAGAAAAGTCTCTAATTATTCCATTTAATTGCATAAAAGTGTGCAATTATATGAAATAACTGCTGTTTGAAGAAAAATTGATGATTATTTCATATAACTATAGAAAATGACAAGTATACAGAAAAATTGCAGAAAAATCTGCATTTATATGAAATAATTGCATAAAAGTCTGCAATTATTTCATATAATTGCATAAAAGTCTGCAATTATATAAAAAAATTGCTGACATTTGAAGAAATATTGTTGTTTTTCAAAAAATGCAGAATTCTCTACAAAAATATATGGAATAATTGCAGCCTTACTGCAAATATGATTTTTTTTTTTTTAGCATCAACAATGGATCTTATATTAAAGATTGTAAAATTTATGATTTTTTGGTGAAAACGGTATGCTAATCCGATATTTCTACAGAAAGTTATACGCGTTTGAAATGCTAAAAACGTAAAAGGTATTTGGGTCTTTTGTCGCAGGTGAATTTGAAAATAGGGAACAAAAACGTAGGTTTATTCTGAGGAGGATGTTTTCTTTATTTTGAAACTTAACATATATGTTAGCAAAACTATCCCTTTATTAAATTCATCAAATGGGTTGACCCAACCAATTTTAGAATTACGGTAAATGGGTTGGGATAATGCATTGGGTCATATTTTGACAGGTCTACACAAAACCAAATGTTCTACTTTATTGTCTTGTTCGTACTACTGTCCTAAATTGTACCGCTGATCCTTTTTGAATCTATGAACATATCGTTTGATCATGGTGAAAACCATATACTACACCACCTACCAAGTATCTTAGTAGCATTTTATTTAATGGAAATTAGCCGCAACGGCCTTTTTAGCAAGTGCAATTAGTTTCTACGACACACAACTGAAATAATTACTTTTAATGACAAAATGCAAAATAATTGGTTTTTAAGGCCCAAAAACCTATGAAATTATGTCCTTGAAAGTAATTGGACTGCTGACTTTGTTCTCAAAAGTAATTATTCTGTTGATTTTGGCCTTGAAATTAATTTTTGTAAATATGTGTCCTAAAAACCAAGTGGACTGCTAATTTTGTCCTTCTAGTGAAACGACCCTCTTATTTATTACATGCTCCCCTCGTCATATCACTCTATGACAAAGGGGGAAAACATATTTTTAAATATATTTGTCTAGAAAATTAGTTTTATGTTTTACGCTTTTAATATCCACTTCATGGAAAAGAAGAGAATATAAATATTTTCCAAAAGAAAAATAAATATTCTAAAAAAAAAACAAATTGTTTATGGTTTTATAAGTTAAAAGCATATTCCATTTGGTTGGCAGCAAAGACCATTCCAGATTTGATAATTTCCATTTGATTAGCAGTACAGGCTATATTCCAGATCTTCAGAAGCTACTGTAAGCAATAAAGAGGCACCTTAACCCAATTACTTTGGAAAGGCTATGGTCCCTAGCTCCCTATGGTCGCAAAATCTAAGGGAAACTTTTCTATCGACTATTTTACTAGTTTCAAACTCGAAAAATCAAAATTCCTGACTGAAAGAAAGACTGAAATTTACAGACTAATATATATTAATCCAATTGCATCTTGATTTTCGCAAAAACCAAAAACTAAACCTACAAGCCAATCAAAACCTTAAAGTCCATTGGTTTAATTTGTTTTCCATTTTCAGCGTACGAGATGTTTTAAAATTTGCAGTCATTACGACAATGTAAATGCAAAAGATATGGATTGTTTCCAATCTTCTATATTAACTTCTCTTTTAAATTGACCATCTTCCAAAAAGACTAAGAATTTTATGCAGATATACCCCAAAAGTGAAAAAGACAAACCTAGTAAAAGCATCACCAATCTTGATGTTATTGCACCATAATATCAATGCCACAGATAATTAAAAAAATTTAATCAGCTTTGTTTCACATATTGCAGTGTAAAAGTGAATGATGATACATCAAAACTTTTACTAAACATTGTGAAAAAGAATGCCTAATAATAGACATTCTACTTCACTATTTTAATTAATAAGCACCACTAATATGATTACACATATAATCATATTTAATCAATGTTAGTTCATTTTACTACAATTGCATTGAAGTAAAAAAAAGAAATTGTCGTTTGAAATGAAACCATTCAACATGTTCTTAACAATGTAAAACAAACTATACCACATAGTTGACTCATAACATTACAACATATGAGAATTGGAGACGCTCCCTTAACTTCTTAAAATTCACAAAATCAAATTACATTAATCAGAGAGTTACCGGATACATTTCAAATCTGTAAACCACAACTTACATCCTCAAAAGTTCAACGCATGTCAATAACAAAATTAATAATTAAAAGATTAATAGATACAGTGCTGGACGTTGAATAAGTTGCACCATTAGTTGCAGATCGATTGCTAATACAAGTGTGTTACATAAAGTACACTAACATAAGAATTCACCATTTGTAGCATGACAAAAGAAAATTGCTACTAATTTGAATTAGAATAAACATGCAATTCAACAAAACTAGTTAAAGCTTCCTGCATAAACCGCTATAAGCAGCTTTCTTAAATAGGGGATGTGCATTTTCAACAAAAACTTCTGCCTCAAGCATTTCGATATGAGGCCAAATCTGCAGAACATTGATATGTAAGCCTCATGATAAATAAATTCGTGGAACAAATGATATATCAACCCAAAAGAAATTGGGGGAGGGGGTGGGGGTGGGTTGTGGGCATTTCAAGAGGTAAAAAAAGGTTAATGCTCGAGAAGGCTGATTTAATTATTCAGAAGACTCTGGTATGTTTCTAATCCATGTCAATCTAAAAATATGTCCTGTTGATCATGTTCATGCTAAACGCATAAGCATGATATATCTTTAAAAAAATTGTTGGAGAAATAATGCAAGGAAAAGAAATAGAAATATGAAATGCTAAATGACAGATATCAATAAAGAGGGGATCGTCCAGTCAATTCTTCATAACACCTTAGATACTTCATAACGGTTACAAACTTCATAATTATAATAAAATTTAGCACTTACCTAACTTTATTTAGAGATGGTTACATAAGTTGGTTTAGCAATTTGACGGTCACAATGAAACCAAGACAAGAAGATGGTGGGTTAGTTAGTAACATGAAAAATGCATATGGATACAAATTACTAAAAGTCTAAAACCAACTGAATGTTTTATAAGTGCCAAAAATTTATCGCAAAATTTTTATTTTTACTGCACCAGTCATTGCAGATTAGTGAACCTGGTTGAACTATGAAAATGTATTAGATGCGAAAGATATTTTCTCAGCAAACAAATGTATCAAAAAGGTCCAAAACGTCAAACATCCAACAAATAGTCATTGATATTTTACTGAAACCTGGTATTGTTGGGTCATACTTATTACTTACTAGCACTGTACCTATAAACCACTATTCTTACCATACATACACAGCATCGAGTAAAATATAAAGACAAAAACAAAACAAGAAGGATATGTAGCTTAGAGTACTAACCTCACTAGCATACATCCTTGAAAAAGCCTTTACATATCCTAATGTTGTTAAACACCACTGCTCCTGCTCACCAATGTTGTAGTCGGTGTTCATCCTTACATCATTCATCTGACTGCATACATTAAAAACCATAATTTTGTTATTATAAAATAATGGTACTTTGCAAATAGAATTACCAAGTTGTATCTTTAGGTTTATGTCAACTAGCCTATTGATGTCTTTCCCGTTCTCTTGTTCAACCTCCATAGATTGGGGTTCTTCAGCATCCACGGCCATGTCACTGCTGTTTATGTTATCATTACCGGCCCTCAGATTGGGTAACTTTCCATCAGCAGAGCCAGGAGGTAGGCGCTCATTTAGCACATCTCTAAAGTTCTTATATAGCTCCAAAAATAACGCCTGTGTTATATTACCAAAATCAAAGAATTAAAGGAATGCCTACATGACTTATCAAACTCAATCTTATGTTATGATATTATGAAACTGTGTGGAAAGCTAGCAGCCAGTAGTAGTATAATTTTACACCAAAAAATGCTAGGTTTTCATAAAATTAACATTGTAACGACCCGTAATTTTCGATAATTAAAATATTAAATCTAATAAGATTTTAGAATTTAATATTGTAAGAAATAAAATTTATGATTTATTAATAAGAAAAATAATTTGAATATGATTTAATAATGTTGTTTGAATGTTATTGACAATTATTTTAATGTAATTTCAATCAATTGAATTAATTGTAAAGTTAATGTTGTGATAATTGTAAATAAGGAAATAAATTCAATATCGTATTGATAATGAAATTGTATGTTATTTTATTTGATTGGTTTTAGTATATAATGTGAAATCAAATATTTGTACGTCAATTTACAATCTTGATGTAAATAAGAAACTTATAAATGTGATTAAATTACGTAAAAGTAACAATTGCTTATTTATCGTCTTATTATTTAATCCGTTGAAATAGATTTGAAAATCAACGAAAATTAATGTAATTAATTATTGCAGTTAATATGGTAAAAGATGATAACGGTAAAATATGAATGTAATAAAATGTAAACCAACGCTAATTATATTCATAAGGTAATAATTGATTAAATAATAATAGAAAAATCAAAATAAATGAATTTATTAGAATTATAATAAAGGAACTTATTACCGTTATAATTGAACGCTGTAATTAGTGTAATATTTAAATCTTAGGTTTAATAAGGAAACTTTATTTTAAAGAGATTATTAAATTTCTCTGTAATCAAGAATAATAAAATGCTTAACTTGTAGATTGGAATTTAAAAATGATTAAACCAATTTAGTAATAATCTATTTAACGTGAAAATTAGTCATTTTGGCCACTGTCTCGGATATCGACGAAACCAATTTCATCATATCTATAACATTGAATTATTGTACGATTTCAAGCTTCGTAGCGATCGTACTTATCGTTAAATCGTGCGAGCTCGAAATGCGTAGAAATCAATTAAATGAATTCAATTTAAAATAAGCTGATTTTAAAAAGCTAACTTTTGTATACAATGAAATTAGAGTTCGAAACTAATTCCATTGAGTTTAAAAATATCAAAAATATTGGATGACCATTTTCGCTTCGGAAACGAAATGGGTTTTTCGGGCCGTTGTTATCGTTTCGACCCAAATCGATCTGTCCATTTCATTCTTATCTACATTTGTTCATATAAATAAATCTCTATTCTGAAACCCTGGCAGCCTTTTCTTATTGTATGTACGTACATTTCTTTCTCATCTCCTCTTTCCAATAGCTGACAACATCGAAACCCTAATTTCAATTTCAAAAAAAAAATTGCTCAAGGTTTACTTCGAGTCGGGAAGAGGTTCACTTCGGGCCAAAGACGAGGTTTCTTCAGGTCTCTATGTGAATGGCTCCGAGTCGGTGAAGATGGTAGCTAGGGGTCGGCAAGTGATTGGCATCGGGTCGTGCATCGGGTTCAAGAGGCGAAAACCTGCAGCGACTTCGGGTCAGGAACTAAATGACTCGGATCTTGAGTCTTGGGTCGTTTTGGCAAAAACTCAGAGCAAGCACCGGGTATTTGAAAGCGGACCGAAATAAGATTCGAAGTCAAAAAAATTTGATCTTCTAACGTTAATATCTTTTGCATAGGAGCTCGAATTCACGCGTGGTTTGTCCGTTGGGATCGTATCAAAATTCCGAACATTGTGAAATTGGTTTGGCTGCATTCTGAGACTGTTAAATTTTTGAACTAATTTTGGATTTTAAACCGACGACAAATCAAAGGTGAGTGTTTTAACTCACTCGGAATGCTAAACCATCTTATATTAGTTAGATTAAATTTATGATGTGATTAGAAATTTATTGATTGTTGTTTGGTATTTTAAATTTTCATTTAAATTTAATTTGAATTATATTGAATTGTTAGTTAATTACCTGGTAATGATAACCAGTAAATTATTGTGACTTATTGGTTGATTTGGATGATGATCGTGATGGATGCTTAATTGTTGACATTTTGGATGAGTTGATGTTATGTTTATTTCATATATTATTATCACACTGCAAGTTCCCTTAGTTATTGTTAGGAATATCACTATGCGTTGAAATGATACATACCTGAATGGTCTTATTATGAAAAAATCGTTATGGGTTGAAATGACAGACTCGAGCGATTTTATAGATTTTTGAATTTAAACTCGAGATTGCAGGTTGAAATGATATAATACCCGTAAATTTAAATTTATTGCGGGTTGAAATGATATATATATCTGTATCACTTGACCAGGATAGAAAATTTCATACGGACACCGAATTGGTTAAATTAAATTATTTTAAATTCATAAATTTTTTAATCCAGTTAATCGATATTATGAAATAAAATTTTTTATATGAATTGAATTATTATTTTTTAAATTCAAGCTTTAAAATGTTGAAATTGAAATTGGTTTTAATGAATTGTTTAAAGAATTTAAATTGAAATTTTAAAGTTGAATTTTGAAATATAAATGAAATTTATCAAAAGTGAGTTATTGTAAACGTTGAATATTTTAAACTTTGAAATCTATAGAATTTGAAGTGGTTTGAATTTGTTGTTCAAGATATAAATTGAAATGGTTTAATGAGAAATTGAATTGAAAGTTTAAATGGAGCTTTGTTGATTTGAACCCTGGATATGGTCCAGATTTGTTGAAATGAAAGAAACGGCTTGATTGACTATTTCAAAATAAATTATTTGATATAAACTGTTTAAAAATCTATTATTTTAAAATTTAGATTATATAGAATTTCAAAACTATTTACTATATAAACCATTTCCAATAATCAAACCGTTTTATATTAAACTATTTTAACTATTCAAAAATCCTTAAACTATTAAAGCTAATTTAACTATTAAAACTATTTTAAACTATTTTTAACTATTAAACTATATATAACTATTTTAAAACTACTAAAACTATTTTAAAGCTAATTTTATCTATTAAACTATTTTAAAGCTATTTAAATCTGTTAAAACTACTTTAAACTATTTTTAACTATTAAAACTATATAAAACTATTTTAAAACTATTAAAACTATTTTAAAGCTATTTTAAACTGTTTATGACCATCCAAACTATTTTCTAAAATTCGAACGGTACAAGGTTGAATCGTTTATATTTAAATCCTTAATTTAAAAGCAAACATGGTTAAATAATGTTATAATCTACGTTGGAATTTGAAATGATATTTTATGGTGAAATGACGTATGTTGAGTAAATATGATGATTTTAAAATAAGAGTTTAACCTATTTTGTGGATATGATTTCGAAAGTGAATATGATTTCGAAAGTGAATATGATTTCGGAAGTGATAAGAATTTGAAGTAAATATGATATTTTGATTTCAATTATGAATCGGTTTTGAAAATGTAAAAGAACCATCCGATGTGAAATAAGCGTTTAGTTGTTAAAGAGACCGGAATCGAATATTGTCATACTCTCTCTCAATACCGAAAACCACTTTAACAACTGTGTACGTGGTGGAGAATCCAGAATGAAGTATGATGGTTTGGCGAACGCTACGGTATAAGGTGCGAACGCAGCCCTGATCCCCTCGGGTCAGGTTGATATGACTAAAACAGAAGCCATGTCGGCCAAGTGAGGTCGCACCTCCGATCAGACACATTTCTTCGATACCATATCTATTACTTTGTGGTTGATTTGGTGGTCACCCCTCGATTTTGATTATGCGAGTGTGTTCCGAGGTGGACAGTAGCAGTTGCTGTGCATTACCACCAGTCCAGATCCGCAAAATGGTAGTATCCTACCATGAGCATTGTCTCGTGTGCCTTGTCATATGCCTTATCGAGCCCATTACAAGTTTGATTTGTGTCGTACCTATGGAGTGCTCCCTGATGGTCCATTAGTTTACGGTGGAGTTTACAGTACTGTATAGACTACGGCATTTATATGAAATGTGTTAAGGAGGATATAGGTAACACCTTAACGCTATTTTAATACTTTGCTGTAGATATATTATAATAGCGTATTGTACTATGTATGTAGATAGTTTAATGGATCCTTAGGAGATGAAATCCCGAACATCTCTTAAGTTATTGCACGCATATTATACACTGGATAGGAGATGTAAAATCTCGTAAACATCTCTGAAGCCGTTACACTCATATTTATTTACTGCTGATTTAACTTACATAAGATCTTTTAGTTCTGACTCGAGTATTTTATCTTTTCAATACGCTCGAGCCAGTATGAGCTTTTCAGTGTATTGAAGATCATTTTATTCGGATGAAGACGGAGATTAGTATATTATTTATTATATTTATTTCACTGCATCATGTTGTTCCGCTGCAGTATTTGTTTATTCATGTTGTATGCATAATTCGGACATGTATTGTAAAAATGTGATCAAAATGTATTTATAAAATAGCTTCATGAACTGTTTATTTGATGATTATATTTTCTCATTCCGCTGTGAGATTGTGTTTTGTTTTTCTTCATTTTCTCTTTTTTTCTTATCCACCCTATAACAATCTTCCCTTTTGAATGGTTTGAGTCCGACATGTGTGGTTTATTGTTGATTTAAACCGTCCAAAAAGGTGGGTCGTTACAAACATACAGTACATAAACCTCTATGTTACAAATACTTAACCAAATCAAAAGGACCAATAGTAATTTAGGAGTATTTTTTTCTTTATTTTCATTTTGGTCCGAAGACAATTTCCCTGATAAACAAATTTGAGAAGAAAAAAAATTAAAGCTGTCGTGCAACTTTTTATACAACTAACTGAATTTTGAAATTGCAATACCATTTTGTAATTAAGGGTTTACCATCAAACCATAAATACTGCTTTCTCAATAACTGGCTTTGCATATGTAACGACAAAACGGAGAGGAACAACTAGTGATCTTTCATGTAATGCACATGCATAATATCAGTCAGAGAAACAAAGATCATTCTCTGTGATCTCACAACAAATGCTAGTAGATAATGGGAAGTCTCCAGTCGACCCTAGACCAGGTGGACTATTTTATACTTTGCCAAAGGTTGGTTCCATATCAAAAGAAGCTACACAAGCTGTAACAAAAAGTCTCATTACGGTTGAAATCATGAACATTGGTCAATTATTTTCCTTACAGTTGTTTTTGTTGGTTATTGTTATTATCCGCAACAAAAGATTCTCAAAAGGGTTAGAGATATAGGCAAAGCGAGTTGAATTAGTAAGTTACATTCAAAAGGAAGGAGGTTAGCTTCTTGAAGCCGGAGTTGGGTTGTGGAGATTCATTATCCAAATATATATATATATATATATAGACCAATTCTACTTTCTTTTTTCCTAAAAGAAAAAAAAACAATCCATTAACCAATGATTGCCCTTATACAATTGTTTCAGATACAAGACATGTCGTCAATACTTTTATGATGATTCCTAACCATGTGATATACACAAAAATGAAATCATACGAAAAAATGAAGTATCAGCATGTAAGACATAAGGGATAAAGTTAAAGTTGGGTTAATCTGTGCAAAGCAATGCAAAAACAGCCTTCCTAGTTACGTGTCATAGACCAAATTTGAAATGCACCTGTAAAACAAATTTTACACTCACTGCATATACTGTGATATATATATATATATATATATATATATATATATATATATATCAATTAAATCATATTCTCATACATATTTTTATGCAATTTTAACATTACTGTATGCAATTTTAACATTTCTGTTCCTTCATGTTTTAACAACTGAAAGCCCTTGTTCTTTGCAATCATCCAAAGGAGGCCAAAAAATTCTGAAATTGTGGTTTGTTTGTTATGCAAAGAAAGATTAAACTGAACTTGGAATTTCTAAGATAATTTATCAACATATATGTCAATTATAAAAAAAAAGTAGAAAATAATGAAATAACCCTTGGATATCCTACTCTGCATTTTACCTTTGCATGTTATGTGGCCATGTGGCTATATATTGGAATCAACAAAGCAAACTTTGAAAAGGCGTTGTATAATTGGTATAACAATCAGTATGAGGCATTACATCCTCATACTGATAAAATAGGAACATGTGCAAGAACCATGGTGATGCATAGACCCATCTTAAACATGTTTATTTATTTTTTCCAGTCTCAAAATAACAACTCCAAAAAAATAGTATGCATATTCAATATAATATTTTCTGTATTATTCCAGTCATTCTAAGAAAATAAGAATCATTAAAGCCTGGATTTCTAACTGCCTAGAAATGTGAAATCTTGGCATATGCATGTCTGTTTGTCAAAAGTATATATAGGGAAGTACCTTATTTTCTTCAATGGCACGAGAAAAGAGAGCTTCCTTAGCTTCTAATGATTCCTTAATAGATGTCTCTTCATCTCTTGCTCTTGCAGCATATCCTTTAAGCCGTTTTAATCTACTTGCATTTTCAGCCGGTACAGGTAGACCATCAACTACTCCATATCTTGATTCGGCAGCCACTAGCTCTTTCTGAGCCTTTGCCGTGGCTTCTTTAGCTAATGAAACACTTTTTTCAAGTGAAAGAACCTCCTTTTTCAGATCAGTTATACGATTGTATGTCTTGTTAATCGCGTTTTTTAAAACCTACAACAGATAAGATACGTTATGAGTACGCTTACTAACAATGCTTTAACATCATAGACTATTGCCTATGTTTTATATCATTTGACATTTTTCCTTCCAATTCCGTTGATTGTTCACATACATATTAGTTTACAAATAATATTTTACGAATATAGGTGACCAAGTGTGACTTTGAAGCTCGCTGTTTAATGCACAAATTGCCAAAACAACCATTAATTACTAGTTTATAACTTCTCATATCTTTGGAGGGTGCAACCACAAACTGATTGGCTACTTCTGGCAAACTACAAAATTCCTATTCCATACCCTTTAGAGAAATCGTAGATTACGTATAGCTGGCAGGATTCAGATCTCCTCCTCGGCAGAAAGCCAGGGCTTTCAAATTCACCAGACCAAGGAGGATAAAATAATATCATTATGCTTCTCATAAAGTGGCATGACGACGATATAGATATGCAGTGCCAAGTGTTGATGAGATAAGTTATAAAATACAATCATTTTCTGGGATCTTGAAATAGAGCAAGTGAGTTGAAATATAATATTAAGAAATTCCAAGTAAATTTTCAAACGTAGCTTAGTATGAGGAAAAGGATAAATGAATATTCCTCTAACCTTCATTATTGCAACATATCTACATATTCAAAAACATTATCGCTCTTTTGCAAAAAAAAATAAAAAATTAATTGATTAATTAATTAAGTAAACAAAAATCTCTCACTTTTATTCAAGTTTCTTTAAGCAAATTAGTAATGAGGAAGGGTAAACATGTCGCTCAGTGAAAACTGAAGCTTCTTAAAGCAAGATGTAACATATTAGAGTAATGGTTCATTGATAGAAAGAGAAAATGCAACGCCGATATTTAAGGTGATGGGTAAGTTTACCTAATAATTATTTTTCTGTTATTATATATACGAACGTGTTCCATAATCACTGGTCTATACCTTGGTAATGTTCATTATCTTAAATTCTTAATAACGGTGATGTGTGTGTGCCATCACTGATTTATACATTACATGTACAGCATGTAAGAAGAATTAATAATCATTTTTCTCACTAACTGAGCTGAAAAGGGAGAGGTGCTAAGAGTTCAAAGTTCAAAGCTTAGTATTGACATAATTACTGGTTTATCCAAATAGGGTACAGATATACACACCTCTTAGGTTTCCGAGAACTCGATGTCCCATGAATTCATGTGCATGCATACATGTGTGTGGTAAGCTCTGAAAATTTGACTTTCACATATGGTATAAAGTGTGTGTATATTATTGATTGATTATGTCCCATAATTCAATCGAAACGAAAATTTTAAGACAAATGCACATTTTTTGTTATACAAAATTTCCAACATAAAAAGCTGTTTACACAAAAAATCAGATTTCAAATTACTTGCCTTTAGTGCTAAAACATGCCTTAACGAAATTTGGGATCATATAGTGAAAAAAAATTGAGAACCGTCAAAAACAAAACAATCAGTAAGCCGAATACTGACTCTTTGTGCGTGTGCGCGAGTGAGTGCCTGTGGTGTGGGGGGAGGTTGGGACCATATAAAAACACTCTAGGCACAACGGCACAATGGGGTGTCCTAAGGACATTGGATATAACAACTACACAACTACAAGCTATCAACAAAGCAGGAAAAAATACGAAGAAGACCACAACCATATGAAACAAGTTTTGGTACAGTTAAAATATTTCAATGAAAGATCATAATACCTCCCATGGATGGTCGGAAAGATGAAATTGGTCAACATTAGATGGAGAGAACACCCAACTAACAATTGCCAAATTCGAAATGAGCCGATATCCCATCATTCTATCAATAGTAGTGGCAGTCATCTGAGTATTGTTCTTCCAAAAGGAACTAACTTCCATAATCAAACAATATTGACTTTCTTGGTCAGGACAAAGTTTGCCTATGATTTTACCATATCTCTCTATAACAGTAATCAAATGAGTGAAGCTTTTTGAACCAATGTCCAAAAGGGTTTGGATTACAACTTCAATTGTAATTTTGTTGCCATGCGGTGAAATGATGTTTTCTTCGGTCCAAGAAATTATCTCCTGAACGCCTTTTCTGCCTCTAACCATGTTTTTGAATTCTGATGAAAGTTTGTGACCTTCTGTTAAACTTTCTGCACCATCCACATTACTACATCTGAAGTTTGGTCCCCCTTTTGGAGGTAGCAATTCTTCAAGTTCTGGGGAATTTTCAATGCTCTGTATGTCCAAGTAAAATTATGGTATATACTCAAGTCATGATAATCATAAATACAAATATTTTAAATAATTAAAGACTAGGAAGAGAACATGTAGCACTTCATTGAAGTAAATGTTCACAAAACACTGACAAAATAAACGTGAATACTTTGAGGGATCAAAGAATGATAATATGTTTTGGATCTTTGACTATATGGTATGAAGGTCTATCAAGGCTGATGCAGTTGTAAAATACAATAAAATTTATTTGCTTTCTGTTTATGGTTTCTTTTTTCTTTCCATGCTGTAGGCCGCTATTACATTTCAGTAATTCAATATCCAGGAATTTCATTTTGGAAGACTAGCTAGCTAGCTGGGTCAGCCACGCTGATATTGTTTTTAAGAAATCAAACGTCTAGAATGCTAAAATCATACTAGTCCAAAGTATAAGCAAACACAGATGCAAAAACAAAAATGGATAAGTGTGAGTACTTAGAAATGTTAACAAGCTTTGATATGGACATATAGTAATATTATCATGTATGAATATTAAGCATTTACTATAATTTAAATGTCAAAACTACACCATATTTGAAATCCGGATTAGACATAATATTTAAAAATGTACTATACAACATTACTTTCGATAATAAATGGTGTTCCGGATACTAGAATGCAAGGAAATAAAGTAACCAAAAATAAAATAAAAATCTTATTTTGAAGCTTTTTAGGATAATTATCATACCATTTAAAACATTCCAAAAAGAGGAAAACGTGTTTTAGTCTACAAAGAACGGTATTCTTTTCTGTCTCGGGTTCTAACGATGGAGGTTCTGCAGTCTCAAGTTAACTTAGGGTTGTTATGGTAATGACAACTATTAACGTACCAATACTATACCGATACTACTGTTAAGTCAAAATTAACTATCAGTACTTTATCATTACCGTTGGTATACCGATAAACTGATAACTGACAATGTTAAATTTACCAGTACATAAAACATTAAAATTTTGATGATGGTAAAAAATTAAACAAAAATTTACTTGATTCTAACTTTATTAAATTTGTATCAACATGTAAACCTATTTTAGTTGACATAGAAAAAAAATTCAGTTCGTCACAGATTATTTAGAACAATATAAAATAACTTTGCTCATCTTACACTTTGAAACCAATAAAACTAAAAAAGAAACATCATCATAAATCATACTGCAAGCATCTTTCTAAATTGATATACCATCAACAATAACTGTGGCTAAGATTAATTAAAATAGTTATATAAAAAAATTTAATATGAATGGTAAATTTACTATGAGCACTTATTTTGACATTTCTTTACTTTTATATTTACTATTAACAATGGCAAAATTTACCGTTATCATACCGATAGCATTGATATATCAATGTAACTCGATATTAGTTATCAATTGTTTGGTATTGGTATGATAACGTTGAATTTATCGTTACCATAACAGCCCTAGGTTAAACCACTGTGTTATGTGCACATGATGCATACATATATTCCCGTCTTAATTTACATATCATAGTCTAGGATTATTGACAAACAGGATAAAGCAGGTCTCGAATACCTGTAAAATCTTTTATATTTTGAACAATTATGATTCCACTAATTCATATGTTTTAAAATGTAGATTAAGGGTGCATTGTCGCGCGCTGGGAAAGGCATAGTGTGTTTTTTGTGGTGAAAGAGAATTGGGAAAGGGGAAATGGGAAAGAGAAAGAAGAAACCATGGATGCATCAGATGCAAAAGGACCTTAGGTGCTCCTTTCCCTTAATCAAATTGACTGGCCATTGACCAAGTCCCCATGTCAGATTCATCCGAGTGGATGGCCAACTGGCCAGTATACCCATGGGAACGCTACCTAACTTTCATGTGATTCCATAGCCAGTTATTCTTAGTTCAATAGCTTTTCTACCCAACAAAATGATCACATTTTATTCAAGGGGGAAGTGATGACAAAATCATAGTTACATGAAAAAAAGGTTACGATGAAAAAAAATTCTAACTGAAAAATGTTCATCAGTCTTATGTCACATAGGCCTACGACTATGTGAGTCCTCTTTCCTCGTAAATAGTTAAGTCAACTATTAAATTAACATAATATGACTACAAATGGTAAACATTAGATACATATGATTTCCGTAAAAATTTGGAGCTGTCAGGTGCACAGAAGAAACTCATACGCCAACTTATACTTGCAAATAATAGTACCTGTTTAATTCTATCATAGTAAGATAATCTGATTTCTCTTTCCAGTACTTCCTGAACAAAAACTCGTTGAGGAGCCCATCTTGGAAGATCTTTGACATAAGCCCACTCTCCCCATGGCCAAATATACTGAAAATTTGATCTGCAAACAGCATGTAACTATTGATGCACATTTCCTATATATCATCAGAGAAGAAGGGTTTCTTGAAAACAACAATAAAAAATCAACAAGCTGAACAAATATAGCACATAAAAGCGTACTATAGCTAGGTCAGGCAAGCATGTTATATTTCAGACACGCACGTGTGTGTATTACATATTATATATTTTACACGCACAAATACACACACACACACACACCCCAATATATTATTTCACTTCTTTTCTCACTGTTCAAATGGAAAAAAACAGTTACAACCAAATCAATCAAGCTACTGTTCTTCTCCAAAAAAAGGGAAAAGGAAAAATCTTCTCTCTCTAATGCAAACCCTCTTTTTCTATGCAAATTTAGTTTGTTACAAATTTTATGTTTTTTGCATAACGATTATTTTTATCATCTAAAAGAATTTACTTTTAGACTCATAATTCATTCCGAGATGTACGTTAATCTTAGATGTACTTCCGAGATACATCCATCGCATCCGAGACCTCATCTGATGCGATGAACTGTATATGAGAATCCGGTAATGAAACATAACCGAAATCCGAGATGTGAAATCTATTGTTATGGTGATGTTAAGATATAAAATGAATAATTCAAAAGGAATATGCTTAACATAGAGTAAAAGTAAACTTACAGATGATGAGAAAACCACAAAATGAGCCTTGTTCGGCATTCCATATCCATATCAGGTATTTTGTCAAAAAGTGCCCGCACAGCGCCTACAACCACAGAAGGGAATGCTCCTGGAAGTGCCTATAAGATAAAAATGACTTTTATTTAGTAATTATAAATGAAATGAAACACTTGACACATCTGTGTAGATATTTAATTCCCACAACCGTTGGCATTAAAGATAAAATACATCATATGCAGATATGAATAAAGATTGTGGGATGTTAACCATTTTATATAAGCTCCTAATACTATAATCAAAGTATATGTCTGCTTTTAATACAATGGATATGTAGCCAGTAGAATGTTATGCCAGAAAAGGAGATGTATCCTATAAATTAGGCTATTTGTAGGTAAACATTACAGAAACTATATGCATATGTGTGTGTATACATATATATCCATATATAATAGGGATACTTTGATTTGAAGCTTTTGAAATTACCAAAATATCCCTTTCAACAAAAGTTATAGTCTACATATTATAGAGGTTGTTTTAGTCATCCGCATCACGTTCCTAGCAGCATGTCGATCACAGATTCGAACTTTTCTCTTTCCAGCAATCCATGTTATCAATATCTTCCACATTTTTATCAAAATAACAGTTCAATTAAAAAAACGACAAAAGCTATCTCCCGATCGTAACCAGTGGTCGTATCGACCACCGGTGGTCTTCGACGACCCGCCTGAAGCATCATGAAAGAACTACTCAAGCCGATGGAGGAGGTGTAAATGTCTTAGGCAGCTAATGTGGAAGTTACTCCTAGGTTGTATGCAAATCTCTAAAATTTATTGGGTTTTTTGTTACAATTCATTTGTTTGACAAGCTCTGTTATTATAGATTTACTACTAGCGATGGTCCTTAGATTTCAGTTTTTGATTTGGGATATTATTAAGAAAGTTCCTATTATCATTTTGTGAGTGCCGTAGGGATAATTGGAGATCGGAGAAGCTAAGCTATAGTTGTATATAGTGTTACGATCTAGGAAGCTGAGCTTGCATGTTTCAGCAATGACGACATCAGCTATAGATTGGGGATTAGGGAGTGAATTTAATTAGAATAGGAGCATGGTCACTCAAAGAGTGAAACCCAAAACGGATATCAAATTCCTAAAATGTATCTTCCCATAAACTGTTCACAAAAACCCTATCAATCTTGCTATGAATAGAAAATTTATGCCATCTCTCCATGTAAAAAAGTTGCCTGTAAATTCAGGCTCAACCAAGTTAGAATTAGTAATACTCTCATGAACTCTGTCTAATCCATTGAGTTCTGTAGTCATTATTAATTCTGTCTTGACAAGTTAATATGGCATTGAGAAGTTTAATTTAGACATTGTTGGAGTTTGCAACTACCAAGAAGAACTTGGTCCGACAGTTTACATGTAATGTTTGAGACAATTCCTCACACAACTTGATTTTCAGCTATTTAGGCTTTGTTCAATTCTTGATGAAATACCAACTAACATTACATTATTTTGTTCACATTTTTAGAAAGAACAAGAAGAAAAGAAAGTGAAACATTATTTGGTCACACACTTAAGTATATGTTGACTTATGACTGCATTATAAAGTGCATTATAAAGTTGGTCTGTTTTTTATTAATTATATTTTATTGGATAATTCGTAAGATCGAAAAAAGTGAGCAAAAATATCTTTTAAGAGAAAATGGATTTCCACCTAAATGCAAAGAGAAAAGGCCATTTTTTTGGATAATTTTTAAAAATCCTGATAAGAAGCATGACAATGTATTAATTTCTTATGTACTGATTGACTTATTTTTATATAGTTGAATCCATTGTATGGACATTTGTTTGATATTATATTGTTCCTACCTTACCGAATGTACAACACGTAGAAGAATGGACTGATCTCAATTATAATAAGAGTTGTATATATTGATGGAGCTTAGAAAGAGAGAGAAGGAAAATGTGTTATCAATCTCATTCATGCATTGTAGTCTTCGGAGTTCACAATAAACTCTGAAAATGCTAATAATGTGCTTATAATTTCCTGGGTACATTATTTGAAATTGATATGTTGAACCTCATGTATAAACATAATATTTCTTTTTCGTTACTATTATTAATATCTTTTATTGCTCATTCTCTTTTTTGCATTTAAAAAGTAAGTTAAGCATTTTGTTTCTCTTAAGTTTCATATTAATCAAGCTAATTTTCTGTTACAGTAACCTTTTTTCAGGTCAAAATATTACTTTAATAACGATGTTTTAGAAACTAATTAAATAGTAATTATAGGTTTGTCCTTTTTCTTTTAAATGTGCTTAAATATAATGCTTAATAATTGATTATTGTCCTAAATGATGGCAAATGATAATAAGTGAAAGTAAATTAATATTGCCAGTGTTGTCACAACTCATCTCATTATGCAACCAACCAAAATTATATGTTTATTCTTTCATTATATATATATATATATATATATATGTATGTATGTATGTATGTATAGTATGTGTGTGTGTATGTATATGTATATGTATGTATGTATATATATGTATATGTATATATATATGTAGTGTGTGGAAGGGGATCGGCTACACCCCTTATGCTACCCCTAGATCATTTTTCGAGTATGACAATTCGAAATGAAATCAAGCTTTAAGGATCTGCTTTTATATAATTAAAGACCATGTCAACAAAAAATTGTCTTGTTCGGATAGTTTTACCATTTAAAAAAATTCTCAATAGAAGATTAAATTCAATAGCTAGTGCTTAGCATAACGTTATGGACATGCTATTTTTTTTAGCAATGATCTCGATTTTTGTGACATGGTGGTTTTTTTTTAAATAGTACTTTATATACAACAAACCATTGTGACAACATATCACATGTCAATAAATAAACGTTCGAATCACGTTACGTAAGTTTCGATCTTGTGACCTCTCGCACCAAAGTCAAATCACTTAACCACTGAGACAATGGTGCTTGTCTTTCTGTGACACGGTGTTTATAATGCAGATTGAATATCCTCAAAGATTCATTTGATTTTGTATTGTGTTAGTCTGAAAATCAAAGGCGATTAGATCAGGTGTAGCAGATCCTACATGATTGTTTATAGGTTAAGGATCTACCACAACCCTCATTCACTACACTCCTATGGTTTTTTGAACCTACAAGATTCGTCGAATGAAACTTTAAGGATGTTCAATCTAACACTATAAACATCATGTCCCCCAAAAACTAAACTATTTTGACACGTCTCGCATGTTCAAAATGATAAATCAATATCAACCGTTGAAGCATTTTAGTAACCATCGACTTGGAATATTATTTTGAATTTGTTTGAATTATCCATATTAATCAAAATTTTGAGAAAAGGTTCGTGATTTATATAATAACATATCTGCAAAGTTTAATTCGATTTTGAATTCTGCCGCTCTAAAAACCATAGGCTGTGTCATGGGGTGTAGCTGAAGAGGGATTACACACACACACACACATATATATATAGACAGATGCGCACACGCACTGAATATGTTCTAAGGGTACGTTTTATTTGCACCCATCTCTTCACTCGTCAGGCCATCAGAGTCAAAGTAATTGGGAGAATTTGACAATCGCTGATGGAATACTGTTTGTAAAATAAATGAACAAGGTACAACCCATAGCAGAACAACACAGGCTGATTCTAGTACTTTCAGCTTAACACCTTAGCAAGTAAAAAGTAATAATTACATGATTACCTTGCACAGATCAATGATGACCAGAGTGTAGTACAGGTGGTTAAATGGAGCTTTGGGCAACAACAATAGCTGTGTTAAGAATAAAATAGTTACTAATAATTTCATTGGAATACCAAAAGTTGGTGAAGTGAAAACTATGGGAGATAAGTAAAAGCCAAAACCCAAAAGACAATGGTTCCAAATTCTAAACATGGTTTTATCATGGAAACATAGCATTAGACCTCCAATATAATGCATCAGCATTGAAACACACACATCTGAAAGATAAAAATATGAATCGCAGAAGTTTTGAAAGAATGAAAGAAGTTTCACTGTGACTCTTTTATTAGATTCTATGAATTTTGAAATTTGTTCTACTATATAAAAATATGATTGTGTAATTCTTGTGCGAATTTCAGATTCTTCTATCGCATAGTATGATAGCATGTTCTAGCACATTGATAATGTCAAGACAATCATAAATTAAAAGCCTGTAAGACATGTGAACCCTATGGGTTATATTATCATCAAGTTGATAAAGAAAGAATATGTTTCATTCACAAAACAAAGAACACAAAGATGTCATAATAGAATATGTGGCATATATAGAGTGAAAAGTACAAACGTGTTCATTGTGCATGTGTAGAAGTGTAAGAGACGATAGGAAACCCATAAAACTTGGCAGAAGTCTACAGTTATTTGAATAGGATTTTTGTGCTATATTGATTTTGGGCATTGATAAAGGGACTCCAAAAGCAGATTTTTTTGGGGAGGGGGGAGGGGGGAGGGGGGGAGGGGAGGTACAGCCGGAATTCGGGTGTACTGGATGATACCTTGGGTCTTCTATTGATGAAGTATAACTTAGTAAGAAAGCAAATGGCATCGAATGCTCATAAAGTTTATTCACATATCAAATATATGTCGCAACGTTGACCATGTCTTAGCATGAACACAAAATTGCAGGCAACGACCGAAAATTTGAAAAGGATAACCACATATTATCTTGGAAACATACATAATATTCACATGAACACAACAAAATTAAAATAAGAAGTTAGAGTTCTGCGAGGAAGTGTAAAGACAACAATTTAGCGTAACAAACCTGAGAAAATATTGTTTCTGCCATCAAATAGTCATACCGGAATGGAACAGGAAGGCCAGCCAAGAACGAAGCACATTCTTTACGGCTATTTTTGCAGAAAACGTATTGAATACAAAATATAGTACAAGTAGACAGTAAGACAACGTGATACATTTGATGCAATCACGTAAATAGTACTTCTGTACACAGAGATTACACTGCTAGATGGTAGCAACATAGCAATGAAAGATGTACTCATCAATATTCAAAAGCAGGCAGAAAACTTAATAGAATGAAATATCAATTTTTTATCAAGAAGCAATCTTCGATGCTAATGCATGGTTTTAAGATAGTCTTAAATATTAATGTCACATAAACAACTTAATATATCATATTAAACATTAAACTTAACAACCACGTCATCATTTTTAAAATTAGTATAAATAAATCACATGTTCTGTGAAATAATGGTCTAAGCTTTAAAAAGCTAAATAAAAGTTTGCAACAGAGAAAAGTTTGATTTGAAAAGAAAAAGGTAGTCATCATATTTCCCATCAATTTTTGATAAAGATGATTAATAATACATCTGCATAGGAGATACTCTAATAGTTATTAACTGCCAGAAAATGTTTTCTTTTAAGTGATGCAATGAAAATTGTATGGTGTCCAATGGCACAAATGAAATTTACTAACCATCCATTGAAGAATAGAAGCACATCCAGCAAATATTCCTCTACCACAAACCGATCTATAGGCTGCATATTCTGAAATTTACCGAATATATTTGAATAAAAGAATAATAAACATTTAAACTAATTTTATTTAACATAAGAGGTGTGGAAAACGTAAGTGATACAAGTTTAAACATGAAACATAAAACAAAGAATTTAATTTCAAATTTCCACATCATGCACAATATTCCTGTTGGTAAAATACAGTCAGCATATAAGAAGGAAAATTGTAATGGCAACATAATATCAAAAGGCAACATAATATTAAAAGGTTCAAGATGACGCATACTTCATTTATTCAGGTTATCCTGGTAAAATAGTACTATCGATGTTCTGTGATGGTAACCAACCGACAGTTTTTTAAATATGTATTACAAACTATTAAATCAATTCCAAAATATACTATTTAAGAAAGAACATAACACATATTATTTGATAATCAAAACCAAATCAGTTTGATTTTTCTATAAAAAAAGATTTATACTTTTATTATTTGTTAATAATACGAGAGATAAATATCCAAAGATAAATTAGAACTAATATGGAACATTATTAATCAGAGGAAAAAGAGCAGAAATTGGAACAACCAAACAAGGTTTAAGGTAACCAAGGCATTTGCAAAAGACAGTGAAAATATAGAAAGCTATAGTGCTGTACGAGAATTTTTCACTTTATAACACAAGATAAATTACAATTGTATGCATGTGCATCGCTTATACAGTATGTTAACATGGAAAAGGAAAATAATATGTGTGATTGATGTTTATTTTTTATTATTTCCTTCCGAAATAATGTAAGTATTCTATTGAAGAAAACTCAATATTTTGTACTTTCTACTGGACCTAAAAGGTTTGAAAATTTATTAATTGCATAGTTGGTATTACATTACAAGTGCATGCATGCAAGAAGTAAAGTAAAAAAAATGATTTAAACAATGAAATGTTTGTCTAAACCCTTCGTACCGTAGAAGAAGAAAAATAAGTAATTTTTTTTTCTTTTTTTTTAAAAAAGATGCATTGCCAAAAATAGTGCTCCCTCAAGATAAAAGTCAAAATAAATAAGAAATCATGGTTTCAGTTATGACCAAGCCACCAAGTCATGTAACAGATCAATAACATATACAGCTTCTTGTCTGTTACCTCCTCAGCTTTTCCAGATGGAAATATATCAAGCCTACATATTCTTCACGGATACTGCAACACGGTTTCATACTTCATTTTTTCAACATCAAGCTGGGAAAGTGAAAAAGGCACATCAGCTTGCTCTGGACAGTTAACAGGTGCAAGAGCATGAGAAGGTCCAGCAACCAATTGCGATTCAAATAATAAATGAGGTCTTGGAACTGGAAAATATTAGTCAAAAACTTAAAACCCAAGCAATGAGTTGCAGATGTAGTTACATATAATATATAATAATCTATCATGTGTAGAAAAGAAATATACATCATTTTGTACACAGACATTTACATTCATGTGAACAATTAGGTAATATTTTTATTGAAAAGTGAGCAATAAACATTATCTATATAAATTTATGACAAAGAGATTAGCTAAACAGTATCATTTGTGTATGAACAAATCTATATCAAAGAATTGAAGTTCCACTTTGAAATTAAGTTGTAAATTCATAGATCGAAAAAGCTAGATTTGACTATTACTATTCAATCAGTATAGAAACTCAAGTTGAGTATAATAGAAACTCAAGTTGGGTATAAACGGTGCATATTTGTCAAATAAATATAAGCATATCTTTATGCAAAAAAACAACTCACCATCCATCAGTCTATATCATAGAAAATGAGAATATTGTTAGGGAATGTTTATATATATCACCTTTTATTTAGCACCATTTTGTATCCCCGATATCAGCCACAAGTTTCTATTTAGATATTTGTTTTTTCTCTCTTCTGCCATATGGACCAAATATTTGAATATAAACTTGTGGTTGATATCCGGTGCTACAAATGGTGCTAAAGAAAGGATGCTATTTATACTAGCTCTATGTGTGTGTATTGTTGAGTAGTGCTTAATCATCGCTTAAATTTAAACAAAGTGCACATAGACGCCAATTAAGCACTCATCACTTAATTCTTTTGTTTTTTTAAAAAATTAACCTTTGCACGCGCATTTAAAACTTCGCGCTTTTCATAACATAGATCTAAACTCTAAAGACAACCAAAAATTTGTGTAACTGAAATTTATAAGCAATAAAGTTCCATGGATTAGACGAAAATGATAACCTGGATTAACATCAACCTACCACTTTGTCTCATCAAATAGTCTCTTTTATAAAAGGGAGGGCAAAAGAACCTCTGCCTGGTCTAGATGACCAAAACTAAAAATATAGAGTCCTGCAGATATTCATAACATTACCATATACTCATTCCCCCACGGGTTCTATTGCTGCAGGAAACAAGAATTAAAATTGAAAATGCAGACATGGTTAGAGATGCAATCATAATCATATACCCCTCCCCAGTGAACAGAAAATACACATAATAATAGTGTGTGTATTATTAAATACTGAGCGGGTATTATGAGCATCCCAATTAGGATATTATCAGAATTTAAATTACCTAAATGGTTCCTCTAAGGTATCAAATACCGAGACGGTATTATGAGATCCCGATTAGGATATATATTATCAGAAATCAAATCACTTAGATATTTCCTTTTGCAAAAAATATTGAAGGTTAAAAAAAATTACAGATGACACAAATCATAAACAAAGCTTGCAAATTTTGATAATGGTTAGGTAATATTTATACTGTTCCAATTGTGAAAACATATCACAGAAAATGGACAGAATTTAAAGATGCATGAGTGCTTACCGCTTTCAGCTCTCCAACCTTTACCAGCGAGGATCTGTATGCGATCCCATAGATCTTCTAGAAAATCCTGATACAACATAATGAAAGTATTTTGCAACAACTCACATGAAATCTAGGACACAAAAACTTTCCATTTCTGGCATTGTAGAGTTCCTAAATATTGTCATAATTACTTTGCTTAGAATACTCCCAATACTCCAGAGACAGTTTGAAGTCAGAAAGAAAATAACCACCAGATATTATACCTTCCGTTCGCGATGTTTAACTTCTTCCGACTCAAAGATTGTAAAAGCCATATCATTAGAACATTTTCGTATGCTAAAATAAGATTGAACCCCAACCATGACTCTCTCAAACTCCTCAGGTACTTGCTGTAAATTTTTATATCGATAACGTAAGAATCTCATAAGCAAAACCAGTGATTAATCATGAAGAAAGTTACCAGATATGTATGCAAGTAGGAGAACATGAAATAACACACTTTGTGTGAATGTGAATGTAGACACACACACACACACACACACACAGAGAGAGAGAGAGAGAGAGAGAGTGTGTGTGTGTGTTTATTCATAATCCAGATAATTTAATCACTAAATGAAAGATAAAAAGGATTCCAAGAAGGAGGATACCCATCCACATTGAACTAAATCTATGAGTTCAGAATTGTAGATTGCAAAGGAAAAACAAAGTGATACCCTGCTGATAGCCAAAGTAGAAACAGAAGGCGGTCGCCGCCATTTTATACTAGATGGCAATGTGGGTTCCATACGGCCGTATATAAATTTATGGAAGGAAAAACAGCCAAGTGTAACAGTGTGCAAAGTAGCTTCTGAACATGTCAGAGAAAAAAAATGATATTATAACAAGACATCATGAAGATTGTAGCATAGCTGATTTACCTCAACTAGCGCTGCACCTCCCCATGGAAGGGATGATAAGATACAAGTCACGTAAAAATCAGCACGTGCTTGCCCAGCAGCAGCATCCACCGTAGTGGCAGCAGAAGATAATAATGTTTCAAAGACCCCAACCAACGAACAAGGTTGAACAACATTGCTGCACATCTAAATAGAAATGATAATAAATCAAGTTTTATATAAGACAGCAATTTTTTTTATACAAAGCAACCTTGCCCATATGACTAACAAAAGAACAGAAATCAGAAAATGAGGTGTACAATATAAGATATTCATGGTTAGCAAAATGACAATGATATTAAAAAGAAATATTTTTAAATTGGAGGCTGATGTCGTTCACACATTCAATGCTCAATACCAAGGTTGAAAATTTTACCTATTTCTATGAACAAACGAGTCTGAAAAAAAAGTTAACATACTGATTCGGTAACAGTTATTGCAACTAACTCTACCCCTGTTAAGTGGTCAGCCACATACCAATATGATCAAAAAAAAAGCACATATTGAGCCATTTTACCTTAATAGATTTTGTGTGTGTAAAGCACGATACTCAAAAACTTACATGAGCCTTGCATCGAAATAAATATATGCGCTTAAATATCACTCAACCCTACAATCACAGACCCTGATTCCCATTACCTTTTCTATCTGCAATCCTAACAGCTACAGGTATTTAAATTTTGCATCTACCATTGTAAACGGAGGCTTTTCATTAACTTTAATGCTCCGCTTGGGAGTTTTATAGCATCGGTTAAGAGAGGTTCTGAAAGTACCGGTTTGGCCGTAAACGATCGTAGCGGTTTTGATTGGTTTATATGAAGCGTTGTTATAACCGATCAATACATGCTTGAGAGTTTAACATACACCGGTTGTAAGAGTTTTCCACTGAAGTAATATTACATGTATACCTTTATATTTATTCTTTCGTTTTGTGAAGATTAGTTTTCCAATACGATTAGTAGGAGTATAATTGAAAGAAAAAAGTTGAACCCCTTTAAACATCTCATTTGATAGGTTGAGAATCATCATTAAAATTAGACTACACCGGTTTTCACCGGTTTTATAACCAACAATAACCGGTGTGAAAAAAAGAGCTTACAAGCTAGGGTTATCACGACATCTAAAATATAGCCATTCAAAACCAGTCAAGACCGGTAGAAAAAAAAACTTTCAAGCAGAGCCTAAATCATACTTTGCTTGGACTTCATCAAATTAAGGTTCATCATCAATCAATGCTCCTCACATTCTAATTCCTAACTGCAATCACTCTTGACAGATATGTCGGCAAATACATCTTTAAAATCAAAAGTGATTTATAATAACTTTCTTTTGCTGATTAAAATAAATATTCAAAATATTTAAAACAACAATAATTGTAATAAAAGAATACTTTTTCGCACACAAAAGTGTTTTGGTGCATAAACATTGCAATTTTATTTTCAGATATATTGATTTATTTAATGCAACTATAGCACCGCACAATAGGTTACTGATTTGATTTCCAGTGCTATCAAATGCTTTTTTTAAGTCAAGGTCCACAAACTCAAGCGGTATGATCTCTAGTCTCTTGTCTAGAGGTCATGTGTTCAAACCTTAAGGCATCAATAAGGCTTGGATCAATCCCCTTCACAGTCAATGACCATTTCAAAAGAAAAGGAAACTATAATATTGCATTTGTTTCCTTATTCAAAATCAATGCTCCAAAGGCTGGTATAGAATTTTATGTACTTGACCTCATTTTGCATAAGCAGTCATGCAGCAAAGAAACAAACATTTGTGTGATATTGTCATGTAGCTTACTTTGATAGACTATAGTAAATATAACTATAAGTATTAGACAAGGGAAAGCCCATTGAGATGCAAATAAATACACAGTCAATGATACAATAAATCTACTGTAAGATTTCCCCTGATCTCAACCTCAAATGTAAACACAATGAGATCCAACGATTGAAATATATTGTGACGTGGGTTTTGTTTTTATTTGTCTCAAATAGCCGCTCTCAATGGATAATAGCTTAAAAATTATGCAAACTGTTATGCACTTTCTATGTTTCAAATATGCATGTGTGTGTGTGTTTCAAATGTGTGTGTGTGTGTGTATATAATAAGCAATGCTGCATCTGTACAGAAGAAGTTAATAATCTTAGAATAGATAGGAAGAAACATAATAACTGTTCATTTGGTTGAAATACGAATGTGACAACTTAATCATTACAAAGGGTCCAATGATCTTTCATAAACAAACAGATAGTAAATAAAAACTTACCAGCACAGTGAGAAACCGCAGTAATATGCGAATCCTATCACAATCCCCAGAGGTTAATACATCCTGGAAATATATAAAAGAAGAGCCAAGGTCATGAATAAAAATGAAATATATTACACGGTTATGTTTAGCGCAAACATGGTGATATCTTCATGTAAAAAATCAATATGCACTGTAGATCATGATTAATCTAAAGTGAGTGATAACCAAGTAAAAATCAGTAGCTAAAAAGTCATTTATCTTCAAAGACTCAATGTGAACGGCAAAATCAACATCCTTCACAAAAATTATAGAAAAAAGGAAACATTGTGACCCTATTAAGTAACAAACACATATTAGCATTGTGAAGCAACAAAAAGATGTTTCTACCTGAAATCTTGAATGAGCAATTTCCACAACTCGTTTAGCAAAATTCTCATTTTCCAAATTAATTAAACCAACCTGAAAGGAATTTTAATAAATGATTAAAGCTGAAGTAACAAAGCCATGCATGTAAAGCACTGAAATTAGAGTGTTACATAAGTTAAAAACAGTGATTGCTGGTATTAAAATATATCAATAACGGTGATAATCAAAACACTCAGTATGAAACTACAAGTTCTTGGTCCTAAATAAAGTGGAGTGATAATAATGTGTAAAAGGAGATAAGATGAAAGAGAGGAAAATTGTCATTATCGCTTCCTTAAATAAATAATATAAGGTTATTGCTGTTTAAATACTTCAAGTGGTTGGAAAATTAAGCAGTGTTAATGCAGACAAAGGAAGCTAAAAGCCATGACTGTAAAAAAATGATACAGTTTAACATATAATGAAGTCACTTCCATTTGTTTACAAGAAGAACAAGGGTTACAATTTCGCTAAGGTGGTTATTCACTGTGGAATTTTATAGAAGTTTGATCATATTTTACGTGTTACTGATTTTGGATTTTAATTTTAATTTTAAAACATTGTATTACGGGATCCAACAACAAGCGCTCCTCACGTGCATGACAAAATAATTGATGCTTAGGGTGTGTGTTTTATACATGTGAAGAAAATGAATAATATAATCTGTAAGTGCTTTGCAAGTAAAATGCAAATTTAATATATAATTGTTGCACTGCCATGAAAGCCATAACCATATGTACAAACTGAATCACTGCATTAATGACAAAACTAACGATTTGAAATTAAAAGTCTTAAATGATAATTGCTGAGGTAATAACATCAGTTCAAATATGTAAACATGTAGAGAAGTTTTATTTAAACATAGTATGGTGGTTCAAAACATATTAAATATTGTTGTGGCGGGAGTATTATTTTCTTGTTTGTCCAATCTTGAAACGGACTTCAATAGAAAAAAATAGTATATGTTCCGGAGTAGAAAACGTTTCTGAATAATAATTCGTGCAATTCACAATATTAATCAAACTATCGAACTTAACAACTATTGTTCTTTCTATTTGACTTAATTTCAAAGTTTTTCGTTGTTTATTAAACTACTAAATAATTTAATTGAAAATTGCTTACAAATGGAGTTGAAAGTCAATTCAAGGCTTTCTATTAGGTTGTGAATAGTAGTGTAAAAGAGCATTTTGAACGAAATACTTTTTTTTTTTGAAATCGTCAAACTTTACATGATGCACTGGTTTTTAAACTGATTAAAAAAAATGATACATTAGTAGTGCTTTTAAAATATTGTACTTTAGATTTGGAAAAAAAATTATGTAAAACAACAAATATGTACACATAAACTTGATTTTCATCTGTAATACATTTTTAAAGAACTAAGCATTCGAAAAGATTTGGTTGTCATACAAAATGTTTTAAAAAGTGATGATATTTATCAGGGTTTTTATGGTAATGGTAACCGTTACTGATACGAGAAAACCATTACCGCAATGATACTATTGGTAAATCAAAAGTATCTATCGATACTTTACAGTTGTCATTCACCATTGTCATTCGTATATCAATAGATTGGTAAACCGTTCATTGGTGATAGTAAATTTACAAATACATACAACCATTAAATTTTATTTTACTAAAATTTAGATAATGACCAACAACAAAAAATTGTTACCGATTCTAACTCCGTTAATCTTTCTATCGACATTCTAACTTATTTTGCTTGATATGGAAAATTTTCTTGGTTCATCAATAATTATTTACAATGAAATGCAACAATAATTTTGATATTCTTAAGACTTTGAAGTTGATAAAATCAAAAAAAGAAACATCATCATAAATAATAGTATAAACATTTTCTTAAAATCAGATTTGTCTTCAAAAATGTTTGTGGTTATGATTAATTAACATAATGAAAAAAAAATTAATATGACGGGTAAATCTACCATTACCACTGGTTTTGACATGTTTTTTACCAATATATTTACCATACAGACCGTTATCTGACTAGTAGCATTGCTATGTCAATGTAGTTCAATATGGATTATCAATTATTTGTTATTGGTATAGTACCATTACCATAACAGCGCTACTTACTTATGGTTAAATGATTATTTTCACATATTAAATAGTTTTTTTCCATAAAGCAAGCTAAAACGATTAAAAAAATCAAGCTAAAATGCGACTTCTATTTAAATAAGAAGTAAATGAAGAATGATAATGATTTATCGACTATGAGAATTAAAAAAACATTAAAAAAGAGAAACGTGAAGGAAAAAATAAATGAATACTCTCATCATCGGATTTAAAAACATAGCCTTAATAATATATCAATTTTCTGAATAATAATAAATATTAATTTTGCTGTCAACGGGATTAGAACTTGCAACCTCAATTGTATATATTACAACGGTGGTAATTCAAGGTCGGACCAAAAAAATGTGTTCATATTCCAACTATCAATAAACTGTATTATTGGTGGAACAAGATCTAAAAATTTAACTGCAGTGCTATCCATTTGCTTGAATTCACATTTAAATAGCTTGAATTCACATTTAAATAGGATTCTTACATCCAGCTTACTTGCATATGATTCCAAAAACAAAAAACAAAACAAAATCAAAACCTGTCGAATTATAATTAGATATATCACTCCATTTCCACTATTCTTTTTCACGAGTTGTTGGCTTCCATATTACAAAAATTAACCGGTCTACTTTTCTAGTTAGCCTAATACATAATCAGTCCTCAATTACAAGAACACACTTGCAGAAAAAGAACTTTCTGTTGCTCCACATAGCAACAAAACATTATCCTCCAACATTTTACATCAACCACATACATAAAATTTACAAATACCGAGGATTAAAAAAATCACAGATCTCATGAATACTGCAAAAACTCTTTAAGATTGACAAATGAAAAAATAAAGCATGATTTGGATGCTTCTTGCTTTAAGCGAAGAAAAGAACCCCTGTAGAGGAAGGCAACTTTATAAGTAAATAATTAATGTGATTCTAATTCACGTGACTAGAATAAGCCACACTATACTTATGTAGTACATAATATGCAGTTCTTCTTTCTTTTCTTTTTTAATTACACAAATTTTGATGCTATAAAAATTAAAGAAATGTTATCATGACACTAAAAATCATCTATTCATCTTTATAAAAACTTGTCTCGTCGGAATTAACATGACACAAATAGCTTGAAAATTCAAATCATTAGTTCAAATGTTTAAGGCATGGTTTAAGGTTCCGGTTGGAACCCCGAGATTCCGGCCACCTCGGTTCGGTTCCGGCCGGTGGCGGGACGGGATAAGGTTAAAATCTCGTCCCGCTAATTTACAGTTAAAAAATCAAAAAAAAAAGAAATCGGTAAATTACCAACAGACATTTGAGATGCAAATTCGGACGAGCATCGTTGTTGCCGATTTCATAACAGCAGTTGTAGTCGTCGATTTCAAAGCATGTTGTCGCGATCGATTTCATAACAGACATCGATTTAGGGCTGAAGGGAAAACGTCGATTTAGGTTGAAGGGGGAAAGTTGATTTAGGGCTGAAGGGGAAGACATCGACGATGAAGGGAGGGGAAGATGTGTGAGGGCTGAATGTGGAGATGTGAATTGAGACGGTCTTATAAGTTAGGGCTGAAGGGAAATAAAGGTTGGAAAATAGGGCCGATTGAAATTGAGGTAGAGCTTGGGCTTTTAAATGGACTAACTAATATCACTTAATTTTATTTAGTTAGGGTTGCATTGGGCTATTTTATTTCATTTAATTTAGTTAGAATAATTTAATTTAGTGTAATTCTAATTCTAATTTAAATTTGTTTAATCAGGTATTAGTATATTGGGCTAGACTATATTTAATGTTTTATTTACATCGATCATTATTACATTTTGATTAACAAACTCTTGAAATTGAAATCGGGACCGAAACCGAAACCGAAAACTTCAAAATTTCCGAAATCGTCTGAAACTAAAAAAATTCAAATGAACGAAACCGAGACCAAAACCGAGTTTTTGAACCTTGGTTTAAGGATTATGATTAATGAAGTGATTTTAACTTCCACGAAAATGATATTCCCAATGTGAATTGAATTACTGCTTTGAATTTATGTAACTAAAAAAAATAGAAATGGAGCGCAAAAGGGATGTGCAAAAATGGGACACTGCAAAGGTCTACGTTTGGAAACTATATACATATGTTTTGTATGTAATTTAAATCTGAACTTTTCAAGTAAAATATCAACCCAACATCTCATGTTTACATCCAAATCTAGGCCTGTATTATATCTGATAGAAACAATCCATAAATTCCAAACACAAAACTTTAACGTTAGTAAGAATTTATAAAACATAACCTTCGTAAACAACAAAGTGTGGTACCCAGACTTGTGGTGATGGCAATTTAAATCGCTTTAGTTTGAACGGTGGAAGTTAAGGACAATCGTGACTTCAGGAGCCCAGAAATAATGAAGCTGATGTACAACAATAAGATTGAATGCAGCATCTAATGGTCTAATGATATATTGTCCTTTTAGTCGTTTTCTTGCATGCACATTTTACTGGTTAAGAAATAACAGGATCAAATGCAGCATCTCCCAAAAAAAAAAAAGGACACACAAAGAGAGAGAGAGAGAGAGAGAGAGAGAGAGAGAATGACTCATGATTCCATAAGCAAATGGAGGATGTGGCAGTTTAGATAAACTCGTTAAATTAACAACAATGCATTTGTGAAGGCATAGGAATATTCAATTGAGCATCAGTACTTAGCTACTTGGAAATGATTATTCAAATACATAATGTGTTGACTGTTTCATTACAATTAAAGTGTGATGCGACGATGTATCATATATGCTACCCTGTCACACTGGCAAGGCTATTAAACTTGCTAGGGGAAATTCAAAAATGAGGTACAAAATATTGTACGACATAAAAACATACCAGTACACCATAGAAAGGAATTTTGTGTGGCAACTGTTCTGCGCATTGAAGAAGAAGCTGTTTGTAACAACATTTGAATTAGTTTGTGAGGGAACAAGTTAATATCCTTACAAATACATGACAAAGTGTAAAGTGTGAGTTTCACAGTGAAGTATTTTATAGGCTTAAAGTGAAAAGCAAGAAAAATTCTCATCCCATTGCAACCTTGAACTAACTTAACTATGTATATGGGTATAGCACACCAACAAAGATGTGGGAATTAGGGCATAAAATTCTGATAAGTAATTTTCAGCAATCATTGTAAATAGAGAAATAGAGTGCAAGACCCAGGGCCAACCACTAATTTTTGGGGCCTTGATTCCAAATGAGAAAAATCTACAACTGTAAGTGCAGAAATAAGTAATACATGAGCCTCCCTAGTGTATGAGAGTTTAGGAGCGATCAGCTAGGGAACAAGCCATGTGTGTGTATAGAGGTCTCTAAATTCCACATGAGACTGGTACGTCTCCAAATTCTCTATCTAGAGGTCTTGGGATCAATTCTCGGTAACATCAATTAGCCAATGTTTGTGTGTGTATATCAACAGCATGTGCTCATGACTTAATCTAGTGACCAACGAAATATTTATTAGATCTATTTATTAAATAACACTGAAGCAAAAAAAGTTAAAGCGCTCTTATTTATTCTAGGGATTTTTCACCATTCTCCTTATTTTTCTCCAAGTTCGGATATTTTATTTCCGAAATCCGATAATTTTATCACTTTACAATTGTTCTACTAAACTTCTCCTCTTATTTTACATTTAAATATCCCTACTTTTAAGAAATTCTACAATCGTTTGCAAATCTTTTCTTAATTCGCTCCTATATTTTACATTAAATCTTATACATCTAAATTATTTTCATAATCCAACTTTAAATTAATTAATAAACTCGGTCAATTAAGATTTATTAATACATCAAATAAATCCTAAAAGATGTCGGTTTTAATATGCATAGCATTGACGCATCAACAAATTGATAAAACTAATTTTTTTTTATTTGGATATATATACATAAATATAAATAGATCACATAAAATAAATTATACGCATTAACGATTTATTTTATAATCTATTTACTTATGAATTTATCATACATTACACTGCAAAATACTATTAACTTCAAATGCGTATATTTTTAAAAAATTACAATTACTTACAAACCATTCTCAATTCTCTAATGATATTTTACGTTCAAGAACATTTACTTAACTAATCGTGTGATCTTAAATTTAAACTATTTTCAATTAACTAATATTCATCGATTCTTATAACAAATCCTGAATCTATGAAAAATTCAGTATATATGGTATTCATATATATGTGAGAGAAAATGATAAAATTAATTTATTATTGAAATATATAATATATCACATAATAAAAAATAATATATACACAAATAATAATAATTCTTTTAATTTTTGATTCATTTATCTCAAAAAAATTATCATGCATTACATAACATAATTTTATTTTTAACTTATAAAGGATATATTTATAATTTACAACATTATAATGTGTACGCAAAAATAACACTGATTAAAATTAGATTATATAAGCATTCTCACTTTTAACGTGATAATAAACTTTACCCAACTCTTAACTCAATGGAACGATATAGAACATTATTTTGCAATATCAAAGTTTCAAAGATAACTTTCCGACAACAATATGAAATCTATGGCTAACTACAAAAATAAAAATTGTTTAAAATCGAACATTAAATATGGATAAAAGTTCACATAAAAATAAACTTGTCATAAGATGTTCTTCTCAATTACAAATACATACGTATACAACATTTATATCAGCAAAAACGGTATAGTTGTTCATTCACTCATACATATATAAAAAACTATGACATAATATAAATTACTAACATGTAAAGCATTAACAATTTTAATTTATATTTTTGTTTGAGTTCGGAAATAATTCTCACGAAGATAAGTAAATAGTGAAAATTGAGCACTCAACCTTAGAGCGGAGCATCATATGTCATTTTAATTTATAATTCATCACTCACGGTAAATTTATCATTTATTATATCATATATATTGCATAATGCATAGTTAAAAATTAGATTTTTAGCGGTAATTAAATACAAATAGTATTTTTTTAACAATATTACCACATGCAATGCATGGATTACACATTAATTTATGACTAAGAATCAATAAATATATTGATGAGAGGAGCCAATATATTTATGGGAACAAAGTATGAAAATAACTCAGTTAGTAACATAAGGAAGTTCACTACTTGCATGGTCCAAATACCCTACTTCATTGGCTCAATGACCTTCCTCCATGTCTTCCTGCCAATTAATATAATGGCGAGTTCGGGGCATTGTATCCAAGCATTGGTCTAAGTATACTGGACAAGTCGACCTATAAAGCAAGTGTAGTATTAACTATATTTTATAGTCAACCACGAAACAATGATTAGAGAGATTTTAGCATAGATTACTTATTAAAACCATGGTAAAAATATAAAATGAGGAATGATTAAGAAAGCTTAATTAGTGCAAGTAACTAACATGAGATGTAAAGTGGTTCGGCCTTAGCAAAGATCTATGTCCACTATGCTTGATAGTTTTATTGCTTTAGACTTTCGGTTACAAGAAATGATTTTTAATGGTTTTTATAGGAGCTTTGAGCTAGCAACTATGTTTTGTGTGAGTGGAAAATTCGATCTTTGTAGAAGGCATGGGATCCCCTGTTTATATATGAAGAGATCTTGTCTTAAATGGCTTACATTGATGCCTTGAATGTTAAGTTTCCTCATGACCACCGATGGCAATCTACGGCTTAGATGATGTCCCGCTCGGATGTATGTCAACTGGCGGACAGCACTATAGTGTGCTTATGTCAAAAGAACAGCATAAAAGCAAAGAGTGACTGATGTACATCGATGCTTTTATCAGGTAAGCGATGGAGTATGCATAGTGGTTGTTGTACAATGAAGATTTTGTCAAATAAATAGTGTTGTCTACGCTGCTTTTGTCAGAGGAACAGTACAAAGTCATCGTCTCTTTTTGGGGTGACCAGAGGCTTTTGTCAAAATCTACCAAGTCATGACAAAAAACAAGCAATCAAAGGGGTTGGTCGTCGAGTAAAATGAAGCGATAATGAGGCGCTGACGAGACCAATGGGTGGTCAAGAGGTTCGGGAGGCAGAGTTATTTTGTCCTAGCTTGGTCGCCAAATGACAGAATGGAGGGCGTTGTCGGCGAGGTTTGAAGCCCATTGTTGAACTTGGGGGTATAGCGGTCAAGGTCCTGGATTTGGGGAAAGCAGAACGACCATCTCTTTGCAGGTTGAGAGGCTAAAGGCAGGCAAACTGTTGGGTTGTAAATGATATTGGCTAATACGTGTTGTGTGGGGTTATGCTGTTAGGTTTTGAATTGATGAGCTCGTTTATGCTTTTTAGGAGAAAAATGAGCAACACGTGGTTATGTCTCGGCAATAGTACCTCCTTAATGGCTTCATTCATGCCTTAGAAACTCATGCTAGGTATTTCACAATTTTAATTAAAATACCGCATGCCACTAAAGTTATTTTTCTTGCAATTGGTAATTGGTGTTTATGGGCTCATACCCAAGACTTCAGGCCTTACGACTTTGCTAGTGGTCTTTGACACATGCATTCAAAGTTAACATTACAAATACGTAGAAAATGGAGACTCTGAACTCCAGCAAAATCTTCTGGAATGCTGTGATCTTAACAAGATTAACTAGCCGCCGGATGAAAAAATCATGCATTTATCCAATTGTGAAAAGAATATGATTTATTTTTGAAAGAGCAAAAGGCACATTAGGTGTTAGGTATGGTAACTTCAAAAAATACATATGGAATAAAAATAGGAATGTAACAAGCTAATTTATGCCTGAGGTCCAGAACATGGTAGAAAACTAGAATTTAGTGCATCGCTCATCAAACTTTAATGACCTACTCTAATTAAGTTTAAAAGTAAATTACAAACTCTTTATCTCCATCAATAAACAAACCCAGACAATTCCAACAGCTACTTGAGTCTTCCATTCACACATTTATCGAGAATTAGTTAACTAAGAATAAAATATATTCGCTAATCTCACCCGTGAATAAGTGTATTTTAGCGATTCAAAAGAATTAACATACCTCAAAGATATCATTTTTTGAATTATCCCAATCGCGCAGAAGTGCACTATAACATGTATCCTGTCATGAAAATCATTCTATTAGCATTCACACTAAAGAGATGTTCACAAAATAATTATAACATACACTTGCAGATATATACATACATGTATATATAAAAAGTTAAAAACACACATTATGAACGTCCATAAAAAAATTAGATCATTTCAAAACTTATAATATGTTCAAAACGTTAAGTCAATTTCAATCGTTAAATCACGTTTTTTAAACATTTTTAACATGTTATGATCATTCAAATTAATCAGAATCTTGTGAAGATGATGTTGAAGCACGTAAAACATATCTACAAAATTTCACTTAATTAAAAATTGTGTAGCTCAGAAACTCATAGGACGTCAATGGGGTATACTGGAGGGGTGTAGTGGAACCCTCCTATATCTACATATACATTTATGTATACATATACGTATACATGCATGTATATGTACATACGTATACATATAGGACAAGAATCAACTACAACTCAAATCCCTTGATTTCAACCACATGTTTCGATTTAAAAAATTATGTAATGAAAAAAGGAAGAAACTATAATTATTTAAGTTGGAACATGTGGTTAAAATTAAGCGATTTGAGATGTAGCAAAAGTGAGGTGTAGAAAAAAATAAGGTGTAGTCGATCATAGCTTATATGTGGACGTTTGTATGTATATGTGTGTATGTATATCATATATACATATATGTATGTGTATGGGTGTCTATGTATGTACGTATATGTATATATGTGTATAAAGATATGCATACACACACATTGAACAACATAAAAGAAAATATGTATATACATGGAGTTGTGACACATGCCATGGCGGAGGGCATGGCATGGCGATTGCATAGTTTGATCTTATGGCACGGTGCATATGGAAAGACATGCTAAATGGTGCTTATAACACACAGCGCAACCTTTTAAAATTTAATTTCTATTACACATGCCATGGGGCGCGGCATGGCATGACGATTGCATAGTTTGATCTTATGGCACGGTGCATATGGAAAGGCACGCTAAATGGTGCTTATAACACACAGCGCAACCTTTTTAAATTTAATTTCTATTACGCATGCCATGGGGCGCGGCATGGCATGACGATTGCATAGTTTGATCTTATGGCACGGTGCATATGGAAAGGCACGCTAAATGGTGCTTATAACACACAACACCCTTTTCAAATTTTATTTCTATTTTTTGCTATTTTTGTAATCTTTTATGTATTCACTCTTTTTTCTTTATTCAAAAATTGCATTAAATTGTATTTACCATATGATTCTGTTTACCAACTAATTTTTTCCTTTAGGTTTTAAGGGATGGGTTTATTCTTAATTCCTCTTTGCATGATGGCGGACGCATGTAGTTATTGCTATGGAAAAACTAATTATTTTTGTGTAACATATATATATATATATATATATATATATATATATTCTTAAAGCAAACTTAATATAACATTGATCAAGTATACAAAATTGATGCTTAAATATATTGTATATACATATACATATATATAGGAATGAAATCATAAGTTGACATAACATCTAAGTTAAAGAATTTTGTAGTTCGATCTGATCAAAATATACTAAATAGTTGTTAAAAATTATTAAGTAACAAGTACAACATAGAATAAACAAATGTAACATTAAACAATATGGATTTAACAAAATAAACACAATGCAAAATACTACGTTTACTCACAGTTAGACATACAAAATAAGAAATAAACTTATACTTGGAATCATTGTTTCGTAGCACCTCAAGGCAATGGGAGATAAAACTCCTTGATGCTCTCAAAATAGATTTCTACGTCTGAAGCTTACGTCTCAGCAACTTGAGATATATTAAGCGTACAAAACGTACATCTCGCACGCCTCAAACTACTAAGGTATGCGGCACAAGAATTTTTTACTCTCAATTGTAAATATGGACGCTAACAGAAACCATTAAACTTCAATTATATAATTCCAAGCAAAAAAACAAAATTTAAGAAAATAGAAGTTAGTGTTTTTTTTTACATTTAAACATGATTAAGTAAGATTGTTTTTAAAACAATGAATGAAAGCTGCGTATTGAATTTTCTTAATTGCTATTTAAAGAAAATTTTGGGATCTAATCGCTGAACCTACGAATAAATTTTGCAGATCTTGATAGAAGAAAAAATAAATAAAATAAGAACTTACATGATTTTCTAATGCTTGTAATAGAGACCGATCCACTAAAATCAATCAAATATCATTTTTTAAAATCTAGAAATAGATTGAAGGCAAATAGAGGGAGAAAGAAAAAATAAAATGTATTCCATTACGGAGCTAAAAACTGAATGCGGATTCTTTAAAGGATTTAATCAAGTGCTTTAAATTTTATTTATTTATAGTTTTAATTATTTATGTTTTTATGAATGAATAACAAAGAATAATATGACTAAACTCTCTAAAGTTAAGTGTTTATATTTTTATTTATTTACAATTTTATATGATTAATTATTAATTTTTATTTATTAATCAAAAATTAATAATAACAAATCAATAATAACACAAGCCTCAATATTTACCCGAAAAGTTTATGCCTCGACGTTTTAAGGCATACATCTCGCCTCATGAGCAAAATAATACTTTTTGTAGGCTTTCGTGTTTCAAAACTTTGCATGGAATTTAATTGCTAAACAATAACTATAATCTTTTAACTCAAAATTCAACTTCTAATCAAATGTTTAAACACTAAAAAGTCATAATATTTTTTAATAAAATTCCTTGCTTATGATAATATGTTTAATGTTATTTTTGCGAAATGATTTAAAAATGGATATTTATTAGTAAAAATCAATAAATTGTTAGTCTAGGTTATAACTATGATGTATAATCATTATAAGATAGTTTCAGTACATGTGCACATGTGCAGTAAATCAAAAATGCGTTGGTCATTTGTCATGTCGTGCGTCAAGCCAAAAATCTTGCATTTTTTTGGACGGTGCACCGTTAATAAATACTTTTAAAACCACATAATTAAGGTATGTTAAGCAAACATGGTATCAATATCAAACGCATCAAAACAGTTTTTTGATGATTTAAAGTTCTCAAAACAAAAAAGTGATCTGAATCGATCAAACATAAGTTCAAAGCTTAACTCTTGCTAATGTACTCCATTTGTTTAAGATTCTGAATATTGATTGTTGAGCGTTGAATGTTCATTACCAAATGTTGAATGACAATTTAGTTGTTTGTTGCATTTCAAACTTCTAATTAGAATTTGGAAAAGGCCATTTTTGACAATAATACCCTTTATTATTAATTGGTTTTTTAAACGATGATTATTAGAGGGAAATTCGAAATTTTGACATTTCAAATATTTTGAATCTAGAGAAACTTTGAATTTCAAAAATAATTTCACCACTAAGATAAGTTTGTAGCGTTTAGTTTGAAGATCTAATTTTCGAAAGTAATGAATTTCTATAAAAATGTTTTTTGAGATTATCAAATTTTTGAAACTTCTATTTTATATATGAAGAAATTAATTTTTATCCAAAAATTTGAATTTAGAACACTTGAATTCCCAAAAGTTTGGATTTTCAAAAGTTTGGATATTAAATATTCACAATTTGAAACCTCAAAAGTTGATTTTAGAATTTGAGTTCATTGTAATGTTGTAGAAGTTGATGGTAATAATTGGAAGAATTTTGTATTTGGCTTTCATAACTAAAAATTAATAAACTGAATGTCTTCGATATTACATATGATGACAAATCACTTTTTTAAATTAACTAATTCTATAACTAAAAACAGAAACTAAAATTAAAAATCCTCCCATTTTTTAAATAACAGGATAACAAGAACATAAGAAAGGTTGAACACTTTTTTATTAATGTTTAAATCAGAATGTTTAGCAAGAATAACAATAAATAAAGTTCTGATTTATTGATCAGAACAGTGATACAGAACTGCTTAATACAAACAAATGTACACTTACAGTTTACAAAACAAAAGTATCATAATTTCCATAGCTATTCACTGATAAAAAGGTCCGACAGGTGCACAACAGTCTGTTTGGTGCATTCATGAGGTTCAACAAATGATGCGAGTCCCTATGACTAGTATATACAATAAACATTTAAAAATCTTCAAACATCTCCTCGAAATAGTTTAATTGATTATTTGTAGGATAATACGCTGTTACGGTAACCTAAATCATCTAGACTACAACTTGTAACCCAAATTATCCTAATCAATCAACTTCGAGTCCAATAATCTTATCACAAGTGATCCAATCAACTAATCAAAGCTCAAAAAAGGATGTTTTAAATTCAAAAAGCAAAGTAAATAGTGCTTACGATGTGCTCTTTGAAGTCAGAAGAACCGCCATATTCAGGACACTTGGTCTCCGATTCGAAGAAGAAGAGATCGCCAGCTGTTGATACTCATTTATCTTTGGACTGTACTTTAATTTACTTTTTAGGGAATTTGAGGGAGAAGTACAGAGAGTCTGGCCAAAACTAGGTCTTAATTTATTAGCTTTAAAACCCTAATTCGCAGTGTGCTCCCTCGGGCTGCTGTCTCGCCCAAGTAAAGATATTTTGGCCTCGGACAAGTCCAAGATATGAACCATTACATCATTTTTATTACTACGCGACCACACGCGTTTTGCTGATGAAGACGTTGAATTGTTTTTCTACAAATTACATTTATTTAATATGTTCAAAAAAAAATGATTTTCACATATATTTAATCATATTTTTGTGTTAATCATTCATAGGTAATTTGAAATTTTATTTCTAAGTTGCAATATCTGAATTTTTTGTGAGTTTAAATTTTTATTTATATTATTAATTAATAAAAAACAAATTTGTAAAGTTTTAAGTGATATCAAAACTTAGTAAATATTTGTGGAGGAAATTTTGAATTTGTAAAAGAAGCTTACTTGTCAGATCCTGATTTTAAGCAAAAGTGTGACGTTAAATATATAAAGCTATATAAGACAGTTTTGAAAGTTCGCGGTCGGAACAAAAGTTTACGCTTCCAAACCAACTATTAATAAAGATTACGAGCATTATGCACGCTCTTCGCGCGTAATGACGGCATATGCTTCGCGCGGGAATTGTTTTCTATTATCTATACATAACTAATGTGTAACTCGTCCATTGCACACGGTAGTATTGTAAAAGAAATTTTCAAATATACATAGTTAAATAGTTGACGTACAATGTAATATGTTAATGTTAAGCATATATTTATGCAAGTCATATGTTTCAATTATTGTGTATTTGTTAGTCTGTAATAAAATAACAATTTCGAAAGAAAAATTAAAACATAAACTTAAATGTAGCTTAATTAAATGGAATTAAAGAAAACATCCTAAATACTTTGTAAATTACACTTCAACATAAAGAGAGCCTTCATTACTATGCATGTTTATTATTACTAAATATCATTTAAGAAAGAAACTATTAACACAAATTTAAATGTAAAATAGTTAAAATTAATTAAACAATGATAGAATTTATACCAAAAACTAAATGGTAGGTCGGAAATATGGAGAGATTTATTAATAATTATAAAAATCGTAAACTATAAACAATAGTTATCTTTATATAAAACTAGTGTGCAACACGTGCGTTGCATATGGTATGTTATAGAAAAATAATATTATATATATTTTTGAAAAACATAATTTAATATGCAATATATAGTGAATCTGTTAGGATAAATGAGTTATAAATCAAACTTAATATATTTGTATGTGTATAATTTTTGTTATGATGTTTATCTATTTTCCTATTTGAATATAAGTTAAATTATCATTTTTGTTGCCAAAAATGGGTTACATATTAATTTTTTATTTTTTATGCAAGTAATGAAAATTAGTATTCTTAACGAAATTTTAAAATTAATATTTTTACAAAATTTTATAGATAAATATTCATGTATATAGATTTTGAAATTGACATTAAGCATTTAATGCATTTTACTAAAATATAAATTATGTATAAATTGAATTTCAAATATCACTCGAGAATTGGAGAAAAAACTTTAAAATGAAATTGTAATGTTGTTGAATCATTGTATGTGTGTGTTATATGCTTAAAGTTCTTCCAACGCGTATTTATCAAAAAGAAGTATATGATACTAACAAAGTGATAAACAAAATATTTATTTAACTATTAAAAGAAATATCAGTCTAAAATAAGATATGAAATGTTACAAATTACCTTGTCATTTTAATATTGCAAAAAATGACTTTTAATCCATTGCTTTATATCTTAATTACTTTAATTTCTAATAAAAAGTTTCAAAAAGTATTTAACATTTATCTCTAAAACATAATAAAATACAAAAGAAAAAATATTTGTAATCAAAGTATGGTATGATTTTTGGTCCATCGATTAACGTAAATTATAGATATAATTAGTTTGGAAAATGTCTCATTTTTTACAAAAAGATTCTAATTGGAAATGTTAATTATTTTTCCGCATTATAGAATACAAATATTCACTGCAGATCATTAATTGTAATGTCATTATTAACAAAAATAAATTTTATTTATGGGAAAGAATTCATTTAACGTACAAAATATGAAAAGTAAAATGTTATGTTTGTAATGATATACCAATTTTAGAAATTGTATTAAAAATACTAATTTTAGAAAAAATAAATTTTATGAACTCGAATATAGAATAGTATAACACAATTAAGAAAAATTTGTATACAATTCCGAAAATTTTAAATCAATAGACTTGGAATGAAAAAATAGCTTTACCATTTTGTCAATAGGAATGTGACATACACATTGAATTGTCATTTTTTTAATGATTTATTAGATCAATTAACAATTATTTTTAGTTAATTCATTTAAAAGGTTTTAATTTAGGACCATTAATAAATTCAAATATGTGCACTTGAATGTAAAACAACATAAGAAAACACACGAGAAATCCATAAATAATTGTAAAAGTTATCGAGTATTGGTATTTAAATGTAAAATGATATAGAGAAAATTAGTAAAAACTGTAGTTTTATGTAGTTGTGAAAGTTTTAAACCATATGACCTGAATGAAAATTTTAACATTTTTGCTAATATTATGAATATGGTAAACACGTTGAATTACCATTTTTGTTGATAAAAATAAGCCATCTATAAATTTATTATTTTTTAGAATTCAATATTTGTTATACAAATAATCGATAATTGGTATTTTTAATTAATTTTTGAAACTAATATTTTATCGACTTTAATGGATAACTATCACATAGAGTTTGAAATGACAATAAGCTTATGATTTATTTGATTAAAAGACAAATAATATGTAGATTGAATTTCAAATATTACTTTAAAATTGGTGAAAATACCCAAAAATGGAAGTGTAATATTCATTAATCAACATATTTATATGCATTTACAAAATTTATGTCAGATGGTCAGGGCTGTTTAGCGACTATGGAACAAAATTCATTGAGGTCATAGGTTTGAGTCCTGGTAAATTGAGCTATGTTTCCCAAATGGCTTAGGGTGGTTATTCCCTTAAATACCGAATAAAAAATGGTGGAGAGTTGAAGCTCTAAAGTTGGGATAGCTAAAAAGGTGGACTGGTATGGCGGCAGTCGAGTACCCTAGCTCTACTCTCCGTAGTAGGGTCTTATTAAAAAAAATAAGCGTATAACATTATCAAAGTGATAAACAAAACGTTTATTTAACTACTATAAAAAATATAAAGTGAAAATATGATTTATAGCGTTATAAATCACATTGTCATTATAACTATAAAAAAACAATTTTTAATCCAACATTTCATATTTCAATAATTTTAATTCATGATAAATTTTTCAAATTTTGTTCTAACATTGACCTTCGAAAGATAATAAAATACAAAAGAAAAATATTTTTTAATCAATATAATATTTATCCATTTACTATCACAACTACGGATATAAATAGTCAAAACGTAATTTTTTTTAACCAGAATCTTATTTTTAACGTCGTAGAATACAAATATTCACCATCTATCATTAATTGTAATGTCATTCTTTACAAAAATAAATTTTGTGAACTTGAATGTAGAATAATGTTATGGCATTTAATGATTTTTTATATATAATTGTAAATTTTTTGAATCATATGGACTTGAATCAAAAAAAGTGTTTGCGTTATTGTCAGTAAGAATATGTTACACACATTGAATTGCCATTTTTATGACTTATTATGTCAATTAATAAATATTTGCTAATTAGATTTATTTAAAAGGTTTAATTTTAAGAACACTTAATTAATTCAAATATATATATGAACTTGAATGTAAAACAATGTAAAAAAACCTTAGGAGAAACATGTAAATAATTGTAAAAACCATTAAATGTTAGTATTTAAATGCAAAATGACAAAGGATAAAATTAGTAGAGTATTGTAATAATTTGTATATAATCATGGAAATTTTAAACTTTATGGACTTGGTTGAAAAATTAGTTTTACCATTTTTGTCAATACGAATACAGAACACACATTAAATTGTCATTTTTTAAGAATTTATTAGATCAACTAATGAATGTTTGTCAATGTATTTATTTAAAAAGCTTAAATTTAATATCATCTAATTAATTTTAATACATGGACTTAAATGTAAAATAACGTAAAAAGAGAAATTTGCAAATAATTATGAAAGTTATTAAATGTTTATATTCAAATACAAAATGATAGAAAAGAGAACCGGTAGAAAAATTGTAATAGTTATAATAATAACAATAATAATAAATTGAAGAAATTTGAAAATAAAATATCTGGAGGGAATCAAGAAGAGTGAAGGAAATCCCTTGAGTTTCAAATGCTACTTCAAAATTGGTGGAAATGCCCAAAACGGAAGTGTAATGCTAATGAATTAACGTATTTATATTGATTTAAACTTTTTGCAACATATTTATTTGTCAAAAATAAGTGTATAGTATTATCAAAGTGATAAAAAAATGGTTTATTTAACTACTATAAGAAATATTAAGTGAAAATAAGATTTACGGCTTATAAATATTTAAATGTAAAAATAATAACATTTAATCCAACATTTCATATCTCAATAGTTTAATTTATAGTAAAAATTTTCAAATTTTTTCTAGCATTGACTTTTAAAAGATAATAAAATACAAAAGAAAAAATTTCCAATCAATATAATATTTATCCATTTACTATCATACATCATGGATATAAATGGTCAAAACGTAATTTTATTTTTACCAAAATCTTATTTTTAACATCATAGAATACAAACATTCACCACCTATCATTAATTGCAATGTCATTCTTCGCAAAAATAAATTTTGTGAACTTGAATGTAGAATAATGTTATGGCATTTATTGATTTTTTTATATATAATTGTAAATTTTTTGAATCATATGGACTTGAATGAAAAAAGTATTTGCATTATTGTTAATAAGAATGTGTTACGCACATTGAATTGTAGTTTTTTATGATTTATTATATCGGTTAATAAATATTTGTTAATTAGATTTATTTAAAAGGTTTAATTTTAAGATCATTTAATTAATTCAAATATATATATGAACTTGAATGTAAAACGATGTAAGAAACATCAAGAGAAACATGTAAATACTATAAAAATCATTAAATGTTGGTATTTAAATGTAAAATGACAAAGGATAAAATTAGTAGAATATTGTAATAATTTGTATATAATCATGGAAATTTTAAACTTTACAGACTTGGTTGAAAATTTAATTTTACCGTTTTTGTCAATATGAATACGGGACACGCATTAAATTGTCATTTTTAAGAATTTATTAGATCAATTAATGAATTTTTGTCAATTGTATTTACTTAAAATGTTTAAATTTAATATCATATAATTGATTTTAATACATGGACTTAAATGTAAAATAATATAAGAAGAGAAATTTGCAAATAATGACGAAAGTCATAAAAATGTTTATATTTAAATATAAAATGATAAAAAAGAGAACCGGTAGACAAACTGTAATAATTACAATAATAATAATAAATAGAAGAAATTTGAAATCAAAATATCCGGAGGAAAATAAGGAGAGCGAAGGAAATCCCTAGAATCAATACGAGAGCTTTAAATTCTTCCGCTTTACTATTAATTAATAGATATAAAATCAAAATAATAATAGATTTTAACTCTCAAATTTCATACATGAGATATAATTCTTTCTACTTTACTATTATTTAATATAATATATTTAATAAATAATTCTATCAATAATTTAAGTTGCATAATAATAAATTAAACATTAAGTATGGTATATAATTAATTTTTATATATAGTAATTGAGCATACAAATATATTAGAAAATTTATATTGCTATTTTCGTATCTTTGTGTTAACATAATGTTTTTGTTGTTGTAAAATGATATAAAATGATATTTCTCAAATTAAGCAGTTACATTTTAAATATCATACTTAAATAATTTATATGTTTAAATAGTTATAGATACTGTTATTTTCCGATTCTAAATATTCACATTGAAATATGTAGTTTTAAGTTAGTTTCAAAATAACCTTGTATATTAAAGTTTTATTAAGTTATACTTTAGATTATATGAGATATTCAGATTAGATTTAGATCAGAGTAAAAATTGTAATGTGTATGTGTGTGTCTGTGTGTGTTTATGTGTGTGTAACAAAAAATAACCAAGGACGATAATATTTTATTTTTGACCTATTGAAGTCGTGAGATGCTTCATGACAAATCAATAGAAAGAATAAAGAAGAAATCTTAAAAAGACGGAATTGAGGAGAAAAATGTTTTTTGTTTCTATTTTACTATTATTTAATAGATCAATACTTAGATAAACATATATATATTAATTAATTTAATATATTAATAGAATAGATTATAAATACATATATATTTTTAGATTGTAGATATCTAAAATAATATTTTAGGATTATAAAATAATTTTGAAAATTTTAACATTAGGCAGAAAACTTCACCGATTTATATTTGTTAAATAAATATAGATGAATTTACAGAAAAATTGTCATATTATTTTTTGATTTTAGCATGTTAAAATGTTATGTTTTTGTAGTCAAATATATTAAAATATTATTTTTAAATAGTTAAAAATAATCATATATCCATTATTTTCATATTCTAACTATTTAAAATGATATATTTTGTTTCAAATTACTTTTACAATAATATTTCTAAAGTTTAAGGAAAGTATATGTTAAACATATTGTTTTATTAATTTATACATTTAAAAAACGTAAGTAAATAAATTATTGTTATTTCCAAAATTTTATGTTTTAAAGTATTTAATTTAATTTTAAAAATATTAATTTATATTTTGAAATTAAGAAATCATACATTGAATATGACTGATATACCCATATATGTGAAACAAATACAAGTATTTATTTATGCAATAAATTTTAAAGAAAAATGTTGATATAATATTTTCATTTTTAAAGTAATATTAAGTAACTTCGTGAGCTAGTCTGTATTTATTCTTATGCACACCAGCACAAGTGTGTGATGATGGGTTTTAAATATTAAATAGTAACATTGACTGATAATAATTTTAAATGTTGTATAAGATAATTAATGGAAAAATATTTTTTTTTAATTTACTAAAATTGTGGATTATAATAATAACAATAAAGTAAAGAAACGTATTGTGAGAAATGCGGATTACGGATCTTAAGGCTAAGATTAACACTAGAGGGGGGTGAATAGTGTTAATAAAGAATTACTAAATCTTTTTAATTTATGTTAATTTAGATACAAAAGTATGCAATATACAGACACAGAAATGATCACAGAAACAATCACAGATGCAGAAATAAAATAAAAGCAGTAAAGGAGAGAACACACCGGATTTTATACTGGTTCGGAGTTACCCTACATCCAGCCCTGCAACACAAGTACGGATTTCCTTTCAAAAGCAATTGTACAATTACACCCAAGGTTTCAAGGCTACGAGGTACACGCTCTAGAATTTCGATCCTCTGGGTAGAGATACTTGATTTCCAGGCCACAAATTTATCCAATTGATTTACCAAGGCTACAATCACACCTTTTCCCTTTGGATTGATTTCCAAGGCTACAATCACACCTTTTCTCGCTTAATAGATTACAAAGAAGTCTATAACTCTGAATAGCACTGAGAATCTTATAGAGATAGTGATAGAGAATCAAACTGGAGGTAATCGAGTTTGATTCAATGTTGATTTCGACAGAGTAATGATAAGAATATGTATTAAGAAATGAGGAAGAAGAGGAGTGAAAACCAGAAAATTATGATTGAAAATTCATTGAAACTGACCTCTATTTATAGGAGAACAACAGCCATGACCATTCATGAAGAGTTATGGCGAATAGACACTTCTTTTGAAATTTGAATTTTTGAATCAAACTGTCACCATGTCGACATGGTCATGCTAGGCATGTCGACATCCCAAAGGATTTTTTGGTGTTTTTGATTTTCTTTGAAAATAACCTTTATCTTATATAAAAACTATTTTAAACTTTATAAATATACTTGACTATAGTTAAAATTCATAAGTAAATATAAAGAATAATATATATAGATTTTAACTATGATTTTATATTTAAATCTAAGTATAAATATATTATTTAAGAAGATAGTTTAAAATCAGGAGTAATTTGACTTTGAAAATAAAGATGTTTTTGAGGCTAAAATTATTTAAAATCAGGATCGAGGGTTTTGAATCTTTTAAAATGAAAGTTTTGAAAACATTTTGAAAACAGGATATAATTTTGAAAAATCATTTTGAATAAAAGTTAGCGGATACAAAACAATGTTCCACTAGATTTTTCGTAGGTTCCATCCTACTTAGGGTTCCATCCCTTTGACGGGCTCGAAGTGGATTTCATTCTACGAATAAATTGGATTTTAAGATGCCAGTGCTTTTCTACGAGTTTTAACAAAAATTCCTAATAATAATAAAAGATACTTATCCTTGAAATCTTGAACCTTGATAGTCTCGATACTCATGAGTCTTTTATCTTGATATTTTATCTTGATATCTTGAATCTCTATACTGTACAGTATTCATTCTTAGTACCTGCATGGTTAAATCCTACATATACACACACACATATATATATATATATATATCTAAAGTTATAATGTTAAATATCCGAGTGAGATAAATTCCATGGTATAAATTATTCTCACCCACTTCAAGATTTTTAGGACGAAGTTCATTCAAAATAACTTGCGTCCAATTTATGTCATAGTTTCCGAAAATAGCAAAAAGAGCTTTGCAAACTTTTGAAGTAGGATTGTTAAAATTTCCCGATCTTGGGGTCAAAGTATGTTGCAAAAGAAGATTAACAATTCTTGCTTTTCGTCGAAAATTTCTATTTTTAAAATCAAAATCATCATCTCTTTCGAAAATGTGATGAAATGTCTCACGATCATGTCCATCGATTTTAAAGTTAGAAAGATCCATTCCCGAACTCTTGCGATTGAGAATGGTGCCCAAAAGATCGCAATTCAAAACAATTTGAGTGCCTTTGACACTACTCCAAATTTCATCTTCGTTTCCAACATAAAATCCGCGATTTAAATTTGCATAGAAAATTTTGACAAGATTAGGATAGAAAACAAAATCATTTTGAGAAGCATCAAGAAGACTAAGAACGCCATTGTTTGCAAAAAGAGAATCAATTTCATAAGAAGAAAAATCTTGAAAAATAGCAAATTTTTCGGGATGAACTTTGGCATAGTTAGCATAATTGATGTATGCTTTAATTGCCTCCGGATCATTGAATAATTGCTCTTTGATTTTTCTGGAAATCCTCATGGTTGAGGGGTTGCTTGAAGAAGCCATTAGAGTAGAGAGTAGAGAGCTTGAAGTTATGAAGAGAGAGTTTGAATTTGAAAATGAAAGTGAAAAGATATGATAAAAGATAGTGAATAAATAGATTCTTAAAGGACATATTCTTTGGTCAAAATGTATCTTTTCAGAGAATTGAATGAAGTGAAAAGGTGGAGGAAAATTCAAACATTTGAATTTAAATTTTGAAATTCAAATTCAGGTAGCCATGTCGACATCATGGTAGGGACCATGTCGACATGTGCTTTTGAATTTTCATGAATTGATTTTTCCTAAGATCTCTAATATATATATTATTATTATTAATGTCTATTATATATTTCTGATATTATTATACTTATAATATATTTCAGAAAGTAGTAAAAATAATAAAAATAAAAATAATAAAAAATAGAAAATAAATTTTAAAATTCAAACAACACACCAATTCAAAATCAATCAATCAAGCAACTAATCTTAAGCAAGTAATTTCAACCAATTGTATTGTAAACGCATACCTTTTTCTGAGTTCGTTTTTCTGAATTCGTCGGAGTCGTGAATAGCTGTGTAACACAAATTCGAATTATCCGTCTTCTGATCATCATCACTTGAGGACGAGTCTGAGTCATCTAGAGAAGCAGTAAATGCACGCTTCCGTTTCTTTGTTGGTTCATTGTTCATAGGAGGATTCTGCCTTTCTGGATACGGACAGTCTCTTTTGAAGTGGCCTGGTTTATCACAGTTGTAAATTTGGCACTATATTCTGATTTCCAGAATTCTTATAGTTGTTTCTCTTGAGATTATTCATCATTCTGTATTTCAGGAATCTCCTAAAATTTCTGGTCATAAAGGCTTTCTCTTTATCATTATCGCTGTTTGAGTCTGATCCATCGGTTAATGCGTTGAATGCCATTGATTTCTTTTAGATGCTTTACTTTCTCTTCGCCCGATCATTTGAACTTCATACGACATTAGATTTCCAATTAATTCTTCTATCTTCAAAATACTGATGTCATTTGCCTCTTCGATCGCAAGTGTCTTTTGATTCCATTCCGGAGTTAGAGAATTTAAAAATTTTCCGACTTGATCTTCTTCAGAAAATTCATTTCCCTAGGATATTAGAGAATGCACAATATCCTGAAATCTACTATACATATCTGAAATAGACTCATTAGCATTCATTTTAAATAATTGAAACTAATTTGTGAGCATCGAAATTTTGGTCTGTTTAACTTTGCTTGTTCCTTCGTGAGTAACTTGCAAAGTTTTCCAGATTTCATATGCAGACTTACAAACTGACACTCTATTGAATTCATTTCTATCTAGTGAACAAAACAGAATATTCATTGCCTTAGAATTATTGTGTGCAACAATCTTTTGCTCAACAGTCCACTGTGCAAAATCAATTGTGGGTTCAGAATATTCAGTTTGTGTGATATTCCAAGTGTCTAATCCTATAGATTGTAAATATATTTTCATCCTACATGCCAAATATGCATAGTTACTGCCATTAAAAAGTGGTGATCGGACAGTAGACCGACCCTCTACAAATGAACTAGTGACGGGGATACTAGTGTTAATAACAGTACCAGTGTTGGTAGCCATTTTGAAAACTTTTCAAAAATCATATTATGAAACTTTGAAAACCTTGCTCTGGTACCAATTGTGAGAAATACGGATTACGGATCTTAAGGCTAAGATTAACATTAGAGGGGGTGAATAGTGTGAATAAAGAATTATTAAATCTTTTTAATTTATGTTAATTTAGACACAAAAGTATGCAATATACAGACATAGATATGATCACAGAAACAATCACAGATGTAGAAATAAAATAAAAGCAGTAAAGGAAAGAACACACCGGATTTTATACTGGTTCGCAGTTACCCTACATCCAGTCCCGCAACACAAGTACCGATTTCCTTTCAAAATCAATTGTACAATTACACCCTCGGTTTCAAGGCTACGAGGTACACCCTCCAGAATTTCGATCCTCTGGGTAGAGATACTTGATTTCCGGGCCACAAGTTTACCCAATTGATTTACCAAGGCTACAATCACACCTTTTCCCTTTTGATTGATTTCCAAGGCTACAATCACACCTTTTCTCGCTTAATAGATTACAAAGAAGTCTATAACTCTGAATAGCACTGAGAATCTTGTAGAGATAGTGATAGAGAATCAAACTAGAAGTAATCAAGTATGATTCAATGTTGATTTCGATAGAGTAATGATAAGAATATGTATTAAGAAATGAGGAAGAAGAAGAGGAGTGAAAACCAGAAAATTATGATTGAAAATTCATTGAAACTGACCCATATTTATAGAAGAACAACAGCCATGACCATTCATGAAGAGTTAGGGCGAATAGACACTTCTTTTGAAATTCGAATTTTTGAATCAAACTGTCACCATGTCGACATGGTCATGCTAGGCATGTCGAAATAGTTCGTAGAAAAAAAGAAATGTGGCCGAAGAACATTTTCAGAATTTTGACTATCGACACCAGAAAGTTGTCGGAAACCTTGTTCGTTTTTATGCACTATATATACACATATATATAAGAGTTAATTAAGTAGATAATAATATACTTAATGATATTATCTTATAATTAATTTTAATTTAACAAGTGATATGACAACACACAGTAATTATAGATATATATACACATATATATTTTTATTTATTTATAAAGAGATTGATGTGACTGGACATAATAATTTTATATATATGTGTGTAAAGAGACTGATGTGATAACACATAATAATTATATATATATATATATATATATATATATATTTATAAAGAGAGTGATGTGACAATACATAATAATTATATGTAAACATATATTTATAAAAAGATTGATGTGACTAAAAAAGATTATTATAAATTATATATATATATATATAAGTTGATATGATGTGAGATTTTTAACTTATAAATAGCCATAGTTTTTCTCATTTTTTTATTTCTACTTTTTTTTCAAACTATCTTCTTCTTAATTTTAGACTCAAATGGCCTTTAGAGGATTCCATATTATTTTAAAGTTTTAAACATTTTAAACTTTTTAAACTTAGCTTCAAACTCATTGTTTTCCATTCAAATTCCTCTTTTTTTATCGGAAATGGTTTCAGCCATAACTTCTTACAAACAACTCCAAAACCATATTTTTTTTCCAAAACATGTTTATTTCTTGTGGCTACAACTTTTAGTTTACAACTTTTTATGATTTCGAGTTTACATGCTCCAAAAATTCATTTTTTGCAAGAGTGTTTTTGATCCTAGATTTTGATGTTCGAAAATATCCCTTACTGTTTTGGCCATAACCTCCTTAAAATTTAACCTTTTTGAGTAATTCATTTGTATATCTCGGTATTTCATGCCATTCGCATCCACATATGTTGGACTTGAATTGCTCAAAATATCAGATTGTTAATTTATATTTAGCAAAAACTCAGCATGTATAGTAAATAAATAAATCACAGAATCACAGACACAGAGTAATATAACAATAAACAGCAGAAACAAATGAATAGTAGTTCATGAAGCTACTATATATATAACAGAGTTAAAAACAAGATACAACGGAGGTCTCAAATATATAGAAGTCTCAATACGATAGTCAAATAACAAAATCTGGATATATCACTAGAGTCAACTGAATAACTGAAAACTGAATAGATATAGATGGATCTCCAAGCGAAGCTCCAACTCCAAAGGCGAGTCTCGAATGTTGTGACACTCAATCTGACCCGAGCATAAAGAAAAACATAAAACACTCGAGTCAGGATTGACATTCTTATATCAATAAATCCAACCCAAGCGAAATATCAATTGAAATACAAGTAACTCAAATGATGTCTGGGATACCCATCCTTTAAGGATCCGTGGAACTATCTACTATGTAGTACAATACGGTATTATAATATGTCTATAGTAAAGTAAACTATTAAAATAGCATTAAGGCGTTACCCATATCCCCCTTAACACATCTTATAGTGCCAAAGTCTATACTATACCATAATACCTACGTAAATTGGAAGCTACCAGAGGGCCATCCATAGGTACGATACAAAACAAACTCGTAGTGGGCTCAATATGTAGGTGACACGGCACAACTAGGCAATGCCAGGGTAGATATACCAATTACATATCTGGGCTGGTGGTAACGCATAGCTGCAGCTACCGCCTACCTTGATCCACCCTCCCAAATCAAAGGTGCGCACCAGATCAATCACAAACTAATAGAATGGAAATCGATGAAGTGTGCCTGATAGGCGGAGCTACCTCACTTGGCCCGTCAATTGCTCCTGTTTTAGCCGCCTTAAGCTAACTCACGGGAGTCAGGTCCACGTACATACCTCATATAGAATCGTCACCGACCATCCTACTTCATTCTGGAATCTCCACCATGTATATGGTTGTTAAAGTGGTTTTCGGTATTGGTAAAGAGTATGACAATAACCGATCCCGGTCTCTTTAACAACCAAACGTTATTATAACACCGTGGTCATTTCAAAATATCATTTCCATATCCAAAATATCGTATCCATTTCAAAACCATATCAATACGAGATCGTTATTCACTTAAAATATATCCATTTCCAAAATCATAGCACTTTCCAAAATTATAACTCTTTCTAATTTACAAACCTTTGAAACCATAGCACTTTGTAAATCATAACACTTTCCTCTTAAACAGTTTAGATATTAATAATAGTATATATATATATAATAAAATAGTTTATATAATGAAATAGTTTATATGTTAAAAATAATTATAAGTTAAAATAGTTTATATTAAAATAATTAGTATATTAAAATAGTTTATACAAAAAATATAGTTATAAATTAAAATAATTTATATATATATATATAAATAGTTATAAATTAAAAATAGTTTATATTAAAGAATTAGTATATTCAAATTTTTTTATAAAATAGTTTATATATATATATATATTAAAATAATTTATATATTAACGTATTTTTTAATATGTATTAAAAATACTTTATATAAGTAAATAGTTATTCACAAATCGATCCAAATCAACTTGAATTCAAAAATTAAATATAATGAAATCTTAATTCACAAAATTTCAATTTAATTCAACATCTCAATAAACATTGATTTATATCGATTTCAAGTATAGATTTCAAAATTTAAATATTCAAACTTTTACAATAACTCAATTTTGATAAATTTCATTTATATTTCAAATTCAACTTTACCATCATTTAATATTGAAATATCCGCTTAGTCAATCCAATATCATTTAAATAAAACCTTAAATTTCCATTTTAATAAATTAAATATTCCCTTCAATTTATTTAAACTTGAAATATTCATTTAATCACATTAAATCAAAATCAAGTTATAAAAATCATATCTTTAAAATCTAAATTCAATAAGTTTCAAATCAATTTAAATTTATCTTTCCAACCTTAATTTATTAAAATTACATAAAAATCTACTTTTAAAATACAATTCTAAATAAATACTTAAAAATATTATATACTAATTAAATTAAACTTTATTAAATTTAAAGCTTATTATTGAATTTATTTTTATATTAAAACTTATTTATCTATATTTAAAAATAGTAAAATTATAAGATAATTTTATAATTCAAAACTACCTTATAAATTTAAAATTTCCAAACATATAAATTTTAGAATCTAAAATTTAAACCTTTACAAAATAACATTTATATATAATATCTTAAAATCAATATTTATTAAAACCATATATATTTCTTTTCAAAACCCTGGAAATCATTTTTCAATATATATATATATATATATATATATATATATAGACCAACGGTATCTGTATATAATTTTCTATCCTATGGTCAAATGATATGAATATTTATCATTTCAATCCGCAATTTAAATATCTACGGGCATATATATTTTCAACCCACAATCCCAAATTCAATTTAAATGAAAATCGCTTTGGTTTATCATTTCAACCCATAACGATTTTCTCATATTCTACATGATCGTTCGGGTATGTATCATTTTAACTCATAGGGAATTCTATATTAACAAGGAACTTGCAGAGTGAGAACAATTATGAATATAACATATCAATAACAGGCAAATGTCATTACTAACAAATAAAATATAAATAACAGATTATGGTGTCAGATGTCACAAGTGAACAGTTACTGATAATGGCACATTATATATAGCAATTATAAAATTAACAGTTCAGTTTAGCAGCGTATTTCAATTGTCGTTTCAAATGAAATCAAATTTAATAAATATAAAAAAGTTAATCGTGAGTGATTTGCTTACCTTTCAAGGCTAGAGATGAACGAGAATGAGATGAGTTACGATTCCAAGCACGAATTCCAAACCAAAGCAAGATTGGCACGAATTTAACAAACAAAGCTGTAACAAGGAATCGATGAAACAATCAGAATCGGCGTGATATGAGCTGAACTAAATATATGTATATATATTTCAAAAAAAATCAATTTAAAACATAAATTAAATTAAAATCTATGTATATTTTCAAATCATTATTTAACTTGACGCTCACGGAATAAAATTTCTATATATATACACACACACATATATATATACTTATTTAAGAATGCGAAATACTTATATATATTATATATTATTCCTTCAAAATATCAACATGACATATCCTATATATATATATATATATGTATGTATGTATGTATGTATGTATGTATGTACATATATATTTCAAAATATTAACATAACCTATATATATGAACAAACAAATTTTTATATAACTCGTAAGTTTTACATATATGAGTAATAAGTTATATATATTCATATATAACAGCATCATATATATATATATATATATATAATAATCAATTATGAATCTATACATTAAAACTTAATGGTTTTATATAACTGATATAGATATAAACTTATTATAAAACTGCCAAAACTATGTATACTTATATATAAATAACTAATGTACAAACTACAACCAAACAATGTATACTTATATAAACCCGAACTAGATCATGCATATATATATATTTCGGCTACAACAACATCAATGCAAACTGTATATATATATATATATATATATATATATATATATATATATATGCCACAATATATGCGGCTAACCAGGTCATATGCAGAATCAAATGTATATATATAGATTAAATAAAATATACATAATTTCTTCTTTAGCATAATATATATAAAATCAAACTCATTTATACTTATATGCTTTAAACCAAATTTTATCTGTAAACATTAACTGCAACATAAATTATAAACAAACTCATATATGTTTACATAAATATACATGCAAAAAGGAAGGCCGAACAAGCTTGAACGTCGTTGAGCTGCACAAGGGGACAGTGCTAAAGTTGTTCGGTAAAATGGCTAAAATGCTCGGGTTGCGCACAAGGGGCTCGACAAGGAGGAGGGGAGGATCGACATATGGCAAGGTGGACCAGGCTAGTTGCGGTGAGTGGAAGGAGAAGAATGGGAAGGGTGACAAGCTGTGGTGATTGCTGGATTGGTGGGAGAGAGAGGGAGGGAAGAGGGTGAGAGGGTGCGACATAGAGGGGAGAGGCGGAGGGCAAGGTCTCGGGTTGGCGAGGAGGGTGTTGTTGAGAATCATGTATATCAAAGTTATTTTTTCAAAGTAGAGGAAGAAAATAAGTGTATATCAAAGCAAAGTTTATTTTTATGATATATTTTCTCGAGTGAAAATGTAGAAAGGAAAGGAAGAGGATGAGAATGGGAACCAAGCTGAAATAGCAATTAGATTTGAAAAGGTGGAATAACAAAAGCTGCAGTTTGAATTGGTTGATATATTAAAAGCTGAAGATTGTTGGTATAACACGTTTGGCAACTGAAAAGACAAAGGAAGCAAAAGGTCCAATACGAAACCGATATGTCAAATCGTTCTGTAGATCTCGCTGTCTTCCGGACTCCAAAACACCCAAATGAGTACACTGTGGAGATCAGCATGATGAGACGATCAAAAGGTATAATGATATCAGTGGTACGATCATTCAATCAAAAGTCGATAATCGGTATGAAAAATGCTGTTAAAACGCCGAAAATAAGATAAATGGAGCAACAGTAGTCCAAATTTGACGAAACGAAATATGACTCTCACTCATAAGATGATTTACAAATTTATTATGTAAAAGTATTCAGGTTTGAAAAATATTTTATTATCATCAAATATTAACTGATTTAAATTGAAATAGAATTACACAATAAAATAAACTTCCATATTATCTAATGAAGTTTACCGTTTGCATGTTTAAGTAGATGTATTTCAAATATCAAATTTTTATTTCCAAATTCAATTATTTAAAATTTCACAAAATTTCCAGTTAATTACGTTATTTAAAATCGTTAAAATATCCGGGTTGTTACATCATTTTTTTTAAATATAGTGGAAAGAATGATATAAAAGTTTTCTTTGGACCACTTTTCCAAAATCCAGGAGGAAAGGGTCTAAAAGTCGAGTGACAAACGACCATGTTTTAGAAGAATTCATGGTTTTTCAAGCTTCTAAAGTATTTCAACTTTTCAAAATATTTGGTGAGTGAACTTCTAAATTTTTGGAAAGATTCTATCTTTAAATATATATTTTCTATTTGGTTTTATGTATGTGGTTAGCCGGTTTGATTGCGTATGGTTTGGATATATATGTATGTGCGAACTTCTGGTTAGCATTTAACTTTGAATTGTTGGTTAAATTGACGAGTTTGGATAAAAGTGATGATCTTGTGGTATGTTTGTGATGATATGTTGTGCTATATGGAGCCTTGAGTATATAGTTGAATGGTTATGGAAGTTAGCAAATTTTATGCGTGAAAGACTTAAGAAAATCAAATGGGGTTTGCTAGTTGTTTACTAAAGGAATTTCAAGTTTAACTTTAATGTTGATTTCAACTTTGTTAATTTTGTTTTAATTTGAGACTTATGCTTTAAAGAGTTAGCAAACCTTTAGGGTGTTAAGTTTCAAAAGGGAGTTAAAAACATGGAAATTACGGGTATTCATACGGATGCAGTTTGTTTAAAAAAATTCGATTTTTGCAAAGTTTGGTTTTTATACTTCAAATTGTCTTATAAATGTTTTATAACTAAATAATGATATTTAAAAAATTAATTAAGTTTTTAATAATTAATTTCTAATTAATTAATTTTTTAATAATTAGTAATTAATTAAGGGTTAAATATGGTTTAGTAGTTATAATTCAGTGATGATTAGTTATTAATTAATAATAATACATAACTAAATAACTATCTGATTTTGACTTTTCACACCAGAAAATTGCGACTTTCGCTTCTTGCTTTCATATATCCGCTTCCTCGATTCAATCTTACTTTCAATCAAATTCAACCAACCATTCCTCTTTTCCTCTTCATGATGTTTTGCCATATCGTTCATACGCTCAAGTGGTTAAAGATCGACTGCCTTCTATCCAGATTCATAGTTCGCTTTATAGGATTCTAAAGAAAAATTGGATTGATGCTAAGAGAGGGAAGAATTTCTGTTATCGGTGTGGAGATGATAATCATTTTACAAAACAATGTCATGATCCTATAAGATGCTTTGTGTGTGGAAATTTTGGACATAGAAAGAATGTCTGTTCAACTAAATCGAGTTCTGTCAGTTACAAACCCGTTCCTGATCCTTCTCTGGTAGATTATGGATTCCAATTCATTCTGAAATGTATGTTGTTATAAGGAATATTGCTCGATCATCTTTGGCATATGAGGAATGAGGGAATCAAGTATTTGGAGGATTTTTTAATTCATTTCGATGCTATAAACTCACCTAATATTGGTAAGGGGTATCGTGATAGATGGATATCCTGAAGATTATTTTGGAAAATCTGAAACTTATTCTAATAACTCTGATATAAAAGACAGTAGAGATGATTTTTCGTAAGATTAATGGATGTGTTTATTCCGTTTCCTGGCACAGCTGGGAAGGAAAATCTTCATGGACATGATCCAATGCTGTACGACTCTGCTGTCTCTCAATGTATTGTAGATTATTGTTCGCCTAAGGAAAGTGTTTTGCTAAATAATGTTGTCTTATTATTGGTTGATCCTGAAAATGATGCTGATTCGAGTGATATGAACAATGGATTCTTTCATTTAAATAAAAAACGAGATAAAACAAAATCTCGTGGAGTGTGTGTTTTTGAGTTATCTACTGCCAATCCATTTGAGTGTGTTGATTCTTTGATAGACCCTGATCTAAGCTCTAAAAATTATGGAGTTGAATGTGGATTGGAAGGTCATACTTCTATTGACAGATATGCTATGAAACATACGAAGACAGAAGCCATGGTGGATGTTAAAGGGACTATAGATACTGTCATTTTAGTTCAGAATGTCAAGTTAGCTAATATAAGTGATTTTGATAATGCTATGGCTAATGATTTGAGGGGTATTGAAGAAATCTAAGGGCTGCTGATGTTGATGGGTTAGATAAGTTGTTGGATGTATCGGGAGATGAGAGTTTGATCAAGTTTGCTGTTGATGTTGATGATATATATGCACACAAGTTTCATGTATTTGATGACAAGCTTGATTTGGGTCTGACTCCTTTCGTTGATAATCATGTTGAAACGGTCGGAGTTTTTGTTGATAGGCTTAGTGATTACACTGGTGATAGGCTTGTTAAATTGGTCGGAAATCTAGAATCAGCTGCTGGTGATAATAAGCTTGATGTTGGAGATGAAAGTATTGATAATCTGGATGTAGATAAATTTGATGTCGATAAGCTACTGATTTGGTCGATAAGCTTGATGTTGATAGGCTTGATGTTGGTGTTGATAGTAATGATAAGCTCGATGTTGGTGATGATAAGTTTGTTGTGGGTGATGGCTTGGCTGAGCATTTAGTTTTGCCAAAGACTGAAAGTGATCGTTTAGAGAAGGAAAAGAAGGTAGGTGCTGTTATTTTGAAAAGGGGATTAGTTACTGACTTGGGTTCTTTAGACATGGTGAGGCAACCAGTGAATAACGGTCCTATTAGCAAATATGTAAATGATGGCCTCAATTTGGTTTCTACTAAACAAGTTGACAATGTGGATAGTAACGATGGGAATAGTGACTTCGTCAACATTTTTATGCTGAGCGCTTGTCTTTTAGATCGTACTAGTGAGATAGGCAGCAATTCTTCTGCACCGAGGATAAGTAGATGTAAGAAGTCTGTGACCGTTAGCGGATCTATTAGACGTAGTGTCAGGTTACATTGTAGTCATTCTCGGTCTATGGGTAAGTTATCTGATTCGAATGCTATAAATGGTGATACGAGTTCAGGCTCAGATATGTTTTCGGATTTGGATAGTACGTTTTCTTCATACGCTCTAGGTAGTTTGTCTTCATCTGAGTTTAGTCAGCTAACTAATGATGCCGTTTTTATTTTCCTGACATTGAAGTAGATCTAGTGTATATTAAAAGTAAGGAATTTGATAGGGCTAGATCTGTTGGTAGGTGAGGATTATTAGTTGAAATATCAGAGGTTTGCACGATTTAAGTAACTGTGACAAAGTGAAAGCTTTTTTTAAAGCTTATTCTATAGACATTGAACACTTACAGGAAACTAAAATTAAACGTCTTGATATTCATTTTTATAGAAGATTATGTGGGTTTCATTTTAAGAAATGGGTTTATTTACTTTCTGTAAGCATTTCTGGGGGTTTAATGAATGGGTGGCGAGATAACTATTTTAAACTACTTCAATGTATTTCCAAGCAGCATTCTCTGCATATTATTCTCATTAATATTAGCAATAATTCTTTATTAAATATTTCTAAAGTTTATGGGCCTAACTCAAAAATGGGTCGTCGGATTCTTTGGAATGAATGTCTAGATTTTAGATCTTTAGCTCCTTGTTCTTGGATTTTGGGAGGTGATTTTAATGTTACGAGTTTTATAGGAGAGCGTTCACCTCGAGAGGGTGATTTCTCTACGATGGAGGAATTCGATCAATTTATTATTAATTTTAATTTGATTGAAATTCCTCTTTCTAATATAGAATTTACTTGGAGTAACACTAGGGAGTCCCCATCTATGGCTCTTTTGGATGGGTTTTTTGCGAGTGATGAAATTGAGCATAAATTTTGTATTTGCAGAGTGTTTGGTTTGCCTTATACTTATTCTGATCATTATCCTATTATTCTCTCTTGTGAACAGCACAGAGCTATTAGTAGATCTTTTAAATTCAAAAAAAAAAATTTGGTTGTTAGAATCCAATTTTTCGAATTTAATTAAAAATAAGTGGATTTCTATGAGCTTTTATAATACTAGAAATAAGGATATTTCTGCTAAAAAATTTGTTTTTAAACCGAGGGATCTTAGGGATTTTCTTAAAAATTGGATTAAGATTGTTTTTGGTAATATTAAAATTAAAAAAGAAAATATACTTTCTAAGATGCTTAAAATAAACAAGATTGAAGAAACTAGACAACTAAATTTAGTTAAGCGTAACGTTCTCACTACTCTAAAAGAAGAGCTTAACTCTATTTTAGAAAAAGAGGAGATTATGTGGAAACAGAGAGCTAAAATCCAGTGGATAAATGAAGGTGACAATAATACCAAATTTTTCCATAATGTGGCTAATAGTAGAAAACGTATTAATATGATTAATTCTTTTTTTGTGAATAATGAAGAACTGGTAGATCAAAGAGATCTTAATAAAGATTTTACGGACTATTATAGAGATATTTTTGGTACAAAAAATAAATATAAAATTAATGCTAGATAGAATGATCTTTATCCTTCTGATTCTAATGTTGATCTTTCTGAGTTAGATAACTCTTTTACAGAAGAGGAAATTTGGAAAGCTATTAATGACTTGCCAAGTGATAAATCCCTAAGTCCGGACAGGTTCCCTATTTTCTTTTATAAAAACATTTAGGGATGTTTTAATATTCAATTTAATTAGCATGTTCAACGAATTCTATAAGGAAAATTTGCAATTAGAAAGTTTAATTTTGCAAACGTTATTTAATTACACAAAAAAGTAGGTGCTAATTACTTAAAAGATTTTAGCCTTATTTCATTAATTAACTGTTCCATAAAAATTATTTTGAAAGTTTGAACTAATAGACTTAGATTAAGAATGAACGATCTAATTGACTGTTCACAATCTGCTTTCGTTAAGAGGAGAAATATCACTGTTGGTGTGGCTGTTATTCAAGAATACATTAATCACTGTTGTAAGAATAATATAACCAGTACAATTTTAAAATTGGACTTCGTAATAGATTTTGATTTGGTAGATTGGAATTTTCTAGTAGATATATTTCTTGCTATAGGTTTCAGTCATAGATGGATTAGCTGGATCATGAATTTACTTAGAACTGGTAACTCTAGTATTATGGTTAATGGTATTTTAGGTAATAAAATTCAATCTAAGCGAGGTTTAAGGCAAGAGGATCCTTTATCGCCTCTTTTGTTTAACTTAGCTGTAGTTGTTTTCGCTAAGGTAATTATAAAAGCGGTTGATAATGGATCTCCGGGGAATGTCGGTAATTATATCTCGCATAACGGTATATCTGTCCTCCAATTTGCAGATGATACCTGGATTTTTTCTTCTCATTTACCTAGACACATTATTGCTCATAAGTTTATTTTATATAGTTTTGAACTACTTTCAGGGTTAAAAATAAATTTTGATAAAAGTTCAGTTTTAGTATTAAATGATATTGATAAAGACGAAAATTTAGTCACTAATACGCTTAATTGTAAAACTATGAATTTTCCTTTTGACTATCTTGGTTTTTTAATTAGACCTTCTAAACTTAAACATAACGACTGGTTTATAATCATAGATAAAGTCAAATATAGGATTTCTAATTGGAATGAGAGATTTTTATCGAAAGCGGGTAGATTAGTTCTAATAAATTCTGTTTTATCAGCTCTTCCGATCTATTGGATGTCTATACATCTTTTTCCAAATTGGATGATTGATAAAATAGATAAAATACGTAGAGACTTCTTATGGAGTGGGGTAAACTCTAATAGCAGCATTAAATGTTTAGTAAATTGGAAAATTATTTGTAAATTCAAAAAGGATGGTGGTTTAGGAGTTATTAATTTGTGTAATATGAATTTGTCTTTTCTATGAACGGTTATGGAAGTTTAAGGATATTAATGATAATGCTACTTGGAAAGAAATCATTTCTAAATATTACTATAATGTTAGTAACGATTTATATCAAACTACTCCTACAGTGATATGTAAACTATCTAATTTTTGGAAATCAATTATAAAATGTCACGAGATTTTTAACTTAGGCAATAATATAGTAGTTCATTCTAGTAATAATACTTCTTTTTGGCATGATCATTAGATTTCCGTTATCCCTCTTAGGATTGAATTTAGAGAGCTATACGATATTTGTAATTTTAAGAATGCTTTAATTATATAAGTTTTTTCTTTCGAAAATGACCCTCCTTGGAATTTTAGTTTAGCAATATTATGGTAGGCTCAATTTTTAGGCAGCTTTCTTTGCTTTATGCTAGATTAAATATATATAATATTGATAATGATAACGATAGTATTAGTTGATAATGAGATAAGAGTAAGAAATATACTTCTAAATGTTTTGATAGATTTATTAACTTTTAGGGTGTAAGTAATAACTTTTTCAAATATATTTGGAATATGCTCCACCTAAATATAAAATTCACATATGGTTAATTATACTCGAAAAACAATTATACTCGGAAAACTAAATACTATAGAATTTTTAAAAAGAAAAAAAAATGCAAATTGATAATAAATGTTATTTTTGTAATCCGCATTTTGAAGATATTAAACATGTTTACTACGATTGCACAGATACTTATTTCATTATGAATAATACTCTTGAAATCTTTAACTTTAATATTACAACTAAAATTTCTTATTGTCAATTCTATTAGAATAGTTTTAGATATACGTTCAAAAAGGATAATAGATTCATACTTGACACTTTATTCATTATAACTTGTTGGTGCATTTGGTTTGAAAGAAATCAGAGAATTTTTAAAAATTATATTAGTCACTTTAATAAATTGATTTTCATAATTTCTTCATTTTGTTTTAATTGTATATCTAATCCTAAACATAAATTAGCTAAAAATAATCTATTTAAAGAATATTTTAATAAGGTTAATAATAATATTAAACTATTTAGACATAAAAATAATATTTTTGACATTAGTAATTGTAATATCAATATTTTTTCAAACTTAAATGATGATTTCACCGTGTATCATAATATCCTTTTGCTCAAAGGACTATAAGATATTTTTAGATTTGTTTTAGTTATTGTTTTAGTTTTTGTTTGAGTTTATAGAACTTTTGATTCTTTAGATTATGGATCCTTAATATTAGCTTACTTTTGTACTTTATTTGTATCTCATTTATACATATATATGTATATAAATTTCATTTATATACATATGTGTGTTTCATTCTAATTATTTTATTTAGTTTCTTTTCAGATACAGGTTTGGGCTAGGTATGTTGCTAGTTTCTTTTGCGGGTACAGAGGATTGTTGATTGCTGATTGCGGATTGCAGCGAGGGTTCTTCTCAGTATATATTCATCTTCGTTATGGCGTTCTATTTTTAGGAGGATTCTCTTTTTAGCTAAGTGCTACTTCTAGTTTTACCGAGTCTTCGGAGATAGTTTTCCATTGAGGATCATTTGCAGTTCCACTTCAGACCATTCGCTTCCCCATTCCTTCCAAGTTAGCAGCATGGATTTCCTTCCTAATGGAGCAGACTTCCAATTTCATTGGCTATGTGATATTCCATAGTTTCTTAGGTACTTCTAACACCTTATACCGGACGGTGGCCTTGTCGGAGCTCGGTATTAGGGTATAATGGGTGGTGGCCATGCCGAAGCTCATTATGGAGGTACCTGAGTTTTTTTCTTGGATACTTGTTCTTAGATTTGCTACGTGTGAGACATGTTGGCAGCACCTTGTCTTGTGTTATATATATATTTACATGTGTGCACTCCTCTATTTTAGAGGATTACACATTTTTCTCAAAAAAGTTATTGATTAATTATATTTTAAAGTTAAGATTTATTTTAATTAATTATTAATAAGTTAATTAATTTTGAAATCAATTATGAGTTAAGTAAATGATTTATATTTAATTTATAGTTAATTAAGTACATGGTTAATTATTAATTATTAATCAAATGTTAACTATTTTTAATTATAAATTGTTAAAGGTTTTAATTTATAATAAATTATTTATAAAAGCTTTAATTTATTATTTAAGTTTGATAAAGATTATTTAATTAATTAATTGAGATTGGTTAATATTTAATTATTAATGAAGGTTTAATTAGTTATTTAATAATTAATAAATGATTAATTTTGGGTTTAATTAATAGTTAACTATTGTTTGACTATTTAATTAAATTAAGTTAAGATTCAATTAAAATTAATTATGATTTAAATATGGATTTAACTTATAATTAATTATTTTACAAATGGTTTTAAAGTTTTAAATTCTTTGGTTTTTCAAAAATGAAATTGTTTAAAGGTACTTCTTTTTCAAAGATGGTTTTGAATAGAAGTGAATCAAGTATTGATACCATTAAGAAATAATACAACTGTGATGAGTTATAATGTAGACTGTTGGGTTGTTAGAACATGTGTTAGCAAAACAAACACCGTTCTGCTATAAATTGGTTGATTGTTTGTTTGGACACGTGTTAGCAGAATAAATTCCTATTCTTCTATAAATTGTTTTTTGTTTGATAATTTGTTTGTTTGTCTAGACATGTGTTAGTAAAATAAATTCTCATTCTGTTATTAATTGATTGAATTGTTTGGACATCTGTTTAGCAGGACAAATCACCTCCTGCTATTATGTTATTTGTGCATGTATGTGTTAGTTACTTCATATTAACATGTTACTCATTGATTTGGATATGAGTTGTATTTACATACTTAGTGCTTATGTTAATAACCGTTAAGTGAATTGTAATTAAAAGTGAATGGTAACTTAAACTAGTACCATTGGAATTGCTAAGCCTCCTTTTGAATTTATAAAGTATGCTTTTGATTTTATAAAGCATGTTTTTGAATTAACTTCAATTCTTGAATACATCTAGAGTTTAAAGTTTATAAATGATTTCCAAGTTGTGCTATTATGTTGTAAAGTCATTTATAAGCAATAACTTGTTTATAAAGGGATTTTATTGAACGTTTACTTAAAGTGTTTTACAAAAGATAATCTGTAAATGATATTTTATAAAGGAAATTTTATAATGGTTTTATAAAGAAGTTTTATAAAGAGTTTTAAATTAGAAAGAGATTTATAAATCATTTTAGAGGTTTCAAAAGAAGTTTAAATCTAGTTTGGAAATTTATAAAGAGGTTTGGAATGTGAAGTAAATGGATTTAATTGTAGGTGAAGTTTTTAAAAGGGAATTGTTGTCCATTCAATATGGAATTTTGAAGAGGGAATTTCCAACATGTTTTGGTAAATAATGTGAATTGTTTCCAAGTTTAAAGGGAACGTTAGGGGTTTAGAAATAATTTTTTGAAAAGCTCTTTTGATCAAGTTTTATAAAGTATCTTTTTAATTAAAGAAAATTAATAAAGGCTTAGTGGATTCCATTTGGGAATGAAACCATGATTGGATGTTTGTTTATTGATAGTTAAATAACCAACTATCAAGTTTGACCCAATTTGACTTAGGAAGTATGAATGTAGATTCGAGTTCCCCAATAAGGTCACAAATACTTACTTTTAAAAGAACCGGGAATGGGTCAACTAGAAATTATCGGTTGTTGGAATGGATAGACTGGGATCGGCTTTATATATCCGAAAACCACTCCAAATCGACACATACGTTTGAGTGGAAGACATCTTGATGATGATTTAAGATAGTGCTCTTTGAAGTGCAATGGCTACTGCCACTATTCCAAAGGGTGATTACAAAATGGATGTAGTAGAGTTATTTCCTTCGGTTTTGTTAAGTCCCAGAATGAACTTGTATGGATGAATGCTTGCATTGAATTGATGCAAGGAGGGCAGTGTTAGCATTCCAAGAGGGAAGTGCTATATGCGAAGGTAAAATGTAGTCTCAAGCCTCATCAACGGGGAAACGATAAAAATCGGGCATGCATCAGGACCAAGTGGGTAGCTCCCAAGTAGGATATGATCATTCAAAATCTAGATCGGTTATTATCTATTCTTGTATGCTTCGAGGCCTAAGCAGAGCGACCATATTCAGTACTACTAGGCAAGTGACAGGCCAGTCCTGTGTGGCAGGGGTACAAGATGTTCTTGTTAGACCCTGGTGCATTATCTAGAGATCTACTTTCATAAGATTGTCCATTGCCTTGTTATAGTGTGGAATCCAATTTTCAATACGTGCCTTGTAAGAAATGAGGATTACGGATCTTAAGGCTAGGATAAACATTAGAGGCGGTGAATTGTGTTTTAAGGAATTATTAAATCTTTTTGATTTTTTGTTAATTTGAACATAAATGTATGCAATATTCAGACACAAATATGTTCACAGAATCAAACACAGATGCAAAAATAAAGTAAAAGCAGCAAAGGAAAGGACACACTGGATTTTATACTGGTTTAGAGTTACCCTACATCCAGTTCCGCTAACAAGTACAGATTTCCTTTCGAAAGCAATTGTACAATTACACCCTCGATTTCAAGGCTACGAGGTACACCTTCCAGGTTCACAATCCTCTAGGTAGAGATACTTGATTCACGGGCAACAAGTTCACCCAATTGATTTCCAATGCTACAATCACACCTTTTCTCGCTTGAATGATTTCCAAGGCCGCAATCACACCTTTTCTCGTTTTATTGATTACAAAGAAGCCTGTAACTCTGAATAGCACTGAAGATCTTGTTGAGATAGTGATAGAGAATCAAACCAGAGATAATATAGTTAGACTCAATGTTGATTTCGGCAAAGTAATGGTAGAAATGAGTATAAAGAATGTGGAAGAAGAAGAGAAATGTAAACAAGAAAATATGATTAAAAATTCATTGAAAACAACCCCTATTTATAGAAGAACAACAACCATGTCCATTCTTGAAGAGATATGACGAATAGACACTTCTTTTAAAATTTAAATTTTGAAATTAACTGACACTATGTCGATATGGGTGTATTGAGCATGTCGACATCCCAAAGGAAATTTTGATGTTTTTTTTTCTTTGAAAATAACTTTTATCTTATATTAAAATTATTTTGAACTTTTATAAATATACTTAACTATAGTTAAAATATAGAGAATAAAATTTTGGTACATATAAAATTTTACTATAATTTTATATTTAAATCTAAGTATAAATATTAAAAGTTAAATATATTATTATTAAGAGATAGTTTAAAACTAAGGATAATTTGATTTTGAAATTAAAGATTATTTTGAGGCTAAAAGTATTTAAAACCAGGATAGATGATGTTGATTCTTTTAAAAGGAAGATTTTGAAAACATTTTGAAAACAAGATATAATTTTGTAAACTTATTTTGAATAAAAGTTAGCAGATACAAAACAATGTTCCACTGGATTTTTCGTAGGTTCCATCCTACTTAGGGTTCCATCCCTTTAACAGGCTCGAAGTGGATTTCATTTCACGAATAAATTGGATTTTAAGATGCCAGTGCTTTTCTAGGATATTTAACAAAATTTCCTAATTAAAATTACTTATTCTTGAAATCTTTAACTTTTGATAATCTTGATACTCTTGATGCTCATGAGTCTTCATTCTTGATATCTTTGATCTTTATATTGTACAGTCTTCATTCTTGGTACCTGCATGGTTAAATCCTGCATATACATATATTTCTAAACTATAATGTTAGTATTTATATTTTATAATCATATTCTAAGGTTGTTGTCATCAAAACCATCATCCCACGGACTAACAATCTCCCCTTTTTGAAGATGACAACCTTTGTTTATAAAATATTACTTCTACCCTAATAACTCCCCCTTAATATCTGCCTAACTATCCTATTTTATATTTCTTTCCCTTTGTCATAGAAAAAAACTAACTCCAAACTATATAATCTCCAAACTATATAACTCCCCCTCATTCTTGGACTAAAGTGCATGCATTATTAAACTATACAAATGGAGTGTATAATAGATAGATTAAGAGATAATTATACTGATAGACATGATAATTAATTAAAGATCATATAAATATTAATGCATATTTATACATGTTTTTCACACCAAATATCAATCCAAATCAATTCAAATCAAATCAAATCAAACCAAATCAAAAAAAATCAAATCAAATCAAATCAACAGTTCAAATCAAACAAACCAAATCAAACAAACCAATCAAACATTACAAGGAACTTCCACCCATCCTTCTTCTCCAAATATAGGGTCTGCTTTAATGGCATCCCAATTTTAATTATAATTAGCGAGAGAGACCGGAGGATGTGCTTCGTTATCATCCTTGGGCAGGGAGGAAATCATCCATCGTATTGCATCGAAATGCCTTTCTTGCTCTTTAATCTTCTTTATTTGACTCAATTCTAAGTGTCGCTGGTTACGTAGAATGAACGAAAGAATATTCTTGAAAGAATTAAGAGTCTCTTCAAGTTTTTCTGATAGATTATGAATTGGACTGGCCATATTCAAGTTTGTGCGAAGAATGAGAGACGAAGTGGATAAGAAATAATATTCAGTGATGAATTCTGGAAGAAATAGGTATTTATAGGTGTAGAAATTCATTTGAAATGAATAGACATAAGGTAATTATTCAAATTTCAAATTCAAAATGAAATGTCATTTCTGACCAGTACATGTCGACATGGTCATAAGGGGAATGTTGACATGGTATAGTGAATTTTGATGGCTTATTTTGATTTTGTGAAAATTGTGTGTATATATATATATATTTATATTTATATAATATACTAACATTTATTCTGGAGATAAGATTAGCTAGATAACAGAAAAGGAATTAAATTTCATTTCATGATAACATGATACAACGATTAAACACAAAAAACTACACGAACATTCAAATCAAAATAAAGTAAGACAAATACAACGAGATACAAAAAGATAGAACTAGTTAGAGGATGATGATGATGAAGATAATCCAAGCTTCTTGCTGACTTTGGAAATAAACTTGTTCATCTTGGATGAAATTTTGTCCAACTTCTTACTAACGGATTGTTTAAGAATCCGTTGATTCTCAATAACGGTCTTTTGGTTTTTGAGAAGGGTTTTGTTGGATGGATTAGGAGAATAATCGATGCTTTCCAAAGAAGTTTCACCTTCTTCTTCTTCTTCTTCTTCAATTTCCATTTCATCCCCTTCTTCTTCTTCTTCCTCTTCCTCTTCTTCCATCTCCTCATGAGCCAAACGCTCTTCCTTTTCGGCAAGAGTCTCATAGGGTTGAAAAACAAATGGAATTTTCATAAGCGAAATGTTGGAACGATTGAAAACTTTTCTAGAAACAAATTCTTCTCCTTTGAAATCCACTCCAAAATAGTTAAAAATTCAAGTGAGATAAATTTCATGATACAAAGTATTCTCATCCATTTCAAGATTTTTGGGATGAAGTTCATCCAAAATAACTTGCGCCCAATTAATATCATAATTTTCAAAAATAGCAAAAAGTGCTTTGAAACCTTTTGAAGTATGATTGTTAAAATTTCCCAATCTTGGGGTCAAAGTATGTTGTAAAAGAAGATTGACAATTCTATCTTTTGGTTGAAAGTTTCGATTTTTGAATTCAAAATTATCATTTCCTTCGAAAATGTGATGAAATGTATCATGATCATTTTCATCGATTGTAAAATTAGAAAGATTCATTCCCATACTCTTGCAATTGAGAATGGTATCCAAAAGATCACAATTCAAAACAATTCTAGTGTCTTTGACACTACTCCAAATTTCATCATCATTTCCATTAAAAAATCCACGACTAAGATTTGCACAGAAAATTTTAACAAGATTTGGATAACAAACAAAATCATTTTGAGAAGCATCAATAAGACTAAGAATTTGATTGTTTGCAAAAAGAGAATCAATTTCATAAGAAGAGAAATCTTGAAATATAGCAAACTTTCCAGGATGGACTTTTGCATAGTTAGCATAATTGATGTATGCTTTTATAGCCTCTGGATCATTGAAGAGTTGCTCTTTTATCTTTTTGGAAATTCTCATGGTGGAGGGGTTGCTTGAAGAAGACATAACAATAGAGAGTAGAGAGCTTGAAGTTTTGAAGAGAGAGTTTGAATTTGAAAATGAGAGTGAAAAGATGTGATAAAAGATAGTGAATAAATAGATTCTCAAAGGACATGTTCTCTGGTCAAAAGATGCCTTTTCAGAGAATTGAATGAAGTGAAAAGTTGGAGGAAAATTCAACCATTTGAATTCAAATTTTGAATTTCAAATTTTGTACCCATGTCGACATCATGGTAGAGACCATGTCGACATGTGCTTGTGAATTTCTATGATTTATTTTTCCTAAGTACTCTAATATATATATATATATATACACACACATTTAATATTTTTAATGTCTATATATATCTGGAATATTATTAGAATTATAGTATATTCCATAATATATTATTATACTAATAAAAATAATAATAAAATAATAAAAATAAAATAAAATAAAAGTAAAAAATTTTAAAATTCAAATAACGCACCAATTCAAAATCAATCAATCAAGCAATCAAGCATCTAAGCAAGCAATTTCAACCAATTGTATTGTGTATCTTTTTCTGAGTCCGTTTCCCTGAGTTCGTCGGAGTCATGAACTGCCGTGAAACACAAATTTGAATTATCCGTCTTCTGATCATCATCGCTTGAGGACGAGTCTGAGTCATTTAGAGTAGCAGTAAATGTACGCTTCCGTTTCTTTACTGAATCATTGTTTGTAGGAGGATTTTGCCTTTTTGGATATGGACAGTCTCTTTTGATATGGCCTGGTTCATCACAGTTGAAACATTTGACTTTGTTTGGCACTATATTCTGATTTCCAAAGTTCTTACAGTTGTTTCTCTTGAGATTATTCATCTTTCTGTATTTCAGAAATTTTCGAAAATTCCTGGTCATTAAGGCTATCTCTTCATCATTATCGCTGTTTGAGTCTGATCCATCAGTCAATGCATTAAATGCCATTGATTTCTTTTCAGATGCTTTGCTTTCTTTTCTTCCGACCATTTGGACTTCAAACGACATTAGATTTCCAACTAGTTCTTCTATCTTTAAGGTACTGATGTCATTTGCCTCTTCGATCGCAAGTGTCTTTTGATCCCATTCTAGAGTAAGAGAATTTAAAAAATTTCTGACTTGATCTTCTTCCGAAAATTCCTTTCCTAAGGATATTAGAGAATGCACAATATCCTGAAAGCTATTATACATATATGAAATAGACTCATTAGAATTCATTTTAAATAATTGAAACTGATTTGTGGGCATGGAAATTTTGGTCTGTTTAACTTTGCTTGTTCCTTCGTGAGTAACTTGCAAAGTTTTTCAGATTTCATATGCAGACTTACAAACTGACACTCTATTAAATTCATTTCTATTAAGTGAATAAAACAGAATATTCGTTGCTTTAGAATTATTTTGTGCAACAGTCTTTTGCTCAGCAGTCCACTATGCAAAATCAGTTGTGGGTTCAGAATATTCAGTTTTTGTGATATTCCAAGTGTCTAATCCTACAGATTGTAAATATATTTTCACCCTACATGCCCAATATGCATAGTTACTGCCATTAAAAAATGGTGTTCTGACAGTAGACTGACCTTCTACAAATGAACCAGTGACATGAATACTAGTGTTAGTAACAGTACCAGTGTTGGTAGCCATTTTGAAAATTTTTCAAAATTCAGATTATGAAAATTTGAAAACCTTGCTCTGATACCAAATGTGGGAAATGCGGATTACGGATAAGGCTAGGATAAACACAAGAGGGGGGTGAATAGTGTTTTAAGGAATTATTAAATCTTTTTGAGTTTTTCTTAATTTGAACACAAATGTATGCAATATTCAGACACAAATATGATCACAAAATCAAACACAGATGCAAAAATAAAGTAAAAGCAGTAAAGGAAAGAACATACTGGATTTTATACTGGTTCGGAGTTACCCTACATCCAGTCCCACACACAAGTACGGATTTCCTTTCAAAAGCAATTGTACAATTACACCCTCGATTTCAAGGCTACGAGGTACAACCTCTAGATTCACAATCCTCTGGGTAGAGATACTTGATTTAACTGGCAACAAGTTCACCAAATTGATTTCCAAGGCTACAATCACACCTTTTCTTGCTTGATTGATTTTCAAGGCCACAATCATACCTTTTCTCGTTTAATTGATTACAAAGAAGCCTATAACTCTGAATAACACTGAAGATCTTATTGAGATGGTGATAGAGAATCAAACCAGAGATAATCTAGTTAGATTCAATGTTGATTTCGGCAAAGTAATGGTAGAAATAAGTATAAAGAAATGTGGAAGAAGAAGAGAAATGAAAACCAGAAAATATGATTAAAAATTCGTTGAAAACAGCCCCTATTTATAGAAGAACAACAACTATGTCCATTTGTGAAGAGATATGACGAATAGACACTTCTTTTGTAATTTAAAATTTGAAATTAACTGACACTATGTCGATGTGGGTCTATTGAGCATGTCGACTTCCCAAAGGAAATTTTGGTTTTTTGTCTTTCTTTGAAAATAACTTTTATCTTATATTAAAACTATTTTAAACTTTTATAAATATACTTAACTATAGTTAAAATATAGAGAATAATATTTTGGTATACATAAAATTTTACTATAATTTTATATTTAAATCTAAGTATAAATATTAAAAGTTAAATATATTATTATTAAAAGATAGTTTAAAACTAAGGATAATTTGATTTTGAAATCAAAGATTATTTTGAGGCTAAAAGTATTTAAAACCAGGATAGATGATTTTGATTCTTTTAAAAGGAAGGTTTTGAAAACATTTTGAAAACAAGATATAATTTTGTAAAATCATTTTAAATAAAATTTAACGAACACAAAACAATGTTCCACTAGATTTTTCGTAGGTTCTATCCTACTTAGGGTTCATCCCTTTAACAGGCTCGAAGATGATTCCATTCCACGAATAAATTGAATTTCAAGATGCCGGTGCTTTTCTAGGAGTTTTAACAAAAATTCCTAATTAAAATTACTTGTTCTTGAAATCTTGAACTCTTGATAATCTTGATATTCTTGATATTCATGAGTCTTCATTCTTGATATCTTGAATCTCTATACTGTACAATCTTCATTCTTGGTACCTGCATGGTTAAATCCTGCATATACATATATTTCTAAACTATAATGTTAGTATTTATATTTTATAATCCTATTCTAAGGTTGTTGTCATCAAAACCATCATCTCACGGACTAACATGCCTTACGTTTTCGATTGTAGAACTAGTATGTTGTAATGTGAGATGCAAACATTTCTGCTATTTTATCTATTTACTTTAAAGCTAGACACTATGATAATATCACTCGATTTTGATATAAATTATTTTGGTAATCGTATGGTAGAAACCCGTCCGTTTTTATATGTGGTGTGGTCTTACGAGATACCCTTTGTTTGAAACGTTTTTTAAATATAGAGAATTAGTTTTATTGTTGCTTATTATCGAGTTTTACTCACGCCGGTTTACTACGCTAACCCAGACATTATTCTATGTAATACTTTGGTTAGACCGAGCGTGTTTTCCAGGTTAGCTTTAGATGCTTTGGAGCTATGGAGTCGAGTTGGAGGCCCAGGACGTACTCTCGTATTTTGGATATCTTTCGTTGTGAATGTGTTATGTGTAGCTTGTCTTTTATTGTAAGGACAGGTGTTATAACTATCCAAATTTAGGATAAGTCTAGTGTACTCTGATATTGTATATATGAATGAAGATGCTTCCTTTTTGTAAAGATCATTATTGTATTATATATTATTCACTGCGTTATGGGATTCTGTATTGTTTAGTTTTCCTCTATCTTCTACCTTTCTCTTTCATCCTAACAAATCGGTATTTTCGTTCGACACTTGAATGTTTTTCCATGTGATACAATGGACGTATTAGTGTCAATTTTCGAGGGTCGAAAATCTGGTTCATTACACATTTATAGCTATTTTATTCATAACCTTCACTTTTACCCTGTTTTACCAAGGCAGTCACCCCTATCCATTCCATATCAAAAATTGGTTTGGTTTTCACCACTCTTAATAAAATCATTCATAGTCATCTGTACTTAATCCAAATAGTTTTTCTTTGAAAATATAAAACAAAACTTTTTGTTAAATTCAAATATTTCTTGGTTCCCAAAAGGAGCTATGAAAATTTTCCCATTCTACCCAACTATCCTTTTAAGAGTTTTCTACAACAAAAACTTGCTTCTTTAAAAGTAGGAATTTTAACTCAAAAAATTTACATGCACTCAAACACTCAATCGCCATACCATGCCATTTTTCAAAAACATCTTCTACGACTTCAAATAATGAAAATTAGAGTAGATAACAATAACTTCCATTCTATTATTTTCCTACCACTCATGGTGTTTCGGCTTTCAACCTTGCGGAGATTCTAATAGCGTACGAAGAGGATTTATAAAAGATATGCACAATTACTGCACATATTTATGGAAATTATCCATTTTCCTTTTATTTTTCTTTTATAGTATTCCTAATCACATTACTAACCCTATTTAAATATAAATTCCTCACGTTGTTTCTATTTAAATTACCTAATACTTCTATTATTTATATTTCTTCTACCTAAATGCATTCTACTCATATAACTCATTTACCCTTTTATTATTTTCCTCATTAACTCATTATAGTGCGTTCGCATACTACTTTAGTCATCGGGCTTTTCTTCTTTAACATTGAAGAGATGCGTTTTCCTATTTGAGGAATATTTTACGTTTCATCATTATCAGAAGTTCTTATTGTTTCATTCTCTTTACCCCCATTTAAATCAAGAACATTTTCATTTATCTACCTCTTAAAAATAATTTAAAAAGAAACTATTAAATGTAAAAAATAAGAAAAATCATCAAGACAAACATACGCTCTATTTTACATTCATTTCGAAAATGAAAAATCATCTTACCAAAAGCCCTTTGAATCGAAAACTTTCAAGCCAAACAGTTTTAAACTTCACTAGGAATCTCTAATAGCCCTTTAAAACTTCCAAATTTGCATTTTTTTCAAAATAACAACTTTTCAATGGTTGTGTCCTTCTATTTTAAATAAATCATTTCTAAAACCAGTCAAAAGTTTCAAGAAACTTTCAACATCTTTTTTTAAATTCTTTCACATGGGGTTGGACTCGGAATTGGAATCTTATTCGTCCTTTCTTTTTGACTTTTCTTCTTTTCTACTCGTTCTTAGCTCATCTTCATTAAGAACATATCGAAATTTGGCTATCATATTATGGGAGTTAATGTACATCTTCTTATGGGAATTTGCTTAATCCTTTTTCAAATCTTATTTCCAAATGCTTGCAACATCTGTCTATACGAAATATACGTCTTTAATCGGCAATCTATTAAAATCCATAATCATAGGGCGGTCTAGGCCCAACAAAGGAGTCAAGTCATCTTTTCATAATATTGTCGCAACTACTTCTACAATCGGAGTTCATAGAGTTTGGCGTATAATATAGTTAAAAATATAAGTATGTTCTCTCAGCGTATCCTAATTCCTATGATCAACTAACCTAAGCTTTGATACCAATTGTAATAACCCATGCCTTATGGGCCCGAATTTTGACTAAATCAAAATCCTGGTCCACTAGGATATGGATCATTTATATAAGTAACCTGAAATAAACATAAGTATATCTGAGAGCTATGTACATAAACTAACGATGGAATAGAAAAATATAATAGAATATATATAATGACTAAGGCTACTACCTTGGAATCAATATTATTCCTTGGATATTTAGTTTCCTTATCAATGCCAAGCATGAATGAGAAGACTTCTCCTTCTACCATTCCCACTATTGCACCAGTAACATATCCCTTAAAAATGTATCCATTTGGTTGTAATGAGGAGTGGGTCGGAACAACCCTAACCATAAAGGCCCATGACCCCTAAATACGGCTTTATGATCCAATTTCTCAAATTACTTACGCATCTCAACGACTTACCTAAGTTTTAACTAGCCCACCTCTGATAAACAAACAACTAATTAAGCTTTGAGGTATTTGCATATCCCATATGGATTCTACACTAGTAAGAAGCGAAATACGTTAGGGAAGAACCCAAATCTTTTCTAAAGACCGCTTAGGACAATTGGATTCAAAGTCTATATGCTAGCCCTATTTTTAAATATCTGTCTATCAACAATACTGACATAGCCCACCAACCTCCTGCAGCCGAAATTCCAATTAGACTTGCCTAATACAAGTCAAATAAAATGCCCGTTCTGGTTACTAATACCTCTAATTTAGAAATGAAGTATACCCCGTTTCCCAATTAGGCACCTTTGAAGGTTATTTAAGACTTTTTCATAGACAGACCCAACGACTGTTTAATCCTTCCAACCCGAAATAAACCCCTTGATATCACTAAAGGCACCGAACCATTTTATACTTCATATTTGGGGCATACACTAGGTTTATTTTCCCACACCCACATGGGATTGCAAACCCCTTCTCCACGGGTCCTATAGTTGGAGATGTCACACATTAGCAGTACGTATAAACAACTACCGTTAGCCTCTAAGGGAAAACTTTTTTTAATGACTCCATTTACCTTGCATCCCAACCCCTACTAACCTAAATCATTTTTCCTAAACCTAATATTGGGATAGACCCACTAATTCATGTTTTCCCTAAACGTATTATTGAGGTTATATAATTTCTACTAATGAAATTATATTATCTCTTAAGTTTATTTACTAGTATTCATTTATTTATTTGCTATGAACTTATTCCTATCTTATACTTATTTCCTATATTCTTCATTTCCTTTTTATGTCAGTTAAATGTCACTTATTCCTTTGCCTCCAATTAATCATCATTATTATTCAAATTGGACAATCACTAATGACATTCATTCATTCTTTCATTTCAAATCTAGCATTTTGCGCTTATTCCATTTCTCCATAGATACCATATTTAATTCTGTAATTAATTCCTTTAAATGAATTTATGTGCCCATTTGATTTCCATAACTCCCTATTAACTACACATTTATTGCCTATTAATATAGCAATCATTATTCATAAATGTTGGAGTTACTACCTCTTTTTCATTACAACCTCCTATTATGTTAATAATATTTAATCATCCAAATTATAACTAACAGGAGTATCAACTTTTTTGTGTACGTGTATTTAGCTTGTAAATTTCTACACTAGAATATCTCAGAATATACACCTATGTGTGAATTCTACATGGAATGTTTATTTCCACATCCTAATATAACGGGCCTATCCTTTTCCAAAGAAAGAAATTATTGCCATTATAGTTTTCCATAAAATACCTAGAAGTGAGGATTTTGATCATTTTAAATTACAAGGAATTATCTCTTTTTATTTCTATTAAAATCGACAGTGCAAACTATGGAGATGGACATCCATACTTTACACATCTCTTTCATTTAAGTATACTCCTTATGATTCTGAATGGAGCACTTATTATGCATAGTTGTGAATTTAGATAGTCTATGTAAATTTACGCAAAAATTGATACAACTAAATTGTACAACCACTGCTCCCAATAAATCAAAATATAGAAATTTACATTCCAGGTCAAACTAGGGCATCCTAAATGGCTAATAAATAATTAATAACCCAATTATCATAAATCTGGAATAAACTTCACAAACTTATTAACGTCATACTTTAACATTTTAAGGGAATAATGTCCAAAATTTTCATATTAGGGTGTATATGCCATTCTATTGTAATAACATAACATACAGGATATGTTGGTGATATTTGAACTAAAAATATTCATTTTAAGCCTATAATTCAACGGATCTGGCATATGCATAATAATCAAATAAAATTCAACGATATAAATTTCTATATTATATGTAAACCATATAATTTTCTACTCACCTTTCTATCTTTCCACATCTCCCAAATCTATTGACAACTTTTCCTTTCCAATCCAAAAATACATATAACAATATATATACATACCAATTAGAATTATGAATCTTAGAGGAGATTTGAGTTAAGTGGAATATATAAATTAATTATAGAATTTACCTTTTCATAGACTTTTTTCGCCACTCCTCCTCTTCTCTTTAATTTTCCACTCTTCTCTGATTTATATACACACGCAATAGTAATTTTATAATTTCTACAAATAATAGAGAAGAGAAAATGACAAAGCTCGCTTCTCTGTTTAGAAAATATGAGAAGAAAAGTGAGGGGCTAGGCCTTTATTTATAGGTGCTTATATCAATTCTATCTATTAGATCAATATTTATTAGATCAAGGTCGTTAGACTGAGGTTAAATCCTAGTCGCCACCAGTTTAACTAGTCGATCGCTCAATTGTAGGTGATGGACTGCTAGAGATTAACCAGCCCAAGGAAGGGATCGAGCAATAGGGTCCAGGAATAAGTTACTTATTTCCTCCTTCGTTTTAAATTATTTTCAATCCACAAACTTCAAACGCTTATAACTTTTTTGTTCGAATTCCGATCGCAAAACTTTATATGTGAAAGTTGCTCATAAAATCACCATAATCACAACTGTATAAGTTTGATGGCTAAATTTTTACAATTTCTCAAATTCCATTTTTGAGCCTTGTTTAATATTTTATTTATTCTTTTTAATTAACTATCGTTTATTCTATGATGTGTTACATTTGCCTCCTTAAAAGACTTTCATCCTCGAAATTCCTTATGGATTAAACCATGTTATATAGTGCGCAACCATTCTAAACTATCTAATCAATGGTGTATAACCAATTCTACGATGTGTTGCATGTACAAGTGCATGGTGTATCACAAAATATATGACATGCATGCTAAAAATGCTAAATTGACGCTTTCTATATGAATGCATTCTTTTACAACAATTATGGAAATATGATGCAAACAACTTATATATATTGACAATTCTATATATATGTAAATTTTCAAAAACCGAAATCTTTATTTTTACATAACAAATTCCACACTTCTACGAATAGGAATATCGTTTAACAAATTATGCATCCAATCCCTACCTTCCAATACCTATCACACAATTTCTAACATCCAAAATTTTGAAATTCTAGTTTATTTTTTAATTTATACTCTTCTGTCAGAAAAGAATTTAGATGTAAATTTTTAAGTTTCTACCATATTTTTTGAATATATATTCCATTGTACCTTGAAACCTTTTGTTTTGCCTCTAATTCTTTACTAACTTTTACACATACAATTTGTGTAACAACCCACCTTTTTGGACGGTTCAAATCGATGATAAACCATACACGTGAGACTCAAACCATTCAAAAGGGAGAATTGTTATAGGTTAAATAAGAAAAAGCAGAGAAAGATTGAAAAACTAACACAGAATCTCAAAGCAGAATGGCAAAATATATTAATCAAATAAACAATTCATGAAGCTATTTTATAAATAACATTTGATCACACTTTTACAATACAGATCAGAGTTACATACTACAGGAATAATTAAATAAATGCAGCGGAACAATATAATGTTGTGGAATAAATATAATAAATAATAATAGCACTAAATCTTCGTCTTCGTTCTCCAGAAAAGCAATCTTCGACATACTGAAAAGCTCATACTGACCCGAGCATAATTAAAAGACAAAACACTCAAGTCAAAAATAAAAGATCTTATGTAAGTTAAATCATCAGTTAATAATATGAGTGTGACAACGTCAGAGATGTTTAAGGGGTTTGACATCTCCTATCTAGTGCCTAACGTGAGTGCAATAATTTAAGAGATGTTTGAGGTTCCCATCTCCTAAGGATCCATTAAACTATCTACATACATAGTACAATATGCTATTATAATATGTCTACAGTAAAGTAAAGTATTAAAATAGCGTTAAGGTGTTACCCATATCCCCCTTAACACATTTATATAATGCCATAGTCTATACAGTACTGTAAACTCCATTGTAAGTTGGTGGGCTATCAGGGAGCACTCCATAGGTACGACACAAACCAAACTCGTAGAAGACACAATAAGGCATGTGACAAGGCATGCAAGATAATACCCAGGGTAGGATACTACTGTTATGCGGATCCGGACTGGTGGTAAAACATAGCAGCTACTACTGCCCACCTAAAATAGGCTTCCATAATCAAAATCGAGGGGTGACCACCAAATCAATCACGAAGTCATAATATGGTATCAAAGAAATGTGCCTGATAGGAGGAGCGACCTCACTTGACCCGGCGCGGTTCATTTTTTAGCCACATCAAGCTGACACAAGGGAGTAAAGGCTACGTAACTATCTCATATAGAATCGTTCGCCAAACCATCCAACTTCGTTCTGGAACCTCCACCACATACATAGTTGTTAAAGTGGTGTTTGGTATTGACAAAGAATATGACAATATCCGATACCGGTTTCTTTAACAACCAAACGCTTATTTCATACCGGATGATTATTTTAATTTTTCAAAACCGTTTTATAATTCATATCAAAATATCATATTCAATTCAAACCATATCATTTCGAAATCATATTCACTCAAATATGTCATTTCACTAGAAAATATCATTTCAAATTCTCCACTTAGGTTATAACATCATTTAATCATATTCCCATTTAAATTAAGGATTCAAATATAAACACTTCCACTTTACATAGTCTGAAATTTAGAAAATATTTTAGATAGCTATAAATAGTTTAGCATAGTTTAAAATAAAATTTTAAATAGTTAGAATACTCTGAAATAATTTAAAATAGATTAAATTAGTTAAATGGAATTAAAATAGTTTTAATAGATTTAAAATAGTTTAAATAGATTAAAATAGATTAATTAGATTTAAAATAGATTTAAATAGATTTAAAATAGATTAAATTTGATTAAAATGGATTAATTATTTTAAAATAGGTAAAAATAGATTAAATAGGTTTAAGCAGATTATAATAGAATAAATTAATTAAAAATAGATTAAAATAGTCTAAAATAGATTAAATGAGTTTAATAGTTAAATCTTAATAGTCGGGATTTTCAAAGTGATATATTTTTAATAGTTTAGATTAAAATAATAAATTTGAAATTAACATCAAATATAACTATTTCTTCCATTTCAACAAATTTGGACCATATCTAGATATTAAGTCAAAACCTAATTTCAAATCTTGAAATATCAATTTAAGCTATTCCAATTTCAATAAATTTCAAAGTTACAATTTCAAACTTTTCAATAACTCAATTTCGATAAACTTCGTTATACATCAAATTCAACTTTAGAATTTCAATTTAAATTCTTAAGCAATTCACTTAAAAAAATTCCAAAAATTTCAATTTAAATCTTTTAAACAATTCATTTAAAACAATTCAGTTTATATAAATCAAATTCTATTTCAAAATATCATTTGGCTAAATTCAAAGTTTAAGGATTTAAAATCATTTAATTTAACAATACGGTGTCCGTATATAGTTTTCTACCTTATTTCCAAGAGATATGGATATTTATCATTTCAGTTCGCAAATATTTTAAATTTTACAGGAATGTATTATGTCAACCTGCAATCCCAAATTTTACTTCAAATCAATGAAATCGCTCGAGTCATCATTTCAACCTATAACGATTTCTCCCTAGCCTATCAAATCGTTCCGGTATGTATCATTTCAACCCATAAGGACTTACAGTGTTATAACAATATAAAGATATAACATCTAATCATCCAATATCAACAATCAACATCCATCACAATCACCATTCAAACCAATCAGTAAACAATAATAAGTGATTGATTATCAATAACGTGTATTACCTGGAAATTTAGAATTTAATATTAAATTAATGGCGATAATATTCAATAAAAGTCAAATTTAACTAGAATGACAATTATATATCAAACAACAGTAAATCAAGTTCTAATTACATCATACATTTGATTAAACTAACATAAGACAATTTAATAGTTATGAGTGGGTTAAAACACACCTTTGATTTCAGATCAATTTGAAATCCAAATAAAGGCCCAATATTCAATAGTCTTAGAATTTGTCCAAACAAGTCCCAAAATGTCTGAAATTTTGATACGATCCCAATGGAACAAACTACGCATGAATCCGAGTTCGTACGCAAAAGATATGTAAGTTAGAGAGATTGAATTGAAATTTAAATAAAATAAAATGAAAGAAAGAATTACCACCTAACAACAGCCACGTCACCATCGTTCAAAATCTAATCACACAGACAGACCCAATCGTTCGAAACTGGAGCTAACCATAAAAGCCACCACTGCCTGATCACGTTCGCCACCACTGCAGTCGATCGTGCCTGGCTAAACGAGTCGTCTCCTCCTCCCTTATCTCCCTTGACCATCCATGATCGACGACCCAGCCGATCGAACCCCAAAAAAATACACAGCCCCCGATAATTCTCAAAATCCTAATCGAATTTTACACGACAATCCAACCTTCGGATGACCAAACGAACTGCTCTGATGGATTCCGTGCGTCCCTCTCCATGTGATGGTGCCTTCGGTTCGACGATCCGTCATTGATCATCAACCACCAAACGGATGGCTGAGACAGTTTTGGCCAATTTCGGACAACCCAAAACTAGATTGCAAAAATGAACAACAGATTTGAGTTACGCTCATTGAGAGCTTTCCAACGATATATAGTATGATAAGGTTTGGAGAGGTTGAATTTTTGAAAATGATTTTGATTTGTATTTCGATTTGGGAATTAAGTTTTCAACCATTGAGAAGAAAGAAACGACAAAAATTTCAGTATGTACAGTAATGAGAAATAAAAGGCTGCTAGGGTTAGACCAAAACTATTTATATGAACAAAACTCAATAAGAAAAATGAACACGTATTGAATTAGTCCGAACGACAATAACGACTCGAAAAGCCCTTTTCGCTTCCAAAACGAAAGTGGGTCATCCAGTATATCAAAATAGGTGTTTTTTATATTTTTAAATCCAATGGAATAGGTTTCAAGTCCTAATTCCATCGTATGAAGAAGTTAGCTTTTAAAATCAGCCTATTTCAATTGAATTCAATTAAATTGATTTCTACCGTTTCGAGTCCATACGATCAAACGACTAGTCCGATCGCTACGAAACTTGAAATCCTGCAATAATTCACCATTAGGAATCCCATAAAACTAGTTTCGTCCAATCCGAGACAGTGGCCAAAATAGTTCACGTTAATTAAATAAATTATTATTAAATTAATTAAATCACCTTTTTCAACTCAAGTTTTATAATTATCAAATTCTATAATTTTTTATTACTAAGTAATTTATAACCTTTTAAAAAAAAATTCCATGTCAACCAATGTTGAATATTGCACTAATGACGGTTTTAGATATCAATAGCAATAAATCTTATTGATTATTAATTTAAATTCCAATAAATCCATTTATTTGATTTTTCATCTTATTATTCAACAACTGTCATCTTATGGATATAATTAACATTGGTTTATATCTTATTAAACTAATATTCTACAATTAAATTAACTCATATTAATGTAATATTTAATTACATTTAATTGTAGTTGATTTCCAATTTAACTTACAGATTGAATAAATAGGTAAAAATAACAATCGTTACCTTTTACTTAATTTAATTACATTTATAAGTTTATTATCTATAGACAAATGTTATAACTACTTACATAACACCGATTATTATCCAATTTCACCAATTAATACAACATTTAGTTTATTTCTTTATTTGCAATTTATAACCAAATTTTATGTTTATAAGCATTTCAATTAATTGAAATTTCATTAAAATAATTATCAATTGACTTAAATTAACATTATTATAAATCACAAATTCTTATTTCTTCCAATATTAAATTACGAAATCCTATTAAATTCAGTATTTTAATTATCGAAAAATTATGGGTCGTTACAATTTGCAAAAAGGGATTTGTTTTTGGATTTTAAAATGGAATTATTTTAATATCAAGTTTTCTTTACTATCAACAAGGTATGGAAATAGAAATCCAAAGCTAAAATAACCTTTCCTTTGTTATTCTTTAGTTTTATATATTGTCACCATTATTCAATGGTAAAATTCATATTTACTAAAATGTCGACCCTCCATACACTAAGCATGTAGCAATTGAAAATTAGAATTTTCTCATTTTTCATTAAAAACCCTTTTATTTTCCAATCAAACTTGCAAACTAATTTGAAAATTACATTGTTTAAAAGCATTCAAACATAGATTTTAACCATAATTTGAACATAATTTTTCAACAAGTTATCATTTTAAGTTTTAAAATAAATCAGGCCATATCTTAATGTAATTGGGATTCAATCAATGAGTTAATACATATGATTCTACCAAGAATTTGCTGGTTAGCCCTTTATTTTCTTATATATTTTTTATTAGAAAACAACAAACAAATCACAAGTATAATTAATAATTTTAGTTTTAAGACATAGGGATGGTGACTTATGGTTTCGCAACAATCTTTCCCTGTTCTTTGCTCGCCTAAATTTATGTTTTTAAAAATTATAAAGTTATTGGGATTAAAGCATCCTTTATTTCTAGTTATTAATTTAATTTCCTAATTTATTTTAAAAACTTCCATCCTTAATTAAATTCATTATTAAGTGTCCTTATGGGATTTTCTTATTTACAATGTTTCCCTATTTATAGAGAAGTCAAAGATCATTTAGATCATTTAGAAAATCAATGCGGTGATAAAATCATATCGTATGATTTTTTTTTAATATCCGAAAAGAGACAACTAGCGATTACAACCAAAATATCTTATAAGAGACAATTGTTGAATGTTGTCATTCGACATCAACTGGTATTGTTGATGTTTTGCCAATCAGTTCTTATTTAATTAAGATAGACATTTCTAGTATATGATTCTACTATAACCCACATGTCTTAACTTACTTCCTTGGCTTCTAATAAATAAGATACATCTGTTACTTTAATTATCACGCTTGATTGTGAGATATATTATGCATTTCCATACTTAAGTGGGTAAAAAATATAAATTATGCGCATTTTGAATAACTCATCGAAAAATTGGCTTGGTGGAATAACTTTCCTACCACCCATCTTGTGTAATGACCAGGTAAGTTTATCGATTTTTATAACGTAATTAACTCAATTTTTCTTGAAAATAAACAATTAAATGCAGCAATGAAAATTTGATATTTAGAATACGTCTATTTAAATGTAGCAAATGTCAGATTTTCATCAGAGAATATGGAAGTTCATTTTTTTGTGTAATTTTATTTAAATTTAAATCAGTAAATATTTGATAGAAATAAAAAAAAATTCGAAACCTAAATATTTTATATAATAAAAATGTAAATCATACTCTGAGTGAGACGTCATATTTCGTTTCGCCAAATTTGGACTACTGTAGCTCCGTTTATCTTATTTTCGACGTTTCAGCAGCATTTTTGGCAACAAATATCGATTTTTGATAGGATGATCGTATCGTTGATATTTGTGTACCATTATGTTTTTCACGTTATACTAATCTCCGCAGTATATTCAGTTGGGTGTTTCGATGTCCGGTGGGTGGCAAAATCTGCGCAACGACTAACCGTATCGATACCCGATTTAAGCCTTTTAATGTTTTGCATCCTTTCAATTGTTCAGACGTGAATAATGAATGGTTATAACATTTTATAATTCTCAGAAATTAATAACTGACTTTTTCTTTTCCCTAGTTTCAATATAATTTCAGTTCATTTTCTTCTCATCTGACTGTTCTTTTTTTGATAAAGAAACAACATATAATTTCTATAAAATACAAGATGATCATTTTCCTGAAACGACCTTATCTTCTTCCCTCCCCTACTCGATCAGTACCTAAGGCCTCGTCTCCTTCATCCCTACGCACATCACCACCACTGAACATCTTCCCATACTGCCACCTCCATGTGAACAGTAACCGAGATCCACCCCACCACTTCCATCCGCCCGAACCCAATCAACAAACAGACAACCCTCCCATGAAAGCAGCATAACCAATCAAACCCAGGACCGGTCCTATGAGTTTTAGTACCTAAATCCAAAAGTGAAAATAAGGCCCCTATACAGAAACTGATATTATGCCCATTAATTAAATCATTAAAAATTTATATTGTTCATAAACAATGAGAAGAGAAAAAAAGAAAATAACTTTATCCATGATAATAATTCAAGTTGTACACCAAAATTAATATCAACTATCGATGAACATTTTTCTATCCTTATGACTTGCAAAATTACTTATAATATTATTATATTCAAGTTCATTGACCATATCTTGTTCAATCGACAAAAGTGCCAAACCGTTTAATCTTTCTTGTGACATAGTGGTGCGAAGATAAGACTTTATCAACTTTAGCTTTGAAAAACTTCTTTCGGCTGAGGCAACTGTAACTGGTATAGTCAAAATTATTCGATATGCTATCCAAGCATTAGAAAAATTTAACTCTATCGAACAAGAATTTATGAAATTCAGCAGCTCAATTGCTTTTGTTTTTTCCTTTGGCAAGATAACTTTCAATACTTTTAACTCTGAAAATAACTCTCTTCCGTCAATATCAGAGTGCAAATCATGTGTCAAATATTCTTCAAGTTTTAAACAATGACTTTTCAGTTTCTCATCATCTACGGAAGTGAATTTTTTTAAATCAAATAAGAAGCCAAACTTATCATCATATTCTTTGAATTGCTCAAATCGAGTCAGTAACGAAACACGTGCTTTATCCACAATTTGCAAAAAGTAATTGATTCAAAATGATTCTTCTGATGTTTGCATCGGTTCTTCAACATTCGCATCTTCATCAAACTGTTTCTCTCTATGAATAATTCTTTTTTGAGGAAAAATGGGTTCAATATCCAACATATGAGCTATCTCTTTAGCATCGGCCATTGTAGAATTAAATCCCGTGTTTCTAAAATCTTCAAAAAAATCAATAAGCTCTTGCAATCTAGCGATAGCAACATCAATTTGCATATCTTCAGTTTGAAGAATCTTGCTAACAGTGTTTACATTTTTCAACATTTCATACCAAATGCACAATCGGAATAAGAATTCAAAATTTTCAATCTCATTTGTTACAAGACTTCTAGCTTCACTCTTCGCCATAGAATCCTTGGTGCTATTTGACAAGGAAATTAGAGCATCTCTTATCTCCACGCTTTGATATCTTATATATTTTACTGCTTCAATGTGACTTTCCCAACGTGTGTCTGATAATGGTTTAACAGTACAACCTGACATATGATTTTTAAAAACTTGCCATCTCTGTGTGGATGAAGAAAATACATTAAATATCCGTTGGATCACCCAAAATTTTTTTAATGCTTTAGGACACGATTTAGCCATATCACACAGCACTAGATTATGACTATGACAACCACAAGGTGTGTAGAAAGCTCTTGGATTAATTTCTAATAGTCTTTGTTGCACCCCTTGGTGTTTTCCTTTCATATTTGATCCATTATCATAACCTCGTCCTCTAATATCATAAATATCAAGCTTAATATCCTCTAATACTTCTTTAAGCTTGTTAAAAATTCCAAGTCCAGTAGTATCATCCACCTTTAGAAATTCAATAAAAAACTCTTCCACCTTTACGGGATTAGTTGAAACATTAACACATCTTATTACAAGAGACATCTGTTCAACACGACTAATATCTGGAGTGTAGTCTAATATAACTGAAAAATACTTGGCCTTTTTTATTTTTATAAGAATTTTATTTTTAATTTCATTCGCCAATGTGAGTATAAACTCATTTTGAATTTTGTGTCCAAGGTAATGTATATGAATTTCTTTTTGTTCAACCCGTCAAACATGTTCCTGCATTACTGGATCAAATTCTGCTATCATTTCAATTAATTTACAAAAAAGACCATTATTTTGTTCATAAAGCCTTTCGTTCGTTCCATGAAATGCTAAATTATTGGAAGCAAGTGTTTTCACAACAGCAATTATTCTTATCAACACTTTCTTCCAACGTTCTTTTTCATTCTGTATTTGATCTATCACACTTTGATCTATAGTAGCTTTGACTTTCAATCTTGTTTCCAACTCAATCCAACTGCTCATATTCAGAAGTTGATCTTTACTACTTTCATGTTGTTTCATCTTAGTACTAAGGTTTGCGCCAATCATTAATTCCTTCATTAGCAAGATGACTAGCCGTTGTTTGATTTGTGAATAATTTGCAACAGAAACAAAATACTTTATCAAGTGAATTTGAATATACCAACCATTTTCTGTCTTGTTTATCCCCGTTAGGCAAATGTCTGACATATAATGTGGAAGAAAAATGTCTATTAATAGCATCTTTTGGAAAATCAGAGTCACTATCTTTTAGTACTTTAAAAGGACCTCTTTCAACTAGCAAGTCTCTCATTTTTTGATCAATTTTTTTCCATGTACCGGGATCATTTGATACTAAACTAACATTCTCCACATGTGATGATGAATCAATATTTGCTTCCTCCTTGCTCATATTTTCATTGTCACGTTCGTTCATTAGAATATCATCATCAACATTATCATCATTCTCATCAATAAGGGGAACAATATCCATATTCAAACTCGAACTTTCTACTGGACTACTTTTGATGAAAAATTTATTAAGAGCACCTTTCTGCGAATTAGTGAGTTCCTCTAGCCTTCTTTTTCTAGCCCTTTTGGCGTGTCCAGATTCTTGTTTACGCATTTCTAAACACTATAAAAGTTCAAATAAATAGTTGTTATACAATTGATTTCAGTAATTGAATTTTGATTTTACATTTTATTGTAATTGAACACGACAATACAATTCAATTGAATATGACAATACAAATGACCGATTTAAGCCTTAGAATCATAGAAATATTATGATATCCAACACCTATTTTATTTCTCATCATTTCAGCTTCAAGACCATACTGTAAATTCAATTAAGAAATTAAACTGAATTAAATTTGTACTATAAATTATCAAATTGAATTATTGAATTATCAAATTAAATTGAATTATCAAATTGAATTATGGTACTGTAAATTAAATTGAATTTGTATTGTAAATTATTAAATTGTAAAATGGTACCTTTTCTTTCTGAAGCTTTAAAATTGCAAATCTAAGAAGCTTTGAAATTGCAAATCCAGGCAATTATGAATTATCCCCACACACAGCAGTAAGCGGCGAGCCAGTGATGACTGATGAGTTGTATCATGCAGAGCCAGAATTATGGTTCCAATTCAGAAAAAACTGCAAGGTTTATGCAAATGGCTTCCAAGTAAGGTCCAGATTTTTGGTAAGGAACAACTAAATTTGGAGTACATAAAACCAAATTGGTTCCAGGTTTGTGCAAAATGGTTTGTGCAAAATGGCTTCCATACAGCACCTTAAAATCATGTAAAGTTTGATAGGCTTTCAGGAAAATGTTGTCAATATGGAAACATACAAGTTATTGCATTTCACTTGAGATACAATCATACAAGCCACATATTACATGAATAAAAAATAAGGGATTCACAGATATTACCTGCTTAGGTAGGAGACTGCAATCAGAATTGAGGTTACTATGTGAATGATGACAAATCGCGATTGAGAGATCCATTGGAGTTGCCGTGGTGCCGCTGGAGACTGGAGCCGCCACTTCGCCTAGCCCTAGCTTTGAATCGCGAGGAGATGCGAGGAGCCCTAGTTTTGGAGCCGATCGACGACGACGAGGAGATGCGATTCGACGAAATCGCAGCTGAGAGGTCTGCGTTTTTTTTCCCTGTATGATCAGTAAATTACTTTGTGCCACAACCCTCTGCCCATCAGCCACCTTCGCACACCCAGAAATCCATCACCGCCTGCCCTGCTTTCCACCTCCACGATCGTACCTCCGACCGTTTCGAGCACCGCCAACCCTCCAATTACCGCCCACAACATATTCGCATCAACCTGTCCCCTCGACCTGCCTTTTCCCACCGCTGAGCCTACCTTGCATCCCTGACCTTCCAACTGTCGCAGGCCACTTAGCTGCCGTCACCAGATGAGCAAACAGCTTGCCACCTCACCTCTAAGTGCAATAACCCACATCGACCGTTCTCTTCCCTTATCCCTACTTATTCTTGCATTTTAGGTAATCTAATATATATAAAGTTTATATATTTATATAATATTACAGTTCACATGAGTAAAGATTATAATATATTTCATTATTCGCGTGTACACATTGCTCAGATGTCGTGTCATCCAATTTTTCCTGCTTTTCTTCCTATAGCCGAGGCCACGTGTGCAGCTCCACCCTCGTGAACAACTTCGACTCCCCTTCTTTAAAAATGGAATATATATTTGCTGTGAATTGATGTTGCTTGCCCAGATCAGCCTTGTCTCCTCTTTTATATATGATTTTTTTTATACATAAGTTTATTTATGTATTGATTTTTAAGTATTGAAAAAATAATAAATGAAAATGATACATAGATTATGATTTATGTATATATATCTTTGTTTTAATAAGTATCGATTTTAAAATATATAATATGAAGATTTTATATTTATTTTTATATGTGTCTCAATAATATATATATGTATATTTTGATAAATATTTTAAATTGAATATGCGTTTAAGTCTATTTTTTAGCTATAAGGAATTTTTGAAAGGAAATAGATATATTTTAAGCTATAGTGATTTTGAAATATATAAATATATAGATTTTATTTTTACATGTAATTTTAAGAGAAAAAATATATATAATATAATGATATTTGATTTTAATATGTGTTTTTAATTGAATATTAATTTTAGAAAAGTAATAATAATATGATCAAGCTAGTTCGATTTTTGAATTCATCGATTCATCTCCGTCGTGCTTTGCTTTGGAATTTGCCCTAGATTTGTCATATCTTGTTCCTGTTATTTATCTAGCCTCGAAAGGCGAGTGACCACTCACGATTAACATTCTTATATTAGTAAATTGAATACACAAGAGTTGATGATTGAAATATGCTGTTAAATTTGAATTGTTAAGCTATTTAATTATTAAATATGATATGCCATTATCTGCCAATTTTACCTATGACATATAACATAATAACATATTGTATATATATTATATTTAAATTTGTTACTGATGATATATGCTTGTTGTTGATATGTTATATTATTATCATATTCGTTCTTACTCTATAAGTTCCCTGTTAGTTTAGAAATTCTCTAAGGATTAAAATGATACATACTCGAACAATCTTATAGATTAGGGAAAAATCGTTATGGGTTGAAATGATAAACCCAAGCGATTTTTATTTAAATTTTGGGATTTGCAGGTTAACTGATATATACCTGTAAATTTAAATTGCGGGTAAAATGACAAATATCTGTATCACTTGACCATGTGATAGAAAATATTATACGGACACCGTCGGTCTTTTTTGAAAATGGTTTCCAAAGTTTGAAAGAAAAATATGGATTTTAATAAATATTTATTTTTAAATATAATATAAAGATATTTTATTTTGATTTTTAGTTTATATGTTTGGAAATTTTAAATTTATAAGTTAGTTTTGAAAATATATATTTAGATTTTACTTATAATTTTATTATTTTTAAATATATAAAATAAGATTTTATACAATATATTTAGAAAAAGATAAGATTTCATTTAATAATAATTTATATAAAAAAATTAATAAAAATATATTTTAATTAATATGTATTACTTTCTTTTTATATTTATTTACAATTTATATTACTATTTTAAAATAAATTTTGTAATAACTTAAGTATAAAGATAGGAAAGATAAGTTAAAGTGGACTTGAAATTTCATTTGTTTAAGAATCGAATTTAAATAAGAATTGATTTGAACTTGTTGATTTTGAGATTTAAAGATAAGATTTTATAACTTAATAATTTGATTTTGATTAAAGTTGATTAAATGAATATTTTCAAATTTAATTGAAACTGGAATTGAATATTTAATTTTGATGTAATTTTCAATTTGAGAATTTACTTAAATGTTTACAAAAGGTGATTAAGTGAATATTTTCAAAGTTGAATAAAATTGAAGTAATATATTTAATTTTTGATTTTGATTTAATTTTGTAATTTGAGATTTATTTAAAGGTTACTAAAAATGATTAAGTGGATATTTTTATAATTTAAATAAAATTAAAATTGAATTTTGAAATATAAATGGAATTTATCAAATTGCACTATTGTAAATTTTTTGAATATTTAAACTTTGAAACCTATTGAATTGGAAGTAGGCAAAAATTTTAGTTCAAACCTGGATTTGAAATCAAGATAAATTTAAAACGTTTTAACGAGAATTTGAAATTGTTGAACTGAGATTGATTTAAGTTGAAAGTTGAACTAAAGTTGATTTGAATTGAGTTGTGAAATTGGATGAAACAATTCTAATTTCAAATTATTATCGGTATAAACTATTTTAATCTATAAACTATTTGAATATATAAACTATTTAGTGGTTATGATTTTTGAAAATGAATATGATTTAAAGTGATATTATTTTGAAAATGAATATGATTTAAAGTGATATTATTTCAAAAATGAATATGATTTAAAGTGATGTGATTTCGGAAGTAAATATGATTTCGAAAGCGATATGATTTTTGAAAATAATATAATATTTTGAGATAATGCATGAACTATTTACAATGATTATAAAATCGATTTTATAGATGACCACAGTGTGAAATAAGCGTTTTGTTGTCAAAAAGACCAAGATTAGATATTGTCATACTCTTTGCCAATTCCAAAAACCATTTTAACAACCGTGTTCATGGTGGAGATTCCAGAACGAAGTAGGATGGTTTTCCGACAATTCTATATAAGGTATTAACGAAGACCCGACTCCCGCGAGTCGGCTTAGATGTGACTAAAACAGGAACCATGCCATGCCTAGTATGGTCATTCCTCCTATCGGGAACATTTCTTCGATACCATTCTATTACTTTATGATTTTATTGGGTGCACCTTTGATGTAGGAGTGTGTCTCGAGGTGGGCGATAGTAGCTGCTATGCGTTACCACCAGTCCGGATTCGCAAAATGGTAGAATCCTACCTTGGCATTGCCTCGCATGCCGTCTTCACATGCCTTATCATGCCTTCTACGAGTTTGTCTTATACCGTACCTATGGATTGCCCTCTAGGTAAATCACCGGTTTGGTGGAACTTACGTTATTGTATGCATTATGGGAATATATAAAATTTGTTAAGGGGGATATGGATAACGCCTTAATGCTATTTTAATACTTTACTTTACTGATAGACATATTATAATAGCCTATATTACTACATAGTAGATAGTTCCACGGATTCTTAGAGGATGGAAATCTCAAACATCCTTTAAGTTATATTGTATTTCACTTGGACATTTCTTGAGTTGATTTACTAGTATAAGAATGTTAATCCTGAGTTTAGTGTTTTGTATTTTACTTTATGCTCGGGTTAGACTGAGTGCCACAACAATTGAGACTCAGCTTTGGAGCTTGGAGCTTTGCTTGAAGATCTGTCTTTATCTATCCTGCTTTCAGTTTATTCCAGTTGTTGATGTTCAGACTTGACATTTGTTTCTGTACTAGAGACTACTCTGTAGTTGAGATTTCTGTTGTATTTTATGTCAAGCTCTGTTGTTTGTACAGTAGCTTCATGAACTACTATTTATCTATTCCGCTGCTTACTGTTGTATTACTCTGAGTCTGTGATTCTGTAATTGATTTATTTACTGTATATGCTAAGTTTTGCCAAATATAAATTAACAATCTGTAACGACCCGCAATTTCGAGAAACGCTGTGCAGGGCAAAGGAACCGCCAAAGAATAACCTGGAGCAGAAAAAGGGAAGCAAAAGCAAGATGACAGATACGATGGTCTAGACAAACGGAAGAAATTCCAAGATCCCAGATTCAGACAATACACATACTTGACGGCAAGCCTGGAACGGATTTACACGGAGACTCGGGGCAACTCCCCTATCGAAAACCACCCAGGAGAGATCCCACAGAGTGGGAACGTAGGAGTGGGAAGTATTCCCTATTCCCTATGAGTTAGAAGGGCATACTACCAATGAGTGCCGCCATTTGAAGGATGAGGTGGAAGAGCATGCCAGAAGTGGTATATTACCATAGATTCCTTAGGTTTGATTTTAAAATAAACAGTTATTCCACTTACACATGTACGGGACCCGGAGCGATCCCCAGGCATGCTCTGAGATGGTAATAGACTGCTCTGCCCACAGAGGCAATGTCTAGTTTTTCCTGATGTTTGAGATTGAACATCTAGGGTTTGAATTTAATAAATGAACTTGAATTTCTCGAAATAAACCTTTGACCGGAGAGTTAAAGGATGAATATTGAAAACCAGCTTAAAAATGATCGCTTTATGACCCTACCCGAAGAGGCGGGGTCTAGAGCGCATGTAGTGAGTTGCTTCGCCGAAGAGCGACTGGATCGACTCAATTAACGTCGTTCCCCATTCACCGGGGAGTGATTGGATCGGGGTTCGATAAGTTCCCGAAGTGGCTATGATTGGCCTAGGATTTAGGCCTTGACATCACTTAATGTTTAGAGACACTGAACAAGAGTGCAGGGGGTGTTGCCGCTTCGCCAGAGAGCGACAGGATTGGCTCACTCGACGCTGTTTCCCCTTCACCGAAGAGTGACAGAATGTGATCCAGCAAGAGCTCGAAGAGGCTATGATCGGTCTAGAAAGACCAAGACATCCCTATATGCCCTCGCTGGGGCCAGAGTGCAAGGGATAGAAAGCAACGCCGGAGCGCAACAGGATCTTTTTATTCGATCGTTGGGTCTGGAATGGACTTAGCAAGGGTCCGGAGTGACCATCGATGGTCCGGAGAGGCTGTAGACTTTGATTACCGATCTCCGCAACTTGAAATGGATATTGATTCGGCTTCGAACAGCCATTAACTTGATTGATGATACTATGGCTATGAATAAAACGTGAATTCACGGCATTTGATTTGAAGCTATTCAAAACACACCTTTTACCAAAAGGTATGTTTTGGAGGGCATAGTGTTATCTCACCTTTTAGCAAGGTCGAGATGTCCAAAAATTAACTGAAAATCAATGATTACTAGTCACAAATATCGATTATACATCACAGATTCACTATGGATATCGATGAATTTCATCCGAGTCCGGATTTAGCTACAATTGACGAGACATGACAAGCAAAGCCATGAAAGATGACATTTCAAATTTCAGATCAATTGGAGTCCTTATGATTGAGATACGGTCAATACAAGTTGAAGAAAGCACGCTGTTCGTATCCATCAGAGAGCCATGATATCGATCTGTTCGAATCGATCGATTTCGTATCGATCAAAGTGACTTCGCTGCGCATCCATCGATTTCGTATCGATCAGAGTGAAACCCTACTCGTATCCACCATTTTCTCGTATGTTCGAATTGATGCAGGAAGTCCTGTTCATATCCATGTGTTCGAATCGATCCAAAGAGTCATTACATCGGTTTTATTCGCATCGGTCCTGTTCACGCTCCTAATTACACTGTTCGTGTCGATCTAATGGGAGACTTGTTCGCATCAATCAAACATTTGCTGTTCCTATCGATCCCCAGGAACCCTTAGTTCGTATCAATCAGTGTTAATGATAGTTGATAGATACAAACAATTTCAAGGTCGATCGATATGAACATTGCATCATTCCCTATAAGTGATCGATGTGAATAGCGTCATGATAGCCGATGCGAACACGATGAATTCCCTCGATATGAACAAGAAGACTGCATCAATCAATACGAGCGTGGCAATGTCTTCGATACGAATAAGGCGAAAGCTTCGGGACGACTCGATCAGTTCTGCGCAAAAAGTGGATCGATCCAAGAATCTTGATCCATGTCAACTTTCCTACACGTGTTCGAGATCGAGTCAAACAAATCGATACAAACATGAGCGACACAAAGGATCTATTCGAAAGCGACATCATTCATGAGAACACAATCTTGCATCGATCATATCTCATAATCCACAGTCCAAATGCTATGAAATTTTCACAGGAGCTTACATACAAGCTAAAGAATGTTAGTACCAAGTTTCAACTCCATTGGACAAAATCTTGATCGATATGAATTACGTTCGTATCGATCACTAATCGAGTCGAAACTACATGGGATCGATCGCGTGGGCCAACTCACGCGCCAGAAGAAGTCTCTCGAAGTTTGGGCCAGGTATTTGCATGGAGCGCCTATAAATTGCCGCTAGAGCCTACAGAAAAGGGAGTTTTGAATCCTGCGATGTCCAGACTCTGCCAAAATCTCGATTGCACTCAAACTTTGCTATTGTACTTGAATATAACTGCTGTAATTCACTGTAACCAGCAAAACATCAATAAAATATTATCATTCGAAGTGGACGTAGGCCGGAGATAGCCAAACTACTATAAACCTTGTGTTTCTCTTCGTTATTTTCCAATTATTTCGTATGGATTTGAGATTTGAGTTAGAATATTACTGATCTATATTCATACACTGGTGCTTTCATGATATTCGGGGTTTGTGACCAATTTTGGCGCAAACAGCTACTACCGCCCACCTTGTGATACACTTCTAAATCAAAGGTGCACCCAATCAAATCACAAAAGCAATATAATGGTATCGAAGAAATGTGTTCGATCAGAGGAATGACCTCACTTGGCCCGACATGGGTCCTGTTTTAGCCGCATCAAGCTGACTCACGGGAGTCAGGGCTATGTAAATACCATGCAAAATCTTCGCCAAACCATCCTACTTCATTCTGGAATCTCCACCACATACACAGTTGTTAAAGTGGTTTTCGGTATTGGCAGAGAGTATGACAATATCCGATCCCAGTCTCTTTAACAACCAAACGCTCATTTCACACCGTGGTCATTTCAATTCAAATAGTTCATACTCCATATCAAAATATCATATTTATTTCAAAACCGTATAATTTCGATATCATTACTCACTTTAAATAATATTCGTTTTCAAAGTTTATACAATTTAAATAACAACACTTATGAAAGTCATAACACTTTGAAATCGAACACTTTTTGAAATCTTAACACCTTCAAATCATAACACTTTTGAAATTCATAACACTTCCAACCTTTATTACGAAAGTTATAAAAATCTATTTAAAATATTAGTATAAATTTAAACAATTACTTAAACATATTATAAACCAATTAAATCAAATTTATTAAAATAAATCTTATTATTAAATTTATTTTGTATTAGATCTTATTATATATATATTTTTTAATATCAAAATTATGAGAAAAATCTTAAAAAAATATATATTTCAAAACTAACTTATAAATTTGATATTTTCAAAAACATATAATTTTAAAAATCTAAAATTTAGACATATATAAAAATAACATTTGTATATATTACATTTTCAAAATCAATATTTATTAAAAACCATATATTTCCTTTCAAAACTTTTGAAATCATTTTTCGAAATATAGATGAATCGTGTTCGTATTAAATTTTCTATCCTATGGTCAAGTGATACGGATATTTATCATTTCACTCTGCAATTTAAATATATATGGGTATATATCATTTCAACCTGCAATCCCAAAATTTAAAATCAATGAAAATCGCTTAGGTTTATCATTTCAACCCATAACGATTTTCCCCTATTCTATAAAATCATTCGGGTATGTATCATTTTAACCATAGAAAATTCTAGACTAATAGGGAACTTGCAGAGTGAGAACAAATATGATAGTAACATAATATATCAACAACATGCATATATCATCGGTGATAAATAAAATAAAATATGCACATCAGGATATGGTGTCATATGTCACAAGTGAACAATTGCAGATAATGGCATATCATATTTAACCATTAAATAATTTGCAATTCAAATTTAATAGCATATTTCAATTATCGTTCAAGTGAAATAAAATTTACTAACTATAAGAATGTTAATCGTGAGTGATTGCTCACCTTTCGAGGCTTGAGAGTGACAATGAAATGGGTTACGGATCCAAGCACAAATTTCGAAGCAAAGCACAATAGACACGACATCGACGACCAGTTGAACATGATGGACATGAATTTAACGAACTAGAATATATATACATTTGTATGAAATATGCATATATAACTATATAAATTATATATAAAAATTAGTATTTAATTTAAAACACTTATAAAATAGAGAATCCTATCGTTATAAACATATCTAAATAAGGTAGCCACTGCGTAAAATAAATTTGAAGACATACATATATGAATTTACTTTGTTATTATTTTTATTATTAATTATAAACACATATATATAAAACCAGGAATCAACAGGTACTGTATTCCATAATATATATAACACAAATACTATAACACAAATAGTATAACACAAATAGTATAACATACTAAATACTCTTTGTATATTCTGATATAATATATACTATAACCTATACATCTTCTTTTACAACACGATGTATAATGTAAACATAAATATATAATATATACCTGTATATATATTTAACTAATATATACATACCTATTATATTTTAAAATCGATAACAAAACTTACTAACACAATATATGTATGTATATATATATATATGTATATTATGTTACACAAATCATTTTAAAACATATCTATTTTAACACCAAAACACGAATATATATATATATTACATTTTAAACAATAAAAATCAACATTACTAAAACCAATATTCCTTTAATTGTATATGTATAGTATAAATATACAAACACCCTGTCATATACACTCGTATAAATTATATATATAATTAATGTATGAAATAAATTTTGTTACTTATATATATATATATATATATATATATATATATATATATATATATATATATAAACTACCACATATATAACTTGTATACGCATATATATATATAAATTGCCAAAAATATATAACTTCTTTCATCATATAATATGTAGCAACACTTATATACAGTCGCATATATAAAATATATATTCTTTTCTTCCATAAACTAATATACATAATATAATGTATACCTTATTTAGTGCAACCGAAGGCCATCAGGTGGTTAGGTGATCGGTAGGGAGGAAGGGAAGGCAAGGAGAAGTTGATGATGGAATGCTTGGTTGTGCTACTCGCGTGGGCTGGGAAGGGAAGGAGGCTGAGGTGGGGTCATGTGAGGTGCAGATGGTTTCTCGGTGGAGGTTTTGGGCGAAGGGGTAGGGTGGACATTGCCGGAGGTGGTTGGGTCATGCTCGACTGTGCTGCGTGGGTTTGCGTGGAGGGGGACGAAGCAAGGATAGTTGAGGAAGATGAAAGGGGAGAGAGTATGCTGGCCTTAGGAAGATCAGGCATCAAAAAATAAATAGAATGGAAGAAGAAGGTTACAGAAAAAATATAAATATGTACGATCAAATATTTCATTATACGTAATCTCCAGCAAGAACAGAATGCAAAGGGTAAACAAATCAACAAAAACAAATGAATGTAGGGAACAGTGAAAGTCACAACACAAGAATCCAGAAATTATTAACAGTTAGAGGCTATTCAAATCCGATGGACAAATGAAAGGACAAAAGAAAGTCAAAAGGCTCAAAATACGGAACCGATACGGCAATCGTTCCGTAGATTTCGCTGTCTTCCGGACTCTAAAACACACAAACGAATATACTGTGGAGATCAGCACGATGAGATGGTCAAAATGGTACACAGATATCAGCTATACGACCACCCTATCAAAAGTCGATATCTTGCTGCTAAAATGCAGCAATTTCTCCGAAAATAAGATAAACGGGGCTAGAGAAGTCTAAATTTTAAGAAACGAAAGATGACGTCTGACTCAGAAAATAGTTTACATTTTTATTATATAAAAATATTTAGATTTCGGAAACATTTCAATTTCAAAAAATTAACCGATTATAAATTGAAATTGAAAATTACACAACAGAATTTACTTTCATATTTTTCAATGAAAATTTACCATTTGCTATATTTATATAGACGCATTCCAAATACTGAATTATTATTTTTAAATTTTATTGTTTAAAATATCACAAAAATTCAATCAATTACGTTAATAAAACCGTTAAAATTTACGGGTCGTTACACAATCTGTTGTTTTGAGCAATTCAAGTCTGACATGAGTGGATGATTGTCAATTTGAATGGTTTGAAATGCGAGGTTGTTACAGTTGGTATCAGAGCTCTAGTGTAGGTAAAACTTAGCCTATGGAGTAAAAAATAATTAAAGAATCATCTTCACTCGAGCTTGAAATTCTTCATCCTGGATTGGGATTTCTTTCAAATTTTGGAACTTCCCTTTTGTTCTGAAACCCATTCTTGTCCTTCCCTATTCAAGTTCTTCCTATTTCTGGAGCACTCCATAGCTTAACTTAGGTTGATCTCTGTAATGAATTTTGAGAACATCTTGCCACCTCAATTGGTAATTTCATCCTAGTGCAGCAGTAACGCCAATCTTATTCTGATTTGAAAGGGGAGACTCCTTCACAACAAGCGTCGACTAACCTGAAATTTCCATGTCCTCGGTTTTGATGCGGTTATCTCTTAAAAAGCCCAGACCATTTCTCTTATAGACGATCCAGGTAATTCTCTTGTGATTGAATGTCGATTGCCTCAGAATGTTAGCAGGTAGTTTATCTTTTCGCTTGATGATCAACCTAGTAATCTTGACTTCCCCGATAGTTTGGGATTATCCTGATGTTTGGTGAAGCCACTCCTCTACCTCATGAGCGGAAAATTGAATTCTACATTGATCTTATTCCTGGAGCTTGATCTGTGTCCTTCCTCCGGGACAAATTTTTCTATGAATGGTTAGTCCAGCCCTTTGGATTAACCAATGCTTCTGCCTTGTTCATCAATCTCAGGAATCACGTTTTCCACGATGTTCTCAACAAGTTGTCCTGCTTTCCGTTGATGATATTCACGTCTTTTCTAAGTAAAGGTCACCCGCGATTTAATTAAGTCTATTCATCTTTCCTTGTCTGTAATTTAATTATCTTAACTTCTTTTGAATCTATCCTCTTTGTTAAAATTCACCTTGATTAGGGTTCCTCTAGCTTTGAATCTCCTTGTTTTAGAGTCCAATTGTGACGCGCCACCTCTATACTCACACTAACCAAGGACACTACTGAGCAATGTCATCAGTTAGTACGAAGAATAAGGATGTTGAGGAGCGACCATCTATGTAATTTCTTTGTGCGAGTATCGATATGTCAGATAGTATATCATGCGTTTCATTCAAGAGGAAATCCGACATACCGATACAAACTCAAAGCTACTATACAGTGGCTATGTGGTCTTCGGAAACAAATATAAAATAAGCATAACACAAATCAGTCACATATATTCATACCACATACCACGCAGGCAGAAACATATATAAATATAAGTGTACATCAAAGTAGTGGCCTTACAAGATCCACTACTTCACAAAAGAATATTTACAAGTGCTAGACAAAAGAATATGTATACATCAAGGAGTCTCTATCTTGAATGTATAAAAATAAAAACTACTAAGCTAAAGTAGTTAGCCAAAAGTCAGATGACGATCCCAGATAATAAGTCAAATGGAAGCACCTGAAACACCTCAGTCTGACTGGAGTATTATTTAAGAAGAAAAATAATAAATGGATCAGTCTAGCTATAAATATCATATAAAATGAGATAGGAAGGGATATAACAGAAATATATGATAACAATGAAAATTATACAATATCTTAAATCTTCTCAAAACACCAAAAAGGATTTCACATTCTTTAGCTTATTTACAAAACCCTAAATATTGACAAAACATATCAATACCAATCGCAAAAATTGGTGAAACACAAATTCCAGAAATCAATAATTAGAAATACACAAAATACAAAGGGGGAGGCCTTTCACAAACAGGAGCATGAAAACTCACCAACACGTGCGTCGCAAACGGGATGCTATCCTATGGGTCGCAAACCTATAGAGCCGGTGCAACGACGTAGTATAATGATATGCCCGAGGAACCTGAAACTCATATAATTCGGAATAACGATGTAGTACAATAGTGTGCCCGATGAATCGAACTCAAATAATTTGGAACAATGACATAGTACAACGGTATGCCCGATGAACCGAACTCCAAAAACCCATAGGTCGCTAGCCTATAAAAATAAGACGAAGCTCAACAGAACGGGGTACAGTCCCCTACGTGGACGAAGAGACATTGCATATCGCTAGTATAAACCATAAAATGATCATCATTGATCAATAAGAAGTGTGAATTACACTAAGCTAGTAAACAAATGAGTTTAGCTTCATGTCCCATAACCACTGGCTTAACTTAAATATTTATGAACAAATTGTAGATTTCCACTTGAAAATTGTCACAAGAGTTCAATCGAACAAGTCCAAGAATTAATCGACAAAGTAAAAGCAAGCGTTCCATGCCACTTGTTTTACTAAGTCGTTTAATTAGATTTCTTGTATGAATGAGGTAAAGGTTTGTATACACTAATAGATCAGAAAACGGTTTTAAAAACGAGCCTTGTATTAAAAGTAACGTTGAAATCATTTTTGTGAAAGAGTGAGTATTTACTACTAGTATAGAAATCTTTGTATTTTAAAGTAACAAATCACAGAATTGATTGTAAAAACAATCTATCGCAAAAATTAACATTCGACGACATGAATTAAAACCATAAAAACCAATATCAAATCCATCAAATGGATGCTCCAAAAATCCAGAGAAGAAGTCATCAAAGTCGATAAAAGTGATAACAACTAATCGAATCAACCAAAAATCGATAGAAATGGAAACCCACGTAAAATAGGCAAATTGGCTGAATTTAACAGCATCAGACGTCTGGTGGTTTACCTAGACGTTTGAGCTGAAAGACTGGAATTTTCTTCCAGATCGCCCAGACATCTAGGAAGTAAGCTCAGACGTCTGAGGTGTACATCTAGAATTTTTTATTCCGATGGTCCAGACGTCTGAGTGTTATACCAGACGTCTAAGCTGAAGCTCAGGCAAAAATCATCCTAGGCCAATGATGGCCAAATCATCACGGAGGCGATCGAATGAGCGACGATGGCTAGGGATTTATGCCAAGCGACCACCCAGCTCTATAGACTCATCGATACACTCTAAACAACACGTCCAAACATCCATAGTAGGATTTTTATAGATTTGACTTCAAAATACCATAAATTGGAAAATTCGCCAAACCAATTCAATTCAAAAGCAAATGGACATGAAATAGATGTTAGGGATTCATACCTAACAACTATCAAAGGTATAGACATAAATGTGAGTTCAAGAACTCACCTTTAAACCCAAAAACAACGAATGAGAAGCTTAAAAAAAAAGGAAAGATCAACCACTCTTCAACTTCCACTCTAGAAACTCCAATCTAAGATCGTAAGCAAATATTTTCTAAGTTAGGTTATAGGAAATTTCTGAAAATTGAAGAGGAATTGAGATGGAGAGATGAAGAGGGTGCTTACCTAAGCTTCACCTTGATTTATAACCTAGATTTGAATTTCCTAAGAGAATTAGGGCTTTGGAATTTCTAATCTCTTTTCTTTTCCCCCATTTTTCTTTAGGGCTTGAGTGTTAGGAAATTATGGAATGAATGAATGAAGAGTGGAGGAGTTAGCGTATTTGATAGAGGAATTGGGTTACCTTGTTGGGTTAGTGGGCTGAAACCCAAACCCAAAGCCTAATTAAAAAAAATATAAAAATTCTAATCAACTTCAAACATATCGATGTTTATACTTAGAAAGGTCGTAAACACCGTTTTGAACTCAATGGAAGTGATCCCATATCCGGAATCGACTGTTCACAGAAAGTCACATTTCGGACTTCAAATTCAACTAACGATGCTATATTTAAATAAAACATTTAAAACTATATTACAGACTTCCCTCCTTAAAGAAATTACATCCTCGCAATATTTAAGAAGAAAATAAAGATTAATAACCACACAAAGGAATACAACCCAAAAGAAAATTTTGAAATGGGAAGTTCACTTTAAGGAGCACGAGAGAGTAAGTCCGAATGTGTTCGCTTGATGAATTCTCTAGATTCCCAAGAACAATCCTTAGGATTTGAGGACCTCTTACCCAGATGCTTGGCTCGGCTACAAAATACTGGCTATAGAAGTTAGTTTGAATGGTCCAGCCTACACGCACGGTTCGGCCTGTGGACATGGCTCGGCCGGAATTTAGGATGTATGTCGTTCGACCAAAGGAGGATGTTGTTGTAAATTTCATGTGTATGGCTCGGCTTAAGGAGGAAGTTATCGTTCGAAGGCACATTGTCATTCGTCGCTCGGTCTGGGTATTACCCTATATGTTGTTCGGTCTATATGTTTCAGCTATCGCCGCACAACATCTATCGCTCGGCCAATACCATTCGACAACCTTCTTTGGCAACATTGTTTGGCAAAGTCAATCGGCAAGGTCGCTCGGGAACTATCATTCGGCTTCCCTGGCTCGGTGCATACTAGGGGTGTTAACAAGATGTCAAGCCCACAAAAAAGTAAGTACGATTGACATGACTTCACTTTGAGTCAATTCACTACTTTCTTCGTTTCTCCTGAGGGTTTTACTTCGTGTCACTTGATGATCGACCAGGAAATTCTCGAATGGCATTTCTCGCTCAGCATGACTCGTTCGGCATGCTTGGCATGACTCGTTCGGCATGCTTGGCTCGGTGGGTCGAAGTCACCTACTATGGGCCAAGATACCTTATTCTTGTGCCCGTGAGGGAAGTCCAACCTATTTTCACTTATAAATAGAGGGCAGGGGCGCAGTGAAAATGGACCTTTTTTTTCGAGAACACTGGGGAGACTCTGCCATTTTCAAGACTCATTCCTTTTCAATTATAACTTGCATTGAAGTTTTTGGTGTACGGATGTATCCATATTCAATTATTTGGGAAAATGAGTAAACTCAAAATGGACGTAGGCAGTTACGCCGAACTACTATAAATCTGATGTTCTATATTTTTCCAAAAAATCTACATACATTCCTTTATTTTAATTTTCTGTCTTCATTAATCTCTCTACTCAAATCTTTCTTTGGGTGTTAGTGACCAATTTTGGTGCTTTCACTAAGAAACGCATTCTCAGGTTATTAGGATTTACTTTGTAGCTACTAGATTGAAGAAATCCCCCGAAGGAGATCCAAGTCATTCACAGGAAGTCCGTTGATTCTACTCAAAGTTCCTACCAATAACTCTACAATGTGAAGCGTCGTACCAGATCAGCCTCGTACAACGCGGATGTCAACGAGACAGCTAGCATTCAATAAGTAGGACCCATCAATCAACAAGTTAATCCGGGCGCAGGGACTATCACCGCCCAAAACCAAATGGAAATTGTCACTAGAACGGAGTTCAACGACCCGATGAGAGAACTCATGGAAAGCAGGAGACAACTTAATGAATAGATTCAAGCTAATGCCAACCTCATGACTCAGGTTACTCAACAATAGCATCAGAACGCTGGTGGTATCCCCGCTCTTTACTCCTCATTTGACAGCTTGACTTCATCCGATGAACCCCTAGGCGTTGGCGCCACAGAACTGAGACAACACAAGCAGGTGTTGCTGATCGATCAAGCAAGGATGACCCAGGTTCCCTACCTGGAGCCATGGCACCTCACTAACATCAAGGAAATCATACCTAAGCTAGAGCATGAAACTTAGGATCTAAAGCACGAGTGGAGGCTGGACGGCCGGTCCACCAAGGTCGTAATGAAGCCGGTCCACAGGATATACATTTGGTAGATCGCCAATAGAGGAGACACCAACCAGAGCGGTCTCGCAGAATAGACTCCAACCTGCCAACTTCCATACAAACCCTGGACCTATCGGCTATGGTCAGACAGCTAATGAAGGAAAATCAAGGCTTGACTAATGATGATTGGGGATATCTAGGAGTCATACTCTATTTGCATATACTATTTTGCAAGCCGAGTACTCCAAGAAGTTTAACGTGCTAACTATTCCGCCTACGAAGGGAAGACTGATCCCCAACAGCATGTGATGACATATAAATGGATGATGGATTAAGCTTGACCAAATGATGCAACTAAGTGTAGATGCTTCCCAATAACTTTATCTGGAATTGCTACCATGTGGTTCACCCGGCTTCCTCTATGGTCTATCCCCAGCTTTGATGAATTAGCGACGAAATTTATGGAACAATTCAGGATTCATGCCACTCGTCCAAGGATGTGATGTCCATGTTCAGTGTAATTCAGGCTCCAGAGGAGTCATTAAAGGAGTACTTGTAGAGATTTCACGTTGCGGCTACTGAAGTTAGCAACCCAAATGACCATGCCATTTTGGTGGTGTCATGAAGGGGTAGATCCGGATTCGGAGTTTGCCGATTGGCTTGCAGGAAACCCCCCGACTACACTAGAATGTTTTTATTCAAAGGAACATCAATTCATAAGAAGAGAGGAAGCCAGGTGGACAAGGCGAGACAATGCACCCGTGACTGGCAAGGAGACTATGAAAAACAACATTGCTGTAAAACAATCCGGTGATAACTCGGGAAAGGTCCAGGTCAATGTCCAGAACAAGCCAGGGAAATCTAAAGGGTCCGGAGGAGAAAATCTCGGAAAGAAAAGGGAAGCAGGAAAATGGAAACCAAGGATTCCGACTTACAACGAATACACTCCTCTGAGTGCATCTTCGAAAAATATTTACCTATCGACTTGTAATACTTTTCAAAACCGAAATCCACACACAAAAGAGTCCACAGATGAACAAAAGTGGACTGGGAAGTATTGCCGCTTCCATGAACTTCGGGCACAATACCGAGAAGTGTAGACACCTCCACGATGCTATAGAAAAACTTATTCGACAGAAAAAGTTGCAGGAGTTTATCAAGAACCCATAGGAAGGTAGACAATACCCATAGGAAGGTAGATAAGGAACATCAGACCCTGGTCGCGGGCAAGCTCCACGCCATCCAAAGGAACTTGCTCGAACTGTGGTAGACTAGTCATAAACACGATAGTCGGTGGACTTCACCCTGCAGATAAGAATTAGCAGGAAATGGAGCGGTATGCTGACTCCCTAAGGCATGTAGATTTTGAATGTTGTTCAAATATCGTGGATGAGTCCCCGGCTAAGCAGCAGCGAACGATGACGGACGATATAATATTTAGAAGCGGAGATGCTGATTAGGTGGAGGCTCCTACCGTTGACCCGATGGTCATCTTCGCGACAATCGGGCCAGCGTTTGTGAAAAGAATTTTGATTGATTGTGGAAGTTCTGTTAACATCTTCTTCAAAAAAAAAATATGACCAAATGAAGATGGAGATAAAGGATTTAAAACCATCTTAAGCCCGTATCCATGGCTTTAATGGTGCAGCAACCGATGTAGTGGGTTATGTTGAATTGTCAGTCGAACTTGGAAACGTAGGAGGGTGCAAATCCTACCTTTTATCGTTTTGGATGTCGATTCTCCGTACAATGTGTTTCTAGGTCGACCGGCCCTGACAGAGTTTACCGCAGCTTCGGCTCCTTGGTGTTTGACTTTGAAATTTCCGATAGACAAAGGAGTTGGTATTGTGCATAGCCATCAGGTGACCGGTCGTGCATGTTATGTGGCTAAGATGAGAGAGGCCCAACGAAGAGAGAAAGGAAAGGTTGCGGATAGCTCCATCTGCACCCGAGTCACCGAAAATTGACAAGTAATGCCTGGGCCCTGGCTCGGGCAACACGATCGGATCTATAGAGACATAGATCCAAGAGATGATGATGAGAAACCCAGGGAAGCAAAAGCAGCACCTGCTGAACTGACGATTGACATTCTAATCAGCCGAGATGATCCATCGTGAGTACTTAAGATTGGATCACAACTCAACCCCTCGATGACCGAGGATCTCACTGATTTCCTCCGAGCGAATCTAGATGTTGTCGCTTGGACACATTATGATATGTGCGGGATTTCTTCCACCATTGCGAGTCATATGTTGAACATAGACCCAAGGTACGTACCAGTAAAGCAGAAAAGGAGAGGCATGGACCCGGAGAGGTCCACTACACTCAGAGAGGAGGTGGACAAACTCAAAGCCAATGGGTTCGTGCGCGACGCCCTCTACCCTGAATGGGTGTCTAACCCTATGCCAGTGAGAAAAGCAAATGGAAAATGGAGAACATGCGTAGATTACTCTGATCTGAACAAAGCATGCCCTAAAGATAGTTTCCCTTTACCCAGAATTGACCATCTAGTTGACTCAACGGTAGGACACAAGTTATTGTCTTTTATGGATGCGTACTCGGGATATAATCAAATCCCGATGCACATTCCAGACCAAAAACACACTAGTTTTGTCACAGACGTTGGGTTATATTGCTATGTAGTGATGCCTTTTGGATTGAAAAATGCTGGAGCAACTTATCAACGTCTAGTGAATCGGATGTTTAAAGACCAGATTGGTAGAATAATGGAAGTCTATGTGGATGACATGCTCATGAAGTCACGGCAATTAAATGACCACATTCGAGACTTAGCAGAAATGTTTGATATACTCAGATATTATGAAATGAAAATCAATCCTCTGAAGTGTTGCTTTGGCGTTGCATCAGGGAAGTTTTTGGGTTTCATTGTTAATGCGTAGGGAATCGAAGCTAACCTGAAGAAGATTCAAGTTACTCGAGACATACAAGCGCCCAGAACTATAAAACATGTACAAAGCCTGAACGGAAAAGTGGTCGCGCTGAGTCAACTCATGTCCAGAGCCACAGATAAGTATTTCCCTTCTTCGATGTAATAAAGAAAGGAAAAAGAAATTTCGAATGGACGCCCAACTGTAAGGACGTATTTCGAGCTCTGGTAAGGCATGGAAAGTCCCTCGGTGCTATTGAAGCCTGTAGACCATGAAGTGTTGTATGTATACTTGGCCTTATCTCAACATGCCATCAGTATGGTTTTGGTTCGCGAGGAGGACCGAGTTCAAAAACAGTGTACTATGTCAGCTAACGTTTAATGGGGGCAGAAAGAAATTATCCTAAAATTAAGAAGCTGGCCTACTTCTTGGTGATTTCATCACGCAAGCTTCGTCCGTACTTTCAGGCGCACTCGATCAGTGTTTATACCGATCAACCCAAGCGACAGCTACTCCAACGACCAGAGACCTCTGGAAAGATGTTAAAATGAAATATTTGAGTTGAGCCAGTTCGATATTACCTACCTGCCATGAAGGGCCATACAAGGGCAAGCGCTAACGGACTTCATCATTGAATTTACTGTATCACATGAACCAAATAGTGATGATATTATTCCCTCTAATCGATGCAAACTATACAATGGGGTATCCAATGACCGTTGTTCTGGGGCAGGTATAATTCTTGTGACTCTTGAAAACCCATCAATTTGCTATGCTTTGAAGTTCAATTTCCCAGCTACAAATAATGAACCCGAGTATAAACGACTCAAACATCTCCAAATCCCCGTAGTACGAACCAGAGTACTCTAATCACCAGAGTGTGGACTAGAGTATAAACGACTCAAAAATCTCCAAGTCTCCAATGTGCGGACCGGAGTACTCTGAGTCCCCAGAGTGCAGGCTAAAGTATAAACGACTCAAACATCTCTAAGTCCTCGAAGTGCAGACCAGAGACTCTGAGTCCCCAGAGTTCAGACTAGAGTATAAACGACTCAAAAATATCAATTTCCCAGAGTGTGGACCAAAGTACTCTGAGTCCCCAGAGTGCGGAATAAAGTATAAATGACTTAAAATCTCCAAGTCCCCAAATTGTTGATCGGTGTACTCTGAGTCCCCAGAGTGCGGACTAGAGTATAAATGACTTAAAATTTTCAAGTCCTTGGAGTGCGGACCAGAGAATTCTGAGTCCCCAGTGTGCGGACTAGAGTATAAACGACTCAAAAATCTCCAAGTCCCTGGAGTTCAGACCGGAGTACTTTGAGTCCTAAAAGTGCGGACTAGAGTATAAACGACTCAAAAATCTCCAAGTCCCCGAAGTGCAGACCGAATTACTCTGAGTCCCCAGAGTGCGGACAAGAGTACAAACGACTCAAACTTCTCCAAGTCCCTAGAGTGTCGACCGGAGTAATCTGAGTTCCCAGAGTGCGGACTAGAGTATAAACGACTTAAAACCTCCAAGTCCCCAGAGTGCGGACCGGAGTACTATGAGTCCCTAGAGTGCGGACTAGAGTATAAACGACTCAAACATCTCCAAGTCCCCGGAGTGCGAACCGAAGTACTCTGAGTCCCCAGAGTGCGGACTAGAGTATAAACGACTCAAAAAATCTTTAAGTCCCCGGAGTGCGGACCGGAGTACTCTGAGTCCTCAGAGTGTGGACTAGAGTATAAACGACCCAAACATCTCCAAGTCCATGGAGTGCGGATCGGAGTACTCAGAGTCTCCAGAGTGCAGACTAGATTATAAACGACTCAAAAATCTCCAAGTCCCTAGAGTGCAGACCGGAGTACTCTGAGTCCCCAGAGTGCGGAAGAGTATAAACGACTTAAAATCTCCAAGTTCTTAGAGTGCGGACTGGAGTACTCTGAGTCTCCAAAGTGCAGACTAGACTATAAACGACTTAAAATCTCCAAGTCCCCGGAGTGCAGACAGGAGTACTCTGAGTCCCCAAAGTGCGGACTAGAGTATAAACAACTTAAACATCTCCAAGTCCCCAAAGTGCGGACCAGAGTACTCCGTGTCCCCAAAATGTGGACTATAGTAAAAATGACTTTAAAATCTCCAAGTCCCCAGAGTGCGGACTGGGGTACTCTGAGTCCCTAGAGTGAAGACTAGAGTATAAACATACTCAAACATCTCCAAGTCCCCAGAGTGCGGACTGGAGTACTCTGAGTCGCCAGAATGCGGACTAAAAATATTCTAAGTGCCCAAAGCATGGAATAGAGGGTCTACGATTCTCAAAAATTTCCGATTCGCATGGAGGTGAACTGGAGCTCGTGTAACTCACCGAATTTCGAGTTATAGCAACGAGTTAGACAATAAGCTGAAAAAAGAAAGTCATCGAAAAAACAAAAAAATTAAGTTTAATTCACAAATCCCAAAACAAGGTTCCGCTACAATCCTTCCTAAACTCGGAGTCAAAAGTCTATTTACATTGGCTATGAAAATAAATAGAAATAATTACATAATCCAGGCTAACTCTCGTTGAACGAGCATGATAACTACTTCTTTGGCTTCTTCTCCTTCCTCGGTTTCTCAAATAACTCCTCCCCTACGCGTTTTCTCATGGACGCTTTGCTTGCAAGGGAAGTGGTGTTCGAGGAAGGAAGAGGAACTTCCAGTGGCCTGGTTCCACTGGGGAGAACGACCTTCAAAGACATGTTCAAGGGATCATCTAGTTCCACTACTTGGGGCTTGACCTTGATTTTGACTTTCGTCTTCTCTTCCATAAGCTGCTCCTCCATGCTCACTTTCGAAGTATGTCCAGTGGCGCATGTAATTTCAACCTCGTCATGTTCTTCGACGGGCGACGGATTTTCAGATTTGTCTTCATTAAGAGCCTCGATTACATGAGCGTCAGGTCTGGGAGTCTCTCCCATTTGGAGAGTCTCTCTTGTTTTCTTCTCCTTCTCCATGGCGAGATTGGTCCTTGGAGTTAGCTGGGATCAGAACGGCCTGCACGAAATCAAAAGAGACAAATGTTAGAATACATTAACTACTCGCCAAAAACGATGGCCCTTTGAGCTTTGAGAAGAAAAGTTATGTACCGGTTTCTGGCTGACTCTCAACTATTCGAGGAGTTTCATCCTCTAGAATAGGAGATAGAACATGAATATCAAGGCTAGGATCTTCTGGGTTGTAGATAATGTGCTACTCGAAGAGATCAAGTGATGGGTGACCAGTTGGTTGAGTAGGAGGAGGTACTGGAGACTCGGGTCCGGACGGGCCGACAATGTCATTCTTTCCTTTCGACGAGGAAGAGTCTCTACTATAAAGAGCCTTTGCTGCGGACAAGTTCAAAGGCTTATTCCCTAGAGATATTCCTTCACTAAAGCTTCTTCATCAACGTCTTCGTTTCTCGACTCAATCTTTTTTATCTTTATCAAAGTCTCCCATGCTTCGGCCAAAGATTCGAGGTAACCCTTGCCATGAAATGTTAGGTCATGATGCATGAGAGCTCGAGCATTGTACTCGTCTATGAGTGGATCAAACATGCACTTAATCTCCTCCCTACCGGCCTCAGGATGCCTCAAGTCGAGAATTAATCTCCATGAACGTTATTCTTTTGCCCTCATTACGGGCTTCATCCTTCAGCGTCTCAGCCTTGGAGAGTTCTTCATCGAGCTTTGTTTTCAGGAGTTGCGTAGCATCAATCTAGTCGTAGTATCATTGCAACTCCTCCTGAGTAGCAGTCTTTTCTTCCTTCTCTTTGAGACGTAGCTCTTTCAACTCTTTAACTCGTTGAGAGAACGCATCTGTCTCCTTTTGAACGGAGTCTTTCTCTAAAGCTAAGTCGTCGCAGCGTTGAACTACTTCATCGATCTCTTTCTTATGTGTGGCCTCCTGACGATTAGCTGCCTCAGCTTTGTCTTTAGCATTTTTTTGAGCAGTTTCAAGTTGAGTCTTGTATGAGGAAAGCTCTTCATCCTGGGCTTTGATAATGTCTTTGTCATGGATGGCTTCGAGTTTCAGACGATCAATTTCATGTTGGCGTTCGATAGAGACTTCTGAAACTTTTTCTGCCAAATGAACAAGTGTGTCGTGTTGAACTTAGACATCATCGTTGCAAGCAATGACACTTTGTTTAACGTGCCCCGGAATGTAATGAATCGTTAGAAGAAACTTCAGACCATCGAAGCATATATTTGGGAACGTGGCCTTAAGCTCGGCTAGCTTTTCCGCTATCGACGGATCATGTACGGAGCAGAAGAAGTTTGTCGAGAGACTATGGGTTTTTTGTGAAGTTCATGGGATTTCCTGGTGCTACATGAACCAGTGTGCTGGTTGCGGTGAGTATCGGACTGGGACCCCTTATGACCAAATTTCTCTTTACCTTGCTCTGGTTGATAAGGAGGATCGTGAAGGTATGAAGACTGATTATAAGTTTTCCATCGAGACGATGAATCCCGAGAGTGATAGTCCCTGTCACTATCGTCATCTCTATCTCGGAATTTGCCGAAGCCTGAATCCCAACCAGAATGATGATAAATAGAGGACCCGAAAAGGCGGTCGAATCCATGAGAGCGTCCCATATCATCTGCACAGAAATTAAGTGAACACGAGTTAGCAGGAATAACATGATGACTGACGTTTAGGTGCAAGGTGCAAGGTGAAGTGTAAGTGTTACTGTGTGTGTGTCCTAATGTTTCTCCTGATGGACCAGTTTCTTTAGCTTTACTTATTGGAGTTTTTTCTCCTTGATTATGGGCTTGAACGCTTTCATCGCCTCTCGTGGGCGAATGGAGTTTCAGGGCTTCTGGCTCATTGAAGACATAATTGAGCAAGTCGTCGGGAATAGTGAGGTCAGATAAGCCTTTCAGTGAACCCTCTAAGTGTTGTGGAGATGGCTCTTTCTCCACTGGAGTAATTGTGACCTTTGAGGTTCCACCTACTGTCTTTTTCCTCAGTTTGTAAGCCAATTTATTTTTTCCCTTCGAAGGGAGAGGCGTTACATCAGTGTTGTGTGCCTCAACTACTGGTTCCAGAGCAGGACTTACTTTCCCACTCGGTGCTTCTGACACCTCGGTTTCTCCAATCTTGCCCTCCTCGGGTGTGTCGGGACCACCACGTGTCGAAGGCCCAGCTTACCTTTTGCCTTTTCCAAGCCAGGTCTAGTTGTAATGATGCCGTGTGGAAGACTTATTCGACGACGTTCCACCAACAACCCAAATTTTGGGAGTGATTCATTGGAAATGATGGAGCTGATGTTCCGGTCTTTTGCAGGAACAGCTTGAATAGTTTCGACGACCTCAGAGTACCGGGAGCCTTACGGATGTGGGCTGATACTTGTAAAAGTCGAGAAAGGGTTTAGAAAGGATGCACTTTCTACCGCATACAAGTATTGATCCAGAAAAGAAACTTACTCACTTCTAGCCATCTCCTCGCAAAGCCAATGGGAAAGCGCACGTAAAACCATTCTTGCTTGTATTGGGCGAGTTTGCTCCACGCCCCCGTCAAAATTTGGCACTTGTTATGTGGCTCCAGAAATATGAAAGATGTGATGTCGGATCGTCTCTTGAAATGATAAATATAGCGAATGTCATCGGGATTGGGAGCCTGAATATAATGCTCATGAAAAGAATACACGTGCCATATATAAAAGAATGACTATTGGAATGTAACTGTGCTGGGGCGATCTCAATATACTGCAACACATTGTGGAGGAAGGAGTTGAATGGTGGCATGCTACCAACCCAACACATGAATTTGTTGCAGGCAGTATATCTGGCTGGGGGCAGGTGAGGATGATCTTATCCCGATGGAACCAGCACATCATCAAAAGGAATTCCGTGGATTGAGCATAGTCGGTGAAGAGCATTTTCATTGATTCTCGAAGCTCGAGAATCATTCAGATTGTCCAGGATGATTGCTGCATCTATGGCATCAGGAGCCAAGTCAATGGATGCAGTCATTTGATTTGGGATATTCTACATAGGAGTTTTCGATGGATTTGAAGTTCCCACTACTTCCCGTTGAAGACTCGGCCCAGGTTTATTTGAGACTGTGGCATGGCAGAGCTTGACTTTCTAGACATCTCCAACGAGCGTCGAATTTGAACAAATACATGTTTGAACTATACTTGAAAGACAAGCAATATTAGACATAATGAAAAAAGTGCTCCCCCCGTGTGGTCTGTAGACAAGTGCAATCGTTCGAGTATAAGTGTAAAAGAGTTAAAAGTCGTGAAGCTGATAATGTAAAGTTAAGCTTTGAATTGTCATCTTCGAAGACCGTCATCGCTGACCGTCTCCGAGAGCCTGCCCTGTGATGGTTTCAGATTTGAACTTACACAATGGCACTATATGTTGAATGCTATTATTTGTTTTTATCGAGTTAAACTCGGGTTTATAGTTGTTGTAACTGGGGAGTTATCAGTCTGGATTAGTTCGATATGCTTGTTCGCTTAAGTTCTTGTCCTTGTTTATTGTCATATGATTAGGCATAGGAAGTAGTGAACTTGACATGAGTTGTGTTCAAATTGGAATGATTTTGACTGTTGTTGCCTACTTAAAGGCTCAATACTGAGCGACTCTCAAAATATATGATCGAACGACCATCTAAACCAGAGACGCTGACCCACTCACTCTCCTCATTGATGCACTCTCAATACCGAATGAAGCCGAGCTGCTAACCCTAACTTCTGAAACCATCCATGATGACCGACCCACTTACTTCCTACCTTCCTAACATCACTCTCACATGAAGACTACCGAACCAACTACTTCATAATTGACCGGCTTCCACCCAAAAAGCAAATGCCGACCCGTTCACCCTCATTTCTCCCTCGCTCCTTGTTTACCGAGCGACCTAAATCACCAACTTAGTTCCACTTCTGCAACCTAACGGCTCAGCATTAACATTCATCCAACACCTATTGAACTCACTAACTCCTACTGAACCACTACTACTTCCTCCTCTCTCATTTGGTGGCCCAAAAGGAGCCAACGTCCTGGGAATCACCGGTTCCAACCTAAAACATGTTCTAACCACGAGTCCGATTTCATCACCTACACAATTCCTACCGTACAAAACCCCTAGCTTGAGAAGTTCGGTCGTGTAGAAGATTCATACCTAAGAGAGCAAGTCGAGGCTTGAGGAATTGAAAGATTTGAGGCCGGAGTTTGTTTCGATTTGTTATCAAGGGAAGTTGGTGAGCAGACGTGCTAGGCTCGAGATGAGAGAGGAAGATCGAAGGGGTAATTGAAGTTTGAAGGAAGGTAAGTTGTGAGGTCCTGTAGAGTCGAAGTGAAAGTAAAGAGAAAAAGAAGAGAAGTGATGGCTTTTATATATGAAGAAGGGAGGTGAACATGCATCAACTAGTGGCCCAGTCAAGATGTCTCGGTGGTTCGGTAAGCAGTTGTGCCAACCGGCGTAAACTAGCCGAACGAATGGTTCGGTATCTATATGCCAAACGACCCCTTGTTTATGCATAAAAGAAAGGAGGGGAGAGAATAGACTTGGACTGGACAAGATACTAGGGAGGACTGCCGTGTTTTGACCTTCACTAAACACACTCAACTTTTGATAGTAGGAATTGGATACTGGCTCAAAGTGTGTCATGTTGCCTCACATGACACACTTTAGGCGGAAAATGTTACCAAGATGCTTGGCTCGGCTACAAAATACTGGTTATAGAAGTTAGTTTAAATGGTCTGGCCTACGCACACGGTTCGGCCTGTGGACATGGCTCGGCCGGAATTTAGGGGATGTATGTCGTTCGGCCAAAGGAGGATGTTGTTGTAAATTCCATGTGTATGGCTCGGCTTAACGAGGAAATTATCGTTCGAAGGCACATTGTCATTCGTCTCTTGGTCTGGGTATTACCCTATATGTCATTCGATCTATATGTTTCAGGTATCGCCGCTCGGCATCTACCGTTCGGCCCATACCGTTCGGCAACCTTCTTCTGCAACATCATTTTGCAAAGTCACACGGCAAGGTCGCTCTGCAATTGTCGTTCGGCATCCCTGGTACGGTGCATACTAGAGGTGTTAACAAGATCTCAAGCCCATAAAAAAAGTAAGGGAGATTGGCATGACTTTGCTTCGAGTCAATTCACTACTTGTTTCGTTTCTCCTGAGGGTTTTACTTCGAGTCACTTGATGATCGACCAGAGAATTCTCGAACGGCATTTCTCGCTCAGCATGACTCACTCTGCATACTTGGCTCAGTGCGCAGAAGTCACCTACTATGGGCCAAGATACCTTGTTCCTGGGCCCGTGAGGGAAGTCCAGCCTATTTTCGCCTATAAATAAAGAGGCCGTGGTGTAATGAAAAGGGACCTTTTGTTTCGAGAACATTGGGGAGACTCTGCCATTTTTAAGACTCATTCCTTTTCAGCTATAACTTGTATTCAAGTTGTTGGTGTACGAATTGCATCTGCATTCAATTATTTGGGAAAGCAATAAAGACTAAACTTAAAGTGGACGTAGGCAGTTACGCCGAACCACTATAAATCTAGTGTTCAAGTTTTTTGCAATTAATTCTGCATATATTCCTCTATATTAACTTTCTATCTTCATTAATCTCTCTACACAAATCTTTCTTCGGGTGTTAGTGACCAATTTTGGTGCTAACAGGACCATTGAACTTTCACAAGCGGGACATCTTTATTACGAAAATGTTTAACCACCATAGCAATGATACGAATAGGATATTGCTCATAAGTCAAATTAGGTGAACTTTAATTTCTTCAATAGCAACGGGCTGAAGAAATGAATCAGAATCCCTAAGGCATTTCTGTAGCTAAGAGACGTAGAATATGTCATGAATAGCAGAAAATTGAGCCGGTAATAAAAGGCAATAAGCCACAGAACCAATGCGTTCAGTGATGGGAAATGGACCAATATATCGAGATGCTAATTTTCCCGATCGACTGAAATAAACAACAACCTTCATAGGTGAAACAAGAATGAATACCAAATCTCCCACAGAAAATTCCAAATTCCTTCTTCGGTTATCGGCATAGGATTTTTGTCTACCTTGAGCTTCTTTCATCCTATGACGAATAAGGTCAATCTTTTCTATGGCATCACGAATAAAACCTAGACCTAAAACCAGCTTCTCACGGGCTTCAAGTCAACACGAAGAAGATCGGCATGACCTTCCGTAGAGTGCCTCGAAAGGTGCCATACCAATACCAGATTGGAAGCTATTATTGTAAGAAAACTTAACAAGAGAAATATGATCTTCCCAACTTCCACCAAAATCAAGAACACATGCACGAAGAAAGTTCTTCAAGAGTTTGATTCACACGCTCTATTTATCCAATGGACTGAGGATGATAAGCGGTGCTAAAATTAAGCTTCGTTCCCAAAGCTTTTTGATGACCTTTCCAAAATCCACTAGTATATAATGGATCACGATCGCTAACAATAAAAGTTGGAACTCCATGAAATTTAACAATTTCTTTAACATAGAGTCTAGCCAAAAGAGGTATGGTCTAATTAGACCGAACTAGAATAAAGTGGGTGGATTTTGTTAGTTGATCTACCCACCACAAACTATCATGACCCGTACGAGAACAGGAAGACCATCAATAAAGTCTATGGAGACTTGATCCGATTTCCAAACAGGAATGTCTAAAGGTTGCAATAACCCAATGGGCCTTTGATGCTCGGCCTTTACGAGTTGGCAAGTCATGCAACGCTTGATAAAGTAAGCAATATCGGATTTCATTCCATCCCAATAAGTCGCTTCATATCCGCGTACATTTTACTACTACCTGGATGAATGGTAAATTTAGAACGATGAAAATCTTCTAAAATGTCTTTATGAAGATTACAAATATTTGGTACGGTAAGTCTACCAAATTTTCGAATACCTCCACGAGCATCAATATTAAAGTCTTTCAATCCATCAACCTTATTTCTAACCCTATAACTTTGACTAAGAAGAGCCAATTCAGGATCTTGCTTTTGAGCTTTAAGGATGCGGTCTAAAAGAGAAGGATTGTAACATCCCGCATTTTCGTATGTTTTAAATCGACGATAAACCAAACACGTCAGACTTAAACCATACATAAGGGAGGATTGTTATGGGGTAAATAAGAAAAGCAGAGAAAGAAAAAAAACAAAATAGAATCTTGCAGCGGAACGATAAAATATAATAATCAAATATACAATTCATGAAGCTGTTTTACAAAATATTCGATTTTTCTTATACAATACATATCAGAGTTACACTTACCAGAGAATATTAATAATGTAGTGGAACAGTGAGAATATAGTGGAATACTATAATAACTAATAATAATAAATCTTCGTCTTCATCCTCCAGAATTCGGTCTTCAAATCTTGAAATGCTCAGGCTGACCCGAGTGAATTGAAAGACGAAACATTCGAGTCAGAACTAAAAGATCTTATGTAAGTTAAATCAATAATAAACAATATGAGTGGAAGAGCGTCAGAGATATTTATGGGATTTGACATCTCATATCTAGTGTCTAACGTGAGTGCAATAACTCAAGAGATGCTCGGGATTCACATCTAAGGATCCATTAAACTATTTACTACGTAGTAATATTTTGCTATTATAATAATGTTTATTAGTAAAATAAACTTACTTTTAAATAGCATTAAGGGGTTACCCGTATAACCCTTTCCACACAATAGTCCTAGTAGTCCATCCAGTATCAACGCATCTCCAGATTGGGAGACTACCCTAAATACTCCACGGGCTACGGGAGAAAAACAAACTCGTATAAGGCGCGCTAGAGCAGGAGACACGGCAAAACTAGGCAATGCCAGGGTAGATATACTAATTACGCTTCCGGGCCGGGGGTAATGCGTAGCACGTAGCTACCGCCTACCTCGAGCCACACCCCTAAAAAAGAAAATCAAAAGTGGCCACTGAATCAATCAAAGAGACAAAGTATAATATCGAAGGGATGTGTCCGATAAAAGGTGCAACCTCATTAGCCCGTCAATCGCTCCTGTTTTAGCCACCATATGCCAACTAACGGGAGTCGGGTCCACGTATTTACCTCAAAGGAAACGGCGCCACCATCCTACTACATTCTGGAATCCCCACCGCGTACACGGTTGTTAAAGTGGTTTTCGGAGTTGGCAGAGAGTATGACAACTTCCGATCCCGGTCTCTTTAACAACCCAGCATTATTATAACACCGCGGTCATTTTAAAATAATTTATACTTCAAAACCAGGATATAATATTTATTTCAAAATCATATAAATACGATATCATTCCCAATTTAAAAACCAAATCAATATGATATCCCTTTAATTTCAAGTCAATATAATATCATTTTATTTCAAATATACCCCTTTTCCAAATCATAACACTTCCAAATTTTATACTTCAAAACCAACATTGAAATTTCAACACCTTTCAAACTTAATGCTATAAAATTCATAACTTCGAAACATTTCAATTTCTATAAACATTTCAATTTCGATATGTTTCAAGGCTTTAAATATTCCAAAATTTCAAAACTAAATTTGATAATTTCGATTCAACAATTAAATTTCCTATTCTTTAGTTTTGAAATATTTTATATAATAAACCACTTATTATTTAAAAGAACTCAAATTTCAAATAACTAGATATTGCCTTCAATTCGTTATACTTGAAATAATCATTTAATTCACCTAGACCTAAAAATCAAGTTATAATAATTATACCTTAAAATTCCAATTTAATAAATTTCACATCAACCCTGTTGGTTTAATCCTTAAATAAATTCAATTTCACAAAATCTCAAATTTATCTAAATTTCAAATCAAATTTTATTCGAGTAAAATTCTTAAATAATTTAATTCACATCCATTTCATATTTTATCTTCCAAATCTTAATTTATTTAAATCATTATAACCTCTATATAAAAATATGATTCAAATGCTTAACCATATTTATTTTAATAAATCAAACTCCATTTTTTAACTTATTGTCATTAAACAGATGTATACATATCTTAAATACATGAATTTAACTATATATAAAATATTTTTATATAATATCAAAAAGAACCAATATTTAATTAAACCGTATAATTCTACCCAAAACCATAGAAATCATTTTCAAAATTTTTATATAGACCGACGGTGTCTGTATATAATTTTCTATCCTATGGTCAAGTGATACAGATATTTATCATTTCAATCCGCAATTTAAAATAAGAATACGGTTATATGTCATTTTAAACCGCAATCCCGAATGAAATAAAGTTCATAACAATTTGCAGTATATAATGGTATAAAATACAACATCCATTCATCCAATATCAATCATCAACCATTAATCACAATCATCATCCAATTCAATCAATGGCATTAATATATAATGGATAATACACAACAGGTATCAACTAGCAGTTTATATTCAATAATGAATTAAATGAAAATTTAACTGGTAGTTTATACGCAATAAATAAATTAAATAACAATTTAATTCAATTATATTCAATTTAACTGGGATGATGGTTAAAAATACGCCAAACAGTCATAAATAAATTTCTAATCACATCCTAAATAAATTTAACAAACATAAGAAATTTTAGAAGTTATGAGTTGGTTAAAACACTCACCTTTTGAATTTAAATTCAATTTAAACTCAAAAAATTGACAGTCTCAGAATTCGTCCAAACAAGCGTCAAAATGTTCGGAATTTTAAAATGATCCTAACAAAAAAACAGCGCGTGAATTGTGTTCGTATGTGAAAGATATAGTGATAAATATGTTTGAATTTCGATTATAAAAATTAAAAAGAACACATTACCTCCCTTGCCACGTCACCAATTTTTAGCGTGAATCATCTTCTCTTAGCACAAAACTACGCATGCACCCTACTGTTTGCACGTGTTTATCTTCACGCGCATGAGACCGGTCGTCACACCTTTGACGCCGCCATTCTAGAAGCCAGCCGCGACCGTGACCTAGCCCTCGTCGCCTCCACGTGGCCGCGCGACAACTTTGACACCCGTGCCTCGCCCAGAACGCAGCAGCCGCCACAAAATCCAAACCCTATTCGAATTTTTCCCGCTAATCCAACTATTGATTCGACGAACGAACGCCACTGATGCACTCCCCATCGTCCACTCTACAATACCCAGAAATGATTCGACGATCCGACAACATTCATCGACGCACGATGAACGGCCTGAATGGTTCTTTGATTTTTGGAAAAACGGTGATTCAAAACCAAAAACAAACTGCTGATCTGAGATGCATACATCAAGAGCTTTGACATATAATTTTTCTGAATTTTTTTGAGGAGTTTGAAATTTCACTTTGATTTTTCAATTGCAATTGGATTTGAAATTGTCTGCCATTGAAATGAGGAGGTGAAGAGGAATTGTACGCACAGACAAATAAGAAATAGAAGTAGGCTAGAGTTTATAACAGGGTATATATAGGCAAGGTCGAAATAGAATAGATGGACCCGATTTATAAACGCGCTGAACGATGAATGGCCCGAAAAGCCCGTTCTGACTCCGGAATGAAATTGGGTCAACCTGTATATCAAAATAGATATTTTAAAATATTTTAAATGCAATGTAAAAGGTTTCAAGTACATATTCCATCGTATGAAGAAGTTATGCTAAAATCAATTTATTTCAAATTGATTTCAAGGCGTTTCGAGTCCGTACGATCAAACGACGAGTCCGATCGCTACGAAACTTGAAATCCTATAATAGTTCACCGTTACGGATCCGATGAAACTGGTTTCGTCGAAATCTGAGTCAGTGGCCGAAATAGCTATTTTTACATTAATTAATTAAAATAATAAATTAACAAATTAAATCAAATTTTCAATTTCAACTCCATAATTAACAAATTTCATCATTTTTAAATTTCTAAATCATTTACACTAATTCACCCAAATTTATATGTCAATTTGGAGTTGATTAATTTATCAATTTCAGTATTAACCACAAATTCATTAAATGCAGAAATTATAAATTTAATTTCGAATAATCCCATTTAAGTAAATAAATTAATGATTATTCCATTCATAAATTTCAAATAGATGGATTTAACATTGGATTCAAAACTATTACATGAAATATTCTCACATTCCGTCTTAATTTCAAATAACGTAATATTTAGATATTTTAATTTCATTTAATTGCAATTAATCCGATTAAATTCCAATATATTGATAAAGCTTTATTTCCAATACTTATAATTCAACAAATTGTCCAATATGAATAAACTTAACATTACTTACAAATATAACCTTAATTAACATTATCGTAATATTAAATTATAATTATTGTAACTGATTTCCAATTGTAAATTAACACTCTACATAAATAGGTAACATACAATAATCTTTACGCTAACTTTTAGTTAGATTAATAAGCTTTTATTACTCACAAATCAAAGTTCCCATTTATTTTCATCAATTTTCCTTACATTCAATTCATTAATTATTACCTTTAATTAGCGTAGGCTATATCTTGGCACATTAATATTTCCCAATTGATCCATTTATTACATTTAAATTATTAATCTTGGTTCCCATTTTTATTATCAAACAACATTTATTATAATTACTCTCTAGCATTGATCCTATCAAACTACAATTCATGACGTATTATTTTTATCAATTAATATAACTTTGAATTCGTTCCCAATTTACAAATTTCAATCAATTATAACTTTACAATTTGTTTCAAATAATTGGGATTCTACTAATTAAGTCAATTACTGCAATTTCTTTCAAATTATATTTTTATGAACTAAACAAATAGGTAACTTATACAATTGTAACCATTAAAATTTATTTAACTTTTAAATTTATTACTTCAAGCAAATAATATGATTTCTTACAGAACATTGATTTTTATTCAATTACCATTTATCAAAAATTCAAATTCATTAATTAATTGAATGCTTACTTTTGTTTCCATATATCCAATTTATAGCTAAGTATAAAATCTACATTATTTTCATTGATTTGAATTAAATTCCCATCTTTATATTATGCCTATTATTATGCTATAAACTGGTTACTATTGATTACCTTTCATTTACTTGCCATATTCTCATTCCCATCATTGTAACCTTTGTTTATATAAATTTTGGATTTCTCATTTCAATTAATAGACTAAATAAACGGACAACACATAATTGTCGTCACCGTTTACTTTAACTACATTTATAAGTTTATTGTTTATAGACCCAAGTTACAACAATTACATAATTTCAATCAATTATAACCTTACATTTGTTGCAATTAATTGGTATTGCATTAAATTAGTTATTTATTAACTTCCATTAACATTACTACCTTTATTTACATTCAGTTACTTTAAATCAATATATTATTGCATTGGTTAATTAAATGCTTACTTTTATTTGCTTATTTTATATTTTATACCCAAATGCAACAATTAACACTATTTATCAATAATTAACTACCATTGCTGCACTTCTTTTTAGCATTCGTTTCATTATAAATTACAAATTTTTTATTTCTTTCTAAATTTAATTATAAAGATCCAATTAAATTAACCAATTTTATTTATTAAAATTTACGGGTCGTTACACTCTCCCCATCTCAAAACTTTTCGTCCCCGATAAGGAGAAGGAAGGGAAAAGAAAGGATTAAATAAACAATATATCTTATCCAAAATATTAACTTTATAAACAAAATTTTACAAAATTAATTAATTAAAATAAAATATATCAATTTATAAACATTAAATCTTTTTATACTCAAATTGATAAAGTTTGAAAAACATTTTCAAAATATTTTCTTGGTCCAAAATTTTCGAAAAATTTCGACAGAGTCTCCTTTGTACGGAGAGGCTTGGGAGAAAACATAATATCAAATATAACAATATATAACATATATTTTCCAAAATAATATATATCCTAACACGTGAAAAACAATAAAATAACGCTATAAACCGTAATCCAAAAACGTACCTATTTGTCGGGCAATTTTCGTTTATATTATGAAACCAAATGCACTAGCAATTGCTTACCTAACCTGTATTTCACTTATATAATCCAAAAGAGTTAATAATTATATAAATGAAATATTTAAGGTCGTTTCAATCATAACAAACAAATCAATACAAACGACAATCACTTGCAACAAGGCATACAACCATCACATAGAGTCATCACAAATCAATCAATCATTCATCTCAAACAAAACAAATAGTTGTCCGGGTTCAACTTTAAATTTGCATAGAATGGAAAATAAACTAATTAGTGCACCATTTACTTAACAGTCTTAGATGAAACTAAATAGATTATCCATACATCCACACAATTTTAAAGTATCCTTGCCCCAAACAACCTTAAACAAAACAAACAACAATTTCAAATAATAAATCAAGTTCATTCTTATAAATTTCATTTATTATTTTAATGCTTACCTTTCTACTATATTTAATTTTAGTAACATTTCAACTACAACTTAAGTTTATAACTCTATAACATTAATTCTTATAAATAAAAGCAATTTATTGAAAGCTTTCATTACATACTTTTACTTGTACAATTTTCGTTACATTTCTTATTAAACATTTCAACTTTTAATATTTGGTAAGTTATATATATGCTTTTAAAGAATGTAATTGAAAATTATACAAGTTTTCTCATTTCTTTTAATTAATTTACCGTTCAATAATAATCCTTTGTTTTATATGTTACAAATTTAATTTTATTTATATTTAATTTATAATTAGCATTATATCTCTTATTTCCTTTAGAGGTTTCAATTATTAATTACCTACATTCCAATTCACTGTAATAATTGAAACTATTAATTTATGGAACTTAAGAACTAAATACCAGGTTAAATTTCAAATCATTTTAAAATAACCGATAAATGTATATACTTATATATATATATATATTATCCCATTATATTTAAAACTATTTAAAAATTATATTTGTTTATCAAATATGAATCTGCTATAAAATTACTACAGTGGCCTTCCCCCCTCGAAACTCGAAAATGAATGTCGATGATGCGACCGCCATCATCGAAATTATTTTCCAATGACAGAGAGGGAAGTACAGAACTTATTTCTTTTCCAAAAATTCTTTAAAACAATTCTTTCAATTTATATCAGAAAATACTTATAAACAATACTATTGTATTCCAAAATTATTCGAAAGAAATTTTCGAAATCCCGGAACTCAAGCTTTAAGTTTCCAATTTCATTTATCTCATTTTCAATCTTATTTCGACTATTATTTATAAATTTCATTACCTAACAACCAATATTTTGTAACCAAATATAACCTTATTTATAAAATTTATTTTATATATATAGGAAATATAATAGGCAAAATTATTTCATTCACCTATAATAAAAACAAATATTATGTCGGTCTGTCCTATTAAGTGTTTAGAAATCCCTATTGATGTCATAGCGTCCCATGCACCAACCAGAATTTATAAATACAAAACGGAACAGATTACCACAATATTAAAATCTTTTTATAACACTCACAAATACGCTCTCTCATATATACACACAGGGACTCACCATAGGGTACTACTACCCTATTAGTAAAGAGTCAGACCCCACAAAGCTAAGGTTTATCACTAAACCAAAGCTCTAATACCGGATGTAACGTTCCACCTTTTCGTACGTTTTAAATCGACGATAAACCATACACGTCAGACTTAAACCATACAGAAGGGCGAATTGTTATGGGGTAAATAAGAAAAGCAAAGAAAGAAAAAAATAAAATAGAATCTTGCAGTGGAACGATAAAATATAATAATCAAATATACAGTTCATGAAGCTGTTTTACAAAATATTCGATTTTTCTTATACAATACATATCAGAGTTACACTTACCAGAGAATATTAATAATGCAGCGGAACAGTGAGAATATAGTGGAATACTATAATAACTAATAATAATAAATCTTCGTCTTCGTCCTCCAGAATATGGTCTTCAAATCCTGAAATGCTCAGGCTGACCCGAGCGGCTTGAAAGACAAAACACTCGAGTCAGAACTAAAAGATCTTATGTGAGTTAAATCAACAATAAACAATATGAGTGGAACAGCGTCAGAGATATTTACGGGATTCGACATCTCCTATCCAGTGTCTAACATGAGTGAAATAACTCAAGAGATGCTCGGGATTCACATCTCCTAAGGATCTGTTAAACTATTTACCACGTAGTAATATTTCGCTATTATAATAATGTCTATTAGTAAAATAAACTTACTTTTAAATAGCGTTAAGGGGTTACCCATATGGCCTTTGCCACATAATAGTCCCAGCAGTCCATCCAGTATCAGCACATCTCCAGATCGGGAGACTACCCTAAATACTCCACGTGCTACGGGAGAAAAACAAACTCGTACAAGGCATGCTAGGGTAGGTGACATGGCACAACTAGGCAATGCTAGGGAAGGTATACCACTTAAGCTTCCAGGCCGGTGGTAATGCGTAGCGCGCAGCTACCGCCCACCTCGAGCCACACCCTCAAAAAAAGAAAATCAAAAGTGGCCACCGAATCAATCCAAGAGACAAAGTATAATATCGAAGGGATGTGTCCGATAAAAGGTGCTACCTCATTAGCCCGTCAATCGCTCCTGTTTTAGCCACCTTATGCCAACTAACGGGAGTCGGGTCCACGTATTTACCTCAAAGGAAACGGCGCCACCATCCTACTACATTCTGGAATCCCCACCGCGTACACGGTTGTTAAAGTGGTTTTCGGAGTTGGCAGAGAGTATGACAACTTCCGATCCCGGTCTCTTTAACAACCCAACATTATTATAACATCGCGGTCATTTTAAAATAATTTATACTTCAAAACCAGGATATAATATTTATTTCAAAATCATATAAATACGATATCATTCCCAATTTAAAAACCAAATCAATATGATATCCCTTTAATTTCAAGTCAATATAATATCATTTTATTTCAAATATACCCCTTTTCCAAAATCATAACACTTCCAAATTTTATACTTCAAAACCAACATTGAAATTTTAACACCTTTCAAATTTAATGCTATAAAATTCATAACTTCGAAACATTTCAATTTCTATAAACATTTCAATTTCGATATATTTCAAGGCTTTAAATATTCCAAAATTTCAAAACTAAATTTGATAATTTCGATTGAACAATTAAATTTCCTATTATTTAGTTTTGAAATATTTTATATAATAAACCACTTATTATTTAAAAGAACTCAAATTTCAAATAACTAGATATTGCCTTCAATTCGTTATACTAGAAATAATCATTTAATTCACTTAGACCTAAAAATCAAATTATAATAATTATACCTTAAATTCCAATTTAATAAATTTCACATCAACCCTGTTGGTTTAATCCTTAAATAAATCCAATTTCACAAAATCTCAAATTTATCTAAATTTCAAATCAAATTTTATTCGAGTAAAATTCTTAAATAATTTAATTCACATCCATTTCATATTTTATCTTCCAAATCTTAATTTATTTAAATCATTATAACCTCTATATAAAAATATGATTCAAATGCTTAACCATAATTATTTTAATAAATCGAACTCCATTTTTTAACTTATTGTCATTAAACAGATGTATACATGGCTTAAATACATGAATTTAACTATATATAAAATATTTTTATATAATATCAAAAAGAACCAATATTTATTTAAACCGTATAATTCTATCCAAAACCATAGAAATCATTTTCAAATTTTTTATATATATAGACCGACGGTGTCTGTATATAATTTTCTATCCTATGGTCAAGTGATACAGATATTTATCATTCAGTCCGCAATTTAAAATAAAAATACGGTTATATGTCATTTTAAACCGCAATCCCGAATGAAATAATGTGCATAACAATTTGCAGTATATAACGGTATAAAATACAACATCCATTCATCCAATATCAATCATCAACCATTAATCACAATCATCATCCAATTCAATCAATAGCATCAATATATAACGGATAATAAACAACAGGCATCAACTAGCAGTTTATATTCAATAATAAGTTAAATGAAAATTTAAATGGTAGTTTATGTGCAATAAATAAATTAAATAACAACTTAATTCAACTATATTCAATTTAACTGCGATGGTGATTAAAAATACGCCAAACAGTCATAAATAAATTTCTAATCACATCCTCAATAAATTTAACAAACATAAAAAAATTTAGAAGTTGTGAGTGGGTTAAAACACTCACCTTTTGAATTTAAATTCAATTTATACCCAAAAATTTGACAGTCTCAGAATTCGTCCAAACTAGCGCCAAAATGTTCAGAATTTCAATACTATCCTAACAAAAAAAACCGCGCATGAATTGGTGTTCGTATGTGAAAGATATAGCGATAAATGTGTTTGAATTTCAATTATAAAAATTAAAAAAAAAACACATTACCTCCCTTGCCACGTCACCAATTTTTAGCGTGAATCATCTTCACTCAACACAAAACTGCACTCACACCCTACTGTTCACACGCGTTTATCTTTACGCGCATGAGAACGGTCGTCACGCCTTTGACGCCGCAATCCCAGAAGCCAGCCGCGATCGTGACCCAGCCCTCTTCGCCTCCACGTGGCCACGCGACAACCTCGACCCCCATGCCTTGCCCAGAATGCAGCAGCCGCCACAAAATCCTAACCCTATTCAAATTTTTCCCGCTAATCTAACCGTTGATTCGATGAACGAACGCCACTGATGCACTCCCCATCGTCCACTCTACAATACCCAGAAATAAATCGGCGATCTGACAACGTTCATCGACGCACGATGAACGCCGTGAATGTTTCTTTGATTTTCGGACAAACGATGATTCGAAACCAAAAAACGAACTGCAGATCTGAGATGCGTACATCAAGAGCTATGATATATAATTTTTTTGAATTTTTTTGAGGAGTTTGAAATTTCACTTTGATTTTTGAATTGCAATTGGATTTGTAATTTTCTGCCATTGAAATGAGGAGGTGAAGAGGAATTGTACGCACAGACAAATGAGAAATAGAGGTAAGCTAGGGTTTATAACAGGGCATATATAGGCAAGGTTGAAATAGAATAGATGGACCCGATTTATAAACGCGCTGAACGATGAATGGCCCGTAAAGCCCGTTCTGAATCCGGAACGAAATTGGGTCAACCCGTATATCAAAATAGATGTTTAATATATTTTAAACACAATGGAAATGGTTTCAAGTCCAAATTCCATCGTATGAAGAAGTTATGCTAAAATCAATTTATTTCAAATTGATTTCAATTGATTTCAAATTCATTGATTTCAAGGCATTTCGAGTCCGTACGATCAAACGACAACGTCCGATTGCTACGAAACTTGAAATCCTACAATAATTCACCGTTACGGATCCAATGAAACTGGTTTCGTCCAAATCCGAGTCTCTGGCTGAAATAGTTATTTTTTACATGAATTAATTAAAATAATAAATTTACAAATCAAATCAAATTTTCAATTTCAACTCTATAATTAACAAATTTCATCATTTTGGGTATGTATATTTGGTGTTGTATATTAGGTCCAAATTTCAACTAAATCGAAATCCAATTCCATTAGGGTATGTATATTTGGTGTTGGTAATCTGAAATAAACATAAGTATGAAGAAGAGCTATCTATTAAACACATAGCGGAATAGAAAAATACATTAGAACATATATACCGACTAAGGCTACTACCTTGGAATTGATATTATTCCTTGGATATCTAGTTTCCTTGTCGGTGCCAAGAAAGAATGAGAAGACTTCTACATCTACTATTTCCATCTTGCACCAGTAACATGTCCCTCAAAAATCTATCTCTAGGGTTGTAATGAACAGTGGTCAAAAAAACATTTTGGTGACTGAAAAATTAGATGCTTTATCCATAACACCAGTTTATTTTGATTGATTTATATTTAAGTGTTATGTCTATTAGTTCATGGCTTATCCATTTAATACATATGCACATACAATATATCGAACCTTCTCCAAGGTGTAACTATATTACATATATATGTGTGTGTGTGTACGCGCATATATGTACGTACAATATATCCAACCTTCTCTAAGGTGTAACTATATTATATATATATATATATATATATATATATATGCACACACATATATATATATATATGCATATATGTAAATATGTATATAAGCGTCTTACTACCCAAAAGGAAAAATCCAACCACGTAAAACTTCATAAATAAGGAGGAGGCTGACTCAACGGCCATTTAATCCATAACCCCAAAGCAGTTCCTCCATAATGAAATCGCTAATCAACCTACCATGGCTACGAAAGCCGAAGACCCCAAGATATCACTTTATAATTTAATTTGTCATATTACTAATGCATATCAAAGGCTCACCTAAGGGTTAACTAGTCCACCTCTGACAAACAAACAAGAAGTTAAGCTTTGAGTTCTTTGCGTCTCCCATATGAATTGTTCACTAGTAGAAAAAAATTCGTCTAGGGCATAATCCAAGTCTTTTGAAACAACTACTCGGGATCGCTAGAGTTAAAGCCTATATGCTAGCCTTACTTCTAAATATCAGTCTATCAACAACATTGACATTGCCTGTCGACCTCCCAAAGTCAAAATTCCATATTGTCTTGCCTAACACAAGGCTAGGAAAATGCCCATTCTATTTACTTAATACCTCTAGTTTTGAAACGAAGTAGACTCCATTTCCCAATTAAGCACCATTATAGGTTATTTAAGACATCTTAAATAAGAAAAAGGTAGATCCAATGGCCATTTATTACTTTCCACTTTGAAGAAAACCCCTTGACATACCTAAAGGTACTGAGCTATTTAATACTTCAAATCCAAGACGACCCCTTGGTTTATTTTCCCACACCTATATGCGAACGTAAAGCCCTTTTCCATAGGTCCCATAGTTGGAGATGCCATACATCAGTGGTGCGCATACGCAACTGGCAGTAGCCTCTAAGTGAAGGGTAAACTTCCATTGTGTAACTCTATTGACCTTGCATCCCAACCCCCACTAATCCAAACCATTTTATCCTAAACCTAAATATTAGGCCAGGCCTACAAATTCACGCTTGTCCTAAATTTGTTATTGAGGCTATATAATTTCTACTAATGAAATATATTATCTCCTAAATTTGTTTACTAGTATTCATTTAGTTATTTGCTGCGAACCTATTCCCATCTTTTACGCTTATTTCCCACATTCTTCATTTCCTTTTTATGTCACTTAAGTGTCACTTATTTCTTTTCCTCCATTTAATTATCCATACTAAATGGCCATTATTATTCAAATTTGACAGTCATTGATGACATTTATTCAATCATTTCAAATCTACCTTATTATGCATATCCCATTTCCTCCATAAATGTCGTGTTCAATTCTGTAATTTTTGCATTAAACGCATTTATGTGCACATTTTTTCTGTCACTCCTTATATACTGTGCATTTGTTGGCTACTAAGATTGCAATAATTATTCATAAATGTTGGAGTTGCTACCTCTTTTTCATTGCAACTTTTTAATCGTATGTACTATGTTTATAATATTTAATTGTTCTAATTAAAACTAATACTAGTACTGACGTATATTTATTTGTTATGCTTTATTTCCTGCCCTAAGTATATTTATATCTTTAATTAGTAGGCATGGTTATACATAATATATACATGTATGTATGTATATGTGTGTATGTGCATTAATATTTTTAACTCATAAATTTCTACGCTGAGAAATCTCAAAATATACACCTATGTGTAAATTTTACAAGGAATGTTTATTTCTAAATCCTAATATATTGGAACTATCCTTCCCAAAGAAAGAAATTATTACCATTATAACTTTCGACAAACTACCTAAAAGTGAGACATTTTCTCCGTTTTAAATTACAAGAAATTATCAATATTTATTTCTATTGAAATAAACAGTGCAAACCACGGAGAGGGACGTCCATACTTTGCATATCTCATTCATTTAAGTATATTCCTAATTATTTCAAATGGCGCACTCATTATGCATAGTTTTGAAGTTAGATAGTCTATGAAAATTTACATAGAAACATATACAATTGAATTGTACATCCAGCTCTTCTAATAAATTAAATTATAGAAATTTACATGTTAGGTCAAACTAGGGTATCCTAAATGGTTACTAAAAAATTTATAACCTAATTGACATAAATCTGAAATAAAAAATTTCACAACCTTATATACGTATACTTTAAGATTTTAAGGGTCTAATTTCCAAATTTTCCGTATTATGGTATATACGCCATTCCACCTTAATTACATAAATTATAGAATATAGATCCGGACTGGTGGAAACGCATCGCCGCAACGATCGCAACACCATGAAACAACACTCCCAAAAGTACGAGGGTGCACCAATCAATAACAAGTAATGAGTAGCTTACGAAGAAGTGTGTTCGCTCGAGGTGGCTAACCAAATTTGGCCCGGCACGACTCCTGTTTTAGTCATTTCCGATTTGGCACAAGTGTCAAGGCTATCCATTATCGTTCTCTTTCTTTAGTCATCACATACGTCATTCCAACCACTTCATTCTGGATCACACCCCGCGTATAGTTATTAAAGTGGTTTTCGGTTTAGACAGAGAGTATGTCCATAACCGATTCCGGTCTCTTTAATCCGTAATTATTACAACGATTGGTCGTTTAATAAATTTCAAAACCAAATCAAATTCAATTTCAATTAGAATTTATAAATCAACATTTCATTCGTCTTTTTATATCAATTACCATAATTTACGATTCAAAACTTCCAAATTACCAATTCTAAATCTTACAATTCAATTTCAACTTTTATTTAAAACAATTCAAATATTGATTCAAGTTCGTATATAAAGTTCATTCCGAAATCATTTACATTAATTTAATTTAACATTCAAATCAATTTAAACTCATTTATCGATTTCATTCAATATTCGTTAAATTTATTTATCATTCAAAACAATTTTTATTTAAATTCCAATTTATTAAATCAATTACTTAAGTTCATTTTCATTATCAAAGCTTACAAAATTAAGTTAAATTCGTCAAAGCAAATTCTATAAATTACAAGTCTTTCATTTATTCCAATAAATCACGTTTTATTTCTTGTTGAAGCAATTCAATTTAACTTAATTAGTTATAAATTTTGAAACTCAATTAATGAAGAAACTAAAATTCACATATTCAAGAAGTTCAATTTCACTTATTAACTTACTTAAATAATTTTCCAAAAATTAATAAATAAAGAAACCCAATTTCATTTATTAACGTAGTTCAAACATTCACTTATTTAACGTTCAATTTCTCTTATCAAAGAATTCATATCAAATAATTCAATTTTATTTAATTATTAAACAATTTCAATCTTAATTAAATAATTTCAAACTTACTAATTTCAAACTTAATCATTCAACAATTTCAAACTTAATCATTAAATAATTCCAAATTTAATTCAACGAATAATCCCAAATTTTATTGTCAAATAAGTTATTTTAAAACAATGTTCTTTCAACAACTACTATGTTAATATTTTTGTTTCAGGTTTTTTTTAAATACTAACATTTTCATTTAATTAAAAATTCAAAATTTCGACTTCATTTCAAAACCTTATTATTTATTCAAATAAAATCTTTATTTTATTTTTAAATCAAATTATTGACCAATCGGGTTTTATTTAATTCTCTATCCTAGGTCAGGTTCATTTGGGTATTTACCATTTCAACCCGATTCCATTTTAATTCAAAATCAAGCATAACAAAGGGAACTTGTAGCATGATAACTGAGATGGTGTCAAAGTAAATAAACAAGCAATAACAACAATTAATAACAATCCAATAATTAATTCAATGATCCTGAAATAATCGTATTAATTCACATTGTTGTTTGTGCAAATTAATATAATTATTTCTAGAATCTGCACTATCATTTCATGTAGATTAAAGATTATTACACTAATGTCAATACGGTTCTACACTTGACATTCATTATTCAATTTATACTACATAAATTTTATACAACATACATTCCATGGTTCAAGGTGTAGTTAACACTATTTCTACGTGTCAATTTATTTAACATTTAAAGGGGACATATTATACAAATTTAACTAATCAAATTCAACACATATATCAATTTAAATTGTTAACTATCCTATATCAAATTCAATTGCATATTATTCATCACTTTAAACATTAACAATTTAACGTCTAATGTAAACGTCAAACAATCGATCAATTAACAACCAAACTGTATTATCATCGCATAATTAACTGATAATGGTGTCAGATGTCACAGGTGAACTGATACATATAAAACAGTGTAAATAACTAACAACAACATATTTCAATTGTCGTTTCAATTTAAATCAAATTTAATAAATAAAAGAATATTAATCGTGAGTGATTGCTCACCTTTCGAGGCTAGAGAAATTTTGATACAGAAATGAGCTACGAATCTAGAGCAAAGTGAGATGGGCATGAGTTCGATGAAGGAAACTGGCGCGATGGACCAAAAGCTGATAAAAAATGGGAAGCGATGAGGATCGATTAGAATCAGTTTTGATATAACTAAAACGAAATATATTATATAAAACCAAAATTAAATTTAGAAACGCCTTTTCAATATAGACTCTCCATACTTTATATATATATTTTTAAACGTAATACATATTAAAGAAATGTGTGTGTGTGTGTGTATATATATATATACACACTTACTTTTAAAAATCAAATATGTGTATAGTCTAATATATGAACCTATACAGCGAAATTGAAATAACCTTTATAACTTTACTCGAAAACCATATGAACTTTATACAACAAATCATATAGCTCAGGTTCACTAAATATACTTATATAACTCATAGAAGCCACAAATCAACATATATACAATCCAACACGTTACACATCACATATAAAACTTATACAATAAATACTATGTATGCAGACTTACGAATACCTATGCATGGAAAACAAACCACATATCGTATAAATATTGTAAAACTATATGTATATTGATATAACAGCATAACAACCTATATTTAATACTTATTCATATTATATATTAATTAAACTTATTATTAAATCTTCTTTATTATTAAACTTATATATATATATATAATATTTCAATATTAAATAAAACCAATGCATTATAAACAAATATAGACTCAATACACGAATTGACATATATGAAACTAAACCTGTAGCAAATATATGCGAAACTACCTATGATACAAAATCCACTTCAGAGTACTACTATAAATTTAAACACTTTACCTATATATATAAACTAATAAATAATCTACATATAAATTATTTTTTACAGCAATTCAAGTAACATATATATGGATTATACTATACCCAGGCTAGCCTATATATAAATACACGCTGCACACCTACGTGTAGACTCAAGTACATGCATATGTGCAACTTATATACAGACAAAGAAATAAAATGTAAATATGAACTGGTTATGGAAATATATGTAACTAATAAAATAAACTCCAGAAATTCTATCACAAACAAACTATTATCATAAGTTGCAGATATATAAAGTTTGCTTACTCGCATAAATATATTATATAGATGACTCATATGTTCCTTCCAAAGCTTTTAATTATGTTTACTATAAAATTTTATATATGGATAAACATCGACCTTATAAAATGTGGACCATAGACATATATATATTAAACTACTGTAAGATGTAGGCTAACAAATATAAGAAAAAGTAAACAAATATATATATAAAAATATAACTGAAAACCCGTAAGCAGACCAATATGTATAACTATAATAGAAAACACGTAAAACATAACAGGCATAAATATACCTGGGTATATTTCCTCTTCTCAGAGAAAGCACAAGGCAGAAAGGAAGACAAGGTGTTCGCTGGAAGGTGTGGAGCGGGTGGAAGTGATGGAGGCTGCGGATGCGTTCTAGGCAGCGAAGTCGATCTATGGTGCGGCAAGTGGGGCCGCGGAAGCTGGGCAAGGCCGTGTCAGGGGAAAATGAATGGTGGCTGCTTGTGTAGTGGAGAGGCTCGCGTGGTGGGGAAAGAGGAAGTCGAGGCGGGGTGGATCAGGTCAGAGTGAAGGCGGAGGGCGGTTGTTTTGTGGAAAGCTTGGTTTGCTGTGACGGTGCTCGACAGGGAAAGAAGGAGAGATGGAGGAAGAGGTGATTGGCGCTGATGGGTTAGTGTTGGCATGTGGTTGTGGCTGACGTGGCCATGAGGTCGAGCGAGATAATGGTGACAGGTGCGGCCACGATGTCTCGGCTGGAGTGGATGGAAGTTGAGGGTGACGATGGAAGTGGGATAGAGGGGTTTGACTTGGTGGAGGAACGCATGTGTGCAGTTCATGGGGAAAAGAGGAAAGGTGATGGGAGAAAACTTGATGGCGGAGCACGGCAAGTCTGGAGGTTGTTGCATCGCTGGCGGAGGAGTGGAAGTGAAGAGGTGTGGTTCGGGTTTGGCGGGGAGATGCGGATCCATGGGTCGCCATGCGCTGCTGTTACGGCCATTTGTGGATGAGGCCAAGGCTCGCGTGCAATTTAGAAGAGAGCAGATTAAAATTTGTGAAGAGGAAGAAAACAACATGCACAGGAGCTGTCACTTAATAATTCCTTTTTGGAATAGAAGAGTTTGAAAGCCTATGGACAGAAAAAAAAAGAACGTAACATTTCGAATTCCCAAGTTAATAAATGGAATATAGGGAAAAGTAGAAGCATTGGTTCAATTCTCAAATTATTAACTCGACCGATTATTTGGTTTACCCAGTGAAATGTAAATACACATTTTGAACAGGCCAGTAATATGAAAATGTAAGGTCACAACTTGTTTTCGAGGAATATTGAAAGTTTTACGGATATACGATTTGCACAGTAGGAAAATAAAAGGGTAAGCAACCAAAAGTCTCGGTTGCGGAACAGATACGCAGGGTGTTTCACAAATTGCACCGCCCAACGAACTTCGAAACACAGAGTTGAATATACCACAGAGATCAGCACGATGAGATGATCAAAACGGTATACTGGTATCAGTAATTCGATTGAATTATAAAAATTCGAATTTTTTACTATTGGAAAATGCAAGAAAAAGCCTAAAAATAAGATCGACGGAGCTAAAGAAGTCCGAATTTGGAAAAACGAAAATTAACGTCTTGCTCAGAAGATGATTCACAATTTTTCTATATAAAAATATTTAGGTTTCGAAAATATTTTATTTTCATTGCTTTTAACTGATTAAATTGAAGTAAATTTACGCGCGAAATAAACTTTCATATTTTCGGACGAAAATTTACCCATTGCTATGTTTAACTAGACACATTCCAAATATCAAATTTATATTTCAAAATTTTATCTTTTAAAATTTTGCAAAATTTCAATTAATAGCGTTATTAAAACCGGTTAAATTTACGGGTTGTTACACTCTCCCCCACTCAAAACTTTTCGTCCTCGAAAAGGGAGGAAGTAGGGGAAAAGAACCAACCAAAAGAAAATAGACTTGAATTACATAATAAACAATTAATTTAAACCATATACATTTCAATTTAAATAATTTTATATTCATCAATTTGTTTTTAAATTCAAGATTTTCATTAAATTGATTTGATTTCACATATATTAATGTTAGGCACAAAAGGTTCCTTTCAAATGAAATTCAATTTAAATTCAATTAATTCAAGATACTCCTTTAAGTTGATTTAATTCAATTTATTAATTTTCAAAACAAAATTTTCTTCTATTAATCACACCTATTATTTATTTAACTTATTATTCTATTTATCTCCATAAACATTTTATAATTAAAATTTAAGTGAATAACATTTATTATACGCGCTAACAGTTTATTTATAAAGACAATTTATATTATATTTTATCTAATTTTCTTAAATTAACAATTTCAAAGATCATAAATTTGAATAGTCATTTATTATAATCATACTTTATTCGACAATTTTAATTCTTCTTTATTCCAAATTATTATTAAATTTATTTTACTTAATATATCTTATCACATATATATTAAGTATATTTACACTATTTAAAACTACTCAAATTTATTTAAAATTTCCTTTGATATCATTTATATTGTATAATATTGAATCACGTAATTAACTTTTGAAAATTTAGGTAAGTTATATATAATGCAATTGAGTATTATCTATATGAAATTTTACAATTCAGTTATTTCAAGTTAAGTATTTATAAAAAAGAGTTTGGTTTCATTTATAATTGAAAATTATCCTTAAATAAAAAATTTAAGAATTAATTTTATATTAATTTCAAACAACTTAGAGATAAATATATATATATATTTATATATTCATAATATATCAAATCAAATCAAATTTAAAATAATATATCTATATATATATAAATTAAATCATACTTAAGAAATTTAAAATGATTTAATTTCCAAAAAAAACTGTAACCAAGCTACGAATTGGTCTCTCCACTTCGAAACTCGAAAATGAATGTTGATGATGCGGCCGCCATCACCGAAATTATTTTCCAGCGATAAAATAGAAGAGCACAGATTTAACCAATCAAAATTCTTTGAACGGTTTCTGTTTGAACATATTTCAAATACTATACGCTTTAAAACTTAAAAAAAAGTTTGAAATTACCGGAAATCAATTTCTCAAATTTCTGATTTAAATTCATTTAAATTTCCAAGTCAATTTATAAACTAAGTTCTATAATTCTGTTTATTTATATGTTGATAAATCAGTGGTTTACAAAACAGTAAATGAAAATCAAATATTATCATTTAGTTGACCCATTCATTTATCAATTATCAGAAATTTACTTACAATCATACCAAATTTTTATTTTATTTACCAAATTTTGAAAACAATATTGTGTCAGTTTGCTCTGTTCAAGTGTTTTAGAAATCCTATCGATAGCGTTGTTCAGACGAATCGATCGGAAATCCAAATCAACATTAACAACTCAAACAACACAATATATAAACATTTTAAATATTAATTTACAAATACAATTCCTCACTCGACGATACAAGAATAGATTTCAAAATAAGTATATAGATTCAAATTTGATGGAAATCAAATCAAAGAGAATTTTGATTCAAAGACAAGTTTGAAAGAAAAGACAAGATGATTCAATAACAGAATTAGGAAATGGATAAGCTTATTTAATTCACGGGCAACCTTAACCGGATCGACCGTGACTTCAATAATTAGATCGGTGCAGATTTCCGAGGAGAATCTACATTCGATCGCAAGGGATAGAATTCAGACATATCAGGAGATAGATGGCATCGTAAACCAAGGACACAGAAATCTCCGGTAAATCAATGCCTATTGTAAAGGAGTTTTACCCTTTTACAAATAATTCGAAGATTGGCGAGACCGCCGATTCATTATAAGGGTCATTCATAGTGGAGTTATGGGTTGCTCCCGAATTCAGAAGAATACGAATGGTGAGGGATATGAATGAATTTTGAAGCCGCAGGGAACGTTTCAAAATTCAAAGGATTTGAGTCAAAAGGAAGAGAATGAAACACGAATGAGAGTGATTCTGTAAATACATTTACCCTATATACTAAGTTTTGCCTAGAGCTACCAAATCTCTTATACCAACTGTAACGACCCGCTATTTTGGACTATTCGCATCCGCATTGAAGAATTCAAAATACCGAATTGTTAATTTAAATTTGGCAAAACTCAGATATACAGTAAATAAAAAATCACAGACACAGAGTAATAATATGCAGCGGAAGCAAAAGGTAGTAGTTCATGAAGTTACTATATATATAACAGAGCTATATAAGTTACAACAGAAGTCTTGAATACAATAGTCAAATACAATATCAGAATACATCACTGGAATCAACTGAATATCTTAAAGCTGGATAGATAACTGGATCTCCAAGCGAAGCTCCAACTCCAAAGGTGAGTCTCGAATACTGGTACGCTCAGTCTGACCCGAGCGTAAAGGAAAACACAAAACACTCGAGTCAGGATTAACATTCTTATATCAATAAATCCAACTCAAGTGAAATAACAATTGAAATACAAGTAACTCAAAGGATGTTGGAATAACCATCCTCTAAGGATCCGTTAAACAATCTACTATGTAGTAATATATGCTAAATATATAATGTCTATTAGTAATATAAAGTATCAAAATAGTGTTAAGGCATTACCATTATCCCCCTTAACACATTTTATATAAGCATCATAGTCTATACAGCACTATAACTCCACCGTAAACTGGTGGGATATCAGGGAGTACTCCATAGGTATAACACAAAACAAATTCGTAGTGGTCGCGTATATAGGGATACAAGTATGAAAAGGCACATGAGGCAATACCCAAGGTAGTGAAACTACCGTTTGCCTGATCCGGACTGGTGAAAACGCATCGCCGCAACGATTGCAACACCGCGAAGCAACACTCCCAAAAGTACGAGGGTGCACCAATCAATAACAACTAATGAGTAGTTTACGAAGAAGTGTGTTCGCACGAGGTGGCTAACCCCATTTGGCCTGGCACGGCTCTTGTTTTAGTCATTTCCAATTTGACACAAGTGTCAAGGCTACCCATTATCATTCTCTTTCTTCAGTCATCACGTATGTCATTCCAACCGCTTCATTCTGGATCACTCCCCGCGTATAGTTATTAAAGTAGTTTTCGGTTTAGACAGAGAGTATGTCCATAATCGATTCTGGTCTCTTTAATAACTTCCGTAATTATTACACCGATTGGCTGTTCAATAAATTTAAAAACCAAATCAAATTCAAATTCAATTAGAATTTATAAATCAACATTTCATTCGTCTTTCTATATCAGTTTCCATAATTTACGAATCAAAACTTCCAAATTACCAATTCAAAATCTTACAATAAATTTCAACTTTTATTTAAAACAATTCAAATATTGATTTAAGATCGTATATAAAGTTCATTACGAAATCATTTACGTTAATTTAATTTAACATTTAAATCAATTTAAAATCATTTATCGATTTCATTCAATATTCGTTAAATTTATTTATCATTCAAAACAATTTCTATTTAAATTCCAATTTATTAAATCAATTACTTAAGTCCACTTTCATTATCAAAGCTTACAAAATTAAGTTAAATTCGTCGAATCAAATTCTTTAAATGACAAGTCTTTCATTTATTCCAATAAATCACGTTTTATTTCTTGTTGAAGCAATTCAATTTAACTTATTTATTTAATCAGTTACAAATTTTGAAACTCAATTAATAAAGAAACTAAAATTCACATATTCAAGAAGTTCAATTTCACTTATTAACTTACTTAAATAATTTTCCAAAACTTAATAAATAAAGAAACCCAATTTCATTTATTAACGTAGCTCAAAAAATCACTTATTCAACGTTCAATTTCTCTTATCAAAGAATTCAAATTTTATTTAATTATCAAATAATTCAATTTTATTTAATTATTAAATAATTCAATTTTATTTAATTATTAAATAATTTAAATCTTAATTAAATAATTTCAAACTTACTAATTTCAAACTTAATCATTCAATAATTTAAAACTTAATTATTAAATAATTCCAAATTTAATTCAATGAATAATCCCAAATTTTATTGTCAAATAATTTATTTTAAAAAAACGTTCTTTCAACAACTACTATGTTAATATTTTTGTTTCAGATTTTTTTTTAAATATTAACATTTTCCTTTAATTAAAAATTCAAATTTTGACTTCATTTCAAAACCTTATTATTTATTCAAATAAAATCTTTATTTTATTTTTAAATCAAATTGTTGACCAATCAGATTTTATTTAATTCTCTATCCTAGGTCAAGTTCATTCGGGTATTTATCATTTCAACCCGATTCCATTTTAATTCAAAATCAAGCATAACAAAGGGAACTTGTAGCGTGATAACTGGGATGGTGTCAAGTAAATAAACAAGCAATAACAACAATCAATAATGATCCAATAATTAATTCAATAATCCCGAAATAATCGTATTAATTCACATTGTTGTTCGTGCAAATTAATATAATTATTTCTAGAATCTACACTATCATTTCATGTAGATTAAAGATTATTACACTAATGTCAATACGGTTCTACACTTGACATTCATTATTCAATTTATACCACATAAATTTTATACAACATACATTCCATGGTTCAAGATGTAGTTCACACTATTTCTACGTGTCAATTTATTTAACATTTAAAGGGGACATATTATACAAATTTAACTAATCAAATTCAACACATATATCAATTTTAAATTGTTAACTATCCTATATCAAATTCATTTGCATATTATTCATCACTTTAAACATTAACAATTTAACGTCCAATGTAAACTTCAAACAATCAATCAATTAACAACCAAACTGTATTATCATCGTGTAATTAACTGATAATGGTGTCAGATGTCACATGTGAACTGATACATATAAAACAGTGTGAATAACTAACAACAGCATATTTCAATTGTTATTTCAATTTAAATCAAATTTAATAAATAAAATAATATTAATCGTGAGTGATTGCTCACCTTTCGAGGCTAGAGAAATTTTGATACAGAAATGAGCTATGAATCCAAAGCAAAGTGAGATGGGCACGAGTTCGATGAAGGAAACTGGCACGATGGACCAAAAGCTGATAAAAAATGGGAAGCGATGAGGATCGATCAGAATCAGTTTTGATATAACTAAAACGAAATATATTATATAAAACCAAAATTAAATTTAGAAACACCTTTTTAATATAGACTCTCCATATTTTATATATATATATATTATTAAACGTAATACATATTAACGAAATGTGTGTATATATATACATACTTTTAAAAATCAAATATGTGTATAGTCTAATATATGAACCTATACAGCGAAATTGAAATAACCTTTACAACTTTACTCGAAAACCGTATAAACTTTATATAACAAATCATATAGCTCAGGTTCACTAAATATACTTATATAACTCATAGAAGCCATAAATAAACATATATACAATCCAACACGTTACACATCACATATATAATTTATATAATAAATACTATGTATGCAGACTTACGAATACCTATGCATACAAAACAAACCACATATTATATAAATCTTGTAAAACTATATGTATATAGATATAACAGCATAACAACCTATATTTAATACTTATTCATATTATATATTAATTAAACTTATTATTAAGTCTTCTTTGTTATTAAACTTATATATAAAATATTTCAATATTAAATAAAACCAATGCATTATAAACAAATATAGACTCAATACACGAATTAACATATATGAAACTACACCTGTAGCAAATATATGCGAAACTACCTATGATACAAAATCCACTTCAGAGTACTACTATAAATTTAAACGCTTTACCTATATATAAACTAATAAATAATCTACATATAGATTTATTTATTTACTTTTTTTTATAGCAATTCAAGTAACATATATATAGATTATACTATACACAGGCTAGCCTATATTTAAATACATGCTATACACCTACTTGCAGACTCAAATACATGCATACGTGCAACTTATATACATATAAAGAAATAAAATGTAAAGATGAACTGGTTATGGAAATATATGTAACTTATAAAATAAACTCCAGAAATTATATCACAAGCAAACAATTATCATAAGTTGCAGATATATAAAGTTTGCTTACTCGCATAAATATATTATATAGATAACTCATATGTTCCTTCCCAAGCTTTTAATTATGTTTACTATAAAATTTTATATATGGATAAACATCGACCGAAAATGTGGACCATAGACATATATATATATATATATATATATATATATATTAAACTACTGTAAGCTGTAGGCTAACATATATAAGCAAAAGTAAACAAATATATTTATAAAACTATAACTGAAAACCCGTAAGTAGACCAATATGTATAACTATAAAAAAAACACGTAAAACATAACAGGCATAAATATACCTGGGTATATTTCCTCTTCTCAGAGAAAGCACAAGGCAGAAAGGAAGACAAGGTGTTCGCTGGAAGGTGTGAAGAGGGTGGAAGTGATGAAGGTTGCGGATGCGTTTTGGGCGGCGAAGTCGATCTGTGGTGCGACAAGTGGGGCCATGGAAGCCAGGAAAGGCCGTGTCAGGGGAAAATGAATGGTGGCTGCTCGTGCAGTGGGGTGGCTCGCGTGGTGGGGAAAGTGGAAGTCGAGGCGGGATGGATCAGGTCAGAGTGAAGGCGGAGGGCGGTTGTTTTGTGGTGAGCTTGGTTTGCTGTGGTGGTGCTCGACAGGGAAAGAAGGAGAGATGGAGGCAGAGGTAATTGGTGCTGATGGGTTAGTGTTGGCGTGTGGTTGTGGCTGACGTGGCCGTGAGGTCGAGTGAGATGATGGTGATAGGTGCAGCCATGATGTCTCGGTTGGAGTGGATGGAAGTTGAGGGAGACGATGGAAGTGGGATAGAGGGGTTTGACTTGGTGGAGGAACGCATGTGTGCAGTTCATGGGGAAAAGAGAAAGGTTGATGGGAGAAAACTTGATGGCGGAGCACGGCAAGTCTGGAGGCTGTTGCATCGCTGGTGGAGGAGTGGAAGTGAAGAGGCGTGGTTCGGGTTCAGGTTTGGCGGGGAGATGTGGATCCATGGGTAGCCATGCGCTGCTGTTACGGCCATTTATGGATGAGGCCAAGGCTCGCGTGCAATTTAGAAGAGAGCAGATTAAAATTTGAGAAGAGGAAGAAAATAACATGCACATGAGCTGTCACTTAATTATTCCTTTTTGGAATAGGAGAGTTTGAAAGCCTATGGACGAAAAAAAAAGAACGTAACATTTCGAATTCCCAAGTTAATAAATGGAATATAGGGAAAAGCAGAAGCATTGGTTAAATTCTCAAATTATTAACTCGACCGATTATTTGGTTTACCCAGTGGAAAGTAAAGACACATTTTGAACAGGCCAGTAATATGAAAATGTAAGGTCACAACTTGTTTTCAAGGAATATTGAAAGTTTTACGGATATAGGATTTGCACGGTAGGAAAATAAAAGGGTAAGCAACTAAAAGTCTCGGTTGTGGAACCGATGCGCAGGACGTTACGCAGATTGCACCGCACAACGAACTATGAAACACAGAGTTGAATATACTATAGAGATCATCATGATGAGACGATCAAAACGGTATACTGGTATCAGTGATTCGATTGAATTATAAAAATTCAAATTTTCTACTATCGGATGCAAGAAAAAGGCCTAAAAATAAGATCGACGGAGCTAAAGAAGTCCGAATTTGGAAAAACGAAAAATGACGTCTTGGTCAGAAGATGATTTAGAATTTTTCTATATAAAAATAATTAGGTTTCGAAAACATTTTATTTTCATCGCTTTTTAACTGATTAAATTGAAGTAAATTTATGCGCGAAATAAACTTTCATCTTTTCGGATGAAAATTTACCCATTGCTATGTTTAACTAGACACATTCCAAATATCAAATTTATATTCCAAAATTTCTTCATTTAAAATTCCATAAAATTTCAATTAATAGCGTTATTAAAACCGGTTAAATTTACGGGTTATTACATTTTGAGCCTATAATTCAACATATCCAGGGTCGGCATAATAATCAAATAAAATTGTATGATATAAATTTCAGTGTTATATATAAATTATATAATTTTTCACTCACCTTTCTATCTTTCTAAATCTCGCAACCCTGAATTCATCCCTTTAGTTGACTCTTTTTCCATTTCCAATTCAAAATTACATAAAACAAGATATATACATATCCATTAGAAATACAAATTTAAGAGGAAATTTGAGTTAAGTGGAATATATAGATTTATAATTATAAAAATTCCCTCTTCATAGAATTGATTCACTCCTCCTCTTCTTCTCTTTTATTTTCCTCCTTTCTTCGACTTATATGTGTATGTATATACACACACAATAATAGTTTTATAATTTCTAGAAATAGTGGAGAAGGGAAGATGGAAAAGCTCTGCCGCTCTGTTTAGAAAATATGAGAAGAAAAGTGAGGGCTAGGCCTTTATTTATAGGAGCATTAATAAGTTTTTCCTGTTAGATCGATATTCATTAAATCAAGGCCGTTAGGCCAAGGTTCAACCTTAGTTGTAACCAGTTTGACTAATAGACTACCCCCTTGTTGGCGGTTGACCGACTAAAGGAGGGGGTCGACCATTGGGGTCCAAGTATTTATTGTTATTTATTTCCTTATTCCTTTTTAATTATTTTCATTCCATAAACTTCAAAAGGTTAACTTTTTTGTCTGAACTTCGATCGCAAAATTTTTATATATGAAAGTTGCTCAAAAAATCACCACAAACACAATGGTGCTAGTTTCACGGTCAAATTTGATGTTTGCTTAAATTTCATTTTTTAGCCTTGTTTAACTAATTATTAAATCTCTTCAATTAATTACTTTTTATTCTATGAGATGTTACCTAGAATATTTGCGAAAACAATTTTATATATCTTGATGCATCCATTAATAAGTGTTATAGGCATGCTCCCAATATTTCTGCCATTACAATGATATAGCATAAGTAATATGAAACTTATTATGACCTATTTATTTCTTTTACTCCAACTAGTTTTTGATCAAACATCTGAAACTCATATAAATAACCTTTATAGTAAACAATTTTTTATGTTATAACACAATTGTAATATAACTCACATTTCTCATTCTATATTAAGCATCTTTTAGTATTATATACATTTCTTATTTTTGATACTCCTTTATGAAGCAGAGGTGACCAATCACTATTTTAATCACAATTATATCTAAGTTAATCCATGCTCATATATTCACTTTCCTTTCCAAAATGGTCGAACCATTCGAAGGAGATCCATACCATAATCAATCGTATTGAATACATGATTTTTCATTATGGTTTATTTTATTATTTCTAATGGACTAATTTCATTGAAATTTCATACATTACGAACTGTGACCATTTGCTATATAACATTTGCAGGTGATTAAATATGGATCAAATATCCATATTCTTGTATTGCTATGAGAGTTTGTCACTCATAGAAGACAATACACAATTTTATACAAATAAACAATCAAGCGACAAAGGAATGGATGATTTAGTAGTTGTACAAATTAGATCTAGCATGAGTCTTGAAGTGGAAAAACGCCAAAGGATTTCAAGGTAAGTATACTTTATATTTCCTTATCGATCTTTAATTTAGCTCATTTGCATAAGTTAACCGATAAACATTTTATCAAATTTATTTGTTGCATAAATTTATCGATATAGATTATTTTACCTTTCTCATATGTTCTTACAATATTAAAAGATTATTGTTATCATTACGATTTTCTAATAAGGCTACCACTTGATTTTTATTTTTCTCAAAGCCTTAAGTAAAACATAGAAATCTATTGAATTCTTCAGTAGACATAGGACATGCTTGCACTGGGATTGTGATCATGAGGAATATCAAGAAATCATAGGCTCACAAGTGATGGATAACACTATCGGTTGTATCAAATACAACTCCTAATCCATGGTCTTCGTCCTAATCTGATCTCGAACTTGATGAATATTTAAAAATCAAAATAGATTATTCACTATGTCCACCATTTCATGATGGCCTAAGTATAATGTACATACTTGAGGAATATCAACAACTACATGCATGTATCTTACCTTGTCTAGTTAATACATTAGTAGGACTACATAAAAATCTCTAGCTTTTGGGATATCAATAGCAAAGGAGTAAGCAAGTAATCTATTAGTGCATAAATGGCAGATGACAAATTATAAGGATCCATAATCTTCAATATAGATATATTAAGTGATATCGGTTTAAAAAATAATATACGTCTTTTGAATACCCTCGTGATTCAACTATCAAACACATCTGAAATTGTGGTATGTGTATTATACGTATGTACTCACTCCTTATATCAAATTTGAATTTATTTCCAGTTCCACATAATTTTATACATATATAGTCATATAAGTATTAACTTATTTATGACTTTTATAATTTAATTTACTTATATAATATATACATGTATCTAATTAATTAAATCCCATTCAACTAATTTCAGTTCGTATTAGTCAAATCATATTTATTTAGTTTAATTTGTTTTATATAAGATTCCTAAATTTTACATTGTTCAACATAAATTATTTAAGATAGTTAATCAACTATACTATCTATAGTTTGTGTATGTATACAAGTAAACGATTGGTTTACATTTTAATTAATTTCATTTCATTAAACAATTTAATTAAAAAATTTAACTAATTTGAAATTTTAATTTAATCTACCATAAATAATTACAGTAATTATAGTTATATACATATATCAATGTATACATTTTTATAAAATAACTTTTAATTAACTACTTTGTTTAATTTAATTAATCATATTAATTTAAATTTAAATTTCAAAATTAGCTATTTAATTTTGAAAAATTTGAATGCATTTTATAATTTTTATAAAATTTCCCTTTTATATTTTAAACATAATTTTTTACGTAAAAATATCTTTTATATTTTCAAAATAGATTTTGAAAATGAACCCAAGGCCCAAAATTAATTCAGGCCCTTATACTGAACATAACCTTTGCGCTTATTTCATATTTTTGGCTAGATCAGTAGCCAGGTAGGGCAAAGTACTTGTTATCCAAACTTAACCATTGACACTAATTTTTTAGACACCATATTAAGTAGGTAAGCTTTAATCAATTAGCTCTAACATTGCTAATTTAGACCATATAAACCATTTGGGATATGATACCATTAAAGGATCCAGACCAATCAAAAGTGGTTTAAATGGGTGAATTTAAAAAATAAATCCATTTTATATCCTCATGGGCCAGTGAAGTCTAAATGGATCATACCTAAAATATTTTAAATTAAATCTGTATTTTATTTAATTTGTTAATGGAAATTTTATTATTATTAAGTTTTGGTTTACAAATGTACAAAATACACTTGTTTGTATGAAGTGCATGTGCTAAGATAATAAGTGTATATAGTTAATATTACCATATGTATGTATGAGATTTATACCATGACGAACAAATTTCCCCATTATATATGCCTTTGTTGTTCAAGGTTTTTGACTTAAAAATATATACACAGTAAAAGACGCATAGTTGTATGTGATTTGAAATCTGAAGTTTATAGTATTGGATTTGTTTCAACGAAGGAAGAATTTGAGGTTAAACTTTACAATTTTATATAATTTTTTTATGAGTTTGAGTTAAGGAAACATACACACACACACACACGGATATTTCATGCAATGTTTTAGATTTAAAATAACTTATCTATGTGAAGATTATATTTTATAATGTATGTATAAATATGTCTGATTTTAATGTTAACAGTTTAAAACAAACCTTTAATTTAGAAAAGATACAAAAGATATAGGATTTTACTTAAAACTTTAAAATTGGAAAGGATTCAAAAGGCATTAGATTTCACAGAAGTCCAGTCATGAATCCTAGATTGATAAACTTTTAATCTTATGTAAATAGTACCCAAAATAATTATATTCGAAATAATAATAATATAATGTAAGAAATTTGTTTTTTAGGAAAACTAAATATATAATGTATATAATTATTTATATTTATGTATGAAAATATTATAAAATGATAAAATAATTTTTTCATACAAAATTTGTACTTTTTTAAACAATAAGAAAAGGAATCAGACAGCCTAGACACATGTAGATTCATGATAAGAACATTCAGATCTAAATAATGTAGAGAAAAACAAAAATTGATCATAGGAAATAGATGATCTAAATCATATCAATCATAATGAATATATATTGAATGGAGATAAAGAACAAAAATGGATTTGAACCAAATCAACATAATAAACATACCTTTTAATTAAGATGAAAAAAATTGAATTACATGTTGCAAGATGAATTAGTAAAAGATGACATGAATCATATAGAGTCCAAACATATGAAAAAGTGAAACATATAATTAAATTAAATCAAAGTAGAATCTTATGATTTTGCCAAAAATTTCAGCTTGAATGATGAATCAATGTTTCTAGTTTCAATTGAATCAATCTCTAATTTTGCACGTAGCAAGGACAAAATAGCCTTTTATTTTGATATTCGATATTGGTTTTGGGTTATTAAGCTATGAAGGCCCTGATAAATCAGCCATTAAAAGAGAGTAAGAGAAGAAGAGAAAGAAAATGAACTTTGTCAAGAGGAATAACATTGGCACCAAAAATGGATCAATAACCAAGAATGAGTTATAGGGAACTTGTAGGACCTAGATCTAACCTATAATATTAAAAATAAGAGAAAATAATAAGGAAACACAAAATCTTTATAGTGGTTCGACAATATCTGGCCTAGGTCCACTTTATAGCTTTATTGATGGATGATTATGGAGGATTAGATTCACAAATACAAGAGGTTGACAAGTTCTAAGGCTTAAAATTTCCAAGAGTAGTTGCCTTGGTGACTGTTATGAGGGAGGAAGATGATGAAGAGTAATGAAGCCCCAAATATAGAGTGAAGAAGAATGATCATGGAGAAGATCCTTCTTTGGTTGCACATGTGTTTGTAGTCACATGGAAACAAGTGTACTGGGTTAGAAGCCTAATTGTAGTAGAGTTCAAAAATCAGCCCAAGGTCATATAAGAAACCATGGGGGTTATCAAGTTAAAAGAATAACTCTGTACCGAGTCATTTGACTCAGTGTCGAGTTATTTCCTTGAGTGGAAAGTTGGCAAGCTCCTTTTCACTTCTCTTCTATCCTCTAGTTGATGTGTTTCACGCTTTTTCATCGATCATTGATTGATTCTAGCGTCCATTTCATCATCACTTGAGTTATCCCGTTATCTTGGCTTTCTTCTCTTCAACCCTTGGAATTGGTCATCTATACTTAGGGAAAACCACTTATCACGATTAGATGGAGTAGGGCATGAGATGTATGTAGAATGGAAGGTGATTCGAGGAAGAAAAATGAATCGGTACCAAGCCAAATGACTCAATGCTGATTTATTTCCTTAGCTCCATTTTGGGTGAAACTTTCTGAGTTGTTTCTCTACCTCTTCTAAGCGTACTTTCAAACTTTTACAACATTTCATCTTCTTCTTTACGTTTTAACTTCCGCACACTTCTGCTTAGTTGAAAACTCGGTAATAGTTCAAGTTCTTTTTAAGACATTGCTTTCACTTTGTAGATTTTCCTTTAATTGTCGTCTTGGTTATAGTTGAAATTCCATTCCTTTGCACTGGTGGTGTAATATGCACTACGATATCACTTCGTGCTTCGGGTTGGCATGATCATTCTCTACAGTGCTTTCAGGACGAGACAGAGTGAGAATAAAAACTTGGTGCTGAGTTGTTTAACTCTGTACCAAGTTAAATTTCCTTCCCCTGAGCTTATATATTCAAAATTGAGAAAAAAAATTACTTTACCTTTTCGCCTGCTATTCACTTTGCACTCGAACCATTTGAACTTCCACCTGATCCAACCTACTTCCTCTGACTCGTTATAGCATCATCGATCTATCTCCGCCTCCGATCCGACCTAGCACCGCCACCTGCTCCTGTCGTCGATTACCAGCCCCTCCACCAGTCAAGTCGCCGCCCAATTAAATGGGCCCTCGGAAACTCAAAACCTTAGCACCGATGAAAATAATTTTAGGTTGGCAATTGCTAGTGTCATAGTGATGTTGTTGGTGATGGGGTTTGGTCGACTGCAATTGAAAGGCGATCGATGAATTTTGGGTTATGTTTGATTAGTGGTGAGGCTAAGTTTTGCCGGGTCGAATGTACATGATTCCAGAGGCAAGTCAAGTTCTCTAGATTCAACTATCTCTCCTTAAATTTTTGGCTAAGTCTCTATTGTCACTTGAATTCTAGTGCGATAATTTATCCTGAGATTGGTCGCTTTGGATGATCCCATCACATGGGTTTCCTACTTATGCACTTCCAGTGATCCTGGAAAGAAAAGCTTTTCACATCGTTATAGATGTCGACTCCTTTTTCGTTCACTCATCGATAATGGGTAAGTTGCGAAATGTAACTTCAAAGTACGATGCGACTCATTTTTCTAGTGCAAGTAAGCTATCTACATAGGATGGTCTGTTCATGGTAAACGGGACACTGGACTCACACTATATACATTGACACATAACGGTTGCCTCGGTCAACGCCTAGAATCTGATTGGTCAACACATGTCAGCATCTTTAGATTTCAGGTATTGGTCACATGGGTTTATTATTCAAAATAAACATATCTGACCGTGTTGAACGCTAAATTTTATTATATAGAATGAGTCATCGGTCACTTCATCTTAAGTATGGCAAAGGAACGTCTACCACTTCAGAAGCCGGATCTTCTACAGCCCCTGCTTTGCCATCTATTCCTGCCGGGCCAAGCCGTCTTGAAACTTTTGAATATAAAGTTGATTAGTTCTAGTTGAGTTGCTTGTTGGTCAGTTGCCTCCAGGATTAAGAATCTTAAACAACCCACCATAGAAGGTGCCATTAATCTTATCCGCCAGGTCATTTCGAAACATATGTCTTCAATATTGCATCCCTAAGGATGATGTCCGTCGGCCAACAAGGGTTGAATTCTCTTACAATCCTCCACCGGACTCCATAACGTGTAATTGATATATGTTCCTAGGCGGTGACGTCCATCCATTCAATTCTTTTCTAATGATTGTACTTTAAGAACTTGGACTAGCATTGTTCTATGTCAAACCAAATGGTTATTCTCTCCTAAGTTCGTTGTACATCCTCTTCACGAATAGATTAAACTGGCCTTCAAGATTTAATGAGTTAATTTATCTTCTTCAATTCAAGAAAAGGCTGAATTCCCTATCCTATCTGCTAATAGAGGACTGAAACAGATTTAAAGCGATCGAAAAGTTACCTAATAAGTGTTTTGCTGGCAAGAACGAATACTTCTTTATGTGATGCCCACATGGTTTTAATCGGCTCTGGCTTTCAGATGTACATCACTTTTCCCTTGCTTCTTCCATGACAGAATTCCTAAGTTTCTAACTTGGTGTATGTTTACTCATAGGCGTATCATCTCATGAAGATAAAGAGAAGCACGAGCGAGCACTCAATGCTCTGAAGGCAGTTATATTCAACCAACACACTGTCGCATTCCTTCTAATAAATGGTAATCTACGGTGGTCTGTCTGCTTTGCCATGACAGATTTCCTGTTGTTCAATCTCCATCACAAAGTAGCTCTAGGACTCATACTCTTTCTTCTACGACCACTGGTAGCTCCAATAAGAATGTTCAATGGGAAGTTGTGGGTCCTTCCAACACAGTACATCCTGAAGAGCTCATGACGAGAGAGCTGATAGGGCCCGTCGAAGCCAATATTCTAAGCGGTCGAGATAAAGGCATGAGGATGCCTTCGATCCTAGAAGAAGACGAGGGATTCATAAGGAGAGAAGGAAAATAAATTGTCGAAGAAGAAGAGGATGTCGGTGATAGCGATAACGACTATTGTGCTAGCGAAGAAGGGGATGAATCATTCGATGGATCACCCAGGATGAGTCCTGATCTACCAAGCTCGCTTCGTTAGGAGAACATTTCCTAAAAACTTCCAAAATGGCTAAATGTTAATCCACGTTGTCTTCGGTAGAGATTTGACATGATCCTGCACCTTTGACGACATCTTCGTTGGTTAAAGTGATATTTATGAGATCGAATTCACTGTTAGCGACATTCTGGGGGATGTTCGTTCAAAATTGTCTCTTTTACTCGTGGGTTTTGTGAGTGGAGGTGGAATGACCCCCACTTCAATTCCTTACAGAGTATTTAAGGGATCATTGGCACCAAACACTTCCCTTGGATCATGGACATTTATTTTGCATTGAATTTTACTTCGATGTTCTAGTGTTAATACTGTTTACTTCCTTGTTTCAGGTTCCATAGGCCATGGTTTTTATGAGAAGTTCTCCTGCCATACCTCATGACATTTATCCAACTCACCACTATGAATATAAGGAATAAAGGTAAAGAAGGAAAGACCACGAGTACGATGAAGCGTGCAAGGCGGATATGGAGATGGATAAGGAGAAGCAGAAGGAATGAACAAAGACGAAAGACAATATTGAGCTATCTTGCGACCCTTCTAAGTGCTCAGGAGATTTCTCGGTGCGTCATGGGCTTTTTTCAGTTGATGTTTTGCCTCATGCATAGGCTTTGACTTTTTTAGTTCAACAAATTTCGGCCTCCATGTCTATGATTACAACAATCTTACCTACTTCCAAAGGAGACTCTGCTCATTCATTCACTCTTCCGCCTAGCACTCTATGCTTGCAAGCCACATTCCCACACCTCTTTTTACATGACTTTTAGTTCAACTAAGACATCTCAAATGCCAAAGGAGGTGTAATGGAAAGCCTAAAGAATGTCGAGCAGAGTGCTGACGAAGGGTGTGAGTGGAAGAAACTTTGCACGGCTCTTTTCGAAGTAAACAAGATCAACAACACCAATATTCAATCCTTCGAATCCGAGAGAGTTGCCTTTGAGTGAATGATGAAAGAGAGGAAATATTATTTGATTAAAGTTACCGAAGTGGGGGACATCACTCTGAAGCAGAAGGAGAGCACAGGTAAGCTGATAGATGGGTTAAAGCTTGCTCACATCCACGCCTAAATCGTAAAAGGAACGAATTGAAAGCTGCTCATTCTAAAACTTCAGAGTTCTAGAAACAAGCTAAGGAGAGGGTGTAAGCACTTAGCCAAAAACATGATACCACTAAAGCCAAGGACCATACTAAATCAGAGCAAGCTTCTGAACTTACTAAGTTCGCGAAGAGGTTCAAAAAATAACTAAAGAGAAAGAGCAGTTGTCCATCGATAAAGATTCCATCTGTCTTAAACTTGCAATCTCTATGCACGAGCTCAAAGAGCTGCAAGAGGAGAAGTCCAAGATTGTGACTGTGCATGATGCCAACATGCTATATTTTTACACTAGTATAGTCATCTTTAAGAATCTAGTGTGGCTATGAAATAATTGTCCCGAGACACTCGTTGGTGCTTGGGAGGAAGTGCTACACCGAACTACGTAAGACGGAGACAATTTATCCAAAGAAGATCTGATACCTTCTTATCTTAAACCTGAAGATATCGAATCTATGGATTTTGGAAAAGTTATCCTAGCCAAAGATGCTATCGATGATGACGTTGCCATTGCTACTAAAGCTCTTGCTATTCTGAGCTTTTTGGTTCAGGATAAAATATCTGCTTTAAAATCCTAAGAGTCGGCATCAATCATTCCTGCTTCTTTGGGAGTTAGCTCCACCACTACTCATGTTCTTCCATCTTTATTAAGGGTTACTCCCCAAGAGCAGTACATTCCTCCCATTGTGGTCCATCCTAGGTAGCTTGAGACTAAAGAAGGTTAATTTATCATATCGTAACAGGATCCTACTACAATGTATATACATTGTTTCTGTAGTTATTGAGAAGCTTCAATTCTTGGAAGAATCAATCATTAAACTTTATCAACCTATTTGCCAACTTGTAGGTCAACCTCAATTGCCTCCTCCATCTTTAAGCGCATATGTTTCAAGAACCGAAGCCATCTTTATTGAGTCAACCACCATTTTTGTATGGCCTATTACATCCGTCCTGTTTCTAGTTTCGGCCCAAGGCCCGACTCTAATAAGATTTCTACTCTAGAGATCTTGGAGGACATTTATGTCTCTTAGGAGGAGGATGTTTTCATCATAGGTTCTTTTGACTCGATTGAGCATCAAACTATTGCTAAAAGGTTGAGGAAGGACCTGGAGAAGATTCAAAGAAGAGTCTATGATCAGTAAGCCCGCATCTTCAAAGATGAATAGTCCTCGGCGAAACGTTCCCACTTTCAAGATCATGCCATCGAAGCATGCTAATGACCCAAGCATCAAGTGTGTGGACCCTAATTCTACTGCTATTGAAGGGTCCTCTCACTCGAAAGGTAGCCCTTCCTTTGGTATGGAACCCAAAGGGAGGAAAAAATTCAAGACCCATCTGGGTAAGACTGGTAAAGGCAGCCGAGGCGGCTAGAAGTAGGAGCATAGCAGCATAGGACAACCGATTCATTTTGTATTTTGCGTTATTACATCGATTGAACCTATATTTTTAACTTTTTTCTTTAAACAGGCTGAGATTCTACGGGTATAGCCCTAGGAATATTAGTAATGAAAGATTATCTTTTCAATTGTAATCTCTCTTCTATGTACTTTTCCATGTTTTTTGTATTGTGCCTATTTATATTTGATTGTTTGTGTATATAATATGATTGCTTATACTGCAATTTCCTATATTATATACTTCAGTTTCTATGCAATATGTTTAGTTTCCACAACCCTAAGCATGTAAATAATATTCATGCATTTTCTTTAATATATCCTATTTCTTAGCTCTATTTGGCATGACAGAACTGTAAGTTCAACTAACTCTATGGCTATACTTGTTCGTTTGAGTTCTTTTCAACCAAGTGTTGGCATATGTGCCCCTGTCCATATGGATGAATGTTAAAATTTCAGGAATCAATGAAAGATTGGATTTCTTGAGTACCACATTTAATTGACCCTTGTCTAGTTTGCACGGTAGTTCCTATCTTTAGGAACTAGTGGCTTTTGTTATTTGATTCCAAGCATTATATCTTAATGTTTCCAATTCCTTGGATAACTTTGAATTCTTTCAAGTTGGCGTCATCAACCAATGTCTTTCTTGATGTATGTATTAGAAAGATGTGTCATCGTCATCCTTCGTCATAATAAATTCTTCCATGTTCGGTGTTGAGATCCTGGTCATGTACCGGATTCTATCTCCGGAAAATTGTACATGAATGGCTTAACTTTGTAGATTTATCCTTAATGTTTCCTATCTCTAGGCTTCATCTACTTCCTTTTGTTATCGCTATCTCTAGGAGATGTCAAGTTCTGAGTGGTTTGTGTCATTCTTCCAATTAACCTGGCGGTTCTGAGTTTTCCGACGTTGCTTAGGAAACATCAGTACTTAGAAGGTATAGGTTGATTTGACTATCGACTTAATGGTTTTGGGTCTTCCCGATGTTGTCAGAGTAATGTCGGTTCTCATAAAGTTGGGATCGATTTACCCCATCGATCTGGCGATTTGAGTCGATTTTCTCCATTGACTTGACGGTTTCGGCCTTCCTAAATTTTTCAAAGCAACCTTGATTTCCAGAAGGTGGAGATCGATTTTCCCAATAGATCCAGCAGTTTGATTTTATTTTTCCGATCAACTCGGCAGTTTAGGCCTTCTCGATTTGCCAGAGCAACGCATGTTCTCAAAAGGCAGGGATCGATTTTCCTCATTGGCCCGACTATTGTAATCGATTTTCCCCATCAACTCAACGATTTTGCTTATGAGAATATGGTTCCATTAGTTCAACAAGATAATTTTATTGATAAATAGAAGAAGTGGTAAGTCCTACCTATTTACAGTGCCTCTAGTATTCTTGGATAGCTTATTTGCAAAAATAAGGAAAACTAGATATAGTAGTGTCGTAGTGAGTCGATGTTCCAAGCATGCGGGAAAGGAACTCCATTTATTACAACCAACTTGAATGTTTCATCTCCATGCTTCTGGTAAATCACATAAGGTCCATCCCAGTTTGGGCCAAGCACCCTTGTACTCGGCAAGATTCAATTCAAAGTGACATCTCCCACTTAAAAAGTACGGTTATGAACCTTGGCGTTGAAGTGGCATGCCATTTTTTTATGATGAGTAGTGACCCTTGGTTCAGGTTCTTCTCGCTTCTCATTGATTTGGTCGAGGGAATTAAGTAGTAGCTATCTGTTCTCTCTTCGATTGAAGTATCTTCTATGATGAGAAGGGACCTTTTATTCTATTGAGATAATATCTTCTGAATAATATGCCAAAACGAATGGTAAGAGCTCAGTCGCTGATTTGTGTATTGTCCTGTAAGACAATAGTGTGTGTGGAAGCACATCAACCCAGTACCCTTTAGCTCTAGTTATTCATTTCTTTATGGTGGATTTGGTAATTTTTTTCACTTCTTCCACTTGTTCATTTGCATATGGGTGCACTACCATCGAAAACTCTTTTCGATCCGGTAATGCTTGCAAAAGTGCTTGACTTAGTGCTCTCAAACTGAGCCCCGTTGTCTATGATAATTTTCTATGGTACTCCAAACCTACAAATAATATTTTTCATCACAAAATTAGTTACCTTTTTAGTCGTGATTGTGACAAGTGGTTCTGCTTCAGCACATTTCGTAAAGTGATGAACTGCAACGATAGCGTATTTGGCTTCTCCTTTTGCTGTCAGTACTACACTGATTATATAGATTCTCAAGATCACAAATGGCCAGGGATTGACCATCAAGTAAGTTCTAAAGAAGGGGCTCTAAAAATCCTTGTGAATCTATGGCATCAATCGCACTGTCTAGTATAGTTTATAACATCTCGGTTTATTGTTGGTTAGAAATATCCATAGTAGAGTTTCTTCTTCGCTAATGCCTACCCTCAGTGTGGTTAATATAGCTTCCTTTATGAATTTCCAAGAGGATCTCCCTATCTTCATCCTTGGTTACACGTCTGAATATAGGGAAGGAGAATCCTCTCCTGTATAGCACTCCATCATGTATTATGAATCATGGTGCCTTTCGAAGGATGTTCTTTCATTCATTTCTATCTGTAGAGTTATTCTCCTGAGTAGGTAGTCCTTTATTGGCATCCTCCATGACTCTACCTCTTTTGTAGTCTCTAAAACCCAATCAACATCCATTTGATCTATGCTAAGAGCAATTAATACTTCTACTAGAACCAATCCTGCCACCTACGCTTCTTCAGAGCTGGCTAACTTAGCAAAGGATTCGGCCTTCAATTTTCCTCTCTAGGAATATGAGATATCGTGTAGTGTTCAATTTCATTGAGTAACCCCCAAGCTTTCAACAAGTAAGAGGCAAGTTTTGTGCCCTTAGCTTAATATTCCCTTCTAACTTGGTAGACGACTAGTTGGGAGTCATTGTAGATATGCAAATTTTTTAGTCCCAGCTCTATCGCAATCTTTAGTCTTGCTATCAATGCCTCATATTCCACCTCATTGTTGGTGGTAGGAAATTATACAAAAAGTACATAGAAAATTGATCGTCCTTCGGGAGTTTAAAGCACAACTCCTGCCCCTAAGTATAATTCGTTTAACACACTATCCACGAACAATTTCAGTAGAATACCGTGACCATTGTCCTCCTCCTCACCATCTTGAGCCATGACTCGGTGATGAAGCCAGCCAACGCTTGTCTGTTAATTGCTCTTCGAGGATGGTAAGTCACATCGCACTAGCTCAATTCAATGTTCCACTTTAGAAGCCATCCCAAAGTCTTGGGTCGATAGAGCACCTATTTCAAGGGTTGATCTATCAACACCTTGATCGCGTTAGCCTGGTGTTATGGTTGCAGTTTCGTAGATGCTATTATCAAGTAATATGCTCCCGTAATTGCTATCTATGTAGTAGATGGGACGTTGAACTCTAGCTTCTTCATGCATAAGTTTTGTGCTTAATGAAAAGGTAGACACCACTAGGTAAATGAATAAGTCCTCAAATGTCCAGCGATTTAGAAAAAATCGATGATATCACCATATGTTGAAGTATTTCTTTAAAAGTTGTCCGATAGTCTTGATTCCATTCAATGTTCTTCTTACCCTTCTTTAATGCATCAAAGAATGGTCCACACTTATCTGTAACCTTGGAGACGAATCGCCTCAATGCAATAATCTTTCCATTCAGGCTTTGTAACTCCTTCTTCATTTTCGAGGCCTTAACATTTTGTAAGGCATCAATCTACTTCGGATTGGCCTCAATTCTCCTTTCATTCACATTAAAACAAAAATGTTTTCTAGAAGTAACGCCGAAAGAATACTTCAGTAGAATTATCTTCATTCTACACTTCTAAAAGGTCTCAAACATCTTTGAGAGATCGCCCAGATGGTTTCAAGACACTTATGACTTCACCAGTATGTAATCCAAATACACTTTCATCATTCATCTGATCTCGTCCTTGAATATTGTATTCACCAGCCTTTGGTAAGTAGCTCTGGCATTCTCTAGACCGAATGACATTACATGATAGTAATATAGTCCTAGGTCTGTGATGAAGCTGGTGTTCTCCTGATCTGGTACATGCATTATAATCTGATTGTACCCTGAGTATGCATCAACAAAGATCCTAGGCAACGAAAAGCTATCCTTCAGGCAGCCTTTTTCAAATTCGAGTATTAAATACAAGTTCACCACTTCCTATTATATTTTCAGATCAACACGGGGTTTTACACCCACTCAAGATATATAGCATCGTGGAAGAAGTCATTGGCCAATGCTGCATTTCTTTTACCTTACTAGCGTGAACATGGGATTGATGTTAAGTGCATAACATGCTATCTCTTGTGACATCCATACATATTCGAATGCATCCAAGCGAACATGTCCTGATTGGCATGAAGAAAATTTATATATTCCTCTTGCATCTTGATTCCCAGCTATAAACCGACTTTCAAGACCGATTTGGGTCATCCATGTCAAAAGGGACAACAATCGTAATCTCTGCCGGTGCTGCCTGCATTTCCCCTAAACTCTACTTCCTATGGTCCATATCCTTGTCGAAGCAACTATGGTCTCCTAGCCAAGTATCTGTAAATGTGTGTGTATATGGGATTATCTACTATTTTGTGATGTGTTTTGCATTTGAGTTGCTGTATTTTGTTCTGATAGATCCTATAGCTACCATGGCTTTGTATTAAGTACTTATTGGATATGTCGATCCATAAAAAAATGGGATTGTCGACGTATTCAATTGATATTCAAGACAAGGCTATAATTGGTCGCTCCTATCCAGCCCTATTCTCTGCATTGGCAAACAGTATTACCCAGTAATACTCTTTGTTAATGTGGGTCTCGAGGTGGTGCATCCCGTAATTTCTATATTTACAGTTCTTGAATGTGGAGAGTCATCCCTATATTATTTTCCTTTTTACGGCATTTAACTTCATGTAATTCAGCAATATCGAATTACCTTGCAGTAGTTTAGTCTCCTCTTATTTCTCCTACCCCATTCTCCCTTGGGAATATGATTATAAGACACCATGAACCAAAGCAATTCTAAAGTCGGCAAATGTTGATCTCCCTAAGAAAGCATTATACGTCAAATACTCATCAACGGTCACAAAGGTCTAGATGAGTGCCACGCTCTATTCTCCTTCTCTGAGTTCATTAGGTAGGTCAATCATTCCAATCAGTTGTTTAGGTTCATCTGTAAATCCTTGAATCTTTGTTTTGCAGGGAGTCACATCCTTCATGCTAATCTTCATTTGGTCGAATGTTTTGTGTAATAGGATATTGATCGAACTCCCATTTGTCAACCAGCAATCGATGCACAACTGCTGGTCCGATCCCACCATTATCACCATTGGGTTGAGATTCGGTGCTTCTACAACTTTGATGTCCTAATTCTGAACACGATGCCATCCATAATCATCCTTATTGCTTGGTCGAGCTCCATCTTTAAGGAAAGAGAAACTCTCATGTGGTGTATTTTTTAAAGAACTAGCATAACATACCATCTCGCTCCAACTCTTCCGTGCTAGGTGAGGTCCTCCGGTAATGATGTTTATGACCATCTTCCATTTATACCCTTTGACCCTTTCCTATTGTCCCGGTTGATTTCCTTGAGTATTCGTCCCTTAGGATCCGTTGGTTGATCGGCATTTTGCGGTTTCTTCAGATACTATTGAAGTATGTTGTCCCTTATCAATACCTTGATTAAGTCTTTCAGATGTCTACAATCATTTGTGTTTTTCCCATGAGTTTTGTGGAAGCTGCAATACTTCTCTGACCTTTTCTATTGCTTAGTCGCTTCCTTCTTAGGTGGTTTGTTATACCGCTCGGTTCCCTGATTGGCAAGATAGATGTTTTCCAAAGAGTCATTCAACATTGCATATTCCTCAGGATTCCAATTTATCATATGCTTCCTATCCCCGTCATTCCTACCAGCATTCTAATTCCTCTTTTTTTGATTTGTAACTTCCCTGCATTTCCTACAACAGTTTTGTAACCATTTCCGTCTTGTTTAACCGCAAGTTACTTTGAATCACTTCTTTCGATTGCCCATCACCAAGCTTGCCTTCAACCATGTTTGCTTCTTCCAACCTCAGAAACTGATTTTTCTTTCAATAGAATTCCTCCGTGATAGTTATTTGCTTCATTTTCATCCACCAACTGAAATTGATGTCTGTGTGAATGTCCCAGACAAGTGCCATTAATACAAGATCTTCCTTTGGATTACTAACTTCCATAATAGCAATGTTAAACCATTTAAGAAAGCTTTTAATGACTTCTTAGGTCCTTGTGACAAGCAAGACAATGACATAACGTCCTTCGGTCATGTCGTGTAGAGCCTAAACTGCTCTAGAAACTTCTATGTCAATTCATCAAATGTCGATATAGATTTAGGCCCAAGCCTGGTAAACCACATCCAAGCAATTCCTTCCAAGAAGATAGGAAAACACATAATAAACAACATTTGTTGCTCTAGTTGCATCCATATGCCATTCGTATTTAGCTGAGTGTTGTTTATTATCAGTAGTTCTGTTGTAGGATAGCATTTTCGACATGATGAACTTTTGACGATATTTTTCTCATGGAATATTTTTAGTAAATGGATTTCGGCTTGGTGAAGAACCCTAGTCTTCATCTTTCCTGCCTCTGCTCTCCTCCACCAACCATTTGACTATGTCAGCGATGTACTCCTCACTGGCGCGGTAATCTGCAGGTCGATTATCAAGGGCTGCACCAAGTGTTTGGTTATGCTAATGATCTCGGCTTGCCGACTGAAATCTAAGTTCTACATTCTCTGGTAGAACCACTCCTACAGAGTTCCATTGATGTCTGATTGGTCTTTCCATGGCAGTTTGAACTCCAATTCTAGCATTTTTTCCATTAACATCGGTATTCAACCCAACATGACCATCATCCAGTTGCATATCATCATCAGAGTTAGGAACTGAATACATCTCCCACATAAGCAACATTAAATGGAATATTTAGGTTAGTACCGAGTTGTCTTGTCTTAGTAATAAATTGTTTTCTTGTGGGGAGTGCTCCTACTTCCTCTAGCAATAACTCCCGCAACCCCAACAACTACTACCTTTTACATTCGCTTTCCATCTCTTATGTTTAAGTCAGAAACCAAAGAATTCTCTAACTCTATTACAGAAGAAGTTTCTCCTCTAACTCTTCTTGCCACTGGCAGCTGCAAGGTTAGCAACGTGTCCATCTTATCCATGAGAACTTTCTAGCTACCCGGCACCTTCTATTTAAGTTCATGAATCATCTTATTAAGCTCTCCTCTAGTAATAACTTCATATAGAGTAGAGGATTCTGGTATTGCATTTCCATTATTAACTTCCATTTGGTGAGTGTTTCCTTCATCTTCGTTAGCCACCGCTCCTATGGATCTTTTGGAAGTAACTCTTTCTTTTTTAGGCATTATTAACCTTCAACATCAAGTTCCCAAAATTCTTAAAGCCATTTTTTCTAGATCTAACCTTTACATCTTTCATACCAAAGAAGAGAGCTAGATCTAAGCTTGGATTTGGTTCTCTCATTGAAAGCACAAAAATGTTGATGTCGAAAATGGATCAACACCTAAGAATGAGTTGTAGGGAATCGATAGGGCCTAGGTCTAGTTGATAGTATTGAAAATAAATGGAAAATAACAAGGAGACAAAAAATTATAGTTATTTGGAAATCTATGGCCTGTTAGGAACTGAGTTGATGATGTTTTGATGACAACAACCTTATATAGTTATTATACTTTACTTTATAAAATATATACTAACATTTTCATATAGATATATATATATATAGGAAGTATATGCAGGTATTATCGAAGACTGGTCAGTATAAAGACTCAAGCATCAAGATGAAGATTAGAGATTCAAGATTCAAGACTCTGGAGAATCAAGATTTCAAGATCTCAAGATAAGTGTCTAGTATTTTGTTAAAACTTCATAATAGCACTCTCATCTTTCTTCCAATTTTCTTTTGGGATGGAACCCAATTTCTATCGAAACCAGTGGCTTACAAACCCATGACAAGTAGCTTACAAACCTATGACAAGTGGCTTACAAACCCATGAAAATCAAAATCATTTAAACTACTTTGTACAAGTTCTCGAGTCCTATGGAGGAGCTCTATAGGAAGGTTCTTGCAAGTTCAGTTTGAATAGATTTTTCAAAATGTTTTTAAATCTGTTTTTCAAAATGTTTTAGCTTTCAAAATCATGTTTTCAAAAATGTTTTCAAACTTTGTTTTACCCTTAAAATATTCCTCCATTCTGATTTTAAAAACTTCTATTTTTAAAACATCAAAACTTATTCTGATTTTAAATATTACTTATATAATTGACGGTCTATATCAATTATATATATATATATATATATATATATATATTTAAAATAATGTTTTATATTCATTCTCTATCTCAAAATATTGTTTAAACACTTTATTTTGCTTCAGAGAAGTTTCAACTTGTTTTAAATTCAATTGCTTTTACAAAACAACATCTCTACAATTTTGAACTGAGGGATGTCGACATATGGGGATACCCCATGTCGACATGGTGACAGTTGGATTCAAAATTCAAATTTCAAAAGACGTGTCCATTCGTTCAAAAACCTTTCGCCAATGGTTATGACTGTTGTGCATCTATATAAAGGCTTCCAAAACGAATTTTTTAACAACAACTTTCTTATTTTCTTCACTCTTTCTTCTCCACCATTCCATATCCATAAAACTTCATATTTTCAAGATCGTGCCATCATTCTGCCAAATTCTCAATAGGAAATAATTTAGATACTCTCTCTATTTGATTCTCCATCATTCTACTAAAAGATCAAAGTGCTATTCAGAGTTATAGGATTAATTTTTATTCAAAAAGTCCATAGAGTCTATCCATTCAAAAGGATTGTTATTAGAAAGTATTAGGGTGATCTTGTGTCTCGTAAATCAGGAGAGTTTACCCCAGACTCGGAGATAGGAGGGTTCCTCAAGGCCTTAGAAATTGAGGGTTGTAATTTGGATATTGGCTTATAAAAATCTGTACAAGGATATTGCCTTGGTGCAGGACTGGATGTAGGAGGATTCCGAACCAGTATAAAATCCGGTGTGTTCTTTCCTTTTACTTGCTTTACTTTACTATTTGCATTTGTTATATGTTCTGTGATCACTCTGTGTTAGAATTCTGTTTAGATTTGTGTTGAAAGTTTTAATTTAGTCATATAGTTCATATATTCTTTAAAACACTATTCACCCCCCCTCCTAGTGTTATTTCTGCCTTAAGATCCTTAATCTGCATCCCCAACAATTGGTATCAGAGCATTGGTTTTCATTGTTTTCATAATCTGAAACTTGAAAAATATAAAAATGGCAATTTTGGAAAATTGTGTTAAAACTGTTTTGAATATATGCATTTCATCAAAGTTTCATAAGTCTGCATATAGTTATTTTGAAAAATCAAGTTATCTACTGAATTGGTGTGTTATGCAGGAACAGACATGTTATATGGCTTTTGACGAATCAAGACCCAATGGACAAACTGTGCAAATTGAGAAAGATAAATGGATACTTAATAGTGGCTGTTCAAGGCACATGACTGGAAATCTCGAGATACTCAAGGACATTACTTATCAAGATGGTGGATTAGTCAATTTTGGTGACAACTCTAAAGGATATGTGGTTGGTGTCGGCAATGTTGGTAACTCTAAAACTTTACTTATTTCTGATGTTTTATTAGTTAGGAACTTAAAACATAATCTGCTTAGTATAAGTCAACTTTGCGATAAAGGTTTTAAAATCAAATTTGAAAAAGATAAATGTCACATTGAAGATGATAAGTCTAATATAATTTTTGAAGGTATTAGGAAGAAAAATATTTATATCCTTAGTATGAAAATTTCAAATGATAACCTTTGTCTTTTGGCTAATACAAGTGACCCTTGGATTTGGCATAAAAGATTTGGCCATTTGAATTTCAAATTATTATCTAGGCTATCAAAACTTGACTTAGTTAGAGGTCTACCCAAGTTAAACTTTAAAATATATCGTATTTGTGATGCTTGTCAATTAGGAAAACTTAAGAAAAGTTCATTTAAATTAAAAGATGCTATTTCTACCTCTAGTCCTCTAGAATTACTTCATTTAGATTTATTTGGTCCATCTCAAGTTCAATCAATTAACCATAGTAAATATGTTTTTGTTATAGTAGATGATTATTCAAGATATACTTGGACAATCTTTTTGAAACATAAAAGTGATGCTTTTGAAATATTTAAAAACTTTTCTAAAAGAATTTAAAAACAACATTCTTTCAAAATTAAAACTATTCGAAGTGATCATGGTGGTGAATTTGAAAATGAAAATTTTGAGAATTTCTGTACCCAGAAGGGAATTACTCACAACTTTTCATCTCCAAGATATCCACAACAAAACGGAGTAGCAAAACGTAAGAATAGAACGATTCAAGAGTGTGCTCGTACAATGCTTTCTGATAGTAATTTACCTAAATATTTTTGGGCTGAAGTAGTTGCTACAGCTTGTTATATATTAAATAGAATTTTAGTTAGACCTTTAACAAATAAAACTCCATATGAATTACTTTATAATAAGAAACCTATAGTTGCTTATTTCAAAGTATTTGGGAGTAAAAGTTTTATACTTAATACAAAAGATAATTTAGATAAATTTGAACTAAAAGCTGATAAAGGATTCTTTATTGGTTATTCTAATAGAAGCAAAGCATTTGGAGTTTTTAATTTAAAAACTAATACTATTGAAGAAACTATGCATGTATCTTTTGATGAAAATCTTAAAGATATTGTACAAATAGATGATGAAGAAGATTTTATAAATTTAAATCAATCTAATGAAACTATTAGTAAAATAAATCAACCTAATAAGAGATTTAAAATATCAAAAGATCATCCTATAGAAAATGTATTAGGAAATATTGAATATGTAGTAAGAACTAGAAATCAATTAAGTAGTATGAGTAATGTAGCCTTGATATCAACAATTGAACCTAAAAATCTAAAGGAAGCATCGTCTGATGATTCATGGATTCTTGCTATGCAAGAAGAATTGAATCAATTTACCAGAAATGATGTATGGGAACTTGTTCCTAAACCTGAGGATAAAAGTATAATTGGAACTAAATGGGTTTATAAAAATAAAAAGAATGAACTCGGTGAGGTCGTAAGAAATAAAGCTCGTTTAGTCGCGCAAGGTTATTGTCAAGAAGAAGGAATTGACTATGATGAAACCTTTGCCCCCGTAGCAAGATTAGAAGCTATAAGAATTCTACTTGCTTTCGCTAATTATAATAATTTCAAATTATATCAAATGGATGTTAAAAGTGCTTTTTCTAAATGGTTTTGTAAAAGAAGATGTTTATGTTGAACAACCTCCACTTTTTGAAGATAATAAATTTCCAAACCATGTATACAAGTTAAAGAAAGCTCTATATGGTCTAAAGCAAGCTCCTAGAGCCTGGTATGAAAGACTAAGATCTTATTTACTTCAATCTGGTTTTGAAATTGGTAAAGTAGATAGAACACTTTTTATTAAAAGAAATGATCAAGATATTCAACTGGTTCAAATATATGTAGATGATATAATCTTTGGATCAACTAATAACATAATGAATAAAGAATTTTCAGATATAATGACTAAAGAATTTGAAATGAGTCACATGGTAGAATTAAGTTTCTTCTTAGGGCTTCAAATTAAACAACTAGAAAATGGAATCTTTATAAGTCAAGCAAAATATGCTAAAGACTTAATCAATAAATTTGGTTTAAGAACCTCTAGTGGGAAACCAACTCCAATGTCAACAAATGTAGGTTTAAGTAAAGAAGATAAATCAAAAGATATTGATCAAACTTTATATAGGGGTATGATTGGTTCGCTACTTTATATAACGGCGAGTCGTCCTGATATTATGCATAGTGGTTGTCTCTATGCAAGATACCAATCACAACCTAAAGAAACTCACTTAAAAGCTGTTAAAAGAATTTTAAGATATGTAAAATACACTTTAGATTATGGTTTATTTTATCCTAAAAATAATACTTTTGATTTAATATCATATAGTGATGCTGATTATGCTGGTTGTAAATCAGACCGAAAAAGTACAAGTGGAACTTGTCACTTTTTAGGACATTCACTGGTTTCCTGGTTCAGCAAGAAACAAAATACTGTTTCCTTGTCAACAACTGAAGCAGAGTATATATCTTCTGCTCTGGCCTGTTCACAAGTCATATATATGCAACAAACTTTAAAAGATTTTGGAATTAACATAAGTAAATCACCAATATATTGTGATAATACCAGTGCAATAAATCTATCTAAAAATCCAACTCATCATGCTAGAACTAAACATATTGATATAAGACATCATTTTCTTAGAGATAATATAACTAAAGAAATAATAACTCTAGATTATATAAATACTGAAAAACAAATTGCTGATATATTAACTAAACCATTAACCGAACAGAATTTTACTAAATTCAGAAGAGAATTAGGTATTTGTTCAAAATCTGAAATATAAAATATAATCAATAAAAATTCAAAATAAAAATTACACTTTTTCTGAAAGACATGTCGACATGCCCCATCCCCTGATGTTGACATACCCAACAAAAATTTGAAAATAGAATTTCCCTCCAAAGTTAGTTATTTGGTTATTTATCTATTTATTTCGTTTTCTCTCCTCTTTCTTCACTATATTCTCTGTAAATAACTTCTGAAACAATAAAATAATGGCCTCCTCTTCTACTAATGAACCCACTTCACCCACATCTCCTCATTCTGGTCCATTTCAACGATCTACGCACGCTCGAGTGATCGAATTGCAAGAGAAGATGAAAGATATCCTTCAATTGTTGACTGAAATTCAAGTAAGTCAACTTAGGATGGCTAGAGAACAACAAAGGCAAGGGAATATTATTAGGAATGTACAAAAATTTCTTATGGATAACCGTACAAATCCTATTAATATTGAAGACTCTTCACAAGCCATGGAATCAGAGGAAGAAGAATCTATGGAAGAACCACAAGAAGACCAAGAGGAAGATCAACCTTTTCCTCAACCCGAAGTCCCTATAAATGAGGACGAGAGCGTTATTTACGTTGGTGAGATCCTTGTTGATACTAATGGAAACATAATTGAACAACGTGGAAACTTTTGTCTCCACTACCCCAATTGTTCGATTCATAAGTCTCCTATAGTTAAGGATCGCCATTAAAGCGTACTTTCTTTTTTATTCGTTGTTTTAAATTGTTCTGTTTGTTCGTGTTTATGTATGTTCTTATATATGTCGTAATAACAAAAATGTGTTCACTTATACTCATTGTTTCATGCTTGTTCTATACATATTATTTGTTCATGCTAATCATTCTTGAATTCTTAAGTAGTTAATAGTTTTTGTTGATGACAAAGGGGGAGAAAGTTATAAAAACATGTGCTTGGTGTAAGGGGGAGTCATGGAATAAAGGGGAGTTGTAGTTTTAAGAAGAAGTCACGGAGTTATGGGGAGTTATGGTATGGTAAGAATATTTTATAAATAAAGGTTGTCATCATCAAAAGGGGGAGATTGTTAGGAACTGAGTTGATGATGTTTTGATGACAACAACCTTATATAGTTATTATACTTTACTTGATAAAATATATACTAACATTTTCATATATATATATATATATATATATATATATATATATATATAGGAAGTATATGCAGGTATTATCGAAGACTGATCAGTATAAAGACTCAAGCATCAAGATGAAGATTAGAGATTCAAGATTCAACCCTATAGAGAATCAAGATTTCAAGATCTCAAGATAAGTGTCTAGTATTTTGTTAAAACTTCATAATAGCACTCTCATCTTTCTTCCAATTTTCTTTTGGGATGGAACCCAATTTCTATCGAAACCAGTGGCTTACAGACCCACGACAAGTAGCTTACAAACCTACGACAAGTGGCTTACAAACCCATGAAAATCAAAATCATTTAAACTACTTTGTACAAGTTCTCGAGTTCTATGGAGGAGCTCTGTAGGAAGGTTCTTACAATTTCAGTTTGAATAGATTTTTCAAAATGTTTTTAAATCTGTTTTTCAAAATGTTTTATCTTTCAAAATCATGTTTTCAAAAATGTTTTCAAACTTTGTTTTAGCCTTAAAATATTCCTCCATTCTGATTTTAAAAACTTCTATTTTTAAAACATCAAAACTTATTCTGATTTTAAATATTACTTATATAATTGACGGTCTATATCAATTATATATATATATTTAAAATAATGTTTTATATTCATTCTCTATCTCAAAATATTGTTTAAACACTTTATTTTGCTTCAGAGAGTTTCAACTTGTTTTAAATTCAATTGCTTATACAAAACAACATCTCTACAATTTTGAACTGAGGGATGTTGACATATGGGGATACCCCATGTCGACATGGTGGAAGTTGGATTCAAAATTCAAATTTCAAACGAAGTGTCCATTCGTTCAAAAACCTTTCGCCAATGGTTATGACTGTTGTGCATCTATATAAAGGCTTCCAAAACGAATTTTTTAACAACAACTTTCTTATTTTCTTCACTCTTTCTTCTCCACCATTCCATATCCATAAAACTTCATATTTTCAAGATCGTGCTATCATTCTGCCAAATTCTCAATAGGAAATCATTTAGATACTCTCTCTATTTGATTCTCCATCATTCTACTAAAAGATCAAAGTGCTATTCAGAGTTATAGGATTAATTTGTATTCAAAAAGTCCATAGAGTCTATCCATTCAAAAGGATTGTTATTAGAAAGTATTTAGGTGATCTTGTGTCCCGTAAATCAAGAGAGTTTACCCCAGACTCGGAGATAGGAGGGTTCCTCAAGGCCTTAGAAATTGAGGGTTGTAATTTGGATATTGGCTTATAAAAATCTGTACAAGGATATTGCCTTGGTGCAGGACTGGATGTAGGAGGATTCCGAACCAGTATAAAATCCGGTGTGTTCTTTCCTTTTACTTGCTTTACTTTACTATTTTCATTTGTTATATGTTCTGTGATCACTCTGTGTTAAAATTCTGTTTAGATTTGTGTTGAAAGTTTAATTTAGTCATATAGTTCATATATTCTTTAAAACACTATTCACCCCCCCTCTAGTGTTATTTCTGTCTTAAGATCCTTAATCCGCATCCCCAACATGGCCTGCGTTCACTTTATAGTTTTATTGATGGATGATTAAATATTAGACCCAAAAGTATAAGAGGTTGACAAGTTCTAAGCCTAGAGTTGCCAAGAGTAGCTGCTTAATGACTATTGTAAGGGAGGAAGATGATGAAGATCAATGGAGTCTTAGAACCATAGGAAGAAGAAAGGGCAGGGAGAAGATCCTCCTTTGGTTGCATATAGGTTTGTATTTATAGGGAAACAGGTGTACTGGGTCATAAGCCTGCTTGCAGTAGACTCTAAACATTAGCCTAAGGTTATACAAGAAAAATCGATGGTAACCAAGTTAAAAGAATAACTCGATACAGAGTCATTTAGCTTAGTGTCGAGTTATTTCCTTAAATGGAAAGTTGTCTAACTCCTTTGCTTTGTTCTCATATCTTCTAGTCGATGTGTTTCATGCTCTTTTCATTGATTAATTGTTGATTCTAGCGATCATTCCATCATCACTTGAGTTATTCTGCTATCTTGGCTTTCTTCTCTTCAATCCTCATAATTGGTCATCTAAACTTAGGGAAAACCACTTGGTCATGATTAGATTGAGTGGGGCATGAGATATGTGAAGATTGGAAGGTGATTGGAGGAAGGAAATGACTCAGTGCCGAACCAAATGACTCAGTGCCGAGTTATTTCCTTAGCTCCATTTTAGGTGAAATTTTCATGAGATTTTCTCTACCTCTTCCAAGTGTGCTTACAAGTTTTCAGGTCTTTTCATCTTCGTCTTGACATTCTAATTTTTGTTGACTTCTTCTTGGTTAAAAATTTGTTTAATAAATGATAATGAAATGAATGAAAAGAAGATTTTTTTTTAATGAAGCATTACCTCCTTTAAAACCTTCACTATTCAATTCAAATTAAATCTTATCTAATCCTCTCCCCCTTATCCTATTTTTGGTAGAAAGATAGAAATAAAGAAAAAAGAAAAAATCATTTCATAATTAGATTTAAGTAGGTCATAAAGAAGACTAAACGATGGATATTTATTTCCTTCCTCTAATTACTCCATTGGATTTCCAAATCACATTAGAAACCTCCCCCCATCATGGATGGCTAACCATGAAAGAGGAAAATTAGCCTTGAAATTATCCAAAACCACTAGCAGTAAATCTATTTAAATCCAATTTAAATATACTATCAATATCATATGCACATATTTATAACTGTTATATACGCACTTTATTAAATACTAATAGTATTCATACAAATCAAATAAAATTTGATAACTTATTTTCCACACGTATTAATGAATTTTGCTAACTTATAATGATCATAAATTAATTAAATCATGTGGTCTTTCAGAGTATTCACCAATACGGTTATGCGATTCAAAGTTTTAAATTCAATCATAAATTAATATCGAACAGTCCAAATTAATGTTCACATGTCACCTTTGCCAGTGGAGTGTATTTTGGCTGAATTTATCGCTTATAATTCTTTATGGTAAAGTCTTATTTTACTTATTATAAGTAGTAGCTAAAAATAATGATTATTTATGCTAATTCTCTTCATCAATACTATATCACATTAGGACTTATGGAATGTTATCCGGCATTCTAGCCCGGCTATATTGAACTGCTTGCACGAGTTAGATCCGGCTGCTATCAAAGTCAATTATTCTAGAGCGATGATTCTAGGATTCGAAAGTCGAGTATATATGGTTATATAAAGTCAGAATTGAATGAATTTGATGGATGTACAATGTAGGATGCTCAAAAGCATGGAATATGGCTCAATGTGTGGAAGGGTTCGCATAGATAATCAAGAGGGGTTGGCAAGCTTTATTGAGGAGAGGTCGGCATGCATCAAAGTTCAAGTGCATTCTTGCATAAAATGATTAATATCATGAGATCTACAAGTAAAATCTCTACGAAATTTGGAGAGCAAGGCATATGGACCCTAGGGAACCTATTTAGGGATCTCATATCAAAATGACAGAATGGAAGGGATCGACATACATCCCTATAGAGGATTCGGTAGCAAGTAGTACACAGGTCATATCAATACAAAGATCAAACAATAACTCGAGTTCTAGTGGTCGAAATGACATGAAAATTGAAGGCTGAACATATATTAACATGGAGAATCCACCATAAGGATCACTGTCCAAAAATCAACCAATGAAGGGATCAGGTGCGATCCCTCCACATTAGGAATTAGGCCTAGCGATCCCTCTAATGGGCCCATGTGTATTAGAAGGTCCTTCAGTGGAAGTTTCAGAGAGATTGGCGGTCTTCTTCGCCTATAAATATTGGCCTAATGAGTCATTCTAAGGATCTTTATGCTACTTATTACTCTAGACTCTATTGTGATCAAGTGTTTGATATTTCCTACAACTATAATCAAATTTATAAGTGATTAATAAAGGATAATCTTCAAAGTGGACGTAGACATACAACACCGAACCACTATAAATCTATGTGTCTCTGATTATTGTTTCTTATCTGTAATAAGCTTAATCATTTCCTTACTTTAATTTAATTTTTCATCATTTCTCTACAAAAATCTTTTCTTGGGTGCTTGTGACCATTTTGCTTACAAATATTTTGATGCTTTCACTATGAACTTTAATTCTTAGCTTGCTAGGATCCTGTTGCTATTGGATTGAACAAATCCCCTAAAGGAGATGTGCAGATATCTTCAAGAAGTTGCTAATGCTACAAAGATCTATAGAAATCAAAGTAAGGAAATAAATAATGGTAAGACATACTAGATCTACTTCTTAAAACGTGAAAGGAAATGAGAATACTATCATTTAGCAAGAAGACCCAAGTAATCAACTAACAAATGTGAATGCTGATCTGGTTGAAGTTTAGAATCCCACTAATTCAGATGGAGTTGATGGAGAGTCATCAACAACTAAATCAACAAATTCAGACCAATATCAACTTGATGAACCAAATTAATTAGTATCAGCAGGGGAAAGCTAGGAATGATCTCACTCCTTACTCGGTATAGGAAAGTTCTAGCTTATTAGATGAATATCACTGGCATAGGCATCACGGAACAGACGAATATCGCACAGAAACTTCGAGGCATCAACTGGCAGACCATCGTGGTATGCCAGGATTGATCATTGCCGACTCCTCCATAAGGATCGGTATCAATTCCTCCAATAGAAGGGTGAATTCATCCATGCCTTGGCAATCAAGTTGGAACTGCTATGGTTGGTTTGGATGCTGGAGTTCAATTGAACCTCGACCAAGCTCTTCCCCATAATTACGATGATGTGAATTAAGAAGATATTCATCGGGAAGATTGTGAACCAAGAAGGTGTGTAACGGCCTACAAACAACGGCCAGACCATTCATGTGAGGTGGAGCGTGACCACCGCTTGGCACAAACCATCTAAACATTGGAATTATCGGCATGGTCGGACGGTTAGTGAGGGAAGGCCAAGACTTAACCAACAACGCCTAGGGAATCTCAAGAAGTCATACCCTATTCACTGATAGTGTATTACATGCACGGTATCCAAGGAAGTTCAACATGCCGTCGATGCCTGCCTACGAGGGAAAAAGCGACCTAATGCAGCACATCATGAGATATGATGGCTGATGGATTCCATGTGAGAAGATGATGAAACCAAGTTCTTTCCCATAACTCTCTTTGGAATAACAAAGATGTGGTTCAAAGGCTACCCCCACAATTAATTTCTATATTCAATGATTTGGAAACCAAGTTTGTAGAGCAGTTTCGGATGCACGCAACTCATCCCTAAGATGTGATGTCCCTTTCCAACGTAATCAAGGCTCTAGAAGAGTCGTTCCAATATTATTTGGAGAGATTTCATACAACTATTACGGAGGTCAGTAATCTGAATGATCAAGTGATATTCATGGTTGTGAGGAGGGGGATTGATAGAGAGTATGATCTGGTGATTGGTCAGCCGGTAAGCCACCCGTAGTGTTGGAGTGCTTTTACGCAAAGGAGGCTCAATATTTGAAAAAGAAGAAGCCATGTCCTCTAGAAAAAAGAATGTTGCAGGACCAAGTGGAGAGGGGCTACATAGTAACATTATAATAAAATAGTCCGATGATAGTTTTGGAAAAGTCCAAGTGAATGTCCATATAAACCAAATAGCAAAAGGGAGGCGAAGATAGGAACCATGAACGAAAGAAGGATTCTGGACGAGGGAAGCTTAGGACTCCGATGTATAATACATACATGCTGTTGAATATGTCCTCGGAGAATATCTATCTGTTTACTTGCAATACCATGCAGCATAGGAAGCCGACTCCGAAAGAATCAAGAGAGAAGCAGAAATAAACCAGGAAATGTTATCGGTTTCATGAGTGCTATGGGAACAATACAAATGTATGAAAGCATCTCCAGGTGTTATGGAAAAGGTGATTCAAGAAAGGAAATTACAGTAGTTTGTGAAATCCCCGCAGGATGGTGGGCAAAGGACATTTGACCCCAATCGAGGACAAGCAACGCATAAGGCTGAGGAGCCTGCATGAACTGGTGGAAGACTGGTGATAAATATAATAGTTGGAGGACCGCACCTAGCATATAAGAGTTGGAAAGAGATGGATTGTTATGCTAGCGTAATTAGGAATATGGATTTTGAATGTTGTTCGAATACATAAGATGGAGCTTTGGTAAAACAGCAACGTATGATGACGGATGATATTGTATTTAGGAACAGAGATGTAGATAAGTTAGAGGCTCCTACAATCGACCCAATGATCATTTCGGCCATGATTGGCCCCGCTTTGGTGAGAATGATATTGATTAATCGTGAAAATTCAGTAAATATAACTTTTAGAAAAGCTTACGATCGGATGAGGATGGAAGCCAAAGATTTAAACCATCTAAAGCTTGTATACACGGTTTTAATGGCGTTGTAGCTAAAGCTGTTGCTTATGTGGAATTACCTATAGAGTTAGGACAGGACGAAGGGAAGGAGAGTGTGAACCTTGCTGTTTGTTGTTTTGGATGTTGACTCTCCATACAACATTTTTTTAGGTCGACCGGCCTCAGCAAAATTCCGGGAAGCTCTTGCCTCATAGTGTTTGAGTTTGAAGTTACCGACATATAATCGTGTTGGAGTTGTTCATGGCGATCAAGCAACTGGAAATGCCTGTTATGTAGTTGAGTTGAGGGATGTTCAGCGTAAAGAAAAAGGATAGGGTGTGGACGAGACAATCCACATCCATGCTACCAAGGATTGACAACTTGCAGTTGAGCCTAGGCTTGGGCGCCATAATCAGTTCTATAGAGATATAGATCAGAGAGATGATGAAGAGGATCCCAAAGAGACAAAGGCTGCACTAGCTGAGTTGACAATTTATATCACACGGCTCAACAATGATGACCAATCACGAGTCCTAGTGATTGGATCACAGCTCAGCCCCCAATGATGAAAGAACTTACTGGTTTTCTTTGAGCGAATCTAGACATGTTCGCTTGGACTCACTCTGATATGTGTGGAAATCTCGCCTAACTTTGCAAGCCACGCATAAAATATTGACCCGAGGCATGTCCTTGTAAAGGAAAAAAGATGTGGCATGGATTTGGAGAGATCTGCTCCTCTCGAAGAGGAGGTGGTAGACTAAAAGACAATGGGTTTATCCACGATGCCCTCTATCCGAAATGGGTACCTAATCATGTACTTTTGAAAAAAGAGAATGGGAAGTAGGGAACATGCATTGGTTATTCATATTTGAACAAGGCGTGTCCAAAAGACAGTTTTCCCCTTTCGAGTATCGACAAGTTGGTGGATTCAACCGTGGGACACGAATTCCTATCTTTCCTGGATGTGTACTCAGGATATAACCAAATCTCGATGCATTTTCTCAATTAGGAGCACATCAGTACCATTACCGATGTTGGATTGTACTACTACGTAGTAATGCCATCTGGATTAAAGAATGCAGAAGCGACTTATCAATGCTTAGTCAAGAGGATGTTTAAAGATCAAATTGGAAAAATGATGAAAGTGTATGTAGATGATATGCTCGTGAAGTTACAACGATCAAGCGACTACATTAGAGACTTGGCGAAAATGCTTGACATCCTCCAACATTACAAGATAAAAATTAACCCTTTGAGGTGTTCTTTTGTTGTTGCATCAGGAAAATTCTTAGGCCTTATTGTTAATACCCATGTTATGGAAGCTAATTCCGAGAAGATTTAGGCTATCCATGATATCTAAGGGCCAAGGACTATTAAACAAGTGCAGAGTCTGAATGGGAAAGTTGCTGCCTTAAGCCAATTTATCTCCAGAGCTATTGATAAATGCATTCCTTTCTTTTATTTAATTAGGTAAGGAAAATAAAGTTCAAATGGACGTAGGATTGCAAAGACGCATTACAAGCTTTGGTGATTCATTTGGAGAGACCCGTCTTCTTGTCGAAGTTGATGGATCATTAAGATTTGTACATTTATTTGGCCATATTGGCACATGTTATAAGTGCCGCATTGCTTTGTGAGGAGGATAGGATCAAGAGGCCGGTATATTACGTCAGCGGACGATTAATGGAAGCTGAAAGGAACTATCCAAAAGTAAAGAAACTGGCATACTACTCGCTGATTGCCTCACGAAAGCTTCGTCCATACTTCCAAGCACATCTGATCAATGTTTACACCGACCAGCTGTTACGATAAGTCCTATAGTGACCTGAGACATTTGAAAGGTTACTCAAATGGAATATCAAGCTCATCCAATTTGATATTACTTATCTCCCTCAGAGGTTATCTAGGGTCAGGCTCTGGAAAATTTTACAACAGAATTTATTGCGTAGGATGATTCTTCGAAAGGCAGCGAAACCCCTACATATGGTGGTAATTGTATACTAACGGAGAGTCTAATAATCATTATTATGGAGCTAGAATTATGCTTGTAACTCCCTAAGGTCATTCAATCTGTTATGCTTTTAAGCTTTATTTCCCAGCAAAAAACAACGAAGCTGAGTAGAAGCTCTGATTGCTAGACTTAAACTTGCTAGAGAACTCAGAATAAATCTCTTGAAATCTTTTGTGATTCGCAGTTGGTAATGTACCAAGTCGGGGGAGATTACCAAGCTAAGGGATAACACCTTGCCCCATACCTAACCCAAGTCCAAGAGTTGTTGGCAGAATTTAAGTACTATGACATTTCACATATTCCATGGGATCGAAATAGAGAGGCTGATTAATTGGCATAATTTGCCAACACAGGTAATGCACAGTAGATGGGCTTAGTTTCGGTTGAAGTATTAAATTCCTTAAGTATAAACATGGTAGAAACGAATGGACATTGGAAGCGGAACCTGAGAGGGTGATGACTCCGATCAAAGACTATTTGCTACATGGAGTCCTACCAGATCAAATAAATGAAAAGCGATAGTTTCTCCATAAGGCTTCGCGATTTATCATACCAGAATGAATTAAGTAAGAGAAGGTTTCTCAGTTCCCCTACTCCAATGTTTCACTCATAATGAGATAAAATATGTCCTAAAAGAAGTCCATGAAAGGGAATGTGGCGACCACGCTGGGGACAAACTCTGGCAAAGAAAATACTCTATTATGAGTATTATTGGCCAATTATTAATCAAGACGCTGCTGATTATGTAAGAAGATGTGATAAATGGCAGATATGTGCAAAATTTCCAAGAGCTCCACCAATAAAAATCATGCAAATGGTCAGCCCATAGCCATTTTCCATGTAGGGTATAGACATTATCGGCTCCTAATCGATCTCTAAAAGGTGGCGCAATGTATGCTATCGTCCTAGTTGATTGCTTCACCAAATAGGCCGAAGCAGAACCTTATGCCACGATAACAACCGAGAAAGTAATCAACTTTTTTGTCTAAAACTTCATATGTCGTTTCGATCTTCCGCGAATTGTTATACCAGATAATACGACTCAATTCGATAATGTTGAATTCAAAGACTTCTACCAGAGGTATTGTATTGAAAAGAGATTTGCAGCGATCGCTCACCCTCAGGCAAATGGACTGGTTGAAGCAGTAAACAACATTATAAATTCTATTCTAAAGAAGGGTTCGGAAAAGGCTAGAGGCAGGCGGGTGGATGAAATCCTTATAGCACCGTAGGCTTGCAGGACCACCCACAAGTCCGCGACTTGCCATACTCCATTCGTCCTCGCTTACGGTTCTGAAGTCATCATTCCTATTGAGCTCGAAGTGCCTTCTCATTAAGTGACTTACTACGATCCTAAAACAAATAAAGGTATCCTCTAGAACCTTTTGATTTATAGATGAGAAGCATGAGGAAGCCAATCTGAGGGCAGCTACGCATTAACATCAAGTCGGCTGATATTACAACATTAAAGTTTGTCCTAGAACCTTTGAAATCAGTGATCTCGTGCTAAAACGGGTTTTTCCTACACAATTTCATATGAATCCAATCTGGGAAGGACCATATGTCATTGAACAGTGGCTTGGAGAGGGAACTTTCAAGCTAGCGACTGTCGATGGCAATACACTTCTAAGGGCGTGGAATAGGGAGCATCTATGACGCTGTTTCACTTAGTTTATTTTTTTCATGTCAATTGTATTTTCTTTAGCATTTATTTTCCAGATGTGTAATAAGAGAGTTTATGTTATTCCTTTCCAATTAACGAATAAAGTTTCGGACTTCCTTTTTATTTATGTTTAGCATTATGTATTAGTTACATGACGAAACTGATTGATGTTGATATGTATGAACCGGATCTCAGAGTTTGAAATTAATAAATTACATTGATTCCCAATGGGATTAAAAAAGACGAGCTTGGTCTACTTGTTCATTTGGTAACTCCCATTCATCATCCAACGGACGGGATACACAATGAGGAATAAATGCGGCTCGACCATTTGATGATCGAATAAATCCTGCTAAACTATGGAACTGAAGTAAAATTAGAGCAACGGTGACATGGATGATTGCCCAATAAAGTAAACCCTATACTCTAAGGGGCAAATAAATCAATTAAGGTGAGTATGTTCTATCTACACTCCAAAATAATCTAAGTCCCTAGAGTGCAGACCGAAGTATAAACGTAAATTGGATGTGGATCGACCACCCACGAAATAACTCTAAGTCCCTAGAGTGCGTACCGGAGTATAATCGTAAATAGGGTATGAATAGACCACCCATTAAATGAATCGAAGGTCCTAGAGTGCGGACCGAAGTATAAAAATAAATTAGGTGTGAATCGACCACCCGCGAAATAACTCTAAGTCCAAAAAATGTGGACTTGAGTATAAACACAAATTGGGTGCAATTCGACCACCCATCAACTAACTCTTATCCTCATAGTGTGGATATGAACATAAAAAGATAGCTAAATAAGGTCCGACCATTCAATATTCCATGAACTTCGGCTTGAAACTGACAGAAGGATTATAAGCTCGCTAAAGATGTTGACCATCCAACGTCTAACCCCGCCAACCTAAGATTAGGGTTAACAATAAGGCTCGAGACTAGCGTTTAATACAACTCAAGGCCACGACCACATGGAGGCCTTGGGATAGGGATAAAGGATTGTTACCAGAATTAGTGAACAACAAACTAATGTACATTGAATGGAAAGTAAAAGTTCAACTACTTAAATAGTAATTTCACATGAAAGCTCAACAGAAAACAAACTTTTATTCACATGATAGATTTCAAGATTGTGGCACAAGTTATTTCCAAAAAATAGGAATCAAACCCGTACAACCACAACTAATAAAAGAAATTACGAGCAAACAGCTATGCAAACTATGTACATACCGAGTCGAAGTGACCGCTATTTCTTCGACCTCCTCTCCTTTTTGGATTTTTCGAGAGTAGTGCCACTTGAGCCTCCGATATTTATCTTTCTGGATCCTTTGCCACGTTTTGCATCAGATCTTATAGGGGTAGGATGGAGTTCATTGGGAATCAACCCGCCAAGTGAAATAACTTATAGTGGCACAAGGTGTGGATCATTGATGTCCATCTCGATAGGCTCATCTTTAGCCTTTTTCTTCAACAACTCCTCCTCCTTGGTATGCTCTTTTAAGCTAATCTCATCGGTGCATTTGAAAGCGCCGATATTCACAACATCATTGGACTCATCTACTGGGAGTGGATTTTCAACCTTATCATCGTCAAGAGCTCCGACGACTTGAGCATCGGGACCCAGTACATTAGTGGCCGATGGAACCTTTGCTAGTTTCTCATATTGCTTCATAGCAACATCACTTTTAGGAGTTTGACTGGGACACAGAAGACCTATATTTTTTTAAAATAGGGAGATAAGCTAAAAATCATTCAGCATGAAGAACAAAACCACTCATAAACTGGAGAGTAAAGTGGAATAGCCGTATCTGGCTGGAAACCCCATCTATTTCTTCCTTGTATCATCTAGCCGATACACCGAGGAATCGCCATAAAACCAAACATCCGATGCCGATCCCTCCTCCATTTTATCTTCTTCCTCCTTTATCCCCTTTCCTTTCCTTCTCCTTATTTATTTATGTCGACCTCTATGTTTCTATCTTCATCTACCTTCCTCGTCCTTCACCCTGCTGAACTCCTCCAAATTCAACATTTAACCTCTCCCAAATAGATTCACCATCATTGGGCCAACCTTTGGAATCACGTGCCTTATTATACAATCCAAAGTTAGGAAGAAAAGAAGGCTTACCTATATGATAATCTTAGTTTGAATGTGGGCGGGTGTATGAGGATGTATGAACTGAAAGGAGGAGTAAATTCATAGGAAAGGCAATATGGCAAATTAATTTCAAGCCGAGGATTAAAGGGTTTGGTTTCGCGAGTAAAGAAGGAGGGTTTAGTGTAAAGTAAGAGGTTAGAAATGTTGGATAAATGAATTAAGGAAGGTAAAGGGATGACATATATACATATATATGAAAGGGAAGAAGGGTTTGGTATGGTGTGAAAAGAGAGGGTTTGGCCCATCCGTTAGCATCTAAAGACAAGGATGAGTGCAAGAGGTGTGCCGGCCCTTGTAGAAATGAGAATTAGAAAGGAGGGATCGGTATAATGCATGCCGACCCATACAAATATTTCTAAAAAAAGGGGGAGAGAACGATCGCCTAGACATGTGCCGATCCCCGTAGAAAAAATGAATGATGAATGAAATGAATGATGAATGAAATGAATGAAAAAGAACAAATAAAAAGGAAAAAATGATTATAACAATTGGGCTACAAATAGGCAGGAAAGTTGGCAACGACCCTTGAACGTGCAAGCGCATCCAGGAGCCAACAACAAAATTGTGTATATGAGCATGCACATGTATGACCCACGAATTCAAATTTGAAATCAACGGAGCTGAAGTTAAACCTGAAACCTTCTAGTTCAAAGCTAGACCAAATAATAAAAGCTTATTAGTCTTACAGAACCAAACTTATATATACTAACTGACAGAATATAGCACTGGATTTGTATTGAGGTAAATCAACCAAGCGTCACAGCGATCAATAAGACATTCGACACCTTGAGAAAATGATTTGACAATAGCAACCCTTCGGGAAGCTAATTGGGCCTTTTTTCGACAATTAAAACTGTTTTGATCCAAAGAACATTGTGTTAATCAGAAGACGTACTTTGGGGAGCAAGGGTTATCCGGTATTTTAGCACGACTATACTAAATTGGTTGCACAAGTTAAATCCGATTGCTATGTAGGCCGATGATTTCGAAGTGATGATTATGGGACCCGAAAGTCAAGTAAGATGGTTATATAAAGTTAGAATTGAATGAGTTTCATGGATGTACAGTGTAGGATGCTCAAAGCATGGAATATGGCTCAACGAGTGGAAGGGTTCAACATAGATGGTCAGCAGGCTTTATTAAAGAGGGGTCGACATACATCAAAGTTCAAGTGCATTCTTGCATACAATGATCAATACCACGAGATCTACAAATCAAATCCCTATGAAATTTGGAAAGCAAGGTAAATAGACCCTAGGGAACCCACCCTAGGGATCGCAAATCAAAATGATAGAATGGGAGGGATCGGCATACATCCATATAGAGAGTTCGACAGCAAGCAGTACACAAGTCCTATCAAATCAAAGATCAAGCAATAACTCGAGTTCTGGTAGTCCAAATGACATAAAAATTGAAGGTTGGACATATATTAGCCTAGAGAAGCCACTATAAGGATCACTGCCCAAAAACCGACCAATGAAGGGATCGGTACCGATCCATCCACATTGGGAATTAAGCCTAGTGATCCCTCTAGTGGGGTCATGTGGATTAGAAGTTCTTTCCGTCAAAGTTTTAGAGAGGTTGGTGGTCATCTTCATATATAAATACTTGCTTAATGGGTCATTCTGAGGATCTTTATGCTGGTTATTACTCTAAACTCTATTGTAATCAGGTATTTGCTATTTTCTACTGCTGTAAACCAATTTATAAGTGATTAATAAAGGATAATCTTCAAAGTGGACATAGCGTACAACACCAAACCACTATAAAGCTCCATATCTATGATTATTTATTTTTATCTGTTATTATCCTAATCTTTCCTCGGTTTAATTTAATTTTTCTTCACATACTTCTCTGCAATTTAATGTTTGTGACTAATTTAGTTGCAAAAATGGAATTTGATTTTGGTCAAAATTCCAACATCATCCACATTAAACTTGTTTAGTAAAAAAATATTTGGTTCAATGATACCAATTATTATTAACCATACTAATTTAATTGGAGACTTTGACTCTTTGTTAACTAAAGTTGACCTTGATACTAACCTTATTTAACCGAGGAGGTGAATTATCTATTAAATAGCGTTTCACCTCTAATGCTTCAACTTAGATCCAACCACTGTCGTCCAACAGATGCAATGCCATGATTTAACTATACTCAAAGCATAGTCTCCACATTGAAGTTCAATAGTATCTCAAGTCAAGAGAACTATGTAATATTGTCCCTTCAAGATTCTCCGTTTGACTTTAGTTATATTAACCAATGTAAAACTCTCAAGTGATTCGTTCCATAATTATCTAGTAACTGTCAACACGTAACCTCTTGGTGCCCCCGAAAAGCATGAGTAACATACTGCCTAACATTGGAGAGTTTACATTCTATAGCTCGAATAAATGTAAGATATCCCATCTTGGAACTCTTGATTAGGAATATTTAAATAATATGGTATTTCTAACATGTTATCTCATGATTACAACATTGTATAATTACTATCACATAACATCTCATTTAAGTATTATGTATTTAATATTTTTTAGTTCAGTTACTTGACTAATTATATCACAATGTGAGTATAAAATAGAAAGAAAGAACCTTCTATTTTGAGCAAGATAGGTTATCGGGTTAGATATATGTAAGAAATTACATGATTGGCCATAGCGCATACCCCTAATACCACTCACAGCTTGGATCCCCCTCCCTATTTGCTAAGGACCGCTTACTTCCCCTTTCTCTCTAGACCCACATCATGCATTACAAGAAAGCATACTACTTGGACCCGCCTACTTATGCAATAGTTTGTCTCTTTGTCGCCTACTTACACCACGAATTTCATATACATTCCCACCAACATCGAACTAATTCTATAAAATACATTTCAACTCTATATAAGGATTAACATCAACATAATTCTCTTTAGATCCATTAGGATCAAAAAATGTCATTGAAAATGGCTGAAAGCTTTGCAAAAACAAGAGAAACAAAGCTCAAATCGACAAAATGTGAACTGATTTGAGTCCGTTTTCGTATTGAATCCAAACAACTCCCATTGGTCAACCACCCTGGGTATTAACCCGCCTTTTGACCAGGTAGTATATGGATAGATTTAACTAAACTAATTCCACCATCACCAAGGTAGGAAGCCCGGAGGTGATTATTAGGTTAGAAAATCAGGTATAACCAAGGCTATGGATGATAGTCAAGCAGATTCAGACAAATGTCATCCCATAATTGGCTACGTACGGATTGGTGCTTCCCCTAAGCAAGGGATCGGTACCTATCCCTTCCCATAGGCAGGGGATCGGTACCTACCCCTTTCCCTAGGCAGGTGATAGGATCAGAGCGCTATGGCTATGGACACTTAACTCGACAGCTCATCTCCATAGAAATTGATTGATATCTCCAATTTTCACCTTAGCAACATTGTAGAACAACTTAGAAAACAAAAATTTAACATCGAGGAGGACCCATGAGAGGGATTATTGGACTACACTCCCCTATCTTGAGGATCGGTGTCGATTCCCCTCTAGGGATCGGCACCAATCCCTAAAAGTAGGCCAAGTGTGGCCTATTTTTGGTGGGATTCCTAAAAGTAGGCTCACATCTTCCTTCATCGCTATTATTATTAGGCTATCATTTGGATTGTAATTATAATCTATAGTATATTAAAAGAAAAATTATTAGAGCGGACATAGGCCAGAGTCAGTCGAACCCTTATAAACTTTCTGTGTTAATTTCTTTTAATTTTAATTTGTTGTTTTTCATATTTTATTCTGTATTTCATTCTGTTGGGAGTTGGTTATTGGACATTTTGGTGCTTTCTTACTGTTTAGGGTATTGGTGCTATTTTTGAAATCAGCATTTTGGTGCTTTCACCGAGAATTACTTGCACCCACAGATTTAGAAGCTTGGATACTTGGATCTATGAAGCAATGGTTATGCAATCTATAAGGAAAGCGCTTACGGATTAGAGTCGGCATGGAGAAAGCAAGGAGGCTTCCTCAGGAGCTAATTGACCTTTGGTCTACATCACCAGGAACGAGATGGAGGCGATAATAAATGCAATGCAGCAGAGGATGATGAAGACAAGAGAAAATGATATAGAATTTCCTTATGAAAATTGGACAAGAAGGAGCAATAAAAGCTACTGGCAATTTGGATTAAGGAGTTGAAGCAACGAAAGTTGTAGGAAATCAGAATGTAAAGCATGGAAATGGAGCCAACATGTAAGGGATCGTACTAGAGCAACCGAGGGTATCCCTTGGCCAACATCAGGGGACCAACGCCGATCCTCCTAGAGGAGTCGGTACCGAACCCTAAGGCTTAGGGGGCATGACCCCAGGGCGAGTTGATTTGGACGTCAGTAGGTTAGTGATCGACAATGTGCATGTTGATGCAGATCGAAATGCAGATGCACGTCAGGAGGGGTATATTCCAGAATATCCTCGTGAAGTCTGGGGGAACAGGTTAGTAATATGGATTGGAGGCCACCTATTGATGAGAATGAAAGTATTGCTGAGTTGGTACATCGTGTGATGATAGGAAGATTGTCCGACAAGAGTTTGGAGGACGTAAATCGGAGTCCATTCGCACCGAATGTTAGACCAGCTAGGAACTCATCAGAGTTCAAAATACCAACACTCGAGGTAAATGACGAAATGTCTGATCCTACAGTGCACTTAATAAGGTATATCCGGCATATGGAAGTGTTGGGGCATCGGAGGAAGACATGGTAAGCTGTTTTCCTTTATACTTGATGGAATTAGCTAGGCTTTGGTTTAGACAGTTGGAGAATGGCTTAATCACGACATGGAACGGGCTGGTGAATAAGTTCATGAAGCAATTTCGGGTCCATATTTCAAGATCCAAGAATGCGATGAACAAAACAGGTCATGGGCATCCCGACCAGAGAGATGGAGCAATAACTGCAACGTGTGATCCCCTTCATCGAAGAGTGATAGGATGGATTAGTACGTCGTGGATTAAGGCCATGACTAAAGAGTCGAGGCTGAAGAAAGGAAGTCGACATGGAATTGATCACGTTATGTCACTGACTAGAGAGTTAGGACCGGATTGCAAGAAGTGAGCCACTTCGCTGGAGAGCGGCGGGATGAACTTACTGATCATTGTTACCCCTTTCGTCGAAGAGTGACTGGATGGGGTCCAGCAATGGTCTGGAGAAACCATAATCGGCCTAGGAAGGCCAAGACATCGCATTATGTTCATGGACACTGAATCGTAGTGCAGAAAGTAATGCCACTTCATTGGAGAGCTATAGGAACAACTTACTTGTCGTTGTTCCTCCTTCACCGAAGAGTGATAGGATGGGGTCTAACTAGAGCTCAGAGAGACTATGATCAGCCCAAGAGGATTAAGACATCGCTATATGCCTCAATGGAGCTGGAGTGTAAGGAATAGTTACTCCGTCGGAGAGCGCCATGATTGGCTCACTCGACGTTAAGTCCCTTTCGTTGGAGAGCGATTGGATTAGACCTGGAAAGGTCCGTAGGGACCATCGACCAGTCTAGAGATACCATGAACTTGGATAACCATCTAGAGAGATTGCAGACTCGCTATTGACTTCTTGGATTTCAAATGGTCATCGATTCAGATATTGACCTAGTGAGGTCACAGATTTAGATAACGATCTGAATAAATCGAGAATTTGGGATAATGATCCGGTGAGATCAAGGCTTTGGATTTGGCAAACGATCTGGTGCAATCATGTATTTGGTTATAGATTTTGGATGGATATAAATTTGGTTAAGGATTTGGAATGGTTTCAGAATTGACTATTGACATGAAATACTGGTGAGTTTCGCTAACAATCCAGAGAGAATGAGGATTTGGCGTGCAAAAACTTACTCCCAGGTGAACATGGGACGGCTTATGACAATTTTGTTTGTAAAAGGATTGAATTTTGGACTGGAAATTTTGGTTGTCGATGAATTTTGGATTGCGGACTTATGGTAATCCAAAATACACCTTCCTAAAGCAAGACATATTTTGGTGGGCAAGTGCTAACCCGCCTTTTGACCAGACAATATATGGGTCGATTTAACTAAGCTAATTTCATAATCACCACAGAAGGAAGCCCAAGTGGGTGATTATTAGGTTAGGAAATTAGGTATTACCAAGGCTACGGATGATAGTCAAGTAGATTCAGACAAACGACATCCCAAAATTGGCTAAGTATGGATTGGTGTTTCTCTTAGGCATGAGATCGGTGCACATCCCTTCCCATGAGCAAGGGATCGGTGCCTATCCCTTCCCATAGGCAAGGGATCGAAATCCATTCCCTAGGCAAGGGATCGGTAATTATCCCTTCCCACAGGTAGGAAATCAGATTGGATTACTATGGCTATGGACACTTAACTCAGCAGCTCAACTCAACGAATATCGATCGATATCTTCAATTTCTACATAGGCAATCTCACAGAACAACTCAGGAAGCATGAAGTAAACATTGGGGACCCTTGGGAGGGATCACTGGGCCCCACTCCCCTATCTTGGGGGTTGGCATCGATCCCCTATAGGGAGAGGCACCGATCCCCAAAAGTGGGTCCAGTGTGGCCCATTTTTGGCAAGTGGGGTCGGCCTGGTCTCGCGGTCCTGTAACTAGTTTTCAACTGGATATTTGCACATCTTCCCCTATAAATACAACGGGCATGACACTCATTTTTTGATCTTCTTTCTCGCTCTCTTCTTCCTCCATTAATGTTATTAGGCTATCATCCGGACTGTAATCGTAATCTATGGTATAATAAAAGAAAATTATTATAGTGAACGTAGGTCAGAGTCAGCCGAACCACTATAAAAATTTCAATGTTCATTTCTTTCAATTTTATTTTGTTGTTCTTCATATTTTATTCTCTACTTTATTCTGTTGGAGGTTGGTTATTGGACATTTTGGTGCTTTTATACTTTTTGGGGTATTGGCGCCATTTTGACATCAACACTAGGTTAGGCTGATCGACAGGTCAACCCATAAGTCGATAAATTATGATGCCCTGCGTGGGTTTTGTGTCGTTCTAGGTCATTTCTCCTTCGTTCCTCTGTAGTTTCATTTTGAATCTTCTGTAATTTGTTTATACTCAATATACTTCAATTATACTACGATTTACATAGAATTAGGTTAGTTAATATGGAGTATAGGTTGTAGGTTTCAGTGTTATTAAACAACGTTGATTTGATTTTTGATTATTTTTTCTTCAATTTGCCTGCAAATTCATCCCATAAATCAATATATTTTATTATTAATAATATATTAGCATATAATCAGACCGAAACCACTATTAAAGCATCAAACTTGTGAGTATATCGCAGAATAGAGAAAAATCACCTAACAAGTTGTCTTTTAACCTTTAGTTCTCCACTGTCCAATCAACCGTGCCTCCAACCCTTAGAAGGTCGCCTCCAAATTGAAAATTTGAATAGATGGTTCCAAATTAGCTAATTGATGAATCATCCAAATCTCCTTTGTACGATATCTAAATCCAACAATTGAATATATCGTGCAAATCAAAAAATAAGCTGGACGCTTATCGTCAAATTTCAAAGTTGGAAAAATGAACATTTTATCCCTCTTTATTTTGAATAAAATTAACTTGAAAACTTATCACCATTTATTAATAATAATTAATTATTATATCTCAAAATTTTGAAGTATTACAATCAGCCTCCTTATTAACACATAATTTAAATAAGTGCTTAAAGCTGGCAAAGGAAAATAATCTTAGTATTGAAAAATGTTTAATATAGTGCATAAATTTGGATAAAAGGCAAAAGTATTTAAAATTATTTAATAACCGTATACTAACAGTATATTATATGTGTAGCCTAAAATGTACAGTTTTCCATTGACTTCGATTTTTCATGCATTGATGTCACATCGTTAAAATGAAAATTTATTATCACCAGTGATGGCATTATATGCACCATATCATTAAGAATATGAAAATTATATCGAACGAATACAATATAGAAGTTGACATGTTTTACAAATGGCTATTGCTGATTTGAATCAATATGATATATAAAACAACTTTTTATGAAGTTAAACTTGAAGGTACCGTCAATTCGAAGGAACTGAAATTAGTCTTCCATACCAATTTAGTCAAACAGCTGCAACAATTATGATCCTATAGTGCTTTCAAAGAGAAGCCAGAGAAAAAAAGAAAAATTTAGGGTTTCCTTTCAGCCATGGGGGAAAATCATCTCCCTCATCTTTCTTCCTCTAATCTCTCCCAATCTTCTCTGATCAGACCACCTGAGGCATCTCACATCAAGAAGCCATCAGGGGTTACCAATGTTGATAATGATGGTTTTATTTTGGTCCAATCTAAACAGCAGAAGAGGAAAGAGGCCAAGAAAACTCAGGAGTTGCCATCAGGTTTTTATAGGGACAGCAGAAAAGGCAGAGATGATCAGTTTCTGACCAACAATCATGCAAAGAACGTACAAAGTTTTCCCCCAATGAAAAAACCGATAGCCATCTCACTGGATAGAGAACAAGGCCGCAAATCCTGGGCTGATATTATTGCTGATCAGCCTCAAGAACCCAATGATGAAGATTGCAATCTAGAGCACATTGCACCAATCAAGATCAACAAGAAAAAGTATGGTCTGGTGAAGGAAGAGGTCTATAAAAGAGCAACCGAAATATGAAACAACTCTGTTCTTGTGTATGTTGTGGGCACCAAACCATACTATGTGTTTTTAAATCTTGTATACAAAGGGTATGGAAGCCGATCAGTGATTTTGAAGTTTTTACAAGAGAGAATGGATTCTTTCTTGTCAAATTCAAAGATTCTCTAGATTGCTCTTCAGTATTGAAGAATGGACCATATTTCTATAATGGCAAACTCATCATAGTGAGAAAGTGGTCTGATTCTTTGAAAATGGACAGAGATTTGTTAACATCTATGCCCATTCGGGTAAGGTTAACCTACGTTAATCTAAAATTGTGGGACAGAGAAGCTTTTAGTGTCATGGCCAGTATTATAGGAAAACCCATCAAAATGGACGCAGCTACTACCTTAAAGACGAGATTGAATTACGCTCGCCTTCTTGTGGAAGTATCTGCAACTGATGAATTTCCAGAGGAGATCAATATTACTCTGTACAATGGTGAAAACATCTCACAAAGAGTGGAGTATGAATGGGTTCCACCGAAATGAAATATCTGTAAATGTTTTGGTCACACCAGAGAGCAGTGTAATCCAAAACAAATGTGGATACCCAAAACCAGTAATCAAAAAAGAGGTAATCTTCAAGAATATAATTCAGGCGTTATTCAAGAGCCAAACTTTAATAAAGATTCAATAAATCAATCAAGAAGTCGGAAAGACAATGATCGGATCAATCAAGAATGTATCATTTCCGATCAAGAAAATAATACCGTGGTGATCACAGATCAAGAAGTTCAGATCACAGCAATGGAAGTTCATCAGTACAAAGAATCTTGTAAAATTTCAAATGTTCTGAACCAGTATGCAGTGGAGGGGAATGTTAATGTAAAGGTCTTTAGCTCTGAAACCCCTCCTATCTCAGAGCCATGTTTAGTTACAGAGATTGAGGGTACAAAAATACATAAAATCTTGCATAAAGATAACAGCCAAATCAGTAATAATCCACCACTAGAGGAGTCTCCTTCAGAAATTGCTGCAGATATTGAGGACAGGGTAGATATCAACTCAACATTGCCTCGCAAGAAGGTCTCTCCTCTGAAGCAGGCTGCATTAGCAGAGCTCGTTGACTCTACATTGCCTCGCACAGCTTTCGATATTTCTCTGATTAAGGTTCCTGTAACAGAACATAAGGAAGATAATGAACTAGATATGATAGAAGCTGCAGACCAGTTTGACATTTCTAATTTACACATTCCAAAACCAAAGGCTACTGGTAAATTAAAGGGAAGTAAAGAGAAGAAAGTCTTCAAACAAAAATACATCTCCATTAATCCAGAATGGAATGAGATGTCTACAAGGTTAAAAGCCAAAAGTACTGATATTAAGAGATGAGGTAAGAGTTCCTCTATGTCAGGTACCATCTGAATTTTCTCTTAATATTACTTTTATGTCTGTGTTTGTTTGGAATGTCAGGGGTATGAATTCCCCTGCTAAGCAGTCTGATATTTTATATATGACTAATATGTACAAACCTACCATTATTGCTCTTCTAGAAAACAAAATGAATGATGAAAGTTATGAGAATTTTTGTTTAAAGTTATCTAGTAATTGGAAATCTACAAATAATAATGATTGTAATTGTAAAGGTAGAATCATTGTTATTTGCGACCCAAATATTTGGATAAACTTAAATATAAATAAAGACAAACAGTTTATAGATTGTCAATTTAAAAATATAGGTGGTTCTTTGATTCAAATTACTAGTGTGTTACATGGGAGTAACTTTGAAATTGAAAGGAATGATCTATGCCATAAACTGACATTTATGAATTCAAAATACAATTTTCCTTGGATTATTTTGGGAGATTTCAATACTGTGTTCCATGTTTCTGAGAAATTTGGAGGAAACAAAATCCCTCATAGCAAATTTGATAAAGTTAATAATTTTCTCTTAAACACTAGTCTTATGGAACCAAATATTAGTGGTAATAAGTTTACTTGGAAATCTGGTTTGGCTAAGAACATCCATTACAAGTTGGATAGAATTTTAATCAACATGGAATTTTCAAATAATTTTTCAGATTTTATGTGTTCAACTCTTGAACAAAACTCTAGTGATCATACCTCTCTTATAATAAACTTTTCTAACAATGTTAATTTAAATAAGAAAGCCGCCCCCTTTAGATTTAAAAACAGTTGGGTTTTGGGAAGAAAATTTTAATAATTTGATGGAAAAAAGTTTAAATTTTTCATGTAGTGGCACAAAACAATTTCAGTTTAGCATGCTTCTGAAAAATATAAAATCTAATATCAAAATTTGGAATAAAAATAATAGTGAGAATTATAGTCTGGATTTTTTTAGAAAGGAGGGAAAAGTTTTACAAAATCAAATGGATGATAATCCTGGTAATTTGGATATTGTTAGCAATTTTTTTAATAATCAAAAAAATCTACCTAATGAAATATACAAAAATATTGTTGACGCCAAACAAAAGGCCAAGGTAGATTGGTTAACTCTTGGAGATGACTGTACAAAAAATTTTTATGCTAAAATGAGTAATAGAAAGCATATTAATAATATTGGCAATGTCATAGATTTTTCTGGTAATATTTCAAATGCTTTTTCCAAAATTGCTAATGAAGCTGTTGAGTATTTTGAAAATCTTTACTTTAATGAACCTGTTGTAAAAGAATTTCCCCATATTATATGTAAAAACATTTTGAAAGATAATGCTTCAGATTTTCTACTTGCTCATGTTTCTATAGAGAAGGTTAAACATATTATTCTTAAAGCAGGTGATAACAAAAGTCCAGGCTCAGATGGGTTTAATGCAAAATTTTATAAAAATCAATGGGATAATATTAAAAATCAAATTTATGAAGTCATTAATGAATTTATGGTTAAAGGAAAAATACTTAAAAGCATTAATCATACTTTCATAACTCTTATTCCTAAAAAGAAAAATCCTTCTAATATTGGAGACTATAGACCAATTTCATGTTGTAACTTCATATACAAAATCATTTCTACTATATTAAGCAACAGAATTAAAAAAATTCTGCCTTTCATCATCTCTGAAAATCAGAGTGCTTTCGTTCCTGGTAGACTAATTTCTGAAAATTCTATGTTAGCCCACGAGATGGTGAGGAATTTCAATACAAAAAAAGGTGACAATGTGTGTTTAAAAATAGATCTACAGAAAGCATATGACAAAGTTAATAGGCAGTTTATTTGTCATATTATGAAGTGTATGAGATTTCCAAGTAAATTCTATGATCTGATCATGGAATGTATTGATACCCCTACTTTTTCTATAATTATTTAAGGTAAACCAGTAGGTTTTATCAAGAGTAATAGGGGTTTAAGACAAGGTGACCCCTTGTCTCCTTACTTATTTATAATGGTTATGGAATATTTTTCTGTTTTAATAAAAATAGAAACTATTAAAGGGAATATTAATCCCATAAATAGGGTCCAACCTTATATTAATCACCTTGTATATGCTGATGATCTAATGGTTTTTATTAAAGCCAACAGGAAAAATGCAGTTTCCATTAAAAGTGTTTTTGACAATCTGAACAAATATGCAGGCTTGCAAATAAACATAGATAAAAGTAAAGCATATTTTAGTAAATTCAGCAGTTATAAAACAGATGTTCTAAATGTTTTAAAAATTTCTGAAGGTAATCTTCCTATTAAATATCTGGGTTTACCATTATCTGTAAATCAAATTAAGGATTCTGACTGCACTATTTTATTAGACAAAACTCAAGATAGAATGGAAACTTGGTCTGGTAAACTTCTTTCTATTGCAGGATGAGTTAAACTTATCAAAACAGTAGTCTATGCTATCATTTTATACTGGTTACAAAATTTTCATATCCCTGCTGCTTCTGTAAAAAAAAATTAGATAACAGATGTGCAAATTTTTTGTGGAGAGGTAAATACCACAAAATTAACTGGGATAAAGTTTGTAAACCTAAGGATGAAGGTGGATTTGGCATTAGAAATATGAAGGATCTTAGTCTTACTTGTCATTTAAAATTACTATATAGATTTCGTAGTGCAGACTCACTTTGGGCCAGATGGATGAAGGCTAAGTATCTCAGAAAAGGTAATTTCTGGAATATTACTCCAAACAGCAATCAGTCCAATACCTGGAAACATATTTTAAATTGCAGAGACATTGGTATGTGTCTTTTGGAAAGAAATTTTAAATCAGGTGATGAAACCAGCTTATGGTTTGATCCTTGGCTTAAAAATGACTCCTTTGTCAATAAAATTGGTTGGAGTAATTTAGTTATATTTGGGGATTCTAACGCAACAGTGTCTTCTATTATTATAGATAATCAATGGCAACCTCAAATTCACCCAATTACTTACCCTCACAGAGATGAAATTTGTAATATTATCATTGACAGTAATGCAAACAGTGATTACTGGACATGGAAAGCGAATAATAAAGGGAAGTTTTCCTTTAAAAATACATGGAATGCCATTAGACATAAAGTCACCAAAGTTGATTGGTATGACTGTATTTGGAACAAAGTGAACAACCCTAAGATGGCATACTGTACATTTTTTGCCTTTCATAATAAATTGCCAACTTGGGACAGAATAAACAAATGGGGAAATAACTCAAATTCACTTTGTTCCCTATGCAGCCTAGATAATGAGAGTTCTAATCATTTATTTTTTGTTTGCAGCTATTCACAGTTTCTATGGAATCATATTAAAGCTAAACTGGATATTCAAATCAACAATATTATGGAGCTCAAGCAAATTATTCAGCTAATTAATATTAAGTTCAAAGGGAAATCATTTGAAAGAGATCATGCTCACGTATATATTACTACTGCAGTTTATCATATTTGGAGAGAGAGAAATGCTCGTGTTCATAATAAAGCTAGCAGCAGTAAAGAGCAATTATGGCTTAGAATCGTAATAGATTGTAAGATACTGCTTCACAAATCTAAGGAAAAAGTGAAAGATCAAACCAAATTCGCCATTTTAGCTGATGTTTGGAATAGCGAAGTTGGTAGTAAGCATCTGGAACAATTTCTAACCCATCCAAAGAATATTAGGACGAGCAATCATCTTCCAGATGAGCTTATCCCTACTAGTGCCAACAACAGAGCTCACTCGGTCTCCAATCATGATAATACGTCTAATAAAACTCAAAAGACTTCAAATCAAGTGTGCAATGCTTTTCAGAGGGATTACTCAACATATCTGAGTCACTCTGACAACAGATCTGTTGATATCGCCAGAAATTATCATCATTAGATCTGTTGTTTCACAATCGAAGAGATTGATGGTATGAGAGGCAAGCTTAACGAAGGCCTCTCGTATTGGGAGAGAGGAGAAAGCAGTGGAGTGAAGAATGGAGGTGGCGAAGTATAGATTTGTAACTGGTCGCCATTTTTTATCTCTGTTTGATTTCTCCGTATTTTTGTTTGCGTCGGCGCTAGGTTTTTTTGTTGTGGTAGGTGAGGTATCGGGTTGATTTTACCCGTTTCGCTTTTTTTAGCTTATTTGTATTTGGTTTGGGCCCTGTTTACTTTCTTTCAAAAAAAAAAAGAGAAGCCAGAGAAGAGGAACTGTAGCATATAGTTATTGACATGGATTATCTTAGATACCGAAAGATAGAATCTTTTTCTTGATTTTTCAAGTTGGACCGATAATTTTAGATATTGTTACATTTATTGAATTGAATGAATAAAATTTCAAGAACATGATATTATTATTTAGGTGTATACATACAACAGATATTGGAGTGGTGGCGTTCGATAGAATTGAGGTTGCTATTTTATCTATGCAGGTGCACAAAAATGTTTATTTGAGATAAATTAGCGTCTTCAAACTCATATACACATTATTAGATTTTTTATTTTTATTTCTAATATGGAAAAAGAACCAAAAAAACTATTTTGATGTGAATTGTAGAGTTACTCATTTCTTAACTAGGACATAGCTAGTTCCCTAAATCATGAATCACATAATCGATCAATGTTTAAGTAGTTGACAGATTTGTAGCTTATCCATTTTGAGTTAATAGTGTTTTGAATCGTTGGTCTAGCACTTTGATTTGGACCAATATTTTGTAGATCTTTTCTAGCATGGAACATATATGCATACACGTATATATTAGGCTTTTAGGCTTGTGTAAAAAGTCGGAGAGAAATTTAGTTTAGAGACAAGAAGTTTGAGGCTAAAGGATACTTTTTAGTGTAAATCACAGGATGATAGTTGTAAATATCATTTTCTGTTTACACTTAAAAGTGTCATTCAAACTAAAATGCAAACTTGTTGTCCTTAAGAATTACTTTTTTTTCAACTTATTCGTTGTGCCTTTTTTCGTCGAGTATGCAGTGTAATTGGTAAGCCAATCACATAAGATTAGATTATTACTAACTGTATAAAAAACTACTAGTAAATCAAAAACAAATGTCAAAGAAACTTGGCCTTCTCATCATGCAACCACAATGTATGAAACTGAAGCATAAACAGAGATCAATGATCAACCTGCAAGTTAGGAAAGAAAGTGTTGGCAACATAAATGGAAAGAAGCTAATAGTAAGGCAGTGTTATACTTAGTATACCAAAACAAAGAATAATCAATTATAAACTCGTCGCACAAGTTTATAACTCAGATTTCCACTAAACTGGAATTCTGTATTAATTATTATAACAATATGAATGTTGTAAATAAGTTACAACAACAACGTTATACTATTTTGAATAAATAGTATAACCAGAATAACGAATAGAATATAGAATAATGTATATATATACACACAAACATACTAGAATTCTAACCGGATTATGTCTGAGGCTCGTCGTAACGATTTTCTTAAGAATTTTATTTCAAAATTCTCCCAAGATACAGCAGACATAATCTGCACAAGATAGCGATGAGTATGTCAACTCTGTGATATATATTGAGCAGTAGAGAAAGGAAGCAGAGGAAAAACAGAACTCTATTGGATGAAGAATGTGATCAGCATTCTGTCCTATTTATAGTTTTGTCCGCATCCCTTCAAACAAGTCGTGTCCGCTCGACGGGTCGCACCCGCTGCCTTTTGAACGCTGCTGTTCGTTAACGGGTCGCACCCGCCTGCTCGTATCCATTCGGTCGCGCCTCCTCAGTCGGGCCGCACCCGCTTCTGTACGCTCGTGCTTCTTCAGTTAGGTCGCACCCGCTCGCTTCAGAATTCGCACCTCCTCGGCAATCCCCGTCCGCTTATGAACAGTCGTGTCCGTTCGTATAGCCTGCAACTGTTAAAAAACCCAGCTCGGGTCCGGCCCGGTTCGGTTCGGTCGGTCGGACGGCGGCGGCGGCGCGCGCGCATGTGGTGAGATGCATGATCTCCCTCCTCAAAACGAAGCATACATTTGGGTGCCCCTAGGCCCCAACACCTTCTTTAGAAAGATATTAATATACTGAGCTTTCTTAGTATTTTAGGCGATGTGGCATCGACGAATATGTCGTAACTTTCCATTATACACAAAGTTGTGTGCTCTGCTTAGCGCAGCTTGGTTGTCACAGTGTATGCATATGGCCGGTACAAGTTTAGGCCAAAATGGAATATCTTCTAAAAAATGATGAAGCCATTCTGCTTTTTCGCCTGCTTTATCTAAAGCGATGAACTCCGATTCCATAGTGGATCGAGCTATGCATGTTTGTTTAGTAGATTTCCATGACACTGCTGTCCCTGCTAAGGTAAAGACATAACCACTCGTTGATTTTGATTCCTCTGAATCAGCAATCCAATTTGCATCACTATATCCTTCTAGGACGGCAGGATATTTTCCATAATGTAAGGAATAATTTGTGGTATTTTTTAAATATCCAAGCACTCTCATTAGTGCTTTCCAGTGTTCCTTTCCTGGATTGTTTGTATACCTACTCAGTCGACTTACTGCGTAAGCTATGTCTGGTCTTGTGCAATTCATGAGATGCAGAGACATCCTATTACACGAGAATATTTCAGTTGCATTACACTCTCATTAGTGTTTTTATGCAATACTTCTGATGGATTAAAGGGTGTATTCACTCCTTTAATTCCAAAATTTTGAAATCTTTCAATCACTTTTTCTACATAATGTGATTGAGATAACTCAATTCCATTAGGTTTTTATTCCCAAAATAACGTCTGCAACACCCAAGTCTTTCATGTTGAAATTATTGATTAACATTTTCTTTATGGTCTCAATTACCTGAGTATTTGGACCGAGTATTAGCATATCGTCCACATATAGACAGATCATCACATATGATTGTCCAAGTTGTTTATAATAAACACATTTGTCGCATTCATTTATACGAAAACCATTTCTCATCATGACACTATCAAATTTTGCGTGCCATTGCTTTGGATCTTGTTTTAATCCGTATAATGATTTGATTAATCTACAGACTTTGTTCATTTCCTTTGGAAATAAATCCCTCAGGTTGCTCCATGTAAATTTCCTCATCGAGATTTCCATTTAAGAATGCTGTTTTTACATCCATTAGATGAATCTGTAGATTATAGATGGATGCAATTGCTATTAACATTCTTATAGAGGTTATTCGTGTTACCGGCGAATATGTATCAAAAAAGTATACTCCTTCTTTTTGACGATATCCTTTGGCTACTAATCGGGCTTTATACTTGTCGATAGAGCCATTTGACTTTCATTTTCTTTTTAAAAATCCATTTACAGCTAATTGGTTTTATTCCTGGTGGAATATCAACAATTTCCCAAGTTTTATTACTTAGAATTGAATCAATCTCACTTTGGATTGCTTCTTTCCAACATGAGGATTCAGAAGATGACATTGCTTCCTTGTACGTTTGAGGTTCGTGCTCTAATGCATATGTAAAAAAGTCCGAACCAAATGCTTTGGAAGTTCTAGCCCTTACGCTTCTTCTTGGTTCAGCATCCTCAATTTCATGATGAGTTTCATCTTCATGTGAATCGTTTCATTCTTCCCTTGTCCTTTTTGGGACATTATTTCCTTCATTCCTTTTGTGTGGAAACACATCTTCAAAGAATGAGGCATCTCTTGATTTCATGATTGTATTTACATGAATATCAGTTATATCAGACTTGAATACCAAAAATCTATAGGCACTACTATTTTGGGCTGGCCCAAGATAACAACAATCTACTGTTTTTGGTCCAAGTTTGACTCTCTTGGGAGGCGGAACTGGAACTTTTGCCAAGCACCCCCACACTTTGAGGTATTTAAAGCTTGGTTCGTGTCCTTTCCATATCTCATATGGAATTGTTCCTGTTTTATTGTGAGGAACCTTATTTAATATATGATTAGACATATTTAGGGCTTCCCCCCACAAATTCGTCGGTAGACCAGAAGTTAAAAGCATTGCATTAATCATATCTTTTAACGTTCTATTCTTTCTCTCGGCTACACCATTTTGTTGTGGTGAATATGGAGCTGTTGTTTGATGAATTATTCCATTTTCTTCACATAATTGTTCAAATGGTGATTCATATTCTCCACCTCGATCAGATCTTAGTATCTTGATCTTTTAATTTAACTGATTTTCTACCTCAGCCTTGTATTTTATAAACGTTGGTATTGCTTCATCTTTACTATTTAAAAGATATACATAGCAATATCGCGTATAATCGTCAACAAAAGTAATGAAATACACTTGTCCCACATCGCCTAAAATACTAAGAAAGCTAAGTATATAAATAGCTTTCTAAAGAATGTGTTGGGGCCTAGGGGAACCCAAATGTATGCTTCGTTGTGAGGAGGGAGATCATGCACCTCCACCACACAAGCGCGCGCGCCGCCTCTGCCGTCCGACCGGCCGAACCGGGCCGGGCCAGGGCTCGGGCTCGGGTTTGGGTCTAGTATGATCCTAATTTTACTGCAAAACTGGGCCAGGGTTTTTTAACAGTTGCAGGCTATACGAACGGACGCGATTGTTCATAAGCGGACGCGGATTGCTGAGGAGGTGCGACTTCTGAAGCGAGCGGGTGCGACTTATCTGAAGAAGCATGGGCGTACAGAAGCGGGTGCGACCCGACTGAGGAGGCGTGGCCGAATGGATACGAGCAGGTGGGTGCGACCCATTAACGAATGGCAGTGTTCAAAAGGCAGCGGGTGCGACCCGTCGAGCGGACGCGACTGCTTGAAGGGATGCGGACAAACTATAAAGAAGACAGAATGCTGATCACATTCTTCATCCAATAGAGTTCTGTTTTTCCTCTGCTTCCTTTCTCTACTGCTCAATATATATCACAGAGTTGACATACTCATCACTATTTCGTGCAGATTGCGTCTGTTGTATCTTGGGAGAATTTTGAAATAAAATTCTTAAGGAAATCATTAGGACGAGCCTCAGACATAATGCAGCTAGAATTCTAGTCTGTTTGTATATATATACACATTATTCTATATTCTATCCGTTATTCTGGTTATACTATTTATTCAAGATAGTATAACGCTGTTGTTGTAACTTATTTACAACATTCATATTGTTATAATAATTAATACAAAATTCCAGTGTAGTGGAAATCTGAGTTATAAACTTGTGCGATGAGTTTATAATTGATTATTCTCTGTTTTGGTATACTAAGTTTAACATCTTAAGAATTTTATTACACTAGGAATTCTAACAGGCAGAACTAGAAAAGAAAAACTAGTACCTTCAGAATGCGCAGGAGATATGCATAATGCTATAGAAAAGGCATATTCTATACACACTCCAACTAAAGAAATGATAACAACATATACAGTATATAAATCCAAGCGAAGAAAATAATGGAGTGCAGACTGAAAATGAATTTTAAGTTCTATCAGACAAAAAAGATGACTTTTTACTTGATAGTACAAGAAACACCAACTCACCTATGTTTGAGGTTGAAGAAAATGCTGAAGAATTTGATGTGGATCTAAAATTTTCTTTAAAGAGTCTGAACTGTTGCAAAAAAATAACTAACAAGATTGAAAACTGCTCAATCGAAGGTAATTCATGATTTTATTTTTTCTTCTATTTTTCTTTTTAAATTCTGGATAGACAGTGCCTACCCATTTGGAGATGGGCTCCGCCCATACGTTAAACATGAAACACTAAAGGAGGATTGCATGATTAACCAATGATGGAAAGGTTGTCGTGTTAAAAATCAATAGCGAATGGATAAATATTTTGTAAATTGAGGTAACCCTGTAAAACATAAGTCGATTTAATCTTAGCAAGTACTACCAACGCCAACTTTATTACATATTATATTGAAAAAGTACTGAGTGGATAGAGTTGAATTTGCCTATTTTTCCAGCTTTAATAAATAGTATAAAAAACATAAAAGCATGTTTACTAAACAAATTAAATTTATACCACTCTTTGGAAACAATCATGATAATCTTAAACCACATTAGTGGAGGAAAAATACTGTAAGAAAATTATTTAAAAGATTTTCTACCATATTTATGATTTGACTAAATGCCAAAGTGATAATCAAATAATTATTCTCATGAGTGTTACGGCACACATTTCGTGCGTGACAAAATTACACCCTTCGCGGATAAATTGATTTTTTTTACAAATTGTATATGCTTAACATATTCAATAAAATGATTTTCATACATATTTAGCTATGATTTTACGTTGGAATCATGTTTAGTCAGTATGAATTTTTATATTTAAGTTGCATCGTTTAATTTTTTTTATCAGTTTGAATTTTTATTTTTAAGTTGTACCGTTTAATTTTTTTGTTAGTTTGAATTTTTTTTCCGTTGTAAGTTAATAAAAAGAAAAAATTTATAGAAATTTTATTATTAAATCGTATTTTTAAACGATATTAAGTTTGTTAATATATATGTAAAAGAGTGTTATGAATTTGCAAAAAAAAATGCTAGATCCTATTTTTAAGTGATATTAACAATTGTTAATATCTATAGTGGCGTTTTATAAGTTGACGTTGGTACTAGACAAGTACCATGCTTTCACTTAAAATCAAGAACAAAAAAATTATAATAATAGTTTATTTACTCTCTATTTCAACCTGTTTTGAATCTAACCTATAATAAAAGATTGAGCTTCATAACACTACTTACCCTAGTATGCGGTTGACAATAATATTACATATAATAAAAGTGCGGTGCTATATGCATGGGTTTAGGGTCAGGTATTTAGATGTTATTTTTAGGACCAACTAATAGATGCATTGAGTTTAGAAACAAATACGCAGGTGCTATTTTTAGGACCAATTAATAAATGCATTGAGTTTAGAAACAAATATGCAGATGTTATTTTTTAGTGTCAATTAGAGAAGAAATTTTTTAAAGAACTGTATATAAAATGTAATTTGGAACTTCACGGTCGAAACATAAGATTGCGCTTCCAAACTATTAATAAAGATGAACTCTCAATCGGTAAAACATGAACGATTACTTTCTTTTTTAAGCATCATATTTGTATTTTCGATGTAAGCATTCACCCTTAATATCACTTGTATAAGTTGAATAAAGTTTGTATCTTTCTAGAAATAGAATGACCGCCTCGTAAAAAATGCACCTTAAACCGTGGAAATCCGAAGAGAATCGGTATCAAAGGCCAAAAAAATAAAAATAAAAATAATGAAAGGAAAAACAACTTTTCTCATGCAACCCCGCGATTATATATAGAGATATTTAGAATATTTTCTTTTGTAACACGAAAGGCACATACAAAAAGAATAATTTTGTAACACGAATGGTACATACAAAAAGAGCAAGGTAATGTAGCACGAAAGGAGAATGATTCCAAAAAGGGAAAACATTCTTGTGATACGAAAGGGGCATTTGAAAGGAGTAATTTAATTGTTTCGCTGTGAATAATTATTTTTGTTATCGTATTTTTATTTCAGTTATTTTTTAATTAAGTTGTAATAATACAATTAAAAGAGACAACTTTCATTAATCACTAGAACTTGAAATAAAATTCAAATAAAACTGGAAATAGAATGGAAAACAACCAGACATTGGGTGGGTGGGCGGGTGGGCGGAAGGTCCATCATATACTAATGGTATCGGATTGTTTGTTGCAAACGTTCTATGTCCAACCTCAGCCAATTCTGGACTTCATCGTCTTCCAAAGAACAAAATGCTTCCATGTGTTATTAAATCTTGAGTAGTGAAACCGCTTTAGAAGGTTCAATTTCTTTAAACATCTTCACACAATGAATGGTATCCTTGAAGGCCATAGACGGGTAAGTGGATAGTACAATTGGATTAGGATTCAAGAAGAGAGTGTATATTGGGAGGGAGTAGGATAAGGGGAGAGATTGGCTGAGGAGAGGGACTATTTGTTCCAGAACGATTTCATCAAATTTATTTGATATACCATATCAGTAATATCATTTATCTTTTCTCTATTCTTTGTTCACCTTCTTTTGCTACGAACGTTGGAAGATGAACCTCTGCCATATGCTGTGCAGTTGATGTCTTCAAATGAAGTATAAAATCCATCAATTCTCCAAGTTACATTAAACGACATATTGGTGGTTTGTTCTGGAGGAGAAAACACACTCTTGACTTGTTCTTCTGTGACATCAGGTGTAAATGCACACTCTGCTGTTACAATAGTACATTGGAAAAATTATTTCGGCAACTCCATATGGGTTATTGGTTGTTGCATGTACTTCTCGATTATGGTACCAAACTTCTAAAAAGCAAAAAAAAGAGGAACAAAACTTAGTACTAACTCGTAAACACAGAAAAGATAACAAAATTACGTTTACATGATTAGTCCACCATTGCTCGCTTTTGCTACCGTTCTTCTCATTGGATAGTATCCCTAGACGATTTTGCTAAATAAACTCAACTACCTTGACCATTTTTTCTTTAGTCCATCTTATTTGCATTGAAATCGATCGTCCCTTATAGGTGTTTCATTTGGAATAGTCACCCAGCCCTCATTCGATGCCTCTGTAATTTTCTTATGGATATTTTTTTTTTTCAAATGCTTGGTAAGCATCGACAGAGCAACTTAGGCTTTAATTGTAGCATTTTCAGACCAGTTCTTAAAGCTTCGAGGAGAGTTTTTTGAAATAGTTCAGCCATTTTCTAACAAAAAAGCTCAAAAAGATATTAGCAAAATGTGAAAAATAAATAAAAATGAGATTGAAATGAGTGTATCAAGCATTACCTCAAAAACTTGATTGCATTTTGCAGATATTTGGACCAAATTTTGGGTTGATGTTGGTGACAGGAAGAAAAACGAATGGTAAAAAATATATATAAGTTGGAAAAGTCTAACATGTCCAACTCATTTGATGCTAACCGTTCAATTCCAATAGTTCAGCAAAACAGAGCAATACAGTATCTCATCCAAGAGGACTCTGACGCATCAAACGCCTCTCACACATTCGACGCATCTGATGTGACATAGAATAAACATAAACCGGGTAAACAAGTACTATGAACGGTACCTTATTTTTCTTACCAAAGAGGGTATATTAAAAAGTACCCTGAACCCCACATAACTTATGACTTTGGCATGGATTAAGTTTCTCATAATTCAAACCTAAAACTAAAAAGTTGATTATTTTTTATAACTAAGTATGTTACTTTTCAGGATAACCTATGCTCGATCTTTAATTTGAAAGGTTTTTATTGTTGAAATCTTCTTTTATATAGTAAAGGAGATTTACGCTACAAGAAAAATCTTATTATCCTCCAGAAATGATAATTATTAAATAATATTGGATTACTAGGGAAAATTGTAGGGAGTTATCTAAAGAAGAAAGTTCGTGAAGAGTGGGGAGTTATGTTAAAGTGGGATAGGGGACATTTTTTCATTGCCTTTTAAATTCCGTTAACTTGAATGTTATATCTGATAACATGTATTATTTATAACCACTTGATATATGTTGTGATACTTAATCAAGTCATTGTTTATCTTTTATTTGTCTCTGTTAACACCAAACAATTTTATTATCTTTAATAATAGTTCTAATACCTTTCGAATTACACTTTTTTGGTGTAAACTTAAATTTCCTAACACACTCTTTGAATTCAGATTACATCTCAATATATTTGAATATACTCCTACCTTAATTAAAATTCAAAATTTTATATTCTATTACTTAGTCAATCATTCTTATTTGACTAAACGACTCATACCTCAATTAAAATGCAACTTTTCATCTGCTAAAACTGATTCAATCAATTATATCTCAATTAAATTTTAAATTAAACAGCTCCTACGTTAAATAAAATGAAAATTTATATGTAATAAAATTAAGTCAAACGGTCTTATACCTAAAATTGCCTGTGCCTTATCTAACATGCAGAATTTTTGTTAGTTAAAATGCTAACATTTTCATATGTTATAAATGAATCAATCAATTATATCTTAGTCAAATCTTCTATAGTTGCAGTACCTTCGGTGTTACATTTTTTGGGTGTAAATGTAAACTTTCTAGTGTACCCTTTATACTCAAATTACATCTATATCTAAATATATTCCCACTTTAATTAAAATTCAAAATTTTACATTATATTAACTAAAATTTCTCATATATTAATTAAACTGCAAGTGTTTTCATCTACTAGAATAGAGTCAACCAGTTATATCTCAATTAAATTATAAAGTAAACTACTCCTATGTTAAAAAAAATGCAAACTTATGTGTATCAAAACCGACTAAATTGATTTTATACCTAAAACCGTGCATGCCTTGTTTAAAATGAAAAAATTTCATTAGCTAAAATGGTAATTATTCAAATACTATAACTAAGTCTAACAATTATATTTTAATTAAAATTTAAATTATATTTTCATATCGCACATTTATGAAAAAACTAAGCGCATGCCATCTAAGGGTTGTGTAGATAGATATATGGAAATACTTTGTAATACCCCAAAAATTAGGTAAATATTATAATTAAATATTAATAATCTAATAATGTGAAATAATTAAATTTAACGTGTTAATCAAATAAATTAAAATTAACAAAGGGAAAAATAGCCTTTTTCAACTATGGAATTTGATGATGAAACTGGTGTCATTGTGATTGTCTTATTTTTCCAATTCGCATGGTATAATATTTTGCCCTGTTCGAAGTCCACATTAAGGAATTATGAGTGAATATCTATCGAGCTAATTGGATACCAATTTTAAAATTTAAATCTAAGAGGATTGTTACTTTTCCCTTGGTTTATAAATGCCACGTACATAACTGTAACAGCTCAAAATTTTGAGCTACAATAATTAATTAACGAATTAATTAAATAATAAAATAACTTTGTGAAATTATCATAATTGAACCATAGAAGTTGCACCATTGTATCCATGGTAATTTTCTGGTCAATCTCCATATATAGTTTGTCAATATCCAAGCTAGAATAAAGAGGATACGAATTAAACAAGAAAACGAAGAAAAAGAAATATAGGGCAAGGTCGACCGTAGGGTCGACCCTTACCATAGCTAGGTCGACCCTAGCATGTATTGGTCGACATGAAGGTCGACCTGCCTTCATTAAATTGACGTACTTCGCCCAGTTTCTTTCGAACACGTCATTTTGCAATTCCTTTTCAATCATGTGCGTTCATGCTTCCATCCGACGGTTCCTAGCAAGCCTATGATGTGGTTGAACTAGATTTAATCTTCAAATCCAATGGATTGAGATCCCTAAGTGAAATTATAAATAAGACTATAGGTCTAGCTGTTTTTCTCATTCAAATTTTCTTCTAGTCGGGTTCATTGCTAGAGGCTGGACCCTAGAATTTTTTTTCTAAAGAGATAATTTTTTGAAAAAATATTTACGCTCTAGGAGAGGATCAAGGAAGTCCAAGGACTAGAGTTAAGGACCACATGTGAGTGTTTAAACAATTATTTCAGATTTTTAAGTAATTTAAAATAATAGTGTTTCCAATAGTTGTAGTTTTTCTACAATTTTGGGAAAATCTTTATGCAAGTTTATTTACAATTTATTTTTAAGTAAATTTTAGACTTTATTTCCATTTTATTTTTATTTAACTATTTTATTTCAGTTATTTGCAATTATTTACTGTTATTTACAGTTTTTCTCAATTATTTACGGTCATTTATTGTTATTTACACCTATTCCGTTTTAGTTGAAATTTAGCCTGTAAATGTTAGTTTCTTTTTATTTCTTTTTGTTGCGCGAATAAAATAAGTAAAAGAGAATATTTCGCAAATATGGACTTAAATATAAGAACGCTAAATTTACAAAAATTTGATGTAAATAAGAAAACTGTAATAAAAAGAAGATAGACTGAAATACGCAAATTTGACATTCGCAAGCAAGTTTATAAGTAGTAGTCATAACTAAAAAGACAGAATAGAAGCATAATTATAACATAGGTTATAATTAAGTAGAAAGAACAAAAGGAGGCTTATTTTAAGACTTAGAATTAAATTAATAAGCAAATATAGCAGAAATAACAAATGAGGCTTATTTTAAAACTTACACTAAGTTAATAAGCAAACATAGAAATATGACCCATACCAATAGCACTCCCTTTCAGATTAGAACCGATGGTCTCACAACAGATTAGGTGAGGTTGGACAGGACCCTTTTAGACTAGGACTGATGGTCCCACAATAGTTAGGTAAGGCTGGGACACAGGGTAAATAAGAGGCCAATAGATAGAAGCTCGAATCGGGGGATTTAGGCAAGGGACGAACTAGATTTTGTTTGATTGGACCAGTATCAAGAGCATTCCTTTTCAGACTAGTACCGATGGTATCAAAACACACTTAGGTGAGGCTGGATAGGACCCTTTCAGGTAGGACTGATGGTCTGATAATAGATTAGGTGAGGTTGGGAACGCTTATGCTGACCAGGGTTAGTAAGAGGTCATAAGAGGGGGCGACAGTTAGTGTGTACCACGATGACTATGCGTGCGGCATTGAGTAGGGTAAATAATTCACCGCTGCGTTTCAAGCGCTACAAGTGTCTTTTGCCGTGAGACCCATGTGATTGGACTAGCTCACAATGGCACAACAGAGATAAAAGGCCGATCAACGGGCAAAATTAGGACTTTAGCCTAATTAAACTAGGATTGAGATTTCAGCCTAATCAAATCAATTTTATAGAAGTGCAAACAACCCAATCGAAATAATCACAATCAAAGCAAATAGTTAAACAATATTTTATCTCAGTTTTATCTTTCCTTTATTTCCTTTTATGCTAGAACTATTGCTTACTCTATTATCTTTATCTTGCTTAAAAATCTAGTAATTACTTCCACTCACTAGACTTATAGTCTGACCCACTCCTCTATTTTCACCTTTTTCCCCTTAGGCCAGCAGAGGCAAGGACAATAGATTTCAGCTTTCTTGGAGGGATATTCTTAGAGATTCTTTATGTATTCTTATTCTTCTTTTTAAGTTTTCCTTTCATTTGACTTTTGGATATACTGGTGCTTGATGAGAGGGATGGTTTTATTTATGTACTCTGATGGTGTGACTGAGATGGTATTTTTCATAAGATACGTGCATTTGGTATTTTGAGACATATTTGGTTTTATGACTTATTTATGAAGTTTAATTTTTAATGAGTTACTATTTAAAAGTTTCCGCTGTTTTATTTATTTGTCTTGTGAATCTTAGTCTCTGCAAAGTTTTTACTATACCAATAATGCACTATATTCTTTAGTGTGTCCTTTTGGGGTATATTAAGGGGTGTGGGGTGTTTCACATGGTATCAGAGCCTAAGGTTACAGAATTCCTAAAAACTTGTTTTAAAAGAAAAGTATTTTTCAAAAAGTAACGTATCTTTAAAAATATTTTACAGAAAGTAACTCTTATTATCGAAATAGATTTTCGAGTTAAAAGAGAGGTTTTATAAATCCCCTCAAAAACCAGTTCAACCTTCTTTCGATTCTTTCGCTTCTTTCGAGCCTAAATTCTCTTTTCTTTGCATAAAATAGCGGAAGCCCCAAATCTTCACGAGGGTGTTCAAGTCCATGGCTGATTCCATAGATACCTCCAAGCTACGGCACTAGAGATGTAAGGGCAAGCACCCAATCCAGCACCAGCAGGTGGAAATCCTTCTAATCCGCCTGTAGCAGCCAATTTCTCTAAGCTATGCAAGGATTTCACTAATCTAGGAGGCAAGACATTTTTAGGTACAGAGGATTTCATGGAGGCACGAGCTTGGTTGAGGAGTACAGAAAGAATATTTAGGCTATTGGGATTGGAGGATCAGCAGAGAGTTTAGCTTGCATCTTGGCAGCTGAAAGGAGAGGCTTCTTATTGGTGGGAGATTATTGAGTTGGAAGGGAGAGACATTTGTTGGAATGGATTCCGTAAAAGATTTGAGAGAAAGTTTTTGTCACAAGCAGAAGAAAGCATGCAGTTAGAAAGGTTCATTAGTTTGAAGCAAGGATGTCTTTCAGTAAATGAGTATTTAATGAGTTGTCGTGGTTTAGGATGGAACTTGTCAATACACCGCATAAGAAGACCATGAAGTTTGCTAAGGGTTTTAATCAGCCCCTCCAAGTGTTGGCATAAACGCATGTACCGATGGGAGCTACATATGAGTCACTTGTGGAGATGGCCCTCATATCTGATGCAGCTAAGGAGAAGTTAAGGAGGTTCCTAAGTCAGAAAGTTCTAAGAAACAATGTGGAAGAACAAAAAGGACAAGGACAAGAGGATAGGAGGAGGACCTTAAAGGCATATTAAGAAGGGAGAAAAGTGTCAAAATTGTGGATTCCTTGGGCACCATGCAAGGGACTGCAATAAGGCTAGAATGAAGGGAAAGCATTATAGTTGTGGACAGCCCGGTCACCTTAGTAGATTTTGTCCTTAGAGGACGGGGCAGGGAGAAGGCGCACCTACAGCGTATGTACAAGCCTTAGATGCAGCACCTTCTAGCAGTGGACTAGACAAAGGTAGGTATGTCACCATGGAATGTTTGATTTCTATTTTGAATTTTCCCATTCGGACTCTTTTTATTCTGCAGCATCACACTCTTTCATTTGTACTTCTTTGGTTGATATTTGCATTTAGATATCTCTTTAGTAGTAGACACCATAGTTTTTTCAAACCCCATAGGTGGATCGACACATTTATCCATGATTAGCAAGGGTTTGAAATTTTTTATCCTAGGCTTAGAGTTTGACAGTGACGCCTATGTATTGAGTTTTTTGGGGTATGGGATGATTTTGGGGATGGATTGGCTATCCATTTATGGAGCGATATTGGATTATGAGAGGAGAGTCGTCAAATTAGAGACATTTAGCGAACGGACTCTTGAGGTTTCTTGCCACCCACAGAGGTTAGTCATGTTGAGCTTCCTTTTTCCCTCGATTTATCACCAACAGAGTCAGATTCAGTTTCAATTGTCAAAGATTTCCAAGACGTCTTTGAGGAGGTTAGGGGACTACCCCCTAAGAGAGAGATCGACTTTAGAATCTATCTTAATGAATATTCTAAGCCAGTGGCATTGCCCATGAGACATATGTCTCCTAGGGAGAGGAAGGAGCTAAGTAAACAGATTGGTGAGCTACTGGAGAAAGGCTTCATCAGACGAAGCATATCCGAGTAGAGAGCGCTAGTCATCTTCGCTAAAAACACGGATGGTTCCTTTCGACTTTTTGTAGACTATAGAGAGTTGAACAAGCTCACTAAGAAAAACTGTTACCCACTTCCTAGGATAGACGATCTTTTCGATCAGTTGGTTGGCTCTTTACTGTTTTCTCAGCTTGATTTGGCTACTGGATTTCATTAGCTTAGATTCGCCAATGATAGCATCGATAAGACAGCTTTTAGGACATCAGATGGATTTTTTGAATGGCTGGTTATACCGTTTGGGCTAACCAATGCCCCAGCCTATTTCATAGATTTGATGAGCCGTGTTTTTCGAGATTTCCTAAATAAGTTCGTGGTAGTATTCATGGACGACATTTTGGTGTTTTCCAAGAGTATGGAAGAGCATGTAATTCATCTAGAGGAGGTTCTTCGCACACTTTGTGTTCATCAGTTGAAAGCAAAGTTATCGAAGCGTCACTTTTAGCGAAAGGAAGTGTGTTTCCTAGGGCATGTAGTCTCAAGAGAGGGTCTAGCTATTGATCCTGCTATGGTTATAGCAGTATAAGATTGGAAGGCCCCCAAGAACACTACCGAAGTTAGTATGCTTGTTAAGCTTGGCTGGCTATTATAGGAAGTATTTAAGTGATTTTGCTAAGATTTTAGCACGCTTGCTCGCCTCACTAAGAAGACTTCGGCATTCATGTGGAACATGGATTGTGGGGATTCCTTCACGAGGCTAAATGAGGCCTTTACTTGTGCACCAGTGTTATTTTTATCCAACGGAGCTAAGCCTTTTACAGTATACACTGATGCATGTAAGATGGGTCTTGAAGCAGTATCGATGTAAGAAGAGAGGGTAGTATATTATGGAAGTAGATGTTGAGAAGTCATGAAAAGAACTGTTCTACCCATGATTTGGAGTTAGCGGCTATTGTTTTCGCACTCAAGTCTTGAAGACATTACTTGCTAGGATAAAGGTTCGAGCTCTTCACTGACCATAAGTCATTGAAGTACATATTCTCCCAAAAGGATTTAAACTTTAGGCGGCAGCATTGGATGAAGTTTCTAACATCATATGACTTTGAGATAGCTTATACTCCTAGTAAAGGAATAGTAGTTGAAGATGCATTGAGTACGAAGAGTGCAGCACTTAGCCTAATGTTCGTAGAGTGGAAAAGCCTAGAGTTTATTTACATTTTGGATTTTAAGCTTTCTACGGACATTTCCCTTGAATTGTTAGTAGCACTTAAGTTAAAGCCTACCCTCATAGATCAGATTGGCTCAAGGCAATAGGAGGATTCAGAGCTTATGGATATTATAGAGAGGATTAGTAGAGGAGGGGTCTCTAGACATCTCCAACGCTATTTCATCGGTAGTAAAGGGTGGTTAAGGAGAGATGGAAGACTTTGTGTTCCCCACACTAGTGATTTGTGAGAGTGGTTCTACCAGAAGCACACCATTCTCGAATGACCATTCATCCAAGTGGTGATAAGATGTATATGGACATGAAGAGAGTGTTTTATTGGAGCGGCATGAAGAAGGATGTAGCAGAGTTCGTAGCTAGGTGTCTTGTGTGCCAAAGGGTTAAGGCGGAGCAGCAAAAGCCCGGTGGATTACTTCAGCCAATGGATGTACCCGAATGGAAGTGGAATAGTGTTTTGATGGACTTCATTGATGGTTTACCCCGACCTAGGAAGGGAAATACTAGTATTTGGGTGATTGTATATCATTCGACTAAGAGCGCCCACTTCATTCTAGTCAAGATCAAGAGGACAACACCTAGTTTGGCATCCTTATACGTTCATGAGATAGTTTGACTTCGTGGAGTTTCCCCTAGCATAGTGAGCGATAGAGACCCTATTTTTACTAGCGAGTTTTAGATTAGCTTGCAAGAGGCTTTAGGGATGCAGCTTAGATTGAGTATGGCATATCATCCTCAGACGGATGGCCAAACTGTGAGAGTTAATAGAGTGCTTGACGATTTGTTGAGGATGTGCATTCTTGATTTTGGAGGGACTTAGGAGGAGCATATTCCTTTAGTGGAATTTGCTTATAATAATAGTTTTCAAGCTAGCATTGGAATGACACCTTTTGAAGCTTTTTATTGAGGACTGTGCAAGTCACCTTCATGTTGGTTAGAGTCTACGGAGAGATTGCTACTTGGTCCTGACATGGATAGGGAGACTTCAGAGAAGACTGATTTGATTAGGAGGAGAATGAAGGCAGCTCAAAATAGGCAGAAATCTTATGTAGATAAGCGGAGAAGGGATATGGAGTTTGAGGTAGGAGATCTAGTTTTTGTTAAAGTGTCCTCGCTAAGGAAGGTCGTGAGATTTGGACCGAGTGGGAAACTAGCCCTCAGATTCGTAGGATCGTTCCCAATTGTATAAGGAGTAGGGAAGATGGCATATCAAGTAAAGCTACCAGAGAGGATCGTTGGAGTGCACAATGTTTTTCATGTTTTGCACTTGAGAAAGTGCTTACAAGACTCAGCAGAGGATGTGGAGCCTAATCCACTTGAGGAGGTTGAAGTGGAGAAAGAAGCATCGGTTCGTCATATTCCTACCAAGACCATTGGATGCGACATCAAGAAACTTAGGAATAAAGAAGTCCCATTGGTAAAGGTGCGATGGGAAGATGATGTTGAAGTTGCCACCTGGGAGGCTGAAGAGAAGATTCGTACCTCTAATCCACTTCTCTTTGATAGTAAGTTTTCGAATTTCCTATTTTCATCTTTTGTTTTGAATAGGTTCTTTTCTTTATTATCCTTTGGAAGGTGGATCTTAGGATTTAACCTATGGATGGTAGGATTTGATGTAAACATGTTGTTAGACCATGTTACGTATGATGGATGCTAGTGGTTGCAAGTGGTAGCTAGTGGATGCTAATTGACGTATATATATGTATATACACTAAGCACTATTATCTCTTAGGGATCGGCCTTACTAAGTCACTAGAGCATATGCATATGGATGTGTGCGCATTTGCATATCTTTATTTCAGTTTTACTCCATGGTTGCTATAGATGGATGATTAGCATATGATTGTTGCATTTGGATGATGATTGTAGCACGCATATAGAACCATCAGTTATCATTAGGAAATTTGCATTCATTTGGATACGTGGCACTGACATGATTGCATAAAAAGGAGGATGACTGAATCAGTAGACCGTCTAATCTTTTGCATTAGTTAGGGACATTTGACACTACACTATTTGCGTATATATATATATACACATATAACATAAATTACATTAGAAAACTTAAGGGCAGTGGATGTAATGATGATGGTCGAGTAGTTGGTTGTAGAATTTGGAGAAAATATTTGTTTTATTCTTCTATCCTTGGAGATTTCGGGGACGAAATAATTTAAGGAGAGGAGAATGCAACAACCTGAAAATTTAAGGTATAATAATTAATTAACGAATTAATTAAATAATGAAATAACTTTGTGAAATAATAAAAATTGAGCCATGGGAGTTGCACCATTGTGTCTGTGGTAATTTTCTTGTCAATATCCATATATAGTTTGTCAAAATCCAAGTTAGAACGAAGAAGATACGAATTAAACGAAGAAAAAGAAAAAAAATATAGGGCAAGGTCGACCTATAGGTCGACTACTCTAGCATGTGTTGGTTGACATGAAGGTCGGCCCGCCTTCATTTAATTGACATACTTCGCCCAGTTTCTTTCGAACATGTCATTTTGCAATTCTTTTTCAATCCTATGCGTTCGTGCTTCCATCCGACGGTTTCCCACGAGCCTATGACGTGATTGCACAAGATTTAATCTTCAAATCCAATGGTCTGAGATCCCTAAGAGAGACACTATAAATAAGACCTAAGGCCTAGCTATTTTTCTCATTCATATTTTCTCCAATTCGGGTTCATTGTCAAAGGCTGGACCCTAGAAGGAAATCTTTTTGAAACAAAATATTTACACTCTAAGAGAGGATTAAGGAAGACCAAGGAATAGAACTGAGGACCACAGGTCAGTTTTTAAGTAATTATTTTAGATTTTTAAGTAATTTAAAATAATAGGGTTTCCAATAGTTATAGTTTTTCTACAACTTTAGGGAAACGTTTATGCAAGTTTGTTTACAGTTTATTTTTAAGTAAATTTTAGACTTGCTTTCCAATTTATTTTTATTTAACTATATTATTTTAGTTATTTGCAATTATTTATTGTTATTTGCAGTTTTTCCCAATTATTTACAGTCATTTATTGTTATTTACCTCTATTCCTTTTTAGTTAAATTTAGCATGTAAATGTAAGTTTCTTTTTAATCCTTTTTACGCGAATAAAATAAATAAAAGCGAATATTTTTGCAAATATGGACTTAAATATAAGAACACTAAATTTACAAAAATTTGATGTAAATAAGAAGAACTGTAATAAAAAGAAGATAGACCGAAATAGGCAAATTTGACATTTGCAAGCAAGTTTATAACTAGTAGTTATAACTAAAAAGACATAATAGAAAAATAATTATAACATAGGTTATAATTAAGTAGAAAGAACAGAAAGAGGCTTATTTTAAGACATAGAATTAAGTTAATAAGCAAACATAGCAGAAATAACTAAAGGGGCTTATTTTAAAACTTACACTAAGTTAATAAGCAAACATAGAAATAGGGCCCATACCAATAGCACTCCCTTTTAGACTAGGACTGATGGTCTCAAAATAGATTAGGTGAGGCTGGGAAGAACCTTTCAGATTAGGACTGATGGTCTCATAATAGTCAGGTGAGGCTAGGACCCAGGGTAAATAAGATGCCAACAGATAGAAGCTAAAATCGGGGGATTGGGCAAGGGGCGCAACTGGATTTTGTTTGATAGGACCCATACCAATAGCATTCCCTTTAAATTACGATTGATGGTCTCATAACACACTTAGGTGAGGCTGGACAGGACCCTTTCAGGCTAGCACTGATGGTCTCACAACAGACTAAGGAAGGCTGGGCACGCTTATGCTGACTAGGATTGGTAAGAGGTCACAAGAGGGGGCGACAGTTAGTGCGTACCACGATGACCGTGCATGCGGCATTGTGTAGGTTAAATAGTTCGCTACTGCATTCCAAGCGCTACAGGTGTCTTTTACCGTGGGACCCACAAAATGGGACTGACTCACGGTGGCACAATAGAGATAGAAGGACGATCAATAGATAGAATTAAGACTTCAGCCTGATTAAAGTAGGATTGGGATTTCAGCCTAATCAAAGCAGTTTTAGAGAAGTGCAAACAATCCAATCGAAACAATCACAATCAAAACAAACAGTTAAACTGTATTTTATCCCAATTTTATCTTTCCTTTATTTCCTTTTATACTAGAACTGTCGTTAAGTCTATTATCTTTATCTTGCTTAAAAATGCTAGTAATTACTTCCACCCACCAGTCTTATAGTCTGACCCACTCCTATGTTTCCTCTTTTTCTCCTTAGGCTAGCAGAGGCAAGGACAATAGATTTCGGCTTTCTTGGAGAGATATTCTTGGAGATTCTTCATGTATTCTTCTTCTTCGTTTTTAGTTTTCCTTTCATTTGACTTTTGGATGTACTGGTACTTGATGAGAGGGATGGTTTCATTTATGTACTCTGATGGTGTGACTGAGATGGTATTTTTCATAAGACATGTATATTTGGTGTTTTGAGACATATTTGGTTTTATGACTTGTTTATGAAGTTTAATTTCTAATGAGTTACTATTAAAAAGTTTCCACTGTTTTATTTATTCGTCTTATGAATCTTAGTCTCTGTAAAGTTTTTAGCTATACCTATAACGCACTGTATTCTTGAGTGTGTCCTTTTTGGTATACTTAGGGGTGTGGTGTGTTTCAATAACCGTCATTCCTTTTTAGAAACTGACCACCCTTTCTTTCTTTCTCCTACTTCCTCTTGCAGATAAAAAATCAAATCACCATTTCTTACTCAAATCTTAACGAACACACAAAATTAGTGGCATCGCGAAACTAGAAAGGATGACTATCCATCAATATTAATAGGAAGGTGAAATTATAAGGTGTGTAGATGTAGTAGCCTAGACAGTGGAGATTTAAGTAGCAAAAGGCGAGTTCGTTGAGTGACACATAGTTTCCTCTTGATAGATGCAATCTTGATCCTCTAAATGTGATATGTAGACTATATTAGTGTAGATAAATATTTATAATCATTTAAATGTGCATTAAATAGGGTTTAGGAGGGAATTTTTAAGAATAGTAGATAGAAACTAGGTCTTCATCCATTTCTTTTAATTTAATGAGTGTATCACTAAATTAATGAAGTTAACTATAAAACTGGACATAGAAATGTAGGCCTAGTTTCTAGGTACATGCTTAGGTGATCAGAGGCGATTGGAGGCGAAATGACATGGTGGAACAACCAAATCCGTGGCTTGGAAATCCTAAACTTTTCACTTATACCGGTTTACTTCTCCCATACCCACTGCACTCGGCCTAATTCAAGGTTAGCTTGAACCTGGACCTATATATGCTTATATATATAGTAAAGTTTATCAATTCGAGTCTTGTTCCTATTATTTTCTAAAAGCATTTAAAGGCTACTGACAAGGCAAGTGATGACATTACAGATTAAAGTGCATATATGTGATGATTGGTCGTTGTTTCAGATGGATTTTTATGTGTTCGTGATGTAGAAACGTTATAAGATGGTGACGTGGAAGTGAATGAATCTATGGTGCAAATAGGTGGCCTAGGATACAGGTACAGGCCTTGACATGAGTAGGTGGCCAGGTATTGCGTTGCTCCCTTGTAGTACTTCGACGGACCAATTGGAGGATGGATGCTAAGTGAACCTGTAGTGCAAGAGGCATGTCCAGGGTATGAGTCTAGTTTATGCACAAGAACATCATAAACCCAGCAATGCATGAGGAAGGTCTAGGAAAGTGAGTCCATAAGCGATTGACGTAATGATAGACAATAGGTGATCCTATAGTGCATGAGGAAGGTCTACAAAAATGAGTTCACATAGAGGTAATATGATACAACCATATGTATATAGTAGTTAGGTATGTCGGGATCAGTAGGACGTGAAGTGATCGAGCGTTAGACTCATAACATGTTGTAGTATTATTTTTGTAGCGTATGTAGAGTAAAGTATGGTTCATTTAATAGACTTATGTTTGACCCACTCCTATTTTTCCTTGTATTTATATATCTAGGTTGATGAAGTTCGGAGACGAAATAGTATGGAAGACATGGATTTTATATGTACTTGTTTTATGTGATATTAATGAGTGTTGTAACTTGGATTTAATAATGCATATGGTTTGGGTATGATTTGTACTGTATAGACATATCTTTATGACAGTTGGATATGTTATGGTGATGTTATATGACTACGATTATTATTTATCATACTATGTTTTCTTCCGCTATAAGACCCAGAAAGCTATTAGATAGAACTATATTTTCTTATTTTATCACACCTAATGACTCATACTTTTTAGTTCTTGAGGTACTGTCATTGTTCAGGTGTTAAACATGAGGGTCGAAAAGGCGAGTTATTACATTTGGTATCAGAGCAAAATATATCCTTAAAATAAGGACTATGATGTATTGAGAGAGTGTATTTGTATTTTTATTAATTTTTATATGTGTTTACATATATTATATGAGTAGAATATGTTACACCTGTTCCAATTGAATTGAATTATCAATCTATTAGGGAGTCACTAATGGATCATTATTATGAATAGCCGAGGATGAGTAAGTTAGTGAGATTGGAAACTAGAACTGAGATATGTGGGTAAGGCGAAAACTAGAAATGGTACTAGAATCGATACTAGGGATATTACAGTGTGAACATCCATCTTTGTTTCCACCGATATATGTAAGCAATGAGCCATACAAATGTAAACTAGACATTATGTGCACCTAGTATATGAGGAGTGATTCTTAGTACTATATTGCAATTAAACCATAATTGGTAATGGCAATATGGTTAAGCACTTGTGAGAATATATACGAACATTTGGATTTGATTTGATAGATGCACTGAATAGAGAATTAGTAAGGGTGGAAAGAGAATTGAGTTTTGTAAACAAGATATGTACCATCCACCACTTTGAGGCCCAAAACTAACGGCTATGGATGCTGCAGGCATCCATTGTTATTAATCGTCGGTGACCAAATACAGTAATGTTAGATACATTGATATGACAAATATACGTGAATATGGAAAAAAAATTTAACAAACAACTTTCTCATTCCATTTCAAAGCATTTCAAATTCATTATATAATCCCATAATCGTTAACCACGTTTAGAGAAAATATAACTATTATAACATACGCCAAGTGCGACATATGAAAACGCCTTCTTGGATGATCATATCATATAACTAACAATTAAACGTCTTTGCCTTTACAACAAAACACAGCAGAATCAAAAATAGAAAAGAACTCTAAATAGATATCATGCTTCCTTCATGTCTCCGGAAGCTTATTCGTCTAAAAAGGTACCGAAAACCTCAACTCTCAAACTACTTAATATCAATTGAGCACCTGAGAGCTTAAGGGGATATCATAAACTTCGAGTCATACATAAAGTTTGGTATGAATAATAATCTACGATCTCAAACCACTTAGATATCTAGTGAGACCACGCCGCTTAGCGGAACGGGTTTTCCCTCACTAGTATCTCATTTAAAACTGTATAAAACCATATACTATGCTCCAACATACGCAATCGTTAAAACATAGTATTTAAAAATATTATGATGATATGCAAACAAGTAAACCAATTCTGGATTTTCGGTCCTCATTCGTTCTGACTATTTGTCTAGTACTAGTTTCTAGGGTCACTATAAACCTATTAGTTTTCATGGTCCGACTAATAACCTGTTTAATGTTTATAGACTCCCTACCTAGTCTCATAGTTTTCATGGGATCACTAGGAACCTATTGTCCCCTTCCAATAACATCATTATTTCATAGGTTCTCCCTGAGCCCATTGGTGTCTCCAATAAATTCCCTCTTATCCTAGTTTTCATAGGTTGACTAGGAACATATTGGCTTCTGTTAATGATTTAATCTGGATAGTTTTCATGGGGTCACCGGCCCTGCCAATAACTTTTCTAATCATAGTTTTGATGGGATCATTATGAACCTATTGAAACCTATCAATAACTTTTCCTAAACATAGTTTAGTTGGTTTACTATGAACCTGTCTATCTGACAATTTCAATATTTACGCATCCTACATTCTGGTCTGTCTGAACTATTGGATGCATTTCGATTAATTCGGGAATTAATTCAATTTATGTTCACTACTGGGTCAACCTAGCTGGTTATTCTACCCCTTTTCCCTCAAAATGTAGTTATGGGTCCATTACAATGTGAATATATAAATATGAAGAAGTAAACATAATAACATAATAATACCAACACCTGTGGCTTAATGTCTTTGAAATTATTTTATATAAAACTTGGTTAATCTCTTTAACCTATTAATCAAGGAAAACTTCTTCAAAAAATCCATGCTTGGAATAATTTCAAAACTCTTTTATTATGTCATTGTTTTCCTTTAAAATGATATTAAGTTATTTGTTTTGAAAACTAAAGCTTTTGAAGTCGTTAATCATTACCTTCGAAACCATCGGAGAACTTCCTTTTGAAAGCATTAAAATCTTCTTTTGAAAACACTAAGCACCTACCTTTTGAAACACTATAAAACCTTTCTTTCGAAAATCTTTCAAATGCATTAAAGTAATACTTATTAACTCTTAGAAGCATAGCTTCAAAACCATTGAAAGTACCCCTTTCGAAACCATTGGGTTTATTTTTAAAATATCTTTTGGGTCAAAGTGAACATAAACTAAAGTATCCCTTCAAAATCATTATTTATCATATAAAATTGTTTGGGGAAAAATTAATAGCATCGAAACCATCCTTTCAAAAGCTTAAACCATATAAGTAAAACGCTTAAAGGTTAGCTCCGAAACCGCTTCGAAACCATTGCCTTCGAAACAATTAACATCTTTTGAAAGCTTTAGGAAGTGGCTCAAGTTTACAAAAAAATGTTACCTTTCAAAAGCATCGATATCTTCAATTCCTTTGAAAGGCATAAGGTCGGTAGAAGGATTTTGGCTAGGTTTAAACTACCCCTTTTAAAATCATTAGTTTGGAAACTAAGTAACTCATTCAAAAGCTGTACTTTAAATAATAAGGCAGCAACCCACTTTCGAAATCTATTCAAAAGACCCCTTCGAAAGCATATATTTTGACACCTTTGAAAGCATTTAGTAAACAGGCAAGCACATTTCTTTAGAAAATAAAACAAAAATTTTGTTTCCATCGGAACTATGTTTCGACACCATGTCTTCCGCCTTTCTCCAATCCACTACATACCAATTTTGATACCTTGTGTATTGGTTTCATCTTCATGGGATTTAACCTAGTAGTTTTCGACTTGATTGAAGAGGAAGCTATGAGTCGAAAGGTGCTTTAAAAGAGGCAGAACCTACTTTTCTAGGTAAAATCTGATTAATGCCAATAAAAGCAATAACTTTATAACTAACTTGCCTACTTGTAAACATTTAACTGGTTTCCATGGACTTTTAAAATTATTTTCAAATAAAATTGCCGCGTAATTTCAGATCTAAACCAAGATTAGCTTAACAAATAAGTCATTCCATTAAGCAAAACAATTAAATCATTTAAGCCCTCCTCTCAAAATAATTTAATTCTCATAGTAAATGACTTAGAAAAAATCCCTAGAAATCACACAAATTCGCTCTTAATATATTTTTCTAACATATATAAATTTCTGATCCAAATTCTTCATACAATAACTGAAATAAATTTCACAACCCAACTAACCCTATCTTCTGTGTAAAATTCATATAAAATTCTCCATAGCTTGGAAAATTACCAAAATTAAAACCCAACTCCAAAATCATGTTTTACATAACATAAAATTACTTATGGCATTTTAAATTCAATTTAAATGATTTTACCCTTAAAACCATGTTTAAACCATTTTCAAACAAACTTGTTTGAATATATCATATCATAAAATCCAAGCAAATCATCATATAATCTCAAACCCAAAAATCAAATAATCATAAAAGAAAAAATAGAGATGGTTTTGATTATTATTTACCCTGGTTAGGATAAAGAGATTGGACCGAGATTAATTTCCACTAGAATTCCACTTTTTCTTCCTTTATTAATGGCCGACTCCTCTTTGATTCACATTTTTTGTTTTTGCAAAAACTGAACGTGATTGGGAATTGAAACGTGAACATAAGGGTTATGGTAATAAGATGGGACTATTTTCCAATAAGCCCTTATGTAATTTAATTAGTAAATAAACCATTCTTAGACCCATTCAAATAGTGAAGCATAACCCTTAATTTTACTTTCAAATCTCGACCCCCTTATCACTTTAATATTTACATTATGCAATTTAATTTATCTAATTAAATCTTCTGAATAATGTGATTAAAAATTAGGGGTGTCATAGACTCCCATCCTTAGAGAATTTCGTTCCTGAAGAAAATTACTGTGATTCTCCAATGGATTCCAACCATGAGGATTTAGTCTAGTTAAGGATAACTAAAATCCTTGTAATCAAACACCTCTTGTAACAACAATCAGTCATAATATAACTATAAAGTGGATGTAGGTTTCATTAACAGCCGAACCACTATAAAAATTCCTTGTCCTTTTTCTTTTACTTTTTTTAAATCTATTATCTGTATTATTGCTCTGTCAAAAAAGGGATGGCGCTTCAAACTCAAGCAGGGTGTTGATCTATTTTTTGGGTTAACATTTTGGTTCTTTCACTAAGAAATGAACTCAGAATTAGATCTAGCTATCTACTTTGAGCAGATAGGTTCATAAGTTAGATCTCTATCTCTACTTAGAAGGTTAGCTATTGAGAATAGAAGAACCATCCAAGAACTATCGGAGAGAAAGAAAGCAAACACATGCTAAGGTCACCAGCGATCCATCTCTTATGATCACTAACGATCCATATTGTTTGCTCGTGGGTCCACCAATCCGCTTGCATCATGAACCAGTAGTAGTCCAATGCAACCAGCATATGGATCATCATCAACAAAAGTTATGAAATTAGATGGAGAACATCAACATGGGATAGTAGACGCAAATCAAAAGGCAAAGCTCGAAAATCAACTAAGTACATGTACTATGGATCGCTAGCGATCCATACCTTTTCACCAGACCGCCATGAACTCCAGAAAGGAAAGTCCAATTATGTTATAAGTATATCAACCGCTAGTGATCCATATGCTATGCTATGGATTGCTAGCAATCCATACCATTTCATTGATTTGAAGCAACCTACACGGAACAAGATGGGAGAAAGATATAAGGATGGCTCTCTCCAGCTCTGAAGATGAAAACAATTTGAGGAAGACAAATTAGATGAAAATGCCAACTTGCAAACCTTAGAAGAAGACCTAAAATTTGTGTCGTAGCACAGTTCCAAGAAATGGATGAGTAATAGCTACTCAAATGGTATTCTTAGAGGAAGAAGGACCAAGAAGATATGATACAAACCAAGATCAATTACAATGCCTAGCTCCTGTGGTATATTGTGACCACTCCCAACTAAACAGCTTCCGATCCCATCATGGAGCCCCCATCGTCGAATCACAAATGGTCGTCGTCGAAAATCATCAAAAATCATCAAAATGGTCATTGAAAAACTCACTACAAGGTTGACTCGAAGTCAAACTAGGGTAATCGACTATTTGACTCAAAGCAGATTCTGGAAGTCCTGGCTCAAAGTCAAACTCGAATAATCACCCATTTGACCGAAGTAAACCTAGGAAATTCTAGTCCGAAATCAGACTCGGTTAAAACAAAGATTTTCTCCAAGCAAACTGGCAAATGGCTCCAAGTTACGTTTATCACCAACCCATCACTTCAAATTCTGTAACTCCAAGCGAACCATGTGCTTACTCCAAGAAAATGGAAAATTTTCTCAGGTAGTACTTCATGTAAAATACCACCGATCCATCAATGTCGTTCCATCTTCCTTTGTCCATAACTGAAACATACGAACTACGAATACCTTGAAATTTGGGATGCAACCTTATGGGCCCTTCTTTGTCACCTCAGACAATCTCACTTAGTTTCAAAAAAATTTGGATCGTCACTAAACCATGACCCTTTCATAAGTGATTTGGCATTCATCGGCATTTCTAACCATTCAAGCGTAGACAATCATGTATGTATCATTCCCAAGCATTATAAATATCTATAACTTGAAAACAGACTGGTCTGACAACGAGTAAAGATCTTCCCCAGTCAAAACTCATTCATCGAAGCTGCTCAACATGCATAGTATCCAAAGTATGGCTAGCATCAGATGAAGTGAGAGCAACAGATGCAGTCTACTGTAAGGCCTTCAAGAATCATTAAAGGATTAAAAAATCCAACTAACCTGGAATAATTCTATGGGAAGGCAAGCCGGTCCTAATGACTAGAAGTAGTGCAATTGGAAGAAGGAAAACCCACTAATTTTCCAAAGAACATACTAAACGGTGAAGGTGCTATAGGACCTCAGGGACCTTCTGCCCAAGTAAGGCAACTAAGACCTAGTAGAAAAGCGCCCCAGCTACTAAGGAAATCAGACGAAAAGATGGTTATCAAATAGCACTCTAGCTAGCTTGCAAATAAGGAATGGGAAATCAACCTAAAGCGATGCCTTCTCATCCATCCTTGTCTACTCTCTTTTCCAAAACGAGCCATACGAGTACCCTTGAGGGATTACAGATAGCATGGCGAAAGGAATTCTTCTATACCCTTGATGAGTCCTGTCAATCCCCCTTCTGAGAACTGGCATTGCTAGTGGTGTCGAGAAGTCTTGTCCAAAGGATCGTCAAGCAAACAGGTCCAACACCTTAGCATACAGGAACCGATAAAACTGTGTTCTCACGAGCTATATCCAAAAAATTCCTCTTGAAGCTAATGAATCACTACTTTAAGACCGCTGGTCATCAGACATACGACCCAAAACTCCTCTTGGAATCGATAAATTATTATTAGAAGGCCGTTTGGTCATCGAACATTTGATTACAAAAATCACTACGCGAACGTGAAGGTCTTCATGAACTAAAGCTTCATGAAGGAAAACCGGTAGATTAGTGGTCAACTAATCCAAAAACCCATCACGAACGTAATGGTATTTCATGAACTAAAGCATCATGGTGGAAAACAGTTAGATCAACGGTCTTCTTATCCAAAAAACCCTTCGCGAGTGTGAAGATTATTCACGAACTAAAGCATTGTAAAGGCAAACCGGTAGATCAGAGATCATCTGATCCAAAAAAAACCTTCGTGAACGTGAAGGTCTTTCATGAACTAAAGTGTCATGAAGGCAAACAGGTAGATCGGCGGTCATCTGATCCAAAAATCCCTTCGTGAACGTGAAGGCCTTTCACGAACTAAAGCGTCGCGAAGGTAAACCGGTAGATCAGCAGTCATCTGGTCCAAAAACCCTTTGCGAACGTGAAGATATTTTACGAACTAAAGCATCGTAAAGGAAAACCAGTTGATCGACAGTCATCTGATCCCAAAACCCTTCACATACATGAAGATCTTTCACAAACTAAAGCTTCGTTAAGGCAAACCGATGGATCAACGGTCATTTGATACAAAAACCCTTCACGAGCGTGAAGGTCTTTCACAAACTAAAGCATCGTGATGGAAAATCGGGAGCTCAGCTGTTATCTGATCTGAAAAATCCTTCATGAACATGAAGGTCTTTTACGAATTAAAGCATCGTGAAGGTAAACCTATGGATTAGTGGTCATATGATCCAAAACCCTTCGGGAACATCAAGGTCTTTCATTAATTAAAGCTTCCTAATGGTAAACCCGTAGGTCAGCAGTATCTGATCCAAAAACCCTTCACGAATGTGTAGGTCTTTCATGAACTAAAGCATCATAAAGGAAAACTGGTAGATATGCGGTCATCTTGTAACGCCCCACCCCGAGACCCACCTTAGCAAAGAGAATTAACAAGTAATTCCGTCCACTAAAGCGGAGAATAGGGCTGGTTAAGGGCGACCATCTATAATTTTGTCTTAAACATCCATTGAATACGTCGATAAATGCATTATAATTTTTTTTCAACTCAAGTGGATCGACATACCCAGTAAATGCTTAATCCAAAACTATAGGTGGCTAACGGATCTATCAGAATAAAATATAATAACTGAATGCAAACCACATCACAGAACAGTAACCAACATCATATATATGCATACACTGATACACGTCCAGTACAATACAATATGAATACAATAAAGGTGGTACACGACCACACCTTATACATCGAATCAAATGTAAAAACATCAGAGTATGCGGAAGAAATAAACTACTCAAGAGAAAGAAGAGCTGATATCCAACATCAACTTCAAGCTAAGCCCAATAGATGACACCTGAAACAACCCGGTCTGACCCGAGTGAAAACACACGGGTCAGGCTAGCTAGAACTTATGATTAGTAAGGGTGATGATAAGAGATAGGGGGAAAACCATTCCATCATTACCAATGGAATGATATAGGTCATCAAGTTATCTCTAGAGTGATACATCAATGGTTTAATTATATATATGACCGAATGAAATGGGTGAGGATATGGACCATAAAGTAAATCTTCATAAGATAATTAAACTTCAAGAATCCATCATAAATAAAACCCATCTAATAGAAACTTCTTAATTATTAAACCTCATCTCATCGGTATAAATATAAATGCATCTCAAATCCATCATTAAATTCATTATAAAGGAATCTCCATAATCATTTATACCTCATATCATTTGTATAAATATAAATCTATCTTAAATCTATTATCAACACTCATCATAAAAGCATTACCATAATTTATACCTCATCTCATTGGTATAAATATATATATAATGTCTCAAATCCATCTTGATAGAGCTCGGAAAGAATCCAAAACATCATATTCGAAATCACCATAAAACCATGTATATAAATAAGCCCTTTTCTTACATAACGCTATAATAAAGCATCATCATCAAAACAGTGAAAACGAAACATCTAAACTTCATGGAAAACGGCACGTGCTTATATCTTGACTAGTACTAGTAATTTGGTACCATACATCATGATGACTTGGGGTCACATAACATCGTAACATCGTGATTGACTAGTCAGAACATCTTGATGACACACAGTCACAAATCCGAGTAAAAACATCGTGATGATTGGAGTTGAGTAATAACATCGTGAACATCGTGGTGACTCCAATCGTACTCGGTCTAGTACTAGTAACATCTTGAATGTGTCTCAACTATTCGAATAGGAACCCAAAAGGCGAGAACGTATATCCCATACTATACATTCTCTCCTAATGTTTTACTAATCGTTAGTTGGTTCCACATTAGAAAACATTATAAAACATCAGAACCATAATAAAACTCACTCCGCCTCATCTCACCGGCGAGTTAATATAATACCATACTCATCTCTTCTCATCGACGAGTAATGGTTCCATCGTGACTTGTCTCATTTTATCGACAAGTAAAAATCAACATAACTATCTTAACTTCATAAATCATCATAAACATCTTAACTTCGTGAATACTTCATAAATAGACTTACCTCGTCTCATCGGTAAGTAAAACAACATCATGATGGTTATTTCTAATCATAATTCTCCAAACGGAAAATTTTCGTCTTGGTCGCCTCATCTCATCAGCGATTAAGAAACACATCTTAAAATGGTCCTTCATCGAATATACTCCTAAATTGGAGTTCTCGGACCATATAATCTACTTAAAATTTAATAACTCTTAAATCATCTCAAATAGTTCATCAAAAGGATTTCGATCGTATAAGTCGATATTAAGCGATAAAGCAAATCCATGTGTCCCATACCACATGTTTTACTTTACCGTTTAATTGTCTTTCTTATACGTCCGAAATTCATAAAAATAAGTAATTTTATTTATAAAATAATTTTATTAGAGAAAACATAAATTTAAAATGATTTTCCGAAAACGATTATTAAAACCAATATTTGAAATTCCTTTATGATAGGAAATAAATCTATCTTTATTTAGAAAAATAATTTTAAAAAAAATACTATGTGATAACAATTTGAAATGTTTTCAAAAATGGTTTAGTGAAAACCGTTCTCGAAAGCAATGAAAACTAAGAGGGATATCTCAAAACCGATAATTTGAATTCAATACGAATTCAATTCAAATTTAACCCAAAATCAATTAAGTTCCATTTAAATTTCGATTTCAAATTTTCCAAATATAGCTAGCCTATTGATAGGCATCATAACTCTCAAAATATCTCAAAAACAATATCAAAACCGGACGAGAATGAAGGCATAAATGAGTTGATACAATTCTAAGGTCGATGATTATTGTTACTGTCAATTAGCTCTCAGGACAGCAACAAACAAGTCTGATTTCGACGAGGAAAACGTCAAAATTTCAAAACATTAAAAACATAAAACTTGTAGCCCTATGTCTTAGGTTTCCAGAACATCCAAAATTATTAAATTTGGTTAAGAAACGAAATAGTTATGAACAAAACATTACTCGGGCCTGTAATTGTTGTTGCTGTCAATTTGCTCTCGGGACAGCAACAAACAAGCACGATTTTGAACAATAAAACTTCAAAATTTCAAAAAAATCAAAACATCAAACTTATAGCCCTATGTCTAAGATTTTCAGAACATTAAAAATTATTCAATTTGGTTAAGAAACGAATTAGTTATGAATAAAACATTACTCGAGCCTGTGATTGTTGTTGCTGTCCATTTGCTCTCGGGGACAGCAACAAACAAGCACGATTTTGATCAATAAAACTTCAAAATTTCAAAAAACTCAAAACATCAAACTTATATACCTATGTCTAAGCTTTACATAACATTAGAAATTATTCAATTTGGTTAAGAAACTAATTAGTTATGAATAAAACATTACTCGAGCATGTGATTGTTGTTGCTGTCGATTTGCTCTCGGGACAGCAATAAACAAGCACGATTTTGATCAATAAAACTTCAAAATTTCAAAAATCTCAAAACATCAAACTTGTAGCCCTATGTCTTAGGTTTCCAAAACATTAAAAATTATTCAATTTGGTTGAGAAACGAATTAGTTATGTCCAAAACAATATGGCTACTAGAAACCGGAAATAAAAAAACAACAGCTGAAAGAATAACATATACTATTGACGATTTTGCAAATTTTTTTCACAGAAACTTCAATTTTTAGCTAGCAATTTGTGAGCTTTAACTCACCTTAGCAATTAGCAGCGAATTTGGATGGCAAGAAGCAAGCTTTGGCGATGGATTGGGGCTCTAAGCACCTGTAGAAGCTAAAAAGAAGACATGCAAAACAAATCAAAATAAATTACAAACAACTCATCTTGATTCAAGGATTTTGATGAAAACTTTTAGGAATTAGATGGAGATTACCTTGTAGATACTTATTTAGGTGGATTTTCTTCTCTATTTTTTAGAAAAATTGAGTGGAAAATTGAATTTAGATGGAGGCTGCCTTTTTTTTCTTTTTGTTTTACTGTAAGTTCATTTCTTAGAGGAGGAAGAAGAAAATTACGTACAGACTAATTCCCTTAACCTGAAGCTTCTAGTTATGGCTGATGGACCTTATTTCTTACCCAAAGAGCCCAAATGCAAAAATACATAAAGAAAATAAAAGGTATGCACATATTTTACTTAATTGATCACCCTATTCTCATTTTCTTTATTTAAAGTCATACAAAGATGCATACATCTTATAGTATTGAAGTAAAATAGTTATTGTAATAAAACAAAATTTATCCTAACAATAAAAAGATAATTTTAATGATAAAACCCCCTTTTTAACAATATTTAACAATTTGCACAATTTTAGTGTAAAAAGATCATTTTAAAAGCATAATTTGTTCAAAATTTGTTCTCGTTGTCAAATAAATTGCAATAAATCATTCTTTTGCTTTTACATGATCAAAATAATATTGACAAACAAAATTTCATCTTTCATTTTAATAAAACACATATTATCTTCATATTTCACATTTTAAATTCAATAAATAACTCATATTGACAATGTTTTCCAATATGGTCATATTTACCCAAATAAAATTGCAATTTGGTTATTTTCTACTCAAATTCACAAAATGAAGTTCTTAAAACTTTATTTTCATTTCTTTAGATTTATTTCAACAATTTAACATTGAAATACATCATCTAATTAACTTATTAGCTCCAAACAAATATCCAATATTTCCATTTATTTAAACCAAATACTTATCCTATCAATATTTAATCCTATATTTATACCCAAATAAACAAAATAAAGTTACAAACTTTATTTTTCTCATTTTATTTACAAAATTCATTGTTTATTACAAATAAACAATTTAAAATTTTGAATTATATTTTAATTTACAATATTAATGTATACCGATAATCTCCAAACCAGGGTTGTTACACATCTGATCCAAAATCCTTCGCGAATGTGAAGGTCTTTCATGAGCTAAAGCATCATAAAGGCAAACCGGTAGATGAGCAGTCATCTAATCCAAAAAATCCTTCATGAATGTAAAGGTCTTTCATGAACTAAAGCGCCGTGAGGGTAAACCGGTAGATCAGTGGTCATCTGACCCAAAAAATCCTTTGGGAACATGAAGGTCTTTCACGAACTAAAGAGTCGCGAAGGCAAAGTGGTAGGTCAACAATCATCCTATCCAAAGAACCCTTTGCGAACGTAAAGGTCTTTTACGAACTAAAGCATTATGAAGGAAACCGGTAGATCAACGTTCGTCTGATCAAAAAAGCCCTTCATGAATGTGAATGTCTTTATCAAACTAAAGTGTCTTGAAGGTAAACCGGTAGATCAGTGGTCATTTGATCCAAAAAACACTTCACAAGCATGAAGTTCTTTCATGAACTAAAGCATCGTGAGGGCGAACCGGTAGATCGGTGAAATTTATGTATGACTATATCCATGAAGGTGAACTGGAAGATCAATAGTCATTCAATCCAAAGCCTCCTGAAGTCAACGGAGTCATGCTCTGGGGAAACAAATCGACAATCATATTAGTCACTCAACATAACTAAATGACCAATGAAACAAACAGTGCTGAACCCTAGAGCTTCAAAGTCGCTCAAAGGAACTAAGCCAAAACTGAACCGACCTTGTGGTTAATCGGAGACTAACTCGAATCAAGCAAGGACTTATAATTTGAAAGAACTACTCCCACTCTTCTTTCATGGCGACCTTTTAATAATAATTGCAACTATTAAATACTATACGTATCCATGAAATCAGTTGTTTTAAGAACTTAATTTTCTAATTCTATTCTCAGAATCTCACTATCTAAAATTTTCTGCCATTTGCTTTCAAAACTCGTTCAAATCACTTGCACATTCAAGCACAAATTCATTTGTGATTAATTCAACTTCTAATCTTCACGAACTACACTATATACCACAAAGAAGAAGATTATAGGAAGGGTGCAGTCTAAAGGCTTATCTATGCTATCAAAAGAGCACAATTAGTGATGTAAATTCTTTGTATTTTTTGAGTCCTGTTCAGTTGCTTGGACGGTTGAACTCCATTCAGTATACTAGGCGGTAGAAGTCCTGTTCAGTTGCTCAAGCGTGTAATATATGTTCCCGTAGTTTAAGTGAGGGTTGGTAGTTAAATTCCAGAAGGAGTGTGGGACTGGACGTAGAATGGGAGTTCGAACTAGTATAAAAATATATGGTGTCACATACTTTTTACATTTTATTCTACATCAGTAGATAACTTTAGTTACTATTCCATATTACCATCCTTAGCAGCTCTTTCATTTGGGATCAGAGCGTGGAATTCTATCGATCGCCACAACATCATAGAATAATGGCCAGAAAAAGATCCAATTGAAATACAACAAGCAAAATCCCTGTCAAAGCCACCAATGAGAACTACAAAAAGGTACCGTTTGATTTACAAATTCTAGTTAAAGATAATAACAAATTAATTAGTATAAGCGATAAAATCTCAAAGCTTATTTTTATTATTTTAGAAAAGATGAAATCTATCGAACTTGAAAGTGAGAAATTGTAAATTGAGAAATTAAACTTGGAAAATCTTGGTGTTTTAATAAAAATTATAACTATTAAAGACTTTTTAGATGAACAAAACTGTAACGATCCCGGTTTTGAGTCAAATTTAAATTGGTAATTAAAATAAATTTTTTGATTAAATTGTGAATTAATTTGAATTTTCCAAATTTAATAAGATATTTGTTTGTTTATTTATATATATGTATATAAATTGATTATCAATTGAATTGTGGGTTTGAATTTCATAAATAAATATCTTATGAATATATTGGATTTGAAAAACATTTTATTTAAAACTAATATAAAATTTGTTTCATAATTTTAATATATATATATATATGTATGTATATGCATTGTGATTTGAAAGTTATGATTTAAATTTAATATAACAAATTTTCAAAAGGTTAAATTCTAATATACAAAATATATTTGTTAAAGTATAGTTAAATTTTAAAATCAATTTCTTTAAAGTTATTTATAAAAGGAAATGCATTTACTAATTATAGAAAACATAATATAAAAAGGCCTAATGCACTTTTCTTTTATACTAGTAATAAATTATTTGTGTGTGTGTGTATATATATGTATGTTAATAAACATTAAACATATAAGAATATGAACATGAATTAAAATAAAAACATAAACCTATGTAAAATATAAAAATTACATAAAATTTAATTAAGGGGTTTAAACATAAAAATGATTGTTTTTGACATTTGTAAAAATATAATATCATGTATTAACAAGTGTAACTCTTTTAAGTATGGAATTTAACAAGTGTCATGTTTTTAAAAAAAAATTTCATTTTTTAAAATAATAATAAAGGAGATTTTAAGGATTATATTCATCTACTTCTCTTATCTTTCAGTTTCTTTTCTATCTCACCTTCACAAGCGTTCAAACCTGGAAAACTAAAATCACAAACCAGAGAAAGATCAAAACATTTAAACCTGGAAACAAAAGCAAGTTTAAAATCAATCAACCTATAACAAGCAAAGCAAAAATATCAAAGCATCAACTCAAATAGGTTTAGATCAAAATCAAATTCAAATAGAAACAAACTTCAACCTGATCAGAGCAACTCAACTCGATATGGATCAGATCAGATTTAATTCAATATATATCAAAGTTCGAAATCAAAAACTTAAATCAATTCTATGCTCAAGTCTGCTTTTCTGTTCTTCTTCCAGGCGAATAAACTAATATACTTAAACTTGAATTTGATTAATATATCTAGATGTTCAGGGATCAATACTTGTAGCTGTGAAGAATGTTGTATGAATGTAAATATATCTGCAAGTATATATATATATGGGTGAATTGATGTATGCATGTCTGTGTATATACATATACCTCTCTCTGTTATTCTACGGACAAGGATTCCTTACAAAAAAAATTCATATCTCAAAATATAAATGGATTTAGGTGATGATCTTTAAATGAAAATTTATTATAACAATGTAATAATAATTTTAAAAATGGTTTCAATTGTAATTGTTGAGTATTTATTTCTAAAATGAAATATCACGGTAAAACCTTTGAAAATTAGAAAAATCAATCATTTTAATTTCGAGTTTGGATTTCCTAAATAGAATCGTATTGTAAAATGAGGAATTTAGATAATGATTTTAAGATTTTTAGTGTAGTAAATCATGAGAAATTGCTATTTGAACGAGAAATGAAATTTCATCAATATTCGACGATCGCGTGGTTCAGTAATATCGGGGTGGTGGTCGGAGGAAGGTCGTAGGTCGGGGGTTAAAGGAAAAATGGTAGTTGGGCTTTTCATAGGATGTGGTAGGCAGACGACAAGGATTTAGGGTTTAATGTCTTGTTTGGGTTGAGATGGTAGACGAGACGATTTAGTCGACATCGGTGCATCGGGTCGATCGGACCTAGGGAATTGATGCGTGGGTCGGAGGCGAAGGTTCTGGTGGATTGACGTGGATTCTGCTGAACTAGATCGTCGGAGCAAGGCAAATTCGACGAGTGTTTGAGTTCCTAGAGTTGATCGTTTGTCTCGATTTGGTTCTAGGGCGAGTTGGTCGGAACTAGGTGGTCGCAGCATTCGTATGGGTCATCAGTGTCCTGAAGGCATCGGCAAAGATGATCAGATCGTCGACGGTGACGTATGCACGTGTACGAGGTATCACTCATATCTGGGTATGGTTGTGGATTTGGGGAAGAAAGAAGTAGCTCGGGATTTACTCGGAATTCGTGAATTTACTCGAGGGAAAGCGAGGAAGTGAAAAACTCGAAGTAGAGCTCCGGTTCGTTTCGGATTGACTCGGGTCAGGATAAAAACCAGATTTTAAATTTTAAAATTCAACAAGTTCTTTCAAAATTTAAAATTGAATCAAGTTTAAACCTTTCCTTGATTTATTCTTGTAGCGTAATAATTGTTTAAATTTAGTTTTAAAACTAGTTAAAGTTTTAAAATAATTATATTAAAATTAAATAATTTCAAGTGTTTTAATTCTTTATTTTAATTCTTTATTCTTAAGTTATTTTAAATAAATCTAAATGGTATATTAAAGTAGTTAAAAGATGATGGTTTTAACTAACTTAAGTATTTTGAGTAAAATTCATATGGTTAATTTTCAAAGATTATTTAAACAAGATTTTAAAGATAAAACGGTTATCTTAAATAATGGTTTGGATTATCGATTAACTTAAAGGGTTTAAGTTAAATTATGTGATTATGTTAATTTGTTTCAAAGGTTAATTAAATAAGATTTAAATGATGATTTTGTAATTAGTTAAGATAAATGGGTTATCTTAAGATTTAAGGATCACTAATTTTAAATTTAATGATAATTACTTAGTTAAAAGTTAATTAAGTAAGGATTAATTAAATTATTATGAGTTAAATAATTAATGATGAGTAATTAAAGAATAATTACCTAATGAAATTAATTAAGTATAATTACTTAATGTAATTAATAAAAGATAATTACTTAATGTAATTAAGGGAAATTACTTTGTGTAATTACTTTTAAGGATAATTAATTAATTAAGTTTAATTAATCTAAGTAATTAAGGGTAATTAATTACTTAAAGATAACTACTTAATGAAAGTAATTAAGGACAATTAATTAATGATTAAAGGTTCATTAATCAAGTGACTAAAGGTTAATTACTTAATGTAAGTAATTAAAAGATAATTTGTAAGTAAAGGTTAACCGATTAAGGAATAATTAACTAATTAAAGGTTAATTATTTAATGATTAAAGGTTGATTGATTTATTAATTAAGGTTGGTTAATTAATAATTAAAGGTTAATTAATAATTAAAGGTTAATAAATTTATTATTAAAGGTTAATTGATTCATGTGGTTTATTAAGGGATAATTGATTTATTTAAGGATAATTAATTAAGATGGATAATTAAGGTTGATTAATTAATCTCATTAATAAAAATAAAAATAAAAATAAAAATAAAAGGTTTGTAATTAATTAATGTTGATTAACCAGGAGTAGTAAGTAATTAATCTGGTTTAAATTAATTATAATCAGATGATTAATTAATTTGCTTTTGGATGTTTGGATTCTATTGAATGCTTTGAATTGTTTCATATCCCTGATATGTGATGTTCTGTGATATGAATTATGTGGATTGAGCGGTGAACTGTGATTTATTTATGTGTGTTGAACTTACAGATTTATCTGTGAATTTGTGAATGAAGATAAGCGTTATAGGATTATACCACTTATCGATATTGCTGTGCTTGGATTGTGATGATTGATGATATTGTATTGTTGTGTAAAACCCCTGGACTAGACCACACGCACAAATATGGATTTCGCGAGGAATTGGTTAAGTCACAGATATTTTGAATTTAATATTATTTTATTCAAACGGTGAAAAGTTTAAAGTTAAATTTTGAATCCAAATGGTTTTGGAAATGGAATTGGGTTGAATATGAAAAGCTTTTGAAAAGGAAGTTTTGAAATTGAATCTAGTTTGAATATAATATGTCTTGTTTAAATTTTGAATTTTTTTGGAAATTATGGTTTGAAAGGATTATACAAGTTATATATATATATATATATGGATTTTAAACCATTTGAAGTATATTGAATAAATATTTTTGGGAATTTGAATTTAATTTGAATAGAACTTGCCAGGTGTACGACAGTTCATTGATTTTTCTTTAAAAGGCTATAACTTGAGAAAATTTAATCGGATTTTCCCAAAATGAAAAAGCCTTTGTTTCTTTAAATGATAACATATTTCATATAAAGGAAAGAATTTCCATTTTTGTTGAAAGGATTTCAAATTTGAAATTGAAATAGTTTTGAAAACTATGAATGAATATTTGTTAAAGATTGGTGAACCTTGTTTTGAAATTGAAAAGGATCTAAAAAGGGGTGAATCTTTTGTTTAAAAAGATTAAAGTGGAAATTTGTTTAAACCATTCAAAAAGAAAGGTTTTGGGCTTAAAGTTGTGACTTAACTAAGATCCCAATATATCCCTATGTTTTTAAAATAAGCGCTCATTATTCGGTTTTGCCGGGTGAGAACTTTATATCATAAAACCCATTCTGAATAATGATACGACGAAATGGATAGCAGTTAAAGACGGTGGTGAAGACCAGGTGTTTTCAAGAACGATAGGATTACCTATCAAATGTCTCTGCACTGAGTTGCTCCGGTATAGATATCTCGATATATGATGGGGAGTCCGACTGGGATTGCGAATACCCAGATTTGTAAGGGTTTCTTTGGAAGTGCCTTCGGTTCCGTTCGAACCCAGAATGGACTTGTATGGATGTATGTCTGACGTTACACTTTGAGATGTAAAGCAAGTTTCTATCAAATACATTTTTGTTTGGTGGTGGAGAATTTATTCTCTTAGCTTAACACCTTTTCTGAGACGTATGAGCTCAGAGGTTATATAGTAGATGGTTACTAGTGATATATTCCCAATTTGGTAATGTGGCATACTAAGTGTTGCCGATCATTTGTTGATCAAAGCTTTTGTGAAAAGCGTAGCTTTGTGGACGAGACTTCGTCAAACCTCACAACCCGAAGGTCGAAACAGGAAGAATGCGGCAAGGTTATGAGGGTCGCTCCCTTAAGGGCATGTGCATTTCTTCTGGATAAAAAGTGTATCATGGTATGGAGCTCATATACTTAACTTACGTTGTTGTTGGAATTTGTTGGTGTTGAGCGCTCGAAAAAGGTTGGTCTAGACCGGGGGATAGCATAGTCGTGACAGTTAGTTACCTAGTTACAGAGGTAACCCGGCCTTGTGTTGGCAGAGAGTTGGTTAAGTTCTCGGGGCATCCCTCCAGAGGAGTACCTATTCGGTGAGAAAGTTCCTTAGCCTTGACCATTTGTTGGAAATCCAATCACCCAATACGTGCCCTGTACGATTTTAGTTGTAGAACCTGCCATCTAATATGGTAGCTATAGTAGGCATACTATAATGAAATGTATGCTGGCTAAGATTTATGTTATATTTTTGAAATATTTTCTGCACTATGCACTAATACAATATCAAAAGGGATTTTGCGTATCAAGCATGTTTGACTATCATAAGGAGAAATCTCCTCCAATTGTGCGCTTGCATTGTGTGTGTGTGCGGGGTGGCTTTATGGTAGTTTCATTTTCCAAAAAGCATAGCGAATTTCTTTTATTTCATTTGTTCAAAATAAATTGTTTTTGTTTGCTCACACCAGTCCCATGACTAACCTAGAGTTTATTGTTCCTTTTCTAAACTCTGGGTGCCCACAATTTTCCACATGGGCAGCCTAGAGTCAGGTTTTCAGATAATCAAATAGTAGATGTAGCTGTTGGAAAATCTTTGGATTCTTTGGTTTGGCGATCGCATTGTGCACCGGGTATGCGTCACTTCAGCATTATGGTGGTTCTCGCTTCTGGTTTGGGACCTTTGGAGATTGGCATTGAAGACATTATTCTTTCCGCTGTTGTACTTATCTCTGATTTGTGTTGATCATTTCATTTGTATCACTGTTTTATCAAATGTTTTGTATCAATAATAAGTTATTTATTTTGTTTCCACTGTGTTTTTATCTCCTAATGTTGTTATAAGCTTCAGTGAACTAGGCTCAACGTTTGAATCTTGGGCATTCGAATAAGGGTAATGTATTTGGGTGTCGATTTTCGAAGGTCGAGTTAGGGTCGTTAAAAAAACACATTATTTGAAAAAGAGAGAAGAATTTTCAAAAGAAAATTTTGATTTGAAAAGACAAAATGATTTATTACAATCCTTTTTAGATAATTCAGAATCTCAAAATTTTCTTCTCAAAGATTAGAACTGTATGTTAAAAAACGAGAATTTTGAATTAAATAAGAAGATTGATATTTTAAAGAATAATATTTCTTTTGAAAATAACAATTGCGACTTTAAAACGAAAATTTGAAAAACGTAAAAATGAATTTTTAAATTTTAATAAAAGTCAAAATGTTTTAAACATGATTTTATCTAGTTTTAGACCTTTACAGAAGGTTTACGATGTAATAAAACTCATCGTAGAAATAGCGCTAGATATGCTTTCGTGTATAGTAAAATTATTAGCGCTAGTACTAGATTTCATGTAAAATCTATATCCAGTTTTCATAGAAATTCAAATACTGCTATGACCAATAATATTTATATTATCTCTAGAAGTACAAAATTATTGATAGGAAATATGAATAAAAATTATAAGTATTTTAAGTTCTTGTTAATTGGAAAAATAGAGAAAAATACATTGACGATTATTTTGATATGACAGTCAATAACGAAAATTATATTTATAAAGGTTCAATCGCACCTAAATGGGCATGGTTTTCCAAGACCTAACCCCCCGGACCCTAACATAGTAAGTGGGTACCAAAATTGATTATTATTTATTGTAGGTACTTGGAAAAACAAAAGGAAAATGATAGATTTTGGAATTTTAAAGGATGTTCCATATATGTAATAGAATTACATGCTTACAATGTAATATGGACTTCGAAAAATAGAGTAAAATTTAATTTATTTTATCCATAATTAATATTTGGTTTATCCTTCTATTTACAAGATATTTTACAAACTTTATTATATTCCCTTGTTCTTTTTATAATGACAAAGGGGGAGAAATTCGTATGCATATTAATAGAGGAAGATATTATACTTGGAGGGAGATGTAATACTTAGAGGGAGCTTTAAACATATCAATATTATTCTATACTAGAATGAATAAATTTTTTTAAAATTGTATAGTTGTCATCATCAAAAAGGAAAAAATAGTAGAACCTCTATTGTTGGATTTAATGACTGTTGGGGATGCGGATTAAGGATCATAAGGCGGAAATAATACTAGAGGGGGGGTGAATAGTGTTTTAAAGAATATATGAACTATATGACTAAATTAAAACTTTCAACACAAATCTAAACAGAATTCTAACACAAACTGATCACAGAACATATAACAAATGCAAATAGTAAAGTAAAGCAAGTAAAAGGAAAGAACACACCGGATTTTATACTGGTACGGAATCCTCCTACATCCAGTTCTGCACCAAGGCAATATCCTTGTACAGATTTTTATAAGCCAATATCCAAATTACAACCCTCAATTTCTAAGGCCTTGAGGAACCCTCCTATCTCCGAGTCTGGGGTAAACTCTCTTGATTTACGGGACACAAGATCACCCTTATACTTCTTAATAACAATCCTTTTGAATGGATAGACTCTATGGACTTTTTGAATACAAATTGATCCTATAACTCTGAATAGCACTTTGATCTTTTAGTAGAATGATAGAGAATCAAATAGAGAGAGTATCTAAATGATTTCCTATTGAGAGTTTGACAGAATGATGGCACGATCTTGAAAATATGAAGTTTTATGGATATGGAATGGTGGAGAAGAAAGAGTGAAGAAAAATAAGAAAGTAGTTGTTAAAAAATTCATTTTGGAAGCCTTTACATAGATGCTCAACAGTCATAACCATTGGCGAAAGGTTTTTGAACGAATGGACACTTCTTTTGAAATTTGAATTTTGAATCCAACTGTCACCATGTCGACATGGGGTATCCCCATATGTCGACATCTCTCGGTTCAAAATTGTAGAGATGTTGTTTTGTAAAAGCATTTGAATTTAAAACAAGTTGAAACTTCTCTGAAGCAAAATAAAGTGTTTAAACAATATTTTGAGATAGAGAATGAATATAAAACATTATTTTAAATATATATATATATATATATATATAATTGATATAGACCGTCAATTATATAAGTAATATTTAAAATCAGAATAAGTTTTGATGTTTTAAAAATAGAAGTTTTTAAAATCAGAATGGAGGAATATTTTAAGGCTAAACAAAGTTTGAAAACATTTTTGAAAACATGATTTTGAAAGCTAAAACATTTTGAAAAACAGATTTAAAAATATTTTGAAAAATCTATTCAAACTGAAATTGCAAGAACCTTCCTACAGAGCTCCTCCATAGGACTCGAGAACTTGTACAAAGTAGTTTAAATGATTTTGATTTTCGTGGGTTTGTAAGCCACTTGTCGTAGGTTTGTAAGCTACTTGTCGTGGGTTTGTAAGCCACTGGTTTCGATAGAAATTGGGTTCCATCCCAAAAGAAAATTGGAAGAAAGATGAGAGTGCTATTATGAAGTTTTAACAAAATACTAGACACTTATCTTGAGATCTTGAAATCTTGATTCTCTAGAGTCTTGAATCTTGAATCTCTAATCTTCATCTTGATGCTTGAGTCTTTATACTGATCAGTCTTCGATAATACCTGCATATACTTTCTATATACATATATATATATATATATGAAAATGTTAGTATATATTTTATAAAATAAAGTATAATAACTATATAAGGTTGTTGTCATCAAAACATCATCAACTCAGTTCCTAACAATCTCCCCCTTTTTGATGATGACAACCTTTATTTATAAAATATTCTTACCATACCATAACTCCCCATAACTCCGTGACTTCTTCTTAAAACTACAACTCCCCTTTATTCCATGACTCCCACTTACACCAAGCACATATTTTTATAACTTTCCCCCCCTTTGTCATCAACAAAAACTATTAACTACTTAAGAATTCAAGAATGGTTAGTATGAACAAATAATATGTATAGAACAAGCATGAAACAATGAGTATAAGTGAACACATTTTTGTTATTACGACATATATAAGAATATACATAAACACGAACAAACAGAACAATGTAAAACAAAGAATAAAAAAGAAAGTACACTTTAATGGCGATCCTTAACTATAGGAGACTTAAGAATCGAACAATTGGGGTAGTGGAGACAAAAGTTTCCACGTTGTTCAATTATGTTTCCATTAGTATCAACAAGGATCTCACCAATGCAAATAACGCTCTCGTCCTCATTTATAGGGACTTCAGGTTGAGGAAAAGGTTGATCTTCCCCTTGGTCTTCTTGTGGCTCTTCCATAGGTTCTTCTTCCTCTAATTCCATGGCTTGTGAAGAGTCTTCAATATTAATAGGATCTGTACGGTTATCCATAAGGAATTTTTGTACATTCCTAATAATATTCCCTTGCCTTTGTTGTTCTCTAGCCATCCTAAGTTGACTTACTTGAATTTCAGTCAACAATTGAAGGATATCTTTCATCTTCTCTTGCAATTTTGATCACTCAAGCATGCGTAGATCGTTGAAATGGACCAGAATGAGGAGATGTGGGTGAAGTGGGTTCATTAGTAGAAGAGGAGGCCATTATTTTATTGTTTCAGAAGTTATTTACAGAGAATATAGTGAAGAAAGAGGAGAGAAAACGAAATAAATAGATAAATAACCAAATAACTAACTTTGGAGGGAAATTTTATTTTCAAATTTTTGTTGGGTATGTCGACATCAGGGGATGGGGCATGTCGACATGTCTTTCAGAAAAAGTGTAATTTTTATTTTGAATTTTTATTGATTATATTTTATATTTCATATTTTGAACAAATACCTAATTCTCTTCTAAATTTAGTAAAATTCTGTTCGGTTAATGGTTTAGTTAATATATCAGCAATTTGTTTTTCAGTATTTATATAATCTAGAGTTATTATTTCTTTAGTTATATTATCTCTAAGAAAATGATGTCTTATATCAATATGTTTAGTTCTAGCATGATGAGTTGGATTTTTAGATAGATTTATTGCACTAGTATTATCACAATATATTGGTGATTTACTTATGTTAATTCCAAAATCTTTTAAAGTTTGTTGCATATATATGACTTATGAACGGGCCAGAGCAGCAGATATATATTCTGCTTCAGTTGTTGACAAGGAAACAGTATTTTGTTTCTTGCTGAACCAGGAAACCAGTGAATGTCCTAGAAAGTGACAAGTTCCACTTGTACTTTTTATGTCTGATTTACAACCAGCATAATCAGCATCACTATACGATATTAAATCAAAAGTATTAATTTTAGGATAAAATAAACCATAATCTAAAGTGTATTTTACATATCTTAAAATTCTTTTAACAGCTTTTAAGTGAGTTTCTTTAGGTTGTGATTGGTATCTTGCACAGAGCCAAACACTACGCATAATATCAGGACGACTCGCCGTTATATAAAGTAGCGAACCAATCATACCCCTATATAAAGTTTGATCAATATCTTTTGATTTATCTTCTTTACTTAAACCTACATTTGTTGACATTGGAGTTGGTTTCCCACTAGAGGTGCTTAAACCAAATTTATTGATTAAGTCTTTAGCATATTTTTCTTGACTTATGAAGATTCCATTTTCTAGTTGTTTAATTTGAAGCCCTAAGAAGAAACTTAATTCTCCCATGTGACTCATTTCAAATTCTTTAGTCATTATATCTGAAAATTCTTTATTCATTATGTTATTTAGTTGATCCAAAGATTATATCATCTACATATATTTAAACCAGTTGAATATCTTGATCATTTCTTTTAATAAAAGTGTTGTATCTACTTTACCAATTTCAAAACCAGATTGAAGTAAATAAGAGCTTAGTCTTTCATACCAGGCTCTAGGAGCTTGCTTTAGACCATATAGAGCTTTCTTTAACTTGTATACATGGTTTGGAAATTTATTATCTTCAAAAAGTGGAGGTTGTTCAACATAAACATCTTCTTTTACAAAACCATTTAGAAAAGCACTTTTAACATCCATTTGATATAATTTGAAATTATTATAATTAGCAAAAGCAAGTAGAATTCTTATAGCTTCTAATCTTGCTACGGGGGCAAAGGTTTCATCATAGTCAATTCCTTCTTCTTGACAATAACCTTGCGTGACTAAACGAGCTTTATTACTTACGACCTCACCGAGTTCATTCATTTTATTTTTACAAACCCATTTAGTTCCAATTATACTTTTATCCTCAGGTTTAGGAACAAGTTCCCATACATCATTTCTAGTAAATTGATTCAATTCTTCTTGCATAGCAAGAATCCATGAATCATCAGACGATGCTTCCTTTGGATTTTTAGGTTCAATTGTTGATATAAAGGCTACATTACTCATACTACTTAATTGATTTCTAGTTCTTACTACAGATTCAATATTTCCTAAAACATTTTCTATAGGATGATCTTTTGATATTTCAAATCTCTTATTAGGTTGATTTATTTCACTAATAGTTTCATTAGATTGATTTAAATTTATAAAATCTTCTTCATCATCTATTTGTACAATATCTTTAAGATTTTCATCAAAAGATACATGCATAGTTTCTTCAATGGTATTAGTTTTTAAATTAAAAACTCTAAATGCTTTGCTTCTATTAGAATAACCAATAAAGAATCCTTTATCAGCTTTTGGTTCAAATTTATCTAAATTATCTTTTGTATTAAGTATAAAACATTTACTCCCAAATACTTTGAAATAAGCAACTATAGGTTTCTTATTATAAAGTAATTCATATGGAGTTTTATTTGTTAATAGTCTAACTAAAATTTTATGTAATATATAACAAGCTGTAGCAACTGCTTCAGCCCAAAAATGTTTAGGTAAATTACTATCAGAAAGCATTGTACGAGCATACTCTTGAATCGTTCTATTCTTACGTTTTACTACTCTGTTTTGTTGTGGAGTTCTTGGAGATGAAAAGTTGTGAGTAATTCCCTTCTGAGTACAGAAATTCTCAAAATTTTCATTTTCAAATTCACCACCGTGATCACTTCGAATAGTTTTAATTTTGAAAGAATGTTGTTTTTGAATTCTTTTAGAAAAGTTTTTAAATATTTCAAAAGCATCACTTTTATGTTTTAAAAAGATTGTCCAAGTATATCTTGAATAATCATCTACTATAACAAAAACATATTTACTATGGTTAATTGATTGAACTTGAGATGGACCAAATACATCTAAATGAAGTAATTCTAGAGGACTAGAGGTAGAAATAACATCTTTAAATTTAAATGAACTTTTCTTAAGTTTTCCTAACTGACAAGCATCACAAATACTATCTATTTTAAAGTTTAACTTGGGAAGACCTCTAACTAAGTCAAGTTTTGATAGCCTAGATAATAATTTGAAATTCAAATGGCCAAATCTTTTATGCCAAATCCAAGGGTCACTTGTATTAGCCAAAAGACATAGGTTATCATTTGAAATTTTCATACTAAGGATATAAATATTTTTCTTCCTAATACCTTCAAAAATTATATTAGACTTATCATCTTCAATGTGACATTTATCTTTTTCAAATTTAATTTTAAAACCTTTATCGCAAAGTTGACTTATACTAAGCAGATTATGTTTTAAGTTCCTAACTAATAAAACATCAGAAATAAGTAAAGTTTTAGAGTTACCGACATTGCCGACGCCAACCCCATATCCTTTAGAGTTGTCACCAAAATTGACTAATCCACCATGTTGATAAGTAATGACCTTGAGTATCTCGGGATTTCCAGTCGTGTGCCTTGAACAACCACTATCAAGTATCCATTTATCTTTCTCAATTTGCACAGTTTGTCCATTGGGTGTTGATTCGTCAAAAGCCATATAACATGTCTGTTCCTGCATAACACACCAATTCAGTAGATAATTTGATTTTTCAAAATAACTATATGCAGACTTATGAAACTTTGATGAAATGCATATATTCAAAACAGTTTTAACACAATTTTCCAAAAATGCCATTTTTATATTTTTCAAGTTTCAGATTATGAAAATAATGAAAACCAATGCTCTAATACCAATTGTTGGGGATGCAGATTAAGGATCTTAAGGCGGAAATAACACTAGAGGGGGGGTGAATAGGGTTTTAAAGAATATATGAACTATATGACTAAATTAAAACTTTCAAAACAAATCTAAACAGAATTCTAACACAGACTGATCACAGAACATATAACAAATGCAAATAGTAAAGTAAAGCAAGTAAAAGGAAAGAACACACCAGATTTTATACTGGTAAGGAATCCTCCTACATCCAGTTCTGCACCAAGGCAATATCCTTGTACAGATTTTTATAAGCCAATATCCAAATTACAACCCTCAATTTCTAAGGCCTTGAGGAACCCTCCTATCTCCGAGTCTAGGGTAAACTCTCTTGATTTACGGGACACAAGATCACCCTAATACTTCTTAATAACAATCCTTTTGAATGGATAGACTTTATGGACTTTTTGAATACAAATTGATCCTATAACTCTGAATAGCACTTTGATCTTTTAGTAGAATGATGGAGAATCAAATAGAGAGAGTATCTAAATGATATCCTATTGAGAGTTTGGCAGAATGATGGCACGATCTTGAAAATATGAAGTTTTATGGATATGGAATGGTGGAGAAGAAAGAGTGAAGAAAAATAAGAAAGTAGTTGTTAAAAAATTCGTTTTGGAAGCCTTTACATAGATGCTCAACAGTCATAACCATTGGCGAAAGGTTTTTGAACGAATGGACACTTCTTTTGAAAATTGAATTTTGAATCCAACTGTCACCATGTCGACATGGGGTATCCCCATATGTCGACATCTCTCAGTTCAAAATTGTAGAGATGTTGTTTTGTAAAAGCATTTGAATTTAAAATTAGTTGAAACTTCTCTGAAGCAAAATAAAGTGTTTAAACAATATTTTGAGATAGAGAATGAATATAAAACATTATTTTAAATATGTATATATAATTGATATAGACCGTCAATTATATAAGTAATATTTAAAATCAGAATAAGTTTTGATGTTTTAAAAATAGAAGTTTTTAAAATCAGAATGGAGGAATATTTTAATGCTAAAACAAAGTTTGAAAACATTTTTGAAAACATGATTTTGAAAGCTAAAACATTTTGAAAAACAGATTTAAAAATATTTTGAAAAATCTATTCAAACTGAAATTGCAAGAACCTTCCTACAGAGCTCCTCCATAGGACTCGAGAACTTGTACAAAGTAGTTTAAATGATTTTGATTTTCGTGGGTTTGTAAGCCACTTGTCGTAGGTTTGTAAGCTACTTGTCGTGGGTTTGTAAGCCACTGGTTTCGATAGAAATTGGGTTCCATCCCAAAAGAAAATTGGAAGAAAGATGAAAGTGCTATTATGAAGTTTTAACAAAATACTAGACACTTATCTTGAGATCTTGAAATCTTGATTCTCTAGAGTCTTGAATCTTGAATCTCTAATCTTCATCTTGATGCTTGAGTCTTTATACTGATCAGTCTTCGATAATACCTGCATATACTTCCTATATACATATATATGTATATATATATATATATATGAAAATGTATATATTTTATAAAGTAAAGTATAATAACTATATAAGGTTGTTGTCATCAAAACATCATCAACTCAGTTCCTAACAATGACAACAACTACACAATTATGCTAAAGAACCTCTAAGCTAACTTGCAGGTGCACGAGTATCAAAAAGAGACAAACAAATAAGTTCAATATGAAGAAACACGGTATAAAAGAGGAAAAAAGTATGTATATGGATACAAAAAGAAATATACACGATAAAGACAAGACGAAGGTGACAAATAAAGTATTATTATCATAGAGTGTCATGTCTAGAGTTTACATATAATAAAATCTTCTCAAAATGGTCTACACACATGTACATAAACATTCAAAACATTTTATAAAAGCAATAAAAGTCTTTTAAATAATAGTAGTAATAATAATATATGAAGCAAGACTTGAATTCGGGTCATTGGTGAGATCAAATTTTAAATGAAAATCGAGTTTTAAAAAATGCATGGAGCAAGACTTGAACCCGGGTCACTAGTTGAGAAAGCAAGTGCTCTAACCAAATGAGCTAAGGCAGCTTTTATTCATCAACAGAATTCAGTCGACTAAATAAGGTCATTCAGTCGACTGAATTCTGCACATATGCACAACTTTATTTGAAAAGTCAGACGACTGTATCATACATTTCAGTCGACTGAATTTCATTTTTTTTGCACTGTTTTCTTGCTAAATAAATTTTCAACGGATTTAGTCGGCTTAATCTTTTCACTCAGTCGGTAGAATCTTCATAACGGCTATATTTTGAAGAGTGCTTCATTTCAACAAAGAGATACAACTCTTGATTCAAGAGTTGCTTCTATATTCTTTCATGGCAACTTTTAATAACGATTGCAACTCTTAAACACTATATATAGCCATGAAATCAATTGTTTTAAGAACTTAATTATCTGATTCTATTCTCAAACTCTTATTATCTAAAATATTCTACCATTTGCTTTCAAAACTGGTTTAAATCACTTGCACATTCAAGCACAAGTTCATTTTTGATTACATAAACTTCCAATCTTAAAGAACTACACTATATATCACAAACAAGAAGATTATAGGAAGGGTGTACTCTAAAAACTTATCCATGGTATCAAAAGAAAGCACAATCAGTCAAGAAAATTCTTTGTATTGTTGAAGTCCCGTTCGGTTGTCTGGGCGGTAGAAGTCCTATCCAGTTGTCTAGGCGGTAGAAGTCCTATTTGGTTGCTCAGGCGGTTTAATATCTGTTCCTTCGGGTTAAATGAGGGATGATAGTGAAATTCCAGAAGGAATGTGGGACTGGACGTAGAACGGGAGTTCAAATCCATATATAAATCCATGGTGTCATTTATTTTACTATTTACTTTTTACATTTTATTCCACACTAGTTGATAACTTTAGTTACTATTCCATATTACGATCCTTAGCACCACTGTCAAGCACCACCATAGGTTTGTGTATATGCACATATATATAGACACATACACACATATGATAAAACACATATGCCTACTTGATGAATTTGATTTCAGATTTTGTACGTTGTGTATGTATAACTGGTTCGATTAACTTCTTCGTTGTATGCAGGAATTTTTGGATGAATGGCTGGATGATTGACCGCATGCTATGTGTTTATGTGTCACACTTAATGATATGTGCTGCGAAAGAGTGCGGTACATTCTTTTTTCCATAAGAATTTAGAGGATGACATTCTTTTAAGGTGAGGGATGGAAAATATAATGCCTCGAAAATTCAGTAAATATTGTAATTAAAATATTAATAATATAATAATGTAGAATTAATAAAATTTAATATGTTAATTAAATAAACTAAAAATAAGGGGAGGCAAAATGTTAATTTTTCCAACTTTGGAATTTAATAACGAAACTGAGGTCATTTTGACCATCTCGTTTTTTAATTGCACAGCATATTCATTTCCCACATTTGGTGTTCGTATGAAGGAATTATTGTTGAATCTATGTTGAGCTAATTGAGCGCCAAGTTTAAATTTTGAATTTAAGTAGGTCGTTACTTTTCCCTCCGTTTATAAATACCATATATGTAAATGACATTCCATTTCAGAAACTAATCACTCTTTCTCTCCTTCTCCTCCTTCCTCAAGTAGGCAAAAATTCAAACCACATACCTTCCTAAAATCTCAGCTAAATTGCACGAGATCAACAACATCATGATGCTAGCAAGGAGTGATACACATCCGTATCGAGCGGGGGACAAAATTCTTAACTGCGGTGATGTAGCAGCCCAAATAGGGGAGAGATTCAAGCAGTGAAAAGAGAGTTCGGTGAGTGATTTATAGTTTCCTCTTCATATAATGCAATCCTGACATATAACCATGATATGTAGACTATATTAATGTAAATACACATATATAGTCATTTAAATGCGGATTAAACGGGAGCTTGGGAAGGAATTTCGTAAGTATGATTCTATTTGTTTCTTGTAATTTAAAGAATATATCACTAAATTGATATAATGGAATGCAAAACTGGACATAGAAATGTAGGACTCGGTACTAGGGACATTCTCAGATGACTGAGAAGGAATGAAGACGATTGAAGGTGAAACAACATGGTGGAACAACTAAATCCATGACTTGGAAATCCAAAACTTTTCACATAAGTTAGTCCGCCAGTCCCTATGAAACTGGTGCACCGGTGGCCTAATTCGTGGTTCAGGAGACCCATATGAGCCTAAATGCTATAATGTTTATCAAATCAAGTCTCGTTCCTCTTACTTTCTAAAAGCATTTGAAGGCTATAGATGAAGGAAGCGATGTCATTATAGATTCAAGCGAATATATGTAATGATTGATCACTATTTGAGATCGATTTTTGTTCATTCGTGATATGGAAATGTGAAACTATGGTGATGGGAACGAGAACAAGTCTGTAGTAGTAGTAAGCAGCCTAAGGTACAGATATGGACTCGTGACACAAATAGGTGGTCTGGGTATTGTGTAACAACCCACTGTTTCAAACCATTTAAGTTGACACTAAAACCATACATATCCAACTCGAGTCGTTCGAAACAATAGATTGTTATTCAAATATGGGGTAAATAAGAATAAATCACAGACACAGAGTTACAACATTTTACAGCGAAATAATTAAATAGCAGTTCATGAAGCTACTATAGAAAACATCATATTCAAAAAAACAGACACAACTGAAATTCAAATCATAGAGGTCTTTAATACATAAGTAAATAACAATCTGAACAGAAATAACTGAAATAACTAAGATAGCTGATATAACTGGAATAGCTAAGCAGAAAGAAAGATAGATCTCCAAGAAATCCCCAGCTCTAAAAGTGAGTCACGAAAAGTTGTAATACTCAAGCTGACTCGAACATCAAGTAAAACAAAACACTCGGGTCTAGACTAAGATTCTCATTTAAGTAAATCAACTCAAATGCAATGTACAAGTGAAATGCAATAATAACGCAAAGAATGCTTGGGATTTACATCCTTTGAGGATCCATTAAACTATCTACATATATAAAACAATATGCTACATAGATAATTTCTATCATAAAGTAAAGTATTAAAATAGCATTAAGGCATTACCCATATCCCCCTTAACACATTGCTATAGTGATGTAGTCTATACAGTACTGTAAACTTCACTAAACTGCTAGGGAGCACTCCATAGGTATAACACAAAACAAAATCATAGTGGGCTCGATAGAGTAGATGACAAGGCATGCGAGGCTATAACCTGGGTAGGATTCTACCATTTACACTTCCAGGCTGGTGGTAACGCATAACCTCACCTACCACCCACCTCCCATAACACTCCCATAATCAAAGGTGCGCACTAATCAATCACAAAGGGAAGAGATATTGCATCGAAGAAGTGTGTCCGATTGGAGGAGCGACCTCACTTGGCCCGTCAATTTCTCATGTTTTAGTCATTTTATTTAGGGCTCATTTCATACCTCAATGCAGCGGCGTCACCAAACCATCCTACTTCGTTCTGGATTCTCCACCGTGTACATAGTTGTTAAAGTGGTTTCGGTATTGGTAGAGAGTATGCAAATATCTGATTTCGGTCTCTTTAACAACCAAACGCTTATTTCACATGTGGTCATTTTATAAACATTTTATATAAAATCTCAAATTACATATTAAAACTAAAAATTAAATACTTAACTTCAATTATTTAATTTTGGAAATATTAACTTAATCGCTTTTAATCAAATCAAGTTATTACATTTTAAAATCATATCCTTTGAAAATCTCATAAATAAATAAGTTTATATCAAATCTTATTTGAATTCAATTCTTAAAACAATTTAAATTACAAGTCATTCTTAATTTATCTTTCCAACTTTTATTTACAAAAATCTATTTTTTATAATATTAAAATTGTTAAATAAATATTTTAAAACATATTTAATATACATTTTTATTAAATTAATTTTTTATATTAAATTTTATTTTATTAATTTTAATAAATTAAATCTTATTTTATTAAATTAAATTAAATTCAATCTTATTGTATTAAATAAAAAAATTATTTTATTAAATTTTATTAAATTAAATTTTATATTATATATATAAAAATAATAAAGTTATATGTTAAAAATCTTAAAATTTACCTTTTAAAAACCTAACTTATAATTTTAAAACTTCAAAACGTATAATTTAAAAATCTAAATTTCACATATATTAAAATAAAATATTTATATTAAATTTTATTTTTATATTAAATTAACATATTTCAAAATTTTAGAAATTACTTAAAAACATAAGCGACGTCCGTATATAGTTTTCTATTCATTGGTCAAGTGATTCAGGATCTATCATTTCAACCCAAAATTATTAAATTTTTCGAGTATATAACATTTCAACCCAGATCCAAAAATCCCTTGATTTAAATGATCATTCCGGTATGTATCATTTCAACCCATAGTGATTTTGTTAATATCTAAGGGAACTTGTAGTGTGATTGAAAAAATAATCATAGGGAATGAGGATTACAGATCTAAAGGCTGGATTAACACTGGAGTCGAGGTGAATAGTTTTTAATGGATTTTATGGAAATTTTAAAATCTTTCAAATTGAACATAAGCAGATGCAATTCACAAACACAGAGAATCACAGAATTAGACACAGACGCAAATAGTAAGTAAAAAGCAGTAAAGGAAAGAACATACCGGAATTTTATACTGGTCCGAAGTTACCGTACATCCAGTCCCACACAATTTATTGTGTGGATTTCTTTTCAAATATAATGATATTACAACCTCGATTTCAAGGCCACGAGATACACCCTTTTGTCTTCGAGTCCAGGGAAAACTTTCTTGATTTAACCAAGCTACAAGATCACCAAATTGATTTACGGGCGATAATGATACCTAATTGATTTACAGGCCACAATCACACCATTCCAATATCACTTTGACAGATAGAGATACTCGATATACTTCTTTGACTACAAATGATTTTATAACTCTAAATAGCACTGAGATCTTTGAGAGAGAGTGGCAAAGAATCAAACTAGAGATGATCGAGTTTGATTCACTTAGGATTTCGGCAGAGTTTTGTTAAAATAAAAGAGAATATATGAGTGCAGAAGGAGTGAAGAAATGAATAACTTAAAATTCGTTGAAAACAACCGGTATTTATAGAAGAACAACAATCAAGTCCATTCATGAAAGGTTATGACGAATAGACACTTCATTTGAAAATTTGAATTTGAAATTTTACGGTCACTATGACGACATGGGGGGATGGTGTATGTCGACATGCCTAAGTAAATTTTGATGATTTATTTTGCTTTAAAATGATTTCTATTCTAAAACTTGTCAAAACAATTTATAAACTTTGTAAACCATTTTGAATATCGTTTAAACTTATAAAAGAGATTTAAAAGGTAATCTTAAAAATATATAATCTATAATATTAAACTAATATTAAAAACTAAGTATAGAATATATTTTTGAGACTTAAAGCTTATAATATTAAAGCTAGGGGATAGTTTAAAAACAAGAGATGATTTTGAAATCAAAGTATAAAAGTTGATAAGAATAGTTTATGGCTAAAATATTTAAACCGGGTGAGACGAATTTTAAAACATATTGGGAAAAATATTTAAAATAAATCATTTTTAAAATTTCATGGATTCCATTCCACTAGAGAAGGTCGTGGGCTCCATCCTACAAAAGAGGTCATCGATTCCATCCCGCTATTAAAGCGAGAAGGTGGATTCCATTCCACAATTAAAATCAGAATAAAGATTTTAATGCTATTATGAAGTTTTAACATAAATCGAGACTCTATTAATTATCTTGATATCTTGAATTCTTGATGCTCATAAGTCTTCAGTCTTGATTTCTTCAATCTTGAATTCGTCAATTTTGAATCTTTATACTGTACAATCTTCGTTCTCTGCACCTGCCTATATATCCTGCATATATATACATATATATGTGTGTGTGTGTGTGTGTGTTGACAAGAATATTAGTATTTATATTTTATAAACGTCCTAAGGTCGTTGTCACCAAACCATCATCTCAGGAACTAACAATCTCCCTTTTTTTGATGGTGACAACCTTTATTTATAAAATATACTCCACCAAATTCTGATTCTATTCCGACTCCCCCTTATTCCAACAACTCCCCCTTAATCTACTAACTCCCTCTTAATCTAACCCTATCTAACCTATTTTATAATTCTCCCCCTTTGTCACAAGCAAAAATTAATCCTAAACTACATAACTCCCCTAAATCTTATAGCACTGTATATGATAATAACACAGTATAATAGAATGTAAATGAGACAGATAATAATGTGAGTAAAATATAGTAAGGTAAAAGTGAGAGATATGAAAATTTTAAACACAATCAATCGTTATATACATCATGTTTTTTATCAAACCACACCACACCACATAATATTCGAATCAATCCAAACAATTGAAGTCAAATCAAACCAAACGAAACAATTCAAATCAAAACCAAACCAAATCAAAGTAAATCAAACAAAATATGAGAAAATTAAATATTACTTGGAACTTCAATCCATCCTTCTTCATCAAAGATAGGGTCTGCTTTTATAGCATCCCATTCTTCATTATCCTTATTCAGAGTTCCTTTTGGGTTCGCTTCGAGCTCTTCTTTGTTGATGGCTAAAATCATCCATCGAATGGCATCGAAGTGCCTTTCTTGTTCTTTTATCATCTGCATTTGGCTTAATTCTAAGTGTCGTTGATTGCGAAGGATAAAAGTAAGTATGTTCTTGAAAGATTTGAGAGTTTCTTCAAGATTCTCACTTAAATTATGAATAGGAGAGGCCATTATTTGATAAAATATGAAGAAATTCAATAGAAAATAATGAGAATATAAACTACGCATTTTTATGGAAGAAACGGATATTTATAGGGTTAGAAAGTCATTTGAAATGGAAAGACACAACGTAGTTCTGTCAATTTCAATTTCAAAACAAAAACTACTTTCTGACATTTAGATGTTGACATTAGGGGTATGGGGATGTCGACATGCCCTTGTTTATTTTGGCTATTTTCTTTGCTTCTTTATATTATGTACAAGTCTATATATAAAAACTTGTATAATATAATAACAAACATTCCAGAGATATTTTTTAGATAAAAAATAGAAAATAAAGGATTTTCATTGATAAATTTAGTTAACATTACAGAAATGGTTCATAACATTAACTAAAGAAAGATACAAACTAATACAACATGAAATGATACTAGTATTTGTTTGAAGATGATGATAATCCAAGCTTGCAACTCACTTTTCCAAAGAACTTATTCATTTTGCTGGAAATTTTATCTAACTTTTTGCTAAAGGATCTTTTTAGAATCCCTTGATTTTCCACAATAATCGTTTAGTTTTTGTGAAGTGTCTTGTTGGATGGATGTTAGGAGTGATAGGGTATACAATGCTTTCCAATGAAGTCTCTTCCTCCTCCTATCCTTTGTCTTCAATCTCCATCTCCTCCCCTTCTTCCTCTTCTTCTTCTTCCATCTCCTCATGAGCCAACCTTTCATCCTTTTCGACAAGTGTTTCATATGGTTGAAACACAAGTGAGATTTTCATAAGAGAGATATTTGCATGGTTAAATACTTTTCTAGAAACAAACTCCTCTCTCTTATAATCAACACCAAAATAGTTAAAAATCCGATTAAGATAAATCCGATGTTATAAAGTGCTTTCTCCTAAAGTAAATTTTTTGAGACGAAGTTCATCCATAAATAACTTGCACCTAATTAATATCATAGTGCCCAAAAATAGCAAAAAGAGATTTATACACTTTTAAGGTCGGATGATTGAAATTTTCCGACCTTAGAGTTATGATATGTTGCAAAACAAGGTTTACATTTCTTGCTTTAGGATGGAAATTTCGATTTATAAATCCAAAGTTATCATCCCCTTCAAAAATGTGATGAAATGTCTCATGATCATGTTCAGCAATTTGAAAATACGAAAGATTCATTCCCGTATACTTACAACCTAGAATATTACCCAAAATCTCACTATTTAAAACAATTCTTGTTCCTTTAACACTACTTCAAACTTCCCCTTTATTTCCTTTATAAAAACCATGATTCAAATTTGCATAATTTTTTTAACAAGATTTGGATAACAAATAAAACCATTTGATAATCATCAGTTAAACTAAGAATTTGATTCTCTTCGAAAAGAACATTGAGTTCATATGAAGGAAAATCACTAAAGATAGCAAATTTTCCCGTATGGACATTTTCAAAGTTTATATAGCTTATGTAAGCTTATTAGCTTCCGGGTCATTGTAGAGGAATACTTTGATAGCCTTGGACAGCCTAATGGTGGATGGGATGCTTGAGGAAGCCATCTTTTAAGAGAGTATAGAGCTTGAGAGTTTGAAAGAGAGTTTGAATTTTGAAATGAAAGTGAAAAGATAGGATAAAGTTAAGGAGATAAATAGATATCCAGTAGTCATGTTCTCTAGTCAAGAGACACCTTTTTAGACCTTTAGATTTGGTGAAAGGTGGAGGAAAATTCAATGTTTCGAATTCAAAATTGAATTTCAAATTTCTGGGGAGATGGTGACATGGGGGGTGGAGCTATGTCGACATGGGTCCAATAATACACATATATATCCTATAATCTAATTTATATTTTAGCTGAAATAATATTAAATATAATAACACTTTAATATTAATATTTTAATATTTAAAATATTATTAAAATAATGTTATTTTGAAAATCATAATTTTAAATTCAAACAAAAAGCAATTTCAAAACATGCAAATAGTTAAACGTTCAAGCAAGCAATTTCAACCAATATAATTTAAATCCGTACCTATTTTTAGATTCATATTTCCGAGATCATTAGATCGTGAATAGCTATAAAGCATATATTTGAATTGTGACGACCCGGAATTTTGAGCAATATCAATTTAATAATCTTTGATAATAATTAAATTAATTTGATCATTTTACATTATAAGTTGATAAGTTAAAATTATTTTAAAGACTGATAATAATAATTTGTTAATATCTATCAAAGTTTTTCTTAACAATATAAATTGGTAATATTTATTTCTCCAAAGTTAATCAAAATATTTTCTATATATAATATATATATATATATTGATATATCTTGTAATAGGAAGTTTTTAAGTAATAAAAGCTATCTATTCAAATTATAATATATATGAATGTATATATTGTGATTTGAAATTTGTTTTAAGATTTAATACAGTAATTTTCAAATTTAATGTTAAAATGTTTTTCTATTTGAAATATGTATATATTTGTATATATTAGAAATGGAAAATTGTATAGATTTGAATTTAATAAGTATTTGCAAACTTTAATATATATATATATAATTTGTAATTAGAAATTTTAATTCGTCTTAATACTTTTGAAAATAATATTTGAGATTTAAATAACAAAGTTAATTTTTTATTTATTATAAACATAAACTTTAAGCTTTTGTTTAAATAAGATTTAAATTAAAGGTTCATTTGTTTAAATATTTCTTTCATTTTAATTTTATCATAAGATAAATTGTTTTAAAATTTTATATAAAGAGTTAAACTAAATTTCTTAAATTTATAAACATATGTTATATGATTTAATCAAAAATATAAGTTATTGTCAATAAATGTTCACATGAATTTGCTTTTGTATTTATTAAAATCTAAAACTTGTTTATTAAAAGGATAAGTACTTAATATTACATAATTACTTGTGTATATATATATAACTTAAATAAATTTAAATTTTAAAAAAAGAGAAAAGAGAAAATAACATTTGTAAATTATTAATTAAACCTTAAATAACACTTGTAAGTATTTTGAGCTCATTAAAGACAAATGTAAATCAAATTTGCTTAGGTGTAAGAAAATTAAATCATATACAGCCAAGTGGCATTTCTATTGGTAACTTGATTTAAAATTTAAACTTTTTTATGTATGAAGAAGGAGTTTACTCTTATCCTCAGCTAAAAATGCTTTCTTCATCTCAACCAAAAATGTAATACAAACCAAAGATCAGAAAAATGTAATACAAATCAAAGATTAAAAGAAGTAAAAAACTGTAAATCTGAAATAAGAAGAAAGAAGGGACCTGAGAACAAAGGAAGACAAGCTGGAAATTAAACATTAGAAGCAAGATTTCAAATATAATCAAGCAATTCAAGAACATGCAAGGATAGATTCAGAGAATTCATCAACATGCAGATAAATTCTAAAGCCTGGAAAATACAGTTTTATCCTCTGCAATAAAAAGCTGAGTAAATAATTTTGTTTAAAAACAGTTTAATTCTTGTTTTAATATGTTATTGTGATGAATATTTTGTTGTTGATAGAATACTTGGATTTAATTGAATTGCATGTTTGAGTATATGGTTTGAATACCTGTGTAGTTAAAAAAATGTGTTACTGTATTTATAAACAGTTTCAAAATTTAAAATAAATTCAATAACTAGTTTTTGGATTCGAACTTGACTTTGAATTGTAAATAGAAGTTGTTTGTAATCTAACAATCTATCATCCAAAAATAGTTATAGGATTTTAAAATGAATGATTAACCCATATTTTTAAAATTACAGTAAAATGACAGTTGGGTTAAAATTTTATGATTTCAATTTTTAATTTTGATTTCATAATTGAATTGCGAATAGTAAACCATGATTTTTGAAACTTGTATCATGATTTTTAGATTAGTGATTGAAGAGAATTTTTGAATTGACTGTTTTGTATATTTTGGTCAATTAGCGTCGATCTACGGCGAGTTTGTCGACGTCGTTGGGCATGGAGGTTGAGGGAGTGTAGAAGATCATCTGAAAAATACTCGTGTATTTTATTGATGATCGAGATGATCGAAAATTGAGTGAGTAGGGTTTTACGACCTGATGATGTTGACGTTGTTTATTTCGATTTCGCGACGACATGGAACAACCGGAGTCGACCGCATGTGGTTCTGGAGGCATTGGGGAGTGAGGCGGAGCTATGGTTAAGGTGGCGAGGTGTCACGGGAGGGGGATGGTCGGCGTTGATCATTTTCTGGTAGTAATCGGTTTAGCAGTTTGGGTTGAAGGATCATATTTCGATTTACGATCAATGCTCGAGTTTTGGGTTTTGCGTAGCTTTGTAGTGGTTGAGGTCGACTTATCGGAGGCATGAGGGGAGTTCGCCGTCGACCGACGGCGACGTGCACGTTAACGTGCACACTTCCGTGTTTCTGCAGTGGGTATTTGAGAAGGGGAGGTTCGTGCTCGAGTACTACCTCGGGTTTGTGATGTTTTGTCTCGAAGCAAGATTGAGGAATGGGTTTCTCGGGGCCGACGCGAGTAATAGTTATGGTTTGCTCGTGTTTTTGATTTGAGCAGGGTTTGTTTTAGTTTGTGTACAGGAAGTTTTAAAGTTTTTAAAAATTTAACAGTAAAGTTTTAAAAGTTTTAAAACAAAGATAATTTAATTTTGTAAATGATTAAAGTTTTTAAAACAAAAGTTAAACAAGTTTATTTATAAAACTAAATTTGTTTTAATTCAAAATTTTAAACATGTTTTATATATATATATATTAAATTATGAAAGTTTTAAAATAAAATAAGTGGATTTTGAATAAATTTTGTATTAAACATTATTAAATAACTTTGGAAAAAGGTTTTAAAAGATTCAAAAGTTTAATTTAAAACGTGTTTAATTGTAAATTGATGTCTAAAATGTTATATTTTATTTTAAATAAAGTGCAATGATTTAGAATTCGGAAATCAATTATAATAAAGATTTTCTTAAGTAATTTAGAGTTTTGATTTAATTTAAAGATAATCAAATATATGAAGATAATTGGAATACTTCAATTATGATTAATTATTAAAGTGTTTTTGTTAATATGATTTAATCAAGATAATGGTTTTCTTAATTAAGAATCTTTTTAAAATAAGAAGTTAAGAATCATTTAATTAATTTAAATGATTAAAATAAGTTATTAATTAGTGATTAATTGATGATAATCACTTTAGAGTTAATTAAGTATAATTACTAGATGAAGTAATTAAGTGATTAATTACTAGAAGTAATTAAGTAAAGGATAATTTCTTTATGAAGTAATTAAGTGGATGTGATTAAGGGTTAATCACTTGTGTTATTAATTAAAGAATTAAATAATACAATTTATTAAAGGTTTAAATTTAGTTTTGAATTGAAGACTAATTGATTAATGAAAGAATTAAGAGTAATTAATTAAGTGATTAATTAGTTGATAAAGTAATTAGTTAAAAATAAATTTTATTAATCATTAATTAATGGAAATGATTAATTAATTGTTAATCAATAACTAAAAGATAATTAATTTATATTTAAGTTTTAATTACTCAATGTGATTAAAAGTAATTAATTAAATATGATTAATTAAAAGTAATTAATCAAGTAAATGTAATTAAAAGTAATTAATCAACTGTGATTAATTAGAAGGTGATTAACCAGGTATGATTAATTTTAAAGGATAATTAAGTAATAGTTATCAGAATAATTACGGAATAATTAATCAAGTGTGATTAATTTAAAATAGTATTTAATAGATAATTACTTGGATAATTAAGGAGAAATTAATCAAGATGAGAAATTAAAATTTTGATTAAGGAATAATTACTTAAAGTAATTAAGTAATGATTAATCAAGGATGATTAATTCAAAGTGGATAATTAAGTGATGTTTAGTTAATTAATTTGTAATTAATTAATGAACAGTAAGATGGATTGATAATAATCCAAGTGACTAAGTAAGGGATTAATTTAACTAAGGATTAATTAAATTAATTACGTTTGGATCAAACTTGTTATGGTTGATAAATGATTGGATGATAAATATCATTGGATGAGTTAATGATATGTCATTGGTTGATATGTGATGATATGAGTGTGATATATCTAAGATGTGATATATATGCTGTTTTGTGATATGTATGGATGAATGTGATAATAGTGGATTATCTATCTGTGCAATATGAATCATCCATTTATGTTAAGTGATATTCTGAATATCTACTGTTTAAATCCCTTAAGTACAACTTGGACATTAAAATGGCGTTTGGATTCGGTGAGACCGGGATCGGGTTTCCATATTTGGATATCCGAAAACCACACCGATCCAAAATAAACATTAGGTCGTGAATCCAAGTGGAGTGCAAGTGAAGACTCGAGGTGTAAGAACTATTCGTCAGTATAACTCTTGGGGTGATTCCGTGATGAGTTTGACGGAAAGAGTACTTGCATGCTCGAGATGGTGATTCAGAGTGCAAGGGCTATTGTCGTTGACTCTGAGGGTAATTCCAAAATGAGTGCAACGAGATAGTGCCTTCGGTTTCGTTCGAACCCAGAACGGACTTGTATGGATTGAATGCTTTCAGCACATCGTCAGGTGGACGATGAGCATTCTAGGATAAATGTGTCCTACAAAGGTAATCGCAGCCTCAAGCCTCATCAACCGGAAATGGATAATACAGGGGAGGTGCAGCAAGGTTAAGTGGGTCATGCCCAAGTAGGACGAGATTTACCCCTGCCTAGATGTCCCTTTTTATTTCGGCTTTGTGGGCGGTTGGATCTGCAGCCAACTACGGGGTAGTCTTGTTCGGGACTGTTCAGGAAGGAATGGTCCCGGTCTTGTGTTGTAGAGTAGTTAGGGTGGCTCCTCGGTACGGTGATCTAGGCCACGTACTGTGACGGGCGGTACCCCGGTAGCCCTGCCATTGTTGGAAACCCATTATTCCTACGAGACCCTACGATTTTATTTGTATTACTCACTTTTATGGCTAGTAGCTGGAATTTAATCATGTAACAATTTCAGCTATTTCATATTTACTTGAAAACCCTAGACACTATTATAATATCACTGGATTTCCTATCAAATGTTTTGGTTAGCGTAAGGTAAAAACTTTTCCATGTTTATGTATGGGGAGTCTTACGTGATACCCTTTTCTTTTCAAAGGATTTTCTAAAGTTAAGCAACTTTAAACCGTTTACTCACACCAGACCTCTGTCTGACCCGAGTGTTTATTTTCTGTTTTATTAAACACTTGGGTACTCATATTCTGTATGAGTAGTCAAGTGATTCAGGTTATCCTTGACGAATTATGGAAGAGCTGTGGAGCAGGAGGCTTCAGCGTGTAGATATAGAGTTAGAGTTTCCGCTGTGTGTGTTTTTTGTATAGTTGTTCTTGTATTGTACATTAGACAGAATGTTATAACTGTCTAAATTTAGATGTAAAGTTGTGTACTCTGATGTATATGGTACTATATATATTATTATATATTATATTTCATTCGTTCCGCTACGAGATTTCTGATGTGTTGTTGTTCTTTCTTCTCTTTCTTTTCTTCTTCTATCTCTTTCTTTCTTAATTGGTGATGCGTCTTTCTAGTGACAGAAAGCCGGGTCGCCACAGTTGGTATCAGAGCATTAAGTTGAGTGAATACCTAGGCTATGGAGTGGTGTCTATCTTGAGAGAGCGTACTTGTAATTTTTATATATATTTATTTATTTATTTATTTATATATCTACCTAATCTGTTGGGTTATCTGTTTGGATTTTCCAACATCGGTTATAAGGGTAGATAAGGTAGGAGTGTGTGGAACACGACTACCACTAATGGAAGAGGGTCATATGTTGTGGTTGGAGGTGTATCTGTCGAGATTGTAGACCTAATACCATCTCGAATAAGTTTTGTAGATTGGTGAAAGGATTTCATTGATCCAAGAGGAAGTATTTTCAAGAATTGGAGTATATTCTTGAAGTGTAAGGTTGATTTACCCTCGATTGAGCGGGATTTCCAAGAGTTGAGTCTGTCAACTGAGCAGAAGCAGGTGATGGTATCTTGGTAGCCTCGGGAAGGAATAGCTGTGTGATGAGATGTAGTATCCATAGATGGTTCTGAAGAAGTTCTTTTGGAGCAAGATTTAGATAGTATTGAAGGAACATTGATGCCTACTGCAGGGAATCTATATTGAAGTATGAGACTAAGGTCGATGAGTTACCTCATTTCGGACATGGTCTCATTTGTTTTCCTTGAGAAGAACAAGTGGTTGGTGTTTGGTTTGGAGCCGAGTTTTTGAGAAGATGTCTACCCGTTTCAAAGATTTTTGGTGGAATTGCGTGGTAGTTTTGAGTTTCAAGGAGCTTTTGGTTAAGGATGACCTTTTCGCTCAGCAGTATCATTGAAGTGAAGTTTGGAAGCAGCAGCGTGGACCCGTTTCTTTGATGATTCTGAAATCTTTGGGATTCTACTATCAGAAGAGCAGGCAGATAGTGAAAGCTTATCCATTTCTTCGGGAGGGTCAGCAGAGTAGGATATTTGTTGGAGGTGATTTATCAGCTTTTCTGGTAGATAAGCCATTCTAGAAGATTGATCTTGATTAGGAAAGCTGTGCTGGTTGGTGAAGATAGTTCTTTGGAATCTGAACTGGGTAGGATCGCAAAAGCGACGTGCGATTAGTTTGGGGAATCTTTGAGTAATCTTGGTTTGGAAATTGAGGTATCTCATATGGACGTAAAAGCTATGAAAGTAGTCAGAGATTTTTCAGATGTTTTTGAATGAATTCAGAAGTCTACCCGAATCAGAGATTGAGTTTTCTTATCGACTTGGATTCCAGGAGTAATTTTGATAGTTCAACCATGTACAGGGATGACACTTGGAGCGAGAAGAATTTGGTGAGGCAACTCAGGATTCTTTTGAGAGGTGCTGATCATCTAGTTCTAGTTAAGTTTCTACTGGGATGTTTTGACTGAGTGGAATGGTCATTAAGATTTTATGAGCCGAATGAATTGTGTATGGAGAAAGTTTGTGCTCGAGATCTTCGATAGCATTCTTATCTACTCCAGATCAGAGTTGTGCAGGGAAGCGAGATAGCAGTTATTCTAGGATGGGTCAACCGGGAGTTGTAGTTTTCTTGGATTAAAGGATTTCTACAGGAAATTCAAGTATGAAGGAATTTTCTGGATTTGGAAGGCAAGGTTGTCAAGTGCAACTGTTTGGTTATTCCAGATAAGAGATGCAGGTCTGAAGTCCACTAATGTTCATGGAATAGAATTGTATTTTGAATTCCGGCAAATTTTTGTGAGAGTTATTTTATTGAGTAGGATCTGGAAATTGGTTTGATTTTGGTCTTATTTGTTCATGAAGCAATTAGCAAGGGTTAAGCTGATCAGGAAGGTTGAAGGTGACTCAGAAGCATCAGAAGAGTTATGCAGTTAGAATTGAGGAAATTTGGAATGTGAAGTTAGAATTTGGATATTGCTTTAGTTTTATCCGATCAAAGGAGATATAAGACTGGGTAAAACTGGAGAGTTAGCTCCGGAAGTATTTGAGATTTTCCTGTGTTCTCTCGAGATTAGATTTTGATCTACAGGATTGAATTGCCAGTTCGGATAGCTGGAATTCATTGTATTTCACATATCTCTGAGGAATATGTGTACGATTCATCGAGTGATAGAATCAGCAGTTTAGAAGGATTTGACAGTTGAGCTGGTTTTGAGTTTAGTCTGATATCTTGTTCAGATTTGTAGGATCAGATAAGGGAGTTCTTGGTTATAGTAGTATAGTTACTTAAGGTTCTGTAGAGCGAGTATTCCCGAATAGGTACGTGGAAAACTCTAGATGATATTAGGAAGTTCTATTCAGAATTTTGTCTGGATAGATAAAATTATTTGTTTGAATTGGTTGCTATGATTGATAGTGTTTGATTGCTGATTGAAATCTAAATTCTTTTGTTGGGTTATTAAATTATCTTTGCTTTTAAATTTCGAGAACGAAATTCTTTTAAGGGGGGAGGAATGTGATGACCCGGAATTTTGAACAATATTAATTTAATAATCTTTGATAATAGTTAAATTAATTTGATCATTTTACATTATAAATTGATAAGTTAAAATTATTTTAAAGACTGATAATAATAATTTATTAATATCTATCAAAAATTTTCTTAACAATATAAATTGGTATCCAAAGTTAATCAAAATATTTTCTGTTTATAATATATATATATATATTGATATATCTTGTAAATATGAAGTTTTTAAGTAATAAAAGCTATCTATTCAAATTATAATATATACGAATGTATATATTGTGATTTGAAATTTGTTTTAAAATTTAATACAGTAATTTTCAAATTTAATGTTAAAATGTTTTCTATTTGAAATATTTATATATTTGTATATATATTAGAAATGGAAAATTGTATTGATTTGAATTTAATAAGTATTGCAAACTTTAATATATATATATATAATTTGTAATTTGAAATTTTAATTTGTCTTAATACTTTTGAAAATAATATTTGAGATTTAAATAACAAATTTAATTTCTTATTTATTATAAACATATACTTTAAGCTTTTAAATAAGATTTAAATTAAAGGTTCATTTGTTTAAATATTTCTTTCATTTTAATTTTATCACAAGATAAATTGTTTTAAAATTTTATATAAGGAGTTAAACTAAATTTATCAAATTTATAAACATATGTTATAAGATTTGATCAAAAATATAAGTTATTGTCAATAAATGTTCACATGAATTTGCTTTTGTATTTTCTAAAACTTGTTTATTAAAAAGATAAGTACTTAATATTACATAATTACTTATATATATAACTTAAATAAATTTAAATTTAAAAAAAAAAGAGAAAATAACATTTGTAAATTATTAATTAAACCTTAAATAACACTTGTAAGTATTTTGAGCTCATTAAAGACAAATGTAAATCAAATTTGCTTAGGTGTAAGAAAATTAAATCATATAAGGGACAAGTGGCATTTCTATTGGTAACTTAATTTAAAATTTAAAATTTGTAAAATATGAAGAAGGAGTTACTCTTAATCTTCAGCTAAAAATTCTTTCTTCATCTCAACCAAAAATGTAATACAAACCAAAGATCGGAAAAATGTAATACAAATCAAAGATTAAAAGAAGTAGAAAACTGTAAATCTGAAATAAGAAGAAAGAAGAGACCTAAGAACAAAGGTAGACAAGCTGGAAATTAAACATCAGAAGCAAGATTTCAAATATAATCAAGCAATTCAAGAACATGCAAGGATAGATTCAAAGAATTCATCAACATGCAGATAAATTCTAAAGCCTGGAAAATACAGTTTTATCCTCTGCAATAAAAAGGTGAGTAAATGATTTTGTTTAAAAACAGTTTAATTCTTGTTTCAATATGTTGTTGTGATGAATATTTTGTTGTTGATAGAATACTTGGATTTAATTGAATTGCATGTTTGAGCATATGGTTTGAATACATGTGTAGTTAAAAAAAATGTGTTACTGTATTTATAAATAGTTTCAAAATTTAAAATAAATTCAATAACTAGTTTTTGGATTCGAACTTGACTTTGAATTGTAAATAGAAGTTGTTTGTAATCTAACAATCTATCATCCAAAAATAGTTATAGGATTTTAAAATGAATGATTAACCCATATTTTTAAAATTATAGTAAAATTGAAAGTTGGATTAAATTTTATGATTTCTATTTTTATTTTGATTTCATAATTGAATTGCGAATAGTAAACCATGATTTTTGAAACTTGTATCATGATTTTTAGATTAGTGATTGAAGAGAATTTTTGAATTGACTGTTTTGTACATTTTGGTCAATTGGCGTCGATCTATGGCAAGTTCGTCGACGTTGTTGGGCATAGAGGTTGAGGGAGTGTAGAAGATCATCTGAAAAATAGTCGTGTATTTTATTGATGATCGAGATGACCGGAAATTGAGTGAGTAGGGTTTTACAACCTGATGATGTTGACGTTGTTTATTTCAGTTTTGCGACGACATGGAACAACCGGAGTCGACCGCATGTGGTTCTAGAGGCACTGGGGAGTGAGGCAGAGCTAGGGTTAAGGTGGCGAGGTGTCACGAGAGGGGGATGGTCGGCGTTGATCGTTTTCTGGTAGTAATCGGTTTAGCAGTTTGGGTTGAAGGGTCATATTTCGATTTACGATCAATGCTCGAGTTTTGGGTTTTGCGTAGCTTTATAGTGGTTGAGGTCGACTTATCGGAGGCATGAGGGGAATTCGCCGTCGACCGGCGGCGACGTGCACGTTAACGTGCACAGTTCCGTGTTTCTGTAGTGGGTATTTGAGAAGGGGAGGTTCGTGCTCGAGTACTACCTCGGGTTTGTGATGTTTTGTCTCGAAGCAAGATTGAGGAATGGGTTACTCGGGGATGACGCGAGTAATAGCTATGGTTTGCTCGTGTTTTGATTTGAGCAGGGTTTGTTTTAGTTTGTGTACAGGAAGTTTTAAAGTTTTTAAAAATTTAACAGTAAAGTTTTAAAAGTTTTAAAACAAAGATAATTTAATTTTGTAAATGATTAAAGTTTTTAAAACAAAAGTTAAACAAGTTTATTTATAAAACTAAATTTGTTTCAAGTTAAAATTTTAAACATGTTTTATATATATTAAATTATGAAAGTTTTAAAATAAAATAAGTGGATTTTGAAATAAAGTTTGTATTAAACTTTATTAAATAACTTTGGAAAAAGGTTTTAAAAGATTCAAAAGTTTAATTTAAAATGTGTTTAATTATAAATTGATTTCTAAAATGTTATATTTTATTTTAAATAAAGTGCAATGATTTAGAATTTGGAAATCAATTATAATAAAGATTTTCTTAAGTAATTTAGAGTTTTGATTTAATTTAAAGATAATCAAATATATGAAGATAATTGGAATACTTCAATTATGATTAATTATTAAAGTGTTTTGGTTAATATGATTTAATCAAGATAATAGTTTTCTTAATTAAGAATCTTTTTAAAATAAGAAGTTAAGAATCATTTAATTAATTTAAATGATTAAAATAAGTAATTTATTAAATAATTAATTAGTGATTAATTGATGATAATCACTTTGGAGTTAATTAAGTATAATTACTAGATGAAGTAATTAAGTGATTAATTACTAGAAGTAATTAAGTAAAGGATAATTACTTTATGAAGTAATTAAGTGGATGTGATTAAGGGTTAATCACTTGTGTTATTAATTAAAGAATTAATTAATATAATTTGTTAAAGGTTTTAATTTAGTTATTAATTGAAGACTAATTAATTAATGAAATAATTAAGAGTAATTAATTAAGTGATTAATTAGTTGATAAAGTAATTAGTTAAAAGGAAATTTTATTAATCATTAATTAATGGAAATAATTAATTAATTGTTAATCAATAATTAAAAGATAATTTATTTATATTTAAGTTTTAATTACTCAATGTGATTAAAAGTAATTAATTAAATATGATTAATTAATAGTAATTAATCAAGTAAATGTAATTAAAAGTAATTAATCAAGTGTGATTAATTAAAAGGTGATTAATCAGGTATGATTAATTTTAAAGGATAATTAAGGAATAATTATCAGAATAATTAAGGAATAATTAAACAAGTGTGATTAATTTAAAATAGTATTTAAGAGATAATTACTTGGATAATTAAGGAGAAATTAATCAAGATGATAAATTAAAATTTTGATTAAGGAATAATTACTTAAAGTAATTAAGTAATGATTAATCAAGGATGATTAATTCAAAGTGGATAATTAAGTGATGTTTAGTTAATTAATTTGTAATTAATTAATGAATAGTAAGATGGATTGATAATAATCCAAGTGACTAAGTAAGGGATTAATTTAATTAAGGATTAATTAAATTAATTAAGTTTGGATCAAACTTGTTATGGTTGATAAATGATTGGATGATAAATATCATTGGATGAGTTAATGATATGTCATTGGTTGATATGTGATGATATGAGTGTGATATATCTGAGATGTGATATATATGCTGTTTTGTGATATGTATGGATGAATGTGATAATAGTTGATTTTTTATCTGTGTAATATGAATCATCCATTTATGTTAAGTGATATTCTGGATATCTACTGTTTAAATCCCTTAAGTACAACTTGGACATTAAAATGGCGTTTGGATTCGGTGAGACCGGGATCGGGTTTCCATATTTGGATATCTGAAAACCACACCGATCCAAAATAAACATTAGGTCGTGAATCCAAGTGGAGTGCAAGTGAAGACTCGAGGCGTAAGAACTATTCGTCAGTATAACTCTTGGGGTGATTCCGTGATGAGTTTGACGGAAAGAGTACTTACATGCTCGAGATGGTGATTCAGAGTGCAAGGGCTATTGTCGTTGACTCTGAGGGTAATTCCAAAATGAGTGCAACGAGATAGTGCCTTCGGTTTCTTTCGAACCCAGAATAGACTTGTATGGATTGAACGTTTTCAGCACATCGGCTGGTGGACGATGGGCATACTAGGATAAATGTGTCTTATAAAGGTAATCGCGGCTTCAAGCCTCATCAACCGGAAATGGCTAAAACAGGGGAGGTGCAGCAAGGTTAAATGGGTCATGCCCAAATAGGACGAGATTTACCCATGTCTAGATGTCTCTTTTTATTTCGGCTTTGTGGGTGGTTGGATCTGCAGCCAACTGCGGGGTACTCTTGTTTGGGACTATTCAGTAAGGAATGGTCCCGGCCTTGTGTTGCAGGGGAGTTAGGGTGGCTCCTCGGTACGGTGATCTAGGCCACGTACTGTGACGGGCGGTACCCCAGTAGCCCTGCCATTGTTGGAAACCCATTCTTCCTACGAGACCCTAGTGTTTTGTTTGTATTACCCACTTTTGTGGCTAGTAGATGGAATTTAATCATGTAACAATTTCGGCTATTTCATATTTACTTGGAAACCTTAGACACTATTATAATATTACTGGATTTCCTATCAAATGTTTTGGTTAGCGTAAGGTAAAACTTTTCCATGTTTATGTGTGGGAAGTCTTACGTGATACCCTTTTCTTTTCAAAGGATTTTCTAAAGTTAAGCAACTTTAAACCGTTTACTCACACCAGACCCCTGTCTGACCCGAGTGTTTATTTTTTGTTTTATTAAACTCTTGGGTACTCATATTCTGTATGAGTAGTCAAGTGATTCAGGTCATCCTTGACGAATTCTAGAAGAGCTTTGGAGCAGGAGGCTTCAGCGTGTAGATATATAGATAGAGTTTCCGCTGTGTGTTTTTTTTTTGTATAGTTGTTCTTGTATTGTACATTAGACATAATGTTATAACTATCTAAATTTAGATGTAAAGTTGTGTACTCTGATGTATGTGATACTATATATATTGTTGTATGTTATATTTCATTCGTTCCGTTGTGAGATTTCTGATGTGTTGTTGTTCTTTCTTCTCTTTCTTTTCTTCTTCTATCTCTTTCTTTCTTAATTAGTGATGTGTCCTTCTGGTAATAGAAAGTCGGGTCGCTACATGAATTTTCCGTCTTTTGATCTTCATCACTAGAGGATGAGTCTGAATCATCTTGTGTAGCAGTATATGATCTCTTCCTTTTCTTTGATAGATCATTACTTGGAGGAAATATTTGCTTATCCAGATGCGGACAATCTCTTATAAGTGGCATGGCTCGTCACAATTTTAGCATCTGACGTTGTTGTGAATCTCATTATTATTTCCAGAATTCTTGTGATCATTTCTCTTGTAGTTGTTCATCTTTTTGTACTTCAGAAACTTTCTAAAATTCCTTGTCATCAAGGTTATTTCTTCATCGTCGTCACTGTTTAAGTCTGAACCATCTGTTATTGCATTGAACGCTACTGACTTTTTTCTAAGGCCTTGCTTTCTCTTCTCTCTTGCATTTGTACTTCAAACGACATCAAATTCCCAATTAATTCTTCAATTTTCAACGTACTGATATCATTAGTCTCTTCAATTGCTAGAGTCTTCTAGTCCTATTCCAGAGTGAATGAATTCAGAATCTTTCTAACTTGATATTCTTCGAAAGTTCTTTTCCGGATGCAATTAGTGAGTGCACAATGTCTTGAAACCGACTGTACATGTCTGAAATGGACTCATTTGGATTCAACTGGAATAATTGGAACTAACTGGTCAAAGTGGATATTTTGATCTGTTTAACTTTGCTTGTTCCTTCATGAGTAACTTGCAAAGTTTTCCATATCACATATGCGGACTTACAGGTAGATACACTATTAAACTCATTCCCATCAAGTGAGCAAAATAGAATATTCATGGCTTTGGAATTGTTTTGTGCAACAGTCTTTTGCTCAGCGGTCCACTATGAAAAATTTATTGTGGGTTCAATATACTCAATTTATGTGATATTCCAAGTGTCTAATCATATTGATCGTAAATAGATTTTCATCCCGCATGCCTAGTATGCATAGATACTGCAATTAAAAACTAGTGGTCTGGCAATTGACCCTCTACGAATGAACTAGTGATAGTGCTAACATTACCAGTGTTAGCACCCATTTGAAAACTTTTCAAAAAATTAGATTTTGAAAACCAATGCTCTGATACCAAATGTAGGGAATGCGGATTACGGATCTTAAGGGTGGATTAACACTTGATGGGTGTAAATAGTGTTTATTGGATTTTATGGAATTTTTCAAATATTTTCAAATTGAACATAAATAGATGCAATTCACAAAAACAGAGATAATCACTGAACTAGACACAGATGTAAATAGTAAATAAAAAGTGGTAAAGAAAAGAACACGGCGGAATTTTATACTAGTTCGAAGTAACCCTACATCCAGTCCCGTACAATTTCTTGTGCATATTTCTTTTCAAATATAATGTTGATATTACAACCTCGATTTCAAGGTCACGAGATACACCCTCCTGTCTCCAAATATAGGCAAACTCTATTGATTTACGGGCTACAATCACACTGTTTTCGACATCACTTTGATAGATAGAGAGACTCAATATACTTCTTTGATAACAAATGATCCTATAACTCTGAATAGCATTGAGATTTTTGAGAGAGAGTGGCAGAGAATCAAACTAATAGAGTTTGATTCACTTAGGATTTCGATGGAGTTTTGTTAAAATATAAGAGAACATTTGAGTGGAGAAGGAGTGGAGAAATGAATAAAAACTAACTTAAAATTCATTGAAAACAACTGGTATTTATAGAAGAACAACAATCATGTCCATTCGTGAAAGGTTATGACGAATAGACACTTCATATGAAAATTTGAGTTTTAAATTCTACGGTCCCATGTCGACAAGAAGGGATGGGGTATGTCGACACGCCTAAATAAATTTTGAAGATTAATTTTGCTTTAAAATGATTTTTACTCTAAAACTTGTCAAAACAATTTCTAAATTTTATAAACCATTTTGAATAGTTTAAACTTATAAAAGAGATTTAAAAAATAGTCTTAAAAATATATAATCTATAATATAAAAGTAATATTAAAAACTAAGTATAAAATATATTTTTGAGATTTAAAGCTTATAATATTAAAACCAAGAAATAATTTGAAAATAAGAGATGATTTTGAAATCAAAGTGTAAAAGATCATAAGAATAGTTTAAGGCTAATATATTTAAACCAAGAGATATGACTTTTAAAATGTTTTTGGAAATTATTTGAAATAAGTCATATTGAAAATGTCTTGAATACCATTCCACTAGAGAAGGTCATGGGTTCCATCCCACTAAAGAGGTCATGGGTTCTATCCCACTATTAAGGCAGGAAGGTGGATCCCATTCCACAATTCAAATCATAATAAATATTTTAGTGCTATTATGAAGTTTTACTTGTCTTGATATCTTGAACTCTTGATATCTTGAATACTTGGTACTCATGAGTCTTCAGTCTTGATTTATTCAATCTTGAATTCGCTAGTCTTGGATCTTCATACTGTAAAGTCTTCATTCTCATTACCTGCATATATATCCTGCATATACATATATATCTAGACAAGAATATTGGTGTTTATACTTTATAACAAGTCTTAAGGTTGTTGCCATCAAAAACATCATCTCAGAAACTAACATTAATAACATAACATATTTGTTAAATAACATGACATATATATAAGGGAACTTGTAAGGTGATTTAGAAGTGAAATAACATTACATGTGCCAAGCATATTACATAGAAAAAATCAACATATATGGTCAAATCAACATATCATATGTGTGCATCATAAAGGCATGTAAATATGTGTCATATGTGTCAAAATATGTCAAAGTGAACATAATTTATTATCTTAAATCATATGAAATTTAACTTATAATTTTTTTTATCTAAAACCAGCATTTCAATATCTATCAACTCACTTAGCATAACAAAATTTTTTTTGAGTGATTGCTCACCTTTATTGGCTAACGAAGGTTATAAAGAAATGAATGGAGTGGAGATCACAAGCTAAAAAATCCAAATCCAAAGTAATAACGAGATCCAAAGCAATCCAAGATACAAACAATGAAATGAAACGAACAAGCTTACAACAAATATGTTTCTTCTTTTCTTTTCTTTTCCTTTTTTTGAAGAGTGGGAAAAAAAGAAGAGGGAGCATAGGGTTCGGTCTATGCTTGCAAAGAGGTGTAGTGCATGGCTAAAGTGGATAGGTGGTGGTGGTTGACTTTGAGTGATTGTCGATTTCACTAAAACCATACCTGAAAATAGGCCATCTTTAAGAAAAGATTTGGACCAGAATATTACTGAATTTGTAAAAGCGACTAACTAGAAATTTTTTTGAAAATTTTCTCTCTCCATTTTTAGAAAAATAATCACTCAAAAATCTTTTATCTTGAGGAAGTTATGGTCAACACAAACATAGATGTTTTCTGTTGAAAAACCGAGTATAAAAACACTTTGATAAGATTTGAGTTTTGGCATAGCAACTTAAGCAATTTGAAGAACTGATCTAAAAAAAGTTGAACCTACTGGAAAAATAAATGGTTTTGAAAAAAATGTCTTTTTCGGCCATAAATGAAGAAGTTCTGTTGTAATGAAAATGGGAAGGAAGAAAGAGGAAGAGAGGAGACGGGAGGGAAAGGAGAGGAGTAAGGAGAGGGGATTGGAGTTTAGATTTGTTGTTTTAGTTTTAGGAATTGAGGAGAAGAAAAATAGGAAGTACGTAGATTTTTCTAGAAGAGATGAGAAATGAGAAGGAGAAGAGAAAAGAAAGTACGTACATATCTTTCTAAAGTGACTAAATGGTGCAATGAGAAAAGCTTTTAAGAAATCTAGATGTCCATTAGGATTCCAGGAGCCCAAAATCCATTTGAAATCCCAAGAGACAATACAAGGAGAATACAGTATAATATATAGTAGAAATACTAAGGAAGATCCTATACAAATATACACAAGGGAATATGCTGCCTATTTATGCGTGTTTTTCACTGTAAATTGCATATTTATCGTTCTAAAAGTCCAATTTTAGCGAAACGAAATGTGGAATCCATCTTAGAATTTTGTCTTTATTTTTTTAGAAATAAAATTCAAATTTTAAAACTTTTTAATTTTCAACTTAAATCCAAAATTTGACAAGTTTGACCAAAATTTGACTTTTCACAAAAAAATTTCATTCAACTAAATTTAGTCAATCCTATTACTCAACGACACAAATTTCTTATTTAAATTTATATTTAAAAAAAATCAATTTAATTCAAAATAATATAAATTAAAATTGACTGAATCAATTATCATATGTTTTCCTTTATTAAAAGATTTAATGTCCATAAATTTAATATTAAATTTCTGAATAATGTTGGTAAATTAATGTCAATAAATTTGACATGCTCTCATTCAAACTAAAAAACTACTTCAGTCATAGCATACTTTGCTGGTTCTTGTTTTCCTCGATCATCTTCCTCGTTGCAATCGATTTCAAATTTTCACACCGCTATTCCATATCGCGATTCTTATCCAATTCGATCTTATGCGCAGATTGTTAAGGATTGTCTGCCTTCTTCATTGTCATTTTCTCAACCTCATAATCATACTTGAAAAATAAACTGGAAAGATTCGAAGAAAGGAAAGAAATTCTACTTTCGATGTGGAGATTTCAATCATTACGCTAAACAATGTAGAGATCCAACCGGATGTTTTGCGTGTGGTAAATTTGGTCACAAAAAGAATTCTTGTTCGATGAAATCAATTATCTCAGTTTCTTATCCTTCGATGGTTGACCACGGCTTTCAATTTGTGTTAAAATGTATGTTGCTAAAAGGGATTCTACTTGATAATCTATGGCAAAAGAGGAAGGAAGGAATCAATTATTAGAAGAATTGTTTGTTCACTGTGATGTAATAAATTCATTGAACATTGGTAAGGGGTATAGAGATTGATTTGGAGATCCAAAAGAATATTTTGGAAAATCTGAATCTTCTTTCAATAATTCTGTGATAAAAGATGAGAACGTTGTTGTTTTGAACAAAATGCTTGATTATGCTGACTCTGTTGTTCTTGGCGCCGCCAATAGTGTAGAGAAACATGGTTTCGATCCTATATTATATGATCTTGTTGTTACACACTGTATATTGGATTCTCTTGAATCTAAGGTAAATGATTTGATAAATTTTTCTATCTCATTATTGGATGTTCCTGAAATGGGTAAATTCAATGATTCAAACAAAGGATTCATACAAGTAAATAACAAGAGAGACAAATTGAAATCTCACGAATTGGGTAATTTCAAGTTAATTACTGCCAATAAGTTTGAGTGCCTTGCCTTGTTGAGTTATGAAAGGCCAGGAGAAATTGTAGAATGGAATTCTCTGATGCTATCAAGGGTGTTAGTCTGGATGTCAATAATATGCTGGATGATAGTTGTGTATCTGATGCTCGAATGGATAATTGCTCAAAAAATGAAGTGATCATAAGAGCTGCTGATGTCAATAGTATTGACATGTGGTTGAAAGTATGGGGTGAAGATATACAGTATATTGTTGATCCTACTGAATAGGTTGGTGTTTCGAAAGATAAGCTTGGGGTTTACTTGTCTATTGACTCATCTGATTCTAATAAGATGAAGTTTATGTCAAGCTTGGAGTTATTTATGATTGGGTTTGGTCTTTTGTTTTGCCTGTTGATGTCAATGTGATATTGGAGAAGGAGGTCCTGTTTGTTTAGACAAGCTTTTGGAAGTTTCGGGTGAAGGAGCAGACAATGTTGATATGCACATGGATATTTGTGCACATGATGCACAAAGTTTAGAGTTATCTAATGTTTATTCTAGTCTTGTTCAATTTTCTACTAATCTCTCTGGTTTGAATGAAGATATAGAGGATAGTCTTGGAGTTTCATTGTTTGTTGATTTCACAGATTGTATAGGAGAGGATTTTAATGTCAAGATTTGAAATTGTGTTGAAAATTCTATTTTTCCTATTATTGGGGTTGACAGTTTGGAGAAGGAAGATTTTGTTGAATTGGAGAAAGTATATGTTGTTGGTTTGCATGTGAGTTTAATGAATTCTTCGGGTTCATTTGAAATGATGGGTTAAACTAATAAAAGTGTTTCTGCTTCGGTACAAGAGAGTGAAATTTTTTGTTTAGCTTCGAGAATGATGGGGCAAACTGATAAAAGTGTTTCTGCTTCAGTGCACGAGAGTGAAAAATCAATTTTGCTTCAGGTGAAATTATAGATACGGTGAATGTCAACAAAGTAAATAATATTCTGGATTTTAACTTGATGGGGAGCGGCATCAATTCTTTTCCTTGCTTTTCTTCTTCGAAGAGAGGTAGGCACAAGAAATCCTAGCTTTTAGCGGTTCAGTTCGAAGTTGCACCAGGATCCGTTGTTGTTGGTCTCGGTCTATGGGCGAGTTACCTGATTCGAGCGCCACAAGTGGTGCTGCGAATTTAGGCTCAGGTATGCGTTTTAATTTGGGTATTACGTATTCATCATATACTTTAGGTAGCTTATTCTCTTCTTAGTTTAGTCAGTTAGCTAGTAATATCACTTTCATTCTAATGTTTAGGTAGATCTTGAGTACATTAGAAGTAGGAATTTGATAGAGCTAGATCTGGTGGTATATGAGGATTATTAGTTGGAATATCTTAGGTTTGCATGATTTAAATAAGTGTGACAAGGTTAGAGCTTTTTCTAAAGACTATTTTATTAACATTGCTCTCCTATAGGAAACTAAAATTGAATTCCCTGATTTTCGTTTTTATAGAAGATTATGTGGGTATCATTTGGGAAATGAGCTTATTTACCTTCTGTAGGCACTTCTGAGGGTTTATTGATTGGGTGGCGGGATAACTATTTTAAACTGCTACAATGTATTTCTAAGCAACACACATTGCATATTATTCTCAGTAATCATAGTGATAATTCTTTTAAATATTTCTAATGTTTATGGGCCTAACTCAAAAATGGCTCATCGGATTCTATGGAACGAATGTTTAGAGTTTAGATCTTTAGCTCTGGGTTCTTGGATTTTGGGGGGTGGATTCAACATTAAGCGTTTTATAGAGAGCGTTCACCACGGGAGGGTGATTTCTCTGCTATGAAGGAATTTTAACAATTTATTACTAATTCTAATTTGATTGAAATATTTCTTTCTAATAGAGATTTTACTTGGAGTAATTCTAGGGATTTCCATCTATGGCTTTTGTTGATTGGTTTTTCATTATTGATGAAATTGAGGATAAATTTCTTATTTGTAGAGTTTATAGTTTGCCTTGCACTTATTATGATCATTGTCCTATTATTCTCACTTGTGGGCATTATACAGTTATTAGTAGATCTTTTAAATTTGAAAAAATGTGGTTACTAGAATCCAATTTTTCGGATTTAATTAAAAATAAGTGGATTTCTATAAGCTTTTATAATATTAGAAACACAGACAATTATGCTAAAAATTTTGTTTTAAAACTGAGGGATCTTAGGAATTTTCTTAAAAATTGGAGTAAGAATGTTTTTGGTAGTATTAAAATTAAAAAAGAAAATACACTTTTTGAGATGCTTTAGATAAACAAGATAGAAGAAATTACACAACTAAATTTAGGCGAGCGTAACATTCTGACTAATCTAAAAGAAGAGCTTAACTCTATTGTAGAAAAAGAGGAGGTTATGTGGAAATAGAGATCTAGAATTCGATGGATAAATGAATGTGGAAATAATACCAAATTTTTTTACAATATGTAAATGATAGAAAATATAGTAATACGATTAATTCTATTTTTGTGAATAATGAAGAATTAGTCGATCAAATAGATCTTAATAAGGTTTTTACATACTATTATAGAGAAATTTTTGTAATAAAAACAATCATAGAATTAATGCTAGATGGGATGATCTTTATCCTTCTGTTTCTAACGTTGATCTTTCTGAGTTAGATAATCCTTTTATTGAAGAGGAAATTTGGAAAGCTATTAATGACATGCCAGGTGATAAATCCCCGGGGTCGGATGGGTTCTCTTTTATAAAACTTTTTGGGATGTTTTTAAAATTCGATTTAATTAGCATGTTTAACGAATTCTATAAAGGAAATTTGCAATTATGAAGATTTAATTTTGCAAATGTTATTTTATTACACAAAAAAGTAGGTGCTAATAATTTAAAATATTTTAGACCCATTTCATTAATTAACTGTTCTGTTAAAATTATTTCAAAAGTTTTATCTAATAGACTTAGTATTAGAATGAATGATCTAATTAACTGTTCATAATCTTCTTTCATTAAGGGTAGAAATATCAACGATGGTGTGGCTATTGTTCAACAATACATTAATCACTGTTGTAATAATAATATAACCTATGCAATTTTAAAATTAGACTTCACAAAAGCTTTTGATTTGCTAGATTGGGATTTTATAGTAGACATATTTCATGCTAGAGGTTTCAGTCATAGATGGATTGGCTGGATCATGAATTTACTCAGAACTGGTAGCTCTAGTATTATGGTTAATAGTATTTCAGGTAAAAAAAAATCAATCTAAGAAAGGTTTAAGACAAGGGGATTCTTTATCATCTATTTTATTCCGTAGATGTTTTTGCTAAGATAATTAAAAAAGCAGCCGATAATGAATCTTTGGAGAATGTTGGCAACGATATCTCGTGCAACGGTATATCTGTCCTTCAACTTGCAGATGATACCTTTCTTTTTTCTTCCTACCTGCCTAGACACATTATTACTATTAAGTTTATTTTATAAAGTTTTGAACTACTATTAGGTTTAAAAATAAATTTCGATAAAAGTTCAGTTTTAGTTTTAAATGATTTTGAAAAAGATGAAAATTTAATTGCTAATACGCTTAATTGTAAAACTATGAATTTTCCTTTTGATTATCTTTGTTTTTTGATTAGACCTACTAAACTTAAACGTAATGACTAGTTTATAATCATAGATAAAATCAAAAATAGGATTTTAATTGGAATGGAAGATTCATATCGAGAGCGTGTAGATTAGTTCTAATAAACTCCATTTTATCAGCTCTCTCTATCTATTTGATATCTATACATCTTTTTCTAGATTGAGTGATCGATAAAATAGATAAATTAGAAGGGAATTCTTATGGAGTGGGAAAAAGTCTAATAGCAGTATTAAATGTTTAGTAAATTGGGAAACTGTTGGTAAATCCATAAAGGATGGTGGTTTATGAGTCATTAATTTGTGTATTATGAATTTGTATTTATTAGATAAATGGTTATGGAAGTACAAGGATATTAATGATAATGCTACTTGAAAAGAAATCATTTCTAAATATTACTATAATGGCAGTAACAATTTATATCAATTTACTCCTTTTGTCATTCATAAGCTATCTAATTTTTGGAAATATATTTAAAATGTCATGAGATTTTTAACTAAGGCACTAATAGAATAGTTCATTCAGGTAACAGTACTTCTTTTTGGCATGATCGTTGGATTTCTGTTATCCTTCTTAGGATTGAATATAAAGAGCTATATGAAATTTGTAATTTTAAGAATGCTTTAGTTATAGAAGTTTTTTTCTCTCGAAAATGACCCTCCTTGGAATTTTAATTTTAACAGAATTTCAATAGGTTCAACCCTTAGGTAGCTTCCTTTGCTTTATGCTAGATTAAATCTATATAATAGTGATAGTGATAATGATAGTATTAGTTGGGAATAGGATAAAAGTAAGAAATATACTAATAATTCTTTTTATAGATTTATTAACTTTTCAGACGTAACCAATAACTGCTTTAAATTTATTTGAAAATCAAATGCTCCTCCTAAATATAAAATTCATATGTGGTTAATTATGCATGAAAAACTAAATACTATAGATTTTTTAAAAAGAAAAAATATGCAAATTGATAATAAATGTTATTTTTGTAATCTGTACTTTTGAAGATATTAAACATGTATACTATGATTGCATGGATACTTGTCTCATTCTAAATAATTATACCTTTAAAATCTTTAACTTTAATATAATAACTAAAATTTCTGATTGTGAGTTCTATTGGACTAGTTTTATTTATGTTTAAAACGGATAATAGATTCTTACTTAACATTTTATTCATTATAACTTGTTGGTATATTTGGTTTGAAAGAAATTAGAGAATTTTAAAAAAAATAGTCATTTTAATAAACTGATTTTTACACTTTCTTCATTTTGTTTTAATTGGATCTCTAATCCTAAATATAAATTAGCTAAAAATAACCTACTTAAAGAATAACTTAATAAAGTTAATAATAATATTAAACTATTTAAACATAAAAATAATATTTTTGACATTAATAATTGTAGTATTAATATTTTTTCAAACTTAAATGATGATTTCACTGTGTATCATAATATCCTTTTGATCAAAGGACCATAAGGATAGTTTTAGATTTTTTTTAGTTATTGTTTCAGTTATTATTTGTTTTAGTTTATGGATCTTTTAGCACTTTAGAACTTGGATCCATTTTAGTCATTTTTCTAATCTTTACTTTATTATATCCTATTAGCTTTACTTTTTTATCTTTACTTCTATATTATTTATACATACGTATGTAGAAAAAATTCATTTATATACATATATGTGTATCATTCTACTATTTTCTTTAGTTTCTTTTTAGGTACAGGTTTGGGCTAGATAAGGTGTTAGTTTCTTTTTGCAGGTATATAGGTTTGCTGATTGTAGGGTCCTATCATCTTCATTATGGTGTTCTATTTTCAAGAGGGTTCACTTTTCAGCTAGGCGCTACTTCCAGTTTTACCGAATCTTTAGAGCAGTGTTTTCCATGCATGATTATTCGCAGTTCCATTTCAGATCGGTCGCATCTCCATTCCTACTGAGTCAGAAGCTTCCTTCTTAGATGGAGCTGGCCTTTAGTGTCATTGGCTATGTGATATTCCATAGTGTTTAGGTACTTCTAAAATCTTAATATCGAGTGGTGGCCGGAGCTCGGTATTGGGGTGTGATGGATTGTGGCCATGCCGGAGCACATTATAGGGGTACTTGAGTTTTTTCTTTGATACTTGTACTTAGTTTTGCTGATTGCCAAGCATCTTGGTAGCACTTTGTCTTGTGATATATATATATATATATATATATATATATATATATATATATATAGTTACATGTATGCTCTTCTCTATCTCAGAGGATCACACATTTTTCTCAAAAGAAATGTCAATTAATTCAATTTAATGACAATTAATTCACTGTTAATTTTTTCTCTTTATCTTAATTAAAAGATTTGAAGTCAATAAATAAAATATTAATTTATTTCTATTTTAACATAATAGTGTATCCTTACATCACATTAATTTCATTTGTAAATTAAAAGATCTAAATAAATTCAATTGCACTAAATTTTATAACGAATATCAACAAGGTTTCTAATAACAACAACAGTTTGCATTTTTAATAATAAAGCTTATAAGTTCATTGCATTTAACAAAAGATATCTATCACTCTCTAATCAATGGTTTGACCTCATTTCTGTATACTACCATTTAAATCACGCATTCTATTTCTCCTTAAATAAACATGCATTTTATCGTCGCTTACAATTTCTTTTATTATCCAATTCATGCTATTAACTACACATCCAATTTTTATCCAGTTACATTCAAATCTATGTTATCATCTTTATATAACTTATCGAAATTTGTTATTTAATAACTTTGTTCAAGTTCATATCAATAAATTACATAAACAAAACATTAAAAAAATAATTCCTAACCACATTCCATTTAACAATTATAATTAATATTTTTTTAATTGTTCAAACTTACGGGTTGTTACAATTTCCCCCACTCAAAAACATTTCATCCCCGAAAAGGAATGAAGATAGGAGAATAGAAGCAAACAAAAAGAAAAGATAAATTCGAAATGCATAGTACAAGATGCAAAAAATTAATTCAAAACCATATAAATTTCATTTTTGAATGTTAACATTGTACACTTTCATTACTTATTAACATCCATTTATTTATTGTCTTTCTAATTAACTCACTTTCAATTTAGTTTACATTCTATTCGGTTGTTTCAATTGCTTTACCTTCAAGTCATTTACACTCGATATATTCAATATTTACGACCTAAGTTCATTGTTCATCTTTTCTTTTAAATCAAAATCCATTTTACTCATTTCATAAATAATTTTATTATCTTATTTTATTTATTCATTTTCAATAACTCAACTTCAGTTAAATTTTAGTTTCATAATTTGACTTCAAACTTTCGATTCTTAACATTCATATTCAACCAATTTTAAATTTTGTTGTATTTATATTTATCAGATCTGTAAGTTCTAAAACTTTAACTTCTACGTTTTCAAACATTTAAATCATAATATTCATATTCCATTTTTTTGCATTAATTATGTATTTCAAATCGCAGTTCACTTTCATTCTTAATGTAGTTAAGATAGATTTCATTGACAAGCACCATTGTCCAAGTGGTTAATTGATTCGGCTTAGTGCAAGAAGTCACAAGTTCGAAACTTGCTTTCGAACGTTTATTGACATGTGATATGTTGTCCCAATGATTTGTTGTATATAAAGTACCATTTCAAAAAAAAAAGATAGATTTCATTTAGCATCACAAATTCAGGTTTCGTTTTGCTTAGCCAAACTGTTTAACCATCTTAGATTTGGTTTTAAGTTCTATTTCTCTTAAATTTCAAGTTATACAACTCCTATGTCTTTTCTTAAGTTTCTTTACAACTTAATTTAAAATTTCATTTTCACATTTTATGTAAACTCCTTTTCTTTTACATAGCTTTATACAAGTTTACTAAGCTACAATTAATTTATAAACATACCACACAATTCTAGTCATTTATTTTTCTATTCAATTTACAATAGTTTACAAGATATGGTTTATAATTTAGTTTACTTCTTAAGTTCACATTCAGCCACTTAAAAGAATTCCTCTCATAATTATTAACTAAGTGTATATCCTTTTATTATAACACTTAATTTACATGTAGATTATAATATTTACACGACTTTATTCAATTTTAATTATTTTGAAAGTTACAAATTTTTATTTAAATACACTCTTTGTAATTTTGCTTTCTCATAAATCCAATTGACTTTCATTGTAACGACTCGTATTTTTAACTATTTTAAATTATCAAGTTTAGTGTAATTATTAAATAAAAAATGGTTAAAAATATAAATTTAATGATTTTGAATGTAAGTTATTGGATATGAACTTGAATAAAATTTTGAAATAAAATAATTTCGAAGATTTAATTAATAAAAAGTATTAAAAGGTAATGTTATGTATTGAATGTGTTTACAATCAATAGTTGGACTAAATAATAAATGTTGAATTCATTAGATGTAAAATAGAGTAATTGATTGATAACTAAATTCAATTAAAATCTGATATTAAAGTGTATTGAATATTGAATAATTAAATTGTTTAAACTTAATATTGGAAATTATTTGAATAATTGAATTCTGAATTTAATACGATTGAAAATGATATCGAAAGTTGATGTAAATTTTATTTAAACAACAATGAAGATTGTCAACACTTAAAAATTGTATGTAAGTGATTAATTTAATATTTGAAGATTTTACATTTTAATTGACGAGTAAAAAAACATCAATCAGGGGCACAGTCTCTGATTTCAATTAAACCAATTCCATTGGATCCATAATAGTGTACTATTATCAAATTTCAAATTTCGTAGTGTTTGGAATTATTGTTTGATCGTACAAGTTAAAAACGCATTGAATTTAATATCGAAAATTCAATATAATAATTAGATTCAAAATGTTATCTTCTCTATACGATCGAATTAAGTCTTGGAACTTGTTGCATTGCGTTAAATAAGAGAATAGCATTATGAATGCCCAGTGTTATGTCTCGATAGGAGTTCGAAACAAATATCTAAATATTTTAATTTAAAATAATAATAATATATATACATTGATTTGGCCCTACCTTCACATCAGTCGAATTTCTTTCATCTCAGCCACCCAATGCCTACTGTACCATTCAGCTCATGTTTCCTCTCTCTTCTTTTTAAACTAATGCGCAGACAGTAAAGAAGGAAAGAAAAGAAAAAAAACAAAATTTCAAAAAATTATAACTCGATCTCTACTCCATGAAAATTTTCCAAACAAGCTTTTAAATTCTTGTTTTCACCCGAGCTTCGATTTGGTAAGCGTTTGGGAGGTGTGGCGATGAAGTGGGGAACTGATAGTGAAGGGCGAATGGCTATAATGCTAGGGTTTGATCTATCTCGTGAATGGTTCATTAATTGGGGATTTGGGCATTGGATTTGAACTCGGCATAGCAAATAGTAGTTTGAAGCAAGTTTCGGAGGCATGCGATCTGGGTTTGGGGCTTGCGACATTTTCATGGTCGAGTGGAGGAAGGATCAGGTTGTGATTTACCTGCTGTGCTAGAGCTCGAAATTTGTGGTATGGGATGGTGGGAATTTCGATGAGAAGAATGTCGGCAGTATCAAAATTTGGTTTTGTGAAGCGAGGCGTGGTATCGTCAGAGAGCATACACGGCAGTTGGAGGGTTGTTTATGTCATGCACATGCAAGATTGGGGGAAGAAGAGGAAGTAGTGGGCCGGGTCTTGACTTTTGGGTATGAGTTTAGAATAAAATAAAATAAAATTTATATTAGTATATAATTTAATTATATTACATCGGCGAACTAAAAATTTAATAACTCTCTCATGCAAAGTCCGATTGGGACGACACTTTTTGCGTTGTGATTATGGTGATGAGAGCTTCGCAATGAAACTATTTTAGATGGATTTGAAGACTGTCGAAATTTGGGCTAAAATCGGACGTTATTTTGTTTTAGTTCCAAACGAGAAAGTCTTGATGACAACAGAAAATAAAAGTGAGTATTTTATAACGCTAACAACATAATAGAATAATTTTATGCTAGTTAAATTCGAAATTATGAAGTGATATAAACTTATTGATTGCTGTTTGATAAAATTTAGTTGTCATGTGAATTTTCATCTGAATTAACCGTTACAAATTAAAATTGACAGTTAGATTTGAAATTGGAATATAATTGCCAGTAAATTTCCTGACGATAATGATTATGAAATTATTGTGAATTATTTTAACTGTCTGGACGATTGATTGTGATGGATGCAAATTGATTGATATTTGGATAATTGGATGTTTATTTATCTAATATATATATATATATATATATATATATATATATATTCTATTATCACCTAGTAAATTATTTACAGTATATAAAACTATAAATTGAATTATTTCGAAAGAATTAAGAAATAGGTTGAAACGATATATACCTATAACACTGTGACTTGGATTCAAATGATATATATCCATCCCTGAAATTAAATTGAAATAACCGACCACTTGGCCATATGATAGAAAATTGTATGCGGACACCGAATTGGTTAAATTAAATGATTTTAAAATTTTGATTTGAAATTATTTATATGGTTTGATTTAAAAGAAATGTCGTGCATCCAATCGACGAATGACAAATTATTGGGGTAAATAAAAAAAAAGAACTGAGAACAGAGGAAAACAGAATCTCACAGCGAAATCGACAACATATAATATAAATAAGGACAGTAGAAACTGTCACCCCAATCATACAGAGTATATCAGAGTTAAAAAAAACATTTTCAATAGGACAGTTATATAATCCCGACCTTACAAATACCGATTGGTACACTGTATAATACAACGGAAAATAAAAACTACAATAGGTGAATCTTCAGTTCCCCTCCATGGACTCCATAACTTCGAAGACAACTTGGAAAAATACTCAGTCTGACCCAAGCATTATAAATAAATAACATCCGCGTCAGTTTGGAAACACCAGAGTGAGATAACTCAAATAATGGGGTACATATATAAAAGTTTTACGAGACCACGTAGCTAACGTGGAACGGGTTTTCACCTCATAAGTATAACATCCATACGGACAAGAGCATAAATAAATATCAAGAACAAATCCAAATATGAATGAGTATAATTAATATTAAACGAAACTTGAAAGATTGGAAATAAACCAAGTAAAATCCAAACCGAACAGAATAAATAGAACAACGAAAACAGTCCAACTTGATAGAATGCACTAAATAAAGTAACATTCCAAACTTGATAGAATGGACTAAATAAGGGAACCGTCCAACTTGATAGAATGGACAGAATAAGGTAATAGTCCAACTTTGATAGAATGGACTGAATCAATATTTAAATGCCATGACGAGGAGTTGGCTCTACTCGTGGTAATTTTAAAACTAAAACAGATTCATGGATACGAATCAAATATGGAAAGGAAATTTTCCAACAAATAACTAGGAAGGTGCACCACCCTTAGAGTATACCTCTAGTAATATACTCCTAAGAAGCTCATACACTTTGTGACACTTCTCGGAAATGTACCAACCGGACCCCGCAAGACCTTACCGAGTATCCAAATACTTCACATCTAAAAACAAACCATTTTGCACGTGACGGTACATAAAAATCTAGATGAGATGTGAAATTCCCTAATGGGAGCAACCCCACATAGCTGGACGTCCTTTCGCGAATTGGATTCAATCATTTTGGGCAAAGGATAATTAACACTCAATGGAGCAATAAATCATCTTAGAATGACGATAATAAAATAGCCGAAGTAACCAATAACTAAGATACCAACAATCGAGGATATAAAACTATCTTATATGAAAATTAAGTCTTGTCTACTTATCTCCACTCAATAAATTCAAACTTGTACTTTTGTCTTGGTTAACAATAATATAACAATAATACTAGACAAGTCAATGTAGTGTACCTCAAACTCATGTCCAACGATTACTATTAACTTTTGAAATAGTGCCAAGTTTATTTCTTCGATATTTAGTGCTAATTATACAAGTAAGTCATTTCCATATTAGTGATTCATTTTACGGAAATAATTTATTTCCATGAATGAATCAAACTTTTACTTCAAAAGCGAACCAAACTTTTGCTTGATCTCTATATTGGCAAAACAATTTTAGAATTAGCTCCTAGTTGTTGAAACGTTAAGAGAGGAATCTTTCCAAATGCGTCACCCCGAAGGCCTAAACCAACATCAGACCGAATACCTAGAAGGTTACCCAACTTAACATCCCAATAATCGATTTTTCAATTCCTCTTTATAATTATAAAACAATATTAATTATCCCAAAAAGATAATTAATTACTTTTAAAATCTATTTAAAATAAACAAATCTATTATTTTTAATAAAATATATAATTATTTCCAAACACTTATATAACATTGGTAAATTAACTTTAAATTCTTTATTAAATCAGTTTATTAACTTGAAATCGGTTGATTAATGCAATTTTATTATATTAGATAATTTACGTAATCACTTTTGTTAAATAAACTAACTGACTTTAAATATCATAAATTAGAAAGACCTATTAAATTCAAATAATCATTAATTAAATGAATAATTAATCTTAAACATCATTATCCGGAATGGGTTATATGACACAAGGTCCTCTCCCGGCTAAACCAAATAAGTTTGAATTGGTTTATAAATTTCACAATAAACCGAAGGCACTTCCGAAGAAGCCCTTGCAAATCCGGATAATCCCTAATCACGTCCGGACTTCCCATCACATATGGATTTATATGTGATTTACTATATCTATTTCCCAAAAACCAAATTATCTTATTATTTTAACATTAAATCACTTATAAACCAATTTCTCAAACGATCTCCAATTTACGCATGCCGACAGGCGATTCTAAGGTTTTTCGGCGTTCCGGACGCTATGGAATAGGTTTCGGAAGCTAATTCCATCGTATGTGTGAGATACGGCAATAAACGCTCGATTTAAATTTAAACCGATTTAAGCGATTCCTAGGCGTTTTGGCTTGTACCGGACAAATGGCAAATCCAAACGACTTGAAATTTGAAATCTTACAATAATATCACATTATGGATCCGATGAAATTGGTTTCGTCGAAATCCGAGACCGTTTGAAAAATGGCTATTTTAACTCGCTAAATTAATATTAAAACGATATCGATGCGTTTGGAGCTGCCACGGTCAAACGACAACTCCGATTGCTATGAAATTTGAAATCCGGTAATAACTAACTATTACGGATCCAATGGAACTGGTCACGTTAAATTCTGAGACTGTTCAAAAATTGGCTATTTTTCAGTCGATAATTAAATATTAAAATATCCAATTTTTTCAAATAAATTCCAAATTCAGTTTTAAAAGTTCTAAAACATTTCTATAACTTTAATATGATAAAACAAAATTTTCCAAATCATTTTCAATCATATTTAACCCAATATTTAATTATTTCTGTTATCTCACTATTAAATCATCGATTTAATTATCCCATTAAACCCAATATTCGAAAAATAAATTATTCGACTTAAAAATTCCACTTATTAATATTTAAAATTAATTAAATACTCAAATTCAAATTATCAAAAATCCTGGGTCGTTACAATCTTCCCCCCTTAAAAAGCATTTCGTCCTCGAAATTGCAAGTTATGGAGAATAATTCATAATCCGTTTATTATTTTTCCAAAACTAATAGTTTTATCCACCTTCTAACACCAATTCTTTTTATTAAAGATTTACTATCATTTCAATTAGCTTTCCAACTTCAATTATAGGTTTCAAACAACATTGTTTACTCAACAATTCAAATTTAAATTTAAATTCAAATTTCAAACTTTCAAAATTTTCTCAAAAATTTTCTAACTCCCTTAATTTTCGAAAAATTTCGCCAGCGTTTCCTTTGCGCGGCTCGATCGGTACGACTACAAAATGGCACCACGGCCCCTCAGAATCAAAAAGAAAAGAGAAAGCCAAGTGGCTGGAGAAAGAAATCATCAAATCTCACCAAAAAAACTGAAATACGTACCTTTTGTCGAGCGATTCAATTTTTTAACTTTGAAATCAAAATCCCAATTCCTTTATAACCTGTATATCCTGCTAGCATAACATCCAATTATAATATTCAAACCAATTTGCCAATTCAATTATAAAATTTCCAATACATGTTTCTTATACCACTTTTAGTTTACTATTAAAGTTGCATATTCATTTTCATTCGTTTCAATTCCAATTCAATTCTATTCAATTTCATTTGAATTCAATTACATAGCTTCCAATTGCGCTAGTTCAATTTCATTATCACTTAATGAATTTACATACAATCAACCAACAAGCAAATAACAACCAATGCACATCCAATACAACCAAATTTTATTCGTTTTACTTAAATTCAATTTGGTTCAACTGTTTTAATTCCAATTGGTCTAACATTCACTTGATTTTCATTCTACTATTCAACTATTTTCAAATGAATTTACACTTGCATGCATCATTTCATATCAACTTATTCATATTCTATTGATTAACATTCAATCCATGCTTTAATTCAATTGCTAGTTCTTTTTACAAATAAAATTGAATTTCATTTATATAACTTAAGTTCACATCTTTAACAATTTCATTTACTCACTTTATTCACTTACTTTGATATTAACATCAATTCTTTCAATATTACTTAAGTTATATTCCATTTAACATCATTTGTTCAAATAAACTTAAGTTTACACTTAACAATCCAATTCGGATTACAATTCTAAGGTAAATCCTATTTAACTTTTACTTAAGTCAAATTCATATCAATATTCAAATTCATGTTTCATTTTGCTTAACTTAATTGTTTAACCACTTCAATAATTGGTTTTACTTACATTTTCCCATTCTATAAGTCATGCAACTTATTATTCAACTTCTAACTTATATTATAAGTTCAAAACCTTTTTCACTTATATTTAACAATTTCAAATTGAATTTTAATTTCAAATTGGTTTATTACAACAAAACTTTAATTTTAAATTCATTATTGTAGCAAATCCATCACATAGAAACTCGAAAATGATACTGATGATGCTGCAGTCATCACCCTTATTATTTCCCAGTGACAATAGTGAAATCAATGCTAATTATTCTTTCAAAAAGTTTTCTTTCTATTTATAAATTACATTTATAAATCTTACTTATAAAATTTCACTTCTTATATACATAAGATTATTTTACAATTGTAAATCATTTTAATTATAATTCCATACTTATAATTCATTAGCTTATACAATTATTCTTTTTACAATAGTCGTTTTTATATAACTTATTATATATATATATTATTATTTACAACAACCAAGCAATCAATTATATACACACTTCAATCATTCTTGAAAAATTATTTTCTTATATAGAAAATATAGTCAAGGTAAAATTATTTCATTTACCCAATTTAAAACAATATCGTGTCGAATTGTTCTATTCAAGTGTTTAGAAACCCCTTCGATCCAGTTGTACAGACTGTGCCGACGAAGGTTCATATGCCACTCAATAAACCAATCATCACAAAATAAAAAAAATTTATATTCACTAACAAATACGCGCTCATATCTATTATTACACTCACACTCATTCTAGAGTACTACTGACTCTATCTCTAATGAGTAATACCCAACAGAGCAGGTTGTCGCTTAACCATATGCTCTGATACCAAATGTAACGATCGCGATTTTTCGTTGCCGAAAAATCGAACCGTTAGGGTTTTAGAAGAATAAAGAGGTAGAAGAAGAGAGAAAGAGAGAAGAAACAGAAACAACCAACAGAAATATGAAGACAATATCAGAATCTCACAATCGCAGCGGAACAACATATAATAGATAAATGAATATCATTAAAACAAAAGAACTATACATTTTACACATACATCACATTACATCACATCATCAGAGTGTACAACAATAAATCAGCGGAAAGAATACTATATACAATAGATAATAGACTACGCTATCCAAGCTCGCCTCCAAATCTGCACAGCAACTCTCGAATCCAGAATAACCTGATAACCTAACTCTAGACTGCCCGTGTGGAAAATAGTGGGCACCCAGAGTTTAGGAAAGGAACAATAAACTCCAGGTCAGTCATGGGACTGGTGTGAGAACTCAAAACAGTTTATCTTTAAACAAGCAACAAGAAAATTTAAATTTTGAAATCCGCAATGCTTTTTGGAAAATGAAACTACCATAAGGCCTCCCGGCACACACACAATGCAAACACACACATGGGGGAGATTTCTCCTTATGATAGTCAAACATGCTTACTACGAGAAAAATTCTTTGATATTATTACTAGTGCATAGTGGAAAATATTTCGAAAGTATAATATAAATCCTAGCCAGCATAGGTACCATGATGCTATGCCTACTATAGCTGCCATGTTAAATGGCAGGTTCTACAACTAAAACCGTACAAGGCACGTATTGGATGAATGGATTTCCAACAAATGGTCAGGCTAAGGAACTTCCTACTGCCACATGGGATCGCCTCTGGCGGGACGTCCCGAGAACTAACGTTACGGTTAGATCTCTGCCAACACAAGGCCGGGTTACCTCTGTAACTAGGTAACTACTACACGAATATGTCATCCCCCGGTCCTTTGGGACCTTTATCCGAGCGCTCGCAACAACACCACACAGTAATAGATATAGTGTATCAACATGAGTAAGCATCTGGGCTCCATACCATGATACCACCCTTTTCCAGAAGGAAATGACATACCCTAAAGGGCGCGACCCTCATAACCTTGCCGCATATTCCTGTTTCGACCATTTCCGGGGAGTGAGGTCCTGACGAAGTCTCGTCCACAAAGCTACGCTTTGTGCAACAAAGCCATGCTTTGGGTCCACAGATGACCAAAGCAAGATCACACAGATAAATGATCAACAAATGATCCAATCCAAACGATCAACCAATGATCATCACACAGCAACACTCAGCATGCCACATTACCAGATTGGGAAATATCGCTGATAACCTTCAACTACATAACCTCTGAGCTCGTACGTCTCAGAGAAGGGTGTTAAGCTAAGAGAATAAATTCTCCGCCACCAACAGAAATGTATTTGAAAGGAATCTGCTCTATATCTCAAAATGTAATGTCAGACACGTAACCATACAAGTCTGTTCCGGGTTCGAACAGAACCGAAGGCACTTCCAAAGAAGCCCTTGCAAATCCGGGTATTCATAATCCCGATAAAATTTCCCATCACAAAGGAAATCTCCATACCGTAGCTAACGATGCAGAGACAATCGATAGGTCATCCTATCGTTTTCACAAATACCCGGTCTTCAACACCGGTCTTCAAATGCTATCCATAACGACGTATCACATATTTGGAATGGGATATACGACACAAAGGTCCTCTCCCGGCTAAACCGAATAGCGAGTGCTTATTTTAAAAATAAGTGTGGCATTCAATTTCAAACAATCACAACAATTACCATCTAAGGGTAAATACTGATAGTCGGTTATTTAACTATCAATAAAGATGCGCCACATCATCAGATTCCAAATAATTTTCCAAAATTATTAAATCCCAAAATATCTTTACAAGACATATATACACAAGTTCCAAATAATTGCCCAATTTATTTGCTTTACCAAAACACCTTCACAATAAAATTTTCCACACTTTACCCATTTGAAAACCCATCTCAAATTAAACACCTCAACCATTTGAAAACAAATTTCAAATTACACAACTCGACCATTTGAAATCCAATTTCAAATTACATACTTCAACCATTTGAAAACCAATTTCAACTACCATTCATTCTTTATACCTTTTGAAAACAAATTCCAAATCAACAAATAAATCCTTACCGATTTATTTTAAATTTACACTCCAAATTCGTAAATTATATTTCCATATTTAAAAATAAATCAACATTTACTTTTAAACAAATTCCCCTTCCCTTTTCAAATCCCATAGTGAATTCCCAAATTTCCAAATATCTACACATACAATGATTTTCAAATCAATTTCAATATATTCACTTTCGATTTACCTTTAAAAGGTGAATTCTCAAAACGTTCTATTTCATATTGGAAAACCATTTCTAAACTTATTTAATAATAAGTAATTCACAAATTTAATTTATTTTCAACAATTTTGAAAATATTCAACATACTTAAGTTACCGTTAAGTATTTTATTCCATTCTTTTTAAGGAAAGATTCTTTTATTCACATTTATTTGGGTCAAAACGGATGTTGCGTAAAACATCGTTACGACAACCCAAAATCACTAGTATATGGATTTGAAATAAAAATGGATACATAAATCCAATACTATTCAAAACACCTTTAATTTGTTTTAAATTCCATTTAAAACATTTCTTCCCAAACATACCCATTTTATTTAATAATCTATTCACTATTCAAAATAGTGAATATAGCCCATTAACAAATTCCCATATTCAATTTATCAAATTCGACGGATTTCAAATTTATAAACACAGTTTACAAATTCCATTCTACTAATAACTTCGGTTTAGAAACCTCTTTTATTTACCCAATTCAATTTATAAACCCAATTATATGCCCAAATTCCATTTTTATAAGTTAATCACTTATAAAACTTTTATTTTCCACACCTATTTATTTTACAACTTCCAAGATTCACAAATCTATAATTTTTTAACGAACCCTATTTTATAACCCTTTTCAATACTTTATAACTCGTCTCATAATTCTTTATGAATTTAGATTTATAAATATCCATTTATAAACACCCTCTATATAGACGATCTATAATAATTACCCAAAACCCCAATTTAACCATTTAATAAAATCAATTGATTTTAAAATTGTCCTTTTTGGTTATATTTCATAAAAATATAAATTTCTAAAACATAAAAATTTATCCATCTATTTATTTTAAAATTTAATCAATTCAAAATTTTTTTAATAAACCATATTCTATGAGAAATCACTTTTAAACCCCTTTTTAATTCAAAACCGTTATTTTTAATTTTAAAAAAAATTGAATCCGATGATGCAACAGCATCAGATGGTCAATCACGGGAATAAGTGTCATATATCAATATGGTTATCAACAATCAACATAATATTTATAAACAAATAAATATGTGAGGAATCCAGTTGGATCCCTCCAACCTGTTACCCTGCATCCACAGACGTTAGCACAATACCAATTCCACTTCAAGGTGGAATATCGCGGTATATGGGATTTTATAAAATATCCGCTTAATAGCGGCGCAATAGGGTCTCATCCGCTATACGAGGCGGGAAATCAAATCCAATATATACATATGCCAATATATATATATTGCTATATATAGTATATATCCTACTATATCTACTACCACAATCAATCAACAATCAACAATCAATATTAACTATTCAAAATTTTAAACAAAACCTTTCGATTGAGTGAGGAGTTCTCACCTTGATTTTATTTCCGGTTTCGGCGTTCGTTTCGAATAAAATTAAACGAACGTTTAATTTTACCCAAAATTCGAACGAGCTCCAATCGACTCCAAACCAATTGCATTGCGTAGTGCTCGACGATACGATTCCAACGCCGCTGGTTTCGCGCAATTCCGACCTCGTATGAAAATGATATGAATTTATGAAGTTTACACGATTTTAAAACATAATTAATTTACAAATTTTATTATATTTCTAACCCTAGTCATCCATAGCCGTTGATCCTTGCATCCACAATCCAAGCCATTCCATGTTTCTTCCTTCTCCCCAGTAAACCACGCGACTTCAAACCCATATCACGCAGGAGAAAACGACGGCCGCTCCACCTACAAGCGACTAGAGCACAATCAACCACCTTCACATGGAAGCCCTCACGCACGTTCACCTTCAGCCCAAACGCTTCGAAGCTCGGTTGTCCCTGTAGCTCGAAAATCGAGCACTAACGGCGCACGTTCGCGGCCTCCAAACTTCCCCCCAGATCGACGAAAACCCATCATAACCGTTGGATCTATAGATCCAAGCGCCCTCTACGCTTTCCTAGTTGGAGATTTTGATAATCGTTGCATGGATTGATTGCAAAATGGAGGAGAAAACGGGAGATTATCGGCCATTAATTACAATGAACGGCGGCTGCTATAGTTTAGGGTTTTGAAAAATAAAAAATTATATTTATAACCAATTATCTTATTATTTTAACATTAAATCACTTATAAACCAATTTCTCAAACGATCTCCAATTTACGCATGCCGACAGGCGATTCTAAGGTTTTTCGGCGTTCCGGACGCTATGGAATAGGTTTCGGAAGCTAATTCCATCGTATGTGTGAGATACGGCAATAAACGCTCGATTTAAATTTAAACCGATTTAAGCGATTCCTAGGCGTTTTGGCTTGTACCGGACAAATGGCAAATCCAAACGACTTGAAATTTGAAATCTTACAATAATATCACATTATGGATCCGATGAAATTGGTTTCGTCGAAATCCGAGACCGTTTGAAAAATGGCTATTTTAACTCGCTAAATTAATATTAAAACGATATCGATGCGTTTGGAGCTGCCACGGTCAAACGACAACTCCGATTGCTATGAAATTTGAAATCCGGTAATAACTAACTATTACGGATCCAATGGAACTGGTCACGTTAAATTCTGAGACTGTTCAAAAATTGGCTATTTTTCAGTCGATAATTAAATATTAAAATATCCAATTTTTTCAAATAAATTCCAAATTCAGTTTTAAAAGTTCTAAAACATTTCTATAACTTTAATATGATAAAACAAAATTTTCCAAAGTGATACCAAATGTAACGATCGGGATTTTTCGTTGCCGAAAAATCGAACCGTTAGGGTTTTAGAAGAAGAAAGAGGTAGAAGAAGAAAGAAAAGAAAGAGAAGAGAAAACAGAAAAACAAGTAACAGAACGAGAAACAATAACAGAATCTCACAGTCGCAGCGGAACAACATATAATAGATAAATGAATATTCATTAAAACAAAGAACTATACATTTTATACATTACATTACATCAATCAGAGTGTACGACAACAACAGCGGAAAGAAATACTATATACAATAGATAATAGACTACGCTATCTGGCTCGCCTCCAGATCTGCACAGCAACTCCCGAATCCAGAATAACCTGATAACCTAACTCTAGACTGCCCGTGTGGAAAATAGTGGGCACCCAGAGTTTAGGAAAGGAACAATAAACTCCAGGTCAGTCATGGGACTGGTGTGAGAACTCAAAACAGTTTATCTTTAAACAAGCAACAAGAAAATTTAAATTTTGAAATCCGCAATGCTTTTGGAAAATGAAACTACCATAAGGCCTCCCGGCACACACACAATGCAAACGCACACATGGGGGAGATTTCTCCTTATGATAGTCAAACATGCTTACTACGAGAAAAATTCTTTGATATTATTACTAGTGCATAGTGGAAAATATTTCGAAAGTATAATATAAATCCTAGCCAGCATAGGTACCATGATACTATGCCTACTATAACTGCCATGTTAAATGGCAGGTTCTACAACTAAAACCGTACAAGGCACGTATTGGATGAATGGATTTCCAACAAATGGTCAGGCTAAGGAACTTCCTACTGCCACATGGGATCGCCTCTGGCGGGACGTCCCGAGAACTAACGTTACGGTTAGATCTCTGCCAACACAAGGCCGGGTTACCTCTGTAACTAGGTAACTACTACACGAATATGTCATCCCCCGGTCCTTTGGGACCTTTATCCGAGCGCTCGATACCAACAACACCACACAGAAATAGATATAGTGTTTCCACATGAGTAAATATCTGGGCTCCATACCATGATACCACCCTTTTCCAGAAGGAAATGACATACCCTAAAGGGCGCGACCCTCATAACCTTGCCGCATATTCCTGTTTCGACCATTTCCGGGGAGTGAGGTCCTGACAAAGTCTCGTCCACAAAGCTACGCTTTGTGCAACAAAGCCATGCTTTGGGTCCACAGATGACCAAAGCAAGATCACACAGATAAATGATCAACAAATGATCCAATCCAACGATCAACCAATGATCATCACACAGCAGCACTCAGCATGCCACATTACCAGATTGGGAAATATCGCTGATAACCTTCAACTACATAACCTCTGAGCTCGTACGTCTCAGAGAAGGGTGTTAAGCTAAGAGAATAAATTCTCCGCCACCAACAGAAATGTATTTGAAAGAAATCTGCTATATCTCTCAAAATGTAATGTCAGACACGTAACCATACAAGTCTGTTCCGGGTTCGAACAGAACCGAAGGCACTTCCAAAGAAGCCCTTGCAATCCGGGTATTCATAATCCCGATAAAATTTCCCATCACAAAGGAAATCTCCATATCGTAGCTAACGATGCGGAGACAATCGATAGGTCATCCTATCGTTTTCACAAATACCCGGTCTTCAACACCGGTCTTCAAATGCGATCCAAACGACGTATCGCATATTCGGAATGGGATATATGACACAAAGGTCCTCTCCCGGCTAAACCGAATAGCGAGCGCTTATTTTAAAAAATAAGTGTGCATATCAATTCCAAACAAACACAATCAATACCATCCAAAGGTAAATATTGATAGTCGGTTATTTAACTATCAATAAAGATGCGCCACATCATCAGATTCCAAATAATTTTTCCAAAATTATTAAGTCCCAAAATATCTTTACAAGATATATATACACAATTTCCAATTAATTGCCCAATTTATTTGCTTTACCAAAACCACTTCACGATAAAATTTTCCACACTTAACCAATTGAAAAACCAATTTTCAATTTACCTTTACCATTTGAAAACCAATTTTCAAATTACATTAACCATTTGCAAACCAATTTCAAATCACCTTAACCATTTGAAAACTAATTTCAAATCACCTTAACCATTTGAAAACTAATTTCAAATCACCTTAACCATTTGAAAACTAATTTCAAATCACCTTAACCATTTGAAAACTAATTTCAAATCACCTTAACCATTTGAAAACTAATTTCAAATCACCTTAACCATTTGAAAACTAATTTCAAATTACTTTTCATCCTTTATACCCTTTGAAAACAAATTTCAAATCATCAAATAAGTCTTTACCGATTTAATTTAAATTTACGTCCCAAATCCGTAAATTCATTTTCATACTTCAAAATAAATCAATATTTATTTTTAAACAAATTTCCCTTCATATATATATAAATTCCAAGGTGGATTTAAATTCCAAGCATCTACTAGCATACGATTCCCAAATCGATTTCAAGTTATTTGCTTTCAATTACCTTAAAGGTGAATTCACAAAAACCGTTCCATTTCATATTAGAAAACCATTCCCATGCTTATTTAAAAAAATAAGTAATTCACAAATTTATTTATTTTCAACGATTTGAAAATATTCCATATACTTAAATCACAGTTAAGTATTTATTCCATTCTCTTTAAGAAAACATTCCTTTATTCACATTTATTTGGGTTAAAAACGAATGTTGCGTAAAACATCGTTACGACAACCCAAAAACACTAGTATATGGATTTGAAATAAATAAAAAAATGGATACATAAATCCACTACTATTCAAAATATTCCCTTCTATTTCTCGAAATCGTCTATTTCAACAATCAATGTTGAAATCTATGATTTCGATACTTAACATATCTTAAAACGTCTTTAATTAGTTTTAAATTCCATTTAGAACGTTCTTTTCCAAAAACACGTTCATTTAATAAAATAATACATTCACCGTTCAAAAATAGTGAATACAACCCCTTTAACAAATTCCATATTCAATTTATCAAATTAAATTGATTTTTCGGATTTATAACAATGTCCATACATCCCATTTCTATTTATGAAACTTCGTTTTAGAAATCTCCTTTTATTAGTCCAATTCGATTTACATAACTCGATTATATACTAAAATCAATATTATAAGTTAAATACTTATAATATTATCTATTTACCCAAATCGTTCTTTTGAACTTCACCAATTTAAAATCTTATCACTTACAAGATTTCTTTATGGTTTATAATAATTTCAACTAATGAAATCTTCATTTATTAACAATTTCTATAAAATTCCCCTTTTAATGCCCAAATCCATTTTTATAAGTTAATAACTTATAAGCTTAAAATTTTCCAATAACCATTCGTTTTATAAATTTCACATTTATTAATCTATAAATCCTAGTGAAATTCATGTTATACATCAACTTAACACTTTATAAATTTATTCTATAACTTCAATAATTTTAATTTTAAAAACATCCATTTATAAAATCCTTTATATAAACCATTAATAATAATAACTTCCCGAAAACCAAATTTAACTATTTTATAAAAACCTATTATTGTTAAAAATTTCTTTTAAGTTATAATTTATAAAAATATAAATTTTTAAAACATAAAATTTTATCCATCTATTTATTTTAAAATTTAATCAATTCAAATTTTTTAATAAACCATATTCTTTGAAAAATCGATTTAAAACCCCTTTTAAATTCAAAACCGTTATTTTAATTTTAAAAATTTGAATCCGATGATGCAACAACATCAGATGGTCAATCACGGGAATAAGTGTCATATATCAATATGATTATCAACAATCAACATAATATTCATAAACAGATAAATATGTGAGGAATCCAGTTGGATCCCTCCAACCTGTTACCCTGCATCCACAGACGTTAGCACAATACCAATTCCACTTCAAGGTGGAATATCGCGGTATATGGGATTTTATAAATATTCCGCTTAATAACGGCGCAATAGGGTCTCATCCGCTATACGAGGCGGGAAATCAAATCCGATATATACATATGCCAATATATATATATCGCTATATATAGTATATATCCTACTATATCTACTAACACAATCAATCAGCAATCAACAATCAATATTAACTATTCAAAATTTTAAACAAAACCTTTCGATTGAGTGAGGAGTTCTCACCTTGATTTTATTTCCGTTTTCGGCGTTCGCTTCGAATAAAATTAAACGAACGTTTAATTTTACCCGAAATTCAAACGAGCTCCAATCGACTCCAAACTGGTTGCATCGCGAAGTGCTCGATCATACGATTCCAACGCAACTGATTTCGTGCAATTCCGACCTCGCATGAACAAGATATTGCATTTTAAACGTTGTACACGATTTAAATAAATAAATTAACAACTTTTATTTTCAAATTTTCCAGACCTAATCTTGGCCGTGCAAAAATTCAAGCCAACGAATCAAAGCCGCCCCTGCATTTCTTCCTCCACGCGACTCTCTCCCCAGGTATACACGCGCGCACGAGAAACCCAATGCCCCGTTCAACTCCTCCAGGTCGCGACCACCCTGAGTACTTTCCCTTCGATCAAGTGTTGCCGTTTCGAAGCCCCACTCCATCTCGACTTCCGTGCCAAAAGCCATGAGTTCCGGTCGCCCCTAGGCCATGCAATTGGCCTTCGAACGCATGCCCTTTGCCTTGAAATTCACGTCGATCTACGCCACGAAACCCGATCATAGCCGTTCAGATTGAAGATCACACTTAGCTCTACGCTTTTGTGGTTGGAAGTTTTTGAAATTATTGAGTGGATTGGAAGAAAAGAGAGGGAAAACAATGGAGCTTTGCGGCCATTGAACGCATGGAAGTGGCGGCCGGTGAAAACTCTCTAGGGTTTGGCAAAAAAATTGAATATATAATAGGTGAATAACCAATTTTCGTCGGATTTCCGAAAAATATTCACAAGATCTATTCATAGATTCAAAACAACTTCCATTCCAATTGGATTAACTCAATAAATCTTTAAATTAAAGATTTAATTTATAGCTTTCAAAAACCCGTTCCAAAGGTTTATTTATAACTTGGAATACCATTTTCATTTCAAAACTTGAATTCCTTTTAACATACATTGGAAATCCATTTCTTATATGAAAGCTTCTATTATTTGAAAACAACAGTTTTCGTTTCAGAAAAGTCCGATTTATACAAGTTGGAATCTTGGGTTAATTTTAAATTTCAAAACATCACTTTTTAAAAATGGTTTAAAACCCCATATAAACCCATTTATAAGTTGAATACCCTAGTTCCCAAATTATAGAATTAAACTTCAAATATTGAATTCAAATTTAAATCAAATTATTTAAATTTCAAAACTCAATCAAGTTATTCAAATAACTTTTATTTTTGAAATTCATTTTTTTTCAAAAACCTCAATTCTAATTCCAAAACTATTTTGGATTCAAAAATTCAAATTTTTAAAACAATTTCAAAATCTGTGACTTAACCCATTTCCACGTGCAATCCATATTTGTGTGTGTATAAGTGTGGTCCAGGGGTTCAACACAATAGTGCACAACATCATCATCACAGATTCAATCATAAAGATAAGCGGTATAACCCATAGCGCTTATCTATATTCACAGATTCATAGATAAAGTAAATTATCAATCACAAAAATTCACTAATATGATTCGATGTGGGTTTCGGATAACCAACTGGAATCCGACTCCCTGTCGCATCGAAATTCAAATGTCGTTATACGGGTCAAAGGATTTGCATATTCATATAATCATATATATATCATAGATATAACAGCTTAGCATAAAGCATCAAATAGCATCACATCACATATCAAAATATCAATCCATTACACAACATTCAATAACAATCAGCATCTACAATTAAGATGAATAAACTGGATATAGTGTTATACATCAACTTAACACTTTATAAATTTATTCTATAACTTCAATAAATTTAATTTAAAAACATCCATTTATAAAATCCTTTATATAAACCATTAATAATAATAACTTCCCAAAAACCAAATTTAACTATTTTATAAAAACCTATTATTGTTAAAAATTTCTTTTTAAGTTATATTTTATAAAAATATAAATTTTTTTTTACATAAAAACTTATACGTTGATTTATTTTAAAATTTGAATCAATTCAAATTTTTTTTTAAATAAACCATATTCTTTGAGAAATCACTTTTAAACCCCTTTTTAATTCAAAACCGTTATTTTTAATTTTAAAAATTTGAATCCGATGATGCAACGACATCGAATGGTCAATCACGGGAATAAGTGTCATATATCAATATGGTTATCAACGATCAACATAATATTTATAAATAAACAAATATGTGAGGAATCCAGTTGGATCCCTCCAACCTGTTACCCTGCATCCACAGACGTTAGCACAATACCAATTCCACTTCAAGTTATTAACTTATAGAAATGGATTTGGGCATTAAAAAGGGGAATTTTATAGAAATTGTTAATAAATGAAGATTTCATTAGTCGAAATTATTATAAACCATAAAGAAATCTTGTAAGTGATAAGATTTTAAATTGGTGAAGTTCAAAGGAACGATTTGGTAAATAAATAATATTATAAGTATTTAACTTACAATATGGCTTTTGGGTATGAAATTGGGTTATGTAAATTGCATCGGATTAATAAAGGAATTTATAAAATTGGGGTTTATAATAGAAATGGAATTTATAAACTATGTTTATAAATTTGAAATCCATCGAATTTGATAAATTGAAATATGGGAATTTGTTAAGTGGGCTATATTCACTATTTTGAATATTGAATAGATTATTAAATAAAATGGGTCTGTCGATGAGTTATCCTTTTGTTTTTGGAAATATCCGGTCTTCACCACCGGTCTTCAATTGCTATCCATAACGTCGTATCACTATTCGGAATGGGCTATATGACACTAGGTCCTCTCCCGGCTAAACCGAATAATGAGCGCCATATTTTAAAACATATGGATATGTGATTTTAGTTAAGTCACAACTTATAAAATCCAAAACTTTTCTTTCAAATGGTTAAACAAATTACCATTTTAAATCTTTAAACCAAAAGATTTATTTCACAAAGTTTCACCTAGTTTCACAAAGATCTATTCATAGATTCAAAACAACTTCCATTCCAATTGGATTAACTCAATAAATCTTTAAATTAAAGATTTAATTTATAGCTTTCAAAACACGTTCCAAAGATTTATTTATAACTTGGAAAACCATTTTCATTTCAAAACTTGAATTCCTTTTAACATACATTGGAAATCCATTTCTTATATGAAAGCTTCTATTATTTGAAAACAACAGTTTTCGTTTCAGAAAAGTCCGATTTATACAAGTTGAAATCTTGGGTTAATTTTAAATATCAAAACATCACTTTTTAAAAATGGTTTAAAACCCCATATAAACCCATTTATAAGTTGAATACCCTAGTTCCCAAATTATAGAATTAAACTTCAAATATTGAATTCAAATTTAAATCAAATTATTTAAATTTCAAAACTCAATCAAGTTATTCAAATAACTTTTATTTTTGAAATTCATTTTTTTCAAATGCTTAAATTCTAATTCCAAAACTATTTTGGATTCAAAAATTCAAATTTTAAAATAATTTCAAAATCTGTGACTTAACTCATTTCGACGTGCAATCCATATTTGTGTGTGTATAAGTGTGGTCTAGGGGTTCAACACAATAGTGCACAACATCATCATCATAGATTCAATCATAAAGATAAGCGGTATAACCCATAACGCTTATCTATATTCATAGATTCATAGATAAAGTAAATTATCAATCACAAAAATTCACTAATATGATTCGATGTGGGTTTCGGATAACCAACTGGAATCCGACTCCCTGTCGCATCGAAACTCAAATGTCATTTTACGGGTCAAAGGGTTTCCATATTCATACAACAGTATATTCATCACAAATATAGCAGATCAGCACAAAGTATCACATAGCATCACATCACATATCAAATATATCAATCCATCACACAACATTCAATAACAATCAGCATCTACAATTAAGATGAATAAACTGGGTGGTTTTAAATTTATTACCTACATGATTACTTTCATTTATTATTCCCTATTAATTAACTATCCATATTTATTCAATTAATAAATCTTCAATTATTAATTTAAAATCTAATATTATTCAATTAATGATTTCTTAATTACAAATTAATTATTCTAAGAAAAATTAATCTTAAACTTAAATTAATCAAATTAAAACCCTTAATTACTTTAACTAATTTTCCATTTCTTAATTAATTAATTATATTAATTATCCATTTGTACTTCCTTAATAATTAAATGAATTACAAATCATTATACTTTTCTTTATCTTTAGATAAACATTCCTTATTTAAATTATGCATTTAAAAACAAAATGTTTTTAAATTTACATTAAATTCCATTTAACATTCTCTTTTTAAACTTAAGATCCAAATTTATTTAAAATAAGATTTTAAACAATACAACTTAATCTTATATGTTTACAAGAAACATATACTTAATTAATAAGTTGAAAAGGATTTAAATTTCAATTCAAATCAAATTCAAATCAAATTCAAATCAATTTTAAAAATTACTTTAAAACTTCAAAATTTAAATACAACTTTCATTCTCATTTTAGTTTTAAATTCTTTAAAACTCTTTCTATAATTTACACCTTTAATTCAAATGAAAATCATTTGAAAGCAATTTAAATTTAAATCTTATTTAAAAACTGAAGTTTAAATTTAAAATCCAGATTTTAAAACTTCAGATTTGAATTCATTTGAATTCCTAAATTAAATACTTAACCTTTTACTTCAAATGCAAAACAACAATGCATTTTATACTTGAGAGTTAAAAATCAAATTTAAATTTAAAAACATAATTGATTTCAAATTTCAGACAGTCAAAATTTGAATTCATATTCAAATTTCAGATAAAACTCAGTTTTAAATCTCTCCTGCAAATTTAAATTTACCTTTACATATAAAAACAGAAACAGTTTTCTGTTTTTAAAAATAAATCAAACTTTGAGATTTTCTGAATTTAAACTATTTCAAAAGACCAAAATTTAAACTTATTTGAATTCATTATTAAATTCAGTTTTTAAAATCCAAAGTCTCAATATAGTTTGCATTTTGATTCAAACTTTTAAAAATCTGGAAACAGGTTCTTGTTCCTTCTTTTTTTTTTCTTTTTTTTTTAAACCAATTTAAAATTTCTGCATTTAAATTAATATAAAATAATAATTCAAACAATTTGAATTCATCCCTAGGTTCAAGTTTAAATCCTAAGTTCAAATTTCCATTTTAATTTAAACTTGATTCTTAAAATTATAAAAAAAAGAACAGAACAGGTCTGTTAAATAAAACCTGAAGCAAAATCACACCAACCCCATTTGACTTCGAGTCAGAAGCTTAGTTGCTTCGAGTATTTTTCCAATTTACCCGAGATCTACCCGAGTGAAAATTCTGCAATCCCAATACCCCTGAACCTGAAACAGCCTTTACCCAAAATCACCTAAAACCTGTCAACACCCAATTCCTCCACTCCTCGACCACCATCAACATCCATACTCCGGCGACAACTCCAACATTAAACCATCTACCATCACTCACAACAGCTTTGAACTCGATGCACTTAGGTGCTCAAAATCGACCCAAACTGTAACCCAATAGCAACTAGGGTTCATTACAGTAATGTCGCATTTCAACCTCATATTTGAATTGTAAATCAATTCAATAAATTTCCTAGTGATCTATGATATATCTACTACTATCAGAAAACAATTTCAATCCAAGTTAAAACCATGTATCAACAGTTCTAAGCAAAACGGGAGAGAAGGTGGATGGGGCCCGCACGCGTGAAGATGGGTGAGGTGTTTTCTTTTAATTTTTAGTTTAAATTCAAAATTCAAATTCGTTCAATCTTTAAAACGTGATAACTTTTTGCTGCGAGGTCGGATTTGAACGAGATTTTTTGCGTTGGCTTCGTATCGTCGTGCTCTTCGCAATGCAACTGGTTTGGAGTCGATTGGAGCTCGTTTGAATTTCGGGTAAAATTAAACGTTCGTTTAATTTTATTCGAAAACGAACGCGAAAACGGAAATAAAATCAAGGTGAGAACTCCTCACTCAATCGAAAGGTTTTGTTTAAAATTTTAAGTAGTTAATGTTGATTGATGATTGCTGTTTGATTGTGCTAGTAGATATAGTAGGATATATACTATATATAGCGATATATATATATTGGTATATGTATATATCGGATTTGATTTCCCGCCTCGTATAGCGGATGAGACCCTATTGCGCCGTTATTAAGCGGATATTTTATAAAATCCCATATACCGCGATATTCCACCTCGAAGTGGAATTGGTATTGTGCTAACGTCTGTGGTTGCAGGGAAACAGGTTGGAGGGATCCAACTGGATTCCTCACATATTTATTTGATTATTGATATTGTGTTATTGTTGATGTTCATATCGACATATGTTGTTAGTTCCCGTAATTGACCATATGATGCTGTTGCATTATCGGATTCAAAAATTTTAAGTTAAAAATAATGATTTGAATTTAAAAAGGGATTTTAAAGAAAATTTTCAAGTATATGTTTTTAGTAAAATTTTGAACTTGATGCAATTTAAAATAAATTAAGATTTGAAATTTTAAAATTATTATAGTGATACCGAATGGTGAAATTCCAAAATATTTCTATAACTTTAATATGATAAAATAAAATTTTCCAAATCATTTTCAATCATATTTAACCCAATATCTAACTATTTGTGGAATTTCACTATTAAATAAATCGACTTAATTATCCCATTAAATCCAATATTCGAAAAATAAATTATTCGACTTAAAAATTCCACTTATTAATATTAAAAATAAATTAAATATTCAAATTCAAGTTATCAAAAATTCTGGGTCGTTACAATCTTCCCCCCTTAAAAGAATTTCGTCCTCGAAATTGCAAGTTAAGGAGAATAATTCATAATCCGTTTATTATTTTTCCAAAACTAATAGTTTTATCAACTTTTCAAACAAATCTTTTTATTAAAGATCTACTATCATTTCAATTAGCTTTCCAAACTCAATTTTAGGTTTCAAACAACTTTGTTTGCTTAACAAATTCAAATTTAAATTTAAATTCAAATTTCAAACTTTCAAAATTTCTCAAAATTTCTCTAACTCCCTAAATTTTTGAAAAATTTCGCCAGAGTCTCCTTTGCGCGGCTAGATCGGTACGACTACAAAATGGCACTACGGCCCCTCAGAATCAAAAAGAAAAGAGAAAGCCAAGTGGCTGGAGAAGGAAATCATCAATTCTCATACTAAAAGTGAAATACGTACCTTTTTGTCGAGCGTTACAAATTTTTTTTTTTTTTAACTTTGAAATCAAAATCCCAATTCCTTTATAACCTGTATATCCTGCTAGCATAATATCCAATTATAATATTCAAACCAATTTGCCAATTCAATTATAAAATTTCCAATACATGCTTCTTATACCACTTTTAGTTTACTATTAAAGTTGCATATTCATTTTCATTCAACTTTGCATTTCAATTTTCATTTGAATTCAATTACATAGCTTTCAATTTAGCAGATTCAATTTCGTTAACACTTAAGGAATTTTCATACAATCAAACAACAAGCAAATAACAACCAATGCACATCCAATACAACCAAATTTTATCCATTTTACTTACATTCAATTTGGTTCAACTGTTTTAATTTCAATTGGTTTAACATTCAATTGATTTTCATTCTATTATTAAACTATTTTCAAATGAATTTACACTTGCATGCATCATTTCATATCAACTTATTCATATTCTATTGATTAACATTCAATTCATGCTTTAACTCAATTGCTAGTTCTTTTTTACAAATAAAATTGAATTTCATTTATATAACTTAAGTTCACCTTTTTAACAATTTCATTTACTCACTTTATTCATTTATTTTGATATTAACATCAATTCTTTCAATATTCCTTAAGTTATATTCCATTTCAACTTTATTTACATCATTTAATTCACTTGATTATTTAACTTTGATGCAAAGATCGATTTTTTATTCAACTTCACTTAAGTTATTCCATTTAAACATCATTTGTTAATTAAACTTAAGTTTTACTTATCAATTCAATTCGGATTTTAAATTCCAAAGTAAATCCTATTTAACTTTTACTTAAGTCAAATTCATATCAATATTCAAATTCATATTCCATTTTACTTAACTTAATTGTTTAACCACTTCAATAACTGGTTTCACTTACATCTTCCATACTATAAGTTATACAATTTATTATTCAACTTCCAACATTTATTATAAGTCCAAAACCTTTTTCACGTATATTTAACAATTTCAAATTGGTTTATTACAACAAAACTTCAATTTTTAATTCATTTTTGTAGCAAATCCATCACATAGAAACTCGAAAATGATACTGATGATGCTGCAGTCATCACCCTTATTATTTCCCAGTGACAATAGTGAAATCAATGCTAATTATTCTTTCAAAAATTTCCTTTCTATTCATAAATCACTTTTATAAACCTTTTACTTATATAATTTTACTTCTTATATACATACATGATTATCTTACAATTGTAACTCATTATTAATTATAATTCCATCTTATGATTCATTGGTTTATACCATTATTCTTTTACAATAGTTGCTTTTATTAGCTTATTCAAACAACTTTTAATTATTTTATATATATATATATCATTTACAACAACCAAGCAATCAATTATATACACACTTCAATAATTCTTGAAAAATTATTTTCTTTTTATATATAAAATATAATCGAGGCAAAATTATTTCATTTACCCAATTTAAAACAATATTGTGTCGAATTGTTCTATTCAAGTGTTTAGGAACCCCTTCGATTCAGTTTTCGAGGCTGCGCCGACGAAGGTTCATATACCACTCAACAAACCAATCATCACAATATAAAACAATTTTATATTCATAAATCACAATATTATTGTTAAAAATTGTAAGATAATCATGTATGTATATAAGAAGTAAAATTATATAAGTAAAAGGTTTATAAAAGTGATTTATGAATAGAAAGGAAATTTTTGAAAGAATATTTAGCATTGATTTCACTATTGTCACTGGGAAATAATAAGGGTGATGACTGCAGCATCATCAGTATCATTTTCGAGTTTCTATGTGATGGATTTGCTACAATAATGAATTTAAAATTGAAGTTTTGTTGTAATAAACCAATTTGAAATTAAAATTCAATTTGAAATTGATAAATATAAGTGAAAAAAAGGTTTTGAACTTATAATATAAGTTAGAAGTTGAATAATAAGTTTTATAACTTATTAAATGGAAAATGTAAGTAAAACCGATTATTGAAATGGTTAAACAATAAAGTTAAGTAAAATGGAATATGGATTTAAATGTTGATATGAAGTTGTCTTAAGTAAGTGTTAAATGGAATTAACTTTAGAATTGAAATTCGAACTTGACTGATAAGTGTAAAGCTTAAGTTTATTTGAACAAATGATGTTAAATGGAGTATAACTTAAGTGAAGTTGAATAAAAAAAATTGACCTTTGTATCAAAGTTAAATAATCAAGTGAATTAAATGAGGTAAATAAAGTTGAAATGGAATTGGTATCGCCGAGTTATCCTTTCGTTTTCGGACAACTTATATGGTTAAATTTGGCTGGAATGGGTTATATGACACAAGGTCTATTCAATGGTATTCAAACAACTTTTATTCCATTCCTTTCCCAAGATATTTTTAAATCCAATCCTATTATAAAGGAATTGGGATTTTGATTTCAAAGTTAAAAAAATTTGTAACGCTCGACAAAAAGGTACGTATTTCAGTTTTTATATGAGATTTGGTGATTTCCTTCTCCAGCCACTTGGCTTTCTCTTTTCTTTTTGATTCTGAGGGGCCGTAGAGCCGTTTTGTAGTCGTACCGATCTAGCCGCGCAAAGGAGACTCTGGCGAAATTTTTCGAAAATTTAGGGAGTTAGAAAAATTTTGAGAAATTTTGAAAGTTTGAAATTTGAATTTAAATTTAAATTTAAATTGTTAAGTAAACAATGTTGTTTGAAACCTATAATTGAAGTTGGAAAGCTAATTGAAATAATAGTGAATCTTTAATAAAAATATTTAGGTTAGAAAGTTAATAAAACTGATTAGCTTTGGAAAAATAATAAACGGTTTAGGATCATTCTCCTTAACTTGTAATTTCGAGGACGAAATTCTTTTAAGGGGGGAAGATTGTAACGACCCAGAATTTTTGATAACTTAAATTTGAATATTTAATTAATTTTAAATATTAATAAGTGAATTTTTGGAGTCGAATAAATTTTATTTTGAATTTTGGATTTAATTTTGCAATTAAATCGATTTATTTAATAGTGAAATTCCACAAATAGTTAGATATTGGGTTAAATATGATTGAAAATGATTTGGAAAATTTTATTTTATCATATTAAAGTTATAGAAATATTTTAGAACTTGTAAAACTGAATTTGGAGTTAATTTGTAAAAATTGAATATTTTAATATTTAATTATCGACTGAAAAATAGCCAATTTTTGAACAGTCTCAGAATTTAACGAAACGAGTTCCATTGGATCCGTAATAGTTAGTTATTATCGGATTTCAATTTTCGTAGCAATCGGAGTTGTCGTTTGACCGTGGCAGCTCGAAACGCATCGATATCGTTTTAATATTAATTTAGCGAGTTAAAATAGCCATTTTTCAAACGGTCTCGGATTTCGACGAAACCAGTTTCATCGGATCCGTAATGTGATATTATTGTAAGATTCAAATCGTGTAACTTTAAAACGTGATATCTTTTTGCTGCGAGGTCCAAATTGAACGAGATTTTTTGCGTTGGCTTCGTATCGCCGAGCTCTTCGCAATGCAGCTGGTTTGGAGTCGATTGGAGCTCGTTTGAATTTCGGGTAAAATTAAACGTTCGTTTAATTTTATTCGAAACGAACGCCGAAACCGGAAATAAAATCAAGGTGAGAACTCCTCACTCAATCGAAAGGTTTTGTTTAAAATTTTGAATAGTTAATATTGATTGTTGATGGTTGATTGATTGTGCTAGTAGATATAGTAGGATATATACTATATTTAGCGATATATATATATTGGCATATGTATATATCGGATTTGATTTCCCGCCTCGTATAGCGGATGAGACCCTATTGCGCCGTTATTAAGCGGATATTTTATAAAATCCCATATACCGCGATATTCCACCTTGAAGTGGAATTGGTATTGTGCTAACGTCTGTGGATGCAGGGTAACAGGTTGGAGGGATCCAACTGGATTCCTCACATATTTATTTGTTTATAAATATTATGTTGATTGTTGATAATCATATTGGTATATGACACTTATTCCCGTGATTGACCATCTAATGCTGTTGCATCATCGGATTCAAATTTTTAAAAATTAAAATAACGGTTTTGAATTTAAAAGGGGTTTTAAATCGATTTTTCAAAGAATATGGTTTATTAAAAATTTTGAATTGATTAAATTTTAAAATAAATAGATGGATAAATTTTTATGTTTTAAAAATTTATATTTTTATAAAATATAACTTAAAAGAAATTTTTAACAATAATAGGTTTTTATAAAATAGTTAAATTTGGTTTTTGGGGAGTTATTATTATTAATGGTTTATATAAAGGATTTTATAAATGGATGTTTTTAAATTAAATTTATTGAAGTTATAGAATAAATTTAGAAAGTGTTAAGTTGATGTATAACATGAATTTCACTAGGATTTATAGATTAATAAATGTGAAATTTATAAAACGAACGGTTATTGGAAAATTTTAAGTTTATAAGTTATTAACTTATAGAAATGGATTTGGGCATTAAAAAGGGGAATTTTATAGAAATTGTTAATAAATGAAGATTTCATTAGTTGAAATTATTTTAAGCCATAAAGAAATCTTGTAAGTGATAAGATTTTAAATTGGTGAAGTTCAAAAGAACGATTTGGGTAAATAGATAATATTATAAGTATTTAACTTATAATATTGATTTTAGTATATAATCGAGTTATGTAAATCGAATTGGACTAATAAAAGGAGATTTCTAAAACGAAGTTTCATAAATAGAAATGGGATGTATGGACATTGTTATAAATCCGGAAAATCAATTTAATTTGATAAATTGAATATGGAATTTGTTAAAGGGGTTGTATTCACTATTTTTGAACGGTGAATGTATTATTTTATTAAATGAACGTGTTTTTGGAAAAGAACGTTTTAAATGGAATTTAAAACTAATTAAAGACGTTTTAAGATATATTAAGTATCGAAATCATAGATTTCAACATTGATTGTTGAAATAGACGATTTCGAGAAATAGAAGGGAATATTTTGAATAGTAGTGGATTTATGTATCCATTTTTATTTCAAATCCATATACTAGTGTTTTTGGGTTGTCGTAACGATGTTTTACGCAACATTTGTTTTTAACCCAAATAAATGTGAATAAAAGAATATTTTTTTAAAGGAATGAAATTAATACTTAACTATGGTTTAAGCATATGGAATATTTTCGAATTGTTGAAAATAAATTGAATTGTGAATTACTTATTTTTAAATAAGTTTAGAAATGATTTTCCAATATGGAATGGAACATTTTTGTGAATTCACCTTTTAAAGGTAAATTGTAAGCGAATATTTTGAAATCGAATATGAATGGGTATTTGGAATTTAATTCACGTTGGAATTTATAATAGGAAGGGAAATTGGTTTAAAAATAAATGTTGATTTATTTTTAAAGATGGAAATAAAATTCACGAATTTGGAGCGTAAAATTTAAAAATAAATCGGTAAGGATTTATATGTTGTTTTGAAATTTGTTTTCAAAAGGGATAAAGGATGAATGGTGGTTTGAAATTTGTTTTCAAATGGTTGAGTTGTGTAATTTGAAATTTGTTTTCAAATGGTTAAGGTGTTTAATTTGAAATGGGTTTTCAAATGGGTAAAGTGTGGAAAATTTTATTGTGAAGGTGTTTTGGTAAAGCAAATAAATTGGGAAATTATTTGGAAATTGTGTATATATATCTTGTAAAGATATTTTGGGATTTAATAATTTTGGAAAAAATTATTTGGAATCTGATGATGTGGCGCATCTTTATTGATAGTTAAATAACCGACTATCAGTATTTACCCTTGGATGGTAATTGTTGTGATTGTTTGAAATTGAATGCTACACTTATTTTTAAAATAAGCGCTCGCTATTCGGTTTAGCCGGGAGAGGACCTTTGTGTCGTATATCCCATTCCGAATATGTGATACGTCGTTATGGATAGCATTTGAAGACCGGTGTGAAGACCGGGTATTTGTGAAAACGATAGGATGACCTATCGATTGTCTCCGCATCGTTAGCTACGATATGGAGATTTCCTTTGTGATGGGAAATTTTATCGGGATTGTGAATACCCGGATTGCAAGGGCTTCTTTGGAAGTGCCTTCGGTTCTGTTCGAACCCGGAACAGACTTGTATGGTTACGTGTCTGACATTACATTTTGAGAGATAGAGCAGATTTCTTTCAAATACATTTCTATTGGTGGCGGAGAATTTATTCTCTTAGCTTAACACCCTTCTCTGAGACGTACGAGCTCAGAGGTTATGTAGTTGAAGGTTATCAGCGATATTTCCCAATCTGGTAATGTGGCATGCTGAGTGCTGCTGTGTGATGATCATTGGTTGGTCATTTGTGATATGATCATTTGTTTGATCATTTATCTTTGTGATTATTGCTTTGGTCATCTGTGGACCCGAAGCATGGCTTTGTTACACAAAGCGTAGCTTTGTGGACGAGACTTCGTCAGGACCTCACTCCCCGGAAATGGTCGAAACAGGAATATGCGGCAAGGTTATGAGGGTCGCGCCCTTTAGGGTATGTCATTCCCTTCTGGAAAAGGGTGGTATCATGGTATGGAGCCCAGATATTTACTCATGTGGAAACACTATATCTATTTCTGTGTGGTGTTGTTGGTATCGAGCGCTCGGATAAAGGTCCCAAAGGACCGGGGGATGACATATTCGTGTAGTAGTTACCTAGTTACAGAGGTAACCCGGCCTTGTGTTGGCAGAGATCTAACCGTAACGTTAGTTCTCGGGACGTCCCGCCAGAGGCGATCCCATGTGGCAGTAGGAAGTTCCTTAGCCTGACCATTTGTTGGAAATCCATTCATCCAATACGTGCCTTGTACGGTTTTAGTTGTAGAACCTGCCATTTAACATGGCAGCTATAGTAGGCATAGTATCATGGTACCTATGCTGGCTAGGATTTATATTATACTTTCGGAAGATTTTTCCACTATGCACTAGTAATAATATCAAAGAAAATTTTCTCGTATCAAGCATATTTGACTATCATAAGGAGAAATCTCCCCCATGTGTGCGTTTGCATTGTGTGTGTGCCGGGAGGCCTTATGGTAGTTTCATTTTCCAAAAAGCATTGCGGATTTCAAAATTTAAACTTTCTTGTTGCGTGTTTAAAGATAAACTGTTTTGAGTTCTCACACCAGTCCCATGACTGACCTGGAGTTTATTGTTCCTTTCCTAAACTCTGGGTGCCCACTATTTTCCACACGGGCAGTCTAGAGTTAGGTTATCAGGTTATTCTGGATTCGGGAGTTGCTGTGCAGATCTGGAGGCGAGCCAGATAGCGTAGTCTATTATCTATTGTATATAGTACTTCTTTCCGCTGTTGTTGTCGTACACTCTGATTGATGTAATGTAATGTGATGTAATGTATAAAATGTATAGTTCTTTGTTTTAAATGAATATTCATTTATCTATTATATGTTGTTCCGCTGCGACTGTGAGATTCTGTTATTGTTTCTCGTTCTGTTACTTGTTTTTCTGTTTTCTCTTCTCTTTCTTTTCTTTCTTCTCCTACCTCTTTCTTCTTCTAAAACCCTAACGGTTCGATTTTTAACATGAGTAAATATCCCAAGTGTAAAATTTTGAAATCCGCAATGCTTTTGGAAAATGAAACTACCATAAGGCCTCCCGGCACACACACAATGCAAACGCACACATGGGGGAGATTTCTCCTTATGATAGTCAAACATGCTTACTACGAGAAAAATTCTTTGATATTATTACTAGTGCATAGTGGAAAATATTTCGAAAGTATAATATAAATCCTAGCCAGCATAGGTACCATGATACTATGCCTACTATAGCTGCCATGTTAAATGGCAGGTTCTACAACTAAAACCGTACAAGGCACGTATTGGATGAATGGATTTCCAACAAATGGTCAGGCTAAGGAACTTCCTACTGCCACATGGGATCGCCTCTGGCGGGACGTCCCGAGAAACTAACGTTACGGTTAGATCTCTGCCAACACAAGGCCGGGTTACCTCTGTAACTAGGTAACTACTACACGAATATGTCATCCCCCGGTCCTTTGGGACCTTTATCCGAGCGCTCGATACCAACAACACCACACAGAAATAGATATAGTGTTTCCACATGAGTAAATATCTGGGCTCCATACCATGATACCACCCTTTTCCAGAAGGAAATGACATACCCTAAAGGGCGCGACCCTCATAACCTTGCCGCATATTCCTGTTTCGACCATTTCCGGGGAGTGAGGTCCTGACAAAGTCTCGTCCACAAAGCTACGCTTTGTGCAACAAAGCCATGCTTTGGGTCCACAGATGACCAAAGCAAGATCACACAGATAAATGATCAACAAATGATCCAATCCAACGATCAACCAATGATCATCACACAGCAGCACTCAGCATGCCACATTACCAGATTGGGAAATATCGCTGATAACCTTCAACTACATAACCTCTGAGCTCGTACGTCTCAGAGAAGGGTGTTAAGCTAAGAGAATAAATTCTCCGCCACCAACAGAAATGTATTTGAAAGAAATCTGCTATATCTCTCAAAATGTAATGTCAGACACGTAACCATACAAGTCTGTTCCGGGTTCGAACAGAACCGAAGGCACTTCCAAAGAAGCCCTTGCAATCCGGGTATTCATAATCCCGATAAAATTTCCCATCACAAAGGAAATCTCCATATCGTAGCTAACGATGCGGAGACAATCGATAGGTCATCCTATCGTTTTCACAAATACCCGGTCTTCAACACCGGTCTTCAAATGCAATCCAAACGACGTATCGCATATTCGGAATGGGATATATGACACAAAGGTCCTCTCCCGGCTAAACCGAATAGCGAGCGCTTATTTTAAAAATAAGTGTGGCAATTCAATCACAACAATCACAACAAATACCATCCAAGGGTAAATACTGATAGTCGGTTATTTAACTATCAATAAAGATGCGTCACATCATCAGATTCCATATAATTTTCCAAAATTATTTAATTCCCCAAAATATCTTTACAAGATATATATACACAATTTCCAAATAATTTCCCAAAGTTATTTGGTTTACCAAAACACCTTTACACGATAAAATTTCCACACTTAACCATTTGAAAACCCATTTCAAATTACACAACTCAACCATTTGAAAACAAATTTCAAATCACACACCTTAACCATTTGAAAACAAATTTCAAATCACATATAAATCCTTACCGATTTATTTTTAAATTTTACGCTCCAAATTTGTGAATTATATTTCCATCTTTAAAAATAAATCAACATTTATTTTTAAACCAATTTCCCTTCCTATTATAAATTCCAACGTGAATTAAATTCCATATACCCATTCATATTCGATTTCAAAATATTCGCTTACAATTTACCTTTAAAAGGTGAATTCACAAAAACGTTCCATTCCATATTGAAAAATCATTTCTAAACTTATTTAAAAATAAGTAATTCACAATTCAATTTGTTTTCAACAATTTTGAAAATATTCAACATACTTAAGTTACCGTTAAGTATTTTATTCCATTCTCTTTAAGAAAACATTCTTTTATTCACATTTATTTGGGTTAAAAACGAATGTTGCGTAAAACATCGTTACGACAACCCAAAAACACTAGTATATGGATTTGAAATTAAAAATAGATATATAAATCCAATACTATACAAATTATCCCCTTCTGTTTCTCGAAAACGTCTATTTCAACAATCAATGTTGAAATCTATGTTTCCAATACTCAATACATTTTAAAACACCTTTAATTCGTTTTAAATTCCATTTAAAACATTCCTTTCCCAAAAACAAACCCATTTTATTTAATAATCTATTCAATATTCAAAATAGTGAATATAGCACACTTAACAAATTCCCATATTTCATTTATCAAATTTGATGGATTTCAAATTTATAAACATAGTTTATAAATTCCATTTCTATTATAAACCCCAATTTTATAAATCCCTTTATTAATCCGATGCAATTTACATAACCCAATTTCATACCCAAAAGCCATATTGTAAGTTAAATACTTATAATATTATTTATTTACCAAATCGTTCCTTTGAACTTCACCAATTTAAAATCTTATCACTTACAAGATTTCTTTATGGTTTATAATAATTTCAACTAATGAAATCTTCATTTATTAACAATTTCTATAAAATTCCCCTTTTTAATGCCCAAATCCATTTTTATAAGTTAATAACTTATAAGCTTAAAATTTTCCAATAACCATTCGTTTTATAAATTTCACATTTATTAATCTATAAATCCTAGTGAAATTCATGTTATACATCAACTTAACACTTTATAAATTTATTCTATAACTTCAATAATTTTTATTTAAAAACATCCATTTATAAAATCCTTTATATCAACCATTAATAATAATAACTTCCCAAAAACCAAATTTAACTATTTTATAAAAACCTATTATTGTTAAAAATTTCTTTTAAGTTATATTTCATAAAAATATAAATTTTTAAAACATAAAATTTTATCCATCTATTTATTTTAAAAATTTAATCAATTCAAAATTTTTAATAAACCATATTCTTTGAAAAATCGATTTAAAACCCCTTTTAAATTCAAAACTGTTATTTTAATTTTTAAAAATTTGAATCCGATGATGCAACAGCATCAGATGGTCAATCACGGGAATAAGTGTCATATATCAATATGATTATCAACAATCAACATAATATTTATAAACAAATAAATATGTGAGGAATCCAGTTGGATCCCTCCAACCTGTTACCCTGCATCCACAGACGTTAGCACAATACCAATTCCACTTCAAGGTGGAATATCGTGGTATATGGGATTTTATAAATATCCGCTTAATAGGCGGCGCAATAGGGTCTCATCCGCTATACGAGGCGGGGAATCAAATCCGATATATACATATGCCAATATATATATATCGCTATATATATAGTATATATCCTACTATATCTACTAGCACAATCAATCAACCATCAACAATCAATATTAACTATTCAAAATTTTAAACAAAACCTTTCGATTGAGTGAGGAGTTCTCACCTTGATTTTGTTTCCGTTTTCGCGTTCGTTTCGAATAAAATTAAACGAACGTTTAATTTTACCCAAAATTCAAACGAGCTCCAATCGACTCCAAACCAGCTGCATTGCGAAGAGCACGACGATACGAAGCCAACGCAAAAAATCTCGTCCGAATCTGACATCATATGACAAAGATATCGCATTTTAAACGTTGTACAATCGTTAATATAGTAAATTATTTACAAATCTCTATTACAAACCCTTCCCCAGATCACAGCCGCACATCAAGCTTCCCCCCTTCCTTCTTGCGCACGGCTATAACCATCTCCAGGAACAAAACGCACGTATAGAACCCATAGAAGCTCCAACTAGGGTTTGAATCTTCGACCACCACGAGCCACTTGAAGGCGATCAGGAAGTGCCACTTCGGGGCCCACGACAAGGGCTACACTCGGCCCAAACATGGCCAAGCTCGGCCATCACAATCTCACGTAGTTCGAGGCCGACCTCATGCCCTTTGCAGCCCCTTTCCCGTTGATCCACTTCGTTTTAAACGATCTCGACCGTTGAGATTGCAGTACTCATTATCCCCTTCGATTTTGTAGTTGACGACTTCGTCTAATTTTGCGTGGATTGGGAGATTTTGAGGGAGGAAGGAGGAGTATTTTCGGCCATTAAAGATTAGGGCCGGCTAGAGCAAAAGAGGAAGAAGGGTTTTGGTGAAAATTTGCATTTATAACCACATACAATTATTTTTTTAATAATAAAATCCCCAAATTGACACTTATGCAAACGAACTCCAATTTTGACGTTCCGACAGGCGATTCTAAAGTTTTTCCGCGTTCCGGACGCAATGGAACAGGTTTCGTAAGCTAATTCCATCATATGTGTGAGATACAGCAATAAACGCTCAATTTAAATTTAAACCGATTTAAACGATTTCTAGGCGTTTTGGCTTGTACTGGACAAACGATAAATCCGATCGACTTGAAATTTGAAATCTTGCAATAATATCACATTACGGATCCGATGAAACTGGTTTCGTCGAAATCCGAGACCGTTTGAAAAATGGCTATTTTAACTCGCCGAATTAAAATTAAAACGATATCGATGCCTTTCGAGCTGCCACGGTCAAACGACAACTCCGATTGCTACGAAAATTGAAATCCGATAATAATTAACTATTACAGATCCAATGGAACTTGTTTCGTTCAATTCCGAGACTGTTCAAAAATTGGCTATTTTTCAGTCGATAATTAAATATTAAAATATTCAATTTTTACAAATTAACTCCAAATTCAATTTTACAAGTTCTAAAACATTTCTATAACTTCAATATGATAAAACAAAATTTTCCAAATCATTTTCAATCATATTTAACCCAATATCAAATTATTTGTGGAATTTCACTATTAAATAAATCGATTTAATTGTCCAATTAAATCCAAATATTCAATAAATAAATTATTCGACTTAAAATTTTTACTTATAAATATTTAAAATTAATTAAATACTCAAATTTAAATTACTAAAAATTCTGGGTCGTTACAATCTTCCCCCCTTAAAAGAATTTCGTCCTCGAAATTACAAGTTAAGGAGAATGATCCTAAACCGTTTATTATTTTTCCAAAGCTAATCAGTTTTATTAACTTTCTAACCTAAATATTTTTATTAAAGATTCACTATTATTTCAATTAGCTTTCCAACTCCAATTATAAGTTTCAAACAACATTGTTTATTTGACAATTCAAATTTAAATTTAAATTCAAATTCCCAAACTTTCAAAATTTTCTCAAAAATCTTCTAACTCCCTAAATTTTCGAAAAATTTCGCCAGAGTCTCCTTTGCGCGGCTAGATCGGTGCGACTACAAAACGGCTCTACGGCCCCTCAGAGTCAAAAAGAAAAGAGAAAGCCAAGTGGCTGGAGAAGGAAATCGTCAAATCTCATATAAAAACTAAAATACGTACCTTTTTGTCGAGCCATTCAATTTTTTTAACTTCAAAATCAAAATTCCAATTCCTTTATAACCTGTATATCCTGCTAGCATAATTTCCAATTATAATATTCAAACCAATTTGCCAATTCAATTATAAAATTCCCAATACATGCTTCTTATACCACTTTTAGTTTACTATTGAAGTTGCATATTCATTTTCATTCAACTTTGCATTTCAATTTTCATTTGAATTCAATTACATAGCTTTCAAATTTTACTAATTCAATTTCATTAACACTTAATGAATTTACATACAACCAACCAACAAGCAATAACGACCAATGTACATCCAATACAACCAAATTTATTTATTTTACTTACATTCAATTTGGTTCAACTGTTTTAATTCCAATTGGTTTAACATTCAATTGATTTTCATTCTATTATTAAACTATTTTCAAATGAATTTACACTTGCATGCATCATTTCATATCAACTTATTCATATTCTATTGATTAACATTCAATTCATACTTTAACTCAATTGCTAGTTCTTTTTACAAATAAAATTGAATTTCATTTATATAACTTAAGTTCACATCTTTAACAATTTCATTTACTCACTTTATTCATTTATTTTGATATTAACATCAATTCTTTCAATATTCCTTAAGTTATATTCCATTTCAACTTTATTTACATCATTTAATTCACTTGATTATTTAACTTTGATACAAAGATCAATTTTTTATTCAACTTCACTTAAGTTATTCCATTTAAACATCATTTGTTAATTAAACTTAAGTTTTACTTATCAATTCAATTCGGATTTTAAATTCCAAAGTAAATCCTATTTAACTTTTACTTAAGTCAAATTCATATCAATATTCAAATTCATATTTCATTTTACTTAACTTAATTGTTTAACCACTTCAACAACTGGTTTCACTTACATTTTCCCATTTAATAAGTTATAAAACTTATTATTCAACTTCTAACTTATATTATAAGTTCAAAACCTTTTTCACTTATATTTATCAATTTCAAATTGAATTTTAATTTCAAATTGGTTTATTACAACAAAACTTCAATTTTTAATTCATTTTTGTAGCAAATCCATCACATAGAAACTCGAAAATGATACTGATGATGCTGCAGTCATCACCCTTATTATTTCCCAGTGACAATAGTGAAATCAATGCTAATTATTCTTTCAAAAAGTTTTCTTTCTATTCATAAATCACTTTTATAACCCTTTTACTTATATAATTTTTACTTCTTATATACATACATGATTATCTTACAATTGTAAATCATTATTAATTATAATTTCATCTTATGATTCATTGGTTTATACCATTATTCTTTTTACAATAGTTGCTTTTATTAGCTCATTCAAACAACTTTTAATTATTTTATATATATATCATTTACAACAACCAAGCAATCAATTATATACACACTTCAATAATTCTTGAAAAATTTTCTTTTTATATATAAAATATAATCGAGGTAAAATTATTTCATTTACCCAATTTAAAACAATATTGTGTCGAATTGTTCTATTCAAGTGTTTAGGAACCCCTTCGATTCAGTTTTCGAGGCTGCGCCGACGAAGGTTCATATACCACTCAACAAACCAATCATCACAATATAAAACAATTTTATATTCACTAACAAATACGCACTCATATCTATTATTACACTCACACTCATTCTAGAGTACTGCTGACTCTATCTCTAATGAGTAACACCCAACAGAGCAGGTTGTCGCTTAACCATAAGCTCTGATACCAAATGTAACGATCGCGATTTTTCGTTGCCGAAAAATCGAACCGTTAGGGTTTTAGAAGAAGAAAGAGGTAGAAGAAGAAAGAAAAGAAAGAGAAGAGAAAACAGAAAAACAAGTAACAGAACGAGAAACAATAACAGAATCTCACAGTCGCAGCGGAACAACATATAATAGATAAATGAATATTCATTAAAACAAAAGAACTATACATTTTATACATTACATCACATTACATTACATCAATCAGAGTGTACGACAACAACAGCGGAAAGAAATACTATATACAATAGATAATAGACTACGCTATCTGGCTCGCCTCCAGATCTGCACAGCAACTCCCGAATCCAGAATAACCTGATAACCTAACTCTAGACTGCCCGTGTGGAAAATAGTGGGCACCCAGAGTTTAGGAAAGGAACAATAAACTCCAGGTCAGTCATGGGACTGGTGTGAGAACTCAAAACAGTTTATCTTTAAACAAGCAACAAGAAAATTTAAATTTTGAAATCCGCAATGCTTTTGGAAAATGAAACTACCATAAGGCCTCCCGGCACACACACAATGCAAACGCACACATGGGGGAGATTTCTCCTTATGATAGTCAAACATGCTTACTACGAGAAAAATTCTTTGATATTATTACTAGTGCATAGTGGAAAATATTTCGAAAGTATAATATAAATCCTAGCCAGCATAGGTACCATGATACTATGCCTACTATAGCTGCCATGTTAAATGGCAGGTTCTACAACTAAAACCGTACAAGGCACGTATTGGATGAATGGATTTCCAACAAATGGTCAGGCTAAGGAACTTCCTACTGCCACATGGGATCGCCTCTGGCGGGACGTCCCGAGAAACTAACGTTACGGTTAGATCTCTTTTTGGAAACCAGGGAAACCTGTTCTATCACCGCCAACATTGCGACTCCTGAACAGTAAACCTGGGGGAAACACAACTGGCCCGCCACAACCGTGCCCCCATTTAGACCAGACCTTTCGGTATACTTGAAGCAGTTGCCAGGAATCGAACTCCTCACCCCATACGAGGGAGGCCGTTGCTCTTGCCAAATCCTAAGGCTCAACGGTGGAGTTGCTGTGCAGATATAGTGATACCACCCTTTTCCAATTTGGAATTTAAAATTAACCCAAGTTTCAAATTATAGAATTGGATTTTGGAAACGAAAACTGTTGTTTTCAAATAATAGAAGCTTTCATATAAGAAATGGATTTCTAATGTGTGTTAAAAAGGGATTCAAGTTTTGAAAATGGAAAATGGTTTTTCCGAGTTATTAATTAATCTTTGGAACGTGTTTTGAAAGCTGTAAATTAAATCTTTAATTTAAAGATTTATTGGGTTAATCAAATTGAAATGGAAGTTGTTTTTTTGAAATCTATGAATAGATCTTTGTGAAACTAGGTGAAACTTTGTGAATAAATCTTTTTGGTTTAAAGATTTAGAATGGTATTTTGTTTAACCATTGAAAGAAAAGTTTTGGATTTTTATAAATTGTGACTTAATTAAAATCCCATACCCATACGTTTTAAAATATGGCGCTCATTATTCGGTTTAGCCGGGAGAGGACCTTGTGTCATATAGCCCATTCCGAATAGTGATACGACGTTATGGATAGCAATTGAAGACCGGTGGTGAAGACCGGATATTTCCAAAAACAAAAGGATAACTCATCGATTGTCTCTGCACTGGCTGATCCCCAATTATAGGAATGGTGAAATTTATAAATTAAGTCCGGACGTGATTTGGAGCGAAAGGAATGGAATAAAAGTTGTTTTGAATCTATGAATAGACCTTGTGTCATATAACCCATTCCAGCCAAATTTAAATTTGAATTGTCAAATAAACAATGTTGTTTGAAACCTATAATTGAAGTTGGAAAGCTAATTGAAATGATAGTAAATCTTTAATAAAAAGATTGGTGTTAGAAGGTTGATAAAACTATTAGTTTTGGAAGAGTAATAAACGGATTAAGGAATCGTTTCCTTAACTTGCAATTTCGAGGACGAAATTCTTTTAAGGGGGGAAGATTGTAACGACCCAGAATTTTTAATAATGTAAATTTGAATATTTAATTAATTTTAAATATTAATAAGTGAATTTTTGGAGTCAAATAAATTTTTATATTGAATATTGGATTTAATTGGTCATTTTAATCGATTAATTAATAGTGAAATTCCACAAATAATTTAATATTGGGTTAAATATGATTGAAAATGGTTTGGAAAATTTTGTTTTATCATATTAAAGTTATAGAAATATTTTGGAACTTGTAAAATTGAATTTGGAGCTAATTTGTAAAAATTGAATATTTTAATATTTAATTATCGACTGAAAAATAGCCAATTTTTGAACAGTCTCGGAATTGAACGAAACAAGTTCCATTGGATCCGTAATAGTTAGTTATTATCGGATTTCAATTTTCGTAGCAATCGGAGTTGTCGTTTGACCGTGGCAGCTCGAAACGCATCGATATCGTTTTAATTTTAATTCGGCGAGTTAAAATAGCCATTTTTCAAACGGTCTCGGATTTCGACGAAACCAGTTTCATCGGATCCGTAATGTGATATTATTGCAAGATTTCAAATTTCAAGTCGATCGGATTTGTCGTTTGTCCGGTACAAGCCAAAACGCCTAGAAATCGTTTAAATCGGTTTAAGTTTAAATTGAGCGTTTATAGTCGTATCTCACACATACTTCCGAATTAGCTTACGAAACCTGTTCCATTGCGTCCGGAACGCGGAAAAACCTTAGGATCGCCTGGCGGAACGCGTCGTTTGGAGTTCGTTTGCAAAAGTGTCGAATTGGAGATTTTAATATTAAAATAATATTGATATATATACATTGTTTCTTTTCCCAAACCCTAATCCATTTGTTCAGCCGCCACTTTAGCTTTAATGGCCAGAAAATGTCGTCCCTTCCTCCTTCGATTCCACCAAATCCATCAGCAATTAGCTAAAACTCCCAACTACAATGTTGTAGAGCACAGTGAGATCTCCCTATCCAACGGTTAAGATCGAGATTGGAGCGACGGATTGGAGGCTAGGGACCCGCGTTTGCCACCAGGTCATGCGCGTGTATCGAGGCAGGGGGGAGGCCGCACGTGGCCGGTCATGGGCTGAAGGTGGAGCTCGAGTTGGCCTTCGACGTGGTGTAACCTGATCGTGTTTGCATGCGATGTGGTGGTTGGAAAATCGAGCCCTAAATTCGAGCTATGGGTTCATTCACGTGCTTGTTGCCTGGAGATGGAAACCGTGCGCACGAAGAAGAAGGGGGGGAGGTTGATGTGCGGCTATGATCTGAAAAAGGGTTTGTGATAGGAATTTGTAAATTATTCATTATATTAACGATTGTACAACGTTTAAAATAGTATAACTTTTTGCTGCGAGGTCCAAATTGAACGAGATTTTTTGCGTTGGCTTCGTATCGCCGAGCTCTTCGCAATGCAACCAGTTTGGAGTCGATTGGAGCTCGTTTGAATTTCGGGTAAAATTAAACGTTCGTTTAATTTTATTCGAAAACGAACGCGAAAACGGAAATAAAATCAAGGTGAGAACTCCTCACTCAATCGAAAGGTTTTGTCTAAAATTTTGAATAGTTAATATTGATTGTTGATGGTTGATTGATTGTGCTAGTAGATATAGTAGGATATATACTATATATAGCGATATATATATATTGGCATATGTATATATCGGATTTGATTTCCCGCCTCGTATAGCGGATGAGACCCTATTGCGCCGCCTATTAAGCGGAATATTTATAAAATCCCATATACCGCGATATTCCACCTTGAAGTGGAATGGGTATTGTGCTAACGTCTGTGGATGCAGGGTAACAGGTTGGAGGGATCCAACTGGATTCCTCGCATATTTATTTGTTTATAAATATTATGTTGATTGTTGATAATCATATTGATATATGACACTTATTCCCGTGATTGACCATCTGATGTCGTTGCATCATCGGATTCAAATTTTTAAAAAATTAAAATAACGGTTTTGAATTTAAAAGGGGTTTTAAATCGATTTTTCAAAGAATATGGTTTATTAAAAATTTTGAATTGATTAAATTTTAAATAAATAGATGGATAAATTTTTATGTTTTAAAAATTTATATTTTTATGAAATATAACTTAAAAGAAATTTTTAACAATAATAGGTTTTTATAAAATAGTTAAATTTGGTTTTTGGGAAGTTATTATTATTAATGGTTTATATAAAGGATTTTATAAATGGATGTTTTTAAATTAAATTTATTAAAGTTATAGAATAAATTTATAAAATGCTGAGTTGATGTATAACATGAATTTCACTATAAATCTATAGATTAATAAATGTGAAATTTGTAAAACGAACGGTTATTGGAAAATTTTAAGTTTATAAGTTATTAACTTATAGAAATGGATTTGGGCATTAAAAAGGGGAATTTTATAGAAATTGTTAATAAATGAAGTTTTCATTAGTTGAAATTATTATAAACCATAAAGAAATCTTGTAAGTGATAAGATTTTAAATTGGTGAAGTTCAAAGGAACGATTTGGTAAATAAATAATATTATAAGTATTTAACTTACAATATGGCTTTTGGGTATGAAATTGGGTTATGTAAATTGCATCGGATTAATAAAGGAATTTATAAAATTGGGGTTTATAATAGAAATGGAATTTATAAACTATGTTTATAAATTTGAAATCCATCGGATTTGATAAATTGAAATATGGGAATTTGTTAAGTGGGCTATATTCACTATTTTGAATATTGAATAGATTATTAAATAAAATGGGTTTGTTTTTGGGAAAGGAATGTTTTAAATGGAATTTAAAACGAATTAAAGGTGTTTTAAAATGCATTGAGTATTGAAAACATAGATTTCAACATTGATTGTTGAAATAGACGTTTTCGAGAAACAGAAGGGGATAATTTGTATAGTATTGGATTTATATATCTATTTTTAATTTCAAATCCATATACTAGTGTTTTGGGTTGTCGTAACGATGTTTTACGCAACATTCGTTTTTAACCCAAATAAATGTGAATAAAAGAATGTTTTCTTAAAGAGAATGGAATAAAATACTTAACGGTAACTTAAGTATGTTGAATATTTTCAAAATTGTTGAAAAGAAATTAAAGTGTGAATTACTTATTATTAAATAAGTTTAGAAATGATTTTCTAATATGAAATGGAACATTTTGAGAATTCACCTTTTAAAGGTAAATTGGAAGTGAATATTTTGAAATTGATTTGAGGATCGGGTATGTGTAGATCTTTGGGAATTGGGAAATTCACTTTGGAATTTATAAATATGAAGGGAAATTTGTTTAAAAATAAATGTTGATTTATTTTTAAATATGAAAATATAATTTATGAATTTGGAACGTAAGTAAAATAAATCGGTAAAGATTTATTTGGTGGTTTGAAATTTGTTTCAAAAAGTATATATGGTTAAGGTGATTTGAAATTAGTTTTCATATGGTTAAGGTGATTTGAAATTAGTTTTCAAATGGTTAAGGTGATTTGAAATTAGTTTTCAAATGGTTAAGGTGATTTGAAAATAGTTTCAAAAGGTTAAGGTGATTTGAAATTAGTTTTCAATGGTTAAGGTGATTTGAAATTGGTTTGCAAATGGTTAATGTAATTTGAAAATTGGTTTTCAAAATGGTAAAGGTAAATTGAAAATTGGTTTTTCAATTGGTTAAGTGTGGAAAATTTTATCGTAAAGTGGTTTTGGTAAAGCAAATAAATTGGGCAATTATTTGGGAATTGTGTATATATATCTTGTAAAGATATTTTGGGACTTAATAATTTTGGAAAAATTATTTGGAATCTGATGATGTGGCGCATCCTTATTGATAGTTAAATAACCGACTATCAATATTTACCCTTGGATGGTATTGATTGTGTTTGTTTGGAATTGAATGCACACTTTTTTTTTAAAAATAAGCGCTCGCTATTCGGATTAGCCGGGAGAGGACCTTTGTGTCATATATCCCATTCCGAATATGCGATACGTCGTTTGGATTGCATTTGAAGACCGGTGTTGAAGACCGGGTATTTGTGAAAACGATAGGATGACCTATCGATTGTCTCCGCATCGTTAGCTACGATATGGAGATTTCCTTTGTGATGGGAAATTTTATCGGGATTGTGAATACCCGGATTGCAAGGGCTTCTTTGGAAGTGCCTTCGGTTCTGTTCGAACCCGGAACAGACTTGTATGGTTACGTGTCTGACATTACATTTTGAGAGATAGAGCAGATTTCTTTCAAATACATTTCTGTTGGTGGCGGAGAATTTATTCTCTTAGCTTAACACCCTTCTCTGAGACGTACGAGCTCAGAGGTTATGTAGTTGAAGGTTATCAGCGATATTTCCCAATCTGGTAATGTGGCATGCTGAGTGCTGCTGTGTGATGATCATTGGTTGGTCATTTGTGATATGATCATTTGTTTGATCATTTATCTTTGTGATTATTGCTTTGGTCATCTGTGGACCCGAAGCATGGCTTTGTTACACAAAGCGTAGCTTTGTGGACGAGACTTCGTCAGGACCTCACTCCCCGGAAATGGTCGAAACAGGAATATGCGGCAAGGTTATGAGGGTCGCGCCCTTTAGGGTATGTCATTTCCTTCTGGTAAAGGGTGGTATCATGGTATGGAGCCCAGATATTTACTCATGTGGAAACACTATATCTATTTCTGTGTGGTGTTGTTGGTATCGAGCGCTCGGATAAAGGTCCCAAAGGACCGGGGGATGACATATTCGTGTAGTAGTTACCTAGTTACAGAGGTAACCCGGCCTTGTGTTGGCAGAGATCTAACCGTAACGTTAGTTCTCGGGACGTCCCGCCAGAGGCGATCCCATGTGGCAGTAGGAAGTTCCTTAGCCTGACCATTTGTTGGAAATCCATTCATCCAATACGCGCCCTGTACGGTTTTAGTTGTAGAACCTGCCATTTAACATGGCAGCTATAGTAGGCATAGTATCATGGTACCTATGCTGGCTAGGATTTATATTATACTTTCGAAATATTTTCCACTATGCACTAGTAATAATATCAAAGAATTTTTCTCGTAGTAAGCATGTTTGACTATCATAAGGAGAAATCTCCCCCATGTGTGCGTTTGCATTGTGTGTGTGCCGGGAGGCCTTATGGTAGTTTCATTTTCCAAAAAGCATTGCGGATTTCAAAATTTAAACTTTCTTGTTGCGTGTTTAAAGATAAACTGTTTTGAGTTCTCACACCAGTCACATGACTGACCTGGAGTTTATTGTTCCTTTCCTAAACTCTGGGTGCCCACTATTTTCCACACGGGCAGTCTAGAGTTAGGTTATCAGGTTATTCTGGATTCGGGAGTTGCTGTGCAGATGTTGGAGGCGAGCTTGGATAGCGTAGTCTATTATCTATTGTATATAGTATTCTTTCCGCTGTTTTATTGTTGTACACTCTGATGATATGATGTATTGTGATGTATGTATAAAATGTATAGTTCTTTTGTTTTAATGATATTCATTTATCTATTATATGTTGTTCCGCTGCGATTGTGAGATTCTGATATTGTTTCTCGTTCTGTTACTTGTTTTTCTGTTTTCTCTTCTCTTTCTTTTCTTTCTTCTTCTACCTCTTTCTTCTTCAAAAACTCTAACGGTTCGATTTTTCGGCAACGAAAAATCGCGATCGTTACATTTGGTATCAAGTAATTTTAAATTCCATTAATTAAAACAATTAATTAAGTTCACATAATCATAAATTAATCGTATTAATTAAATTCAAACTCCATTGGCTAAAACGATTAATTAAAACATCATTTGCTAAAATGATTTATTTAATTATAAAACATCATTAATAAAATTGATTTAACTAAATTCCAAAAATCATTAGCTAAAACAATTGATTAAATTTAAAACAATCATTAGTTAAAATGATTAATTAAATTCAAATATCATTAACTAAAATGATTATTAATTTCAATTATTATTAACTAAAATAATTAATCAATCAATTAAGCTCCATTATCATTAATTAAAATAATTAATTAAACTCAAATAATCATTAGTTAAAGTGATTAATTAAGCACAAAACATCATTAGCAAAAAGGTTTAATTAAATCTAAAGATAAACCAAATTTAATCATTATTTATTAAATTGGTTAATTAATCACAAATTAGTTAATTAAAATAATTAATTGATTTAAATTACCATTAATCAAAATTATTAATAAATTATTAATATTTTTTCAGTGGAAACACAAGCTCAAGTTCATATGATAGGATTTTGGGGATGAAGTTTAATAATTGTCGGTATAGCGAAAATCGCTATAACGACATTTAAAATATTTAAGGGAAAATCAGTAATTAATTTAAATCAACTTTCAATAACAACATATAGATGTAAATAAATGAATTATGGGCAAGAAACCCCCTTGGGGTCTCTCCATATATTTTTCCTGCAATTTCACAAATATAGAGAGAATCATAGAATCAGACGCAGATGCAAATAATAATAAAAAGCAATAAAGGAAAGAACACACACGGAATTTTATACTGGTTTAAGTTATCATACATCCAGTCCCACACAATTTCTTACGCAGATTTCTTTTCAAATATAATGTCGATATTACAACCTCGATTTTAAGGCCATGAGATACACCCTCATGTCTCCGAGTCCAGGGTAAACTCTCTTGATTTAACCATGCTACAAGATCACTAATTGATTTACAGGCTACAATCACACCCAATTGATTTACGGGCCATAATCGTAACGTTTCCAATATCACTTTGATAGATAGAGAGACTCGATACACTTCTTTGATTACGAATGATCCTATAACTCTGAATAGCACTAAGATCTTTGAGAGAGAGTGGCAAAAAATCAAACTGGAGATGATCGAGTTTGATTCACTTAGAATTTCGGTAGATTTTGTTAAAATATAAGAGAATATTTGAGTGGAGAAGAAGGAGTGAAAAAATGAAGAAAAACTTAACTTAAAATTCGTTGAAAACAACTGATATTTATAAAAGAACAACAGTCATGTCCATTTGTGAAAGGTTATGACGAATAGACACTTCTTTTGAAAATTTAAAATTTGAATTTCTGCGGTCACCATGTCGACATAGGAAAATAGGGTATGTCCACATGCCTCTTTGAATTTTGAAAATTAATTTTACTTTAAAATGATTTTTATTCTAAAACCTGCCAAAACAATTTCTAAACTTTTATAAACCATTTTGAATATAGTTTAAACATATAAAAGAGGTTTCAAAATTAATCTTAAATATATAATCTATAATATAAAAGTAATAGTAAAGACAAAGTATAGAATATATTTTTGAGATTTAAAGGTTATAATATTAAAACCAGAAGATGGTTTAAAAACAAGAGATGGTTTTGAAATCAAAATATAAAAGATAACAAAAATAGTTTAAGGCTAAAATATTTAAACTAAGAGAGATGACTGTTTAAAAAAATTGGAATTTTTTTTTAAAATAAATCATTTTGAAAATTTCGTGGATTCCATTCAACTAGAGAAAGTCGTGAGTTCCATCCCACTGAAGAGGTCATGGGTTCCATCCCACTATTAAAGTGAGAAGGTGGATTCCATTCCACAATTAAAATCAGAATAAAGATTTTAGTGCTATTATGAAGTTTTAACATAAATCTAGACACTATTACTTATCTTGATATCTTAAACGCTTGAACTCTTGATACTCATGAGTCTTCACTCTTAATTTCTTCAATATTGAATTCGTCATCTCTATACTCAGTCTTGAATCTTTATACCATACAGTCTTCATTCTCAGTACCTGCATATATATATATATCCTGCATATACATATATATATATATGTAGATAAGAATATTAGTATTTATATTTTATAACAAGTCCTAAGGTTGTGGTATCAAAACCATCATCTCAGAAACTAACAAATATCATATGTCCTCCATTTTCCAAACGGAAATCCAACCAAACAAGCAATCAAACTATTTAACTAACATTCAAACAATCAACAAACATTTATAACATCATTAATATGATATAACAAAATTTAATGTGAGTTAAAATCACATTGGTTTTCATTTCCGTCGAAACGCCCGATTTTGGACTAAAAACGAACGGCCGTCCAATTTTAGCCTAAATTTCCACTTGCTTCAAATCCAACCAAACCAACTTCATCACGAACATCTCGAAAACACGAGTCCAACGCAAAAAACGACATTCAAATCCGACCTCTTATGAAGGAGATACGAATTTTATAAGTTAATGAGTTATTTAATTTAATAAATTACACAACTTCAAAGTAATTACAAATATACCCCTCCCCATCCTTTCTTCTTCTCCCCCCTTCACTCCTGTGCACTAACACAGTGAACCCAACTCATGTGCATGATTTTTCAGTGATATGAAGATTGGCTTCACGAAATTTAAATCTGTCTTCGCCAACGACTTTCTCTCGGCAAATTCGACCCGAATGTCATCACCACGAGGACTCCACCTACCCCAAATAAAATGCGACTGCATCACTTCCACTACAGGCCGTAAGACCACGGGCGACCCTAAATGACGTCGACCCACTCAAAAACTAGGCTACAGCTGCTAACTTTGATGCTCAATCCAAAAACAATCTCTAATTATCGAATCAATGACCACAATCGTCAAAAAAAAAACTAACCCTAGTTCTAAACCCCCACGCGACCACACTATCGAGCCCACTCATCCAAAGTCGTACCCTACATATAGTACATCTGCGTCAAGATCTCTTTGAATTGATATTTTTAAAACTGGTTTTAGAACTGTTAATTGAGTATAACCTTATATATTAATTTTTGAAATTTGATTTCAAAAGGGGAACTACATTTATGGTTACAGCAATGATATAATAGGGAAAAAAGGCATGGGTGGCATGTACAGGTATGGGCACTGGTGACGGGGTGAGTATGGTGTTGGTGTCAGCCCAGGACATGGGCATACATATGGCAGAAAACAAATGTATTTATATTATTTTAACTTAAATTACTCCCCAAAACATATCCGAAAATTTCGAACTCCAAACGATGCATGCCGCTTGGCGTTCATAATGTTTTACCCCTATTCCGAACACAATGGAACTTATTTTGAGACCTAATTCGATTATATGCAGAAGATAGGTTTTTGGATCTAGTTATTATATTAAATTTTCGATATTATTTTCAATATGTTTCGATCTCGTTATATCAAGCGATATGTCTGATCGCTACGAAATTTGATGGTGTAATATAGTTCACCATTGCAGATCGAATGAAACTGGTTTCATCGAAATCCGAGACTATGCCCCAAAAGGCTAATTTCGCAAATTTTTGGATTTAATTATTGGTATTTAAATCCGATTTATGTATATTTGTAAATAAATTTACAAATTGAATTTACCGATATTATTTATTGGTTAAACGGAGTTAAATAAAAATATTAAATCCATTTAATTAACATTTAATCCACAATTCAAATATTTAATATATCCTATACTTGAATCATAAATTATTAAATCCAAAATTTAATTATTTAAATATTTAAAATTGATTAAATAGTTAAAATTAAATAACCAAAATTTTAGGTTATTACAAATTTTTAGCCCTGAAACAAGTTCAAAACTGTATAAAATAAATTTAAGAGTAATGACATGACTAGACAGAGGGTAAATAGCAAGGTATCATCCGCAAATTGAGGAATAAAGAGACCATTGCGAGGGATTTCACTACCAACACTCCCTAAAAAACCATTATCTACAACTTTTTAGTTACCATACCAAAAACATATACGGCTAAGTTTAACAAAAGAGGCGATAAAGGATCATCCTGCCTTAATCCTCGTTTAGATTGAATTTTATTCCCTAAAATATCATTAACCATTATACTTGAGTTACCAGTTTTAAGCAAAGTAAAAATCAAACCAATCCATTTACGACTAAAACCTCTAGCTACTAACATATCAAATAGAAAATTCCAATCAACCGAATCGAAAGCTTTCACAGAGTCTAGTTTTAGCAGAGAACATATGATATTATTTTTACAACAATGATTAATGTATTCTCGAACAACTGCCACTCCATCGGTGATATTTCTACCCTTTATGAAAGGAGATTGTGAACGATCAATTAGATCATTCATTCTAATGTTAAGTCTATTAGCTAAAATTTTGAAATAATTTTAATAGAGCATTTAATTGAAGAAATAGGTCTAAAATCTTTTAAATTATTAGCATCGATTTTTTTATGTAATAAAATTACATCTGCAAAACTAAATCTTCCTAATTGTAATTTACCGTTACAAAACTTATTAAACATGCTAATTAAATCGAATTTTAAAACATCCTAAAATAATTTGTAAAATAAATTAGGGAACACATCTAGGCCCGGGGCTTTATCACCAGTCATGTCATTAATAGTTTCAGAATTTCCTCTTTAGAAAAAAGATTATCAAACTCAGAAAGGTCAATTATAGAATTAATAGGATAAATATCATTCCATCTAACGTTAATTTTATGTTTATTCCTAATACCAAATATATATCTGTAATAATTTTTAAAAGCCATATTAAGATCCTTTGATCAACCAATTCTACATTATTCCGAAAAATAGACTTTATCATGTTACTATGTTTTCTACCATTTTCTATATTATGAAAAAAATTTGTATTATTATCACCTTCATTAATCCATTGACTTCTAGATCTCTGTTTCCACATAACCTCTTCTTTTTCTAAAATAGAACAAAACTCTTCTTTTAAATTAGCGAGAACGTTACGCTTGCCTAGATTTACTTGTCTAGTTTCTTCTATCTTGTTTATTTTAGGCATTTTAGAAAGAATATTTTCTTTTTTAATTTTAATACTACCAAAAACTTTCTTATTCGAAATTTTTAGAAAATTCCTACCAACCTTAAGATTTAAAACAAATTTTTTTGCAGAATTATCCGTATTTATGATATTATAAAAATTCATTGAAATCCATTTATTTTTAATTAGTGTTGAGCAATTGGATTCTAATAACCACATTTTTTCAAATTTAAAAGTTCTAGCAACAACCTTATGTTGATCGCACGTAAGAACTATAGGACAATGATCGGAATAAGTGTAAGGCAATTCCAAAACTCTACAAATAGAAAATTTATCCTCGAATTTGTTGATTAAAAATCTACTTGGAAGGGCCATTGAGGGAGACTCTCTAGTATTACTCCAAATGAATTCTTTATTAGAAAAAAGGAATTTTAATCAAATTAGAATTAATGATAAATTGGTCTAATTCTTCCATTAAAGAGAAACTACCTTCTCCTGGTGGAAGCTTTCCTAGAAAACACATAACATTGAAATCACTCTACATAAAACAACAAGTAGGAGCTAATGATCTAAATTCTAAACATTTATTTCATAGTACCATACGACCGACTTTTGAGTTTGGCCCATAAAATTAGATATATTTAAATAGAATTGTCACTAAGATTGATGAGAATAATGTGTAAAGAATGTTTTTTAGAAATACATTAAAGTAATTTAAAAGAATTATCCCACTACCCTATAAGTAAAACCCCAGATGTACCAACAGAAGGTAAACAAGCTCAATTCCTAAATTGATAACCACCTAATCGTCTATAAAAACAAACGTCAGGACACACAATTTTGGTTTTCTGTAATAGTGCAATGTCAATAAAATAATCTTTAAATTTTTTTTTAATCTTATCATATTTATTTCAATCGTTCAAACCTCTAATATTCCAGCCAATAATCCTCATAAATTAATATATCTGGCCCTCGCAATTTCTCTTCTTCTAATGTAAGCAGAATCTAACTCAATGTCAATAAAAACAAAAACGGTATCCCTATCTAACCGACAAAACTCAACAGAAGACAAACTACCTAAAGCATAGAAAGAATAAGTACAACTTAAATCAGAAATAGTACCCGAGCTCGAATTCGCAGAGGCACTCGAATCAGGTAACTCACCACATAGCCTAAGGCCGACTACTATGGAGGGTGGCACTCTGGTGAAAAGGTTCACTTGCGGCAACAGATTCTCTCGCCTACCTTTCTTAGCCGACGAAGATAATAAAGAAGATTTGCTGCCAATACTAAAATCACTAATACTAGCGAATAATGTGCGTGTTGTATGCTAAAACATAGTATCCACACCATCACTACTCCCTAAACCAACAACTCCAGAAGAAATAAATTTTCCATCCACTTTATTTTTATTAAAACTAGACCCTACCACGCCATTAACCACATTCTTCTTGACAGCATCCACGAATTGGTTATCATCTACTATCCGAGACACCTCCACCTCTGATCAAGATTCCCTAACACTAGAAATAACATAACTATTCCCATCCCCAAAAATAAGCATTTTAGAACTTGTACTAGCATTTAAATCCATCACATTCTTGAAGATAACATTCTCACCGTTTTTATCTTTGACATCAAATGAATAAAGAGAATCAAAAATCACTACATGATTATCCTTTATATTCAACAATCCTATATGGTAAACCTCATCTGAAGAAACTGTTGATGACTGTTGTAAACCATCAGCAGCAGTATTATATAAACTATCACCAGTTTGAATTCTGACCAGATCTTTAACTTCAAAGCCCGCATCATTTTTAAAAACCATAGATACAGGTTGAATATCAAACATATCAATAACCGTTTGAAATACTTCCCTGTTTTCATTGCCAAGACACTTCAATTCAGATACTTTATGCATGTCACTACCATTCATCAACATGCCATGATAATGTAATCTATAATCTGTCAAATTATCAAGCAAATCTCTACCATAAACTGACATTGCTTTAGAAACACAGCTTTCAATGAATATATCTATATCTTTAAAAGCAACTATATCCTTTATTTCTTGAGAACCACCAATAGACATTAAGGATTTAACATCAGCATTTTGGAATTCCTCTGCCTGAGAAATAATCTCCTCCGCCGTTTGAATCCATTCCATTGTTCAACTGTTTACACAGACCATAATTTTATGTACCGTCTAACTTGAGAAAATCACTGAATGAAACCTCCTTAACTTCCAAGCACTTGGATGTAGTAATTTTATTCACTATATCATGAATCGGATTAGATCAATAGAAAGTATCATCCAAATCAACAAGACTGTCAAAGCAATTAGATGTATGAATCTCCATAAACTTTTCCTTACAAAATTTAGCCTTATGCTTAATGTTCTTATAATGTACAAATCTATGATCGTCCTTCTGCACTCTATTAGTTTCCTCAGCTTTACAAGATATGATACTTCTTTATGGCAGCTAGAATTCATGTTTATTAATTTAGTGATATTACTTTATATATTGGTGTTCTTTTTTATTACCACCTATTGATTATTTATATGTACCCACATGTTTATATAATTAATACCCTTTATGATATTATAGGGGGTTGGTTAGTGATCACGATGAGACAGAGTCTATATGATTAGAATTGCAGCTAGTAGATCTTATGAGATCATTCGATGTGAGAGTGTTTTTAGTGGTAAACCTTAGTGTAATACTAGAAAGGTAGATATCCATCTTAGCTGACTGACCCTGGGATAGCACATCGGGTCTACGGCAAGTAGCCCATTTGTCACCAGTCAAATAGTTTGCTATTCTAGCTTATTCTAGGAATTGTGAATCTAAATATTAGTTAAATTAAGGATTTATTTTCAATTTAGCCTCGTTTAAAAACTAATTATCACAAATAGCCTCGTTTAGAAACTATTATCAATTATAGCCCTGTTTTGGCCAGCTCAGCTGTGAGCTGGCCAAAACGTACTGGCGACTTTTCAAAAGTCGCCAGTTATATTTTTTTTTTGATGAAAAATTACGGGCGACTTTTGGGAAGTCGCCAACTGGCGACTTCCCAAAAGTCGCCTGTTACGTTATGTAAAAAGCAGGCGGCTTTTGGGAAGTCGCCAGTGGGCGACTTCCCAAAAGTCGCCCATTCGGGGCTCTGCAACAAAACCAGAGCCCCTCTTTCTTCCCCCTTCATTCTAAACCTACCCATTCCCAAATCACAAACCCCCCCTTCCGACTCAGAAATTTTTCGTTAAATACTCTTAAAAGAAGTAGATTTCGAAGAGCCACCTCAAGCCTAGCAAAACGTTGTTCGATCGAATCCAATCAAGATATGCAGTAGAAACTCTAAGTTTTGAATTTAGTTTGCAAAGTAATTATTTTTTGCGGTTTATGCAGAATGGCTCGTAGTTATATTCCAACTATATGCTACTTGATGGTGAATTGGTTATTGACGATTTAAGGTGTGGGAAATATCTTGGTGGATCTTATAAACCGGCTAAAGTTCGAAAAGGATCTACTTTTGAGCAGTTGAAAGAGTCGGTTTATAAAGCAACAAAGATAAAACAGGAAGAGTACGAGATTGAAATTGTTTGCAATTGGCCAACAGATTCTGGTTCCAAAGCAATCAAAATTGTTGACGACGATGATGTTGAATTAATGTTTGGTGCATCGATCAAATCTATTGAGTTGTTTGTTGGGAAAAAAAGGATATCGGTTGCAGAATAACCAAGACCGACACCCGTAACAAATTTTGGCGTTGAAGAATATTCTAGAATGGTGGGGAACATGAGTACTGGTCAAGGAATTCCGTCACCTATTTTAGCAATCCGACTCAGCACATATCGCAATACGGGCAACAACAAATGTATTATGGTTTTCATCCGTTCATGAGTTTGCAGCCAAATGTCCAATTTACCTATCCACATCTAACGCAGGACAGCTTTCCACGAATGAGTCAGAGGTATCGTTTAGCCGTGATTACATAGAGTTATGTTTTATTGAATTTATATAATTCTTAAACCCAATTTGTCTTCCCGTGCAGTTTAATTCCAAATCAGAATTCCACTCAAAGAAGTGGTAGAGCATCGAGTAGTCGTACAAATGAACGAATGCCGCCAATTCGGCCCGAATTTGACCATTTAAGCCAAAAGTAAGTCAAATATTGCAACATGTTGCAAAATCGTAGGTATGAGAAAATAAACTAAAAATGGTGTATTAATTTACTGCAGTTGGGCAGCAAATAACACTACCACACAGTCATACGTTCAACCACCAAATGAACCAGGAGGTCAAACTATGTGCAATGATGATATGGATGTAGAAGATGAAGAAGATGTACAAGCTGCAGATGCTGTAGATGTTCCTGCAGTTGATAGTATGTCTGTTGTGTCGGTACCAGATGTTGATACAACGTGGGTGGAAAACATGTAAGAAAATAATGATCCACTAGAGTATGATTTTGGCGGTGCAGAAGCAGAGTTTGTGGACAATGATGAAGCAGAAATGGAGATACCGTTGGATGATGATCTGTACAGTGCACAAATTATGGCTAGGTCGATTGTAGCAAATGTAAACTTCAACAGCGAATTATTTCTATCCTGCAGCGTACAGACTGGTTTCAAAGTTGGCATGGTGTTTGAGAGTAAAGCTAAATTTCTGCAACAGCTATCAGAATGGTCAATCCTACATGCGGTGTCCTTTAAGCCAATAAGGTCGAACAAAGCAAAATATACCGTCATTTGTAACGTCAATGACAATTGTCCTTGGAGAATACATGCTATTGACTCAAAAAAGACACAGGCTGGATGGTGGGTTATAAAAAAATATCCTAGTGATCATACATGTGTTAACCCTACAGTGAACTCAAATCATAGGCAAGCCACATCATCCTTTATGGTATCGAAGATCATGCCTTTCGTGAAATCTGATTTGAACATTACAGCCGGAACGGTGCAAGTTCTAATGGAGGAGCAATTATTTATTAAAATTAGCTATCTGAAAGCATGGAGAGCATTGAGCAAGGCTGTTGAAAGAATTTACGGCGATTGGGCAGAGTCATATTCCAACCTACGGCAATACTTTGGTGAAATATGCAAAACAAATCCCGAAAGTGTAGGACATGTGACTACTGATGAGTATGGAGTTTTTGATCGTGCATTTTGGTCATTTGGGCCATGTATTGAGGGATTTGTCCATTGTCGACCTTTGCTTTGCATAGATGGTACACATTTATATGGAAAATACAAATGAACCTTACTTGTTGCAACAGCCGTTGATGCAAATGATCAGCTATTTCCCTTGGCATTTGCCATCGTTGAGTCTGAATCCAGTGATAGTTGGGGTTGGTTTTTCGCATGCATGCAAAGGTTCATTCACAGCGTGAACAATCGCCGTATTACTTTCATTTCTGATAGAATGAAAGGAATACCAACAACGTTGCAAAGCAAATGGCTAGTCGCACATAAACACAGATACTGTGCCAGACATTTGAAAGCAAATTTTCAAGCAGCAGGTTTTAGAGATAAACGATTGACCGGTTTATTCTACGCTGCTGTATGTGCCTCTGAGGAGATTGAGTATTCAAAGATTCGTGAGGAAATTAAAAGCAGTAGTATAAGAGCACACAACTGGATAGAGAGAAGTTTGGGTGGAAAGGAGGAAAATTGGGCATTATGTAAAGATGATGGTGGTCGTTTTCATGTTATGACGACTAATGCGTCAGAAAGTTTTAATGGTGTACTTAGGGGTGCAAGATCTTTGCCTATTAGAGCACTTGTTGCACGTACCTTCTATCGATCCGTTGATTACTTTTGCCACAGAAGAGAGTTAGCTAAGAATTCCACACTTCGTGTCACTCCAAAATGGGAAGCAAAAATAGCGGAGAGAGCAAGCGAAGCTAGACGTTGTCGGATTGTTCGTTTTAGTCAAATTGAATGGCAAGTGATTCATTACTTCGGCGATGAATTCAAAGTTATAATCGATGGTAACACGTGTTCATGTACATGCAACATCCCATTGCTTCAGCATCTCCCCTGCGCCCATGTGATGGCTGCTTGTTCGTCGGTGGCCAATGGGGCAAACAGAGCTCATCATGATTTTGCATCACATTGGTACTCTGTTCAGAATTACCTAGCTGCATACTCTGCGGAATTTCATCCCGTACGCGATAAAAGGTATTGGTCTCCACACGAAGGTCAAATGGTACTTCCACCTCCCGCAAGGCGAGCTTCGGGAAGGCCTAAGTCAACTAGAATTAAAGGCGCTATGGACGAGATGCAGCCTCCTAGGCCTAATAGATGCAGTAAATGTGGTATGCACGGTCACAAAAGGAGTCGTTGTAATTCAGTTATTTAGTTTACGTATGCGTGTTATTATTGGTTTGATGTTTGTATGCCGTATGTTGTTTATGTAAGAACAATTTGTGTTTATATTTCATTTGCTAAGTTCTTTGTGATGATGAATGTTATGGGATACGTAAACATATGCAAATGTCAGCTAGTATTAACACATCTTTACAATACTTTTTCAACGATACATAAAACAATTGCATATACATGAAAGCTACCGATACAAAGTACATGAAAGCTACCGATACAAAGTACTTAATTAAATTACATATAAATAAACACCTAAATCTGTGTTTACTTCCTCCCACAACGTACGAGGACTCAACTTATCGAACGGTACACCCTTATTCAGTAGTGTGTTTCGATACGGTAGGTTCAACTTCTCCAAACGGGCGTTTTCCGCTTGCATCTCCAGGGCATATTCAACTCCCCTCGGACACATTTCCGGATCTTTCCATTTAAAAAAGTTACAACATTCAACATAGTTTGGCCGTATCTTATTATCGTCGTACGATTCACAACGGTAAAAGCGACAGCTCGCATTCCTTTCATTCCGACACACAACCACTTGACATTCAGCTCCGCAATAACAAAGCACCCGAGGCGCTATCCGGCTTGTACTAGCATTGTTAGTCTTACGACGAGCAAGCACATCCATTAATTTTCCATGAAGTGATTGATGTTTTGATTCACCGCTATCCATGGTCAATGTCGATGTACCGCCAACCCTAGAGGGGGGCAAGTTTTCAACCTGCGTCTCAGGGACGAAATCAACCTCAACATTTTCTTCATTTACCGGCGTAGAGCCTTGTTGCAGTTCAAATTCTTCATACATTTTCATCATCGTCTCGTCGTCAATCTCCCAATTGTCCATTCTTGAAAATATCAATGTTGGAGTTAGGCTAAATCGCAAAACATTAAACAAATTTAATAGTGCTTATGAATCTTACCTTCTTTTGGTGTCTTCAAATCTCAATAATATATTCCTTTGCCGCCAGGAACTATAGATTTTGTGGAAGAGAGAAGTGGGTTGGGTTTGAGGTTCTATATTTGCAATTTGGTAAAGTGAGGACTGTGGTAGGTGGAAGGTATGGGTTTCTGTTTTGAAACCCTGCACAATACTGGGGCGACTTTTCAAAAGTCGCCCTTAGGCGCCTTTTCAAAAGTCGCCCCAGTATTGTGCAGGGTTTCAAAACAGAAACCCTGCACAACCATTTTCACTCTTCAAAATTTCAAAGGAATTCAAACAATTTCTAATTCAACATTTCTACCAAACTCAATCATCTACAACTCAAATTACAACATTCAACAATTCGCATCCAACAATTCAACAACAAAAATAATCCTAATATTTCAGTAGTTCATTAAACAAAATAAATCCGGATAAAGCATATCAATCACTTATACCATTCTCAGTTCTTCAATCTACGAAGTTCTCGAGGATTTCGTTATGGTTTTCTCCTAGACAGTGGAATTTCATCCGGCGAATCCTCCTCTTCACTTGCTTGTGTAGGATCTATAGGCTGTGAAGGGCCGGGAGCAACTTCAACCTGTGTTTCTTGAGATGAAGATGCGCCTTTACGATGTCTACGTCGCTGATATGTACGAGTAGTGGGGGGAGGAACGCCATGGGCTTCTATGGCATATTCGATGAGCCCCTGTGCTGGTGGAGGAGGAGGCGGTGGGGGAGGTTTTGGTCTTGTTAACTTGTTTCTTCCCAAAATAGACTCTAAGATGCATTTCACACTAAAGCATTTCCCCTGTGACCTTTCAGGAACCTCTTGTGCAAGCTCGTCTACAATTTCGATTGCACGGTAAATGTTGTCCGCCTGTCACGACATAAAATTCAAGAAAATGTTTACGTTTCACATATTAAAATAAAGACTAAATGTAGTACGTACCACGTTCCTTTCAAGAGGTGCTCTAGGAGTGTAAGGATTTGCAACCACAGGAGGCGCTGTAGGTGGATCGATGGCACGAATAACATATCGACGCGTGATGTTCCAGTACCAAGACAGATATTCCTGTTCGGACAATGTGAACTCGCGTACCTGTTGCGTGTGCATGTAGCAGTCGGTCCATGTCTCAATAGCCATAGCATACTCCCCAGCTTCAATATCAATCCTGTAATGGGGTGGTTGTTTCGGTAAATGCTGCGCCATACCAAACTGCCTCATCACTCGGTCAGGTAGATGATAGGCGACATCATTAAAGAAAATCAAAGGAACCCGAGCAGTCCACAGCTGAATGGAAGTGGTGCATAAGTTTGGAAGATGTCCAAGCACATCGTCGTATGGGGTCCAACTCACAGCCTGATAATCTAGCACATCGAACTCATTACGGTAGAAGGCAACATGACGCCTCGGCGATGAAACGGTGCTTTTAGGTCCTACCCACCTGTACAAATATTCAATTGTGACTTCTCAAATCCAAACACGTATACTTAGTATACTACATAATTAATTATACCTAGCACCGTATGGCAATGATAAATCAATCGCCGTCCTCCTCATCGTTATTCTACCCACGGGTAGATAAGTCCAACACCAAAGCTGCAAATAAAACTGGACACATGGTTTTAGTTGGATAAAAGAATATGAAATAGCGGTCGGCGAAAGTAAAATATGGACATACCTGTACTAGGCTCACACAACCACCTATACTTGTGCTCTCTTGCAAAGCAAGCCTCATCAACTCGCAGTACGTATACGCTAGAACTGCACTGCCCTACGAATACTGGGGACAAAATTCAAAGTTTTCTAAAAGAGGAAGCCATCTAAGCCATATCCGTGTCTTCGAATGATCGCATATCAACCTCGAGCATATAATATGCAATATAATGGCCCTGGCCCGTTGCTGAATCTGAATCTCCGTCGCATCTGCAGGTATGTCGTCCGCAAATTGTTCCCTAAACCACGGTGTCCGTATCATTTCGTTTCCCCACCACTCCTCTGCTGGAGGAGTTAAACCTAGGAGCTCTTGGCATAAACTAATGTAATCAACGGGATCGGGGTTGGTCAACGGAGCACCGTCTATGGGTATGCCAAGCAAACACGCAACATCACCTAACGTGATAGTCATCTCTCCGGCTCGTAAGTGAAATGTCGATGTCTCTGGCCTCCATCTATCCACCAAAGTGGTGATAAGATGATGATCTAACTGGATGTGTCCCATCCTAAAAACAAGTCCAAATCCAGCTTGGTCTATCAACTGTATAACGCCTGGATGACCGGATGTTACTCTATTCATTTTGGATGAATGATCTATGGTTTTGTCTGCAGTATTACTCCGTCAACATATCACAAAATTATTATCAACAAGTAACATACATTAGCTTTCCATATTTGTACATTTCGAATACTAAAAAATTTACCGTGACAAATTCCGGATTATTCGTTCCATGCCGTTGTTGCAAATAAATGACAGATCCATCAACTGGTCCAGGTACCATCTCCGCGTAATCTATACATATACAAGTTAACAATTTTTTCATCTTTATTTTGCAACATCAACACTGCGAATTTACGCATTGTTTTTCCACATTTTACCAATGATTTCAACCATACACACATACCTCAACCATCAACTATTGCTTACAATTCCTAAAAATTACTAATTTACAAATTTCTTCAAAACCCTAAATTGAAATATTAGTGATTTTCCCATACCTGCAGGCGCATCCGGCATTGAAGAGCTAGCCATCTTCTAATTTGTTCAACGAAATGCGAAAAATTTCTGAGTTGGGGAAAAAAATTCGAAGGGGGGGTTTGTGATTTGGGAATGGGTAGATTTAGAATGAAGGGGGAAGAAAGAGGGGCTCTGGTTTTGTTGTAGAACCCCGAATGGACGACTTTTGGGAAGTCGCTCACTGGCGACTTCCCAAAAGTCGCCGCCTGCTTTTTACATAACGTAATAGGCGACTTTTGGGAAGTCGCCAGTTGGCGACTTCCCAAAAGTCGCCCGTAATTTTTCATCAAAAAAAAAATATAACTGGCGACTTTTGAAAAGTCGCCAGTACGTTTTGGCCAGCTCACGGCTGAGCTGGCCAAAACAGGGCTATAATTGATAATAGTTTCTAAACGAGGCTATTTGTGATAATTAGTTTTTAAACGAGGCTAAATTGAAAATAAATCCTTAAATTAATGGAAACATGTGAATTGTGATTTGATTGTTATTTGGGGTAGGATTTGTGTTTCATCTTTCTTTTGTTTGTTTCGAGAAAGATATCAGTCAATTCTCAATTCTGATTCTCTCATTTTCGGTTGATTTTTTCCTATCAAATGCGTAAATCCATGTGATGCGTTCAACCAAGCCATGGCATAGATCAAGGATTTCTAGAATATATGGGAATGCCCAAAATGTAACCGAGTTTTTTCTCCTATTTGTTTACTCGGACTCTGGTATAGATTTCCAACAAATATAATTTTGTATAAGTATTGGAAAATTTAAGGAATACATTTTGGAAATTATTTAGGAAATGATTTTTTGAAAATAATAGATTTAATTAAATGTGAGAACTAACCAACGAATAACTGTTGGAATTAGAGGTAATGGTTGAGTATTATAACTTGAGTTGGGTATATTAGTATGTTGTGTGGCATTTACCAATGTACCCTAATGATTTGATTGTGCATTGATACCAACATTATTATAGTGTCAAATAGGATTAGAGTGAAATTTTGAAATGTAGTTACTTTTATTCAATCGTATAACTATGCAACTTCTGTATTATCAATGTGCTTCATACTGGTAGTGTCTCATGATTTTGCAAGCATAGTAAATTCAGTCAGGCCATTTGGGAGTCCGGTTAACCTTTGTAGTCCATGCACATCACAATAGGAAAGCATGTAGACATAAATTTTATAATTTGAATCATTGTCAACTACATTATGTTGATGATATGTTATATGTTATTGTATATGTCTGTCTATGGTTTAAGAGAAGAGCAAGAAAACAAGTATTTATGAGTTATATAATTGATATTGTTGTTGTTTATGTTACATTGATATATGTTATATTACGCTCTTCTTTCAATACTATATACTAGTGCGTAACCCGTGCGTTGCACACGGAAAAATTATAAAATTTAATGTTTTACTACTAATGGTAAAAATAAATGTTTATTATGCATCGTATGATAAATTTGATAAAATAAATGGATTATGAACTAAAAAATTAATATTATTATATATAGATTTGTGATATATAGCTTACATATCTTTGTGTTTGAGTAAAGAAAATAATTTTGTCATTTTTAATATAGATATTGTATACATGTTGAAACCGACATATTTTAATGATTTATTGGATGAATTAGCAAATACTATTTAACTGACTTTTTTTAATTAGGTTAAATTTATAGTTACATAATTAATTTAAATGAATTTAAAGGTAGAGAGTAAAGAAAATCCGAGAAGGGATTTATAGAAAATTGTCTATATTTTATTCTGAAGTTATTTGAAATAAAAAACGTGATTTTTTTAATGCATGATATGATAAATTCTTGAGATAAATGAATCAGGATTTATTTTCGAATTAACTTTGTCAATATGCACACAATTTATGTTATGTGACTAATGTGGTGGAAATCAAGAGGCTAGAGGGGTGCTGCAAAATAGATGTGCAATTGAACGCTCCTTGTACACACACGCGTATAAAATTTTAGTTGAATGAACAATAATTTTTTACTATTTTTATTAATATGAAATATATATATATATTAAAATTGGCATACATATATATATTTAGGATTTATCAAAAGAATATACTAACTATTGATTACATAAATTATTTAAATAGTCTAAGTTTGAGATTCCATAAGTAATTTGAAAATATGAGTTAAATATAAAATATTAGGAAAAAACTGAGGAGGTTTTGTTAATAGTCATAGTAGTGCTAAAAACATAATTTTGCTATGCAATGTATGATAGTTTTATTTTGATAAATTAACAATAAATTAAATTTGTTAATATTATTTATGTATATGATTTATAAACCTTACATTTGAACAATGAAAGAATTTTACCAATTTGGTTGATAAGAATATATTATACATATTGAAACTGTCATATTTTATGCCTTGTTATATGAACTAACAAATATTTGTTAATTGAAATTATTCGAATAGTTTCAAATTCCAAATTACATAATTAACTAAAATATATTAATTTTGATGTACAATATTTGGTGATATTGGTTTTAAAATAACCATGTAAATTTCGAAATGTAGGTACTTGACGTTAAAAAAGGAATTTTATAATTCAATACATGGTTAATATATTGGTATAAAGGAACCGTTAATTAAATTTAGTATTATATATATATATATATATATATATATATATATATGATTTATGTTATGTGATTGAGGTATTTGTATATCAGAATAACTTTTAATACTGTAATATGAATATGTTTAACATTGAAAGTTTCATTTTTTAGATAATTTATTAGACAAATAGTTTGTTGAATTTATTTAAATAGTCTTAAGATTATGCAATTCATCGTAATATATGGACTTTAATTTAAAGTATGGAAAAATGGAGGGTGGTGTAGATGATTATAGAAATTATAAAATGTACGTGTTTGAAGTACAAACATAATTTTGTAATGGACTATATGATGAAATTATTGAGATAAATGAATTTAATTGAATTTGTTAGTATTTTTTATGTTGATAATTTTGTTATGTGTTTAATATATTTTTATAATTGGCCTAAAATTTAATTTTACCATTGTAGTTAATATGAAAGTGGTATGCATATCGAAATTGTTATATTTGAAATTATTTAACGAATAAATTAATATTAGTTAACTGAGTTTATTCGAATATCTTAAATTTAATAATTTATAGTTAATTTAGATATATGGATCTAAATTGAAAACAATGAAAGTGAATTGAGGAGAACATTGTTAGTCTAGGTGAGGGTGTGGGGTTTAAGAGGTGGTGCTCCGTCTAAATAAAGTACATTTATTGTTGTTAACCTTCTAATTTTTACAAACATATACCATAACATTCTTTATGAATTTGTGTATTAGTCATTTTTCCATAAATTGAGTTACCACAATCTTTTATTTTTACAAAATTAATATTATTTTATTTTTCATAAAGAAAAAAATAAGCTACCTTTATTGTAACGACCTGTAAGATTTTAATAAATTTTATTGTTTTATTAACGTATTTAATTGGATTTTGGTAAAATTTTAAAAAAATTAATTTGCAAATAAAAAGTTAATATTAGGATTACGTCCAACTAAACATAGCAGATGGCAAATTTTCAATTTAGTTTATGGAAGTTTATTTTATTAAGTAACTCTACTGCATTCAAATCAGTTAATAATTGATGATGATAAATTAATTTCCAAACATAAATATTTTTCAACAGAAAATTTCTAAATCCTCTTCTGAGTGAGACGGCATCTTTCGTTTTTCAAAATTCGGGCGTCTACTGCTCCGTTTACCTTATTTCTGACAAAATTGCAGCATTTTTGGTACCGATCATCGACTTTTGATCGGATGATCATACCACTGATATCTGTATACCGTTTTGTTCGCCTCATCGTACCGATCTCCGCAGCATATTTATTTCTGCGTTTTGAATTCCGGTAACAGTGGGATTCGCGAAAACCGGTAATTGTATCGGTAACGGATCCGTTACAGTTTGCTTACTTTTAAATTTCAAACTCTATCCGTGACTACCAAGCAACTATTGATTGCTTTAATATTTTGCGGAATTCAGGGAGCTAGCTGTTACCAATCCATCGATTTCAATTTATTTTATTCGGTTACTTGCCTCTTGAGTCTGTTCGAAATTGATAAAGGATGTTATTTTGATTTAATCCCATTTATCCTGCAAACCAATCTTCCTCCTCCCCTTCTCTAAATTCCTCTGGATCCAATATCTTCTCCCCTCTCTTCTCTTACTTTAGAAATTTTTTCCTTTGCTCTGTTGCGTGCCTTCACCGCCATTTTCCACAAACCACCTCTTCCTCCATCCTGTCATCGCCCCTCCAACCGCCACAACCCACCAAAGCTTCAGCCACCCTACGCACGACCCTTGCAGCAGCCCACATCCAAGTCCCTCCTTCCACCTTCCTCCTCCTCTCGCCGCTAGCCGCGCCACCCACGTCTTCACCTCCGCCCTTGTCAACCATGAAACTGAGTTTCACCTCGCTCGACCTCATCCGCCACCACGACCTGATCCACGCGGTCAACCCCACCTCGGCCTCCACTTGCGGCCGAGCTTCCCCTGTGTTGTACGTGTCGGCGTGCATATATATGGGGTATGTGTATTTCTTATAATTTTTTTTTATACTTACATTTTTAAAGTATATTATCTACATTTGCTTGCTTATAAAGTTTTAATATCATATATGAAATAGCATACATCTGTTCATTTGAAGATGACAAATGGGTTACTGTATATACTTTTATGTTTAATATAAGGAGCATATATAAGGACTGTTAGCATATAAGTTATAAGGTATATAAGTTTGATTTTAGATTTATGTACAGATTTTCGAAAATATGTATACTGGATATTTTTTTTTTTGGGTTGTATTGTAAGTGGATGAGGTGGATGCTAATATTTATTCATATTAGTTACAGTACTTCCCACATACGTAAGCTTTGGTTTTAGTGATTTGTATACTTTTTTTTTTTACTAACTTTATACATGTTGAATATATATATCATTGTTGGATATTTGGTCTGCGTTTTGTGAGCAGCTGTTAGAGATAACTCGATTTTTATTACTTATGTTAGGCCTAGTACGAGTGGATATTTAAAATTTTGACCGAGAAATATGTGTTTGTAGTTTAGATTTGCATATGTGTCTGCATACTCGAGGGGTGTGAATTTAGATTTGCGTCAGTAGTTTCATGTTTTATGAATGCTTTAAAATAAAATAAAGGGTAATGATATATATAGTATATTATGTTATATACAAGTTATGAGTTTAGTTGTGAAGGTGCGTATATTTTTTTTAGGGAAATATGTTTCTACCTTAGAGGAAATTCGGTCTGCATGCTTCCCTGTAGCCGTGTTTTTCATTTTCGTCACTTTATATTTTATACATCGCACGCCTATCTCTTTGTACAGTTTCAGGGTTGCATTTATACTATGTTTGTACACTACTGTGTATTTTTGGTTTTTAGCGTGAGCCTAGGTGATTTACTATTGTGTATTATACAGGTTATATACATTATTTTGAATATTAAAAGATTGTATTCAAAGTTAAGTTAGTGAGTTGGTAAACATATATCTCATGTTAAATATATGTTTTAATAAATAAAATTTAACGACGAAATGACACTCATGGATGAATATATATTACATTTAATGTGGGTTTAAAACTTGAATATGATTTGTATATATACATACATAAATTTTTTACGGTGTATCTATTCAATTGTACCATCTATCCTTATCAATCCGGCTCTAATTTATTTTATCGATCCCTGTTATCAGCTTGTCCATCGAATTCATGCAAATCTTGCTTTGATTCGGAATTCGTGCTTCGATTCGTAACTCGATGTCATCATCAAATCCTCTCTAGCCTTGAAAGGTGAGCAATCACTCACGATTAACATTCTTTTATTTATTAAATTTGACTTCAATTGGAACGACAATTGAAATATGCTGCTGTTGGTTGTTTTACTGTTATGACTGCTATTATCTGTATCTGTTCACCTGTGACACCTGACACCATTATCGGTTAATTATTTATGTGATAATAATACAGATTGGTTGATAATTGATTGATTGATTGATTGTCGTTTAAATTGGATGTTAATTACTACTGTTAAGTGATAACTAGTTTGCTAGTTAAATTTGGGGTAGTATAGTTTACAAATTAAGACGGATTACATATGACGGACCTTGATTTATTGAAACCTGACCCCGCCATATGTAAATTTGATTTGTTAAATTTGACCCATTAATTGTCGTAGAAATTGATAAATTATACTTTAAATCTTTGAACGTAGTTTGGATTTATTGTTGTAGTATTTAACTGAAATTGAAATAGAACGACCAGTGGAAACTGAAATGTAATAATCTTTAATCTACATGAAATGATAGTGTAGATTCTAGAAATAATTATACAAATAACAACGCGAATTAATACGATTATTTCGGGGTTATTTGATTTATTTATTGAATTGTTATTGATTGTGGTTATTGTTTGTTTATTTACTTTGACACCATCCTGTCATCACACTACAAGTTCCCTTGGTTATGATTGTTTTGAAATGGGTTGAAATGATAGACCCAAGCGGTTTCCATTTAATTAAATTGGGATTACGGGTTGAAATGCTATCCACCCGTATACATTTAGTGTACGAATTGAAATAATATTATCCGTAACACTTGACCATATGATAAGAAATATATGGTCTTATTTAATGTAAATTCTTGGATACATATATAAAGGGTAATGATAAATATAGAGTTAATTATATCTAGTTTAATCAAGATTCGATTTAATACATAACTTATGATCAATAATTATGTAAATTTTATTCGGATAAATTTTGCAATAATATTGAACAATTAAGATTTGGAGATAACTTTGGGTTATTTTGAAATGGTATTTAGATAAGTATTTATTTATCTAAATCAATTTGAGATTTATCGAATAAGATATTTCACGTTTAATAAAATTTAAGAAAATTTTGGGTAAAGTGTAATTCAAGGTCACTAAAATGATATTGATGCGAATAAAGGAGGATTCAAGACTAGATAATAACGATGTAAAAATCGAGATTCTATATGAAACTGTCAAATTTAAATTGTTATATATAAACTGTGAACTATAGTGTAATTAAATGGTTTAGAAATTCGGATATGTATTTGGAACCAAGATAGTTGAATCGGTTAGGTAGATAACAAATCGAATTAAGTGAAATTTGAGTTTGAACTAGATTGGAAATTTTATTTAGAAAACTAGATTGGGAAAAATTTAGTTGAATGTTGAATACTTAAAATAGGAACATATTGAAATAAAAAGGGAATTGGGATATCAAATCCAAATTTGGGAATTATAAAATTAAGTGGTTATTTTAGGAAGATATAAACTGATAAAAATGAGATCGGATTTAATTCAAATGGGAAGATCGGGTTGATGTGTACAATTTGTTAAGTTAAGAAAATTGAAATACTGTACTGTATACATTACTCAATATATAGATACTATTTTGGGAAAATATAATTATTCGAAGTAAAATTGACTGTTGGTTTGAAGTACAAATTAAGTGAATGACCACGGTGTAATAGTGTATATTTCTACCCTGTAGATAGTTCTATGGACCCTTAGAGGATGGACATCCCAAACATCCTTTAAGCTATATGGTATTTTAGTTGATATTTCATTTGAGTTGAATTTATTGATATAAGAATGTTAATCCTGACTCGAGTGTTTTGTGTCTTGCTTTACGCTCGGGTCAGACTGAGTAATACAGCATTAGAGACTCACCTTTGGAGATTGGAGCTTCATTTGGAGATCCAACTATCTATTCAGCTTTCAGTTTTTCTAGTGACTGGTTCAGAGAAGTCATCGGCTCGTACTGAAGACTTCACTATATTCGAGATATTCTGATGTATTTTATTTTTTTTAAACTCTGATGTATATAGTAGCTTCATGAACTACTATCCTTTATCTATTCCGCTGCATTATATTACTCTGTGTCTGTGATCTGTGATTGATTTATTTACTGTATATTTAAGTTTTGCCAAATTTTAATTAACAATTCGATATTTTGAATTATTCAAGTCGGACATGTATGGTTTTATTGTCGATTTGAATGGTCCAAAATAGCGGGTCGTTACAGTTGGTATCAGAGCTTTGGCTCTAGGCAAAACTTAGCATATATGGTAAATTTATTAACAGAATCACTTTCGCTCGAGTTGAATCTCTTCCTTGCTGACTCGATTTCCTTTGAATTTTGGAATGTCCCTCGGTTCCAAAATTCATTCTTGTCTCTCTCTATTCATATTCTTTTGATTCTGGAGTATCCCATAACTCCACTAAATGGTTTGTAAAGGGGGTGAAAACTCCTTTACAATTGGCGTCGATTCACCGAAGATTTTTGTATCCTCGGTTTAGATGCTATTATCTCCTATTATTCCAAATTCTATCTCTAGCGATCGAATATCGATTTGCCTTAGAATTCTGCATCCATCATATTCCTGAAATCACGATTGACCCGGTTAAGGTCGCCCGCGATTTATAGAAGTATATCCGTCTTCTATTTTGTAATTTAATTATCTCATCTTCGATCGAGTCTATCTTCGAATCAGAATTCTATGGATGGGAGTCCCTCTAATTCAAATCTCTATCTTTGTTTTGAAATCCATTCTTAAAATTATCCTTTGAAAATCGGGCATCTTTGCATTTTGAAATTGTTTTATACAGAATTATTATTTTGATAACTATGATTTTATTCTATATATAAAAGTGAAAATGTTTTCGATAGAGATTATATACCTATATATAAAGCAAATAAGAAATGTTATTCTATATAAAAAGGGTTTTGAAAGGATTTGAAATTTTGAAAAAATTATAAGAAATTGATTTATATAAAAATGATTTATAATTGAAGTGTTAAATTTGAAATTCGAGAATTGAATTCCGGTATTTCGAAATTGGTTTTAAGATTTGGAAAACATATATAAATAATAAGATTTAAAAGTATTTTCCAAATAAGAAATGTTTGAAGTAAGTTCAAAAGAATTCCAATAATTTTGAAGAAATTTCAAAGAAGTTTTCAAGAAAATAGAAGTCCAGAACTCACGTATGTCGCTGGAAAATAATTTCGGTGATGAGTGCACGCATCATCGACATTGATTTTTGAGTTTCAGAGTGGGGGAGAGGCCACTTTAATAGCTCTTTATGCGAGTGATTTTGTAAAGCCGTTATGATTTCAAATTCCGAAGTATAATTTGATATTTTCGAAAGAGATATGTATATATTTGATTCGAAAGAGATATGTATATATTTGAAACAATTTGAAGTAAGACCGGTGTTCAGTCCTCGAGTTTTTGATTTGACTTAGAATAACTCTATTTATAAAAATTGATTTCCATCTCTTGGATTTGAAATTGATTTTCACCGACTATTTTGAAGGTTGGAGCACTTCCAAATCAAGGTTTAAAGGTTTAAAAACCAAGATATTTCGAAAGGTATAAAATATTTGATAAAGTATGCAAGTTTTGTTGTATGAGGTTAAACCTTTTATTAAGTAAGAGAATATGGCTATTTTAATTATACTAATATGGAATTTAGTTTTTAAATGTTTTGAAAGAATTTTAGTTTTAAATAATGGTTTTCAAAAAGGTAAATTGGATATTTCAAATCGAAGTAAATAGTTTAAAAGTTTTAAAAGGATAATTATAAAGTTGGAAACCGTTTTTAAGTATAATTGATTTTGAGAAATATTTGGTTTTGAAATTAAATTGAAATTATAAACCAGTACATATATGGTGATGTTGGAAATAAATTTGTTTGACTGGAATCAGTTTAGTTTGGAAACTGGGATTAATTTATAAGCCTGTTATTTTGGGAACTTTGAAACTAAGATATCTAATTTGGAAGAAAATTTGGTGAAATCATATATGATTTTGAAACTGAATTGATATTGAAATGATTTGAAGTTGAGAACCTTATATTATTAAGCACTTGATTTGGGAGTGGTCGAACTTATATAAAATGGATTGTATAAGTATGAGGTTGATTTGAAATCTATTGATTTGAAAGGTACTCAATTTGGAAAGAGATTTTATTTAATCGAAATCTATATAAGTATGATTTGATCTACTATTGATTTGGAAAGTATTCGATTTGAGAAAGGAATCCTATATATATGGACTTTATATAAGTACAATATTTGAAAGTGATTTGAAAAGGTACTATATGATATATATTTTCGAAGTAAAGATATGGAAAGTGCCTTCTGCTTGATATCCGCTTTGTGGCCACATCGTGGATTCATTCTATCGATATTATTCTCTCTGATTTTCGGTTTTCCGGATGTAATACTCGAGTGTTTCCCACCGTGGCGTAACCCATGGTTTTTTTTTTCTCGTGAATGCACAGCGCAATTGCCTGGCTGAGTCTTGCCTAGGGGTACGGATTGTTTCCTGGGGGATCCAGGCGTAACCATTGTGTATCCTGCAATCTGTGTAGGTCGCGAATAGTAGCGCAAGTGCCTGGCTGAGTCTTGCCTAGGGGTACGGATTGTTTCCTGGGGGATCCAGGCGTAACCATTGTGTATCCTGCACTCTACTAGTCATCATGGCGTAACTCGCAGGGCTGAGAAAGCTTACGGATATGGATTGTTTCCTGGGGGACCCAGGCGTAACCATTGTGTATCTGCGAACCATGATCGGACAAAGGTTTTGGTTTGGTTGTTTTGTTTGGATTGTACTTTCCATATCTGTTTTTAAAGTTTTTTTCAAGTATTTTCACTGGTTGTTGAAACAGGTCAACTAAGTACTTGAAGAATTCTAGCTTTGCGCCTGATCAACGCATGGCCAGAGTCTGCAAGAACGAGGATGAACTTGTGGAAACATCGAGTTATAAAAATATTTTCGAAAGGAAATTTATTTCGATATGATAGTATTTTATTATAAAAGTATTTTTCCCCATCAAAGAAATATTTGTATAAATCTTCGAAATTAAATTCCTTTGGAAAATTTAAATTTCGTGCCCGATTCTTTCTTTTGAATCTACCCTATCTGCCCAGCTTATTTATTCGCCTTGATTCTGTTTACAAATCTACTCTCCTTCCTTGTGGGATTTATCCTTTAAAATAATGTCTAATTATATACTACATTGTAGTGTTATAAATATTTTGAAGTTATTAATTAAATAAAACATTTTAAAGAAATGATTATTAACTTACTGATAATATTGAAAGAGATCTTGAGATAAATTAAAAACTTCATAAATTTTGGATTTAATATTTTCAATAGTCTTTGTAAATATAAATAATAATGTAAATAGTTGTTTCAAAAGGAGTTTGAAAAGTATTAAACATTAAAGAAATTAAATTGCAAATGAAGTTTCAAAGGAATATTTCAAGTAAGATTTATATAGTTCTAAATAAATTATCTACCTTTGACCTTCAATTTACTTTATTCCTGGTTGTTCTATTCTCCTACTTCCTTCCTTTTCGGGGACGAAAAGTTTTGAGTGGGGGAGAGTGTAACGACCTGTAAGATTTTAATAAATTTTATTGTTTTATTAACGTATTTAATTGGATTTTGGTAAAATTTTAAAAAAATTAATTTGCAAATAAAAAGTTAATATTAGGATTACGTCCAACTAAACATAGCAGATGGCAAATTTTCAATTTAGTTTATGGAAGTTTATTTTATTAAGTAACTCTACTGCATTCAAATCAGTTAATAATTGATGATGATAAATTAATTTCCAAACATAAATATTTTTCAACAGAAAATTTCTAAATCCTCTTCTGAGTGAGACGGCATCTTTCGTTTTTCAAAATTCGGGCGTCTACTGCTCCGTTTACCTTATTTCTGACAAAATTGCAGCATTTTTGGTACCGATCATCGACTTTTGATCGGATGATCATACCACTGATATCTGTATACCGTTTTGTTCGCCTCATCGTACCGATCTCCGCAGCATATTTATTTCTGCGTTTTGAATTCCGGTAACAGTGGGATTCGCGAAAACCGGTAATTGTATCGGTAACGGATCCGTTACAGTTTGCTTACTTTTAAATTTCAAACTCTATCCGTGACTACCAAGCAACTATTGATTGCTTTAATATTTTGCGGAATTCAGGAAGCTAGCTGTTACCAATCCATCGATTTCAATTTATTTTATTCGGTTACTTGCCTCTTGAGTCTGTTCGAAATTGATAAAGGATGTTATTTTGATTTAATCCCATTTATCCTGCAAACCAATCTTCCTCCTCCCCTTCTCTAAATTCCTCTGGATCCAATATCTTCTCCCCTCTCTTCTCTTACTTTAGAAATTTTTTCCTTTGCTCTGTTGCGTGCCTTCACCGCCATTTTCCACAAACCACCTCTTCCTCCATCCTGTCATCGCCCCTCCAACCGCCACAACCCACCAAAGCTTCAGCCACCCTACGCACGACCCTTGCAGCAGCCCACATCCAAGTCCCTCCTTCCACCTTCCTCCTCCTCTCGCCGCTAGCCGCGCCACCCACGTCTTCACCTCCGCCCTTGTCAACCATGAAACTGAGTTTCACCTCGCTCGACCTCATCCGCCACCACGACCTGATCCACGCGGTCAACCCCACCTCGGCCTCCACTTGCGGCCGAGCTTCCCCTGTGTTGTACGTGTCGGCGTGCATATATATGGGGTATGTGTATTTCTTATAATTTTTTTTTATACTTACATTTTTAAAGTATATTATCTACATTTGCTTGCTTATAAAGTTTTAATATCATATATGAAATAGCATACATCTGTTCATTTGAAGATGACAAATGGGTTACTGTATATACTTTTATGTTTAATATAAGGAGCATATATAAGGACTGTTAGCATATAAGTTATAAGGTATATAAGTTTGATTTTAGATTTATGTACAGATTTTCGAAAATATGTATACTGGATATTTTTTTTTTGGGTTGTATTGTAAGTGGATGAGGTGGATGCTAATATTTATTCATATTAGTTACAGTACTTCCCACATACGTAAGCTTTGGTTTTAGTGATTTGTATACTTTTTTTTTTTTACTAACTTTATACATGTTGAATATATATATCATTGTTGGATATTTGGTCTGCGTTTTGTGAGCAGCTGTTAGAGATAACTCGATTTTTATTACTTATGTTAGGCCTAGTACGAGTGGATATTTAAAATTTTGACCGAGAAATATGTGTTTGTAGTTTAGATTTGCATATGTGTCTGCATACTCGAGGGGTGTGAATTTAGATTTGCGTCAGTAGTTTCATGTTTTATGAATGCTTTAAAATAAAATAAAGGGTAATGATATATATAGTATATTATGTTATATACAAGTTATGAGTTTAGTTGTGAAGGTGCGTATATTTTTTTTAGGGAAATATGTTTCTACCTTAGAGGAAATTCGGTCTGCATGCTTCCCTGTAGCCGTGTTTTTCATTTTCGTCACTTTATATTTTATACATCGCACGCCTATCTCTTTGTACAGTTTCAGGGTTGCATTTATACTATGTTTGTACACTACTGTGTATTTTTGGTTTTTAGCGTGAGCCTAGGTGATTTACTATTGTGTATTATACAGGTTATATACATTATTTTGAATATTAAAAGATTGTATTCAAAGTTAAGTTAGTGAGTTGGTAAACATATATCTCATGTTAAATATATGTTTTAATAAATAAAATTTAACGACGAAATGACACTCATGGATGAATATATATTACATTTAATGTGGGTTTAAAACTTGAATATGATTTGTATATATACATACATAATTTTTTTACGGTGTATCTATTCAATTGTACCATCTATCCTTATCAATCCGGCTCTAATTTATTTTATCGATCCCTGTTATCAGCTTGTCCATCGAATTCATGCAAATCTTGCTTTGATTCGGAATTCGTGCTTCGATTCGTAACTCGATGTCATCATCAAATCCTCTCTAGCCTTGAAAGGTGAGCAATCACTCACGATTAACATTCTTTTATTTATTAAATTTGACTTCAATTGGAACGACAATTGAAATATGCTGCTGTTGGTTGTTTTACTGTTATGACTGCTATTATCTGTATCTGTTCACCTGTGACACCTGACACCATTATCGGTTAATTATTTATGTGATAATAATACAGATTGGTTGATAATTGATTGATTGATTGATTGTCGTTTAAATTGGATGTTAATTACTACTGTTAAGTGATAACTAGTTTGCTAGTTAAATTTGGGGTAGTATAGTTTACAAATTAAGACGGATTACATATGACGGACCTTGATTTATTGAAACCTGACCCCGCCATATGTAAATTTGATTTGTTAAATTTGACCCATTAATTGTCGTAGAAATTGATAAATTATACTTTAAATCTTTGAACGTAGTTTGGATTTATTGTTGTAGTATTTAACTGAAATTGAAATAGAACGACCAGTGGAAACTGAAATGTAATAATCTTTAATCTACATGAAATGATAGTGTAGATTCTAGAAATAATTATACAAATAACAACGCGAATTAATACGATTATTTCGGGGTTATTTGATTTATTTATTGAATTGTTATTGATTGTGGTTATTGTTTGTTTATTTACTTTGACACCATCCTGTCATCACACTACAAGTTCCCTTGGTTATGATTGTTTTGAAATGGGTTGAAATGATAGACCCAAGCGGTTTCCATTTAATTAAATTGGGATTACGGGTTGAAATGCTATCCACCCGTATACATTTAGTGTACGAATTGAAATAATATTATCCGTAACACTTGACCATATGATAAGAAATATATGGTCTTATTTAATGTAAATTCTTGGATACATATATAAAGGGTAATGATAAATATAGAGTTAATTATATCTAGTTTAATCAAGATTCGATTTAATACATAACTTATGATCAATAATTATGTAAATTTTATTCGGATAAATTTTGCAATAATATTGAACAATTAAGATTTGGAGATAACTTTGGGTTATTTTGAAATGGTATTTAGATAAGTATTTATTTATCTAAATCAATTTGAGATTTATCGAATAAGATATTTCACGTTTAATAAAATTTAAGAAAATTTTGGGTAAAGTGTAATTCAAGGTCACTAAAATGATATTGATGCGAATAAAGGAGGATTCAAGACTAGATAATAACGATGTAAAAATCGAGATTCTATATGAAACTGTCAAATTTAAATTGTTATATATAAACTGTGAACTATAGTGTAATTAAATGGTTTAGAAATTCGGATATGTATTTGGAACCAAGATAGTTGAATCGGTTAGGTAGATAACAAATCGAATTAAGTGAAATTTGAGTTTGAACTAGATTGGAAATTTTATTTAGAAAACTAGATTGGGAAAAATTTAGTTGAATGTTGAATACTTAAAATAGGAACATATTGAAATAAAAAGGGAATTGGGATATCAAATCCAAATTTGGGAATTATAAAATTAAGTGGTTATTTTAGGAAGATATTAACTGATAAAAATGAGATCGGATTTAATTCAAATGGGAAGATCGGGTTGATGTGTACAATTTGTTAAGTTAAGAAAATTGAAATACTGTACTGTATACATTACTCAATATATAGATACTATTTTGGGAAAATATAATTATTCGAAGTAAAATTGACTGTTGGTTTGAAGTACAAATTAAGTGAATGACCACGGTGTAATAGTGTATATTTCTACCCTGTAGATAGTTCTATGGACCCTTAGAGGATGGACATCCCAAACATCCTTTAAGCTATATGGTATTTTAGTTGATATTTCATTTGAGTTGAATTTATTGATATAAGAATGTTAATCCTGACTCGAGTGTTTTGTGTCTTGCTTTACGCTCGGGTCAGACTGAGTAATACAGCATTTGAGACTCACCTTTGGAGATTGGAGCTTCATTTGGAGATCCAACTATCTATTCAGCTTTCAGTTTTTCTAGTGACTGGTTCAGAGAAGTCATCGGCTCGTACTGAAGACTTCACTATATTCGAGATATTCTGATGTATTTTATTTTTTTTAAACTCTGATGTATATAGTAGCTTCATGAACTACTATCCTTTATCTATTCCGCTGCATTATATTACTCTGTGTCTGTGATCTGTGATTGATTTATTTACTGTATATTTAAGTTTTGCCAAATTTTAATTAACAATTCGATATTTTGAATTATTCAAGTCGGACATGTATGGTTTTATTGTCGATTTGAATGGTCCAAAATAGCGGGTCGTTACATTTATAAACTATATAAATATATAAAAATTTAAAAGTAATGTCATTTATCAAATAGGCAACTTGATTAATATTAATGAAATGCCATAATTTAATGATGAGTTACCATAGGTTTTGAAATTGAAGTTCATAAATGAGTTTCATAATTGATTTCTTCATTGATTCTATTCTTAATTAATGATAACGAATTACCATAAATTTAATAGTATAGAAAGAAGGTTAATTAACATTGCTTGAAATTCAAATGAAATAGAATGGAGAAAATAGTCTAAAGCTTAATCTTATTTGAAATCCATTAAATAGTTAACATGAAATTTCATAAAATAATTAACATGAAATCAATTGCACACACAATTGAACCAACAAAGTAAGTAAGGCTACTTGATTAGAAATTACAACAGTGTCAAATTTTGAGGCGTTAAGATATAATCTGGATGGAAACCCTAAGGTTAAAACAGGAATTTCACAATTGAAAACAACAACATCTCAACGTATGCCGCCTATCTCTCTCATCTCAACCAGTAAACCGTCTATCTCTCTTAATCCCAATCATGCAGAAAAACATAGCGAAGTTTCATCAGAAATCAAAGGATAATTTTGTGAATCTTTAATCAAACTAAGGGAGGAGGTTCAGATTCGTGCAAATCTGCTCTAGAAGCATAAAATCCTTCGATTGACGGTACGTCTTTTGTCTTCTTCTTAGATTTCCACATCAATATCTATTTTCGATTTTCTATCAATTTTCATTGTATACATAATTACTTAACTATTATGATAAATTAGTAATTCATCAGCACGGGTCAGTGCTATATATGGTTTAGATATTTAATTTTGTGTATTGGGCTTGATGTTAATCGCTAAATTTCACACTGTTTTATCATTTGGAAAAGGTGGTCAAATATTTAAATTTGTTCCATAATACGATGATATGTACCATAATAAGGTGTGATGTTTACTGAACTACTCTTGATTGTAATCATGAACATTGTTATTGTTGTTCATTTTTTATTTACATTTTCTGGTCTGTTTTCTTCTGGAAGTACTTCTAAGAAAACATTTGATTGTTAAAAAGGTAAGGTATATTTCATTGATAGTTTTTTCTTATCTCAAAGGTACTGTAAAACAGTTGCATAATGTTGTTTTTTCATGTAACGTGGGCACAATTAAGAACATGTTTAACATGTTATCCGAGATTATTTTTTGTGTATAATCATTATCCATGAGCAATAATTTTAATTTGTTTAGTTTGAAAAAAATATTTTCGCTAATGTTTTGAAACTTTATTTATACAGGGTAGTTGTTTTCATAAATTAGGAATTTGTTATCTATGTATCAAGTAAATAGTTTTTGAATTAACTGTTCTTGCTCTCAAAAGAAAGTAAAACAAAAGAAAATTTCTTATTCTCACTCAATCATTTTCGTTTATAGTACTTGCCATTTCCATCAATTTTGTTCATAATTAACAGTTTCATCAGGAAACTACATTTTTTTTCTTTCATTCTCTTTTGATTGGATTTATTTGTTTGTATATCATTTGTTTGCCGATCACCTTAGATTTTGAAATTTTGGTAGAAATGAATTTTTTTTTATCTATGACCACTGCAGATATTTTTCTTTCCATTTTTTTAATAATAAATTTTAAATTTGATCACTTTAAGATAATGATTTGATATCCCACAGAAGACACAAAGATTATGAGACATATATCACGTCATTCAATCTTCAAAATTACACTACTAAGTGCCTTATATAATTCAGTGGGTTTGTGAATTTTGACTTTACTTAAACCTAATTGGGTTATATGATATAATCTTTGGTGAGTAGATGCTACACAATATTTGGTGATACTGTTGAGGGCTTTTAAAATAACCGTGGAAATTTCAAAATGTAGGCACTTTATGTTAAAATAAGAACCTTATAATGCAAAACATGGTTAATATATTGATATAAATGAATTATGAATTAAATCTATTATTATTTTTATGTATATGATGATGATGATGATTTATGTTTTGTGATTGATGTTTTATATATTTGAATGACAATTTTATACCACAATATGAATATGTTTATAATTGAAATTTTCATTTTTTGTTTAATTTTTTACACAAATAGTTTGTTGAATTTATATAAGTAGTTTCAAAATTATGTATTTTATTCTTCTATATAAACTTCGATGTAAAATATAAGCAGGGGAGGGGGTGTAGATGGCTATAGGAATTTTGAAATGTATGCATTTGAAGTAAAAACATAATTTATTAATGGATTACATAACGGAATTATGGAGATAAATGAATTTATGAATGGATATAAAAGTAAGAAAGCAAAGATACATTAACAATGGATAATGAACATAGCGATATTATGCTTATTAATTTAGTTCATTCTTTTGAGTTGTCATCTATACCACTTCAAATTGATCAGTAACTAACTAATTAAATTGTTTCATTTTATAGGTTATCTACATTTGGAAAAAAAATCTATATGGTAACAAACCATTTTAATTCAATACTCCAGAATTTCAAATAGGTATTTTTGCACCCTCTTTTAAACTTAGATGCATACAATTCACTATCAACAATTATCGACCTGTTTCATTTGTTACTCCCAGAGGTGATTATGCAAATTTGTAACATTTATCCTTACAAAAAATCCAAAGACATAAAAAGGGATAGCTCAGCATTTTTCAACTTTTACTATAATTGGTAAAGATATTATCCACATATTGATCTTTTACCTCAACAGTTATATGTTCTATTTTTGCACTATGATTCCCACATATTCCCAAAAACGAACATATATGAACATATACATTGCCTTAGTTTGTACATACAGATGTATGAATTGAATATGTAGTGACTATTGTCTTATGCTAATATTTCAATGTTTAGAAATGTGTTGTGCATATATTTAATTTTTAAGCTTTCAAATAAAAGATGGCTGCAAGAAATGTGCCCCTGTTTATAGAAGATAATAGTATTTCAATAATTATTAATGATGCAAGAATGTTTTTGATGGGTTAATTTTCATTTTACATCCATAGTTTCTGAGAGTAAAGTGGGTAACAATGGTTTCTTTAATTTTTGATACATCTTCTTCATTGAATTGTTCAATTAAATGTCCCCATAAGGTAATACCAAAATTTTACCATTATAGAGAAGAAAAAAATAGCTACATTTTTCTACGAAGAAATATTAATTAAATGAAAATCAATACCTAGAATTTGCAACGATGATATTTCTCTTCAAACGTTTTCTTTTTAGCTCGTCAAACTTGGTTACTTCTTCATTATTTGAACATAGTTTGCCAATCACATCTAGAAAGTTATTAATACATTGTTCACTAAATATGATTCTACTACTTCATTCTATATATGCATATTTGTAGATCATACTTGATAAATCCATGTAATGAGATTCTATTTCATCCAATGGAAAAAACTAAAATTTGTATTTAAGAATATGTGCTTTGTTGTCAAACACCTTTATTATGCACGTGTTAGCATGAAATTCAATTTTATATGGCTTTTCCATGACCTGATAAGCTTGCTTTTGGTTTTGATATTGTACTTGCTTATTTCAATTATTGACCCCTTTGCAACTTTAGATTGAAACTTGCTCATTAAAAATTTTGATACGACCGCCGTCAATTGATATCCCTAATAAACAAGAGTCGATGTTTTTTGGTATGTTTAAGATAATATTGAATAATTACTTGCAAAATTTAAATGCTCACCTACCTCTTCATCAATAAGAAACATGTTAATCATGAAAGTTTCATTATTCTTCAAGTGTATTGACTTCAATATTCTAGAAACTCTCATTTTGATTTTACAGTCCTTTATAAATTTGTTTAGAGATTGTAAATTGCAATAGTTGGAGTTCATTTTTTTGTTACCTATAAGCGGAAACCATTAGTATTTTTTTAAACTAACAAAAACAGTAAATAAAGGAAAGATACGTTGAACTTTTGGAGATTTGTTATTTTTCAAATTATAGTTACTTTGTTGATGAGAATCACACGTTTATGTAAGCATAATATATGCTTATAAACAATAATATATAATAAAATGTTAATAAACTATACTGTATTATCAGGACAATTTAATTAAATCAAATACATAATAAGAAAGCTATTATACTTTCAATGTATAAAAATAGTATTTATTTCATTATGCATAAAAGTATGGACATAACATAGAGGGATTAAAAAATTGAGGTATAGAAAAATACCTAAGTTGAGCAATAATAAAAGAAGTGATCTGGACGTCTTTATTAATCATTATTTACAATTTTCTATTTATATATGAAATATGGATAGGCTACGATACTTTCAAAATAGATAATTGTATTTACTGAGTAAAAAGAGGAAGACTGTCATATATTAGGAGATTTTTTTTCTGAATTTGAATGAAATAGACTGAGTTGAATTAGTGTGTGTTCCTTTTGTTTATTATATGCAGTTCTTTTTAATTTAGTTTCTTTTGTACATACAGTAATAATTTTTTTTGCATTGTTTTTATGACACCTATGTTTGTTCGTTTAGTTAGTAAAACAATTCTTTTTAATTTGGTTTCTTATATGACTACAGGTATAACATTTTTTACATTGTTTTTTATGACTGTAGATTGGAAGGACTGACTTCAGAGAGGAGGGTATGCCAGCAAAGATTTGGATTGAAGTCTTATTAAAGATTAAGGTTTATTTTACTTTTGTAATATGGTCATCTTAAAAAATCTTAGAAAGATGTTAATTTAATTTTATGTTGTAATGCGTTTAGTGTTGAACAATCTTAGAAAGTAACACTGTGTTTTGAAATTAATATTAGCAGCAAGTTACATGTACTATTTCCTGAGTATATTTATTTTTGAGTATTAACTTGTTAATTTTGAATAAAATATTGATATGTGCTTACAATAAGCAATTTTAACAGTAGGGATATGTTTGATTTTCAAATTGATGGTAGGCTTAATAGCAGCATGTCATTTTGTATTTGTTTTCTAAACAGGAGTTTAAGTTAATTTTTTAATATGAAATATCTAGAGAGTTTTAAGGAGAGAAGAGAAAAATGCTAGAATTAATGCCATGCTTTAAAATTATTCCTCTTTGCTATTATTTAATAGGTACTATTAATATTATGTAATTCATTCCAATATATGGACTTCAGTGCGAATGTAAGCAGGGGAGGTAGTGTAAATGGCTATTAAGTTTTTAAATGTCAGCAGTTGTTGTAAAAATAAAATTTGAAATTATTGAGATAAACGGATCTAATTGAATTTATAAATGGATATAAAAGAAAGCAAAGATATGGTAACCGTCGGTAATGAATATAATGACATTAGGTTAATTGGTGTAGTTCATTCTTTTCAGTTATCATTTATATCAGTGCAAACTATGCAATAACTATTTAATTGTTTCATTTTGCAGGTTATTTACATTTGGGAAAAATCGATAAGGTAGCATAACCATGTTAAATCGATACTCCAAATTCCAAACAGGTATTTTTCTATCCTCATTTGAACTTAGATGCATTCAATTCACTATCAACATTTATTTACATGGTTCATGTGTTTTTCCTTCCTGATGCGATTATGCAAAGTTGCAACATTTATGTTTAAATACCCAATGACATAAACTGGGATAGTTGACTGTTTTTCAATTCTGAGTATAGTTGGTGAAGGTATGAGCCACATATTGATCTGTTGCTATCAATTCATGTCGGTAATTTTTTTTGTTACAGAGGTTTGTCAAAAAATATTGCAAAGTTTATCCTTAAATAATTTTCAAACTTACACACAAGGGACAATCTCGATAATTCTTATATCTTGTTCACCTCCATGTTGCAAGTTACTCTTTTGCGCTAAAATTTAGAAGCATACATGTATATATAATCATTCCTTAATTTGTATATACATGTTTGAGCATGCGTACATAGTAATTTATGTTTTGTATAAATAATTTTTTATATGATTTCATAAATAAAAGTAGTAGAGGTTAATTTTTTATATGATTTTATCATAGCTGTTAGCTGGTTCCCTATTTGTATGTAGTTACTAAAATTTCAAGAGCCTTATCAATTTTTATTTGATTCATACATGTTGGTTAAAAGGAAATATCATATTGTTATTGATTGGTTTTACAATTTGACGTTTACCTATGTTTATCCTAAATACAGAACAGTAAAAATTACAAGTTGTAAGAAAGGAAAGGTGGATAAATAAACATTCGATTGTTATAAGCCATACGTTATGTAGCTGTTTATGCAGTTGTTGCAACCAACCCCATGATTTTGATGCAAAGGTTTCTTAGCGTGCTTTGTCTGCATGACCAAGCATATACATGGTTTATATACTTGAAGATAAAGATGAATAACATGGAAAACATTTCACCTATTTTGATCAATTTTTGATTAACATATGGAAAAGAAAAGCTTAAAGCAATAGGTTAATGAAAGAAAATGTGAATTTTTTAAATCATAATCAGTGTTTTTAAGGAAATGATCGGATTTTTTAACAAATCTACACTTACACATGACCATTCCTGCCCACATAAATTTCTATATGATATTTCCGGCTTGTAACTTCTTCATTTTCCCATTTAAGTCTATGATTATGATTTTGGTTACTATCCGACCAGGTGTATTTAGTGTGTGTGTGTTTGTGTAAGCCCCTTGGTAAATTTTCTGCCTTCTCCAGGCATTCTAAGTTTGAAGATACCATACTACCATTGACTGCCTAGGTTTACCACATGATTATAAATTACTTTTTGACATACAGACAAAAAAAAACTTTATTCATTTGGCTGTTTACATACTATCCCTAAACAACTTGTGTATTTTTTCCATCTATGCAAAATATAGTCATTGACTGCAAAAAATCACATCTAATATCTTTTAGAACAATGATTTATTTAACGCTCTCTTATGTTTTTATTCTCCTTGATATCTTGCAAACAAAGGAAAGAAAAAAAAGCAAAAAATACGGAGCTTGTGCTACTTGTCCTCGCTGTATCCGCTGTATCTTTTTTGTTTCTGACATATTTCTTTTTCAGGGTGCATATGATTATGGGTACAATACTTACAGCATGTACCAACCATCAGGTTCTCCAGCTCCAACAACAGGATCTGATGTTCAACAGTATAGCTCCCATAATTATCAATATCCACAATATTATCAAATGCCATCAGCTGGCAATACACAATACACCCACACCCAACCCTTATCTTCTAACAAAGGACCTGTATCTACTGCTTCTTAAGATAAACCACATGTTTCCCTAGATATACCCAAATCAAACACGGTTGATGTTACCTCTTTGACCACTAATGGAAACAACAGATTGGTACCTCAGAAATCAAGCCAGCAAGTTTCATCTGTCACATCAAATGGATCTTATAGTAGAGGAGGTCCATTGAGTAGTGGTGCTTATCACGATCCAAGACATCCTTATGATAGATCAAGGTCACCTGTCTCTTGGTACAGTGGTGATTGCAATGCCAATAACGATGTACCTTTGTATTCAAACTCTGCTTCATGGAGGAATCAGAATTATAGCCCTGCTCCTCATCTAATGGTATACTTTTTTCCTTGCTAATCCTAACATTTTTTCTTGCTTACTCTGTAAAGTAAAAATAAAACGATTTATGGGATAATGCTTGTTATGTTGTTCATTTATCTGATATTTGGATTTATATGTTTATCTTAAACTTGGAAGCAGGACCCGTCTAGAACTGGCATTTCTTAGTTGGAACTTTAGTTTGGCGGTTCTTGTAATTTTGCGGTTCTTGTAATTTTCATGGACACGTTGCAAGAACACACTCTCAAATAGACGTGAATGTTTTGATATTAATGCAATTTAAAAAAAACAAATAGATGTGAATGCTTAAGTGAAATTTTGAACATTGGTGACATCAAAAATGACACAAACACCCAAATACCATACGGAGTATAGAGATCTAGCAGAGAATAACATAAAATAGAAAAATAGTAAAGAACGCACATGAATTTTTATAGTAGATCGACAATCATTCAGCCTCAGACTTAAAACATTTAGTTCTTCCCTTTGTAGATGTTTTGACTCCATCAAACAGGTAGGTGTAGCAAGAGAGAGTATGAAAAGATGAGCTAAAATCCAGTTTTGTTATCCTGCGAAAAAAACAGAACATATGAATGTGGAATTGCATTTGTAAGTAGTAGTTGTTTTTTGAAGGAAGAAATTTAATAGATCATAAATGAAACTTTAGACATGACCTTTAAGGTTGTTGAAAATCTCCTTGTATACAATATTTTGTGTGTAGCTCTTTCTTTCTCCATTCTTATTTTTGATCAAAATCTTCAACCCATTTTGTGTTGTTGTGTGAGAAATAGCAACATATAACTGGCCATGAGTGAATATAGGACGTGGTAAATAAAGCCCGACACTTTCTACTGCTTGACCTTGACTTTTGTTGATTGTCATTGCAAAGCATATTTTTATCGGAAATTGACGACGCCTAAGGATAAAAGGCAATTTTGTGTCTGCCGAGGACATAACTATTCGTGGAATTAAAACCTCATTACCAATATTATTTCCAATTATTATTTCCGCCTCTATTACTTTGGATGCAACCTGTGTTACAATTAATCTTGTCCCATTGCAAAGGCCTAAATTTTGATTTAAATTACGAAGAAGCATTATTTGAACCCCAACTTTTAAACGAAGTTCATGATTTGGTATTGAAGTTAGCTTTAATGTATTAAGGAATTCCACGGGATACAAAAGATTTCGTTCCTCAACGCCTTCCGATATTGGACTAATTGAGTCTGCACTTAGATAGGTACACAATTGACCAGGCATTTTTTCAATAATAAATGAATTCACTTCATCCACACATTCATTAGTCGGTGCCAATATACAACGACTTCTTAAGTAGTCTTGTTCATCCAGCCTTTTCTCAAAGTCTGGATAAATGCTATCAATAATTTTTTGTATGGGATTATCATCCCGTTCAATTAAGTTTTCTCTTGGAATTTTTATCCACGTTGGCTCCTCATTATCATACATTGCTACAGTTGGAAGCACTCCATCACCCACATCTAAAATCCATTTACTAAAATTTGCAATTTTATTCATCTCCTCATTAGTTGAACATTCACTTGAAAGTCGCATATTATGTTTAAGAGTAAAAATTTTACACTTGCTCCATAAACGTGATCAATTTATTGACGAACCAACAATTGTCTCCCTTCCCCCTTTATCAATAACCGGTAGTATTTGTCTAAAATCACCTCCAAGTAGAACAGTTTTTCCACCAAAAATTTCACCACCGTTTCCAACATGTTCCATTACATCTCTTAAAGTTCTTTCTAATGCTTCTAATGCATTTCTATGAGCCATTGGAGCTTCATCCCAGATAATCAGATCAGTTTTTTTAATTAACTCGCCCAAAGAAGACTGTCTTGTTATATCACAAATAGAATCCTCATCTAAATTTATTGGAATTTTGAAACGTGAGTGTGCAGTTCTGCCACCCGGTAGTAATAATGACGCTATACCTGACGTAGCAACTGCCAATATAATTTTACCTTGTGATCACAGTTTTGATATTATTGTCTTCCATAAAAATGTTTTCCCGATACCTCCACTGCCATGAACAAAAAAAATTCACCTAAATTTCCATCAACCGCATTTATGACTTCATTAAATATTTTCCTCTGTTGAACATTTAAACAACACCTCATATTCACGTACTCTTCGTAGAGTGCATCATGGTTGTACATTTGGTCCTCCCTTATAAGTCTGTTTTGAAATCTTTCGAGAAACATCAAATCAGGAAAGGGAAACGTAGGATATTCTTTTAGAGATCTATTACTCTTATTCATGATTTTTTCAATTTCATACAACTGTAATTTTGCAATTGGAATTGTGTCATAGTTAGCATGTTGTTTTGCAGAACTCTTCTTTGCATATATAACATATCATCTGACAGTAACTCCCAATGGTTGTTCCAAAGCTCTAGAGCATTTGAAATTTCACAAAAAAATAGTAAGGTAACAAACATTTCCCGTAGGGATTTTGCTGATGACCATCTTCCAGCTTCCATAATTGCATCATTCCATTCACTATCATCTTCCAACAAACCTCGTGCCATACATGCAGTTTTAAAATCATTGAAAATTGTACCGTTAAAAGTTCGTATATCTTCATAATTTGTAGGTCCTTTCACTATGTTTAGCAACATACATAGGTAGAATCTTTCTCCGGAAGTCGGATGGGCATAATAAATTCTTCCAATTGTATTACCTTTTTCTCTCCTTTTCCATTTTTTATATTTTTTATCCCATGCCCATTTTGTTGGAAAATCAACATATGTAAGGTCTCTTGCATCTTCGTTCAACCTATTTATTTCCAGCCACTCTGTATATATTGACTTATTAATATTTGGTCGATTAGTAATATCTTCTAAATTATCTGTATCATGAAATATAATTGATTGTTCTTCGGGTAAATGAAATGAAAATTGTTGCACTGTAGGTGTGCGAAACTGAATGTCGAATTCAAATATTCGCCAGCAAGATTCGGAGGCTGAAATATATCGACAATCAAGGTACGTTTTTATTTCGTCAACTTCTCGTACATTTAGCCCACCATCTTCAGTATTTTCTTCAATTACTACTGTTGCACAATCATATCCCTTATTGATATATTTGAACAAATACTTTACAGATCGAGTTCAATTACATATTTCCACGTTTATATGTGCTTGATATTTTACAATTAGATCCGTGTTGTGTGGAATTACCCATTTATTATCAAATTTCGTACCCATTGCTGTTACATATCTATCATTTACTCTCCTTCTGTACACAAGGAATCCATGATCATCAAATGTTGTGTTGGAACACTTTTCTTTTGGATAATTTTTTGAACAAGAACCTTTAACATGCAGGAATTTTGTGGATAAGCTGCACCACATGGTCCATACATCATAAACTGTGAGACGGATTGATATGCTAGCGGATCTACTTCTTTATTTGGTATTTCAGCTGTAATTATGCTATCAACATCTGAAGTTGTTTTAGGCTTATCAGCAGAATGAAGGAACAACAATATATGCGCATGTGGTAGGCCTCTTTTCTGAAATTCAATTGTGTATACCACTGTAAAAACATGCAAAAAGATATCACCCCTAGTTAGATAATTGAATAAGAATTTTTTCTCATCAAATTTTACAAATGATAAAAAATTATCAATCAGTAATTCCCTATTGCTTAGTATCACAAGAATAAATTACATTTTATGAGATTTTGTATGTACGAAATATTGAAATAATGGTGTACTTGTTTTTAAAAAAGTTTTTTGTACGATAATGATTTATCATTTTGTGTACTAAAATCATGTGGCATGCTGGCTGTATTGGCGTTAATCATACAAAGATTATTGGGGAACTGTGATTCAGTACACCTGACGATAATCAGGTGTATAAAACTGGTTTCGAGTTCATCAAATTAGAAAATGGGAAATCCTAGAAAAGAAGTCTGAAGTGTAGTTTGATTGTCACTACCTGATACATGAAACGGTTTCAACATCTAACTTAGGGAGACCGAGATGTTAGTAGGAAGTGTGTGTAATTAATTATTGCCTTATTTCATAATCCATTGCTTGGAAGAAACAACACAAGTGAATTCCTAATAAACACTGTCAAACTTAGAGTGCAATGGCAAGTTGCACTACCACATCATTTTTGTGTATAACCAGTATTTCCCACCTTTTAGTGATAAACTTAAGTCAACTCTCTTCACACGATATCATATCTTCTTGGCGTAATGTAATTCAAAATACGATAGTTCATACAAATTGTAAATGGTTATTATCATGGTTTTGTATGATTAAAAATCTCATTGATCTTGAATTTTTTTTTTCATATTTGTCATGATTGTTAACCTCAGAATACTTTTCCTTATAAGAACTTGATGTGTGTTGTGTATGAGTAATGCACATAAGCAACTGTGCATTTTATTGTCTAAAGTAATCCAACCATCTAGCAGGAAACCATTCCAAATGGATTCATATCTCTATCCTGCATTCGTTTCTATAATTTAAGATCCCGATCAACATAGAAAGAACAATGGGAAAAGTCATCCCAAGCACAAGGCAGTTTGCACATCACAAACATGGTTAGATTTGGTGACCTTGGCGCACCTCCATTATCTGGTGTCAAAGGATATTCTCTACATTCTAAATATAATGTTGAAGCGAATTCTCTCAATATTTTGGAGATTGCTGAAATGAAAATTGTGTAAGTTTTTTTTCGATATCCATTTGGAACTTTGTCAAATTGAATGAAGCATATATTTTCTTTTTGAGTAACTGCACAAGCTTTGGGCTGTTATTAACTTTTATAAAATATATTCAGGATATTATATAAAGATAAATTAATTCACTTTGCAATATGAAATTTTATCAATATTTGTTTATCTATTATATTTTTTTCGCGTTGTTGAGTTGAGAGGTCCTATTTCTATAAATTCAAAACAATGTTAAAGGAAATATGATAGTTCTAATTTTTATTTTCTGTTAGTTTAATTGACAACTCATTTAAGTAAATATAAACGGAACAAATAGTTGGTAATAATGGAAAAAATACGAATACCTGCGTGAACTGAGCCAAAATGTTTCCCTTCTCTTAAATCTGCCATTAGCTGATCGAGTTTAATTTTGAAAACTCTAGCTACAATATCTGGTCTATCTTGTATAGTTTGTCCAGGAATAAGTGATACAAACTTTTTAATCTCTATCCAATTAGGATTGCATGTGGAAGTAATGAATAAATCAGGCTGGCCTGATGCTCTACAAATTGCAATAGCATCTTGATAGTTTTGTATCATGTATCGAGGACCTCCTGTAAATGAGGAAGGTAAGACCATTCTTTTTCCAATTGAAGATGCATTTGTATCACCTGCTACTACTGCATCTAGGAGACCTTTATACAGATCAGATCTAATATTAGATTGATTGTTGTGTACCCATCTTATCCTATCTTCTTCTATGCAGGTATAGGCATCCACCAGAAATTGTTGAAATAATCGACCACCTCTAAGTAATGTTTTCCCTTCATTTGGCCTTTGTTGGATAGGAAATGCATAGTACTCCCTCATGGTAAGCATTTTCTCCTCACTTTGATCGCTTTCATTGATTGTTTGTTCATCATTTATGTTTCTGTGTGCGATGTTTAATCTAAAGCCATCTTCTCCATAAGGAAATAATATAGGATATTGCATTGCCATAAAACTTGGATGTCTTTCAGTTATTCTTCTTAAGAGTCCATTTTTCTTCTTCTAATACAATGTCCCTGCATGCATCATTTTGAAAACCATCACCTACTATTAAAGCTGCTATCTCAGAAGATGTTGGCAAATTATACATTCTACCATCATTTTGTCGTGAACTAATCAACCGTAGCCTTATAGATTGAAAATTTGTATCTTTAAATCGATCTCTTGCCATCCTAAATGCTTTTGTGAGTTCATTGCACTGATCAAACATGCTTATTAGTTTGCTAATGGTGCCTTCATCCAGTTCTGCATCGTTGTTCGTTCTTACTACATTCATTCTATTTGACAGTTCATTTTCGGTGTCATAAATATAAAGTTATGCAAATTTAGGCTGGTTGTCTATTGGGAGAAGTGAACCGATTTTGTGATGGTTTTGGCCATTTATCCGAAAGACATAAGGGCCATGACCATCGTTTATGGTTTTGTCAACATTACCTCCCATAGAGGTGAAAGAAAATAAAGAGTTGTACACCATTATAATCTAGTAAATGTTTTAAAAAAAGAGGACAATCTTTCAGTATAGGAAGTTCTACTTTCCCTAAATGACAACATAGGGAAAATTTTGGGTTAGGCGGGGCTTTTGATTTTGTACTCCTTTCTTCGTACCATTGTAATAGACCCGCAAATCCGTACTCCTTGAATAAACACTAATCTCCATCGATTAACTCAAGATGAACGGAAAAACGAACCATTAGGGTTTTGAAAAGAAGAAAGAGGTAGAAGAAGAGAGAAAAAGAAATAGAACAGAACAGAAAGAACAACAGAACAATATCAGAATCTCACAATCGCAACGGAACAACATATAATAAATAAATGAATAATCTTTAAAACAAATAATTGTACATTTTATACATTACATCATTATCAGAGTTTACAACAACAATAGACAACAGAGTCAATAAATCAATGGAAAGTTATATAAACTTGTCCTCATGCAGAATACACAGCGGAATAATACATAGTATAATATCATATACAAGTGGTACGTCTCGATATGCAGCTCGTCTCTTGAGCTCCATAGCACTCCAAAGTCCAGAATAACCTGATAACCTAACTCTAGACTGCCCGTGTGGAAATTGGTGGGCACCCAGAGTTTAGGAAGGAAACAATAAACTCCGAGTCAGTCATGTGACTGGTGTGAGAACTTAAAACAGTTATTTATCTTTAAAACAAAGAATAGGAGAAATTTTCAAAGTCAATTCGCAATGTGTTTTGAAAATGAAACTACCATAAGGTCTCCCGCCACACACACAATGCAAACGCAGAATTGGAGGAGATTTCTCCTTATGATAGTCAAAGATGCTTGATACGCATTAAAAGGAAACATTTGATATTATTACTTGTGCATAGTGTAGGAAAAATTCATTTCGAAAGTAAAGATATAAATCTTAGCCAGCGTACGTACCATGATGGTATGCCTACTATAGCTACCATATTAAATGACAGGTTCTACAACTAGAACCGTACAAGGCACGTATTGTTTTGTTTTGGATTTCCAACAAATGGTCGGTCAAAGGAACTTCCCAAGTAAAATAGAACGCTTCTGGAGAAACGTTCCCGGATCTAACGTTACGGTTAGATTTCTGCTACACAAGGCCGGGTTACCCCTAACTGGGTAACAACTGACACGAGTATGTCATCCCCCGGTCCTTTGGGACCTTAAACCGAGCGCTCGATAACCAACATCACACAGTAACAAATATAGTGTGTCCACAAAGTAAGTATCTGTGCTCCATACCATGATACTACTTATAATCCAGATAGGAAATGACATACCCTATGGAGGAGCGACCCCTAAATAACCTTGCTGCCACGATTCCTGTTTCGACCACAACCGGTTTGTGAAGCTTGACGAAGTCTCGTTCACAAAGCAATGCTTTATATAAAAGTTGTGCTTTAATTCACAAATGCTCAATAGCACTTATATTCCACATTACCAACTTGGGAATGTATCACTAGTAACCATCAACTACATAACCTCTGAGCTCGTATGTCTCAAAGAAGGGTGTTAAGCTAAGAGAATAAATTCTCCGCCACCAACAGAAATATATTTGGTAGAAACCAGCTTTACATCTCAAATTGTAATGTAAGACACACATCCATACAAGTACGTTCCGGGATCGAACGTAACCGAAGGCACTTCCAAAGAAGTCCTTGCAATCCGGGTATTCACAAACCCGATCGAATTTCCCATCACAAAGGAAATCTCCATACCGTAGCTAGCGGTGCAGAGACAATCGATAAGTCATCCTATCGTTTTCACAAATACCCGGTCTTCAACACCGGTCATCAAATGCAATCCATAACGACGTATCACATATCCGGAATGGGTTATACGACCCAAAGGTCCTTTTCCGGCTAACCCGAATAGTGAGCGCTTATTTGAAAATAAGTGTGGCATCCAATTCAAGCAATTCACAACAAATACCTATTTAAAGGTAAATATTGATAGTCGGATATTTAACTATCAATGTGTATGCTCAACATCACCAGATTCCAAATAATTTCCCAAATTATTTACTTTTCAAATATCTTTACTAGATATATAATTTCCACACTTCAACCATTTGAAAACAAAGTTCAAATCAATTTCCTTAAACGGAAACACTTCCAATTATTTATCCATTTTAAATTTAAAATGGTTCCTTTAAATAAATCAAATAAATCCTTACTGATTTACTTTTTTTTATTTACGTTCCAAATCCGTAAATTTATTCCCATAGTTCAAAAATAAATCAACGTTTATTTTTAAACAAGTTCCCTTTTCTTTTATAAATTCCCTAGTGAATTTACAATTCCAAAATATCTATGAATATGCAATTTCCCAATCGATTACTAATATTCATTTTCAATTTATCTTTAAAAGATAAAGTCCCAAAATATTCAGTTCATATTGGAGAACATTTCCATACTTATTAAATAATAAGTAATTCACAAATCCATTCATTTTCAACACTTGGAAAATCTTCAATATACTTAATATCGAAATTAAGTATATATTTTATTCTTTAAGGAAAACATTCACTTAAACACATTTGTTTGGGCTAAAACGAATGTTGCGTAAAACATCGTTACGACGTCCCAAAATCACCGGTATAGGGATTCGAAATTAAAATAGATATATAAATCCCAATACTATACAAAACATTTCCTTTCGGAAATCATTTACTATAACAACAGTGTTATAGTCCACCATTTTCTTCTATTTCTCGAAAACGTCTATTTCAACTATAAATGTTGAAATATATGGTTTCGAATCTTAACACATAAAAAAAAAACATCGTTAGGTCGTTTTAATTCTATTTAAAACATCACATCCTAAACATTTTCTTTAACATATTATTCACTTTTCAAAAACGTGAATATACCTTGTTAACCAATTTCATCCTTTCTATTCATTTTATGTTAAAGGATTATTCACTGTCTAAAATGTGAATATAACTCCATAAATAAGTTATAACAATTTACTTATCAAAATAAGTCATTTGCGAATTTATAAAACAATGTTTATAAATTCCATTTCTATTTATTTTATAACAACTTCCTTTATTAACCTATTCAATTTATAACTCAATTATATACCGAAAGTCCATATTATAAGTTAAATACTTATAATTTATTTGTTTATAAAATCGTTCTTTTTAACTTCCCAAATTATAAATCTTATAACTTATAAGATTCATTTATTTACCCAAAACTTATTCTTCAAATAACTTTACAAATTTTATAAACCTACTGCTTATAAAATTCCATTTTTAATTTTACCGTTTATAATCCTATAAATTTCATTCATTTATGAAATTCATTTACAATTCATTTTAACACTTATAAAAACTCCTTTTATAGTTCAATCATTTTGATTTATAAAATAATTAAATTTTATAAATCCTATTTTTTAAACTTTTCACAATAAATTCAAAAATCCCGATTTAAACCATTTTATAAAATCATTAACCCCATATTTTCAAAAATTAACTTTTAACTATTTTTCTCAAAAAAAACAAAATTTTATAACATTAAAATTATACGTTTATTTTTTTAAAACGAATCAATTCCAAAATTATTTTATAAAACGTATACTTTAAAAATCACTTTAAAAATCATTTTAAAATTCCAAAATTGGTCCCAGTGATGCTACATACCAAATAGTCAATCACGACAACTACGACATCATATATCGATATGATAATCAATGAATATCAAAATATCCATAATCAAATAAATACTGTTGAGGAATCCAGTTGGATCCCTCCAACCTGTTTTCCTGCATCCACAGATGTTAGCACAATACCAATTCCGTTCCAGTACGAAATTATCGCGGTATATGGGACTTAAAATATTATCCGCTTAATAGACGGCGCAATAGGGTCTCATCCGCTATATACTGCGGGAAATCAACTCCAAGTACATAAATAATACCAATTTCACTGTTTATGAAATATTCGCGGTATATGTTTTTAATAAATAACATCCGCTTACTAACGGCGCATAATGTCTATTTAAAAAATCAATAGATAACAATCATCATTCAAACATGCATTCAAAAATTTTAAATCTAACTATTTAAAATTAAAAATCGAAACTGATTCGATTGAGTGAGAAGTTCTCACCTTGATTTCAATTCCGTTTTAGCGATTTATTTCGAATAAAATTAAACGCGCGTTTAATTTTACCCGAAATTCTCACTAACTCCAAACGACTCCAATCCAATTCCATAGCGTAGTGCTCGTCCATATGATTCAACGCAACTGGTTTCGCGCGTTTTCGACCTCGTATGAAAAAGATATACATTTTTAAAGTTTACACGAATTTTTATAAACTAAATTTACAAATTTCCTTTTATATTTTAACCTACAGCATCTAGACCGTCCATTTTCCCCTTGATGAATCTTGGCCTCCCCCATCTTCTTCCATCTTCACGCGATTTCTACAGGTTATAACACGCGCCCACGAACCCACTTGCTCAAAATTAGGGTTTCAAGCCACCACCTCCACACTCGACTAAACTCCATCATACCACCACCACGCAAAAGCTTATCACCTCCTCCATGCTAGGCTGCCATCCCATGAAGCTCGGTCGATCCATTTGCTCAAACTTCGTGCAAGAAGCGAGCACGAACGCGGGCCCACCGCTCCCCCTCCAATCGACGATACCCAATTCCACCGTACGGATCTGTAGCCCTCTCGATTCTCTATAACTTTGTAGTTAAACGTTTTTGGTAATTGTTGGTGGATTTAGAGAGATTAAGGGAGAAAGCTCGTCCATTTTCGGCCATTGAAGAGAATGGAGGCGGCCCGCGTTTAAACCCTAGTTTGTTTATTTTTTTATTTGTGAAAGATAAGGGTCTATTTATAGAAAATAAAACGAACACTATTCATTTTGGATTTTTCAAACTCCGATTTACGCGCGATGACCAGCGTTTCTAGGGTTTACCCCGCGTTCCAGACACAATGGAACAGGTTTCGGAAGCTAATTCGGTCATCTGTGCGAGTTATGGCAATAAACGTTTAATTTAAAATTAAACCGATTAAACGATTTTCTAGGCGTTTTAGCTTGCACCGGACAAACAATAAATCCGATTGACACGAAATTTGAAACCATACAATAATATCACATTACGGATCCGATGAAACTGGTTTCGTCGAAATCCGAGATTTTTTTGAAAAATGACTATTTTAACTCGCCAAATTAATATTAAAACAATTTCGATGTGTTTCGAACTGCCACGATCAAACGACAATTCCGATTGCTACGAAAATTGTAATCCGGTAATAACAAACTATTACGGATCCAATGGAACTAGTTTCGTCCAATTCTGAGACTGTTCGAAAATTGGCTAATTTCACTAGTCGGTTAAATATTAAAATATTCAATTTTCACAAATTAACTCTAAATTCAATTTTAAAAGTTCTATAACATAATTCTAACTTCAATATGATAAAATAAAATTTTACAAATCATTTCAATCATATTTAACCCAATTTTCAATTATTTCTGTATTTTCACATTTTTAATTATCGATTTAATTATTCAATTAAATCCAATTATTCGAAATAAAATTTATTCGACTTATAAATTTCACTTATTAATATTTAAAATTAATTAAATATATAAATTTTAATTAATAGAAATTCTGGGTCGTTACATACTTCCCCCCTTAAAAGAATTTCGCCCTCGAAATTAACAAGTAAGAAAAGTTACAGAATCCATTAACTTTCCCAAAAATCCATAGTTAAACTTCTTACAAAACTTTACTAAGTTTTCAAGTCTTACTTAGTTATCTTTTCAAAAACAACTACTATTGTTTAACTTTCAATTCCAAATCAAAGTTATAGTTTTCAAAATTTTCCAATTTTTCTCAAAAATATTCTAACGCCTTAAATTTTCAGAAAAATTTGCCAGAGTCTCCTTTGCGCGACTCGATCCGAAAAAAAATGACAGTATATATATCACAAATATACATCTCATCAAGTGATGAGGCATCCCGCAGGGAAAAAAGTGTAAAAGTACGATATTTAATCCGAGATATGTACCTTATATTTTATTAGCGAGCATATACGGCTAATATAGCGCGAAAGCAAGCTCCAAATGTGAAGCAAACGCGATCCGCACCTACTAAACACTCAACAAACAGATGAGAACATGTATATATGAAAATAATATCAATATACATCATATAGCAACATAATAACTATATATGGCACATAGCAAATGCAGTAAAAGCAATATATTCAACCATCAACCAACTATCATCCAACTAGCATCCATAACCAATAAATATTCTTTCATATTCTCATTAATATCCAATGAAATGGGTTTTCAATTTAATCACATTTGATTCATTAACAGTGGATGTTTTTACTAACATTCATTTTCAATTAGTTTATATTTACTAATCCATATTCAAGTTGGTTCACTCCCAAATCAAATTCAATTCTATTTAAGATTCACTTAACTTCCAATTGGATTTCAATTACTTTAGCTTTCAATTTCATTAACTCAATTGTACATGGGTTTTTATACAATCAACTAATTATCATATAACAACCAATGTATATTAATTACAACCAAATTCCTTTGCTTAAATTCATCTTGGTTTAACACCATCACTTTCAATTGGTTTAATTAAATTGATTTTCATCCAATTATTCAATTTCCAATAACATTAGATTTTAATGAATTACACTTACATTCATTATTTCATATCAACTTAATTTACATTCAATTGATTAACATTCAATCCATTAATTCAATTCAATTGCTAATTCATTTAACCATTTCAAGTTGAATTTCATTTACATAACTCAAGTTCACCTTTATCATTTAACTTTATTAATTTACTTTGATACCAATATCAACTTCATTCAACATCTCTTAAGTTATACTTCATTTTATAAACATCACTTGGTTTTACATAACTTAAATTCCCACTTATAAATCAATTCAGATTCCAATTCTAAAGTAAATTTCCATTTAACTTTAAATTCATTTATTTTTTATTTACAACTCAAATTGATAAATATATTCATATAGTTTCACTTCTTATATATATAAGTTTATTTCACAATTGTAAATCACTTTAATTATAATTCAATTCTTATATATATAAGTTTATTTCACAATTGTAAATCACTTTAATTATAATTCAATTCTTATAATTCTTTTGCTTATACAATTATTCTTTAATTTAGATTATTCAAACAACCAAACAATCTACTTATATACACTTTAATAATTCTAAAAAATTATTTCTTCATATACAAAATATAATCAAGGTAAATTATTTCATTTACCCAATTTAAAACAAATTATGTCGAATTGTTATATTCAAGTGTTTATAAACCCCTTCGGCATAGTTGTACAGACCGTGCTGACGAAGGTTCATACGCCACTCAATAAACCAATCATCACTAAACAAATACGCTCTTATAGCTATTATTACACTCAAACTCATTCTAGAGTACTACTGACTCCATCTCTAATGAGTAATACCCAACAGAGCCATGGTTGTCGCTTAACCATATGCTCTGATACCAAATGTAATAGACCCGCAAATCCGTACTCCTTGAATAAACACTAATCTCCATCGATTAACTCAAGATGAACGGAAAAACGAACCATTAGGGTTTTGAAAAGAAGAAAGAGGTAGAAGAAGAGAGAAAAAGAAATAGAACAGAACAGAAAGAACAACAGAACAATATCAGAATCTCACAATCGCAGCGGAACAACATATAATAAATAAATGAATAATCTTTAAAACAAAGAACTGTACATTTTATACATTACATCATTATCAGAGTTTACAACAACAATAGACAACAGAGTCAATAAATCAATGGAAAGTTATATAAACTTGTCCTCATGCAGAATACACAGCGGAATAATACATAGTATAATATCATATACAAGTGGTACGTCTCGATATGCAGCTCGTCTCCTGAGCTCCATAGCACTCCAAAGTCCAGAATAACCTGATAACCTGACTCTAGACTGCCCGTGTGGAAATTGGTGGGCACCCAGAGTTTAGGAAGGAAACAATAAACTCCGAGTCAGTCATGTGACTGGTGTGAGAACATAAAACGGTTATTTATCTTTAAAACAAAGAATAGGAGAAATTTTCAAAGTCAATACGCAATGTGTTTTGAAAATGAAACTACCATAAGGTCTTCCGCCACACACACATTGCAAACGCAGAATTGGAGGAGATTTCTCCTTATGATAGTCAAAGATGCTTAATACGCATTAAAAAGAAACATTTGATATTATTACTTGTGCATAGTGTAGGAAAAATTCATTTCGAAAGTAAAGATATAAATCTTAACCAGCATACGTACCGTAATGGTATGCCTACTATAGCTACCATATTAAATGGCAGGTTCTACAACTAAAACCGTACAAGGCACGTATTGTCTTGTTTTGGATTTCCAACAAATGGTCGGGCAAAGGAACTTCCCAAGTAAAATAGAACGCCTCTGGAGAAACGTTCCCGGATCTAACGTTACGGTTAGATCTCTGCTACACAAGGCCGGGTTACCCCTAACTGGGTAACAACTGACACGAGTATGTCATCCCCCGCTCCTTTGGGACCTTAAACCGAGCGCTCGATAACCAACATCACACAGTAACAAATATAGCGTGTCCACAAAGTAAGTATCTGGGCTCCATACCATGATACTACTTATAATCCAGATAGGAAATGACATACCCTATGGAGGAGCGACCCCCAAATAACCTTGCTGCCACGATTCCTGTTTTGACCACAACCGTTCTGTGAGGCTTGACGAAGTCTCGTTCACAAAGCAATGCTTTATATAAAAGCTGTGCTTTAATTCACAAATGCTCAATAGCACTTATATGCCACATTACCAACTTGGGAATGTATCACTAGTAACCATCAACTACATAACCTCTGAGCTCGTATGTCTCAGAGAAGGGTGTTAAGCTAAGAGAATAAATTCTCCGCCACCAACAGAAATATATTTGATAGAAACCAGCTTTACATATCAAATTGTAATGTAAGACACACATCCATACAAGTACGTTCTGGGATCGAACGTAACCGAAGGCACTTCCAAAGAAGTCCTTGCAATCCGGGTATTCACAAACCCGATCGAATTTCCCATCACAAAGGAAATCTCCATACCGTAGCTAGCGGTGCAGAGACAATCGATAAGTCATCCTATCGTTTTCATAAATACCCGGTCTTCAACACCGGTCATCAAATGCAATCCATAATGACGTATCACATATTCGGAATGAGTTATACGACCCAAAGGTCCTTTCCCGGCTAACCCGAATAGTGAGCGCTTATTTGAAATAAGTGTGGCATCCAATTCAAGCAATTCACAATAAATACCTATTTAAAGGTAAATATTGATAGTCGGATATTTAACTATCAGTGGGTATGCTCAACATCACCAGATTCCAAATAATTTCCCAAATTATTTACTTTCCAAATATCTTTACTAGATATATAATTTCCACACTTCAACCATTTGAAAACAAAGTTCAAATCAATTTCCTTAAACGGAAACACTTCCAATTATTTATCCATTTTAAATTTAAAATGGTTGCTTTAAATAAATCAAATAAATCCTTACTGATTTACTTTTTTTTATTTACGTTCCAAATCCGTAAATTTATTCCCATAGTTCAAAAATAAATCAACGTTTATTTTTAAACAAATTCCCCTTTCTTTTATAAATTCCCTAGTGAATTTACAATTCCAAAATATCTATGAATATGCAATTTCCCAATCGATTTCTAATATTCATTTTCAATTTATCTTTAAAAGATAAAGTCCCAAATTATTCAGTTCATATTGGAGAACATTTCCATACTTATTAAATAATAAGTAATTCACAAATCCATTCATTTTCAACACTTGGAAAATCTTCAATATACTTAATATCGAAATTAAGTATATATTTTATTCTTTAAGGAAAACATTCACTTAAACACATTTGTTTGGGCTAAAACGAATGTTGCGTAAAACATCGTTACGACGTCCCAAAATCACCAGTATAGGGATTCGAAATTAAAATAGATATATAAATCCTAATACTATACAAAACATTTCCTTTCGGAAATCATTTACTATAACAACAGTGTTATAGTCCACCATTTCCTTCTATTTCTCGAAAACGTCTATTTTAACAATAAATGTTGAAATCTATGGTTTCGAATCTTAACACATAACAAAAAACATTGTTAGGTCGTTTTAATTCTATTTAAAACATCACATCCTAAACATTTTCTTTAACACATTATTCACTTTTCAAAAACGTGAATATACCTTGTTAACCAATTTCATCCTTTCTATTCATTTTATTTTAAAGGATTATTCACTGTCTAAAATGTGAATATAACTCCATAAATAAGTTATAACAATTTACTTATCAAAATAAGTCGTTTGCGAATTTATAAAACAATGTTTATAAATTCCATTTCTATTTATTTTATAACAACTTCCTTTATAAATCTCCTTTATTAACCTATTCAATTTATAACTCAATTATATACCGAAAGTCCATATTATAAGTTAAATACTTATAATTTATTTGTTTATAAAATCGTTCTTTTTAACTTCCCAAATTATAAATCTTATAACTTATAAGATTCATTTATTTACCCAAAACTTATTCTTCAAATAACTTTACAAATTTTATAGACCTACTGCTTATAAAATTCCATTTATAATTTTACCGTTTATAATCCTATAAATTTCATTCATTTATGAAATTCATTTACAATTCATTCTAACACTTATAAAAACTCCTTTTATAATTCAATCATTTTGATTTATAAAATAATTAAATTTTATAAATCCTATTTTTTAAACTTTTCACAATAAATTCAAAAATCCCGATTTAAACCATTTTATAAAATCATTAACCCCATATTTTCAAAAATCAACTTTTAAATATTTTTCTCAAAAAAACAAAATTTTATAACATTAAATTATACGTTTATTTTTTTAAAACGAATCAATTCCAAAATTATTTTATAAAACGTATACTTTCAAAAATCACTTTAAAAATCATTTTAAAATTCCAAAATTGGTCCCAATGATGCTACTTACCAAAAAGTCAATCACGACAACTACGACATCATATATCGATATGATAATCAACGAATATCAAAATATCCATAATCAAATAAATACTGTTGAGGAATCCAGTTGGATCCCTCCAACCCGTTTTCCTGCATCCACAGATGTTAGCACAATACCAATTCCGTTCCAGTACGAAATTATCGCGGTATATGGGATTTAAAATATTATCCGCTTAATAGACGGCGCAATAGGTTCTCATCCGCTATATACTGCGGGAAATCAACTCCAAGTACATAAATAATACCAATTTCACTGTTTATGAAATATTCACGGTATATGTTTTTAATAAATAACATCCGCTTACTAACGGCGCATAATGTCTATTTAAAAAATCAATAGATAACAATCATCATTCAAACATGCATTCAAGAATTTTAAATCTAACTATTTAAAATTAAAAATCGAAACTGATTCGATTGAGTGAGAAGTTCTCACCTTGATTTCAGTTCCGTTTTAGCGATTTATTTCGAATAAAATTAAACGCGCGTTTAATTTTACCCGAAATTCTCACTAACTCCAAACGACTCCAATCCAATTTCATAGCGTAGTGCTCGTCCATACGATTCCAACGCAAATGGTTTCGCGCGTTTTCGACCTCGTATGAAAAAGATATACATTTTTAAAGTTTACACGAATTTTTATAAACTAAATTTACAAATTTCCTTTTATATTTTAACCTACAGCATCTAGACCGTCCATTTTCCCCTTGATGAATCTTGGCCGCCCCCATCTTCTTCCATCTTCACGCGATTTCTACAGGTTATAACACGCGCGCACGAACCCACTAGCTCAAAATTAGGGTTCCAAGCCACCACCTCCACACTCGACTAAACTCCATCATACCACCACCACGCGAAAGCTTATCACCTCCTCTATGCTCGGCTGCCATCCCATGAAGCTCGGTCGAGCCATTTGCTCGAACTTCGTGCAAGAAGCGAGCATGAACGCGGGCCCACCGCTCCCCCTCCAATCGACGATACCCAATTCCACCGTACGGATCTGTAGCCCTCTCGATTCTCTATAACTTTGTAGTTAAACATTTTTGGTAATTGTTGGTGGATTTAGAGAGATTAAGGGAGAAAGCTCGGCCATTTTCGGCCATTGAAGAGAATGGAGGCGGCCCGCGTTTAAACCCTAGTTTATTTTTTATTTTTTTTATTTGTGAAAGATAAGGGTCTATTTATAGAAAATAAAACGAACGCTATTCATTTTGAATTTTTCAAACTCCGATTTACGCGCGGTGACCAGCGTTTCTAGGGTTTACCCCGCATTCCGGACGCAATGGAATAGGTTTCGGAAGCTAATTCGGACATCTGTGCGAGTTATGGCAATAAACGTTCGATTTAAAATTAAACCGATTAAACGATTTTTTAGGCGTTTTAGCTTGCACCGGACAAACGATAAATCCGATTGACACGAAATTTGAAACCATACAATAATATCACATTACGGATCCGATGAAACTGGTTTCGTCAAAATCCGAGATTTTTTTGAAAAATGACTATTTTAACTCGCCAAATTAATATTAAAACAATTTCGATGCGTTTCGAACTGCCACGATCAAACGACAATTCCGATTTCTACGAAAATTGTAATCCGGTAATAACAAACTATTACGGATCCAATGGAACTAGTTTCGTCCAATTCTGAGACTGTTCGAAAATTGGCTAATTTCACTAGTCGATTAAATATTAAAATATTCAATTTTCACAAATTAACTCTAAATTCAATTTTAAAAGTTCTATAACATAATTCTAACTTCAATATGATAAAATAAAATTTTACAAATCATTTCAATCATATTTAACCCAATTTTCAATTATCTCTGTATTTCCACATTTTTAATTATCGATTTAATTATTCAATTAAATCCAATTATTCGAAATAAAATTTATTCGACTTATAAATTTCACTTATTAATATATAAAATTAATTAAATATACAAATTTTAATTAATAGAAATTCTGGGTCGTTACAACCATAGTATGGCATTGCAGTTTGAACATGTATGCGTGGGTTCACCAATTTCCCATATTTTAGAATTTTTCCCTGTAATATGTGAATATGTTTTAAATTTTAAGATATATTATGTACATGAATAAATTATTCCTTTGATATAAAATGAGTCTTCGCTCACTTGTAATTGTGTCATAGGTAGCTGATGGTGGTTCTGGTATATAAGTTTGTCGACTTGGTTCATCCTGGTCAGGGGATGTATCATTAGACACATGAATTTGTTGTGCTGGCTGCAAGTTTGTGCCGCTTCTTTTTACTGATAACATACAATTATATTATATGATGAAATACTTGATATATTTTTGTAATATTAAATTTCTTGTTAAAATCATAGGCACTTACTTGTAGTTGTGCCATATCTACTTGGTGATGCTGTCACTGCCACTTTATGAGCTTGCTGATTTTGATTATTTTCAGTCGAACTTAAATCGTTGACATTTCTATGTGGTGCTTCTTGCAGATTTTCATTGATTTCTTGAATATGCACCATGAAATTATTATTTTCTTTGGGTGGAACAACATTGTCATCTATGTTCAACATTTGATGATTAGGTAAATACAGTTAAATAAAGGACTTATTTTATATATAGTATTATTTCATATTGTGTATTTGAACTATTTCTTACCAAGATTGTGGATTTGGTTTGCAATCCGTTTCTTGTGGACTTGGTTTGCAATCCATTTATTCTGGAGGATACGACGCCTTTCCTGTCACTTGTGCTATTGAAGTACTGTGATCGTTTGTTTTCAAGGTTAGTGTTTCAATAATTGTTGAGTATATTAAATTTATTGTTATCATATTGTAAATAACATGCACCTTTTCTCCTTTTATAAATTGTAGCGGATTCTATGGTCTGATCACAGCAGGTATCTTGTGAGTTTACCTCAGATCTTTCAGTAGGAAAAATCAAACGATTGGTTTCTATGGTTGAATCATTAGTTGAACCTATGTTTGAAACTTCCATGATCGGGTCCATTACAACAAAAATAAATAATATTATATACTGTCAACATCATATATGCATTGACTTTAAAGTGTCTCTTACTTAGATAACATATTTGTTTTTCCTTTCGTTTGTTGTAAAGGATACGTCGCCTTTCTTGCCGCCTTTGCCTTTGGGCTATGATGGACATTTGTATCAAAGGTTAGTGCGTCAATAAATGTCATTTATTTTACACATTTGTACTCATAATATAATAATTTTACCTGATTTTATGATAACAAAATCCTCTTCAATGGTATCAAAATTTGAAATGGAGCAACAACCAGTTGGAATTTTAGGTCCTCCGAATCGTTTAAAGGTATGGTTTTGGTATCTTTTTTCATTATCTTCTCCATTTCCTTCTCTATGGATGTTTAGATTTCTACTTCGCTTGCGTGCTATCTGTATTTTACCTACTTCAATTGATTTAACCATTTATCTGTATTGATGATACCGCATAATATAAGTTAAAAGGAAAACAATTAGAATTAGTGTTCAGCTATGTTGTAACGAAAATTAAGCTTCGTTACAGGTTTTAACAATTTTTTATGTGCAAATTTAAAAGCAACAATCTAAATTAGTATAATAAAGCTGTTTATGAAAATAATTTTCATGTTGAAAAATAAAACTAATCATAATGCGATTGATTTCCAAAGATTACAGAGAATTCTGCTTCAAACATGGCGATCCAATATCATGTAAATATCAAATTTTGAAATTAGTCTGTAGTATATGAATATAAACTTCAACATGTAAACAATTATCATAAAAATAAACTGACTAAATGAACTGAACTATTTTATTGTCACTCTAAAACTGTTTACATTTATAATCTAATGTCATTTCAGATTATTTATTAATTCCTGAAATAAATTGATTTCCTATTTCTTTTTCTTTCTTTTTTTGACTATTTTCATTGTAAAGAAAATCCATACTTGTTTTTGTATAGCACTGCGATTTCAGATGAATGCTCAGGTTTGCTTTTTAGGTAACGAACGTCATGTACCTTTTTGTGTAAGAATTCAAAATTGACATTATAATTTTGATTTTATTTTTGTACTTGATGTATTACCCAGTCATTTTTCATTTTATGATTGTAATTGTAGCAAAACAATCAAGACGGCAGTGGTGCAATATACTTTGAGGAATTCGTTAATATAATAATTGGGAAGATTGGAGAACGGGACACCAAAGAAGAACTTCTGAAAGCATTTTGTATCATATGTGAGGAAAAAAAGTATGTTTTATTCATATTATTGGTAATTACTTAATTAATATGAGTGTTACAACACATGTTTATTACACAATTAACACATATAAATAGATCAAATATATAACTAAGATGTGTACATACCTTCCGTAGTGGTTCAGATCCTTTTTTCAAATGATAGTGCACCGAGATATGAGAAATATAATTTGAAGATTCGAAAGGGAAAAAAATAGATTTTTTTTTAGATATTTATAGAAAAATCAGTAATACGTTAAATATAATCTGAAGTAATTCATGTATGTATGACATTCTTCCCTAGTATTTGCAGAAAAAGAAAAATAATCTTGATAACTGAAGTTCAATTAAAAAAGGTAACTCATGTATGTGCATACCCTTAAGTTATTTCAATTATAACATATAGAGGAGGGAGAAATAGCATGAAATTTACCAATGTACCCTGATGATTTGATTGTGCATTGGTACCAACATTATTATAGTGTCAAATAGGATTAGAGTGAAATTTTGAAATGTAGTTACTTTTATTCAGTCATATAACTATGCAACTTCTATATTATCAATGTGCTTCACACTTGTAGATGTCTCATATTTTGCAAGCATAATAAATTCAGTCAACTCATGTTGGGAGTCCGGTTAACCTTTGTAGTCCACGCACATCACAATAGGAAAGCAGGTAGACATAAATTTTATAATTTGAATCATTGTCAACTACATTATGCTGATGATATGTTATATGTTATTGTATATGTCTATCTATGGTTTAAGAGAAGAGCAAGAAAACAAGTATTTATGAGTTATAATTGATATTGTTGTTGTTTATGTTACATTGATATATGTTATATTACGCTCTTCTTTCATTACTATTTATTATGTGTGCTACCACTTTGGTTCACGAGAAAAGTAGTGTTGGATATGATTTCTAAAACCCCATTGGGTTGGATAGTAGGTAGGGAAAAAACTACATGTTCTTAATACTTTCAAGGTACGTAAGTAGTCACATTAGTACCATGATGCAGTCCATCCATCTAGTACCCTAATGCGTATTGGTATGAATAGATTTCAGGGTAGATTGATACTGATTTCTACTTGGAAAGGATAGCAGGAAACACTATTGTGAATATTATTCTCATGGATATGATTTTATATTATGAATTAATTAAAATACACCTGTTAAGTTAATACACCATTCTTTTATATATATATATATATATATATATATATATATATATATATATATATATATGGTATTGACTAAGCAAATCTTATCACATCTTACCTGATCACCTTATAATTTATGCTACATCTCACAATTGTATTATGCAATTAATGGTTAGTCGAGCATGTTGTTTTGCTTAACTCTTTAGGTTTCAGCGTTTTTTATACCAAGGTCGAAAATCAAGGTGTCATGGAAATTGTACGATGTAAGGTTAATTTCTTTGAGTTCAAAATGATAGATCTGAAACAATAAACTGGTTATAGTAGAAGAAATAAATAGTTCATGGCATGTGATTGGATAGTGCCTCGTATCGGTGTTGCCAAGCGGCAGAAACAGTGATGCCATACCATATAGCACTTGATAATGCACTCCTCAAGTTTTTAATGTTACTTTCGTGTATACAAAATATTAGTTATGAAATGATAAACATTTTCAGGTTTGGTCACAATATAAACAAAACTTTGTTTTAATATTGATATTATAACTATTGATTATAAAGTAAATCACTTTTTGGTATATCAATTATCTTATTAGTTTTCCATAAAAATGGTGTTGTGATAGCTGTAGAAAATACAGATGTAATGACCCATAAATTTTAATGATTTTTATAATGTAACTAACTGAATTTTTTCTTAAAAATAAGACAATTAAATTTGTAAATGAATACTTAATATTTGGTATGTGTCTATTTAAACGTAGCAAATATCAGATTTTCATCTGAAAATATAAAAGTTAATTATTTTGTGTAACTTTTTCAATTTCAATTTAAAATCAGTTAACATTGATGAAAATAAAATGTTTTTTAAATCTTAATATTTTTACATAATAAAAATGTAGATCATTTTCAGAGTAAGACGTCATAATTCGTTTCGTTAAATTTGGACTTTTCTAGTCTCGTTTATCTTATTATCAGTGAATTTGCAGCAGTGTAGCAGCTAAATATTAACTTTTGATAGCATGATCGTATCATTGTTATCTGTGTACCATTCTGTTCATCCGATCATGCTAATCTCCTCACTATATTTATTTTTGTAATTAGGCGTTAGGTAAGCGACGAATCGGTAAAAAAATCTTCAGTATTAGTTCCTTAGTTATGACTGTTTGGTTTCCTTTGTTAATTCATTTACCCACGGGTTGAAAACTGACAGCCAACAGCTTTTAAACCTTGCTTATTTATTTCGCCTGTGATAAATATAAATATAAAAATATAAAAATGGATTTGGTTATTTATTTAGCCTGTGATAAACCTTGCTTGTTCTCTTCCATATCAGCAACCGCTGGACCTCATGCTCCGCCAGCCTTGCTTCCTCCGAACCACCTACCTCCCTGTTGAAACCCACGACATGATCTACAGCAGCTGCTGACAGCCACGTCACCCTTGGCTCTGCAAACTCCACCTCGGCCCACCTGCCCATCAAGCACGCAACCCCACCAGTTGCCAAGATCATCCCCGTAACCTCCCAGCGCCAGTCAACTGCCTCCCCCTCCTCCTGCTCCACCACCAAGTCACTAACTCCAGCCTTCAATAGCCACACCACACCTACAACCCTCCGTTTTCCACCAATCCAAGAGCCACGACCACTGACCGCAAATTTCCCTTCCTCCACCAGTGCAACAACTTCCACTACCTCGCCACCGAACAACCACCTTATTCCCTGACCATCCGCCTCTTCATGTCCCATCACACCCACCATATTCACTTCGCCTATAACAACGTCTCCGATTACCTATCCACATGAGCAGCCGCTTCCATCTACCGATCTAATCTCTCCTCTCTGCTTAGCCCATTTGTCCTCCCGACAGCTATCTTGTAGCCTTGTACTCTAAAAAAATGAAACAAGTTGGTATATAAAGCTTGTTATTCTGGAAGCTTGCATATATTTGTTTATCTGAAAACCGGTTTACTCTCTTCCCATTGCTATATTATTTGTGAGTGCTCGTTCCTTCCCACAGTCGTTCACCTCTCACCTTCATTTCCAAACCTTGCTATAGCTGTGCCACCAGAATTCATTGTTGTGTGTGTGTATATATATATATATATGTATGTATGTATATATGTATATATGTTGCACATGTGATTTATATACATATACATATATATATATATATATTTGTTTTTCTCAATACTAAGCCATATATATAAGTTTACTTATAAACCTATTCCCCTTGAATTCTAGTTCGCTTGCTTTGCTTTGCTTGTCGCTGTCCAGATCCGTTGTTGTGATCCGTGTGCACTGGTCGTGTCCGTATTCGCAGATCGTCGCATCTTGTTCTCATTGTTTTTCTCTAGCCTCGAAAGGGGAGCAATCATGCACGACTAACATTCTTATATTTGCTAAATTTAGTTCACATGAAAATGATGATTGAAATATGTTATTAAATTTGAATTTGCTAGTAATTAAATCATTTAAATATGATATGATATTAATTGCATTCGTTCAGCTATTATAATTGACCTTATTGACACCAATAACCTGTTAATAGATTATTTTGATCATATTTACCATTGATACGCTATCTTACCTTATCCTATTACTTTGTTTGTTCTCACTCTGCAAGTTCCCTATTAAGAATTCCCTATGAGTTGAAACGATACATACCCGAATGATTTTATAGATTAGGAAAAATTGTTATGGGTTGAAATGATAAACCCAAGCGATTTTATTGATTTTGGAATTTTGGTATTACGAGTTGAAATGATATATACCCGTGAATAGTAAATTATTGCGGATTGAAATGATAAATATCTATATCACTTGACCATAGGTTAGAAACTATATACGGAAACTGTCAGTCTATTTTAAATGATTTTCAAATTTTTGAAAAGGAAAATATGTGTTTTAAAAGGATAGTGATTTTTAAAATATAATACAAGGATTTTTATTTTAATACACGTGATAAAATTTAGATTTTTAAAAATTATATGTTTTAGAAATTTTATTTATATGTTATGTTTTGAAAACGTAAATTATAAAATTTTATTTATAACATTATTATTTTTAAATATATATAAAATAAGATTTAAAATAGTTTTAATCATAATAAGATTTAATTGAATAGTAACTAATATAACAAAATTTATTAAGGATTTAATTTAATAGTAACTAATATAACAAAATTTATTAAGGATTTAATTTAACTATATATATAATATGTTAAGTATTTATTTAAATTTATATTAATATTTAAAGTAGATTTTGTAGTAACATTAATAAATTAAAGTTGGAAGGATAAATTAAATTGATTTGTATTTTAATTTGTTAAGAATTAAATTTAAATAAGAATTGATTTGTCACAGCATTCGAGACTCGTCTTCGAAGCTTGGAGCTTTACTTGAAGATCTGTCTCTTATCTATTCAGCTTGTCCAGTTATTTCCCGTTGTTATGTTCAAACTGGTCATCTGCTTTTGTATTTGAGACTACTATGTACTTGAGATATCGTGTTATATTTTGTTTTAAACTCTGATATTTATATAGTAGCTTCATGAAATGCTATTTATCTATTCTGCTGCCTATTGTTGTATTACTCTGTATCCGTGATTCTATGATTGATTTATTTACTGTATATGCTAAGTTTTGCTAAATATAAATTAACAGTCTGTTGTTCTGAGAAATTCAAGTCTGACATGGTAGATGATTGTCTATTTGAATGATTCGAAATAACATGTCGTTACAAATGGTATCATTGCTCCGGTTTAGACAAAACTTACCATATGGAGTGAAAATTAATTACAGAATCATCTTCGTTCGAGTTTGAAATTTCTTTGTTACGGTCCTCCTGGATTAGGATTCCTTTTGGATTTTGGAACTTTCTTTTTTGTTTTGAAATCTATTTTTGTCTCCTCCTATTCGTGTCCTTCTTGATACTGGAGCACCCCATAGCTCTATTTGTAGATCTCTATAATTAATCTGAGCACATCTTGCTACGTCAATTGGAAATTTCATTCTTATATGTGTCTGATCCCGTCGGCGGTCCCGCCAACCTTAGTATGATTTGTAAAGGGGTGAAACTTCTTTACAATAGGTGTCTATACACTGGAGATTTCTACATCCTCGGATTCGATAGATTCCATTATCTCTTGCAAAGCCCAAATCGTTTCTTTAGTAGACTACCAGGGAAATTCACTAATGATCGGATGTTGAATGCCTCAGGATTTTACAGTCAGTTTATCTTTTCACGTGATTCTCCAAGTGATCTCAACTCCACAAAGTCACTTCTCTTTCTCCCAAGCAGGAAATTAAATTCCGCATCGATCTTATTTTTGGAGCATGACTTGTTGTCCTCCCTCCCAGTCAATTGGTTTCTATGAATGATTAGTCACCTCTTTGGATTAGCCAACACTCCTGCTTTCTGCGTCTATCTCATGAATCGTGTTTTCCGTGAAGTTCTCAACAAATGTGTCCCCATCTTGTTTATGATATTCTCGTTTTATAAGTCTCGGTTGACCTAGTTAAGGTCACCACGATTAATATAAATCTATCCATCTTTCCTCTTTTGTAATTTAATTATCTTATCTTCCTTTCAAGCCTAGCTTCTTAGTTAGAATTCTCTTTGATTAGGGTCCCTCAAAATTGAATCTCTATCCTTTTTCCAGAATTTGTTCTTGAATCATCCTGTGAGAGAGTGTATTTGTAATTGATATAAAATGTTTTATATTGTGTTGTTTGAGTTGTTAAGTTTCATTTTGGGGTTTTGATCGACTCACCTGGCCAACGCTATCAATTGAAATTCCAAAATACTTGCACAGAGAAAACTGACACAATACTGCTTTCAAAATTGGTAAATGAAATAATTTTATATATAATTTATATGTGAGAGTATAATTTCATGAAAATTGGATAGTTAAATGAAATGGTTATTAGAAATGATAATGCTAGATTATCATTTATTGTTTTGCCAACATTTCTAAACCATTAACTGTTGGAGTATGTTATAAGGACATGAATTTTTTTAAAAAACATGGTTTATAAATATGATTTACAAATGAAATGGATTTAAATTAATAATTTGAGAATTTAATTTCTAGTGATTTTTAAAATTTGATTTTCAAAGTTTTGAAAAAATATATTATTTTAAAGTATTTTCGAATGAAAATTGTTTCCAAAGAATTTTAAATGAAGTAAGTCGGTACTCTCCTCTTTTGTCGCTAGAAAATAATTTCGGTGATGACTACAGGATCATCGACATTCATTTTTGAGTCTCAAATGGGAGAGATCACTTATTAGCTTTGCTACACTTTTATTTTGAAAAATGGTTGACTTGAATTTCTGGAGTATGATTTGATATACAAAACATATGCATGTATATATTTATTTCAAAATGGTCTGAAGTGAGACCCAAATTTAACTCTCAAGCTGTATGATGGTTTCAATTATTGGAATGAAGCAAAATTATGAATAATTGGAGTGTGTAAAATAAGAAATGGAATTGAAACAATTTGGAACAGTTGAACTTGGATAAAATTAGTTTATATAATCCTCAATTTCATTTTAAAAACATATATAACTTACCTGATTTAAAAATTTAAAATGTTAACATGAATACGTAATTGAAGGATATACAAGAGAAAACTTAAGTAATAGGATGTCCAAAATGAATTCTGTCAAGGGGATTTTTAAATAAAATTGAGTGGTTATAATAACTATTTATACACTAATCTATGTTACAAGATTTGTTAAGTGGAATAAATTGAATAATAAAAAGAAGACGCTATTTAAGTAAATAAATACGAATTTAAGAAAATAAACTGGTAATAAATAAATTATATTTTGTAAACTGTTGTGATACAAAAGTAGATTACCAAGAATAATTAGAACTGAATTTTAAAGTGGAATTACTTCAAGTGAAGTAAAATGGATAAAATAAATTAGTTAAATAAAATAAATTTTGTTTTGAAAGAAATTTTGTAACAAATGTTAATGAATTGAAAGCAAATCAAATTGAATGAAAATACCCTGAATTGAAATCAAAAAAATGTGAATGTTATATTGATTGAATAAAATGGATTAAACCAAATTGTTGAATATTAATCAATTTAAAAACTAATGAAATTTATATGGTTTTGAATTAATATTGGTATTTTGTAAATCTCTCTTATCTTTCTGGTACTTCGATTCTCACATCTCGTTCCTTCTCGGGGACGAAAAGTTTTGGGTGGGGGAGAGTATAACGACCCGTAAATTTTAATGATTTTTATAATGTAATTAACTGAATTTTTTCTTTAAAATAAGACAATTAAATTTGTTAATGGAAAATTGAAATTTGGTATATGTCTATTTAAATGTAGCAAATGTCAGATTTTTCATCTGAAAATATGAAAGTTAATTTTGTTGTGTAACTTTCAATTTCAATTTAAAATTAGTTAATATTGATGAAAAAAATGTTTTTGAAATCTTAATATTTTTACATAATAAAAATGTAGATCATTTTCTGAGTAAGTGTCATGATTCATTTCATCAAATTTGGACTTCTATATTTCTGAGTAAGAGTCATGATTCATTTCATCAAATTTGGACTTCTATAGACCCATTTATCTTATTTTTGGCTAATTTACACCAGTTCAGCAGCGAAATATCGACTTTTGATAGAATGGTCGTGTCACTGATATCTGTGTACCATTATGTTTGTCTTGTCCTGCTGATCTGTGTAGCATATTTCTTTATGTAATTCGGCGTTCGGTAATCGACTAAATCGGTAAAACAATCTGTCGTATCAGTTCCATACTTGTCCCCCAAAAATTTACATCTTGGCACTTACTATTTCCTGTTTCATTTGTAGTTGCTAGTTCATTTTTCGTTTTGGGTTCGTTCATTTTGTTCATGCTCTTTCCCCTTCTTCTTTTCGTTTCTGAAAGCAAGAGAATATAAATACAATTTGCTTATTTATTTCTTCTGTGATAAACCTTGCTTGTCCTCATCCACATCAACAACCGCTCGACCTCATGCTTCGCCACCCTCGCTTCCTCCAAACCTCCTACCTCCCTTTTGAAACCCACGACATGATCTGTAGCCGCTGCTAACAGCCACGTCACCCTTCGCTCTGCAAACTCCGCCTTGGACCGCCTGCCCATCAAGCCTGCAACCCCACCTATTTCCAAGATCAAACCCTTAACTTCCCAATGCCAGTCAACTACTTCCCCCTTCTACATGCTCCACCACTAAATCACCAACTCCGTCCTTCAAAAGCCACACTCCACCCACAACCCGCCATTTTCCTCCAATCCAAGAGCCACCACCACTAACCGCAAATTTCCCTTCCTCCACCATCGCAACAACTTCCACTGCCTCACCACCGAACAATCACCTTATTCCCTGACCATCCGCCTCTTCATCTCCCCTCACGGCCACCTTATTCACCTCGCCCATAGTGGCATCTCCGATAACCTATCCGCCTGAGCAGTCGCTTCTATCTACCGAGCTCATCTCTCCTCTCTACTGAGCCAACCTGTCCTCTCCAGCAGCTAGCTTGCAGTACTCTAAAAAAAATGAAACAAGTTGGTATATAAAGATTGTTATTCTGGAAGCTTGCATATATTTGTTTATCTAGAAACCAGTTACTCTCTTCCTAGTGCTATATTATTTGTTAGTGCTCATTCCTTCCCACAGCCGTTCACCTCTCACCTTCATTTCCGACCCTTGCTATAGCTGTGCCACCAGAATTCATTGTTGTGTGTGTGTGTGTGTGTGTTTATATATATATATATATATATATATATATGTCAGTATATATATATGCATGTCCAAGTAATATATATTTGTGTGTGTGTGTATGTGTTAGTGATCCATATGTGATATGTGATGTATATATATATCGTTATATACACACACACACACACACACACACACACATATATATATATATATATATATATATGTTGCACATGTAATGTATGTGTTTGTATATATATATATTTGTTTTTCTCAATACTAAGCTATATATATATATAAGTTTACCTGTATATCTATTCCCCTTGAATTCTAGTTCTCTAGCTTTGCTTTGCTCATCACTGTCCAGATCCGTTGTTGTGATTCGTGTGCACTAGTCGTGTCCGTATCCGCGGATCATCGCATCTTGTTCTCATTGTTTTTCTCTAGCCTCGAAAGGTGAGCGATCACTCATGATTAACATTCTTATATTTGTTAAATTTAACTCATATGATAATGATGATTGAAATATGTTGCTAAATTTGAATTTGTTAGTAATAAATTGTTTAAATATGATATGATATTAATTGCATGTGTTCATCTATTATAATTAACCATATTGACAGCAATAACCTGTTAATAGACGTATATCATATTTAATTTGAAAATTTTGATCACATCTGCCATTATTATACTATGTTACTTTATGCTATTATTTTATTTATTCTTACTTTGCAAGTTATAGTTAGGAATTCCCTATGGATTGAAATGATACATACCCAAATGATTTCATAAATTAGGGAAAATCATTATGGGTTGAAATGATAAACCCAAGCGATTTTATTGATTTTGAAATTTTGGGATTGCGGGTTGAAATGATATATACCCGTAAATATTAAATTATTGCAGATTTAAATGATAAATATCCATATCACTTGACCATAGGTTAGAAAACTATATACAAACACCGTTCGTCTATTTTAAATGATTTCCAAATTTTTGAAAAGGAAAATATACGTTCTTTAAAAAGATAATGATTTTTAAAATATAATATAAGAGTTTTTATTTTAATATACGTGATAAATTATGTTTTAAAAAAGTATACGTTTTGAAACTTTTATTTATAAGTTAAGTGTTGAAAACGTAAATTATAAATTCTTATTTATAGGTTTATTATTTTTAAATATATATAAAATAAGATTTAAAATTGATTTAATTATAATAAGATTTAATTAATTATAACTAATATAACAAAATTTGTTAAGAAATTAATTTAACTATATATATAATATGTTAAGTATTTATTTAAATTCATATTAATATTTAAAGTAGATTTTGTATTGACTATAATAAATTAAAGTTGGAAGGATAAATTAAATTGATTTATATTTTAATTTGTAAAGAATTGATTTTAAATAAGAATTGATTTAAACTTATTGATTTTGGGATTTCAAAGATATGAAATTTATAATTTGATAACTTGATATTGATTAAAGGTGATTAAATGAATATTTTAAATTTAAATAAAATTGGAATCGAATATTTAATTTTGATTTAAATTTGTATTCCAGGATTTTATTTAAATGGTTATTAAATGATTTAGTGAACATTACATGTTTGAATAAAATTAAATGATTGAATTTTGAATATAAACGAAATTTATCAAATTGAGTTATTGTAAATTCCTTTGAATATTTAAAACTATGAAACCTATTGAATTGGAAATGGTTTGATTGTAGTTCAAAATCAAGATTTGAAATTGATATAGACTAAAATTGGTTTGACAATTAGAGTTTACTTTGAAATTGTTGAACTGAGATTGATTCAAGTCAAATTTGGTATTAAAGTTGATTTGAATTGATTTGTGAAATTGGAAGAAACAATTCTAACTTGAAACTATTTTGATATATATATATATATATATATATTAATAAATAAACTATTTTAGTCCATAACCTATATATATAAACTATTTAAGTTAGAATTGTTATGATTTAGATTTAATGGTTTTAGATGCGTATTTTTTGGATATGATGAATTAACCTATTCTGTGGTTAGCTTTCGGAAATAAATATGATTTTAAAGTGAATATGTTTTCGAAAGTGATATGATTTTGAAATGGATATGATATTTGATATGAAGTATGACTATTTGAAATATAAAATGACCAATGTGTGAAATAAGCGTTTGATTGTTAAAGAGACCAGGATCGGATATTGTCATACTCTTTGCCAATACCGAAAACCACTTTAACAACCATATACGTGGTGGAAATTCCATAACGAAGTAGGATGGTTTGACGACGATTCCGATGAGGTATTAACGCAGCCCTGATTCCTACGAGTCAGCTTGGTATGGGTAAAATAGGAGCTATACCTAGGCCAAGTGAGGTCATACCTCCGATCGGGCGCATTTCTTTAATACCATTCTATTACTTTGTGAATTGATTGGGTGCACCTTTGATTTTGGGAGTGTGTCTCAAGTTAGGCGGTAGTAGCTGCTATGCGTTACCACCTGCCCGGTTCTGCAAAATGGTAGAATCTTACCCAAGGCATTGCCTCGCGTGCCTTGTCACATGCCTTATCGCGCCTTCTACGAGTTTGTTTTGTGTCGTACTTATGGAGTGCTTCCTGATAGCCCATCGGTTTGGTGGAGTTTACAGTACTATATAGACTGCGACATTATATAAAATGTGTTAAGGAGGATATAGATAATGCCCTAACGCTATTTTAATTACTATAGACATTATATATGTAGCGTATTATACTATGTATGTAGATAGTTTAATGGATCCTTAGAGGATGGTTATCCCAGACATCCTTTAAGTTATATTGTATTTTAGTTGACATTTCATTTAAGTTGATTTACTTATATAAGAATGTTAATCCTAACTCGTGTGTTTTGGATTTTTCTTTATGCTTGGGTTAGACTGAGTGTCACAGCTTTCGAGACTCGCCTTCGAAGCTTGAAGCTTTACTTGAAGATCTGTCTCTTATCTATTCAACTTGTCCAGTTATTTCCCGTTGTTATATTTAGACTTGTCATCTGCTTTTTTTTTTGACACTACTCTATACTTGAGATATTCTTATATTTTATTTTAAACTCTGATGTTTATATAGTTGCTTCATTAACTACTATTTATCTATTCTGCTTCTTATTGTTATAATACTCTGTATTTGTGATTCTGTGATTGATTTATTTACTGTATATGCTAAGTTTTACCAAATATAAATTAATAATCTGCAATTCAAGTCTGACAGAGTGGATGACTATCGATTTGAATGGTTTGAAATAACAGGTCGTTGCAACAGAAGTATATAAATATTTTATAATAACTTTTGCAATCATAAACTAAGCTGTATCTTTAAGGACATTTTCTTTAATTATAGAATTATGAATCATATAGTACTTGTGAATTGTATCATAAATATTTTATGACAAAGCACCTATAGAGTGAGAGCAATAAAAGAGTTATTGAACTTTTAGGATTGACACATGCTTGTATGAAGTCCAAGGTCTAAGGAAACCAAATTCGGATTCACTAACTTCGTAAATTCACTGATGGATTATCTAAGATATGAACATGTGTATTTTGATACACAAGTATGCTTATGATTAGTTCATAGAATAAAGCCAAAGTAGAAAACTATAATGATCTAAAGAATTAAACAATTTGATTTGAATGAATAGGTAAGTATCTCGGATACGAGTTCAAAAACATCCTAAAAGAGATTATGTTTTACTCTCAAAGTCACTCCTTCTTATGCTCCATAATGATGTATGATAATGAGTGAAGTGGGTTAATTTTCATATAAGGAATATGAAAATATGTTAAATTTGGTTTAATCAAGATTTTTATGTATGTTTTATGTAAATCTATAGGAATATCATAAAATTTTATGAATGCTTATTCCATTGAGCTATGAATTTCATCGTTGTTTCAAAACATGCCATATTCTTACCGAAAGAATTTCTTTCTAGAAAAGTAGTGGCAGTTCGACGGGCTTGGATGTGATCTAAGATACTAATATTGAAATTTATTATGTAGATGATATAACTTTAACCAAGCCTAAACGAAATAATTTATTAGAATGTCTAATAACAATTCTCACACATTAAAGAGAAATTACAAATTTCTTATGGATTTTGAGAAAATGAATTATTCATAATGAAAATATCCTCGATTGCAGACAAGCATGAAGAGTTTAGACTCTGCCATATGGCATGATGTTTGTAATCAAAAATGAATTCCAAGTACACTAACAAATTTTGATTTTGGAAGATGTACCCAAATGGATACGATATATCGATTGTAAGCGAGTCTTTAAAAAGAAGATCAATGTACTTGGAAATGTATAAAGCAAGGTTGATAGGAATAACATACTTGTTTTCAAACATTGAAATTATAAAGTGATTCTTTTAGTCAACATGCTTAAGTCCACTCAGATCTTCTTGCAAGTTATCACATAATATGATTATAAGTTTTGGCATATTGTCTTTGAAATAGACCTTCGAAATAATGATCCAATAGAGAGTATTTGCACACCATAAGCTAAATATCTCGAAGGCAGTTGGAGCATAATAAAGTTCATGGACCTTTTAAGATCAATGTATGATCTTAATCAAGCATCTAAAGGTTAAGCAAATAATTTTTTAGAGAAATCAAATGGTTTGATTTCAACTAAAATGCAAAAAAAGCATGTTCCCATAAGAAAGAAAATAAAAGGTGCTAAAATATTTCTAATAATATAATTAAACATCATTGTATAAATTTATAATGGCGTACCCATGTTAAAATTAGTTAAGCATGGTTAATCAATTCTCAATGATAAATGTGAAAAGGATGTCCTTTACACTCTATATAAAGGATGTTAGGATTATCCAACTCAATATACATAAGCACCATATTAAAAATTTATCTATGGAGAAAATGAGACAGATTTCTTGTGCATCGAAAATAGGAACCGCCATGTATACTATGATATGTACTAGACCATAGACTACTTATGCACTTGGTATAGTGAGTATATTTTAATTTAATAAGAGACATAATCAATGGGTGGTGGTTAGGAGTATTCTCAAGCATTTAAAAAATACTATAGAATTGTTTATGAAAGTAGTGAATTCCTTGTAAAGGATTGTTCTAACTCTAACTTCATAAATGACGTTGAAAAGACTAAGTCGATTTTAAACTTATCCTTAATAGCAACTCAATTTTAATTCGTTGCTTACATGGCCTCTTCTTCCTCTATCTCTACCTACTTATCCCAAACCTAACCACACTCCTTAACATCTCCTCCCTTCACCACTCTTACATTTGACCCATATATCCCTTCCTCGACCTTTAATTCATCTCTTACAACTAATCCTAACCCGATGCTCGTTAAATCATTCACCGTGGTTAGGTCAATCCAATGTCTCCTCCTAATGTCCCACCCTATTACCACTCTAAACTTAAGCGATTATATGCCAAAGTTGTCAGATTGACTCCCGATCATCCTTCTCGCTTTAGGGCAAGCTCCTCTGTCAAATTCCAATACGACGTCGAAATTCGATTGTAACACACATGTCAAATCTATGATACGACAAGTGAGACAAATGTTTCTTTATATCTACGTTGGAAAATGATGCATGAGATGTGGGCTTAGAGGACACTTGGAATCTGTATGTAGAAACATGATTTTATGCTTTAGATGTAGACAATTCAAGCACCACTCATGGGACTGCATTTATTATAAAAGGACCAATGTGGAAAATAATTTTGGATCCATATGGACTACAACATTTAAATTTGAGCACCCATTCATACTCTCCAAAAACTATTATAGGAATATTCTATGTACAAAAACCATGGTACCTTAGGCCTTTCCTCCATCATAATCCCTGTCCTTTTCCCTGGATAGAAAAGAAAATTTTCCATCTATGGAAGGAATATGCATGCCAAGTTTCCAAGCAAGATTACAACCAAGATGCTCAAATGAAAGAAATTTTTATTTTAATTAATGGTATTTGCTCAATCTTTAAGCTTCAATGTCACATTGAGCTTCACTTTTAGTGTCAGGGCTGGAAGATCGACTCCTCAAAAAATTTGATTCCTATTGATTCCTCCCTCAACAAATGAAGAGATCATGGTGGAATTGTCATATATGAAATTGAACACAATTTTTCAAAGAAATACCCCACTTGTTTCTCAAGAAGAGATGGAAATGTGATCCATATCATTTCATTGGATAGTCGCCTCATCTCCTTGTTGTTTGATGAAGCCCTCCACTAGATTTGTTATGATCTTTCTTATGAAAGATAATTAGAGAGGGATTTTCAAAGAAGCGAGCAAGAGACAACTTAGCAAACTAAAACATCTTAGTAACCAGATGAAAAGAAAGCAAAAGAGATTCCTATAGTGGAGATGAGCGTATCCACAATGATAAAGCTTTTAAAGTGTTGTTCCTAAGTAGGCATTTACAAGAAGTTGCTATCAGGAAGGGCTTCTTCAATAAGGAGAACCACACCAACTTTGCTAGCCAGTGGAATATGCACCTAGAAAGCTATAAAACTCTTTGAGCTAAGATGGATCAGCTTGAGAGGACTACCAAAGCCCCTTACATATGACTTTACCCTCTCAAAGCTTCTATTCCCATTTGTGGCCATGTTGCAATGGACATTGTGAGTAGGCATATATAGACCAAAGATTTACATTTGTAAAAATAAACCTAGACAAGTCAAGCACCATTAGCTTAAGTGGGAAGTGGTATTAATATCTAAGACTGAATTTCTAAAGGTTATGAGTTTGAACCCTAAGATATCAAAATGAGAGCTCTACTCGAATAAAGTGTCACTCTTATTCTCATAATAAAATATGGATAATATGGCCCAAGGTCCTTGTAGCATAGTCATCTCGGTGGTTGGAATCTTTTACAGAATTCAATTTGAAGACTAGGTTTACAAGCACTTACTTGCTCTAAGTGACCTTTCATTAGGGAAGCTACGAACATGCAATAGTAAAGGGAAAATCCTATCTACCTTTTTTTACTAGAAAGCACTTGAGGAACGGGTGAATTACAAACCATCACACCGATGTCATGAAAATAGAGGTTGTCCTTCATGAGAGAAGAAGGGAAATAACTCAAGTAAAGGAAATGATAAACATCCCTTGGTTTGATGAGATCTACATATCCCAGGCTCAGATATAGTTGATCGCTCTTCATGGTGGCCTCCTGAACTGGACATTGACCTTTGTTCCCTAGATTAGCAAGAGCATCAAGATTACTACTTGCATATGGATATGTATTTTGGTTTTTAAATGAATTTGGGTTTCAGATCTTTTTGAGACAATAAATGATGATAGATATGGAAACAAACCTCCAAAATTCAGTTGTTCAACATGCCCCATCTGTAGCCGCCATAAGGAGATGTGGCCAACTGCAGTCTATGTAGTTTGCAAAGTGGTTGACTTCTTTCCAAAAGTGGTGGCACCCATTTAAAGCTAATGTTCTTGTGTCTTTCCTACTTTATTATACGAATTCATCAAGCATGATTTCTACCACACAAAATTTTGGAATTAATTAAACAAGTCTTTACATATCTGTTATTAAAGCATTGGAAAATAAGAGAGTCGGATCTACCAGATTAAAGTGTTAACTGGAATGTTAAGTGGCTAGAATCGATTGATAAGTGTGAACTCATAATTTATTTTGTTAAACATCTCCATATAGGTGTAATATTTTTACAAAAGTAAAAACTATCGAGCCCTGGTCCATCAAATCTATGCTCCTTAGGTGGGCATCAATCTAGATTCAATAGGAAGTATATAGGGAATTATGAATAGTTGGGATGAATCAATTTGGTCACTCATCCAGGTGGTAAAATCCCTAAATGTTTTGCATGTCATTTTAAAACAACCCCTTTTGTGACTTTCTATACTTCTTCTCTAATATCTATAGTCCCCACATGAGTCCAAAAATAATTTCTCTATGGAACGACTATGAAGAGTTTGCCAACATTCCCTCGCTAATTGGTGGTGATTTTATTATCACAAGATTCTAAGGTGAAAGAAATGGTGATGAATGTAGCATAATAGATATGGATTTCTTTAGTGGCCTCCTATCTATATGCAAACTTATTGATATCTCCATAAATAACCATATATTTACTTGGTCTAGTAAACAAGATTCTTATTCCCTAGATAGGTTTGACATATTTTTTCTTTAAATCCCCTAGGAAGATAAGCACCCTCTCTCCTCGTAACATAGCCTTTTCAAAATCATCTTAGACTACTAATCGATCATCCTAAACTCTAGAGATAACTCCACCCATAGACCAACATAAGATTTAAAAAATGTTGGACCCTTGAAGATGGGTTTGATTAAAAGGTGGTGAAGCTTTGAAGCATCTACCAGATCCATGGGTCTACCACCAAGATCTTTTTCGAATAGCTTAAGCATCTAAGAAAATCCCACGAGATCTGGATGAAAAACATCCGAGGCTCCATGAAGAAGAAAAAATTTGATGTCCTAAATCTAATTCTAGATATAATTATTAAGGATAAGGCTGGTCCCCTCTCCGCTACAGAATAGGCTTGCCTCCTCAACCTCGAAACTAAACTCTCCCGAATCATGAAGCAAAAAGAGATGGCTTGGATGTATAAATTAGGATGCATTGACTCATGGAAGGAGATCTAAACATTGTCTATATCCACTACTTTGCAAATGTGAGACACAATTCCTACACCATCCTTTCGATAACCAACGATGGCGTAATAGTAAATAACCAACAAGACATTCTAGAACCCTTCACCAATCACTACAAATAAACCTTCTCAATGGTATCCCCAATTGTAAACTTTTGGAATTAAAGTGCTTAGTGGTCCTATAGCAGTGGAGGTGTAAAAATTTATAGTGGGGATAAAACAGGGATATAAAGGAGGTACAAAAGTTTCATTCTATATATTTAAATAAAGTTAATTTATTCTCATTCTCACATTATCCGTATAGGAAAAAATATTGTTTAATCTTATAAAATAGACCGAAGAATATGATGGCTTATGCACATTAGATTTGGTGACTATAATAGATTTCTACTTAAATTTGGAACTTATGCCTTAAAATTATGTCCATACCCTAATTTTTTTTATTTTCTTTAAAAGAAAACTAGTCAAATCAACCTTTGTATATTAATGTTGCTAAATTAGGCGCTAAAACATCTTGATTTAGCAAGCATAGAGGAAAATAGAAGGGCATAAAATGGATCTACTATTCAATGGTGCTACATTAAATTTTCATAGCGGTTGAAGAGCGCTACACTATATACTAGAGATTTTACGAGGCTTTAACTGCATATCTATAAACATTACTTCTTAATCATCTCTCTACCCTCCATCAGAATAAATCCTTTTAAACTAGGAAGTTGAACTAGGCCGAATGTGGAAAGCTCTACAGCGGATGGTGGATGACAAATCCCTAGGCTATGATGGGCCCCCTTTCTTCTTTAAGGTATAATACAAATTCCTCAAATTCAATATTCATGATATATTCATTGAAATTCACTCAACTCCTCCCTCATTGTTAGACCAAACTATGGAAATGCAATCTTGATTCAAAAAAAGGGTTGATATTATCCTTGACTTTATACCCATCGGCCTTCGAAATAAGATCATCAATTAACCACAAAGGTGTTGGCAAACTAACTAAGATCTCATGCGAACTCCTTAACTTGCCCCTTCCAGTCTTCATTTTCGAAGGCAGATCCCTTCCAGACGCACCTCCATAATACATAAAGTAATCAATTACTGGCGTAGATCAAGAATTAGATGTGCTATTGTTAATAAAGATTTCTCTAGAACTCTTGACATAATCGATTTGACCTAGGTCGAAGAGACGTTGAAATAAAGAAGCTAAAGAATACATCTTTTAGGTCAGTCATATCATCTAAAACTCTTTCTCCTCGATCTTCACCAATGGGCAAAGATTCAGTCTTAACCAATCCGAAAGAGGTGTAACACCCCATAATTTTACAAAGTTAAATAACTAAATAATTAAGTATAAAAAGAGTAAAATCATAATTTTAACATAAAGCAAAAAATAATAAATTTCTATAAGATTTGGAAATAGGCTTCAGGACTTATTCCCTTGTGTCCAGAATATTACTTCTAATTTGAAAACATATGTAACTTGCTGAGTTCGGTTAAAGAACTAGAAATTAGAAGAAGTCAATCATAGTGGTATTTTTCGTAATATATCACTTATGATATTTTAGCCTATAGACTATATTTTTAGCCTAAAAATAGATCTCTAATCCTATTCCTTTCGCACTAATAATCTTTCCTTTACTTATAAAACACTAGTAACTAAATCAATTCCTAATCTACTAAATCAAATCTAAATTAAACAAAATAATATATATAATCAATCATCGCTAAGAGAGCTACGTAATTAAATCAAAGTTATCAAGAGATTAGCATTTTAAGATAGGAAATTTTTAGACAGCGAAGAAGGAGGATTCACCAGGGATGAAGAAGATGCATAGCTAATCGATGAGTGGGATTCATCATATTTGTGTGTATATTGATAAGACGTAGTAACTCACCTCTTACTAAAATTTATAATGATGTAATTAAAAATTAAAAACTAATTTTTTATTTACATCTGGGTAGGATGTAGTATGTCATGGCCAGTTTGTTAAAAATATAGTTTATAATCGATCTTATTTAGCAAAAGTTAATCACCTTCTAATTAAATTACAAAATATACAAGGTTTCCAAACTAGATATATTATATCAAAATTTAAATTCTCGTTGTCATGAATCCAATGGTGGTGTTTGTTCGTCGATTGGGTGTACGAATTAATCAGAAAATGCACTGGAAGTTCATAAAAAAGTATAGGTTCATTTTGATCCAACGGTAAAATAACGACCCTACCACTTTATTTTTATTAAAACTAGACCCTACCACGCCATTAACCACATTCTTCTTGACAGCATCCACGAATTGGTTATCTTCTACTATCCGAGACACCTCCACCTCTGATCAAGATTCCCTAACACTAGAAATAACATAACTATTCCCATCCCCAAAAATAAGCATTTTAGAACTTGTACTAGCATTTAAATCCATCACATTCTTGAAGATAACATTCTCACCGTTTTTATCTTTGACATCAAATGAATAAAGAGAATCAAAAATCACTACATGATTATCCTTTATATTCAACAATCCTATATGGTAAACCTCATCTGAAGAAACTGTTGATGACTGTTGTAAACCATCAGCAGCAGTATTATATAAACTATCACCAGTTTGAATTCTGACCAGATCTTAACTTCAAAGCCCGCATCATTTTTAAAAACCATAGATACAGGTTGAATATCAAACATATCAATAACCGTTTGAAATACTTCCCTGTTTTCATTGCCAAGACACTTCAATTCAGATACTTTATGCATGTCACTACCATTCATCAACATGCCATGATAATGTAATCTATAATCTGTCAAATTATCAAGCAAATCTCTACCATAAACTGACATTGCTTTAGAAACACAGCTTTCAATGAATATATCTATATCTTTAAAAGCAACTATATCCTTTATTTCTTGAGAACCACCAATAGACATTAAGGATTTAACATCAGCATTTTGGAATTCCTCTGCCTGAGAAATAATCTCCTCCGCCGTTTGAATCCATTCCATTGTTCAACTGTTTACACAGACCATAATTTTATGTACCGTCTAACTTGAGAAAATCACTGAATGAAACCTCCTTAACTTCCAAGCACTTGGATGTAGTAATTTTATTCACTATATCATGAATCGGATTAGATCAATAGAAAGTATCATCCAAATCAACAAGACTGTCAAAGCAATTAGATGTATGAATCTCCATAAACATTTCCTTACAAAATTTAGCCTTATGCTTAATGTTCTTATAATGTACAAATCTATGATCGTCCTTCTGCACTCTATTAGTTTCCTCAGCTTTACAAGATATGATACTTCTTTATGGCAGCTAGAATTCATGTTTATTAATTTAGTGTGATATTACTTTATATATTGGTGTTCTTTTTTATTACCACCTATTGATTATTTATATGTACCCACATGTTTATATAATTAATACCCTTTATGATATTATAGGGGGTTGGTTAGTGATCACGATGAGACAGAGTCTATATGATTAGAATTGCAGCTAGTAGATCTTATGAGATCATTCGATGTGAGAGTGTTTTTAGTGGTAAACCTTAGTGTAATACTAGAAAGGTAGATATCCATCTTAGCTGACTGACCCTGGGATAGCACATCGGGTCTACGGCAAGTAGCCCATTTGTCACCAGTCAAATAGTTTGCTATTCTAGCTTATTCTAGGAATTGTGAATCCAAATATTAGTTAAATTAAGGATTTATTTTCAATTTAGCCTCGTTTAAAAACTAATTATCACAAATAGCCTCGTTTAGAAACTATTATCAATTATAGCCCTGTTTTGGCCAGCTCAGCTGTGAGCTGGCCAAAACGTACTGGCGACTTTTCAAAAGTCGCCAGTTATATTTTTTTTTTTGATGAAAAATTACGGGCGACTTTTGGGAAGTCGCCAACTTGCGACTTCCCAAAAGTCGCCTGTTACGTTATGTAAAAAGCAGGCGGCTTTTGGGAAGTCGCCAGTGGGCGACTTCCCAAAAGTCGCCCATTCGGGGCTCTGCAACAAAACCAGAGCCCCTCTTTCTTCCCCCTTCATTCTAAACCTACCCATTCCCAAATCACAACCCCCCCTTCCGACTCAGAAATTTTTCGTTAAATACTCTTAAAAGAAGTAGATTTCGAAGAGCCACCTCAAGCCTAGCAAAACGTTGTTCGATCGAATCCAATCAAGATATGCAGTAGAAACTCTAAGTTTTGAATTTAGTTTGCAAAGTAATTTTTTTTTGCGGTTTATGCAGAATGGCTCGTAGTTATATTCCAACTATATGCTACTCGATGGTGAATTGGTTATTGACGATTTAATGTGTGGGAAATAACTTGGTGGATCTTATAAACCGGCTAAAGTTCGAAAAGGATCTACTTTTGAGCAGTTGAAAGAGTCGGTTTATAAAGCAACAAAGATAAAACAGGAAGAGTACGAGATTGAAATTGTTTTCAATTGGCCAACAGATTCTGGTTCCAAAGCAATCAAAATTGTTGACGACGATGATGTTGAATTAATGTTTGCTGCATCGATCAAATCTATTGAGTTGTTTGTTGGGAAAAAAAGGAGATCGGTTGTAGAATAACCAAGACCGACACCCGTAACAAATTTTGGCGTTGAAGAATATTCTAGAATGGTGGGGAACATGAGTACTGGTCAAGGAATTCCGTCACCTATTTTAGCAATCCGACTCAGCACATATCGCAATACGGGCAACAACAAATGATTTATGGTTTTCATCCGTTCATGAGTTTGCAGCCAAATGTCCATTTACCTATCCACATCTAACGCAGGACAGCTTTCCACGAATGAGTCAGAGGTATCGTTTAGCCGTGATTACATAGAGTTATGTTTTATTGAATTTATATAATTCTTAAACCCAATTTGTCTTCCCGTGCAGTTTAATTCCAAATCAGAATTCCACTCAAAAAAGTGGTAGAGCATCGAGTAGTCGTACAAATGAACGAATGCCGCCAATTCGGCCCGAATTTGACCATTTAAGCCAAAAGTAAGTCAAATATTGCAACATGTTGCAAAATCGTAGGTATGAGAAAATAAACTAAAAATGGTGTATTAATTTACTGCAGTTGGGCAGCAAATAACACTACCACACAGTCATACGTTCAACCACCAAATGAACCAGGAGGTCAAACTATGTGCAATAATGATACGGATGTAGAAGATGAAGAAGATGTACAAGCTGCAGATGCTGTAGATGTTCCTGCAGTTGATAGTATGTCTGTTGTGTCGGTACCAGATGTTGATACAACGTGGGTGGAAAACATGTAAGAAAACAATGATCCACTAGAGTATGATTTTGGCGGTGCAGAAGCAGAGTTTGTGGACAATGATGAAGCAGAAATGGAGATACCGTTGGATGATGATCTGTACAGTGCACAAATTATGGCTAGGTCGATTGTAGCAAATGTAAACTTCAACAGCGAATTATTTCTATCCTGCAGCGTACAGACTGGTTTCAAAGTTGGCATGGTGTTTGAGAGTAAAGCTAAATTTCTGCAACAGCTATCAGAATGGTCAATCCTACATGCGGTGTCCTTTAAGCCAATAAGGTCGAACAAAGCAAAATATACCGTCATTTGTAACGTCAATGACAATTGTCCTTGGCGAATACATGCTATTGACTCAAAAAAGACACAGGCTGGATGGTGGGTTATAAAAAAATATCCTAGTGATCATACATGTGTTAACCCTACAGTGAACTCAAATCATAGGCAAGCCACATCATCCTTTATGGGATCGAAGATCATGCCTTTCGTGAAATCTGATTTGAACATTACAGCCGGAATGGTGCAAGTTCTAATGGAGGAGCAATTATTTATTAAAATTAGCTATCTGAAAGCATGGAGAGCATTGAGCAAGGCTGTTGAAAGAATTTACGGCGATTGGGCAGAGTCATATTCCAACCTACGGCAATACTTTGGTGAAATATGCAAAACAAATCCCGAAAGTGTAGGACATGTGACTACTGATGAGTATGGAGTTTTTGATCGTGCATTTTGGTCATTTGGGCCATGTATTGAGGGATTTGTCCATTGTCGACCTTTGCTTTGCATAGATGGTACACATTTATATGGAAAATACAAATGAACCTTACTTGTTGCAACAGCCGTTGATGCAAATGATCAGCTATTTCCCTTGGCATTTGCCATCGTTGAGTCTGAATCCAGTGATAGTTGGGGTTGGTTTTTCGCATGCATGCAAAGGTTCATTCACAGCGTGAACAATCGCCGTATTACTTTCATTTCTGATAGAATGAAAGGAATACCAACAACGTTGCAAAGCAAATGGCTAGTCGCACATAAACACAGATACTGTGCCAGACATTTGAAAGCAAATTTTCAAGCAGCAGGTTTTAGAGATAAACGATTGACCGGTTTATTCTACGCTGCTGTATGTGCCTCTGAGGAGATTGAGTATTCAAAGATTCGTGAGGAAATTAAAAGCAGTAGTATAAGAGCACACAACTGGATAGAGAGAAGTTTGGGTGGAAAGGAGGAAAATTGGGCATTATGTAAAGATGATGGTGGTCGTTTTCATGTTATGACGACTAATGCGTCAGAAAGTTTTAATGGTGTACTTAGGGGTGCAAGATCTTTGCCTATTAGAGCACTTGTTGCACGTACCTTCTATCGATCCGTTGATTACTTTTGCCACAGAAGAGAGTTAGCTAAGAATTCCACACTTCGTGTCACTCCAAAATGGGAAGCAAAAATAGCGGAGAGAGCAAGCGAAGCTAGACGTTGTCGGATTGTTCGTTTTAGTCAAATTGAATGGCAAGTGATTCATTACTTCGGCGATGAATTCAAAGTTATAATCGATGGTAACACGTGTTCATGTACATGCAACATCCCATTGCTTCAGCATCTCCCCTGCGCCCATGTGATGGCTGCTTGTTCGTCGGTGGCCAATGGGGCAAACAGAGCTCATCATGATTTTGCATCACATTGGTACTCTGTTCAGAATTACCTAGCTGCATACTCTGCGGAATTTCATCCCGTACGCGATAAAAGGTATTGGTCTCCACACGAAGGTCAAATGGTACTTCCACCTCCCGCAAGGCGAGCTTCGGGAAGGCCTAAGTCAACTAGAATTAAAGGCGCTATGGACGAGATGCAGCCTCCTAGGCCTAATAGATGCAGTAAATGTGGTATGCACGGTCACAAAAGGAGTCGTTGTAATTCAGTTATTTAGTTTACGTATGCATGTTATTATTGGTTTGATGTTTGTATGCCGTATGTTGTTTATGTAAGAACAATTTGTGTTTATATTTCATTTGCTAAGTTCTTTGTGATGATGAATGTTATGGGATACGTAAACATATGCAAATGTCAGCTAGTATTAACACATCTTTACAATACTTTTTCAACGATACATAAAACAATTGCATATACATGAAAGCTACCGATACAAAGTACATGAAAGCTACCGATACAAAGTACTTAATTAAATTACATATAAATAAAAACCTAAATCTGTGTTTACTTCCTCCCACAACGTACGAGGACTCAACTTATCGAACGGTACACCCTTATTCAGTAGTGCGTTTCGATACGGTAGGTTCAACTTCTCCAAACGGGCGTTTTCCGCTTGCATCTTCAGGGCATATTCAACTCCCCTCGGACACATTTCCGGATCTTTCCATTTAAAAAAGTTACAACATTCAACATAGTTTGGCCGTATCTTATTATCGTCGTACGATTCACAACGGTAAAAGCGACGGCCCGCATTGCTTTCATTCCGACACACAACCACTTGACATTCAGCTCCGCAATAACAAAGCACCCGAGGCGCTATCCGGCTTGTACTAGCATTGTTAGTCTTACGACGAGCAAGCACATCCATTAATTTTCCACGAAGTGATTGATGTTTTGATTCACCGCTATCCATGGTCAATGTCGATGTACCGCCAACCCTAGAGGGGGGCAAGTTTTCAACCTGCGTCTCAGGGACGAAATCAACCTCAACATTTTCTTCATTTACCGGCGTAGAGCCTTGTTGCAGTTCAAATTCTTCATACATTTTCATCATCGTCTCGTCGTCAATCTCCCAATTGTCCATTCTTGAAAATATCAATGTTGGAGTTAGGCTAAATCGCAAAACATTAAACAAATTTAATAGTGCTTATGAATCTTACCTTCTTTTGGTGTCTTCAAATCTCAATAATATATTCCTTTGCCGCCAGGAACTATAGATTTTGTGGAAGAGAGAAGTGGGTTGGGTTTGAGGTTCTATATTTGCAATTTGGTAAAGTGAGGACTGTGGTAGGTGGAAGGTATGGGTTTCTGTTTTGAAACCCTGCACAATACTGGGGCGACTTTTCAAAAGTCGCCCTTAGGCGCCTTTTCAAAAGTCGCCCCAGTATTGTGCAGGGTTTCAAAACAGAAACCCTGCACAACCATTTTCACTCTTCAAAATTTCAAAGGAATTCAAACAATTTCTAATTCAACATTTCTACCAAACTCAATCATCCACAACTCAAATTACAACATTCAACAATTCGCATCCAACAATTCAACAACAAAAATAATCCTAATATTTCAGTAGTTCATTAAACAAAATAAATCCGGATAAAGCATATCAATCACTTATACCATTCTCAGTTCTTCAATCTACGAAGTTCTCGAGGATTTCGTTATGGTTTTCTCCTAGACAGTGGAATTTCATCCGGCGAATCCTCCTCTTCACTTGCTTGTGTAGGATCTATAGGCTGTGAAGGGCCGGGAGCAACTTCAACCTGTGTTTCTTGAGATGAAGATGCGCCTTTACGATGTCTACGTCGCTGATACGTACGAGTAGTGGGGGGAGGAACGCCATGGGCTTCTATGGCATATTCGATGAGCCCCTGTGCTGGTGGAGGAGGAGGCGGTGGGGGAGGTTTTGGTCTTGTTAACTTGTTTCTTCCCAAAATAGACTCTAAGATGCGTTTCACACTAAAGCATTTCCCCTGTGACCTTTCAGGAACCTCTTGTGCAAGCTCGTCTGCAATTTCGATCGCACGGTAAATGTTGTCCGCCTGTCACGACATAAAATTCAAGAAAATGTTTACGTTTCACATATTAAAATAAAGACTAAATGTAGTACGTACCACGTTCCTTTCAAGAGGTGCTCTAGGAGTGTAAGGATTTGCAACCACAGGAGGCGCTGTAGGTGGATCGATGGCACGAAGAACATATCGACGCGTGATGTTCCAGTACCAAGACAGATATTCCTGTTCGGACAATGTGAACTCGCGTTCCTGTTGCGTGTGCATGTAGCGGTCGGTCCATGTCTCAATAGCCATAGCATACTCCCCAGCTTCAATATCAATCCTGTAATGGGGTGGTTGTTTCGGTAAATGCTGCGCCATACCAAACTGCCTCATCACTCGGTCAGGTAGATGATAGGCGACATCATTAAAGAAAATCAAAGGAACCCGAGCAGTGCACAGCTGAATGGAAGTGGTGCATAAGTTTGGAAGATGTCCAAGCACATCGTCGTATGGGGTCCAACTCACAGCCTGATAATCTAGCACATCGAACTCATTACGGTAGAAGGCAACATGACGCCTCGGCGATGAAACGGTGCTTTTAGGTCCTACCCACCTGTACAAATATTCAATTGTGACTTCTCAAATCCAAACACGTATACTTAGTATACTACATAATTAATTATACCTAGCACCGTATGGCAATGATAAATCAATCGCCATCCTCCTCATCGTTATTCTACCCACGGGTAGATAAGTCCAACACCAAAGCTGCAAATAAAACTGGACACATGGTTTTAGTTGGATAAAAGAATATGAAATAGCGGTTGGCGAAAGTAAAATATGGACATACCTGTACTAGGCTCACACAACCACCTATACTTGTGCTCTCTTGCAAAGCAAGCCTCATCAACTCGCAGTACGTATACGCTAGAACTGCACTGCCCTACGAATACTGGGGACAAAATTCAAAGTTTTCTAAAAGAGGCAGCCATCTAAGCCATATCCGTGTCTTCGAATGATCGCATATCAACCTCGAGCATATAATATGCAATATAATGGCCCTGGCCCGTTGCTGAATCTGAATCTCCGTCGCATCTGCAGGTATGTCATCCGCAAGTTGTTCCCTAAACCACGGTGTCCGTATCATTTCGTTTCCCCACCACTCCTCTGCTGGAGGAGTTAAACCTAGGAGCTCTTGGCATAAACTAATGTAATCAACGGGATCGGGGTTGGTCAACGGAGCACCGTCTATGGGTATGACAAGCAAACACGCAACATCACCTAACGTGATAGTCATCTCTCCGGCTCGTAAGTGAAATGTTGATGTCTCTGGCCTCCATCTATCCACCAAAGTGGTGATAAGATGATGATCTAACTGGATGTGCCCCATCCTAAAAACAAGTCCAAATCCAGCTTGGTCTATCAACTGTATAACGCCTGGATGACCGGATGTTACTCTATTCATTTTGGATGAATGATCTATGGTTTTGTCTGCAGTATTACTCCGTCAACATATCACAAAATTATTATCAACAAGTAACATACATTAGCTTTCCATATTTGTACATTTCGAATACTAAAAAATTTACCGTGACAAATTCCGGATTATTCGTTCCATGCCGTTGTTGCAAATAAAGGACAGATCCATCAACTGGTCCAGGTACCATCTCCGCGTAATCTATACATATACAAGTTAACAATTTTTTCATCTTTATTTTGCAACATCAACACTGCGAATTTACGCATTGTTTTTCCACATTTTACCAATGATTTCAACCATACACACATACCTCAACCATCAACTATTGCTTACAATTCCTAAAAATTACTAATTTACAAATTTCTTCAAAACCCTAAATTGAAATATTAGTGATTTTCCCATACCTGCAGGCGCATCCGGCATTGAAGAGCTAGCCATCTTCTAATTTGTTCAACGAAATGCGAAAAATTTCTGAGTTGGGGAAAAAAATTCGGAGGGGTGGTTTGTGATTTGGGAATGGGTAGATTTAGAATGAAGGGGGAAGAAAGAGGGGCTCTGGTTTTGTTGTAGAGCCCCGAATGGACGACTTTTGGGAAGTCGCTCACTGGCGACTTCCCAAAAGTCGCCGCCTGCTTTTTACATAACGTAATAGGCGACTTTTGGGAAGTCGCCAGTTGGCGACTTCCCAAAAGTCGCCCGTAATTTTTCATCAAAAAAAAAAATATAACTGGCGACTTTTGAAAAGTCGCCAGTACGTTTTGGCCAGCTCACGGCTGAGCTGGCCAAAACAGGGCTATAATTGATAATAGTTTCTAAACGAGGCTATTTGTGATAATTAGTTTTTAAACGAGGCTAAATTGAAAATAAATCCTTAAATTAATGGAAACATGTGAATTGTGATTTGATTGTTATTTGGGGTAGGATTTGTGTTTCATCTTTCTTTTGTTTGTTTCGAGAAAGATATCAGTCAATTCTCAATTCTGATTCTCTCATTTTCGGTTGATTTTTTCCTATCAAATGCGTAAATCCATGTGATGCGTTCAACCAAGCCATGGCATAGATCAAGGATTTCTAGAATATATGGGAATGCCCAAAATGTAACCGAGTTTTTTCTCCTATCTGTTTACTCGGACTCTGGTATAGATTTCCAACAAATATAATTTTGTATAAGTATTGGAAAATTTAAGGAATACATTTTGGAAATTATTTAGGAAATGATTTTTTGAAAATAATAGATTTAATTAAATGTGAGAACTAACCAACGAATAACTGTTGGAATTAGAGGTAATGGTTGAGTATTATAACTTGAGTTGGGTATATTAGTATGTTGTGTGGCATTTACCAATGTACCCTAATGATTTGATTGTGCATTGATACCAACATTATTATAGTGTCAAATAGGATTAGAGTGAAATTTTGAAATGTAGTTACTTTTATTCAATCGTATAACTATGCAACTTCTGTATTATCAATGTGCTTCATACTGGTAGTGTCTCATGATTTTGCAAGCATAGTAAATTCAGTCAGGCCATTTGGGAGTCCGGTTAACCTTTGTAGTCCATGCACATCACAATAGGAAAGCATGTAGACATAAATTTTATAATTTGAATCATTGTCAACTACATTATGCTGATGATATGTTATATGTTATTGTATATGTCTGTCTATGGTTTAAGAGAAGAGCAAGAAAACAAGTATTTATGAGTTATATAATTGATATTGTTGTTGTTTATGTTACATTGATATATGTTATATTACGCTCTTCTTTCAATACTATATACTAGTGTGTAACCCGTGCGTTGCACACGGAAAAATTATAAAATTTAATGTTTTACTACTAATGGTAAAAATAAATGTTTATTATGCATCGTACGATAAATTTGATAAAATAAATGGATTATGAACTAAAAAATTAATATTATTATATATAGATTTGTGATATATAGCTTACCTATCTTTGTGTTTGAGTAAAGAAAATAATTTTGTCATTTTTAATATAGATATTGTATACATGTTGAAACCGACATATTTTAATGATTTATTGGATGAATTAGCAAATACTATTTAACTGACTTTTTTTAATTAGGTTAAATTTATAGTTACATAATTAATTTAAATGAATTTAAAGGTAGAGAGTAAAGAAAATCCGAGAAGGGATTTATAGAAAATTGTCTATATTTTATTCTGAAGTTATTTGAAATAAAAAACGTGATTTTTTTAATGCATGATATGATAAATTCTTGAGATAAATGAATCAGGATTTATTTTCGAATTAACTTTGTCAATATGCACACAATTTATGTTATGTGACTAATGTGGTGGAAATCAAGAGGCTAGAGGGGTGCTGCAAAATAGATGTGCAATTGAACGCTCCTTGTACACACACGCGTATAAAATTTTAGTTGAATGAACAATAATTTTTTACTATTTTTATTAATATGAAATATATATATATATATATATATATATATATATATATTAAAATTGGCATACATATATATATTTAGGATTTATCAAAAGAATATACTAACTATTGATTACATAAATTATTTAAATAGTCTAAGTTTGAGGTTCCATAAGTAATTTGAAAATATGAGTTAAATATAAAATATTAGGAAAAAACTGAGGAGGTTTTGTTAATAGTCATAGTAGTGCTAAAAACATAATTTTGCTATGCAATGTATGATAGTTTTATTTTGATAAATTAACAATAAATTAAATTTGTTAATATTATTTATGTATATGATTTATAAACCTTACATTTGAACAATGAAAGAATTTTACCAATTTGGTTGATAAGAATATATTATACATATTGAAACTGTCATATTTTATGCCTTGTTATATGAACTAACAAATATTTGTTAATTGAAATTATTCGAATAGTTTCAAATTCCAAATTACATAATTAACTAAAATATATTAATTTTGATGTACAATATTTGGTGATATTGGTTTTAAAATAACCATGTAAATTTCGAAATGTAGGTACTTGACGTTAAAAAAGGAATTTTATAATTCAATACATGGTTAATATATTGGTATAAAGGAACCGTTAATTAAATTTAGTATTATATATATATATATATATATATATATATATGATTTATGTTATGTGATTGAGGTATTTGTATATCAGAATAACTTTTAATACTGTAATATGAATATGTTTAACATTGAAAGTTTCATTTTTTAGATAATTTATTAGACAAATAGTTTGTTGAATTTATTTAAATAGTCTTAAGATTATGCAATTCATCGTAATATATGGACTTTAATTTAAAGTATGGAAAAATGGAGGGTGGTGTAGATGATTATAGAAATTATAAAATGTATGTGTTTGAAGTACAAACATAATTTTGTAATGGACTATATGATGAAATTATTGAGATAAATGAATTTAATTGAATTTGTTAGTATTTTTTATGTTGATAATTTTGTTATGTGTTTAATATATTTTTATAATTGGCCTAAAATTTAATTTTACCATTGTAGTTAATACGAAAGTGGTATGCATATCGAAATTGTTATATTTGAAATTATTTAACGAATAAATTAATATTAGTTAACTGAGTTTATTTGAATATCTTAAATTTAATAATTTATAGTTAATTTAGATATATGGATCTAAATTGAAAACAATGAAAGTGAATTGAGGAGAACATTGTTAGTCTAGGTGAGGGTGTGGGGTTTAAGAAGTGGTGCTCCGTCTAAATAAAGTACATTTATTGTTGTTAACCTTCTAATTTTTACAAACATATACCATAACATTCTTTATGAATTTGTGTATTAGTCATTTTTCCATAAATTGAGTTACCACAATCTTTTATTTTTACAAAATTAATATTATTTTATTTTTCATAAAGAAAAAATAAGCTACCTTTATAAACTATATAAATATATAAAAATTTAAAAGTAATGTCATTTATCAAATAGGCAACTTGATTAATATTAATGAAATGCCATAATTTAATGATGAGTTACCATAGGTTTTGAAATTGAAGTTCATAAATGAGTTTCATAATTGATTTCTTCATTGATTCTATTCTTAATTAATGATAACGAATTACCATAAATTTAATAGTATAGAAAGAAGGTTAATTAACATTGCTTGAAATTCAAATGAAATAGAATGGAGAAAATAGTCTAAAGCTTAATCTTATTTGAAATCCATTAAATAGTTAACATGAAATTTCATAAAATAATTAACATGAAATCAATTGCATACACAGTTGAACCAACAAAGTAAGTAAGGCTACTTGATTAGAAATTACAACAGTGTCAAATTTTGAGGCGTTAAGATATAATCTGGATGGAAACCCTAAGGTTAAAACAGGAATTTCACAATTGAAAACAACAACATCTCAACGTATGCCGCCTATCTCTCTCATCTCAACCAGTAAACCGTCTATCTCTCTTAATCCCAATCATGCAGAAAAACATAGCGAAGTTTCATCAGAAATCAAAGGATAATTTTGTGAATCTTTAATCAAACTAAGGGAGGAGGTTCAGATTCGCGCAAATCTGCTCTAGAAGCATAAAATCCTTCGATTGACGGTACGTCTTTTGTCTTCTTCTTAGATTTCCACATCAATATCTATTTTCGATTTTCTATCAATTTTCATTGTATACATAATTACTTAACTATTATGATAAACTAGTAATTCATCAGCACGGGTCAGTGCTATATATGGTTTAGATATTTAATTTTGTGTATTGGGCTTGATGTTAATCGCTAAATTTCACACTGTTTTATCATTTGGAAAAGGTGGTCAAATATTTAAATTTGTTCCATAATACGATGATATGTACCATAATAAGGTGTGATGTTTACTGAACTACTCTTGATTGTAATCATGAACATTGTTATTGTTGTTCATTTTTTATTTACATTTTCTGGTCTGTTTTCTTCTGGAAGTACTTCTAAGAAAACATTTGATTGTTAAAAAGGTAAGGTATATTTCATTGATAGTTTTTTCTTATCTCAAAGGTACTGTAAAACAGTTGCATAATGTTGTTTTTTCATGTAACGTGGGCACAATTAAGAACATGTTTAACATGTTATCCGAGATTATTTTTTGTGTATAATCATTATCCATGAGCAATAATTTTAATTTGTTTAGTTTGAAAAAAATATTTTCGCTAATGTTTTGAAACTTTATTTATACAGGGTAGTTGTTTTCATAAATTAGGAATTTGTTATCTATGTATCAAGTAAATAGTTTTTGAATTAACTGTTCTTGCTCTCAAAAGAAAGTAAAACAAAAGAAAATTTCTTATTCTCACTCAATCATTTTCGTTTATAGTACTTGCCATTTCCATCAATTTTGTTCATAATTAACAGTTTCATCAGGAAACTACATTTTTTTTCTTTCATTCTCTTTTGATTGGATTTATTTGTTTGTATATCATTTGTTTGCCGATCACCTTAGATTTTGAAATTTTGGTAGAAATGAATTTTTTTTATCTATGACCACTGCAGATATTTTTCTTTCCATTTTTTTAATAATAAATTTTAAATTTGATCACTTTAAGATAATGATTTGATATCCCACAGAAGACACAAAGATTATGAGACATATATCACGTCATTCAATCTTCAAAATTACACTACTAAGTGCCTTATATAATTCAGTGGGTTTGTGAATTTTGACTTTACTTAAACCTAATTGGGTTATATGATATAATCTTTGGTGAGTAGATGCTACACAATATTTGGTGATACTGTTGAGGGCTTTTAAAATAACCGTGGAAATTTCAAAATGTAGGCACTTTATGTTAAAATAAGAACCTTATAATGCAAAACATGGTTAATATATTGATATAAATGAATTATGAATTAAATCTATTATTATTTTTATGTATATGATGATGATGATGATTTATGTTTTGTGATTGATGTTTTATATATTTGAATGACAATTTTATACCACAATATGAATATGTTTATAATTGAAATTTTCATTTTTTGTTTAATTTTTTACACAAATAGTTTGTTGAATTTATATAAGTAGTTTCAAAATTATGTATTTTATTCTTCTATATAAACTTCGATGTAAAATATAAGCAGGGGAGGGGGTGTAGATGGCTATAGGAATTTTGAAATGTATGCATTTGAAGTAAAAACATAATTTATTAATGGATTACATAACGGAATTATGGAGATAAATGAATTTATGAATGGATATAAAAGTAAGAAAGCAAAGATACATTAACAATGGATAATGAACATAGCGATATTATGCTTATTAATTTAGTTCATTCTTTTGAGTTGTCATCTATACCACTTCAAATTGATCAGTAACTAACTAATTAAATTGTTTCATTTTATAGGTTATCTACATTTGGAAAAAAATCTATATGGTAACAAACCATTTTAATTCAATACTCCAGAATTTCAAATAGGTATTTTTGCACCCTCTTTTAAACTTAGATGCATACAATTCACTATCAACAATTATCGACCTGTTTCATTTGTTACTCCCAGAGGTGATTATGCAAATTTGTAACATTTATCCTTACAAAAAATCCAAAGACATAAAAAGGGATAGCTCAGCATTTTTCAACTTTTACTATAATTGGTAAAGATATTATCCACATATTGATCTTTTACCTCAACAGTTATATGTTCTATTTTTGCACTATGATTCCCACATATTCCCAAAAACGAACATATATGAACATATACATTGCCTTAGTTTGTACATACAGATGTATGAATTGAATATGTAGTGACTATTGTCTTATGCTAATATTTCAATGTTTAGAAATGTGTTGTGCATATATTTAATTTTTAAGCTTTCAAATAAAAGATGGCTGCAAGAAATGTGCCCCTGTTTATAGAAGATAATAGTATTTCAATAATTATTAATGATGCAAGAATGTTTTTGATGGGTTAATTTTCATTTTACATCCATAGTTTCTGAGAGTAAAGTGGGTAACAATGGTTTCTTTAATTTTTGATACATCTTCTTCATTGAATTGTTCAATTAAATGTCCCCATAAGGTAATACCAAAATTTTACCATTATAGAGAAGAAAAAAATAGCTACATTTTTCTACGAAGAAATATTAATTAAATGAAAATCAATACCTAGAATTTGCAACGATGATATTTCTCTTCAAACGTTTTCTTTTTAGCTCGTCAAACTTGGTTACTTCTTCATTATTTGAACATAGTTTGCCAATCACATCTAGAAAGTTATTAATACATTGTTCACTAAATATGATTCTACTACTTCATTCTATATATGCATATTTGTAGATCATACTTGATAAATCCATGTAATGAGATTCTATTTCATCCAATGGAAAAAACTAAAATTTGTATTTAAGAATATGTGCTTTGTTGTCAAACACCTTTATTATGCACGTGTTAGCATGAAATTCAATTTTATACGGCTTTTCCATGACCTGATAAGCTTGCTTTTGGTTTTGATATTGTACTTGCTTATTTCAATTATTGACCCCTTTGCAACTTTAGATTGAAACTTGCTCATTAAAAATTTTGATACGACCGCCGTCAATTGATATCCCTAATAAACAAGAGTCGATGTTTTTTGGTATGTTTAAGATAATATTGAATAATTACTTGCAAAATTTAAATGCTCACCTACCTCTTCATCAATAAGAAACATGTTAATCATGAAAGTTTCATTATTCTTCAAGTGTATTGACTTCAATATTCTAGAAACTCTCATTTTGATTTTACAGTCCTTTATAAATTTGTTTAGAGATTGTAAATTGCAATAGTTGGAGTTCATTTTTTTGTTACCTATAAGCGGAAACCATCAGTATTTTTTTAAACTAACAAAAACAGTAAATAAAGGAAAGATACGTTGAACTTTTGGAGATTTGTTATTTTTCAAATTATAGTTACTTTGTTGATGAGAATCACACGTTTATGTAAGCATAATATATGCTTATAAACAATAATATATAATAAAATGTTAATAAACTATACTGTATTATCAGGACAATTTAATTAAATCAAATACATAATAAGAAAGCTATTATACTTTCAATGTATAAAAATAGTATTTATTTCATTATGCATAAAAGTATGGACATAACATAGAGGGATTAAAAAATTGAGGTATAGAAAAATACCTAAGTTGAGCAATAATAAAAGAAGTGATCTGGACGTCTTTATTAATCATTATTTACAATTTTCTATTTATATATGAAATATGGATAGGCTACGATACTTTCAAAATAGATAATTGTATTTACTGAGTAAAAAGAGGAAGACTGTCATATATTAGGAGATTTTTTTTCTGAATTTGAATGAAATAGACTGAGTTGAATTAGTGTGTGTTCCTTTTGTTTATTATATGCAGTTCTTTTTAATTTAGTTTCTTTTGTACATACAGTAATAATTTTTTTTGCATTGTTTTTATGACACCTATGTTTGTTCGTTTAGTTAGTAAAACAATTCTTTTTAATTTGGTTTCTTATATGACTACAGGTATAACATTTTTTACATTGTTTTTTATGACTGTAGATTGGAAGGACTGACTTCAGAGAGGAGGGTATGCCAGCAAAGATTTGGATTGAAGTCTTATTAAAGATTAAGGTTTATTTTACTTTTGTAATATGGTCATCTTAAAAAATCTTAGAAAGATGTTAATTTAATTTTATGTTGTAATGTGTTTAGTGTTGAACAATCTTAGAAAGTAACACCGTGTTTTGAAATTAATATTAGCAGCAAGTTACATGTACTATTTCCTGAGTATATTTATGTTTGAGTATTAACTTGTTAATTTTGAATAAAATATTGATATGTGCTTATAGTAAGCAATTTTAACAGTAGGGATATGTTTGATTTTCAAATTGATGGTAGGCTTAATAGCAGCATGTCATTTTGTATTTGTTTTCTAAACAGGAGTTTAAGTTAATTTTTTAATATGAAATATCTAGAGAGTTTTAAGGAGAGAAGAGAAAAATGCTAGAATTAATGCCATGCTTTAAAATTATTCCTCTTTGCTATTATTTAATAGGTACTATTAATATTATGTAATTCATTCCAATATATGGACTTCAGTGCGAATGTAAGTAGGGGAGGTAGTGTAAATGGCTATTAAGTTTTTAAATGTCAGCAGTTGTTGTAAAAATAAAATTTGAAATTATTGAGATAAACGGATCTAATTGAATTTATAAATGGATATAAAAGAAAGCAAAGATATGGTAACCGTCGGTAATGAATATAATGACATTAGGTTAATTGGTGTAGTTTATTCTTTTCAGTTATCATTTATATCAGTGCAAACTGTGCAATAACTATTTAATTGTTTCATTTTGCAGGTTATTTACATTTGGGAAAAATCGATAAGGTAGCATAACCATGTTAAATCGATACTCCAAATTCCAAACAGGTATTTTTCTACCCTCATTTGAACTTAGATGCATTCAATTCACTATCAACATTTATTTACATGGTTCATGTGTTTTTCCTTCCTGATGCGATTATGCAAAGTTGCAACATTTATGTTTGAATACCCAATGACATAAACTGGGATAGTTGACTGTTTTTCAATTCTGAGTATAGTTGGTGAAGGTATGAGCCACATATTGATCTGTTGCTATCAATTCATGTCGGTAATTTTTTTTGTTACAGAGGTTTGTCTAAAAATATTGCAAAGTTTATCCTTAAATAATTTTCAAACTTACACACAAGGGACAATCTCGATAATTCTTATATCTTGTTCACCTCCATGTTGCAAGTTACTCTTTTGCGCTAAAATTTAGAAGCATACATGTATATATAATCATTCCTTAATTTGTATATACATGTTTGAGCATGCGTACATAGTAATTTATGTTTTGTATAAATAATTTTTTATATGATTTCATAAATAAAAGTAGTAGAGGTTAATTTTTTATATGATTTTATCATAGCTGTTAGCTGGTTCCCTATTTGTATGTAGTTACTAAAATTTCAAGAGCCTTATCAATTTTTATTTGATTCATACATGTTGGTTAAAAGGAAATATCATATTGTTATTGATTGGTTTTACAATTTGACGTTTACCTATGTTTATCCTAAATACAGAACAGTAAAAATTACAAGTTGTAAGAAAGGAAAGGTGGATAAATAAACATTCGATTGTTATAAGCCATACGTTATGTAGCTGTTTATGCAGTTGTTGCAACCAACCCCATGATTTTGATGCAAAGGTTTCTTAGCGTGCTTTGTCTGCATGACCAAGCATATACATGGTTTATATACTTGAAGATAAAGATGAATAACATGGAAAACATTTCACCTATTTTGATCAATTTTTGATTAACATATGGAAAAGAAAAGCTTAAAGCAATAGGTTAATGAAAGAAAATGTGAATTTTTTAAATCATAATCAGTGTTTTTAAGGAAATGATCGGATTTTTTAACAAATCTACACTTACACATGACCATTCCTGCCCACATAAATTTCTATATGATATTTCCGGCTTGTAACTTCTTCATTTTCCCATTTAAGTCTATGATTATGATTTTGGTTACTATCCGACCAGGTGTATTTAGTGTGTGTGTGTTTGTGTAAGCCCCTTGGTAAATTTTCTGCCTTCTCCAGGCATTCTAAGTTTGAAGATACCATACTACCATTGACTGCCTAGGTTTACCACATGATTATAAATTACTTTTTGACATACAGACAAAAAAAAACTTTATTCATTTGGCTGTTTACATACTATCCCTAAACAACTTGTGTATTTTTTCCATCTATGCAAAATATAGTCATTGACTGCAAAAAATCACATCTAATATCTTTTAGAACAATGATTTATTTAACGCTCTCTTATGTTTTTATTCTCCTTGATATCTTGCAAACAAAGGAAAGAAAAAAAAGCAAAAAATACGGAGCTTGTGCTACTTGTCCTCGCTGTATCCGCTGTATCTTTTTTGTTTCTGACATATTTCTTTTTCAGGGTGCATATGATTATGGGTACAATACTTACAGCATGTACCAACCATCAGGTTCTCCAGCTCCAACAACAGGATCTGATGTTCAACAGTATAGCTCCCATAATTATCAATATCCACAATATTATCAAATGCCATCAGCTGGCAATACACAATACACCCACACCCAACCCTTATCTTCTAACAAAGGACCTGTATCTACTGCTTCTTAAGATAAACCACATGTTTCCCTAGATATACCCAAATCAAACACGGTTGATGTTACCTCTTTGACCACTAATGGAAACAACAGATTGGTACCTCAGAAATCAAGCCAGCAAGTTTCATCTGTCACATCAAATGGATCTTATAGTAGAGGAGGTCCATTGAGTAGTGGTGCTTATCACGATCCAAGACATCCTTATGATAGATCAAGGTCACCTGTCTCTTGGTACAGTGGTGATTGCAATGCCAATAACGATGTACCTTTGTATTCAAACTCTGCTTCATGGAGGAATCAGAATTATAGCCCTGCTCCTCATCTAATGGTATACTTTTTTCCTTGCTAATCCTAACATTTTTTCTTGCTTACTCTGTAAAGTAAAAATAAAACGATTTATGGGATAATGCTTGTTATGTTGTTCATTTATCTGATATTTGGATTTATATGTTTATCTTAAACTTGGAAGCAGGACCCGTCTAGAACTGGCATTTCTTAGTTGGAACTTTAGTTTGGCGGTTCTTGTAATTTTGCGGTTCTTGTAATTTTCATGGACACGTTGCAAGAACACACTCTCAAATAGACGTGAATGTTTTGATATTAATGCAATTTAAAAAAAACAAATAGATGTGAATGCTTAAGTGAAATTTTGAACATTGGTGACATCAAAAATGACACAAACACCCAAATACCATACGGAGTATAGAGATCTAGCAGAGAATAACATAAAATAGAAAAATAGTAAAGAACGCACATGAATTTTTATAGTAGATCGACAATCATTCAGCCTCAGACTTAAAACATTTAGTTCTTCCCTTTGTAGATGTTTTGACTCCATCAAACAGGTAGGTGTAGCAAGAGAGAGTATGAAAAGATGAGCTAAAATCCAGTTTTGTTATCCTGCGAAAAAAACAGAACATATGAATGTGGAATTGCATTTGTAAGTAGTAGTTGTTTTTTGAAGGAAGAAATTTAATAGATCATAAATGAAACTTTAGACATGACCTTTAAGGTTGTTGAAAATCTCCTTGTATACAATATTTTGTGTGTAGCTCTTTCTTTCTCCATTCTTATTTTTGATCAAAATCTTCAACCCATTTTGTGTTGTTGTGTGAGAAACAGCAACATATAACTGGCCATGAGTGAATATAGGACGTGGTAAATAAAGCCCGACACTTTCTACTGCTTGACCTTGACTTTTGTTGATTGTCATTGCAAAGCATATTTTTATCGGAAATTGACGACGCCTAAGGATAAAAGGCAATTTTGTGTCTGCCGAGGACATAACTATTCGTGGAATTAAAACCTCATTACCAATATTATTTCCAATTATTATTTCCGCCTCTATTACTTTGGATGCAACCTGTGTTACAATTAATCTTGTCCCATTGCAAAGGCCTAAATTTTGATTTAAATTACGAAGAAGCATTATTTGAACCCCAACTTTTAAACGAAGTTCATGATTTGGTATTGAAGTTAGCTTTAATGTATTAAGGAATTCCACGGGATACAAAAGATTTCGTTCCTCAACGCCTTCCGATATTGGACTAATTGAGTCTGCACTTAGATAGGTACACAATTGACCAGGCATTTTTTCAATAATAAATGAATTCACTTCATCCACACATTCATTAGTCGGTGCCAATATACAACGACTTCTTAAGTAGTCTTGTTCATCCAGCCTTTTCTCAAAGTCTGGATAAATGCTATCAATAATTTTTTGTATGGAATTATCATCCCGTTCAATTAAGTTTTCTCTTGGAATTTTTATCCACGTTGGCTCCTCATTATCATACATTGCTACAGTTGGAAGCACTCCATCACCCACATCTAAAATCCATTTACTAAAATTTGCAATTTTATTCATCTCCTCATTAGTTGAACATTCACTTGAAAGTCGCATATTATGTTTAAGAGTAAAAATTTTACACTTGCTCCATAAACGTGATCAATTTATTGACGAACCAACAATTGTCTCCCTTCCCCCTTTATCAATAACCGGTAGTATTTGTCTAAAATCACCTCCAAGTAGAACAGTTTTTCCACCAAAAATTTCACCACCGTTTCCAACATGTTCCATTACATCTCTTAAAGTTCTTTCTAATGCTTCTAATGCATTTCTATGAGCCATTGGAGCTTCATCCCAGATAATCAGATCAGTTTTTTTAATTAACTCGCCCAAAGAAGACTGTCTTGTTATATCACAAATAGAATCCTCATCTAAATTTATTGGAATTTTGAAACGTGAGTGTGCAGTTCTGCCACCCGGTAGTAATAATGACGCTATACCTGACGTAGCAACTGCCAATATAATTTTACCTTGTGATCACAGTTTTGATATTATTGTCTTCCATAAAAATGTTTTCCCGATACCTCCACTGCCATGAACAAAAAAAATCCACCTAAATTTCCATCAACCGCATTTATGACTTCATTAAATATTTTCCTCTGTTGAACATTTAAACAACACCTCATATTCACGTACTCTTCGTAGAGTGCATCATGGTTGTACATTTGTTCCTCCCTTATAAGTCTGTTTTGAAATCTTTCGAGAAACATCAAATCAGGAAAGGGAAACGTAGGATATTCTTTTAGAGATCTATTACTCTTATTCATGATTTTTTCAATTTCATACAACTGTAATTTTGCAATTGGAATTGTGTCATAGTTAGCATGTTGTTTTGCAGAACTCTTCTTTGCATATATAACATATCATCTGACAGTAACTCCCAATGGTTGTTCCAAAGCTCTAGAGCATTTGAAATTTCACAAAAAAATAGTAAGGTAACAAACATTTCCCGTAGGGATTTTGCTGATGACCATCTTCCAGCTTCCATAATTGCATCATTCCATTCACTATCATCTTCCAACAAACCTCGTGCCATACATGCGGTTTTAAAATCATTGAAAATTGTACCGTTAAAAGTTCGTATATCTTCATAATTTGTAGGTCCTTTCACTATGTTTAGCAACATACGTAGGTAGAATCTTTCTCCGGAAGTCGGATGGGCATAATAAATTCTTCCAATTGTATTACCTTTTTCTCTCCTTTTCCATTTTTTATATTTTTTATCCCATGCCCATTTTGTTGGAAAATCAACATATGTAAGGTCTCTTGCATCTTCGTTCAACCTATTTATTTCCAGCCACTCTGTATATATTGACTTATTAATATTTGGTCGATTAGTAATATCTTCTAAATTATCTGTATCATGAAATATAATTGATTGTTCTTCGGGTAAATGAAATGAAAATTGTTGCACTGTAGGTGTGCGAAACTGAATGTCGAATTCAAATATTCGCCAGCAAGATTCGGAGGCTGAAATATATCGACAATCAAGGTACGTTTTTATTTCGTCAACTTCTCGTACATTTAGCCCACCATCTTCAGTATTTTCTTCAATTATTACTGTTGCACAATCATATCCCTTATTGATATATTTGAACAAATACTTTACAGATCGAGTTCAATTACATATTTCCACGTTTATATGTGCTTGATATTTTACAAATAGATCCGTGTTGTGTGGAATTACCCATTTATTATCAAATTTCGTACCCATTGCTGTTACATATCTATCATTTACTCTCCTTCTGTACACAAGGAATCCATGATCATCAAATGTTGTGTTGGAACACTTTTCTTTTGGATAATTTTTTGAACAAGAACCTTTAACATGCAGGAATTTTGTGGATAAGCTGCACCACATGGTCCATACATCATAAACTGTGAGACGGATTGATATGCTAGCGGATCTACTTCTTTATTTGGTATTTCAGCTGTAATTATGCTATCAACATCTGAAGTTGTTTTAGGCTTATCAGCAGAATGAAGGAACAACAATATATGCGCATGTGGTAGGCCTCTTTTCTGAAATTCAATTGTGTATACCACTGTAAAAACATGCAAAAAGATATCACCCCTAGTTAGATAATTGAATAAGAATTTTTTCTCATCAAATTTTACAAATGATAAAAAATTATCAATCAGTAATTCCCTATTGCTTAGTATCACAAGAATAAATTACATTTTATGACATTTTGTATGTACGAAATATTGAAATAATGGTGTACTTGGTTTTAAAAAAGTTTTTTGTACGATAATGATTTATCATTTTGTGTACTAAAATCATGTGGCATGCTGGCTGTATTGGCGTTAATCATACAAAGATTATTGGGGAACTGTGATTCAGTACACCTGACGATAATCAGGTGTAGAAAACTGGTTTCGAGTTCATCAAATTAGAAAATGGGAAATCCTAGAAAAGAAGTCTGAAGTGTAGTTTGATTGTCACTACCTGATACATGAAACGGTTTCAACATCTAACTTAAGGAGACCGAGATGTTAGTAGGAAGTGTGTGTAATTAATTATTGCCTTATTTCATAATCCATTGCTTGGAAGAAACAACACAAGTGAATTCCTAATAAACACTGTCAAACTTAGAGTGCAATGGCAAGTTGCACTACCACATCATTTTTGTGTATAACCAGTATTTCCCACCTTTTAGTGATAAACTTAAGTCAACTCTCTTCACACGATATCATATCTTCTTGGCATAATGTAATTCAAAATACGATAGTTCATACAAATTGTAAATGGTTATTATCATGGTTTTGTATGATTAAAAATCTCATTGATCTTGAATTTTTTTTTCATATTTGTCATGATTGTTAACCTCAGAATACTTTTCCTTATAAGAACTTGATGTGTGTTGTGTATGAGTAATGAACATAAGCAACTGTGCATTTTATTGTCTAAAGTAATCCAACCATCTAGCAGGAAACCATTCCAAATGGATTCATATCTCTATCCTGCATTCGTTTCTATAATTTAAGATCCCGATCAACATAGAAAGAACAATGGGAAAAGTCATCCCAAGCACAAGGCAGTTTGCACATCACAAACATGGTTAGATTTGGTGACCTTGGCGCACCTCCATTATCTGGTGTCAAAGGATATTCTCTACATTCTAAATATAATGTTGAAGCGAATTCTCTCAATATTTTGGAGATTGCTGAAATGAAAATTGTGCAAGTTTTTTTTCGATATCCATTTGGAACTTTGTCAAATTGAATGAAGCATATATTTTCTTTTTGAGTAACTGCACAAGCTTTGGGCTGTTATTAACTTTTATAAAATATATTCAGGATATTATATAAAGATAAATTAATTCACTTTGCAATATGAAATTTTATCAATATTTGTTTATCTATTATATTTTTTTCGCGTTGTTGAGTTGAGAGGTCCTATTTCTATAAATTCAAAACAATGTTAAAGGAAATATGATAGTTCTAATTTTTATTTTCTGTTAGTTTAATTGACAACTCATTTAAGTAAATATAAACGGAACAAATAGTTGGTAATAATGGAAAAAATACGAATACCTGCGTGAACTGAGCCAAAATGTTTCCCTTCTCTTAAATCTGCCATTAGCTGATCGAGTTTAATTTTGAAAACTCTAGCTACAATATCTGGTCTATCTTGTATAGTTTGTCCAGGAATAAGTGATACAAACTTTTTAATCTCTATCCAATTAGGATTGCATGTGGAAGTAATGAATAAATCAGGCTGGCCTGATGCTCTACAAATTGCAATAGCATCTTGATAGTTTTGTATCATGTATCGAGGACCTCCTGTAAATGAGGAAGGTAAGACCATTCTTTTTCCAATTGAAGATGCATTTGTATCACCTGCTACTACTGCATCTCGAAGACCTTTATACAGATCAGATCTAATATTAGATTGATTGTTGTGTACCCATCTTATCCTATCTTCTTCTATGCAGGTATAGGCATCCACCAGAAATTGTTGAAATAATCGACCACCTCTAAGTAATGTTTGCCCTTCATTTGGCCTTTGTTGGATAGGAAATGCATAGTACTCCCTCATGGTAAGCATTTTCTCCTCACTTTGATCGCTTTCATTGATTGTTTGTTCATCATTTATGTTTCTGTGTGCGATGTTTAATCTAAAGCCATCTTCTCCATAAGGAAATAATATAGGATATTGCATTGCCATAAAACTTGGATGTCTTTCAGTTATTCTTCTTAAGAGTCCATTTTTTTCTTCTAATACAATGTCCCTGCATGCATCATTTTGAAAACCATCACCTACTATTAAAGCTGCTATCTTAGAAGATGTTGGCAAATTATACATTCTACCATCATTTTGTCGTGAACTAATCAACCGTAGCCTTATAGATTGAAAATTTGTATCTTTAAATCGATCTCTTGCCATCCTAAATGCTTTTGTGAGTTCATTGCACTGATCAAACATGCTTATTAGTTTGCTAATGGTGCCTTCATCCAGTTCTGCATCGTTGTTCGTTCTTACTACATTCATTCTATTTGACAGTTCATTTTCGGTGTCATAAATATAAAGTTATGCAAATTTAGGCTGGTTGTCTATTGGGAGAAGTGAACCGATTTTGTGATGGTTTTGGCCATTTATCCGAAAGACATAAGGGCCATGACCATCGTTTATGGTTTTGTCAACATTACCTCCCATAGAGGTGAAAGAAAATAAAGAGTTGTACACCATTATAATCTAGTAAATGTTTTAAAAAAAGAGGACAATCTTTCAGTATAGGAAGTTCTACTTTCCCTAAATGACAACATAGGGAAAATTTTGGGTTAGGCGGGGCTTTTGATTTTGTACTCCTTTCTTCGTACCATTGTAATAGACCCGCAAATCCGTACTCCTTGAATAAACACTAATCTCCATCGATTAACTCAAGATGAACGGAAAAACGAACCATTAGGGTTTTGAAAAGAAGAAAGAGGTAGAAGAAGAGAGAAAAAGAAATAGAACAGAACAGAAAGAACAACAGAACAATATCAGAATCTCACAATCGCAACGGAACAACATATAATAAATGAATGAATAATCTTTAAAACCAAGAATTGTACATTTTATACATTACATCATTATCAGAGTTTACAACAACAATAGACAACAGAGTCAATAAATCAATGGAAAGTTATATAAACTTGTCCTCATGCAGAATACACAGCGGAATAATACATAGTATAATATCATATACAAGTGGTACGTCTCGATATGCAGCTCGTCTCCTGAGCTCCATAGCACTCCAAAGTCCAGAGTAACCTGATAACCTAACTCTAGACTGCCCGTGTGGAAATTGGTGGGCACCCAGAGTTTAGGAAGGAAACAATAAACTCCGAGTCAGTCATGTGACTGGTGTGAGAACTTAAAACAGTTATTTATCTTTAAAACAAAGAATAAGAGAAATTTTCAAAGTCAATTCGCAATGTGTTTTGAAAATGAAACTACCATAAGGTCTCCCGCCACACACACAATGCAAACGCAGAATTGGAGGAGATTTCTCCTTATGATAGTCAAAGATGCTTGATACGCATTAAAAGGAAACATTTGATATTATTACTTGTGCATAGTGTAGGAAAAATTCATTTCGAAAGTAAAGATATAAATCTTAGCCAGCGTACGTACCATGATGGTATGCCTACTATAGCTACCATATTAAATGGCAGGTTCTACAACTAGAACCGTACAAGGCACGTATTGTTTTGTTTTGGATTTCCAACAAATGGTCGGTCGAAGGAACTTCCCAAGTAAAATAGAACGCTTCTGGAGAAACGTTCCCGGATCTAACGTTACGGTTAGATCTCTGCTACACAAGGCCGGGTTACCCCTAACTGGGTAACAACTGACACGAGTATGTCATCCCCCGGTCCTTTGGGACCTTAAACCGAGCGCTCGATAACCAACATCACACAGTAACAAATATAGTGTGTCCACAAAGTAAGTATCTGTGCTCCATACCATGATACTACTTATAATCCAGATAGGAAATGACATACCCTATGGAGGAGCGACCCCCAAATAACCTTGCTGCCACGATTCCTGTTTCGGCCACAACCGGTTTGTGAAGCTTGACGAAGTCTCGTTCACAAAGCAATGCTTTATATAAAAGTTGTGCTTTAATTCACAAATGCTCAATAGCACTTATATTCCACATTACCAACTTGGGAATGTATCACTAGTAACCATCAACTACATAACCTCTGAGCTCGTATGTCTCAAAGAAGGGTGTTAAGCTAAGAGAATAAATTCTCCGCCACCAACAGAAATATATTTGATAGAAACCAGCTTTACATCTCAAATTGTAATGTAAGACACACATCCATACAAGTACGTTTCGGGATCGAACGTAACCGAAGGCACTTCCAAAGAAGTCCTTGCAATCCGGGTATTCACAAACCCGATCGAATTTCCCATCACAAAGGAAATCTCCATACCGTAGCTAGCGGTGCAGAGACAATCGATAAGTCATCCTATCGTTTTCACAAATACCCGGTCTTCAACACCGGTCATCAAATGCAATCCATAACGACGTATCACATATCCGGAATGGGTTATACGACCCAAAGGTCCTTTTCCGGCTAACCCGAATAGTGAGCGCTTATTTGAAAATAAGTGTGGCATCCAATTCAAGCAATTCACAACAAATAGCTATTTAAAGGTAAATATTGATAGTCGGATATTTAACTATCAATGTGTATGCTCAACATCACTAGATTCCAAATAATTTCCCAAATTATTTACTTTTCAAATATCTTTACTAGATATATAATTTCCACACTTCAACCATTTGAAAACAAAGTTCAAATCAATTTCCTTAAACGGAAACACTTCCAATTATTTATCCATTTTAAATTTAAAATGGTTCCTTTAAATAAATCAAATAAATCCTTACTGATTTACTTTTTTTTATTTACGTTTCAAATCCTTAAATTTATTCCCATAGTTCAAAAATAAATCAACGTTTATTTTTAAACAAGTTCCCTTTTCTTTTATAAATTCCCTAGTGAATTTACAATTCCAAAATATCTATGAATATGCAATTTCCCAATCGATTACTAATATTCATTTTCAATTTATCTTTAAAAGATAAAGTCCCAAAATATTCAGTTCATATTGGAGAACATTTCCATACTTATTAAATAATAAGTAATTCACAAATCCATTCATTTTCAACACTTGGAAAATCTTCAATATACTTAATATCGAAATTAAGTATATATTTTATTCTTTAAGGAAAACATTCACTTAAACACATTTGTTTGGGCTAAAACGAATGTTGCGTAAAACATCGTTACGACGTCCCAAAATCACCAGTATAGGGATTCGAAATTAAAATAGATATATAAATCCCAATACTATACAAAACATTTCCTTTCGGAAATCATTTACTATAACAACAGTGTTATAGTCCACCATTTCCTTCTATTTCTCGAAAACGTCTATTTCAACTATAAATGTTGAAATATATGGTTTCGAATCTTAACACATAAAAAAAAACATCGTTAGGTCGTTTTAATTCTATTTAAAACATCACATCCTAAACATTTTCTTTAACATATTATTCACTTTTCAAAAACGTGAATATACCTTGTTAACCAATTTCATCCTTTCTATTCATTTTATGTTAAAGGATTATTCACTGTCTAAAATGTGAATATAACTCCATAAATAAGTTATAACAATTTACTTATCAAAATAAGTCGTTTGCGAATTTATAAAACAATGTTTATAAATTCCATTTCTATTTATTTTATAACAACTTCCTTTATTAACCTATTCAATTTATAACTCAATTATATACCGAAAGTCCATATTATAAGTTAAATACTTATAATTTATTTGTTTATAAAATCGTTCTTTTTAACTTCCCAAATTATAAATCTTATAACTTATAAGATTCATTTATTTACCCAAAACTTATTCTTCAAATAACTTTACAAATTTTATAAACCTACTGCTTATAAAATTCCATTTATAATTTTACCGTTTATAATCCTATAAATTTCATTCATTTATGAAATTCATTTACAATTCATTTTAACACTTATAAAAACTTCTTTTATAGTTCAATCATTTTGATTTATAAAATAATTAAATTTTATAAATCCTATTTTTTAAACTTTTCACAATAAATTCAAAAATCCCGATTTAAACCATTTTATAAAATCATTAACCCCATATTTTCAAAAATTAACTTTTAACTATTTTTCTCAAAAAAAACAAAATTTTATAACATTAAAATTATATATTTATTTTTTTAAAACGAATCAATTCCAAAATTATTTTATAAAACGTATACTTCAAAAATCACTTTAAAAATCATTTTAAAATTCCAAAATTGGTCCCAGTGATGCTACATACCAAATAGTCAATCACGACAACTACGACATCATATATCGATATGATAATCAATGAATATCAAAATATCCATAATCAAATAAATACTGTTGAGGAATCCAGTTGGATCCCTCCAACCTGTTTTCCTGCATCCACAGATGTTAGCACAATACCAATTCCGTTCCAGTACGAAATTATCGCGGTATATGGGACTTAAAATATTATCCGCTTAATAGACGGCTCAATAGGGTCTCATCCGCTATATACTGCGGGAAATCAACTCCAAGTACATAAATAATACCAATTTCACTGTTTATGAAATATTCGCGGTATATGTTTTTAATAAATAACATCCGCTTACTAACGGCGCATAATGTCTATTTAAAAAATCAATAGATAACAATCATCATTCAAACATGCATTCAAAATTTTTAAATCTAACTATTTAAAATTAAAAATCGAAACTGATTCGATTGAGTGAGAAGTTCTCACCTTGATTTCAATTCCGTTTTAGCGATTTATTTCGAATAAAATTAAACGCGCGTTTAATTTTACCTGAAATTCTCACTAACTCCAAACGACTCCAATCCAATTCCATAGCGTAGTGCTCGTCCATATGATTCCAACGCAACTGGTTTCGCGCGTTTTCGACCTCGTATGAAAAAGATATACATTTTTAAAGTTTACACGAATTTTTATAAACTAAATTTACAAATTTCCTTTTATATTTTAACCTACAGCATCTAGACCGTCCATTTTCCCCTTGATGAATCTTGGCCTCCCCCATCTTCTTCCATCTTCACGCGATTTCTACAGGTTATAACACGCGCCCACGAACCCACTTGCTCAAAATTAGGGTTTCAAGCCACCACCTCCACACTCGACTAAACTCCATCATACCACCACCACGCGAAAGCTTATCACCTCCTCCATGCTAGGCTGCCATCCCATGAAGCTCGGTCGATCCATTTGCTCAAACTTCGTGCAAGAAGCGAGCACGAACGCGGGCCCACCGCTCCCCCTCCAATCGACGATACCCAATTCCACCGTACGGATCTGTAGCCCTCTCGATTCTCTATAACTTTGTAGTTAAACGTTTTTGGTAATTGTTGGTGGATTTAGAGAGATTAAGGGAGAAAGCTCGTCCATTTTCGGCCATTGAAGAGAATGGAGGCAGCCCGCGTTTAAACCCTAGTTTGTTTATTTTTTTATTTGTGAAAGATAAGGGTCTATTTATAGAAAATAAAACGAACACTATTCATTTTGGATTTTTCAAACTCCAATTTACGCGCGGTGACCAGCGTTTCTAGGGTTTATCCCGCGTTCCAGACACAATGGAACAGGTTTCGGAAGCTAATTCGGTCATCTGTGCGAGTTATGGCAATAAACGTTTGATTTAAAATTAAACCGATTAAACGATTTTCTAGGCGTTTTAGCTTGCACCGGACAAACAATAAATCCGATTGACACGAAATTTGAAAATATACAATAATATTACATTACGGATCCGATGAAACTAGTTTCGTCGAAATCCGAGATTTTTTTGAAAAATGACTATTTTAACTCGCCAAATTAATATTAAAACAATTTCGATGTGTTTCGAACTGCCACGATCAAACGACAATTCCGATTGCTACGAAAATTGTAATCCGGTAATAACAAACTATTACGGATCCAATGGAACTAGTTTCGTCCAATTCTGAGACTGTTCGAAAATTGGCTAATTTCACTAGTCGGTTAAATATTAAAATATTCAATTTTCACAAATTAACTCTAAATTCAATTTTAAAAGTTCTATAACATAATTCTAACTTCAATATGATAAAATAAAATTTTACAAATCATTTCAATCATATTTAACCCAATTTTCAATTATTTCTGTATTTTCACATTTTTAATTATCGATTTAATTATTCAATTAAATCCAATTATTCGAAATAAAATTTATTCGACTTATAAATTTCACTTATTAATATTTAAAATTAATTAAATATATAAATTTTAATTAATAGAAATTCTGGGTCGTTACATCTTCCCCCCTTAAAAGAATTTCGCCCTCGAAATTAACAAGTAAGAAAAGTTACAGAATCCATTAACTTTCCCAAAAATCCATAGTTAAACTTCTTACAAAACTTTACTAAGTTTTCAAGTCTTACTTAGTTATCTTTTCAAAAACAACTACTATTGTTTAACTTTCAATTCCAAATCAAAGTTATAGTTTTCAAAATTTTCCAATTTTTCTCAAAAATATTCTAACGCCTTAAATTTTCAGAAAAATTTGCCAGAGTCTCCTTTGCGCGACTCGATCCGAAAAAAAATGACAGTATATATATCACAAATATACATCTCCTCAAGTGATGAGGCATCCCGCAGGGAAAAAAGTGTAAAAGTACGATATTTAATCCGAGATATGTACCTTGTATTTTATTAGCGAGCATATACGGCTAATATAGCGCGAAAGCAAGCTCCAAATGCGAAGCAAACGCGATCCGTACCTACTAAACACTCAACAAACAGATGAGAACATGTATATATGAAATTAATATCAATATACATCATATAGCAACATAATAACTATATATGGCATATAGCAAATGCAGTAAAAGCAATATATTCAACCATCAACCAACTATCATCCAACTAGCATCCATAACCAATAAATATTCTTTCATATTCTCATTAATATCCAATGAAATGGGTTTTTTAATTAATCACATTTGATTCATTAACAGTGGATGTTTTTACTAACATTCATTTTCAATTAGTTTATATTTACTAATCCATATTCAAGTTGGTTCACTCCAAAATCAAATTCAATTCTATTTAAGATTCACTTAACTTCCAATTGGATTTCAATTACTTTAGCTTTCAATTTCATTAACTCAATTGTACATGGGTTTTTATACAATCAACTAATTATCATATAACAACCAATGTATATTAATTACAACCAAATTCCTTTGCTTAAATTCATCTTGGTTTAACACCATCACTTTCAATTGGTTTAATTAAATTGATTTTCATCCAATTATTCAATTTCCAATAACATTAGATTTTAATGAATTACACTTACATTCATTATTTCATATCAACTTAATTTACATTCAATTGATTAACATTCAATCCATTAATTCAATTCAATTGCTAATTCATTTAACCATTTCAAGTTGAATTTCATTTACATAACTCAAGTTCACCTTTATCATTTAACTTTATTAATTTACTTTGATACCAATATCAACTTCATTCAACATCTCTTAAGTTATACTTCATTTTATAAACATCACTTGTTTTTACATAACTTAAATTCCCACTTATAAATCAATTCAGATTCCAATTCTAAAGTAAATTTCCATTTAACTTTAAATTCATTTATTTTTTATTTACAACTCAAATTGATAAATATATTCATATAGTTTCACTTCTTATATATATAAGTTTATTTAACAATTGTAAATCACTTTAATTATAATTCAATTCTTATAATTCTTTTGCTTATACAATTATTCTTTAATTTAGATTATTCAAACAACCAAACAATCTACTTATATACACTTTAATAATTCTAAAAAATTATTTCTTCATATACAAAATATAATCAAGGTAAAATTATTTCATTTACCCAATTTAAAACAAATTATGTCGAATTGTTATATTCAAGTGTTTATAAACCCCTTCGGCATAGTTGTACAGACCGTGCTGACGAAGGTTCATACGCCACTCAATAAACCAATCGTCACTAAACAAATACGCTCTTATAGCTATTATTACACTCAAACTCATTCTAGAGTACTACTGACTCCATCTCTAATGAGTAATACCCAACAGAGCCATGGTTGTCGCTTAACCATATGCTCTGATACCAAATGTAATAGACCCGCAAATCCGTACTCCTTGAATAAACACTAATCTCCATCGATTAACTCAAGATGAACGGAAAAACGAACCATTAGGGTTTTGAAAAGAAGAAAGAGGTAGAAGAAGAGAGAAAAAGAAATAGAACAGAACAGAAAGAACAACAAAACAATATCAGAATCTCACAATCGCAGCGGAACAACATATAATAAATAAATGAATAATCTTTAAAACAAAGAACTGTACATTTTATACATTACATCATTATCAGAGTTTACAACAACAATAGACAACATAGTCAATAAATCAATGGAAAGTTATATAAACTTGTCCTCATGCAGAATACACAGCGGAATAATACATAGTATAATATCATATACAAGTGGTACGTCTCGATATGCAGCTCGTCTCCTGAGCTCCATAGCACTCCAAAGTCCAGAATAACCTGATAACCTGACTCTAGACTGCCCGTGTGGAAATTGGTGGGCACCCAGAGTTTAGGAAGGAAACAATAAACTCCGAGTCAGTCATGTGACTGGTGTGAGAACATAAAACAGTTATTTATCTTTAAAACAAAGAATAGGAGAAATTTTCAAAGTCAATACGCAATGTGTTTTGAAAATGAAACTACCATAAGGTCTTCCGCCACACACACATTGCAAACGCAGAATTGGAGGAGATTTCTCCTTATGATAGTCAAAGATGCTTAATACGCATTAAAAAGAAACATTTGATATTATTACTTGTGCATAGTGTAGGAAAAATTCATTTCGAAAGTAAAGATATAAATCTTAGCCAGCATACGTACCGTAATGGTATGCCTACTATAGCTACCATATTAAATGGCAGGTTCTACAACTAAAACCGTACAAGGCACGTATTGTCTTGTTTTGGATTTCCAACAAATGGTCGGGCAAAGGAACTTCCCAAGTAAAATAGAACGCCTCTGGAGAAACGTTCCCGGATCTAACGTTACGGTTAGATCTCTGCTACACAAGGCCGGGTTACCCCTAACTGGGTAACAACTGACACGAGTATGTCATCCCCCGGTCCTTTGGGACCTTAAACCGAGCGCTCGATAACCAACATCACACAGTAACAAATATAGCGTGTCCACAAAGTAAGTATCTGGGCTCCATACCATGATACTACTTATAATCCAGATAGGAAATGACATACCCTATGGAGGAGCGACCCCCAAATAACCTTGCTGCCACGATTCCTGTTTCGACCACAACCGTTCTGTGAGGCTTGACGAAGTCTCGTTCACAAAGCAATGCTTTATATAAAAGCTGTGCTTTAATTCACAAATGCTCAATAGCACTTATATGCCACATTACCAACTTGGGAATGTATCACTAGTAACCATCAACTACATAACCTCTGAGCTCGTATGTCTCAGAGAAGGGTGTTAAGCTAAGAGAATAAATTCTCCGCCACCAACAGAAATATATTTGATAGAAACCAGCTTTACATATCAAATTGTAATGTAAGACACACATCCATACAAGTACGTTCTGGGATCGAACGTAACCGAAGGCACTTCCAAAGAAGTCCTTGCAATCCGGGTATTCACAAACCCGATCGAATTTCCCATCACAAAGGAAATCTCCATACCGTAGCTAGCGGTGCAGAGACAATCGATAAGTCATCCTATCGTTTTCACAAATACCCGGTCTTCAACACCGGTCATCAAATGCAATCCATAACGACGTATCACATATTCGGAATGAGTTATACGACCCAAAGGTCCTTTCCCGGCTAACCCGAATAGTGAGCGCTTATTTGAAATAAGTGTGGCATCCAATTCAAGCAATTCACAACAAATACCTATTTAAAGGTAAATATTGATAGTCGGATATTTAACTATCAGTGGGTATGCTCAACATCACCAGATTCCAAATAATTTCCCAAATTATTTACTTTCCAAATATCTTTACTAGATATATAATTTCCACACTTCAACCATTTGAAAACAAAGTTCAAATCAATTTCCTTAAACGGAAACACTTCCAATTATTTATCCATTTTAAATTTAAAATGGTTCCTTTAAATAAATCAAATAAATCCTTACTGATTTACTTTTTTTTATTTACGTTCCAAATCCGTAAATTTATTCCCATAGTTCAAAAATAAATCAACGTTTATTTTTAAACAATTTCCCCTTTCTTTTATAAATTCCCTAGTGAATTTACAATTCCAAAATATCTATGAATATGCAATTTCCCAATCGATTTCTAATATTCATTTTCAATTTATCTTTAAAAGATAAAGTCCCAAATTATTCAGTTCATATTGGAGAACATTTCCATACTTATTAAATAATAAGTAATTCACAAATCCATTCATTTTCAACACTTGGAAAATCTTCAATATACTTAATATCGAAATTAAGTATATATTTTATTCTTTAAGGAAAACATTCACTTAAACACATTTGTTTGGGCTAAAACGAATGTTGCGTAAAACATCGTTACGACGTCCCAAAATCACCAGTATAGGGATTCGAAATTAAAATAGATATATAAATCCTAATACTATACAAAACATTTCCTTTCGGAAATCATTTACTATAACAACAGTGTTATAGTCCACCATTTCCTTCTATTTCTCGAAAACGTCTATTTCAACAATAAATGTTGAAATCTATGGTTTCGAATCTTAACACATAACAAAAAACATCGTTAGGTCGTTTTAATTCTATTTAAAACATCACATCCTAAACATTTTCTTTAACATATTATTCACTTTTCAAAAACGTGAATATACCATGTTAACCAATTTCTTCCTTTCTATTCATTTTATTTCAAAGGATTATTCACTGTCTAAAATGTGAATATAACTCCATAAATAAGTTATAACAATTTACTTATCAAAATAAGTCGTTTGCGAATTTATAAAACAATGTTTATAAATTCCATTTCTATTTATTTTATAACAACTTCCTTTATAAATCTCCTTTATTAACCTATTCAATTTATAACTCAATTATATACCGAAAGTCCATATTATAAGTTAAATACTTATAATTTATTTGTTTATAAAATCGTTCTTCTTAACTTCCCAAATTATAAATCTTATAACTTATAAGATTCGTTTATTTACCCAAAACTTATTCTTCAAATAACTTTACAAATTTTATAGACCTACTGCTTATAAAATTCCATTTATAATTTTACCGTTTATAATCCTATAAATTTCATTCATTTATGAAATTCATTTACAATTCATTCTAACACTTATAAAAACTCCTTTTATAATTCAATCATTTTGATTTATAAAATAATTAAATTTTATAAATCCTATTTTTTAAACTTTTCACAATAAATTCAAAAATCCCGATTTAAACCATTTTATAAAATCATTAACCCCATATTTTCAAAAATCAACTTTTAAATATTTTTCTCAAAAAAACAAAATTTTATAACATTAAATTATACGTTTATTTTTTTAAAACGAATCAATTCCAAAATTATTTTATAAAACGTATACTTTCAAAAATCACTTTAAAAATCATTTTAAAATTCCAAAATTGGTCCCAATGATGCTACATACCAAATAGTCAATCACGACAACTACGACATCATATATCGATATGATAATCAACGAATATCAAAATATCCATAATCAAATAAATACTGTTGAGGAATCCAGTTGGATCCCTCCAACCCGTTTTCCTGCATCCACAGATGTTAGCACAATACCAATTCCGTTCCAGTACGAAATTATCGCGGTATATGGGATTTAAAATATTATCCGCTTAATAGACGGCGCAATAGGGTCTCATCCGCTATATACTGCGGGAAATCAACTCCAAGTACATAAATAATACCAATTTCACTGTTTATGAAATATTCACGGTATATGTTTTTAATAAATAACATCCGCTTACTAACGGCACATAATGTCTATTTAAAAAATCAATAGATAACAATCATCATTCAAACATGCATTCAAGAATTTTAAATCTAACTATTTAAAATTAAAAATCGAAACTGATTCGATTGAGTGAGAAGTTCTCACCTTGATTTCAGTTCCGTTTTAGCGATTTATTTCGAATAAAATTAAACGCGCGTTTAATTTTACCCGAAATTCTCACTAACTCCAAACGACTCCAATCCAATTTCATAGCGTAGTGCTCGTCCATACGATTCCAACGCTAATGGTTTCGCGCGTTTTCGACCTCGTATGAAAAAGATATACATTTTTAAAGTTTACACGAATTTTTATAAACTAAATTTACAAATTTCCTTTTATATTTTAACCTACAGCATCTAGACCGTCCATTTTCCCCTTGATGAATCTTGGCCGCCCCCATCTTCTTCCATCTTCACGCGATTTCTACAGGTTATAACACGCGCGCACGAACCCACTAGCTCAAAATTAGGGTTCCAAGCCACCACCTCCACACTCGACTAAACTCCATCATACCACCACCACGCGAAAGCTTATCACCTCCTCTATGCTCGGCTGCCATCCCATGAAGCTCGGTCGAGCCATTTGCTCGAACTTCGTGCAAGAAGCGAGCATGAACGCGGGCCCACCGCTCCCCCTCCAATCGACGATACCCAATTCCACCGTACGGATCTGTAGCCCTCTCGATTCTCTATAACTTTGTAGTTAAACATTTTTGGTAATTGTTGGTGGATTTAGAGAGATTAAGGGAGAAAGCTCGGCCATTTTCGGCCATTGAAGAGAATGGAGGCGGCCCGCGTTTAAACCCTAGTTTATTTTTTATTTTTTTTATTTGTGAAAGATAAGGGTCTATTTATAGAAAATAAAACGAACGCTATTCATTTTGGATTTTTCAAACTCCGATTTACGCACGGTGACCAGCGTTTCTAGGGTTTACCCCGCGTTCCGGATGCAATGGAATAGGTTTCGGAAGCTAATTCGGACATCTGTGCGAGTTATGGCAATAAACGTTTGATTTAAAATTAAACCGATTAAACGATTTTTTAGGCGTTTTAGCTTGCACCGGACAAACGATAAATCCGATTGACACGAAATTTGAAACCATACAATAATATCACATTACGGATCCGATGAAACTGGTTTCGTCAAAATCCGAGATTTTTTTGAAAAATGACTATTTTAACTCGCCAAATTAATATTAAAACAATTTCGATGCGTTTCGAACTGCCACGATCAAACGACAATTCCGATTTCTACGAAAATTGTAATCCGGTAATAACAAACTATTACGGATCCAATGGAACTAGTTTCGTCCAATTCTGAGAATGTTCGAAAATTGGCTAATTTCACTAGTCGATTAAATATTAAAATATTCAATTTTCACAAATTAACTCTAAATTCAATTTTAAAAGTTCTATAACATCATTCTAACTTCAATATGATAAAATAAAATTTTACAAATCATTTCAATCATATTTAACCCAATTTTCAATTATTTCTGTATTTCCACATTTTTAATTATCGATTTAATTATTCAATTAAATCCAATTATTCGGAATAAAATTTATTCGACTTATAAATTTCACTTATTAATATATAAAATTAATTAAATATACAAATTTTAATTAATAGAAATTCTGGGTCGTTACAACCATAGTATGGCATTGCAGTTTGAACATGTATGCGTGGGTTCACCAATTTCCCATATTTTAGAATTTTTCCCTGTAATATGTGAATATGTTTTAAATTTTAAGATATATTATGTACATGAATAAATTATTCCTTTGATATAAAATGAGTCTTCGCTCACTTGTAATTGTGTCATAGGTAGCTGATGGTGGTTCTGGTATATAAGTTTGTCGACTTGGTTCATCCTGGTCAGGGGATGTATCATTAGACACATGAATTTGTTGTGCTGGCTGCAAGTTTGTGCCGCTTCTTTTTACTGATAACATACAATTATATTATATGATGAAATACTTGATATATTTTTGTAATATTAAATTTCTTGTTAAAATCATAGGCACTTACTTGTAGTTGTGCCATATCTACTTGGTGATGCTGTCACTGCCACTTTATGAGCTTGCTGATTTTGATTATTTTCAGTCGAACTTAAATCGTTGACATTTCTATGTGGTGCTTCTTGCAGATTTTCATTGATTTCTTGAATATGGACCATGAAATTATTATTTTCTTTGGGTGGAACAACATTGTCATCTATGTTCAACATTTGATGATTAGGTAAATACAGTTAAATAAAGGACTTATTTTATATATAGTATTATTTCATATTGTGTATTTGAACTATTTCTTACCAAGATTGTGGATTTGGTTTGCAATCCGTTTCTTGTGGACTTGGTTTGCAATCCATTTATTCTGGAGGATACGACGCCTTTCCTGTCACTTGTGCTATTGAAGTACTGTGATCGTTTGTTTTCAAGGTTAGTGTTTCAATAATTGTTGAGTATATTAAATTTATTGTTATCATATTGTAAATAACATGCACCTTTTCTCCTTTTATAAATTGTAGCAGATTCTATGGTCTGATCACAGCAGGTATCTTGTGAGTTTACCTCAGATCTTTCAGTAGGAAAAATCAAACGATTGGTTTCTATGGTTGAATCATTAGTTGAACCTATGTTTGAAACTTCCATGATCGGGTCCATTACAACAAAAATAAATAATATTATATACTGTCAACATCATATATGCATTGACTTTAAAGTGTCTCTTACTTAGATAACATATTTGTTTTTCCTTTCGTTTGTTGTAAAGGATACGTCGCCTTTCTTGCCGCCTTTGCCTTTGGGCTATGATGGACATTTGTATCAAAGGTTAGTGCGTCAATAAATGTCATTTATTTTACACATTTGTACTCATAATATAATAATTTTACCTGATTTTATGATAACAAAATCCTCTTCAATGGTATCAAAATTTGAAATGGAGCAACAACCAGTTGGAATTTTAGGTCCTCCGAATCGTTTAAAGGTATGGTTTTGGTATCTTTTTTCATTATCTTCTCCATTTCCTTCTCTATGGATGTTTAGATTTCTACCTCGCTTGCGTGCTATCTGTATTTTACCTACTTCAATTGATTTAACCATTTATCTGTATTGATGATACCATATAATATAAGTTAAAAGGAAAACAATTAGAATTAGTGTTCAGCTATGTTGTAACGAAAATTAAGCTTCGTTACAGGTTTTAACAATTTTTTATGTGCAACATTTAAAAGCAACAATCTAAATTAGTATAATAAAGCTGTTTATGAAAATAATTTTCATGTTGAAAAATAAAACTAATCATAATGCGATTGATTTCCAAAGATTACAGAGAATTCTGCTTCAAACATGGCGATCCAATATCATGTAAATAACAAATTTTGAAATTAGTCTGTAGTATATGAATATAAACTTCAACATGTAAACAATTATCATAAAAATAAACTGACTAAATGAACTGAACTATTTTATTGTCACTCTAAAACTGTTTACATTTATAATCTAATGTCATTTCAGATTATTTATTAATTCCTGAAATAAATTGATTTCCTATTTCTTTTTCTTTCTTTTTTTGACTATTTTCATTGTAAAGAAAATCCATACTTGTTTTTGTATGGCACTGCGATTTCAGATGAATGCTCAGGTTTGCTTTTTAGGTAACGAACGTCATGTACCTTTTTGTGTAAGAATTCAAAATTGACATTATAATTTTGATTTTATTTTTGTACTTGATGTATTACCCAGTCATTTTTCATTTTATGATTGTAATTGTAGCAAAACAATCAAGACGGCAGTGGTGCAATATACTTTGAGGAATTCGTTAATATAATAATTGGGAAGATTGGAGAACGGGACACCAAAGAAGAACTTCTGAAAGCATTTTGTATCATATGTGAGGAAAAAAAGTATGTTTTATTCATATTATTGGTAATTACTTAATTAATATGAGTGTTACAACACATGTTTATTACACGATTAACACATATAAATAGATCAAATATATAACTAAGATGTGTACATACCTTCCGTAGTGGTTCAGATCCTTTTTTCAAATGATAGTGCACCGAGATATGAGAAATATAATTTGAAGATTCGAAAGGGAAAAAAATAGATTTTTTTTTAGATATTTATAGAAAAATCAGTAATATGTTAAATATAATCTGAAGTAATTCATGTATGTATGACATTCTTCCCTAGTATTTGCAGAAAAAGAAAAATAATCTTGATAACTGAAGTTCAATTAAAAAAGGTAACTCATGTATGTGCATACCCTTAAGTTATTTCAATTATAACATATAGAGGAGGGAGAAATAGCATGAAATTTACCAATGTACCCTGATGATTTGATTGTGCATTGGTACCAACATTATTATAGTGTCAAATAGGATTAGAGTGAAATTTTGAAATGTAGTTACTTTTATTCAGTCATATAACTATGCAACTTCTATATTATCAATGTGCTTCACACTGGTAGATGTCTCATATTTTGCAAGCATAATAAATTCAGTCAACTCATGTTGGGAGTCCGGTTAACCTTTGTAGTCCACGCACATCACAATAGGAAAGCATGTAGACATAAATTTTATAATTTGAATCATTGTCAACTACATTATGCTGATGATATGTTATATGTTATTGTATATGTCTATCTATGGTTTAAGAGAAGAGCAAGAAAACAAGTATTTATGAGTTATAATTGATATTGTTGTTGTTTATGTTACATTGATATATGTTATATTACGCTCTTCTTTCATTACTATTTATTATGTGTGCTACCACTTTGGTTCACGAGAAAAGTAGTGTTGGGTATGATTTCTAAAACCCCATTGGGTTGGATAGTAGGTAGGGAAAAAACTACATGTTCTTAATACTTTCAAGGTACGTAAGTAGTCACATTAGTACCATGATGCAGTCCATCCATCTAGTACCCTAATGCGTATTGGTATAAATAGATTTCAGGGTAGATTGATACTGATTTCTACTTGGAAAGGATAGCAGGAAACACTATTGTGAATATTATTCTCATGGATATGATTTTATATTATGAATTAATTAAAATACACCTGTTAAGTTAATACACCATTCTTTTATATATATATATATATATATATATATATATATATATATATATATATGGTATTGACTAAGCAAATCTTATCACATCTTACCTGATCACCTTATAATTTATGCTACATCTCACAATTGTATTATGCAATTAATGGTTAGTCGAACATGTTGTTTTGCTTAACTCTTTAGGTTTCAGCGTTTTTTATACCAAGGTCGAAAATCAAGGTGTCATGGAAATTGTACGATGTAAGGTTAATTTCTTTGAGTTCAAAATGATAGACCTGAAACAATAAACTGGTTATAGTAGAAGAAATAAATAGTTCATGGCAGGTGATTGGATAGTGCCTCATATCGGTGTTGCTAAGCGGCAGAAATAGTGATGCCATACCATATAGCACTTGATAATGCACTCCTCAAGTTTTTAATGTTACTTTCGTGTATACAAAATATTAGTTATGAAATGATAAACATTTTCAGGTTTGGTCACAATATAAACAAAACTTTGTTTTAATATTGATATTCTAACTATTGATTATAAAGTAAATCACTTTTTGGTATATCAATTATCTTATTAGTTTTCCATAAAAATGGTGTTGTGATAGCTATAGAAAATACAGATGTAATGACCCATAAATTTTAATGATTTTTATAATGTAACTAACTGAATTTTTTCTTAAAAATAAGACAATTAAATTTGTAAATGAAAACTTAATATTTGGTATGTGTCTATTTAAACGTAGCAAATATCAGATTTTCATCTGAAAATATAAAAGTTAATTATTTTGTGTAACTTTTTCAATTTCAATTTAAAATCAGTTAACATTGATGAAAATAAAATGTTTTTTAAATCTTAATATTTTTACATAATAAAAATGTAGATCATTTTCAGAGTAAGACGTCATAATTCGTTTCGTTAAATTTGGACTTTTCTAGTCTCGTTTATCTTATTATCAGTGAATTTGCAGCAGTGTAGCAGCTAAATATTAACTTTTGATAGCATGATCGTATCATTGTTATCTGTGTACCATTCTGTTCATCCGGTCATGCTAATCTCCTCACTATATTTATTTTTGTAATTAGGCGTTAGGTAAGCGACGAATCGGTAAAAAAATCTTCAGTATTAGTTCCTTAGTTATGACTGTTTGGTTTCCTTTGTTAATTCATTTACCCACGGGTTGAAAACTGACAGCCAACAGCTTTTAAACCTTGCTTATTTATTTCGCCTGTGATAAATATAAATATAAAAATATAAAAATGGATTTGGTTATTTATTTAGCCTGTGATAAACCTTACTTGTTCTCTTCCATATCAGCAACCGCTGGACCTCATGCTCCGCCAGCCTTGCTTCCTCCGAACCACCTACCTCCCTGTTGAAACCCACGACATGATCTACAGCAGCTGCTGACAGCCACGTCACCCTTGGCTCTGCAAACTCCACCTCGGCCCACCTGCCCACCAAGCACGCAACCCCACCAGTTGCCAAGATCATCCCCGTAACCTCCCAGCGCCAGTCAACTGCCTCCCCCTCCTCCTGCTCCACCACCAAGTCACTAACTCCAGCCTTCAATAGCCACACTACACCTACAACCCTCCGTTTTCCACCAATCCAAGAGCCACCACCACTGACCGCAAATTTCCCTTCCTCCACCAGTGCAACAACTTCCACTACCTCGCCACCGAACAACCACCTTATTCCCTGACCATCCGCCTCTTCATGTCCCATCACACCCACCATATTCACTTCGCCTATAGCAGCGTCTCCGATTACCTATCCACATGAGCAGCCGCTTCCATCTACCGATCTAATCTCTCCTCTCTGCTTAGCCCATTTGTCCTCCCGACAGCTATCTTGTAGCCTTGTACTCTAAAAAAATGAAACAAGTTGGTATATAGAGCTTGTTATTCTGGAAGCTTGCATATATTTGTTTATCTGAAAACCGGTTTACTCTCTTCCCATTGCTATATTATTTGTGAGTGCTCGTTCCTTCCCACAGTCGTTCACCTCTCACCTTCATTTCCAAACCTTGCTATAGCTGTGCCACCAGAATTCATTGTTGTGTGTGTGTGTATATATATATATATATATGTATGTATGTATATATGTATATATGTTTATGTTGCACATGTGATTTATATACATATACATACATACATACATATATATATATATATATATATATATATATTTGTTTTTCTCAATACTAAGCCATATATATAAGTTTACTTATAAACCTATTCCCCTTGAATTCTAGTTCGCTTGCTTTGCTTTGCTTGTCGCTGTCCAGATCCGTTGTTGTGATCCGTGTGCACTGGTCGTGTCCGTATTCGCAGATCGTCGCATCTTGTTCTCATTGTTTTCCTCTAGCCTCGAAAGGGGAGCAATCATGCACGACTAACATTCTTATATTTGCTAAATTTAGTTCACATGAAAATGATGATTGAAATATGTTATTAAATTTGAATTTGCTAGTAATTAAATCATTTAAATATGATATGATATTAATTGCATTCGTTCAGCTATTATAATTGACCTTATTGACACCAATAACCTGTTAATAGATTATTTTGATCATATTTACCATTGATACGCTATCTTACCTTATCCTATTACTTTGTTTGTTCTCACTCTGCAAGTTCCCTATTAAGAATTCCCTATGAGTTGAAACGATACATACCCGAATGATTTTATAGATTAGGAAAAATTGTTATGGGTTGAAATGATAAACCCAAGCGATTTTATTGATTTTGGAATTTTGGTATTACGAGTTGAAATGATATATACCCGTGAATAGTAAATTATTGCGGATTGAAATGATAAATATCTATATCACTTGACCATAGGTTAGAAACTATATACGGAAACTGTCAGTCTATTTTAAATGATTTTCAAATTTTTGAAAAGGAAAATATGTGTTTTAAAAGGATAGTGATTTTTAAAATATAATACAAGGATTTTTATTTTAATACACGTGATAAAATTTAGATTTTTAAAAATTATATGTTTTAGAAATTTTATTTATATGTTATGTTTTGAAAACGTAAATTATAAAATTTTATTTATAACATTATTATTTTTAAATATATATAAAATAAGATTTAAAATAGTTTTAATCATAATAAGATTTAATTGAATAGTAACTAATATAACAAAATTTATTAAGGATTTAATTTAATAGTAACTAATATAACAAAATTTATTAAGGATTTAATTTAACTATATATATAATATGTTAAGTATTTATTTAAATTTATATTAATATTTAAAGTAGATTTTGTAGTAACATTAATAAATTAAAGTTGGAAGGATAAATTAAATTGATTTGTATTTTAATTTGTTAAGAATTAAATTTAAATAAGAATTGATTTGTCACAGCATTCGAGACTCGTCTTCGAAGCTTGGAGCTTTACTTGAAGATCTGTCTCTTATCTATTCAGCTTGTCCAGTTATTTCCCGTTGTTATGTTCAAACTGGTCATCTGCTTTTGTATTTGAGACTACTATGTACTTGAGATATCGTGTTATATTTTGTTTTAAACTCTGATATTTATATAGTAGCTTCATGAAATGCTATTTATCTATTCTGCTGCCTATTGTTGTATTACTCTGTATCTGTGATTCTATGATTGATATATTTACTGTATATGCTAAGTTTTGCTAAATATAAATTAACAGTCTGTTGTTCTGAGAAATTCAAGTCTGACATGGTAGATGATTGTCTATTTGAATGATTCGAAATAACATGTCGTTACAAATGGTATCATTGCTCCGGTTTAGACAAAACTTACCATATGGAGTGAAAATTAATTACAGAATCATCTTCGTTCGAGTTTGAAATTTCTTTGTTACGGTCCTCCTGGATTAGGATTCCTTTTGGATTTTGGAACTTTCTTTTTTGTTTTGAAATCTATTTTTGTCTCCTCCTATTCGTGTCCTTCTTGATACTGGAGCACCCCATAGCTCTATTTGTAGATCTCTATAATTAATCTGAGCACATCTTGCTACGTCAATTGGAAATTTCATTCTTATATGTGTCTGATCCCGTCGGCGGTCCCGCCAACCTTAGTATGATTTGTAAAGGGGTGAAACTTCTTTACAATAGGTGTCTATACACTGGAGATTTCTACATCCTCGGATTCGATAGATTCCATTATCTCTTGCAAAGCCCAAATCGTTTCTTTAGTAGACTACCAGGGAAATTCACTAATGATCGGATGTTGAATGCCTCGGGATTTTACAGTCAGTTTATCTTTTCACGTGATTCTCCAAGTGATCTCAACTCCATAAAGTCACTTCTCTTTCTCCCAAGCAGGAAATTAAATTCCGCATCGATCTTATTTTTGGAGCATGACTTGTTGTCCTCCCTCCCAGTCAATTGGTTTCTATGAATGATTAGTCACCTCTTTGGATTAGCCAACACTCCTGCTTTCTGCGTCTATCTCATGAATCGTGTTTTCCGTGAAGTTCTCAACAAATGTGTCCCCATCTTGTTTATGATATTCTCGTTTTATAAGTCTCGGTTGACCTAGTTAAGGTCACCACGATTAATATAAATCTATCCATCTTTCCTATTTTGTAATTTAATTATCTTATCTTCCTTTCAAGCCTAGCTTCTTAGTTAGAATTCTCTTTGATTAGGGTCCCTCAAAATTGAATCTCTATCCTTTTTCCATAATTTGTTCTTGAATCATCCTGTGAGAGAGTGTATTTGTAATTGATATAAAATGTTTTATATTGTGTTGTTTGAGTTGTTAAGTTTCATTTTGGGGTTTTGATCGACTCACCTGGCCAACGCTATCAATTGAAATTCCAAAATACTTGCATAGAGAAAACTGACACAATACTGCTTTCAAAATTGGTAAATGAAATAATTTTATATATAATTTATATGTGAGAGTATAATTTCATGAAAATTGGATAGTTAAATGAAATGGTTATTAGAAATGATAATGCTAGATTATCATTTATTGTTTTGCCAACATTTCTAAACCATTAACTGTTGGAGTATGTTATAAGGACATGAATTTTTTTTAAAAACATGGTTTATAAATATGATTTACAAATGAAATGGATTTAAATTAATAATTTGAGAATTTAATTTCTAGTGATTTTTAAAATTTGAAAGCAAGAGAATATAAATACAATTTGCTTATTTATTTCTCCTGTGATAAACCTTGCTTGTCCTCATCCACATCAACAACCGCTCGACCTCATGCTTCGCCACCCTCGCTTCCTCCAAACCTCCTACCTCCCTTTTGAAACCCACGACATGATCTGTAGCCGCTGCTAACAGCCACGTCACCCTTCGCTCTGCAAACTCCGCCTCGGACCGCCTGCCCATCAAGCCTGCAACCCCACCTATTTCCAAGATCAAACCCTTAACTTCCCAATGCCAGTCAACTACTTCCCCCTTCTACATGCTCCACCACTAAATCACCAACTCCGTCCTTCAAAAGCCACACTCCACCCACAACCCGCCATTTTCCTCCAATCCAAGAGCCACCACCACTAACCGCAAATTTCCCTTCCTCCACCATCGCAACAACTTCCACTGCCTCACCACCGAACAATCACCTTATTCCCTGACCATCCGCCTCTTCATCTCCCCTCACGGCCACCTCATTCACCTCGCCCATAGTGGCATCTCCGATAACCTATCCGCCTGAGCAGTCGCTTCTATCTACCGAGCTCATCTCTCCTCTCTACTGAGCCAACCTGTCCTCTCCAGCAGCTAGCTTGCAGTACTCTAAAAAAAATGAAACAAGTTGGTATATAAAGATTGTTATTCTGGAAGCTTGCATATATTTGTTTATCTAGAAACCAGTTACTCTCTTCCTAGTGCTATATTATTTGTTAGTGCTCATTCCTTCCCACAGCCGTTCACCTCTCACCTTCATTTCCGACCCTTGCTATAGCTATGCCACCAGAATTCATTGTTGTGTGTGTGTGTGTGTGTGTGTATATATATATATATGTCAGTATATATATGCATGTCCAAGTAATATATATTTGTGTGTGTGTGTATGTGTTAGTGATCCATATGTGATATGTGATGTATATATATATCGTTATATATACATACACACACACACACACACATATATATATATATGTTGCACATGTAATGTATGTGTTTGTATATATATATATTTGTTTTTCTCAATACTAAGCTATATATATATAAGTTTACCTGTATATCTATTCCCCTTGAATTCTAGTTCTCTAGCTTTGCTTTGCTCATCACTGTCCAGATCCGTTGTTGTGATTCGTGTGCACTAGTCGTGTCCGTATCCGCGGATCATCGCATCTTGTTCTCATTGTTTTTCTCTAGCCTCGAAAGGTGAGCGATCACTCATGATTAACATTCTTATATTTGTTAAATTTAACTCATATGATAATGATGATTGAAATATGTTGCTAAATTTGAATTTGTTAGTAATAAATTGTTTAAATATGATATGATATTAATTGCATGTGTTCATCTATTATAATTAACCATATTGACAGCAATAACCTGTTAATAGACGTATATCATATTTAATTTGAAAATTTTGATCACATTTGCCATTATTATACTATGTTACTTTATGCTATTATTTTATTTATTCTTACTTTGCAAGTTATAGTTAGGAATTCCCTATGGATTGAAATGATACATACCCAAATGATTTCATAAATTAGGGAAAATCATTATGGGTTGAAATGATAAACCCAAGCGATTTTATTGATTTTGAAATTTTGGGATTGCGAGTTGAAATGATATATACCCGTAAATATTAAATTATTGCAGATTTAAATGATAAATATCCATATCACTTGACCATAGGTTAGAAAACTATATACAAACACCGTTCGTCTATTTTAAATGATTTCCAAATTTTTGAAAAGGAAAATATACGTTCTTTAAAAAGATAATGATTTTTAAAATATAATATAAGAGTTTTTATTTTAATATACGTGATAAATTATGTTTTAAAAAAGTATACGTTTTGAAATTTTTATTTATAAGTTAAGTGTTGAAAACGTAAATTATAAATTCTTATTTATAGGTTTATTATTTTTAAATATATATAAAATAAGATTTAAAATTGATTTAATTATAATAAGATTTAATTAATTATAACTAATATAACAAAATTTGTTAAGAAATTAATTTAACTATATATATAATATGTTAAGTATTTATTTAAATTCATATTAATATTTAAAGTAGATTTTGTATTGACTATAATAAATTAAAGTTGGAAGGATAAATTAAATTGATTTATATTTTAATTTGTAAAGAATTGAATTTAAATAAGAATTGATTTAAACTTATTGATTTTGGGATTTCAAAGATATGAAATTTATAATTTGATAACTTGATATTGATTAAAGGTGATTAAATGAATATTTTAAATTTAAATAAAATTGGAATCGAATATTTAATTTTGATTTAAATTTGTATTCCAGGATTTTATTTAAATGGTTATTAAATGATTTAGTGAACATTACATGTTTGAATAAAATTAAATGATTGAATTTTGAATATAAACGAAATTTATCAAATTGAGTTATTGTAAATTCCTTTGAATATTTAAAACTATGAAACCTATTGAATTGGAAATGGTTTGATTGTAGTTCAAAATCAAGATTTGAAATTGATATAGACTAAAATTGGTTTGACAATTAGAGTTTACTTTGAAATTGTTGAACTGAGATTGATTCAAGTCAAATTTGGTATTAAAGTTGATTTGAATTGATTTGTGAAATTGAAAGAAACAATTCTAACTTGAAACTATTTTGATATATATATATATATATATTAATAAATAAACTATTTTAGTCCATAACCTATATATATAAACTATTTAAGTTAGAATTGTTATGATTTAGATTTAATGGTTTTAGATGCGTATTTTTTGGATATGATGAATTAACCTATTCTGTGGTTAGCTTTCGAAAATAAATATGATTTTAAAGTGAATATGTTTTCGAAAGTGATATGATTTTGAAATGGATATGATATTTGATATGAAGTATGACTATTTGAAATATAAATGACCAAGGTGTGAAATAAGCGTTTGATTGTTAAAGAGACCAGGATCGGATATTGTCATACTCTTTGCCAATACCGAAAACCACTTTAACAACCATATACGTGGTGGAAATTCCATAACGAAGTAGGATGGTTTGACGACGATTCCGATGAGGTATTAACGCAGCCCTGATTCCTACGAGTCAGCTTGGTATGGGTAAAATAGGAGCTATACCTAGGCCAAGTGAGGTCATACCTCCGATCGGGCGCATTTCTTTAATACCATTCTATTACTTTGTGAATTGATTGGGTGCACCTTTGATTTTGGGAGTGTGTCTCAAGTTAGGCGGTAGTAGCTGCTATGCGTTACCACCTGCCCGGTTCTGCAAAATGGTAGAATCTTACCCAAGGCATTGCCTCTCGTGCCTTGTCACATGCCTTATCGCGCCTTCTACGAGTTTTTTTTGTGTCGTACTTATGGAGTGCTTCCTGATAGCCCATCGGATTGGTGGAGTTTACAGTACTATATAGACTGCGACATTATATAAAATGTGTTAAGGAGGATATAGATAATGCCCTAACGCTATTTTAATTACTATAGACATTATATATGTAGCGTATTATACTATGTATGTAGATAGTTTAATGGATCCTTAGAGGATGGTTATCCCAGACATCCTTTAAGTTATATTGTATTTTAGTTGACATTTCATTTAAGTTGATTTACTTATATAAGAATGTTAATCCTAACTCGTGTGTTTTGGATTTTTCTTTATGCTTGGGTTAGACTGAGTGTCACATCTTTCGAGACTCGCCTTCGAAGCTTGAAGCTTTACTTGAAGATCTGTCTCTTATCTATTCAACTTGTCCAGTTATTTCCCGTTGTTATATTTAGACTTGTCATCTGCTTTTTTTTTTTTGACACTACTCTATACTTGAGATATTCTTATATTTTATTTTAAACTCTGATGTTTATATAGTTGCTTCATTAACTACTATTTATCTATTCTGCTTCTTATTGTTATAATACTCTGTATTTGTGATTCTGTGATTGATTTATTTACTGTATATGCTAAGTTTTACCAAATATAAATTAATAATATGCAATTCAAGTCTGACAGAGTGGATGACTATCGATTTGAATGGTTTGAAATAACAGGTCGTTGCAACAGAAGTATATAAATATTTTATAATAACTTTTGCAATCATAAACTAAGCTGTATCTTTAAGGACATTTTCTTTAATTATAGAATTATGAATCATATAGTACTTGTGAATTGTATCATAAATATTTTATGACAAAGCACCTATAGAGTGAGAGCAATAAAAGAGTTATTGAACTTTTAGGATTGACACATGCTTGTATGAAGTCCAAGGTCTAAGGAAACCAAATTCGGATTCACTAACTTCGTAAATTCACTGATGGATTATCTAAGATATGAACATGTGTATTTTGATACACAAGTATGCTTATGATTAGTTCATAGAATAAAGCCAAAGTAGAAAACTATAATGATCTAAAGAATTAAACAATTTGATTTGAATGAATAGGTAAGTATCTCGGATACGAGTTCAAAAACATCCTAAAAGAGATTATGTTTTACTCTCAAAGTCACTCCTTCTTATGCTCCATAATGATGTATGATAATGAGTGAAGTGGGTTAATTTTCATATAAGGAATATGAAAATATGTTAAATTTGGTTTAATCAAGATTTTTATGTATGTTTTATGTAAATCTATAGGAATATCATAAAATTTTATGAATGCTTATTCCATTGAGCTATGAATTTCATCGTTGTTTCAAAACATGCCATATTCTTACCGAAAGAATTTCTTTCTAGAAAAGTAGTGGCAGTTCGACGGGCTTGGATGTGATCTAAGATACTAATATTGAAATTTATTATGTAGATGATATAACTTTAACCAAGCCTAAACGAAATAATTTATTAGAATGTCTAATAACAATTCTCACACATTAAAGAGAAATTACAAATTTCTTATGGATTTTGAGAAAATGAATTATTCATAATGAAAATATCCTCGATTGCAGACAAGCATGAAGAGTTTAGACTCTGCCATATGGCATGATGTTTGTAATCAAAAATGAATTCCAAGTACACTAACAAATTTTGATTTTGGAAGATGTACCCAAATGGATACGATATATCGATTGTAAGCGAGTCTTTAAAAAGAAGATCAATGTACTTGGAAATGTATAAAGCAAGGTTGATAGGAATAACATACTTGTTTTCAAACATTGAAATTATAAAGTGATTCTTTTAGTCAACATGCTTAAGTCCATTCAGATCTTCTTGCAAGTTATCACATAATATGATTATAAGTTTTGGCATATTGTCTTTGAAATAGACCTTCGAAATAATGATCCAATAGAGAGTATTTGCACACCATAAGCTAAATATCTCGAAGGCAGTTGGAGCATAATAAAGTTCATGGACCTTTTAAGATCAATGTATGATCTTAATCAAGCATCTAAAGGTTAAGCAAATAATTTTTTAGAGAAATCAAATGGTTTGATTTCAACTAAAATGCAAAAAAAGCATGTTCCCATAAGAAAGAAAATAAAAGGTGCTAAAATATTTCTAATAATATAATTAAACATCATTGTATAAATTTATAATGGCGTACCCATGTTAAAATTAGTTAAGCCTGGTTAATCAATTCTCAATGATAAATGTGAAAAGGATGTCCTTTACACTCTATATAAAGGATGTTAGGATTATCCAACTCAATATACATAAGCACCATATTAAAAATTTATCTATGGAGAAAATGAGACAGATTTCTTGTGCATCGAAAATAGGAACCGCCATGTATACTATGATATGTACTAGACCATAGACTACTTATGCACTTGGTATAGTGAGTATATTTTAATTTAATAAGAGACATAATCAATGGGTGGTGGTTAGGAGTATTCTCAAGCATTTAAAAAATACTATAGAATTGTTTATGAAAGTAGTGAATTCCTTATAAAGGATTGTTCTAACTCTAACTTCATAAATGACGTTGAAAAGACTAAGTCGATTTTAAACTTATCCTTAATAGCAACTCAATTTTAATTCGTTGCTTACATGGCCTCTTCTTCCTCTATCTCTACCTACTTATCCCAAACCTAACCACACTCCTTAACATCTCCTCCCTTCACCACTCTTACATTTGACCCATATATCCCTTCCTCGACCTTTAATTCATCTCTTACAACTAATCCTAAACCGATGCTTGTTAAATCATTCACCGTGGTTAGGTCAATCCAATGTCTCCTCCTAATGTCCCACCCTATTACCACTCTAAACTTAAGCGATTATATGCCAAAGTTGTCAGATTGACTCCCAATCATCCTTCTCGCTTTAGGGCAAGCTCCTCTGTCAAATTCCAATACGACGTCGAAATTCGATTGTAACACACATGTCAAATCTATGATACGACAAGTGAGACAAATGTTTCTTTATATCTACGTTGGAAAATGATGCATGAGATGTGGGCTTAGAGGACACTTGGAATCTTTATGTAGAAACATGATTTTATGCTTTAGATGTAGACAATTCAAGCACCACTCACGGGACTGCATTTATTATAAAAGGACCAATGTGGAAAATAATTTTGGATCCATATGGACTACAACATTTAAATTTGAGCACCCATTCATACTCTCCAAAAACTATTATAGGAATATTCTATGTACAAAAACCATGGTACCTTAGGCCTTTCCTCCATCATAATCCCTGTCCTTTTCCCTGGATAGAAAAGAAAATTTTCCATCTATGGAAGGAATATGCATGCCAAGTTTCCAAGCAAGATTACAACCAAGATGCTCAAATGCAAGAAATTTTTATTTTAATTAATGGTATTTGCTCAATCTTTAAGCTTCAATGTCACATTGAGCTTCACTTTTAGTGTCAGGGCTGGAAGATCGACTCCTCAAAAAATTTGATTCCTATTGATTCCTCCCTCAACAAATGAAGAGATCATGGTGGAATTGCCATATATGAAATTGAACACAATTTTTCAAAGAAATACCCCACTTGTTTCTCAAGAAGAGATGGAAATGTGATCCATATCATTTCATTGGATAGTCGCCTCATCTCCTTGTTGTTTGATGAAGCCCTCCACTAGATTTGTTATGATCTTTCTTATGAAAGATAATTAGAGAGGGATTTTCAAAGAAGCGAGCAAGAGACAACTTAGCAAACTAAAACATCTTAGTAACCAGATGAAAAGAAAGCAAAAGAGATTCCTATAGTGGAGATGAGCGTATCCACAATGATAAATCTTTTAAAGTGTTGTTCCTAAGTAGGCATTTACAAGAAGTTGCTATCAGGAAGGGCTTCTTCAATAAGGAGAACCACACCAACTTTGCTAGCCAGTGGAATATGCACCTAGAAAGCTATAAAACTCTTTGAGCTAAGATGGATCAGCTTGAGAGGACTACCAAAGCCCCTTACATATGACTTTACCCTCTCAAAGCTTCTATTCCCATTTGTGGCCATGTTGCAATGGACATTGTGAGTAGGCATATATAGACCAAAGATTTACATTTGTAAAAATAAACCTAGACAAGTCAAGCACCATTAGCTTAAGTGGGAAGTGGTATTAATATCTAAGACTGAATTTCTAAAGGTTATGAGTTTGAACCCTAAGATATCAAAATGAGAGCTCTACTCGAATAAAGTGTCACTCTTATTCTCATAATAAAATATGGATAATATGGCCCAAGGTCCTTGTAGCATAGTCATCTCGGTGGTTGGAATCTTTTACAAAATTCAATTTGAAGACTAGGTTTACAAGCACTTACTTGCTCTAAGTGACCTTTCATTGGGGAAGCTACGAGCATGCAATAGTAAAGGGAAAATCCTATCTACCTTTTTTTACTAGAAAGCACTTGAGGAACGGGTGAATTACAAACCATCACACCGATGTCATGAAAATAGAGGTTGTCCTTCATGAGAGAAGAAGGGAAATAACTCAAGTAAAGGAAATGATAAACATCCCTTGGTTTGATGAGATCTACATATCCCAGGCTCAGATATAGTTGATCGCTCTTCATGGTGGCCTCCTGAACTGGACATTGACCTTTGTTCCCTAGATTAGCAAGAGCATCAAGATTACTACTTGCATATGGATATGTATTTTGGTTTTTAAATGAATTTGGGTTTCAGATCTTTTTGAGACAATAAATGATGATAGATATGGAAACAAACCTCCAAAATTCAGTTGTTCAACATGCCCCATCTGTAGCCGCCATAAGGAGATGTGGCCAACTGCAGTCTATGTAGTTTGCAAAGTGGTTGACTTCTTTCCAAAAGTGGTGTCACCCATTTAAAGCTAATGTTCTTGTGTCTTTCCTACTTTATTATACGAATTCATCAAGCATGATTTCTACCACACAAAATTTTGGAATTAATTAAACAAGTCTTTACATATCTGTTATTAAAGCATTGGAAAATAAGAGAGTCGGATCTACCAGATTAAAGTGTTAACTGGAATGTTAAGTGGCTAGAATCGATTGATAAGTGTGAACTCATAATTTATTTTGTTAAACATCTCCATATAGGTGTAATATTTTTACAAAAGTAAAAACTATCGAGCCCTGGTCCATCAAATCTATGCTCCTTAGGTGGGCATCAATCTAGATTCAATAGGAAGTGTATAGGGAATTATGAATAGTTGGGATGAATCAATTTGGTCACTCATCCAGGTGGTAAAATCCCTAAATGTTTTGCATGTCATTTTAAAACAACCCCTTTTGTGACTTTCTATACTTCTTCTCTAATATCTATAGTCCCCACATGAGTCCAAAAATAATTTCTCTATGGAACGACTATGAAGAGTTTGCCAACATTCCCTCGCTAATTGGTGGTGATTTTATTATCACAAGATTCTAAGGTGAAAGAAATGGTGATGAATGTAGCATAATAGATATGGATTTCTTTAGTGGCCTCCTATCTATATGCAAACTTATTGATATCTCCATAAATAACCATATATTTACTTGGTCTAGTAAACAAGATTCTTATTCCCTAGATAGGTTTGACATATTTTTTCTTTAAATCCCCTAGGAAGATAAGCACCCTCTCTCCTCGTAACATAGCCTTTTCAAAATCATCTTAGACTACTAATCGATCATCCTAAACTCTAGAGATAACTCCACCCATAGACCAACATAAGATTTAAAAAATGTTGGACCCTTGAAGATGGGTTTGATTAAAAGGTGGTGAAGCTTTGAAGCATCTACCAGATCCATGGGTCTACCACCAAGATCTTTTTCGAATAGCTTAAGCATCTAAGAAAATCCCACGAGATCTGGATGAAAAACATCCGAGGCTCCATGAAGAAGAAAAAATTTGATGTCCTAAATCTAATTCTAGATATAATTATTAAGGATAAGGCTGGTCCCCTCTCCGCTACAGAATAGGCTTGCCTCCTCAACCTCGAAACTAAACTCTCCCGAATCATGAAGCAAAAAGAGATGGCTTGGATGTATAAATTAGGATGCATTGACTCATGGAAGGAGATCTAAACATTGTCTATATCCACTACTTTGCAAATGTGAGACACAATTCCTACACCATCCTTTCGATAACCAACGATGGCGTAATAGTAAATAACCAACAAGACATTCTAGAACTCTTCACCAATCACTACAAATAAACCTTCTCAATGGTATCCCCAATTGTAAACTTTTGGAATTAAAGTGCTTAGTGGTCCTATAGCAGTGGAGGTGTAAAAATTTATAGTGGGGATAAAACAGGGATATAAAGGAGGTACAAAAGTTTCATTCTATATATTTAAATAAAGTTAATTTATTCTCATTCTCACATTATCCGTATAGGAAAAAATATTGTTTAATCTTATAAAATAGACCGAAGAATATGATGGCTTATGCACATTAGATTTGGTGACTATAATAGATTTCTACTTAAATTTGGAACTTATGCCTTAAAATTATGTCCATACCCTAATTTTTTTTATTTTCTTTAAAAGAAAACTAGTCAAATCAACCTTTGTATATTAATGTTGCTAAATTAGGCGCTAAAACATCTTGATTTAGCAAGCATAGAGGAAAATAGAAGGGCATAAAATGGATCTACTATTCAATGGTGCTACATTAAATTTTCATAGCGGTTGAAGAGCGCTACACTATATACTAGAGATCTTACGAGGCTTTAACTGCATATCTATAAACATTACTTCTTAATCATTTCTCTACCCTCCATCAGAATAAATCCTTTTAAACTAGGAAGTTGAACTAGGCCGAATGTGGAAAGCTCTACAGCGGATGGTGGATGACAAATCCCTAGGCTATGATGGGCCCCCTTTCTTCTTTAAGGTATAATACAAATTCCTCAAATTCAATATTCATGATATATTCATTGAAATTCACTCAACTCCTCCCTCATTGTTAGACCAAACTATGGAAATGCAATCTTGATTCAAAAAAAGGGTTGATATTATCCTTGACTTTATACCCATCGGCCTTCGAAATAAGATCATCAATTAACCACAAAGGTGTTGGCAAACTAACTAAGATCTCATGCGAACTCCTTAACTTGCCCCTTCCAGTCTTCATTTTCGAAGGCAGATCCCTTCCAGACGCACCTCCATAATACATAAAGTAATCAATTACTGGCGTAGATCAAGAATTAGATGTGCTATTGTTAATAAAGATTTCTCTAGAACTCTTGACATAATCGATTTGACCTAGGTCGAAGAGACGTTGAAATAAAGAAGCTAAAGAATACATCTTTTAGGTCAGTCATATCATCTAAAACTCTTTCTCCTCGATCTTCACCAATGGGCAAAGATTCAGTCTTAACCAATCCGAAAGAGGTGTAACACCCCATAATTTTACAAAGTTAAATAACTAAATAATTAAGTATAAAAAGAGTAAAATCATAATTTTAACATAAAGCAAAAAATAATAAATTTCTATAAGATTTGGAAATAGGCTTCAGGACTTATTCCCTTGTGTCCAGAATATTACTTCTAATTTGAAAACATATGTAACTTGCTGAGTTCGGTTAAAGAACTAGAAATTAGAAGAAGTCAATCATAGTGGTATTTTCGTAATATATCACTTATGATATTTTAGCCTATAGACTATATTTTTAGCCTAAAAATAGATCTCTAATCCTATTCCTTTCGCACTAATAATCTTTCCTTTACTTATAAAACACTAGTAACTTAATCAATTCCTAATCTACTAAATCAAATCTAAATTAAACAAAATAATATATATAATCAATCATCGCTAAGAGAGCTACGTAATTAAATCAAAGTTATCAAGAGATTAGCATTTTAAGATAGGAAATTTTTAGACAGCGAAGAAGGAGGATTCACCTGGGATGAAGAAGATGCATAGCTAATCGATGAGTGGGATTCATCATATTTGTGTGTATATTGATAAGACGTAGTAACTCACCTCTTACTAAAATTTATAATGATGTAATTAAAAATTAAAAACTAATTTTTTATTTACATCTGGGTAGGATGTAGTATGTCATGGCCAGATTGTTAAAAATATAGTTTATAATCGATCTTATTTAGCAAAAGTTAATCACCTTCTAATTAAATTACAAAATATACAAGGTTTCCAAACTAGATATATTATATCAAAATTTAAATTCTCGTTGACATGAATCCAATGGTGGTGTTTGTTCGTCGATTGGGTGTACGAATTAATCAGAAAATGCACTGGAAGTTCATAAAAAAGTATAGGTTCATTTTGATCCAACGGTAAAATAACGACTATATGATTATCAAAAATTACAAGCGTTGAGAGGTGGTGGTTCTAGTGATGGTACACACTTCTCGACATATGAAGTAATTGCTGGCATCAGATGTTCCAAATATGGCATGTGGTGGGCAGTAGTGGCGATGGAAGATGCAGCTGGAGGTTCGAACGTGATATTGTGAGATTTGAGAATATTATGGTGAAAAGGATTAAAATATAATATTAATAATTATCAAAATTACAAATTACAATATTGCATTTAACTTCAAACACTTATAACTCCAGCATGCGACCTTAATTTCATGCGCGATTCACTATATTGGGATCGTGGCGAGATGAGTAAGGTTAGGTATATTATTTTCTATGTTCTGAGATAATTCAGAAAATTGTCTTAAAGACAAGTTCAACATACGGTTTTCCGCTTATGGGTTGGGGCATGATCTAGTAGCTTTGTAAATGGCATTGCGATGATGATTTTTAGGATTGATCCCAATAGTGTCATTGATCGTTAGGTGAATGTCTATCTTGGATTTGGCTTCAATAGTTAGATGCGAATTCCACAGCAAAGTTGCATACGACCCATGATCTAGGACTTCGAGGTCAATAGTGTGGTATATGGTAGGCATCAAGTGCATTTTGGAGGGGCCATTGACATCTAGCGATGGTGAGTTAAGACTTTGAACACAATAGCATTGCGGTGGGCGATACACGAGTATGCACTTTGAGCTCAAAAGTGGTACAAATAATATTGTAATAGCACGACAAAACATGCGGATCTTTAGTAGCAAGTCGCATATAATTTTGCAATAGTGGGCTCATATGCATAATTCTTTTTAGTGAGTCGAATACAATTTTGTGATAGTGGGCTAAGATATGTAGATCATCAATAGTGAGTTGCATACATTTTCAGCATTATCCTATCTTTTGGCATTTGGCAAAAACGGGTGGTTACCAGCCTTAAAAATCAATGATATATAGGACCATGGACGATGGTCGAGCAGATTCGGACCGGTTCCAGATCAAGCTGTAATTAGTGTGAAGTGATAAGCAAAGCTCCGTGAGGCTACATTTTAAATTTCAAGTCAATTAGGGTTCGTATGCTCGACTTATGGATAAATGAAGAATTTATATGGATCAATCTTGAACGATCCATAAAACGGTTCAAATCATCAAAGAATGATCAATATCTAGCGATCCACAAGGCCAATTCATTTGAAACTTCCAAGACATTAACAAAATGAAGATTGAAGCCTAAAAAAATGATAGTCGGTCACAAAGTTGCAATAAGAGTTTGGTCGATCGTTGCTAGCCGATCGTTTTTATTGCCAAGCTATAAAAATAATCGGCATACTCTAGTGAATGATCCGTAATTTCATGGAAAATGCGATATCTCACAAACGATACATCGAAATGCACGAAATTTCAAGAGCAATTATCTTACATCATGAAGAGCCTATGCTATCGATTGCACATTAATCAGAGGCTAAGATAACAATCGACTAAACTTTGGCCGAACGTTCCAAATTGGCAAGTTAGGGCCACCGATCATATGGTAGGCCCCTACGGATCTTGAGACTCTTCTTGCAAAATTTCAGCCCACTCTATGCACATCTTCTCCTATAAATATAGTGGCTATTCTCCATAAAGAGGATCCTTCGGACCACTGCTTAAGCTTTGCCATTTTTATTCTTCACTCTTATACTAATGAATCCTAGCTGATACAAATATCCTTGTAATTATAATCAAGTGCAAGATCAATAATAATATGAAGTGGACATAGGCCAAGATTGCCGAACCACTATAAAATCTGTGTTCATGTACTTTTTCTGCTATATTTTTAATTTCATTCATCGTTTAATCAATACGATTCTATTGGGTATTGATGCGATTTTTGGCATCAATATCCAGCATGCAAGTTAGGGCTTTAGGCTAGATCGTTTCCTTATGATTAGATATGGGTTAGATTTTAGTGAGACCTTTGCATTGATACCACTAAACATTTATAATATATACTATGTTTAGATGACTTGTTGGTAGTAAATGGCACATATTAAGGTATGGTTATCAAGATAAGTGTTGTTTTACTAGCTCATTAATATTATACATTTATATGACGCATTTCACTCACCAAACGTATGTCTGAGCCCCTCTATCATTTTCTTCATTATGGTTATACTATGACAGGCTAATAGAGAGGACTAGTTCTGACTTGGAGGTGTGATGTTATTACGGAGACGTGCATTTATTGGTCTATTAACTATCTACTACTTTGTCTCTATAATTCCCAGACACGAGGTTGATTTTGTTACTAGTATAAAGAAATGTTGTAAGTGAAGTTATTTGATACTGTATTATATTTTATTTATTCCGCTTTGAGGTTTAGAAAGTGTAGAATATTATAGATAGCTCTATGATATGCTATATATCTTACCTCAAAATGATCCTCCATATACGAGGTCTGCAATGACCGCGTCACATCATGCATGAATGCGGGCATCATAGATGATGGTTGTTGCATGTGGTATTGGAGCAAGGTTACGCATTCCTATTTAACCAGGGCGTGTGAAATAATGTATTCGTAATTTTATTATTTGTATTATATTTTATATGCCATACCCCATATATTTCAACTCATATAAATAGTTATTGGCTTATCCCCTAACAACTATGGGTTTAAATAAACATTGATATTTAAAAACTTTATGGTGGTAGATAATCCATCATATTTGTTTTAGTTTACTCCATAGAATATTGCTAAAAGAGAGTTCATATGCGAAGTAGAGGTGGAATAAATTATGGGACCAGAGATGAATAAGACGAAGAGTAGTACCCGTAAGTCCATAGGTATAATATGATGCTGATACGGTATAATGAGGGTACTTAACCATTTTTTTTAAATTATAGTTAAGCATATTTAACTATGATTACTCTAATTAAATTATTTAATTAATTTAAACGCTTTCCATAAAAATTTAGAAATAATAATGTTTGAGATTTGTAGGAAAAATAGAGAAGTTGAAGTTTGTTTGAAAGTTTGAAATTATGACGACCCACCTCCTCGATCCCCGTAAATCGACACTAATATATCCTCGGAATTCATGTGCCACAAATCCAAGTGCAAAGAGTCAGATTATCATAGGTAAGAAAGAAAATAAAGACAGAACAGAATCTCACACGAATGGAATAACATATATTATTTCATCATATAACCTTTACAGCGGAAGTATTAAATACATTTATCAAAGTTAAACATGGATAGTTATCAAAGTTAAACATGGATAGTTATAAATATTTGTCCTAACAAATGCAGAATATGATTATACACAAGTGTGGGGGAAATAGATAACGATCTTTAGAAGAATATTCTAACTCCATGCTCCGAGGTCCATCCAGTTTTCTTAGAACTAAACTTGACTATTAAGCTGCCTGGGAAAATTAGGGCACCCAAAGTTTAAGGAAAAAGGGAAATAAACTCCGAGACAGTCATGGGACTGGTGTGAGAAACTCAAAATATGCGGTTTGAAAAAGTAAAAGTATCTCATAAGACCATGCCACGTATAAACACATAATGGGTTTTTATCTTATGATAACCAAAACATTTGCTACGTAAAATATTGGGATACCATTTTAAATGACATTCCTTTGAAAACATTTGCATGTAAACTTATTAATCTTAGCCTAAATTGTTACCATTATTAAATTTTGGATATGTTAGGCTCTACAAACAAAACTCTTAACAGGTTCGTTCGGGAAATGGATTTCCATACAATGGCAGGTAAGGGACTACATTCCGTATAGTATATCTCTAGAGAAATGTACCGAGAATACACAAACAATCCTCTGCATCCCGCAAGGCCAGCTTTTCCCAATTTGGCACTCATACATGGCCTAGATAGAACCACATATGACATCACCCCAATCGTAACTGACCTATCCGGGGCCCCATAGCGTACACCACATACTCGACATATAGAGAGTAATCTAGAAAGATGATGACCACATCCTAATGGTTACGAACCACATAGCCTTGTGTTATACCTATTTAAGCCATTACATGGTGATGAGGCCTGATGTAGCGATTACCTTTCACAAGCACATTCCACTTTGAATGCCACATTGTCATCCCGTAGTCACACAACTGATTTCTACAAACATATAACTCTTGAGTTCGTACGTCTCAAGAAAAGGGTTAAGCTAAGAGAAGTTGCCTTCTCCGCCACCAAACAGATGATATGCTCATAGAGATCGATTTTTATAACTAGAAATGCAACGTTAGACATTCATCCATACAAGTTGCCTAGGAACAGGACAAATCGAAGGCACTATCCTACCACATCCTATCGAGAATTATACCTAGGATGGTAATGAGAAGTTCTTGCATCGAAGATCTTAAATGAAGAACTACTGTCACATAATATGATATGGGAAATTTCCCCCAAGGGTCTGTGACAAGCAGCCATACATTCCATCTTCCAAATCATTTTCATGACTTCACTTCGAATATGTAAATTGGCTCGAAGTGGTCTTCAGATAGGAATCACCCAAATCCGACCCCAGTTAATCAATCATCGATAAAAAGATGTTCTGTGAATAGGGAATGATTATTTAATTGATTAAGTCCTTTTTACCAAAATCTCTTCTGGAGATATATATTTCTAAAACATTCTTTTCTGTGCATACGGAATCATTAAACCTCATCCATCAAATCCTTTGATTACTTTAAAAACCTTTTAAACTTGGAATAATTCTAAATTATTTCATTTTTAATCTAGGAAAATATTTACAAATCATTTTTTTTAAATCCTAACGTAGATTTGTTAATTCAAAACCCAAAATTTTGATTGAGTTAAAACCATGTTATCAAGGATGTTAATCCAAAACCAGTAAATGTTAAATGAGCAGAATCAACGGAAATCATCTAATTTTCCTCAATATCAATTCCCGTATTTAACAAATACTATGGGTAAAATAACGGTGAAATCACCTATTAAATTCCACGAATAGTGCGAGTTCCCCCTTCGGGTTATAACACCGAGTACAAGAAGGTTATCTCCATAAAATCCAAGTTATTTATATTTAGAAAATCATATCCTTTATACTTTGGAAAATTTTGATCCAAGAAAATCAAATTTACTATCCCATCCATCGGGCCAGTCCGGATAGCCAGAGAGAGCAAAAAACAAAATTACTGAACCCAAGCCTAGACACTATCTCTTTGACACCCATAAGGTGGTCAAGTTATTTGATCGACTCTAAATCATTTAATATTTAACCATTTTATAAATTATTCATTAAAATATTTTATTAATCATTTGAAAACATTTGGAAAAGAACGGTTGCGTTTAAAACTATATTTCAAAAGTTAGAGAAAAGTGCTGTAGAAATTGCTTTTTAAGCTCTGTTCATCAAAACGACTTTTTATCATTCGGAAATTCATTTTTAGAGCTCATATCACTTTTAAAACATTTTCAAAGATTTTTAGAATTTATTTCATATTTTTAAACAATTTTAAAACATCATTTTCAAATAAATACTTTTATGGATTCCGGACTACAAAACTACGATTTTTTCAAAAACTTATTTTGCTCATATTTCAAAATCTACTTAACGAAATCTCAATTTTCTTTCTTTTTTTGAAAAAATATGGATATTGTAGTTTAGAAAATTCATATCTCGAAGAATTCCGAGTTAATTCCATTGTATACACTCGTTTGACTATAATGACGTGAAATCATGAACTACTGTTATGCGATGCGCCTAATTTTCACTAAAATTTCAATTACCTTTCAAACTTCACTAAAACTCTTTCATATATTTATAAAACATTCAAACTCATTTTTAAACCTTTCTAAAGAGGTTTAACATTCCATATACACCAATTCATTAAATAAAGAAAAGTGATTTCCTTTATGCTTATCGATGTGTATTTTCGTAACTTGTATATATATTCAACATTCATATTAAACAACCAAACTTGATGGTCAAACTATATTAAACATCCATTGAAAACATCAAATCATCCAAAAATATAATATAAGTAAGAGTTTCTCACATTAATTTTCTATCGGAAAAAGGCTATAGCTTCACTAACTCATGATCCAAGCTCATGCACCCTAATAACTTGCCTCCTAGTATGCTCGATCATTTCATACCAAAGTGGTACTCGACCAAGCATGGGGAATGAGGTGTAGAACTTTAGATTATTATTGAATTTACCAAAAACTAAACCTAAAAATAGGTCAATTTCTTTCGGATTTTGGATATTCTATTCTCTGTATTTAGAAATATGGTCAACACAAAAGCTGTAGAAAATTCTTTTCTCCATCGGTTCAAAAAAAAAAATCATCCAATTTCATTTAGTTTTGAATGAGATATGGTCAAATGAAGAAGATGCATTTTCGGATTTACAAAAATCACATTCGAAAATGGGTCGGCTTCTAGCTAATTTTTGGACATGTTACTCAAAGAATTATGAAATGTGATCAAAAGGAAAGCTCTTAAAAATTCTTTTATATAAAAATTAAAAAAAAACACTCGATTTTGAATAGTCATGAGGAAGTTATGATCAAAAGAAGAGATGGTATTCTCGGATTCATAAAAATGAAGCCTGAATACGCATTACAAAGAATTGAAATTTTGGTAGGGCTAATCCCAAAACTAGAAGAAGTGCCCAACACAGAAGTTGTAGCTACTAGAATTATACATGGTTTGAAAAAATGAATTACTACATGTCGATCAGACTTTAAGGAGTTATGCTCAAATGAAAAGAAGGTATGTTCGACATTTAACACTAGGCTCGAAATGCTTTAGAAAAAATGGAGTTTTTAGTATGGCTAAGCATAGAATGGGAAAAAGTGGTCAACTATAAAGTTGTAGCCACTGAAATTTTGAATGGTTTGAAAAAAAATCATAATTTGGTTAGGTTCTGAAGGAGATATTGTCAGAATAATAAGGTGCATTCTCGGGTTCTAAAAATCTAGGTTGATAATGAGTATCAAAGAATCGAAATTTTGGCATAGCTACTCTCTATTTTGCAAGAAGTGATGTGAAGAAAAATTATAGCCAATTGAATTCTATATAATTTAGAAAAAATAATTTTATGATTTGGAGCCGAGAAGAGAAATTTAGGGCTTGTTGAAGTGGATGGAAAAGAGTGAAGAGGTATTTATAGCCTTAAGTTTACACAAAAAAATCCTACATCATATCCTACAATCTCTATCACCCAAGTGCCCCATTTCCATCCATCATTTCGTCTATCAGCCCTCACCACCATAACCACCAATGTGTGCGTACTCAAGTGTGTATGTTGCTGTGAGATTGTTGACAAAAAGATCGCTTAAGCGTTAAGCTTCTAAAATATCTTGGATTTTTCCTATATATGTTTATATATATATATATATACACATACATAAATGTGTATGTTTATTTGTATGTGTATATATGCTCATGTGCATGTTAGGGCATGTATGTGTATGTTGTATATGTGTACATGGTACAAAAATAAGGTTGCAACGATTTAAAACAACTTTCGTTCGTCAAACCGTTGAAAATCAGGAAACCGATTTCCGGTCACATTTTCACTTATTTTTTAAATTACGTATAAACATAAAAAATTTGAAAATAAATTTCTTATTAATTTTAACCAATTTAAATGATCGCATTTCATTTATAAAATCATATAAATTAATATTAACAATTATTTACAAAAATCATTATTATACCGATAAACGATATCCGTTTTTCCTTATATTTCCAAATCAAATATATATCTTTATAAAACTATTACAAATGATTTATTATCACTTTATAACTATTCAAAATGAATTATTATCATTCTAAAAACAATTATTTATATAACTATAATAATTATTAAATCTCAATTAAATTAAATAAATATATTATTAAATATAAGGACATCACTGATGATGTCTTAAATACACTTTATTTTCAAAAATGAAATAATTAATTTTATTTCATAGTCTTGTTTAATTATAAAAATAAGTGTATATATTCAGCTGTATGCATGATGTGACGACCTGGTATTTTTAACAATTTAAATTGGAATAATTAATTGATTTCAAATATTTAAAAGTTAATTTTTAACTTGAATTCAAATAATAATATTATTATTTAGCAATTGAGTTATTGGATTTAATAAACTGAAATTGGGTAAATTATTGAATCTTCAGCTTTAAGCCTGTTAAAATTGAATTTAAAGGTGATCTGTTCAGTTTTGAAAATACATCGTTTAAATTGAATTTAAAAATAGCCTTCTGAGGCACAGTCTCAGAATTCGACGAAACCAGTTCCATTGGATCCGTAATAGTTAGTTATTATCGGATTTTAAATTTCGCAGCGTTTGGATTTACAGTTTGCTCGTAAGGGTGAGAAACGCGTCGAAATTAAAAACCGATAATTCAATATTTTAAATCGATTTAAAAAGCTAACTTCCACATATGATCAAATTAGCCTCAGAAACACGTTCCATTGTGTTCGGAACACGGTAAAACCTTATAATCGCGTAGCGGCACGCCTCGATGGTGGTTCGAAGTTTTGAGCTGGGTAAAGTGAGATATTTATAATTAAATAATATTTTAATCTGTTAAATCAAGGCCTTGCCTTCTCCAATACGTCGTTCCCTCAACTTTATATCACATCGACCTATTCTTCCTCTTATTCAAATCATAACGAAATCGAATTCGTTTTAAAAAAATTGTTTAATGATGAAACAGTTCTTCCACGAATCGAATCGAGTTCGAGATTCGATCGCTCGATTCGATCACGAATACTTTCGTGGGTCGCGATGATGGTGGGAGGCCACGGTAGTAAGGGTGCTCGCAATTTTGACGTCGCTATGGTTTCGTCAAGAGATAGGTGCGGCGTGTTCAGGGTTGTGGTCGCAAAGTTGATGCGAGCCAGCTTCGGGGTGCGAGTTCAAATTGCAGGCAATTGGTGGGTGACGAGGAATCCGTGATGGAGTTTGGTGATTGGGATTGCTCGATGCCAGGGAAGCGCGCGTGATTTGAGGCTGACAACGATGAAGTTGCATTATCCTTGAAACTTCGAGGCAGTGGCGCCGAGCTTGGCGAAGTCGGTGGCCATGGAAGCGCGTGACTCACCGAGGTGGCGTCGGTGCAGCAGATTTCGTGATGATCTGGGGTTTGTATTGGGTGCGTAGGCAAGAGCAAGCTCGAGTTGGGCTTTGGGTTCGTATAGGCAGTAAGGTATTATCGTTTTCCTTTTAATTCAATGTTCATTATATGTTAGAAAGGGATTTGGAATTCACAGTAAAGTTTTTATAAATAAAATTAAATAAATATGCATGTTTTGAACTTACTGTTAATTGAAGATAATGCATTATGGTGATGAATTTGTTAATTAACACGTTTAATTATTTCAGTCACTAAGCAATTTATTAATGGGAAGTTCAAATTTAAATTTATTTAATGGAAAATTAATTGTTTGGTTAATTTAAGTATTAATAAATCGTATAACTGTTTATACAAGGTTTAAATCTAAAGGAAACAAATCGAGATCGGATTTGGATTGCATAATCAAAGGTGAGTTAATCTCACTCTGTTGGATTTTTATTTAAATTTAAATGGTTAAATTTAAATAATTGGATGAATGATTGAATTGATTGGATGTACACTGATGATCTGGTGATTTTAGTTTTGGTTGGCTCTCGAGTTAATTGTTGCTTGACTTGAAGTATTCGGGGTTTAAATTGTTTTAAACTTAAAACATAAATAAGAAAATGTTTTCATTTTAAAGTTAATAAGGGCTTAATGATTTGTGATTCATTAAATTAGTAGAGTAAATAAAACGGATAATGAATTAATTCAATTAATTGATGATTTGGGTTAATTAATATAGTAATTAAGGGTTGAATTAATTAATTAAGGATTTAAGTCAATTAATGAAGTTTAATTAAATTAGAATAATCATTGGGTGGTTTGATAGGTAATTACTTAATGTAATTAATTAAAAATATAATTACGTACGGAAGTAATTAATAAATAATTATTGGATGTAATTAGTTGAATGATGATTTGTTAACCGAAGTAAATTGGGTGAAATTACTTGTGAATTAATCAAGAGATTTATTAAGATAATAAATTAAGGAGTAATTAATTTATTTAATGAAGTAAATAAAAAGGGTAGTTAATCACAGGTTGAGATAAATCAAGAATGATTAATATTTGCGGTGTAATTAAAGGTTAATTATTTAATGTAATTAATTTAGATTAGGATAAATTGAAATATAATTGGAAATCATTAATTTATACAATTAACGATGTAGTTAAAGATTGATTAATTAAGATGAATTAATCAATAATAAGTGACTTATGAGAAGTTAATTAACATAAGTAATTAAGGATTAATGTAATTAAAATAGTTAATTAATTCATGAAGTATTTAAGATTACTTATTGATTTTGGTTAAGAAGAATTAATATCGTGAAAATAATTAAGTTAATTACTTGAATGTAATTGAAGGATAATTAATCCAGGGTGATTAATTAAGATGAATAATGAAGGGATGATTGATTAATTGATTTGAAATTAATTAATGTTAAATGAAGAAATCTAAGTGGACGAGGTTAGTAATTCAATCAGGATTAATTTAATTCAATTTGTAAGTGATTAAGTTTTGCTTATGGATGATTGAATGGTATTGGATGCTTTGAATGAGTTGATAATGTTGTGTATTTCATTTGGATAACTTAGGTTAGGATGATATAAGACTCAAAGAGACCGGGGTCGGGTATTAGGAAATACCCGAAACTACTTTGAATTTTTCATAGATTGATATGTGGAATCTATAGGCTGGAATGAAGTGATTTAAAGGAATTGGACTATTTAAATCTAAACCTTGGTACTTAGAAAATGGATGTGTGGAATAAGTGATGTCTATAATTAATTGTGGCTTTGTGAATTGAAATGAGTTACCCCGGGCTTTATATAAGTAGTATGCTTTGTATTCCATGTTAGATGGGTTTACTCACGCTAGTTTCCAGCTTGACCCGAGTGTTACTTTGGTGTAATGCTCGGGTCAGACCGAGTATTACAGATTTTCAAGTAAGGACGTTTTTGAGCTTAGGATGCGAGATGGATGGCAAGAACGTATGGAGTATTTCCGCTCGGAATCCATCGATTTCGGAATAATCGATTTTGTTTAAAGAAGCTTTGAATGAGATCATTCCAGGGTGTTACTAACCCTATCTCTAGAGTTAATCATCCTAGGGCATTACTAACCCTATCTTTGATAAGACTTTGCCCTACCAAAGCCAAGGTTCTTGCTTAATCTTACGCTCTAGTATCAAATGTGACCTCCTTGGTCCTCGAAATCGTCATTAATACATCGTCGGTATTCACATGCCGCAAATCCAAGTGTTGGAGAGGCAGATTATCAAGGGTAAGCAAGAAAATAAAGACAAAACAGAATCTCACACGAATGGAATATCATATATTATTTCAATATATAACCTTTACAGCGGAAATTTCAAATACATTTACCAGAGTTAAACATGGACAGTTATAAATATCTTCCGTACAAATGTGGAATATGATGATATATAAGTGTGGAGGAAATAGATAACAATCTTCAAAAGAATTTTCTAACTCCATGCACCGAGGTCCATCCAAATTTATTAGAAATAAACTTGACTACTAGACTGCCCGGGAAAATTAAGGCACCTAGAGTTTAAGGGAAAAGGGAAATAAACTTCGGGTTAGTCATGGGACTGGTGTGAGAAACTCAAAATACACAGTTTGCAAAAAAGAGTATCTCATAAGACCACGCCATGCATAAACACGGAACGGTTTTTACCTTATGATAACCAAAACATTTCTACGCAAAATATTGAGATATTATTTTAATGACATTCCTTTGAAAACATTTGAAAGTAAACTTATTAATCTTAGCCGAATTTTTACCATTATTAAATTCTGGATTTGTTAGGCTCTACAAACAAAACTCTTGCAGGGATCGTTCGAAGAATGGATTTCCATACAATGGAAGGTAAGGGACTAAATTCCATACAGTACATCTCTAGAGGAATGTACCGAAGATACATAAACAATCCTTCGCATCTAGCAAAACCGGCCTATCCCTATTTAGCACTCATACATAGCCTGGATCGAACCGAATATGACATCACCCCGGTCGTAACTGACCTATCTGGGGCCTCATGGCATACACCACATACTTTGACATATAAAGAGTAATCTAGAAAGGTGATGACCATACCTAATGGTTGCAAACCACATAGCCTAACGGCGTACCCTGTTTAAGCCATTACCGGGTGGTGAGGCCGGAGGTAGCGATTTACTTTCACATAGCACATTCCACTTTGAAAGCCACATTGCCATCCCATAGTCACATAACTGATTTCTACAAACATATAACTTCAAAGCTCGTACGTCTCGGGAAAAGATGTTAAGCTAAGAGAAGTTTCCCTCTCCACCACCAAACAGATGATAAGTTCATAGAGATCAATTTATATAAATAGAAATGCAACGTGAAACATTCGCCCATACAAGTTGCCTTGGAACAGAAAAAATCGACGGCACTCTCCTACCACATCCTGTCAGGGGTTATCCCTAGGATCAATAGTGAGAAGTCCTTGCATCGAAGATGTTAAATGAAGAACTACTATCATATGATATGATATGGTAAATTTCCCACTAGGGTCCGTGACAAGCAGCCCTATGTTCCATCTTCCAAATTATTTTCATAACTTCACTTTGAATATGTAAATTGGTTTGAAGTGATCTTCGGATAGGAATCACCAAAATCTGACCCTGGTTCCTTCAAACTAATCATCGATAAAAAGATATTCTGTGAATAGGGAATCATTCTTTAATTAATTAAGTTCTTTTTCTCAAAATCTCTTCGGGAGATATATATTTCTAAAATATTTGTTTTGGTATATATGGAATCATTAAATCTCATCTATCAAATCCTTTGATTAACTTAAAACCTTTTTAAACTTGAAATAATTCAAAATCATTCATTTTCAACTTAGGAAAATATTTCCAAATCATTTCTTTCAAATCCACATAGATTTATTAATTCAAAATCCAAAATTTTGATTGAGTTAAAGCCATATTATCTACGATGTTAATCCAATACAAGTAAATGTTAAAATGAGCAGAATCTATAGAAATTATCTAATTCTAATTAATATCAGTTCTCGTATTCAACAACTACTATAGGCGGAAAAACGATGAAACCACCTAAATTCCATGAATTGTACGAGTTCCCTCTTCGGGTTCTCACACCAAATACAAGAAGACTATCTCCACAAAATCCAAGTTATTTATATTCATAAAATCATATCCTTTATACTTTGGAATGATCTAAGTAACTCAAATTTACTATCTCATCCTTCAGGCCAGTCTGAATAGCTAGGGAAAGCAGGAAACTACTTTTCCAAACCCAAGCCTAGACACTATCTCTTTGGCACCCATAAGCCAGTCAAGTTATTTGATCGACTCTAAATCATTTAATATTTAACCATTATAAAAACTTTTCAAATTACTATATTTCAAAAGATAGAGAAAAGTGCCGCGGAAAAGTGCTACGTAATATGTTTTTAAGCTATGTTATCAAAACGACTTTTTATCGTTTGGAAATTCATTTTTAGAACTCAAATCACTTTTAAAACATTTTAAAATATTTTTTGAATTTATTTCATATTTTTAAACAATTTTAAAACACCATTTTCAAAGAAATTCTTTTATGGATTCCGAACTATAAAATCGCAATTTTTCCAAAAACTTGTTTTACTCGTATTTCAATATCTACTTATCGAAATCTCAATTTTCTTTGTTTTTTGAAAACTATGGATATAATAGTTTGGAAAATTCGTGTCTCGAAGAACTCCGAGTTATATTCCATTTTATACACTCGTTTGACTTTAATTGCACAAAATTGCGAACTACCGTTACATGACGCGCCTACTTTTGACTAAATTTTCAATTACGTTTCAAACCTTACTAAAACACTTTCATATATTAATAAAACGTTCTAAACACATTTTAAAACCTTTTTAAAGAGGTTTAACATTCCATATACACCAATTCATTAAATAAAGGAAAATGATTACCTTTGTTCTTATCGATGTCTATTTCCATGACTTGCATATATATTCAACACTCATATTAATCAACCAAACTTGATGATCAAAGCATATTTAACATCAATTTCAAATATCATACCATCATCCAAAAATATAATATAAGTAAGAGTTTCTTGGATTGATTTTCTATCGGAAAAGGGCTATAACTTCATTAACTCACGATCCGAGCTCACGCACCCCAAAACCTTGCTTCCTAGTATGGTTGACCATTCCATACCAAGAATGGTGCTCAAAAAAGCATGGGGAATGAGGTGTAGGACTTTGGATTATAATTACCAAAAACTAGACTGAAAAATAGGCCATTTTCTTTCATATTTTTGGATATTCTATTCTCTGTATTTGCAAATGTGGTCAACATGGAAGTTCTATAAAATTCTTTTCTCTATGGTTTCAAAAAATAATAATCCAAGTTGGTTTATTTTTGAATGAGATATGGTCAAACAAAGAAGTGGCATTCTTGGATTTACAAAAATCACACCTGAAAATGGATAGAATTCTAACTAATTTTTGGACATGTTATTCAAAGAATTATGAAATGTACTCAAAAGAAATGTTTTTGAAAATTCCTTTACCTACAATTTGAAAAAAAGAAACACTCGATTTTGAAGTTATGATCAAAAGAAGAGGGGGTATTCTCAGATTCGTAAACATTAAACCCGAAAATGCATTGGAAAGAAATTAAATTTTGATAGGACTAACCTTAAAATTAGAAGAAGTTTTCAACTTAAAAGTTGTAGCCACTAGAATTAAACATGGTTTAAAAAAATAATTTCTACATTTCGATCAGATTTGGAGGAGTTATGCACGAACGAAAAGGACGTATTTTCGGCTTTTAAAACTGGGCACGAAATGCTGTGGAAAGAATGGAGTGTTTAGCATGGCTAAGCTTATAATGGGAAAAAGTGGTCAACTACAAATTTGTAGCCACTGAAATTTTGACTAGTTTAAAAAAATGATTGCATAATTTGGCTAGGTTCTGAAGGAGATATGGTCAGAAGAAAAAGGTGCATTCTCGGGTTCCAAAAGTTTAGGTTGAAAACGAGTATGAAAGAATCAAAATTTTGACATAGCTACTCTCTGTTTTGGAAGAAGTGATGTGAAGAAAAATTATAACCAATTGAATTCTATACAATTTGAAGAAAACAATTTTACGATTTGGAGCCTAAAAGACAAAGTTATGGCTGGTTGAAGTGGATGGAAAAGAGTGAAGAGGTATTTATAGCCCTAAGTTTATACAAAATATCCCATATCATATCCTACCATCTTTATCACCCATGTGCCCCATTTCTATTCATCATTTCGGCTACCAACCTCGACCACTATAACCGCCTATGTGTATGTACTCAAGTGTGTAATTTGATGTGAGAGTTTTGACTTAAAGAAAGCTTAAGGGTTAAGATTCTAAAAATATCTTATATTTTTCCTATATATGTTTATACACACACACACACACACACACACACATGTGTGTGTGTGTTTATTTATATGTGTATATATGGTCATGTGCATGTTAGGGTATGTATGTATGTTTTATATGTGCACATGACATAAAAAAGGTTGCAGCGATTTAAAACAACTTTTATTCGTCAAAACGTTGAAATCGGGAAATCGATTCCCAGTCCCATTTTCACTTATTATATAAATTAAATACAAAATTCAACAAAATTTGAAAATAAATTTCTTATCAATTTTAATGAATTAAAATCATCACATTTCATTTATAAAACCATATAAATTAATATTACGAAAATCATTATTATATTGATAATGCGATACCGATTTTTCCTTATATTTTCAAATCAGATGTATATCTTAATAAAACAATTATAAACGATTTATAACTATTTGAAATGAATTATTATCATTTTAAAAATAGTTATTTATATAGCTATAATAATTATTAAATCATTATATCTCAATTAAACTAAAGAAATCAATTATTAAATATAAGGCCAACAGTGATGATATCTTAAATTCATTTTTTTTCAAAAAATAATAATTAATTTTATTTCATATTCTCATTTAATTATAAGAATAAGTATACATATATCTAGTTTTGTGTGTGAGTTTTACGATTATAGAGCTAGGTTTTCGATAAAACGGTTTTCGGCCATTTTATCGATTTAAATCCCAAGGAAAAATATTTTTGTAAATACCTACTCAAAATTAGATTTATTATTATTTATTATTACAAAACAATATTATTTGTGTTATCAACCTTTTATTGAATAAATTTAAAAATAAATATAACATCAATGTGCTAAATTTGCAGGTCATTATAGAAATAATAACCTCTTATTTAAGTTTTAAATGTGAGAAAAATTAATAAAGGAAAGTTCCCATATTTTGTTTTTGAAAAAATATATTCATGTAAGGCGCATTTTTGCCATTATATTTTGTTATATACTTGCTTTTAACCAAAGAAACTTTTGAAAGTTAAATAAAAAGTAACCAAGATGCATCTTTTTGAATATCTTTCATTTTATAAATATTTTTTATCGCACTTTGAAATTTGGTTTTTAAAATATTACACTTCCATTACATTTTTGCAGAAATTTATAATTTATAAAAGTAAAGTTTAAAATAGTGTGTTTTCTATGGTTACTTTTCTAAGTTAAATTAAACTATCTTAGATGGAATTTAAATTGACAAAAAAGAAGATTTAAAAATTATAATTTTAAAACCGTGGAGTATCTTTGTTTTATTATGTATATATTTTATAATGGAAATCAAAGTGTTTATGACATATACTATTTAAAATATACATTAATAAATGGTCTAAATTTTGGAAATTTTTGTCAAATCCTATATGAATATATTTAGTAGAAAGGAAAAAAATGAAATTCGAAAATATAATTTTATGTATATGTGCAAATATTATTTAAAGTATTGGAAATTGGTTATTATAAGATAAAATGATAAATAATTATACATATGAAAAGTGGCTCTAAATTATCAGAAATAATGTTATAAATGAGAAATATAAGTATTTTAGGAAAATAACCAATGTTGTTCTAAAATTAATTTTGAGTAGTTAACATTGAATTGGTTTAAACTATAATGAATTTGCCTATGAAAGTTAAATTTTTTTTAGGTAATGATTTTTTAAGAAGTTTTAAAAATGAATTAGCTTTGGAAACTAAATTATATTTTTTTTTTATAAGGAGACTTAGGAATTGATATGAAATGACTAATCTGAGATAAATTTGATTTATGGTTTGATTAGATAAGAAACATCCGAGGTAAAACATTTTTAAAAGTTATTTAGGTGGAATTTAAAGAATTTGATATGGAAAAATTGTGTTACGATTTTATTAAATGTTTACTAAAATAAACATGGAATTTTATGGTAATCAAATCTTATTAGTTTTGTAAATAATAAGATTTGAGATCAATAATTTTAAAAAATATTTAAACTAAAAAGCTGTTGATATTTTTGTTGAAATTTGGTTAAGCTAGAGAAGAATTACAAGGCCTATATAGTTTGTATTGATTAAGGTGAATTAGCTAGGATAGTCAATATGTCAGTGTGCTTAGTTATAGCTAGAAATGAATGTTATGGATTTGAGATATAGGGATTTGCATTGAAAATTTATGAGGATATTATTTACAGATTTTGAAATTTTTTAAAACAATAATGAAAAAACTATTTTGAATTAGGAATTTACTATATAAGTATTAATGAATTTAAATAAATAGTAATATGATTTTTGGAAGACTGGCTAGATTTGAATAAGCAATAATATGATTATTATATAGAGTTTTATGAATTTTTTTATTATTTAAGTAATAAAAATAATAGGTATTTGAGAATAATAATAGTAATAAGGAGGTATTTTACATGAATATTTTGGAATATATTATTACTATTTTTTATGTAAATAAAAAAACTGGAATTTAATGTAGATGTTGTTATTGTTGAATATATATAATCATAAAGTGGTTGCAAAAAAACACAACGATTTAAATAGGTTTTATTGTTTTGTTGTAAAATGATAATAATATTACTTTGAGAGAAATTTAATGGAAAATATTGGTTTTGGTTTAAATAATGATGTTTGAGATATTTCAATAATATTTTGAAAATAAAAGTTTTCTGAAGTACATTATCGATTTGAAAAAAATATGCTTAAAAATACTGAGAAGATTTACACTTAAGAAGAAATTAACAAGTTTAAATTTATATTCAATTTTAAAGACATGTATTATTTGATGTTGTTTGAAATTATTGTATATGTTTACATTAAAGGTTAGGATACACTTACATAAGAGATTGAGAAGCATGAGAGTGTAGTTGAGTCAAAAGCGTCCAAAAGGTTAAATAATATGAGTTTAGTTTCATAAGGCAGTCATTGATAGAGGATAATTATACTTGTCTACGTAAAATGTTTTGGAGTTTGGCGATGTACATGAGGTATGCTAGCTGTACGTTATTTTATCAAACTTCACGAGCGCATAGAGTTAATAATATTTTTTGTATCATCTAATATTATATGATTTCATGACATGAAATATATGTATTGACTTGCACGTACTAAAGTATATAGGCAGTTTTAATGAAGGCGAGATTTGGCAATTTTGAGGAAAGCTGGCTAAGGAGAAAGATTAGTTCTTTTCAATCATCCATTGGATTGAAAGAACTATCCTATTAGGTCAATTTTTCAAAACAGTAACAATTTGTGCGTAACTTATTTTCAGTTCCCAATGCACGTGAAAATAAATGAAGTGTGCAAAACTAAGTCTATGAGTTAGTTATGGTAATAATGTGTCCATCAAAAATAAAGCATCATCCATTTGTGATATCTAGAATTTAAATGGTGATGAAGTATAAGGTTAGCCTACAAATCCTAAATGTTAGTCCACTTAAAGTTAAGAACGTCTATTATTTTGTTGTTTGGCCTATGGACTTAAAGAAGTAGTTTAGTGAGGTACGGAAAAGGATAAGAAGAGGGTTTCCATTGGTCAAGGATGAAGAAGCAAGTGGTGAAATTTGCAAAAGTTATTTAACGGTGGAGATATGCAAGCAGTATAATCTATTTAAATCAAAATATACTTGGGTATTATATGATTAGAGACACCTTAGTGACACGGTAGAGAATGAAAATCGCATAGGATATGCATGCATGAAGAGTTCACAGTGGGTAGCTAGGTAGGTGAAGGAATCGTTATTGAGATGCATTATGTGGTAAAGCTAGTGTCATAAGTTGTTCGTCATTCCCTGAGAAAAGTTTAAAGTTTAAAGACAAACCATGTACCCTTTTGAAATCTAAGTATCCTATCTCATTAATGACCATCTTTTCATGCATATAAAAAGAATAAAAAAAAGTCAAAAAGGTAGAAAAGGTTAGTTTGGTAATTTGATAGTGTAACTTCAGTTATAAATAGCACATCCATCCTCTTCATTTTTACAACATTTCCTTCTCCATTTTCTTCATTTTCTCATCCTCTTCCATAGCTCCTATACCCCACCACCTTCACATGTCTCCAAACCCACAACCTCTAGGCCAAAAACTTCCCGTACTAGAGCCTAACCCCTCTATAACACACGCACCCATCGTCTAAACTCACGCATCCCTTCAAACTAACCACACCCGAGCCTCCCACATGCACACCCCACCTAAAATCCATGGTCGAAACCCCTGTACCCCTCCAAGACCCATACCCTCCACTCTACCCCATGCACATACCCATACCGAGCCCTACCCTCCCAAAGACGCCCCCCAAACCCACAACCCACCCATGCTCGCCTCCAATACAACACACACTTACCCAAGCCTCCCTACCCACGGTACCCACCTCCAACCAACCCATACACTCCTAACTGAGGCCACATCCTCTCCCACACACCACCATAAACCCGTACCCTCCTTATATAACACCATACCCTCCAAAACTCAAGCACTCCACTTCCAAAAGTTGATATTTCTTGTACATAGTCAAAATAATTTGTAGTATTCGTATTTATAATTCAAGGAGACGCACGCTAGTAGTAGTAAAAGAATTTGCAAAGGAAAATAAAGTGAGTAAACTGTTATCTCTTTTAAAATCATATTTGCTTTTATGCCATAATGATCAAGTTTACACCCTTATGTTGTTATGATAATTAACATCCTTTAGTTGTTAAAATGAATTTTTGGATGTTATATGGATGAATTTGGTTGAATGGATGTATTGTTGATGATAATTTACTGCCATCGTAGCTAAAATGGTTATGTTTACTTTTCTGAAATGGTTAACCATTCCCTTTGTTAGATAAGACCATTTACATGGTATATTGGAATAGTAAGCCTCTTTTCAAAAAAAAAAAATCAATTTTGGGAAAGAAATTCATTTTCGAAAAAGATAGACATTGATTTGGAAATAAAAAAGGAAAAAAATAGATAACTGAAATTATTTTGAAAATGGAAATTAATATTTAGGATTTTAAAGATAATGAATTTTAAAGGTTTAAAGTTTCAGAAATAAATAGAACATGGTTTATAAAGTTTAAAAGATGGCAATTTTAATATAAGAAAATAATATGAGTTATTTTAAAATAAGTGAAAAATAGATATTAATAATCAAAATGATAAATTATTGATTTTAAATTGTTTATAAATATTTTTTAAGCAGATAAAACTTATTTGGAAGCGTTACGACAAATATTGAAAAACATGTTAAAACAAGGTGCGTCGTGCAGAAAATCGCGATTTCGTGCCGAATGATTTAAATGAGTATACGAAATGAAATATAGCTCAAAATTGTTCGAGATAAGAATCTTTCTTACTATTATATCCATAATTTGTAAGTGAAGAAAGGAAATCAGGATTTCATTTTGTAGATTTTAAATTATGACCAAATCAAGTTTCCAGAAATATCGTGCTTTTGTAATAGAGCGACCAAAGTATAAAGTTCTTTGAAATGAATATCTTTAAATATTTAAAAATATGAAATTAATTTAATAAATGTTTTAATTTGTTCTAAAAGAGATTTCAATTGAAAAATATGGATTTTCAAATGTTAGAAAAGTTATTTTAAATCGAATTAGCTTTTTAAGCACTTTTCGCAGCACTTTTCTTACGCCATTTCAATAAATTTAGAAATGAAGTTTTAAACTTATCGGCTCTTTCCTAAATCACTTAAAAATGCTTTTAAATAAATAAATAAGTGATAAATGATGATTTGGAAGTTTTAACAAGAGTTTATATAAAAGGTTAAGAGAACTGTTTATAATACTTAAACGATATAATTGAAATCACTTCCTTAAATGTAATAACAAAATGAGTATGCGGATATGGCTAGTACAATTGTCCCACCTGTGAGATTTTTAAAAGATAAAACAAGTTTTGTAACTAAGATTAGAAATAGAGCAATCAGTGCCCCGAACTTACTGGCTCCTTTTCTCTTTCTAGGGGAGGGGTGCAATAGATCGAAAGGAAAGCCTGAATGCTCTAAATGAAAAGATCATATTTAAGATTTTCTTAAATAAAAATGGTTAAACAAGTTTTTTCAATAATATAAAGAATGTTGTAGTCAAACTCTGTATTTAAGTTATGAAAAGAGAAATCTGTACTATCCGCATAAATTTAAAAGAAGTGATTTTCCAACGTTATTCCACAAATCATGCCATTTGAATATGAGAATTAATCTAGGTAAAATTAGTCTAATCTTTCACTCAATACAACTGATTTTGAATTGATAGTAAACGATGTCATAAATTACATTGTTTTGACCGAGTTCAGACATGATTTCAAAAGACGGAATTTTATTTGAAAGTAAATGACTTGAAGATTCCAAAGTTAAAAGAATTCTGATTTATCTGTATAAAGTTAAAATGAAAAGAGGCTTAACAATCCTATATACACATATTCACATTTTATCGATGTTTGGATTTCGTAGAGACGAGATCGGACCAGAGTAATTCCTATCCGAAAACCACCTCGAACCAATTTACATTTCGAAGTAAAACATGTTGAAGGTAAGGTCATTGAACGTGGAGATATTCATGATGTAGGGCTACTTGCCATTAGACAATCAGGGAAATTTACCATATCTTATATATATTGGCGGTAGTGATCCATTATGAAAATCTTCTAATTTCAAGGACTAATCGCTATTGATACTAGGGCGATTCCCAAAACATGATGCGATAGGAGGAGTGCCTTTGATTTCACTTAGTCCTAGAACCAACTTGTACGGACGAATGTCCAACGTTGTATTCTAAAATAATATTAATTGATCTCCATAAACGTATCATCTGTTTGGAGGGAGAGAAGGCAACTTCTCTTAGCATAACATCCTTTTCTAAGACGTACGAGTTTAGGAGTTATACGTTTATAGAAATCAGTTGTGTGATTATGGAATGGCAATGTGGCATTCAAAGAAGAAGGCTATTGTGCTATGTGAAAAGGTAATCGTTACCTCAAGCTTCACACTAGAAATGACCAAAACAGGATTGATGCGAAAATATTATATGGTTTGCAACCATTAGGGTATGATCAATCCCTTCTAGATATATTTCTACCTGCTATGACGCACGGGTTTAAATTAATGTGGTTTATGCTAGAGCGCGCTCAGATTGGTTGGGAACAACAGGGATGATGACATATTTGATACTATCTAGAAAGAGGTAGGCCATTCTTGTGTTAGTAGAGGACCATCAGTTGGACCTTGATAAAATCCTCTAGAAATGTATTAGTGGAAGGTAGTCCCTTCACCTCGTCATTTGTATGAAAATTCTTTCTCCAGAAGGGTCTGCCATTATGTTTGTAGAACCCCCTATGCGGCTAATATGCTAGAATTTAATCAATGTAACAATTTCAACTAAGATTAATAAGTTTACTAGCAAATGTTTTCAAAGAATTTTATTAAATATAACATCAAATCTTATGAGTTACTCTTTCTTTTCAAATGGTTTTTGTCACAACTCTCTAATCTATGGCACTATTGTGTATGAATTAAGTTTCTCACGCTGATTCGCTAGACTAATCTAGGTATTTTAAAACTCGGGTCAGATCAAAGTAGTTTCAGGATTAGATAAAGATGCTTGGAGTTTCCAGAAGAGAGCTGGAGATCTTCATCAACATATGAACGTATTTTATTTCCATGCATTTGCTTGATGTTTTTTCAGAAATTATAAGGATGGGTATTATAATTGTCCCAATTGAATTTAGGTTAGACACTGATACGTACATTATAATATTTTCTGTTGTAAAGATTGTTGTTCAATAATATATATTGTTCCATTTGAGTGAGATTCTATTCTGTCTTTATTTTCTTTCTTACACTTGAGAATCCACTTCTCTGGCACTTGAATTTGCAGCATGTGAATATCGATGATGTATTAGTGTCGATTTTCGAGAGTTGAAGAAATATGTCGTCACATTTGGTATCAGAACTTAGGTTGAGCGAATACCTAAACCTGGTAGGGATAAAGATCCGTCAGAGTTAAGGTTAGTAATACCTTAGGATGAGTAACTCATTAGAAATTGGTAGGGTAAGTGACACCCTCTAGAATGAGTTGAAAGTATTGCATATAAGAGCACATATTTGTTAATGTAATATAAAATGATTTTTATTTTGAGAAAAATTGGTAAATGAAATAATTTTACCAAGGATTATATTTTGGATATAAAAGATATTTTCAAAATGGTATAGTTATGTATTGAGTATTTGGTTGTAAAAGGATGATAATATTCTATTATTATCACTAATTGATTGATTGTTTGATATAAAGGTTTAATACGAACACCCTGTGAATTAAGGTTCACAATTTAACTATAAGGCATTTGATTATAATATTGGGTTAAGGTTAAAAAAATTATTTAATATAAAAAAATATGAGCATGTTCTATAAATAAAATAATTTTGTAAAAGATAAATATGGAAGGTATTTTATGTAAGTTTAAAATAAATTTTGAAAGTATTAATTTCTAATGAATCTCGGAGAAAAATGATTTCAATTTAATTCTTCAAAATCTAACATTTTTCAAGTAAAAATATATTTCATTTTAAAATTTAATGTGAATAAAAACATAAAGGGTTGAGAAAAGCTAAGTTAAAAACAATTTAGTTAGACGAATAAAATTCCTAAATCTAAGTAGGTGACATGGATCCTAAATCATTGGGTAAAGTTGCACCTTTAGTAAGGAATTTCTTATCAATATATGAATAAGCTTAAATTACATAAGTAATTATGACTTTAGGTAAATAAGAAAAAGGAAAGAGGGAAGTAAGATAAGACTTTATAAATTTATTAAGTATTAAAAAAAACCAACAACCGATTCTAAGTTTTTTATCATTGTAAAGATTAATTAAAGAAAAGCGTTTAGAGTTGAGGAAAAGACTTAGAAAAGCCTTAGCAAAGTATGGGGATGTAGAGGTATTAGATACTCCTATTACTAGTGACGAGGAGGAGGATGTTTAGATAGGGGAGTCATCGGAGTTATGATAGGATCGGCTGACGATCCTATAGTTATATCATACAATGAGGATATGATTATGATTCCTATAGGAAAGGAAGCTGAGGCAAAGGCAGATATAAGAGCAGAGGCAGACGACTCAGATCTTTGGGTTGTAGATCTTTTGAGCGAGGAGGATCAGGAGAAGGAGCCGATAGAGGAAGGGCCCACCATAGTAGAAGATGAGCTCAGTCAGGAAAACCTTTAGGAGAAGATTCAAGGATGTACAATGCTTGGTTCTGCGATAGCCCTCTAGATAGTGATGAGGGTATCGTATAGGAGATGAGTACTCCTCTGTTGGAGGAAGAGTCACCAATCCTAGTATCGATTGAGAATCTTGGTTTGAAGGAGATAGATGAGCATGTTCCAGCAAGGATGGGTCATATTCCATGGGTTTCGGTAGGACAACCCTAGCAGCCACCAGGATAGGACATGGTACAGGAAGATGAGGAGGAGGATGAGGAGGTGGAAGAAGAAGAAGGAAATGAGGTTACACCAGAGATGGTGGATTTGGGTGGACCATTGGGTGAGGAGTTCGACTAGTTGGTACGTTTAGTATGGATGATATTTTAGGGAGTTCTATGGTATGGTTAGGATGATTCATTTCGGGGAGTATTGTTTATATACTTGATGTATATTTTGACTATGTATATTATCTTAAGTGCGTAGTACGCGCTTAGGCTAGGGATGTAGACCTATGTGGTTATGTGTATCTGACGACACCTTTATGTAGTATTAGTATGTAGCAGATGTCTCTTTTTTGTTACCTTATTTGAAAATAGATTAAAGTAAGAATTTTTTTTCAGACTTAGTTACAGTATATGTTTCCTTACAAGTCTAAACTTTTAATTTTGGAGATGAAATTCTTTTAAGGAGGGGAGAATGCAACGACCCGTATTTTACCACTTTGAAAATAGTATATTTAATTTATTTTAAATATTCTTATATAGAATTTTCAAACTTAATAACAAGTTTTATGTAATTAATAAGGATGATAAACTTATTTTTAGAATTGGTTTACAAGGAATAGAGATTGTGGATTTTCTTCGTAGAATTGACAAAAGTCGATTTTCAATAGAATTAAATATACATTCGAATAATTGTTGTAAATGGTAAATAACTCTTTTTAATAGTCACACAATGATATGAAAATAATATAAATTTGATTTATAGTGATATTATAAACATATAAACTTGTTTTATAAAAATTTAACAAATTTTTTCGCACGTTGATTAATCAGCATCGTATTTTTTACAATTGGATTTAATATTATCTAATATGGTTTTACAACTAAAATAAACTTGTTTTAATTAATTAAAGACGATAAGAACTTATTTTCAAATTTTGATTACTTGAATAGATAGTTTAAATAAAAACTATAAATATGACCGATAATCTAATTTTTGATTGGCGAATGTTTACCGAACAAAAGTTATTTAAAGTTTACCGCAATATGGTTTCTTTTAAAACCTATATAACTACACATTAACATATTACACACTTGTAAACATGTAAATATTTAGCATATAAGACAAAATCTTATTTTTGGAAAGTTTATAAAATAAAATATAAAAGAATTCGATTTGATAAGTTTATATTAATAAATTCTTACTAAACACAATCATTACAAATAAATACTTAAGCACCCTTTCCACATTAATGTCTTAGCACCCAAAAGTCAAATCCTTACATGGAAAAAACATTCCATATTTTATAATTTATTAATTAAAATGAAAAATAAGAAATCATTATTTCTATGTATCCTTTCAAGTCTAAGTATTATTTCTTAATTTCCATCTTTTCATGCATATAAGAGGAATAAAACAATGGTTGAAAAGTCAAAAAAGTAGCAAAGGCTAGTTTGGTGGTTTGATAGTTTAGCTTCACTTATAAATAGCATATCCAACCTCTTCATTTTTACAATATTTCATTCTCCATTTTCATCACTTACTCATCCTCTTCCTACCCCAGTACCTTCACAGGCCTCCAAACTCACCACCCACGGCCAAAAACTTCCGATCCCGAGCCTACCTTCTCCATAATACACACACCCACATTCTAAACCCATGCACCCCCTAAAACTCCCCACACCCGAGCCTCCCACATGCACACCTCCATCTAAAACCCATGAAGGAAACCCCCTATGCCCCTCCAAGACCCGTACCCTACCCCACGTATACACCTTCACGCACCCATACCCGAGCCCTACCCTCTCACACACTCCTCCCAAACCCACACACCCATCCATATTCGCCTCCAAAACCATACACACGCTCACCCGAGCCTCCCTAACCACTGTAACAATTGGAGTTTTCAACCCTCGAAAATCGACACTAATACATCCACAGTATTACATATCGAGCAATCGAATATCAGAAAACCCGATTGTTAGGTTAAATGAAAGAAGAAAGAAGATAAGAAAAAAAAATCAACAACAGAGAATCTTATAGCGAGACGAATAATCTATAATATACCACAAATCTTTACACAATAGCAAAATGATAATGTGTATATACAAACATCAATCAGAGCATACTAACATATTTCAGCCTGGACAGTTATAACAGTCTATCCTTACAATTGCTGATAAATACAACAACGCACATAATGGAAAAATAACCATTTACGTGAATATATCATTGGGCCTCCAGCTCATCTTTTGAAGCTCTAAAGCATCCAACTAATCTGCACCATGCTCGGGTCAACACTATGCTTGGTCTGACCCGAGCATTATAATTAAATAATACCCGAATCAGTCTGAAAAACTAGTGTGAGAAAACATACTCAACTGGATTTTAAAGTTATATAAAAAAATTAAAATCAAATGTATCTCATAAGAACACACCGCACATAAACACGGATGGGTTTATTCCTTATGATAACCAAAATATTTGCTATAGAAAATCCATTGATATTATAATAATATCTAAGTGTGTAAAAAAAAATAATCAAGTAACTGTGATGCTCGTGAGTGTACATCACAACAATACTAGGTATATAATCAAAAATAGATAAAGATCGTTGGCTAATTGTGTAGGATTCCATGGAGATGCCCTTAGAACTTCGAGAACGGTCCTCCTGCACAAGGATCACAGATATCCTTCCGAAGCAGCATACTTCCCTAGTGATTTACCATAAGAAAAACATAGCTGGTCTCGTTAAGACCGAATGCATCGCCTCATGCATGCATAACAACTGTAAGTAATATCTAGGAGGGGCCGACTGCACCATATAGGTTTCCAGCCCTACTGGCCATGCCTCTTATATCTGGTTTTAGCCATTACCGCTGATGAGGCTACGTCCAGTGCTCTAGCTTACGCATTGCCACCTAATACATTACAGAATTCCACGTGGACTTTCATACCCCAATGGGTCTCGAACAACATATAGATCTCAACATTTCAATATATGTCAAGAAACTCCTCCATGGAACCGTATATGGTTTCAGAGTGATTACGGGTTTCGAGTCATCTCTTACAAGTACACACTTCTGTTTCCTTGAGGCTCCAAAATCCAATCACCGATTTTCCGTAATTCTCAATAGCGGTTCTTTAGGAAATAATTGGACAATACACAAGAGCGGGGATCACCCCTAACCGTAAATTGGACGGATCTCCTCATCATTTGTCCTAGAAGAACGAAACAAGTTTATACGTACAGTATAGCACCACTGACGGTAAATGTATCATTTAATTCCCGTGTTTCTCCTAGATGTTTCCCGAGTCAAAACCCTTCGGGGTTAAGTAGGGAACATATCCATACCACCAAAATTAAGAAGGATTGCATATTTAGTCCAAGATTTGATAGTCGGTTATTTAACTATCAACTAACACACATTCAAACAAAGATTTATTCCATATGTGAAAACAACATCGGTTAAGTACATAAGCAATCACCGGCCTTCTTTTAATAATTCTTTCATTCATTTTAAAAACACTTGGTAAGTTACTTGTACAAAAATACTTTTGCAAAGGTATATCAACCAATCCGTATATTTTCAATACTGAAAAAATATCCATATACTTATCTCAACGATATAAGTATATCCACAAAATTAAGACAGATTTTCATTTTATTCAATTCTCAAATTATTTATAAATTCCTTTACAATTATCCAAAACCAGTTACAAACCATTTTATAAAATCTCTAAAAACCATTTATAATCCCTTTATAAAAATTCAATCACTTATAAACTCTTCGTAAATTTCAAAAGATCGTTTATAAACCCTTTATAAATCTATAAAACATTTACAAAACTCCTTTTATAGATCTATAAACCCATTTCTAAAATTAGTTTATAAATATCTAACCATTTATAAACTCTTTAATCTTGTAAATAATCTTCCATTAAATCTTCAAACCATTTTATAAATTCTTTTTATAAAATCCAAATCTTTCAACTCTATTCATGGGTCTCAGAAACATTTACAATATAATTAAAAAACTTTTACTTCAAAACACCATTATATAATAATAATTATTAACATAAAAACTATAAATAAATGAAAATTATTAACTTTAAAACATCTTAAAAATAATAATTAATAATTCAAAATATTGTTAATTAAACAACAATAATTAATCTTTACCATTTTTATTAGCAATAATAATTTATTTTTGAAGCCTTATTAATAGTCCTTATTATTAATTTCAAACCATAATTCTTGAAATAATTAACCTTTCAGAATATTAATATTTTGATAAATTCTTTAAAACAATATTAACTATAAACAAATAACTTTAAAACAATACTAATATAATTAAATAACTTTCAAACAATATTAATATAATTAAATAATTTTAAAACAATATCAATATAATTAATTAATTTTAAAACAATATTAAATATAATTGAATGGATAATCTTAAAACAAAATATTTCAAAATCCAATTTCGAATTTAAAAATCGTTCATGTCTCAAAGACCAATTCCAACTCAAACTGTGACGCCCCACCTCTATGCTCACAATAACAAAGAGTATTAAAGTAAATATTGTCTGTTATCACGAAGAATAAGGCTGGATAGTGGCGGCCATCCGTAGTTAGGCGTTACACTAGTATTGGTTATTTCGATAGGAGTGGTATATATTTTTATTTTTCATCTCTTATTTATTTACTCCCATCGACATACCCAATTCCGGTATAAAACGAACTACGATGGTTCATAATAGTTTAGGACGATAAATATAATAATAACACAGATAATATAAATGCGGAACACAGATAATAAAAAGTCTCATATATATATATATATATATATATATATATAACTGAAATCAATTACAATACATGTGACACAGTACATATGATACAACTACAACTATCGACTCAGGAAGTTATATACACAAGTACATTATCGTGATTAATATACATGAATACATAACAACCTATACTAAGACAACGACTACTCCAAAAGTATGAAAAGACTTCATAGCTCTAGCAGCAACCCAAAACAAGATATCTACAACCTGTAAATACTCGGTCTGACCCGAGTATTACATTCAAAAGAAAATAATACACGGGTCGGTCTAATTCAAACTCGGTTATTAATGCGCAGAAGCAATAATAATTAAATAATCAAATAGACGACAGTCCCAATAAATTTACCTATCCGATTCTTAAATAAAGAAATCGGATAACGATAAATATAACACATAATAGTGTTAAACAACAAATCAGCATAATCAAATCATCAACAAAGATAAGTGAAAAGAATTATATATGAAGATAATTTAGAAAACAACAGAAATGCCTAAACGGCAATTAACAACAAAATCATCAAATTAAACCAAATCAAATACAATTTCAGAATGTTGAATTGAATACACAACACAATTCAAGCAATTGAAATATCACTTAAAACATCAATTCTGTGTGGCAGCAGTACACGCACGCGTGTACTGCCTCGCCACTACAGTGAATACACTAGAGATCAGCGTATCAAAAGCAACTGGCACCAACTCGAGATCAAGTTTGAGTTATACGACTCAAACTCGACTAGTCAGTGTCATCTCAAAACATAATTGCACAAACAAGGCTACTGCATAGTGCAACAACAATATCTGTGCAACAACTATTACAAAGACAAGTGTATCAAACAGAAAACAGAATGACATGCGCACAAGTGTACATGTGAACCCCAAATGTGCAAGTGTAAGCATCAGTTCCCAAGTTAAGGCCATAAGCAACAGATTTACCCAATTCGAAATCAAGTGATAAAATCAGGTCAGGGTCTGATAATATCAAAACAAGTTGTAGCCATAAGCTACTGACCGGAGTCAAAGGAAACCAAAAACAACATCAACATATACAGCAATGCCCCAACAGAAAAATGCAGTTCAAATTAAACTGCAATGAACCAGTCAAGTGGGCCTTAAAAGTTTCACTAAATCAAAATATTTTCTACTAGCCAAAATCAATCAAGTACTCCAACCCAAATACAAGCGAAATAATCGATCTGCAACTTCACAAAGGCACAAGTCACACTCAAAACAACTCAAGCTCAATACAAATCCAATAATATATATGCATACACACATATAAATATATGTGCGCCTATATATGCAGACTTGAATAAACAGGTAACCGAGCAACAACAATGATGAACCAACAGAGGCATCTACAAGCATCAGGTTGAAAACACTATAGGGATAACACACTTGTCTACAAGGAGATGTACAACAAGTGATACTAAGTGCAACAGCAACTCAAGCATCGTCAGCAAAGGGATACAACTACAAAGTATGAAGGCAATGTACATGCCAACAAGATAAGTGGATAAATACATATGCAACAGTATAAGGAAACAAACTCAGAAATGCCCAAAGACCAATGGGTTCATTTCACTGCTCAAATATACATGAAGCAAATTTCACTGACACAACCCCAATGAAACCAATACAGTGCAACTGACTCGAAGTAATAAACAGTGACAACATGATGAACTTGTATGCAAAGACCAGTGAACAACTAAATGAAACCGGACCAAGTTCAACTCAAATGCAAACTATATCATACCTGATACTATGACAATATGGATGTAAGCGAATACATCTGATTCTAAATGACAAGGTTAAAGTCAAGATCAATGCCATTAGTTAATGGCCAAAGTCATGGAATTGCATAAACAAGTTCAAGTGTGCTACAGGGAAATTGCAAAATGAATCTGGACAGTGCAAATATGAGACTTGACTGGACAGCCTCACAATGAAATGGCCGTGTTCAAAACTTGATACAAGTAACTATATGATTAACAAGTATGCAAGTGAATGCAACGTGAACCAACAGTGCACTAGTAAGGTTAACAAGACTCGGCATGTATATGAAGACGACAAAACAAGTGCAACATAATGTGACAGTGGGCAAAGTCGAAGCTACAACTCAAGACCATATGCAAAGAAGGGTGCAGTGAAGACTGTAGGCCATGGCTACAGCAATAATTCCAATCAAGATCGAAGTCCACGTTGAACCAAGTCAGAGCCGTGATCAAAGAGATGAACAGGCCAGAGACGAGGTTATCAAAAATCGAACAGCAAGTTTCAAGAATGACCATAGTCAAATAGCAGTTTTTTTTAATCAAAATCGAACTAAAATTATTTTTGCAAAAACAAGCTTTCAAACCAAGTCCAAAAACAACTGCAGTTCAAAAAAAATGTCACATGCAGTTCAAATTTAAAATGGCCAGATAATACCATCGCATAAACAAAGTCCTGGCCGATTCAAAGGAAAAGAATCGAACAAGTTCAATTGTCAACAAAATCATAGTGACCGAAGTCGACTAAGAATCAACAAATTCCCAAATACATGATGACCAAAAAACATCGTTACAGCATTTTAACAAAATCAAATGGCCAAGAAACATCAAGTCACGAATACACACAATTTTATACGAACGAAAACATCAAAATTTACCCTACAAACTTGAGGTAGAACTAGATGTGAGTAATTAAAATTACTCACCTTTCTCACGACAAATTGAAGCAGAGACGACCCCAATTAAAGCGTTTGAAGTCGACGACCCAGAATTTCCCGAAAATCCTAATTTGTAAAGACGAGAACAAGGCCGCCATTGTTTTCGTTCGTATGTTCTAGGGTTGTGAGGAATGAATGAGAAAAAGGGGTGGGTTTTGTCTTGGATAAATTCACACACCAATTAAAATGTGGCCCAATATTAATTTTAAAGCCCGTAAAACAATTTAACCAATTTCAAACAAATTTCAACCGATTCCAAAAACTCCAACAACAAACAACAATTAGCTGTCAACATTAATCGTTTATTGATGATAATAAAAAAAATTCACAAATTCCCGGGTTGTTACACAAACGGCAATTTATAGTAATTTTAAATTACTGGTTTGAGGCCAATAGCCACCCAAACGCATAACCAATATCGATATTGATTTTCTACAACTATTGGGTTTTAGTTTTCAAAATATAACAGTGTTATAACCACAGCATCCAAAATCAAGTTCATTTTCAATAATCCATATAAAAGAAATATTACTGAAACAATTCAACAATGGCGAGGAATTCTGTTGGATCCCTCCAACTTGTCCACCTGCATCACAACTTACATATGTTAGCACAAAAATATGTAGATAAAATCAACATTTGTGAAGAATCATGTTGGATCTCTCCGATATGTTTTTCCTACATCACAAAAGTTATATAACTATAAATAAAAATCAATCGTTTCAAGTTGGGATTCGTATACAAAGAATCATCCTCTCTTACACGGGAATGTAATAGGGTCTCATTTGCTCCAATAGGCAGGAATATATCAAAACCAACTAATAGATATAGTAGTTCATCCAAACAATCATCCAACAATTTTTATTAGCTATATATCATACTAGTTAACCAAAAAGATGAGTTTAACTCACCAAAAATCCAATGATCGCCAAAGCGTTACCATTCCGACCGAATCCGAACAATGTCGAATTCAGCGTAAAATTCAACAAGCACCAATCTTCATCAATTCAACTCCAAAGCCTAGAATCGTCAATACGAACCTAACATCAAAGACGTGAGTTAAACAAACTACGCATGGAAAAGTTATTATTTTTAAAAGTTAGACTAAATTATTTTGCCAAAAAAACTAAATTAAATACCAATATTCTTAACTAGGTTATAAATATTTCTACCCAATATTTCCGACCAAGGCCCATCGCTCGAACAAGCCCGCTGCCATCTATTCCACCTTGCATGCACGCAAGCGCAATTGTCGATAATGATATGGACTAAAATGCAAAATTTAGTGCAATGAATAGTAACCATTTCCTTTCCACATTCTTTATTTCATTTGCAATCACTTGCCACCCATTTTTCTCCATCGCTGCACTTCATTTCCCACTGCCCCCCATCCCCATGCGTGCAAGCTTAAACATAACCTCGCCCATTATCTTTTCAAGGAATTCCCATGCCTGAACACGTTACCTCCTCTCACTTCTCCCTCACTCACGCTTTCTTCTTTCTTTCTTATTTTTTTTCCCCTGTGCATTTCTAAGCCTGCTGCCTATTCCCGTATATTCCTATCAATTCACGGCCATGCAAACTGAAGACCATGCAAACTCACGTCTTCACATTTCTGCTCACCTGCTATCATGTCCATGCATGCACGCGTCTGCCTTCCCCTTACTACAGCCATTCACACATTTGTGTTGAAAAGAATGGGGAAAGAAAGAGAATGAAAAAAGAAGAGAGATAGAGAAAATTTCATGTGGCTCTCTGTTTGTGTTGCTTTCATGCGTGTAAAATGGAGGTGTCCATTTTCTTTTGTGCCTTTTCTCTCTTGCGTGCTGTGCAAAAGTTAAAAGAAAATGGAAATTGCGCGTTCGCGCTAGTTTCCATTGAGTTCGTGTCATTATAAATTATGAAAAGACATCCCACAAAACAAACCTTAATTCAAGGCCGAAAATACGGCAGCGAAGAAGGCTAGAAAGAAGCGAAGGACAGCACGAAATATTTACGCATGTGTGAGGTTTTGTTTTAGAGTTACGGAGTAGCCTGCCACAAAATATCCTGTTCACGTGGAAGCTGTAAATTATGATTCTGCACAACAACGTGAGACGATCATAATTCAGTAATAAATAAACAAGTTAACTTATTTTGTAAAGTTTTAAAAGCACTAACGTTTGCCTAAAAAATGTTAAATGAAAATTTAATTATTTTTCAAATTAAAGTTTTTGAAAAAATTTAATAAATTAAATTAAAAATATGTCATCAAAAATCAGGTCTTAATTCGGAACGTAGATTTCATTATAATTTAAATTTCAATCCGAATATTAAATAAATTAAATCTTCAAATTCAAAGTTCAAAAATTGTTACACCCACCATACCCACCTCCACCCAACCCATACACACCTACCCGAGGCCACACCCTCTCCCACACTTCACCACAAACCCCGTACCCTCCTTATACAAAAGCACACCATCCAAACCTCAGCACTTCACTTTCAAAAGTTGATATTTCTAGTACGTAGTCAAAATAGTTCGTAGTATTTGTATTTATAATTCAAGGAGTGGCACGATAGTTGGTAGTAAAAGGGTTTGCAAAGGAAAATGTAAGTGAATAAATTTTTATCTCTTTTAAAATCGTATATATTGTTATGTCATGATGATCATGTTTACACCCTTACGATGTTATGATAATTAACACTCTTTAGTTGTTAATATGAATATTAGAATGTTATATGAGTGAGTTTGGTTGAATGAATGAATTGTTGATTAAAAATTATTGGCATCATAGCTAAAATGGTTATGTTTATTTATTTGAAATGATTAATCATTTCCTTTGTTAGATAAGGCCATTAATATGGTATCTTTGAAACAGTAAGCCTTTTTTCAAAAAAAAATCAATTTTGAGAAAGAAATTCATTTTGGTAAAAGATAGAAATTGATTTGGAAATCCAAAAGAAAAAATAGATAATTGAAATTATTTTGGAAATGGAAGTTAGTATTTGAGATTTTAAATACAATGAATTTTAAAGATTTAAAGTTCAAAAATAAATAGTACATGGTTTAAAACTTTAAAAGATGGCAATTTTAATATTATAATAATATAATATGAGTTATTTTGAGTGAAAAATAGATATTAATAATCAAAATGATAAATTACTGATTTTAAGCAGTTTATGAATACTTTTAAGCAAATAAAACTTATTGAAAGTGTTACGATATGTCGTTGAAAAATAAGTCAAAATTAGGCGCGTCGTGCAACAATAGCTCGCGATTTTAAGCCAAAGGATTTAAATGAGTATATGTTGGGCGAATTCTCACCCAGAAAATCTCAAGACCAAGAAGCGTCAGTCTCGCTCGTGTTTGCATCCTACACTTCATTCAGCAAAGCCAAGGTTCACTCGACATTCGCAAATAGAGCCTCATTCGGCAGAGCATGGCAATCTCCATTTGGCAAAGCCCAACCAATGGTCCATTCGGCAAAGGCAAGACATACTGCATTTCCATTCGGCATATCTCGTTCGGTAGTCGGACCAGCCATACCGGTCCACCATACTTCACCTCTCCAATACCCCACTACCGAACCATCTCCCAAGCTACAACCGGACCACCATCACCGGACCATTCATGGCCGGACCAACACCACCGAGCCAACCACATACCTCACCACCGAATGAACCTCCATCCCGCTCCATCACCGGTCCAAGCTCCATACCGAATGGAGGCTCGCCGAACCAGAATTGTCAGTCCAGATTGCTTCAGCCCGGGCCCACCAGCAGCTATATACATCCAAGACCCCTGCCCCCTGCCTCACTCTATAAATAGAGGGGCAGGGGTACAACAATGGCAGACAAGTTTGAGAGCTCAAGCCTGGAAGGAACTCTCAAACAACTTCATATACTTGTACACAAAGCATTGTACTTGTAATCTGAAACAAAGAAGATAATAACATATAAAGTGAACGTAGGCACGTTCTGGCCGAACCACTATAAATCTGTGTGTCTTTTACATTTCAGCCCCTGCTTTTTTCATATTTACATAACTCATCTGAATCATTAAGAATCACATAAAATCGACTAAATCACACGACTTGGATGTGTTTGCCCATTTTTTGTGCAAACATTTTTGGTGCTTTCACTGAGAACTTCGAACTCGAAGCTTCAGCTTCCCTCATTCAACCTTCTTTCCCAATAGCACCCTTCATTGCCTAGGAAACATGACTTCCAGGCCAAGAAAAGACGCCAACAAGGGAAAGAACGTTGCAACTAGCAGCGCTCCAAATCCAGTGGATCCAGATCAAGAGAACCATCCCACTACAGCAGCAGTGCCACATGTAGATCAGGCAATTCCAACAGCCCCTGCCGCGGAACAACCGGCAGTAATCACTAGAGCAGACCTAGACAGAGTTGTGGTGGAAGTGACTAACCGCTTCGCATCCCAACAAGAAGCTTTGGTAAACCAACTCATGTCACGCTTGAGGGATGTCGAAGAATCCAACCGCAACACTGAATCATGGGATGAATCTCAATATGGAGGATCTCGGAGACAGCAAAGGTCTTCCCTCTTCGAGGAAGCCATCAACAGGAACAACAATGATAGGGGCCGCGCCCGGACTCAGCCCGAACTCCGACTCGAGGAAGCGCTTGGAACCGAACCCAGTGGGGGAGGCGCCAGGCGAGGGTCGGATGTAGCTGAGCCAGTCATGCCACCTAATCATAGAAACCCCGCTGAACGGAGCCGAGCTAGAACCCAGCCCGAAGTTGACCCCATGGAAATGCTCGAAACAGAACCCCACAGGGGAAGATCAAGGCAGGGGGCAACTGTAGCTGGTCCTAGCATGCATTCGAGCAGCCAGAGGCAACCACTGGATAATGTCAGAAGTGATAGACTATACCATCCCTACAGGTCATCTGGACGAGATCGATCCAGCAGGGAAGAACCAAGTTCATTTCTATCCGCTCCAAATTCTGATGAAAGAATGGCACGATTATTCAGAGAATGCGTCCAACGGGAGCAAAGGGACCGAGGAATAGGCGCTAGGGTCACCAGCCCCTTCACCCGCAATATCGAAACTGCCATCACCCCCGGGAATGGAAAATGCCAACCATGGAACCTTACAAGGGAACTTCCGACCCCATCGTACACTTACAAAAGATACACCCAGCATATGCTCATGAGCGGAGCAACAGAAGGGGTGCTGTGTAAATGCTTTCCGCTATTCCTAGCAGATCTAGCTACCTCCTGGTTCTGCCATCTACCCCAAGGATCTATCAGCTCATGGGAGATGTTGAAAGAAAGGTTCATTAGCCAGTTCCGCATCCATGTAGAACAACCCAAGGATGCTTATTCTCTATCCAATGTCAAACAGAAATCCGGAGAGACACTGCAACAATATCTAACCCGGTTCAACGCCGCAGCGGCCGCAGTCCAAGATGCCGATGAGAAGCTCACCCTAATGGCCCTCTGTAGTGGTGTACACCCAGATACCAAGTTCGCTAGAAGACTAACTAAGGAAAAACCAGCTACTTTACCTGATTTCTTCCATGAAGGTGGAAAGTATATGAGACTTGAAGACGCCGCCACTGAGAGGCAGTCAGGGCAACAAGGTAAGACAACTTCGGACAAGGTTCCCGCTGCAGCTAAGGACACTCGAAGAAATGAATCTAGAGACAATGCTGGGGGCAGGAAGGTTGAAAAACGCCAATATCGACCAGGACCAAGATTTGACTCCTACACTCCTTTGAATGAAACAATCGAAAACATCTTTCTAGCCACTCAGGGCGAACTCGGATACAAGCTCCCCCGCACAAGAAAGAATCTGATAACGCACTCAAGTCTGGAAAGTTATGCCGCTTCCACGAATCCCACGGACATGACACCAATAAATGCCACCATCTCCGGGACTTGATCGAAGAACACATCAGAAGAAGAAGGCTGGAACGCTATATGAAAGGTCAGAACAGGACTCCAACTCCTGCCAATGAGAACTCAAAGCGACCCGTCCCAGAAGTAGGCGGAGGGAATCGCAACACCAGTGGCTCTAGTCAAGAGAAGATAGTGGTCCATACCATCTCGGGAGGACCACACATCGCCGACAGAAGCTGGGCAGAGATGGAAAGATACGGCAAGTCACTTAGAAATGCTGAAGGCTATGTTAACTCCATTATGGAAGAACACCACCCAAAACGGAAAGAGAGTGACGACATCGTATTCAGTAGGCGTGATTTAGAAGGAAGACAGTATCCGCATATGGATCCCATGGTCATCTCTGCCTGGTTCGGTCCAGCTAAAGTTTTCCGAATTCTAATAGACACAGGAAGCTCCATAAATATCCTATTCAAGCATGCTTTCGACAAAATGAAGCTGTCAATGAAGGATGTGTCTCCCTGCAACAAACCCCTGCACGGTTTCACTGGAGATGCGAAAATGCCCCTCGGGCAACTTGACCTCTTCGTCGAAATAGGAAGTCATCCCCGCTCCGTTGTGCGAAAACAAACGTTCGTACTAATAGAAAACCACTCGGCCTACAATGTCTTCTTGGGAAGACCAGCCTTGTCTGACTTCCAAATTGTCCTAGCCCCGTGGTGCCTAAAGATGAAATTCCCAACAGATAACGGAATAGGAGAAGTTGAAGGAGATCAAGACGCCGCTCGAGATTGCTATGTAACTAAACTTCGCAGTAACCGTAGAAAGAATAAAGGGAAAGATGCAGAGACTACTCTCTGCATGAAAAGCTTGGAAGCATAGCAACTAAAGAAAGCCCCTCCTCTTCGATACACCAGCGATCCTTTCAATGAACTAGACCCCAGGGATAAGGAGGAGGAGGCTACCGCTGAGCCTGCGGAGGCCATGGAATTCGTATCTGTAGACAAATATGATTCAAGTAGACTATTAAAAATAGGATCTCAGCTAAAAACAGAATTAAAGGATCAACTCATTGACTTTCTCCTCCACAACTTAGATGTATTTGCGTGGACACATGCCGATATGACAGGAATCTTCCCAGACATAGCATGCCACATGCTGAACGTCGATCCCACCAAGGTACCGATAAAGCAGAAAAAGAGAAGCATGGGAGCAGAACGATCAGCAGCCCTCGATGAGAAAGTAAAGAACCTACTTGTTAATGACTTCATACGAGAAGCCATCTACCCAGAATGGATCGCTAACCCAGTACTAGTAAAGAAAGCTAATGGGAAGTGGCGAACATGCATTGATTTCTCCAACTTAAATGACGCTTGCCCGAAAGACTGCTTCCCGCTCCCCCGAATCGATCAGCTTGTGGACAGCACTGCTGGGCACGAACTTTTATCTTTTATGGATGCATACTCCGAATACAACCAGATTCCCATGCACGCTCCTGATCAAGACCACACTAGCTTCATCACTGACCGGGGATTATATTGTTACAAAGTCATGCCTTTTGGACTCAAAAATGCCGGAGCTACCTATCAGCGCCTCGTCAACAAGATGTTCGCGGAATTAATAGGACGAACTATGGAAGTATATGTGGATGACATGTTGGTAAAGTCCAGGAGAGCCGACGATCATGTAAGCCACCTGAGCGAGATGTTTCAGGTACTTCGCCGATATGGAATGAAGCCGAATCCTCTAAAGTGCTCCTTCGGAGTGTCATCGGGAAAATTCTTAGGATTCATCGTCCATGCCAGAGGAATTGAAGCAAACCCTGAACAAATCCGAGCTCTAAAAGAAATAAGGATACCTTCCACTCGAAAAGAAATGCAGAGCCTAAACGGAAAGGTGGCCGCCCTAAGCAGATTCATTTCCAAAGCAACTGACAAGTGCGTCCCTTTCTTCGAAGCTCTCAACAAAGACAAAGGAAAGTTCGAGTGGACCGATGAATGCTTAAAAGCCTTCCTTAACCTGATCGAACACCTTCAGAAACCACCAGTACTCTCAACTCCAAACGAAGGCGAAGAGCTATACCTATACCTCGCTGTATCATCTCATGCTCTAAGCGCTGTCCTGGTAAGAGAAGAAGACCGCACACAACGCCCGGTATACTTTATAAGTAAGAGATTTACAGGGGCAGAAGCTAGATATCCTAAACTTGAGAAATTGGCATATTGTTTATTGATCGCGTCACGAAAACTGCGACACTACTTCCAATCTCACTCCATCAGAGTTCTAACCGATCAGCCACTAAGACAGGTGCTCCATCGTCCCGACACTTCTGGACGACTCCTCAAATGGTGCATTGAACTAAGTCAGTATGACGTCACCTACCATCCTCGCACCGCTATCAAGGGGCAAGCCATGGCCGATTTCATTGCCGAATTCACTACCAACGAAGGCAAGGATCAGTTTGAAATAGCAAAAAACATCAAGTGGAACCTCTTTGTAGATGGAGCATCGAACGAACAAGGCTCGGGGGCAGGTATTGTGATAATCACCCCCAGGGGAAGAAAGCTGTACTATGCATTAAGGTTGGAATTCGCGGCCACTAACAACGATGCGGAGTATGAGGCAGTAATAGCGGGATTGGAGCTTGCCTTAGAAATTGGAGTCAATTCTTTATGTCTTCATAGTGATTCTCAACTTATCGTAAACCAAGTACTAGGAGAATTCCAGACACGAGGAGAACGACTCACAGCATATCTAAAGAAAACCAAACTGCTGCTCGATCAATTGGACCATTATCTAATCAAATACATTCCTCGAGAAGATAACCAAGAGGCCGATGAACTAGCAAAGCAAGCTAGTATGAAGAATAGCACCATTTCCGGAGCACTAGCCATCTCAAGGCAGCTAGCCCCAAGTTTCGAACAAGTGAATCTGATAACTACAATCGAAGAAGGAACTTGGATGACTCCTATCCGGAAATATTTGCAGGACGGCACACTACCAGACAAACGTGATGAAGTCAGGAGAATTTTGAGGAAAGCTCCCCACTACACAATACAAGAAGGCATCCTCTATCGGCGTGGCTTCTCTAGCCCCTTATTCAGATGCGTCGCTGGAAGGGAAGCCAAGGAAATCTTATTCAACATCCATCAAGGAAGTTGCGGAGATCACGCTGGAGGGCAGACTCTGGCGAAAAAGATACTCCGATATGGATATTACTGGCCCACACTAAACAAAGACGCCTTAGACTTCGTCAAGAGATGCGACAGATGTCATAAATTTGCCAAGATTCCTCGACTACCCACAAATGAGATTACTCAAATGACCAGCCCTTGGCCCTTTGATGTATGGGGAATTGATTTAATTGGCAAACTGCCAACGGGCAGGGGCGGAGCCAAATATGCTATAGTGGCAGTCGATTATTTCACCAAATGGGTGGAAGCGGAACCCCTAAATAAAATATCTTCAGCAAAAGTTATCAACTTCTTGATCAAAAATATTCTGTGCAGGTACGGAGTACCACTCAAGATCATATCGGACAACGGACTCCAATTTGACAGCGAAGAATTCGCCGACTGGTGCCAAGAGCATGGAATTCATAAAAGCTTCTCATCAGTAGCTTATCCTCAGGCAAACGGGCAAGTCGAAGCTGTCAACAAAATTCTCAAAACCCTAATCAAGAAGAAACTTGAAAAGTCAAAAGGCGCTTGGGTGGACGAACTTCCTACGGCACTTTGGGCCTACCGCACATCTTTCAGAACATCAACGGGACATACTCCTTTCTCTTTGGCATACGGATCGGAGGCAATGCTCCCTGTTGAGACTATTGTTCCTTCCCACCGTAGGATCCACTACAATCCAGAAGAAAACGAAGAACTCCTCCTCATGTCTATGGATCTGACTGAGGAAAGGAGAAACGATGCAGCACTCAAAGCAGCAGCTCACAAACAAAAAGTGGCAGCACTATACAACTCCAAAGTCAAGCATCGCATCTTACAAGAAGGAGATCTTGTCCTCAGGCGAATCTTTCCGCGCCCCGGGGCACTGGACCCCATCTGGGACGGACCATATGTAATTCATAAAGATCTCCACAACGGAGCTTATATTTTGTCAACAGTGGACGGAGAGGTGTTCCAGAGGGCATGGAACATCCGACACCTCCGTCGATACTTTTCTTAACTTGTACTGCCCATATGAAGTGAATTAACAAAGAGAATCAGTGGACGTAGGCATTTTCATGCCGAACCACTTTAAAAAATCTTGTCTCTTTTTAACTTGTTACTTTATATCTTGGCTGCTTGTTAAGCTTTATCCTTTTCTGTTGAACAAAATCCTATGGCATCTTCACTCAAGACGCATCATGGCCTCATCTGGACAAGGCCTAACAGGTACGCTACGATTCTATGCACTCGCCAATGAGACTCTTTTGCTCCAGCATCCCTCTGCTGCGGGTTAACTCATTGCTCGCGACTGCCCTCAAAGCCAACTGTAATGAGCCGATTATAAGTCATCATAAAGGCCGACTATAGCCGATGGCAGCTCATTACGGTATTCGGCTCGCCGGCAACTGTGAACCTACTTTAAGCCCCAACATAAGGTGTGGCCAGCCAGGGGTAGTTCACGGCCAACGGCACCCACGCTAGCCGGCCACGGTAAATCGAATAATACCCACGATTACGGACCATAATGGTTCGGGTAGTTTCCGTGCGCGATCTCGGCTCCGATGTGTCTTAAGTGTGGCTGTGGTAAAAAAGAAAACTCCCCGCGGAGGCGTAAGATGGGTGACAAATGTCTCCAAGACCCACAACTAGGGAAAGTGACTACAAAACCCGTTTGCCACGAACTTAAGCACATCGACGGCCTTCCGTGACTGGAAGTTTTACTTTTCCCATATTTCCATTTCATTTAAATACTTTTCTCCTATCCTGTATAACAAACTCCAAAGTACAGGAAACCAAATAGGGAGCATTCACTCATGAGAATCTAAGCCTACGTACTGGGTGGCAAGGTACTCAGCTATGTCCATGATCAGTTACACAAGACGCTCAAAGCTACCACCTGCAACTAAAACATGAAGGCGGTACTCTCTTCTCTTATACATGAATATGTAACTACAGTTTATTCATACGTCACACTAACATTGCAAAACATGAAATTATATTTCAAGCAACAGCTTAACATCAAACACAACTAAAATCACAGGCATATGCATACTTCTCACGCACCACATCAAAATGACAATAACATTTTAACATAACAAAATCAGCTTATGTCATAAAATCACATAAAGTTATTCTTTGCAAATAATATTATTACAGTCACATCAATGTTTTGGACTAACATAAACAGCGATAAAAGGAAATAAAAAGGTAGCCAAATCCGGACAAGTAACCAGCTGCGTCCACACTTCGCTCTCATCCTACCAACTCCCCCAAGCCTACTTGGCCGCAGGGTCGGAGCTCCCAGCGTGTTGATCGGAAGTTCCACCTGTTCAATCCAGAAGAGGAACTCATTAAACAAACGATAAAACGATCAAGTTATGGAAACCCATAAAGAAAAGGAAAAGAGAAGAATAACTCACCAGCGTCCGCCGCTTGATCCTCATCCTCCAGTTGCACACCCGCTTCCTCCGCAGCAAGCAACCGCATCCCCTCCTTCACCGCCGCTTGCTCCTCTTTCGAGAACTGAGCAGTGACCACATCCAGACTAAAAGCCACTCCACCTTCCTTACCCGCATTGACCCTGGCCTCCTCTAAAGCCCGAAGATATATCTTGGCCATGACCCGGGGATAGTCATCCATCCAAGACAAGCTGCCCTCCTTCCAAGTGCGGAAGTACATGTCCTGCAGCATCTCGTCCATCATCCCCTCATTCTCCTCAAACTCCCTCACCCGGGCCTCGGAAGCCTGCAACTTGGCGACAGCGACATCCCTCTCTGATCGGTATCTCAAGCAGTCAGCCTGGAGAGACCTCCTCATCTCCTCCATCTCCTCCTTTAACTTGACTTGAGCCATCTCCGCGGCCTCAAGCCTTCCAGACAACTCCTCTACCTGCTCGAGATCCGCATTCCAAACTGCATCCACTGTCACAATGGCCATGTCAATCCGCTCCTTACAGGCGGCCTCCATCTTCCGTAATTCTGCTCTACTAGCCTTTTCCATGGTCTCTTTCAGCCGCCTGGAGGCTTCCTCGTGCTGAGAAATCTGAACGGCTTGACCGACAAGCTGTTCGGCCTGATCGGCAACCTTCAGCCGCAACCGAATATTAGCACTCCCAATCTCCTCCCCGGCCTTGACCAATTGAGCATGATACTTCATTAACTTCTTGGTCTCTTCAGCCACCCGATCGATATTAGCTTTGGCTTCGTCTCCCATGGTAACTACCCGAGTGGTAAGCAGATCAAGATCTAGGGACTTAGCCTCGTCTAACACTCGTACCATGGGGTTGCGGGGAAGGAGGTGCTCACTCGTGGCCTCATCAAATGAAATATCCCGAGAGCTTGGATCTAAATCAGGATGACCGGCAAAGGGGTCGCGAGGCACGTCAGGACGTCTTATATGGATAACAGTGGGATTCTTAGAAGGAGGTGGAGGGGGGATAAACTCCGTGCTCTCCTCCGTGGTATCACGAGGAGGCTGAACAGGAAGCTGCGGACCAGGGGAAGGCTCAAATAAGGAACGACTCCTCTTCTTTTTCTGAATGCTCTCTTCAATGACCCCAAGAAGAGGACGGTAACTGACTACGTCCCCAGTACGACCAGTGGGAGGCTTCGCAGAAGCTCTCATCAACTTGAATTGTTCGAGGCGGTGTTGAACATCTGACGTTTTAACCACCTGGCCTGCCCCTGGAATAAAAGATAAGTGTTACGAACATACAATGGTCCACAATTCAAGAAACATGTTAAGTTAAAAAGAAAGAAAAGTGAGAAGGCACGTCTATTATACAAACCCTGCGGAGGAGTGGGGTACTGCAATAAGTCCTGAATCTCATTCCAGGACGGAAGTGAACCATAAAATATTCCTAAGTCCTTATCGAAAATGGAATCGAAGGAAGTCAAAAGTTCACCTTACACCGCCGAAGTTACCCTAGCTGAGGAGCCTTCAGGGGATGGATCGGCACCAGCCACAGTCTTGCCCGCCTCCTTTGCCTTTTCCGCTTCCGATTCTTCCTCCGATTCCCCGAAGGCCTGACGGAAAGCCTCATCCAGTTCAGGGTCTCGCCCAGAGGTTAAGGCGCCAACATCACCATCACCATCTCCATCGCCATCTCCTCCGCCTTCTGACTCTCCTCCCATATCGCCTCCTTCGCCCTCTTCCACACCTTCCTCCTCCGGGATGATCGGGCGAGTACTAGGAGAGGGGCCATCAGACTCCTTAAGCTTCTTACCTCCCACGACTGGGTGTTGTGCAAAGGGCTTCCTCTTGCCACTCTTCACCGTGGCCCCCTCCTTAGCTTTAGCGGCCTTCTCCTCAGCCGTGTCCCTCTGCTTAACCACGGACTGGTGCGGCAGGATCAAGTTGTACTCCAGGACGGTAGCGTTCCTGATCAGGAAAGAAGCCGACCTGTCCCGCGCCGGAATGGCCTTTATTTCAGCAGCCATCCGCGCCAAAAAATCATCTTCCACGACTGCAATGCCACCTGTCGCTAGCAAGAAATAGAAGCATGTCAAAAAAAACACTACAATCAGAACATGGAAAACACAAATGAAATTCATCTTACAGCCGGAAGTGAAAAGGCGGAAAGAAACAGAATCGTCCTTGATAAAAAACCATTCTTTCTTGAACATGGTAAACTTTGAATATAAGTCCAGGACTGGTTTGAAAGGCACGGCCGCTTCTAGACTAATATACGGAGACCCCTTCTTGTAGCCTCTCAGGTTATACAAATATCGAATTTCCCGGTTAGAAGGAGGGCGCCCGTACCTCCTCTGAAAGATAACGAAAAGGCTCACCAGAATGGCATAAGAGTTCGGCTGGAGCTGGAATGGAGCCACCTTCAAATATGTGGTAAAACTAACTATCCAGGCATTGATAGGAGGGATAGCACCACACATGCAATGATATCTGCTGTAAGCAAAGTAGCCTTCGGGGGGATTATACGGCATCACTCCATCTCACGGCAACAGCATACAAGTCCTGTCTATCCCAAAGGAACGGGATATAACGTCAAGTTGCTCCTCCTTTAGGGATCTAGGAAAGCAATCGGGAGGGGAGACCAGAAGTTCCTGTGGACCATATCCATCCACTAACGACCTCGGAACAGGTCGATGTCGCCCGGATCCTGGTTGGGCTGGGGGCACGGAAGAAGACTCTCCTCCATCCTTGGATTTCCGTCTGTCTGATCGTGTTTCCGCCTTGCGAGACATTTATCTGCGTACACAAAAGCGAAAAACATGATGTTAGAACAAAAGTATAGGCACGCAAGCATGCATAAGTCTGGAGTTCCACTCTAAGTCCGAATACAAAAGTCATTCGGCACTGGGATTCAAGGCCATTCGGTACTAGGGTCCTATGTTCATTCGGCAGTAAGATGATAATCTCATTCGACAGTGAAAGGATAAGTTCATTCGGCATTAAGTGTATGGCCGTTCGGCACTTGAATTTGATTCGGTATACATATCATTCGGCCTTAAGGCCTAAGTCTCATTCGGTAAAGCAAAGCCCTTCGTATGTATTCGGCAAATCAGGATCATCCGGTAATAAAGGTCATTCGGCAAAGGAGTATATACCTGGTTCGGAAATGACTGGATTCGGCAAAGTGTTTGATTCGGTATAGTATCGGTTCGGCGCTTGTTGATTCGGTAAAGAAAAGCTAAGGGGGTGTAGCCCCTATATATAGACTGAAGCAACACCACCGGACCAGATGGTTCGGCATACCGGACCAACCTCCAGCCGAATGAAAACCTATACCTACTCGAAGCCAAACGAAACTGTCTCTACCGGCAGAAACCAGAAACAGGGGGCACGCAAAGCACCTCACTCAGATAAGTACCGAACTCTAGGGCCTACTAATAAAGTAGAAATTATGATAACGATGAACAAGTAGTAAATCTCTCACTAACACGGGTTAATCATTTACACATGTACGCGACCACGAACAGTCCACAGGCATGCTCTGAATAAATATTAACCCTATCATCGTGAAAATTTACACTTTGACATCGTTTTTAAGCTCATCGGTTAAATGGATATTTGATTCTGATAATTATGAAATGGCTAAGCTACTTACACATGTACGGGGTCGCGAACGATCCTTAGACATGCTCTGAGATGGCGATAAACCACCCTAACAAACGATCCAGGAACCCACTCGAACGTGAACCTGACATCGATAATGCTAAGCCCCCTCGGGGCACACTTACTCGCCCCGAACGGCACAATTCACTTCATCTCAAATATTTCGATCCCGAATGATCGTCATTTGAAATCACATTAAAACTGTCAATTCCTTCGCAGGACACCAACAGCATAGGAACATCCAGCCCATGGCATTACAAAACAGGCCTTCCTACCACAGGGAAACAAAGCGCAACACATGCAAGCACGTGCCCCACTTTGGGGGGCAAATGTTGGGCGAATTCTCACCCAGAAAATCTCAAGACCAAGAAGCGTCAGTCTCTCTCGTGTTTGCATCCTACACTTCATTCAGCAAAGCCAAGGTTCACTCGACATTCGCAAATAGAGCCTCATTCGGCAGAGCATGGCAATCTCCATTTGGCAAAGCCCAACCAATGGTCCATTCGGCAAAGGCAAGACATACTGCATTTCCATTCGGCATATCTCGTTCGGTAGCCGGACCAGCCATACCGGTCCACCATACTTCACCTCTCCAATACCCCACTACCGAACCATCTCCCAAGCTACAACCGGACCACCATCACCGGACCATTCATGGCCGGACCAACACCACCGAGCCAACTACATACCTCACCACCGAATGAACCTCCATCCCGCTCGGTCCAAGCTCCATACCGAATGGAGGCTCGCCGAACAAGAATTGCCAGTCCAGATTGCTTCAGCCCGGGCCCACCAGCAGCTATATACATCCAAGACCCCTGCCCCCTGCCTCACTCTATAAATAGAGGGGCAGGGGTACAACAATGGCAGACAAATTTGAGAGCTCAAGCCTGGAAGGAACTCTCAAACAACTTCATATACTTGTACACAAAGCATTGTACTTGTAATCTAAAACAAAGAAGATAATAACATATAAAGTGGACGTAGGCACGTTCTGGCCGAACAACTATAAATCTGTGTGTATTTTACATTTCAGCCCCTGCTTTTTTCATATTTACATAACTCATCTGAATCATTAAGAATCACATAAAATCGACTAAATCACACGACTTGGAGGTGTTTGCCCATTTTTTGTGCAAACAGTATACGAAATGGAGTATAGCTCGTAATTCTTTGAGATAATTTTTTTCCAGATTATTGTATCCATAGTTTGTAAACAAAGAAAGGAAATCAGGATTTCATCTTGTATATTTTAAATTATGAACAAATCAAGCTTTCAGAGAAATCACTCTTTTGTAGTAAAGCGACAAAAAAATAAAATTCTTCAGAATTAATATTTTTAAATATTTAATAATGTGAAATAAGTTTAATAAATATGTTAAAATGCTTTAAAAGAGATTTGAATTGAAAAATATGGATTTTCAAATGTTAGAAAAGTTGTTTAAATCAAACCAGCTTTTGAAGCACTTTCGCCAGCACTTTTCATCTATCGTTTGAATAACTTTAGAAATGAAGTTTTAAACTTAGCGATTTTTTTCCAAATCATTTATAAATGCTTGTAAATAAATGAATAACTGATAAATTATGATTTGGAAGTTTTTATAAGAGTTTAAATAAAAGCTTAATAGAAATTGTTTATAGCACTTAAATAATATATTTAAAATCATATTTTAAATATAATAACAAAATGAGTATGCAGAAATGACTAGTACATTTGTCCCTCCTGGGAGATCTAGAAAGATATAACAAGCTGTGTAACTAAGGTTAGGAATGAAGTAACCAATGCTATGAACTTACATAGCCTCTGTTTTCTCTTTCTAGGTAAGGAGTAGAACGAATGTTTGACATTGCATTTTAAAATCCCATTAATTGATCTTTATAAGCATACCATCTGCTTGATGGGGGAGAGACAACTTCTCTTGGCTTAACATCCTTTCCTGAGACGTACGAGCTCTGAAGTTATACGTTTGTGGAAATCAGTTGTGGGATTATGGAATGACAATGTGGCATTCAAAGAAGAAGGATTTTGTGCTAAGCAAAAAGATAATCGTTCCCTCAAGCCTCACATCCGAAAATGACCAAAACATGGTAAATGCGGCAAGGCTATGTGGTTCGCAACCATTAGGATATGATCATCCCCATCTAGATATATTTCTACCTACTATGACAATCGGATTTAAATTAATGGCATATGCTAGAGCGCGCTAGGATAGGTCGGTAATGACTAGGGTGAGGACATATTCGGTACTATATAGGAAGAGGTAAACTGGTCTTGTGTTGGCAGAGGACCATCAATTGGGCTTCGGTACATTCCTTTAGAGATGTACTACTGGAAGATAGTCCATTCACCTGGTCATTTGAATGGAAATTCATTCCCTAATAAGTGTCTGCCATTTTGTGTGTAGAACCCACTATGTGGCTAGTATGCTAGAATTTAATCAATGTAACAATTTTGGATAAGATTAATAAGTTTACTTGTAAATGTTTTCAAAGAATGTTATTAAAAATAATATCAAACGTGTTGATAAAAATGTTTTGGTTATCTTAAGGTAAAAACTCATCCGTGTTTATGTGCGGCGTGGTCTTATGAAATACTCTTTCTTTTCAAAAGGTTTTTGTTACAAATCTATTTCTATGAAACTTTCATGTATGAATTGAGTTTCTTACTCTGGTTTTCCAAACTGACCCGGGTATTTTTATACTCAAGTCAGATCCGACTAGTTTCCGAATTAGGCGAAGACCCTTGGAGTTTAGAAAAGAGCTGGACATCATCATCAACATATGAACGTATTCTATTTCTATTGTATTTGTTTGATGTTTTTGCAAAAATTATAAGCATGGGTATTGTCAATGTTCCAACAGAATTTAGGTTAGGTCTGATATGTGTATTTTTAAAAAAATTCATTGTAAAGATTATTTTTCAATAATATATTTTATTCCATTCGAGTGAGAATCCGTTCTGTCTTTATTTTCTTTCTTACCCTTGAAAATCCGCTTCTTCAGCACTTGGATTTATGGCACACGAACGCCGAGCACGTATTAGTACCGATTTCTGAGAGTCGAAGAAACGGTTCCTCATACATTTTGTAAGCGGATCCGCCATAATGAAGTTTATCACAACATGCTCTATAAATTGCAATTTATTTTGCACTCTCCCTTTATTGGAAAACAATATGTTGTTTATTATCACAATATTACTTTAATGGCCTTTTAATTTCTTTATTCAATAGCCCAAAATTTTGTGACAAAAATTTACTATTATTTTATATCGTTGGATGCCTCGTGATAGAAAATAGTAAAGAAGACTATAATTATTTGTATGACAACCTGTTTATGTAGCTTCAACCAAAAAAATAACAATAATAATAACAATATTATTATTACTATCTGAAGTGGATCTTTCGTACTTTTGGCATCCAAAATATTTGGATTGTGATGCTTATGATCTCCAACTAATCCGATGTTTTATCTATGAGCATAGAATCATTTTGTTCCTTGAAGATATCTCATAACCATTTTGACTACTAACCATTAATCCATTTTCAATGTCAGTAAGATATCTACCAAACAATACATGTAATATCCACATGTGTATATGCCTTAGCATGCATTAGACTCAACACCGCAAATGCATGAGGAATCTTTTGCATTTCTTTAGCTTCAAAGATGTACTTATATTACTATATAAGACAACATTGGTCTAGTTTAGCAAAAGAGAATCAATTGATTCGTAGTTTATATACCAAAACCTTTTTCTTTAATTTTAAGCGCTATCTGCATAGCTCTTTTATGATTATCCAAATATCACCTCTTGAATAATAATGGTGTATTTGTATCCCTAATACAAAAGAGTAATATACAAGTGGGATCCTTAAGTTGTTTCATCAAAGCCTCTAAAAACATTATTTTCCTTTTGAGTGTACCTTTTCTATAATGAGCCTTATACCTTTCCACGTTACCCATTTGATCCTTTTCGTTTTGGATAATTATTCATAACCAATGATCTTGCGTAGGAAAGATCTTAAAATTATTGTCCTTATAGATTTAAACTGTATATTCATACCTCAAATCCACATTTCAAATTAGTACCTTATATGGATTGATGTAAGTCCAAAGAGTCATCTTCACCAATCCAATATTTATTTATGTAAAAAATACTAATAATATTTCTTATTTCAAGTTGAATTTCCTTAGTGACCTTGCACTTTGAGGTTGTTGAGTTTGTTTTCTTAAAACAATAACCTTAATTTGAAGAAAAAATTTGTTTGACATTGTCTTATTGTGCTTCTTAATTTACTTTTTTTTAATGAAAGGAAACAAGTCCTATACTTATCCGAAGAAGTAACTGTTGTTGAATCAAAGATAATGATTCTCCTTGAAGACAATGATACATACTTAAAATTTTGTTTAACATTGTCTCGTTATGGTTCTTAATTTACTTCTTGTTGATGAAAGGAAACAAATCCTATGCATTATCCGAAGAAGTAATTGTAGTTGGATCGAAGATAACGATTCCTCTTAAAAACAATGATCCGTTCTTTATTTCTTCCCCCAAACTCAACATCCTAAAAAATTGTTGAATTTTCTAGCTTAAATATTTTCCAGAGTATAGGTTATAAAACTTGTAGCTTTTAAGTCGCTTAGAATACCAATAAAGTATTTGCCATCTTCAGTACCTTAATCTTGAATTATTTAGTAATTTGAAACAAATAATCATATTAATCACAAAATCAAAATTTGAAACTTCATTATAAAATGCATTTAGCATAAGTAGATATAAGCTATATTTTAAACATTAGGAGTTTTAATTCAAAAAATGTTTGAATTTATTCATAAAATAATCTTATTATTCCTATGGAACAATAATAAACAAATTGGTTCATATCAAAATTACAAACCAAAATTTGTCTAAGTGACAGCATAACAAAGATATTAAATAAATCCAAACAATATAATTGAAATCTTAATAATAACTTGAAAATATCTAGTATACTTTACTTTATATGTCCACAGATTTCATAAAAGAAACAAGTATAAATATATGCTTATGTTATTTCTTTTGTTTATGTCCTTAGCGAACTCTTTATCCTTATTTATACATTTATTTATAATGTACGTTAAATGAGTACGTTCAATCTTACATGCATCAATTTCACTTCTTCTTAATAAAATGCTAGACGAACTCAATAAAAGATCATTTATCCTTAAAATTAATTTAACTATAATCTCAAAATGGCTATACTGTGAATAAAGAGAATACAAAAAAACAACAATAACTTATGTTCCTTTAACTTTGAAGCAATATTTTAATATAATACTCATTTATATTTCATTTATTTTGACTTTATAGAATCAAGCAATATAAAGCGTGCTTGTTTCTCCTTACCATTGTGACAAAACGCTTTTCATTCTCAAAAAAGAACCCTTTAAAATTGGTTATCCCTACGGATACCACATCCTTGAAAGCTTCTAAAATATTTAACTTTATGATCTTTTTATTTTTGCCTTTTTTGAATTATCCTACCTTTGAATGTTCTTCATAACATTATAAGAGCATTCAACCATAATATGGGTAGGTGTAACCCTCCTAATTGCAAGAGCTAGGTCCATGAAGTTAAGAACAAACAACATGTTCTATTAATAATCCCTAGAGTTAGTTTCAAACAAGATGAAAACTGTTGGCCTCAAAATTGGCCACCAACACCCACTTAAAGGTGAAAGCGCCAATACCTAGTCATAGATCCCAAATATTTTGTGATGTAGAGAACATAATATGAAGAATAATCAACTTAAAATGAAAGCAAGTAAAAAAAACAAGATTTATAATGGTTCGGCTAACTCCAGCCTATGTCCACTCCAGAACAATCCTCTTTATTATACTGCAATTTGATTACGGTCACAATCCAAAATTCCACACTACTACAAAATAGGCCATTTGCATCGGTTGTTTACCCCCCTTTTGCATCAGTTCAACATCCGATGCATATGCAACCGATGCAACAGGCTTAACAATTTTGCATCAGTTCTAAAACCGATGCAAAATAGTCCTTTTTGCATTGGTTGTTACTAATAAATGATGCAAAAATACGGTTGGTTGCTTGAACACAGCTCTCATGTTACATCAGTTGTAATGAAAACCGATGCAACAAAGGAACTTGTTGCATAGGTTGTTGTTGGAAACCGATGAAACATAAGAGTCTTTGGGTTTAAAGGGCTTCTTTGTTGCATCGATTTTTTTATAACAACCGGTGCAAACTAATCCCTCTATTGCATCAGCTATTTATACCTGATGCAAAGAAGCCATTCTCATAAATCATTATTATAGACAATGTATATATATTATTGATTATAACAAACAATTATTGCATGCCATATCACAATCATTCAATAGATTTCATGATAAAACATATACAAACAACCAAACTGATCAATAACAAAAGTTGAATTTACTTTACAACCAGTCTAAAACATGTATTTAACAGCATAACCATACTACAACCAAAATATAGTTTAAGACAAAAAAATATTAAAGTTCATACTACACCAAGTTAACATTTCTTCTAAAATAGACTACCAAAGTTAAAGTAACACGTCCAACCATGCTGACATCAACTTCAATAGCTAAATTTCTCCTATCCTGAACAATAAAACTTCTTCACTATCCAACAGTTTGGTTTGCCTGAAAGAATTTCATATGCATGCTTCCCTCTCATCTCTTTGATTAAATCTTCACTTACAGCTTTAGCTAAATCAACTTCTTTAACCCTTCTATCCAAACAATGATCACAAAGACACTACAGTCACTCCTATATATTAAAAACATTTTAATTTAATAAACAAGCAATGAAAGTTTATAATAAACAAGCAATGAAAAGATTTCAAACATGATTTGAATTTGATAATATCTATTGCAACTTTTATCCACTTATCAGATTAGAAGCACTTTACTGAGTCGAACCATGAACCATCATATTTGTCTAGAATCTCATTTCAATAATCTAACATAATATTTGTCAACCAAATATTGCAGTTAGTGTAACCTATCATTAGTGTTTAGGCAACCCAGAATAGCTCTATAAGCACAATGTGATATTTTCTTACGATAAATGTTATTCCAAACAACTAAGCACTAACCATACTAATCTGAAACTTGCCTCCACTTTTTCCATGTTTTTGAGAAAGAAAATTCTTATTGGCCATGCCACTCCCAGTAATCTTGAGATTCTTCCAATTGTATATGTATTTGATGTTTAATAGAACTGCATTCTCTGGTCTCTATCGTATTTCCTGTATTCCAATGCCCTTCTTGTATTATATTGGACACCGACACATTTTTATGTTCACTTAAATAATATCCATCCCAGCCAAGTATATCAACAAGACTAGTGCATTTGATCCATGGATCAATCCATAGAATATTATTAATGCCATTGACTATCAGTCTTTTGATGCATTTTAAACTACTTACTCTACGCTTAATCATGTTCTTCATGGTACATGACATATTATTATTGTTCCTCAGTTTCCAAAAGTTTGATTGAGAGAATTATTTATTAATCATCCACTTGGACCAAAGGTTATTCTTAAAATTCAACTACCATATGAGTTTTGGACATGTTGTAGTTCTCAAATCAACAATGTTTTTGTGATCAATACCCCTTTCTTTTTTAGGCCCGCATAACTTAGTCCAAGGAAATTAATGTGATTTGCAGGCCCAAATAAAATCATGCATGCAATGCATAGTTTGTAGTCTACATTTAGATGTGAGAAACAGCCTAAGCTTGTCAGCCTCAGTGGAATGAGAGAACGGTTACTCATTATATACCCAAAGTTTTCATGCATGATAACAGTTTGTATTTACTTCGAATAAACTTTAAGTTCTCTACTTACAAATCTAAACGATAAATAGATACAAACCTGAAAAGGACAGATGGATTGTTGCAGCTGGTGATTATGGTGGCTTCTACTCTTAAGCTCTAACAGAAAACAGCTATTGCAATGATACTCTTAACCTAACATTATAATCACTGACTAACATTAAGAAAAATGCTCATAAGTAAAAACATGGTTAGCATAGTCAATAGAATTTTTTTTTACAGTTAATGCTTAACATCATCTATATTAGTGATGATGCTCTAATCTTCTTCGCAAATATCTATTTTGTAGAGAACCAGTTTTCATTGTGAATACTAAAGATAGTCTTGTCGACTATAGACTTATAAGTGCTGGTAATTGGGTATATACCATTAGATCATAACTTAACAATTGGAAAAGATTTGAAATTGAAATATATGTTAGATTAGAAACATACATGCATAAAAACGCATATAAATGTGTAAAGTAAATAACTAATGTATGAACATGTATGGTACAGGCTAAAAAGTCTAGCAGAAAAGATGAAACAAAAACATCTTCAGGAAGAAGTGCCTTTTATGACAACAACCGGGCAACTAACATGATTGATGCAGTAGTCGCTTACGCTTCCCAAGAACATCCTACATAATAATTAATAAAATATACTTAAACAGGAAAAATCATATTTACATTCTAATCATGGTTGACCAGTAAAAGTGTCCATGTGGTTATGTACTTGAACGGTATAGGATTCTCGTACATCGTGATTCAAATTTACCAGCCTTGGTTTCAAACAAAAGATATGTGCTTTGATGCACTAGCGAACATTGAACTTCTTATTAATTGACAAGACTTCTATCATTATCATAAGAGTCTTGTAGATTATACCATTGGCATTGAGTTCAAATCCTCCGTCCTCATATTCTCTATGATCATCTGCCCACTTAATTTCAACCATTAATTTATAATTCATCCGGTTTTCATGCAGTGGATCCTCATGTACTAATTAAATCATAATGATGGATGATAAATGAATGAGATTAAAAGAGATATATGATAAAATAGAAAATGAGGATATGAGATTTCATTTGCTTTACATCTATGATAATTTGTATCCTTCATGTTCACGCATATTTTTATGCATTCTTGTGTTATATAATGTCCTCTATATACACTAGTAGAACAAGAGCATATATAAGCAATGAAGCATTGGAATATATGATAGCCATTTCTACCCATTTTTTGACAAACCACAAGTTCACTATTATCTAAATTAGAACTGTTTTTAATCAGAGTTTAACAAACTTTAAATTAGAAGAATTTCTAAATAGATATAAATGGCATATATGCTGAATAATATAAGCCCCATCAGTGAAGGCTATAATTATTAATCCCACAAATCTTCTCGGCAAGAATACTAAATTGAAGGAATATAGTAGAAAATATTTCCATAAGAAAAGTGTATAGTTGTGACGACTCGGGATTTTGACAATATTATATTAATAAATATTTAATCCAATTAAATATAATGTAAACTTATCATTTTAAAATGAATAAGTCTTTTGGAATATTTGCCATTTATTTATATACATATGTATTTTGAAAAGGGAACTTTGATTTGGAAATTTAAAATAAAATCTCTTAAAACTATTTACAATAAAATCTATCTTATATAATTAAATTAAAATGCTCTACCTTATTAACATTTGGTATATATATATATATATGGATAATAACGTTTAAAATAAAATTACTCCTATCAATATTAAATATAAGTATAAAATAAAATATATGTTATAAATTAAATGTTGATAATTAAAATAGAAAAAAACAAAAAAAAACAAGGATTTAGTGATTATGGTGTGCATGCAACATAAGTTAAAAATTGTAAGGACAAAAGTATAAAGTAAAACCAGATAAATGTATGTATGTGAATGCAAGGCAAATACAATATCTATGTACATAAGAAAACAAAATATCTACCTGCAAGTGTCTATGTACATATAAAAAAATATAATAAGTATATAAGCTTGAAAGGAAACCATTACATTAAATGCTATCATCTCAGCCCAAAATATAGTCATTTCAAATATTTAGAAATCTTTTCATTTCAGAAAAAAAATCTGATCAAAACAAAAGAAAACCAAACCAGTTAAAGCCTACCTATACAAAACTTTTTCTTTATATATACATCTACTCTATTCCAGTTCGTTCAATAACATAGCAAGCCAAAAAGAAAAAGAAGAAGAGAAGTAAGCCTCATCATTCAATTCAACAACAAGGCAAGTTTAAGGGAAGATAAAAAATGCAGCTTTTAAAACTACAGTTGCTCTCTGTTCAGAAAACTTTCAGGTGAGTAAACATAGATTTTAAAGTTTTAAGTTTAATTAAAAACAGTACAGGTGATCCATTGATAATATGGTTTTGTATATGCTTTAGTTTTGAATATAGTTCTGTGTTATATATATAAGTTTGTTCTGTGAAAGATTAAACATACCGGTCTTCTCTGTTTGATGTTACAGAGTCAAATATTTAATCAAGATTCAAAATATTATCATCCAACATTTTTTAGGCTTAAAGTATCAACAAAGTAAGTTTGTTTAAATTTAAATTATGGCATAAGAATTTGTTTTCTGCATGGTAATGAAGAATTGATTCTGTAAATCAAGTTTTACAGTAAAAAGACAGATATATGATAAATTCAAATAATTTAAAACATCGATTCGTTTGTAGAACTTGAATTAATAGCTAAAGATTAGATTTTTAAAACTAATATGGTGATTTTTAGTTGTGTATGCCATAAGCAGTTCACAGTTGAACGAATTATGCATTAAACCCATTTTCTGATGATCGAACCAATTTTGAATGTTAAGATTTTGCTTGAAGCAAGTTTGAATATCGATGATTTCAGGAAAATTGTCAAATAATTTTTCTATTGCACGAATTGGTAGGACGAGGTCAATTTAGGGTTTTGTTTCGAGTTTTGTACATGTCTGGAAACGAGGTGAGCGTGGTATTCTAGGGGATGGTAGTATGGGGTGTTGACATGGTGTGGACGGAGTTGGAGCATCTCCGGTAGTCTGAGCAACTGCGGCGAGTTGTTTTTGTTGGTCGGTTTGAGTTATAGGTTTTCAAGCGAAATGCTAATTTTCGATTCAGAATTTTTGGCGTCGAATCGAGTTCTGATTTTGTACATAGGGGTGATTCACGACTTGCCTGAGATAGTGGGGCTCGTCGGAGACACGGTGAGACGCCGTGCACGTGTACGGCGTAGTTATGGTGTCAGTGTTGATGAGTGGTGAGCGACTCGATTTGTTACTCGAATAAATGAAGGGCGTGCTTGGGGCTAACTCTCGAGCCTAGAAATAGTTATTTAAGTTTAAACTTGAGTTTTAAAAAAAAGGAGAAGAAGAAGAGCGTACGTGAGAAACGAGAGAATGACTCGGGGAAGACAGTGGAAAACTCGAGTGATTACTTGAGTAAAACCTGGGCATTCTCGGGTTTGTTTTCAGAAAGGGTTAAGCCTAATAAATTTAAAGTTAATTTTGTAAACAAATTGTAACGACCCGCCTTTTTGGACAGTTTAAACCAACAAAACGAACCCGTCGCAATTCGTTTCGTCACAATCCGACCTCGTATCAACAAGATATCGCAGTTTAAAATTTATACAAATTTAAATACAACTTAATATAAAATTTATTTTATTAATTTCTAACCGGCAATCAGGACCGTCCATCCCCCTGATGAATCACGGCCGCATTTGCTTCTTCTTCTCAACGCATTCCAGTAACGAACGCGACATCAAACCCAACCACGCCCCAAAACCCTAACACACGCACCAACAACGATCACCTTCACGTCGATCAAAGGCCGCCGTTCAACACGCCATAACAAGCTCCACTATCGGCTGGAATATCAGAGAGCTCGGTCAAGTCATGGCCTCGTAAAACGCGACCGAATGAGATGGTTTTGAGCCCAAATTTCCATCGATCCACTTCGAGTTAAACGATCATAGCGTTGGATGTGGAGTACTCGATGTGCTATACAACTTCCTTGTTGAAGGTTTCGCGTGAATGACGACGGATTGGGAGATAATTGGAGGGGAAGGTGATTGTTTTTCGGCCATTGATATCATCACTGGCGGCTGGAGCATTTAGAAACCCTAGCTAGGTTAAATTTGTGAAAAATGAATGTATTTTGGTCCTTTTATATAAATTTTCGAAACACTATTCATTTCTAAATTTCCGAACTCCAATTTACGCGCGGTGACCAGCGTTTCTAGGGTTTATCCCACGTCTCGGACACAATGGAACAGGTTTCGGAAGCTAATTCGATCGTCTGTGCGAGTTACGGCAATAAACGATAAATTTTAAATTAAACCGATTAAACGATTTTCTAGGCGTTTTGGCTTGCCCCGGACAAACGGTAAATCCGATTGACATGAAATTTGAAATCTTACAATAATATCACATTACGAATCCGATGAACCTGGATTCGTCGAAATCCGAGACTGTTTGAAAAATGACTATTTTAACTCGTCAAATTAATATTAAAACAATTTCGATGCGTTTCGAGCTGCCACGGTCAAACGAAAACTCCGATTGCTACGAAAATTGAAATCCAATAATAACAAACTATTACGGATCCAATGGAACTAGTTTCGTCCAATTCTGAGACTGTTCGAAAATTGGCTATTTTTCAGTCGATAATTAAAGATTAAAATATTCAATTTTCACAAATTTACTTTTAATTCAATTTTAAAAGTTCTACAACATCATTCTTACTTTAACATGATACAATAAAATTTTTACAAGTCATTTTTAATCTTATTAAACCCGTTATTCAATTATTCAATAATTTCAAATTTTAAAATCTTATTAGCTCTATTATAATCCCAATATAACTTATATTCACTTTGGAAACCAATCTGAATCATATTAAATCAATTTCAATTATTCGCTCTATTTTCATATATTAAATTTCAATATCAAATTGATCATATCAAATTCGGAATTTAATTATTCAAACATTTGTAATATTAAATTTAAACGAATTTGATTATTCTTAAATCACTATCTTTTGAAATATTCAACGAACTTATAAATTTAACTTTTGAAATGAATTAAAATTTATAGAACAACCATTTCCATTATACGGTTATTCAATTCCCATTATTAAATTATTCAATAAATTCCAAATATTAAATTTAAACAATTTCGCTTATCCAATAATTCATTATCTTTTGAAATATTGAAATTGAACTTATAAGATTCAACTTTTAAAACCAATTCACAATTTAGAACACTATTTTCATTTTACAGTTATTCAATTATTCAATAAGTTTAAATATTTAATTTAAACAATTTTCCCGTTCAATATTCAATATTTGATTTTTGAATAGATTTTACTTATCAATCAATTGCTCTATTATACTCAATGAATTCAACATTTATTATCCTATTCAACTTTTGATTGCAAAGGCATACACTAAGTAGCTTTTATTTTTCATTACTTGGATAATTATTGTCGCAATTCATTCCAGTTGTTATTATTCCAATGAATTACAAATTTTTTTTCCAACATTAAATCACGAAATCTTTTAAATAAGCTATTTTAATTGTCGAAAATTTACGGGTCGTTACACTCTCCCCCACTCAAAACTTTTCGTCCCCGAAAAGGAAAAAGAAGGGAAAAGGAACTAAGTATAGAATTCAACATTAGATATATTTTATTCAAAGTTACCAACTTATAAACAACAAAATTCCATCTATAAAGTCATACTACGCTTCCACTAAGTTACTCCGAACGGCTTTCTAACTTTAAAAGTTAGTTATCAAAACAAGTTATAAATAATTTTTAAAACTTGAAAATTTTTCTAACACCCGGATTTACGGGAAATTTCGGCAGAGTCTCCTTTGCGCGGCTCGATCGGTACAGCTACAAAACGCCCCTACGGGCCCCAAACCAACAAAAGAAAATCAAAAGCCAAGTGGCTCATCAAAAATCACCAAATCCAGTGACAAAATAAACATGTACCTTATATTTTATTTAGCGAGCATATACGACTAATATAGCGCGAAAGCGAGCTCCAAATGCGAAGCAAGTGCAATCCGCACCTACTAAACACTCAACAAACAATGAGAATCATGCACATATGGAAATAATATCAATATATATCATATAGCAACATAATAACTACATGTGCCAACATAGCAAATGCAACAAACAACAAATGCATCTAACAATCCAACTATCATCCAACAAATCCATAATCATTCAATATAAATTCACTTCTCATTAACATTTATTCACTTGGTTTTAAATTTTAATCACAGTTGATTCATTAACGTTGGATTTTTACCAACATTCATTCTCAATTCAATTAGTTAACATTTACTAATTTATATTTACATTAGTTCACTTCCAATTTGATTTCAATGACTTATAGCTTTCAATTTACACTTAATGAATTATATACAATCAACTAACAATCATATAACAACCAAATCATACCCAACATAACCAAATTATTAATTTTACATTCAATTTGGTTTATCTTTTCAATTCCAATTGATTCTTAGCCACACCAAATTCTTTTGTTTACATTTACTTCATATTCAGTTTCAGTTAATAACCAATTTATTTGCGGAACATTTTATTAACCATCACTTTAATCTATAGTCATTCCATAAAAGTCTAACTTCTTATATATGGCTTTCTTAGTTTATAGTTATCTCAAAAGTTACAAATTTATCTTCACATATTTGGCATCTTGAATTTCCAATATTAACTTTTAATTAAGTCCGTAGGCCGTGCATATATCATCCTTGAACAATATCAATCTAATCACTTATTCGATCACACAATTTCACTTCCAAACTAGTATCGTTCACACGACTTTCTAGTGCGGACTCAGATTTGGTTCCTTGATTCGAAACTGTTGCTCTCCTTGCATAGCCATATACTATGATAGAGAATTCCAGAATCAAATTAAAAATCCATATCTAGGGTTCGCCGTCGAAAATCGAGTGAAAAATCCTAACTTGGATCGATATAAATCATCTCGAAATTTTGTGCTCGAATTTGGATCAAATCGTTATGCAAATAAACTAATATACGTACAATCTCATGTATTACCTTCCAATGGATTTCTATCCAATTTACCTATACTAAATTATTTTATTGACTTCTTTTTTTTCCCAATTAATTATTCACAATCCATTATTCAGTTAATATATTCATTTCTTTACATAGCATATTCTTCAACATTATCTTTTCTTAAACATGATATCACAGAATTTGCCTACTCAAGTTCATTTTAAACTTTATATATAATTTAATTAAATCCAATTTCATTTTCCAATTGATTCTTAGCTATAAGAAATTCCTTTGTTTACATTTATTGCATTTTCATAATTTCAGTTAATAACGAATTCATTTGTGGAACATTTTATCAACCGGTACTTTAGTTTATTAATCATCATATAAAAGTCTAACCTCTCATAAATGACTTTTCTTAGTTTACAGTTATCTTAAAGGTTACAAATTCAGAAGAAAAACATTTACAACCCCGTTGCAATTTATATTTATTTTCTATAACCAATTTACAAAGATATATTATGATTCATTTATCTTCTTTCTTAAGTTCACTTACTTGTTCCATTTATCCATTCATCATTTCATGTTATATTTAAGTTTTTATAATTTTTACCACAACCAAATTTTCCATTTATATACATTTTAATTCCTTTTTGAGTTTTCCTTGCTTGTATACTTCAATTATTTTCAGGTTCTATTTATTTGTACAATATCTCATTACATATCCAAAACATTATTTCAACTTCTTAATACTTGGTAAGTCATATTATATGTTATTAGAATGCAAATTCAGTATTATACAAATTTATAGAATTTCATTTTTCTTAATTAGAATGTACACAAATTTGATTTATTTAAATCCTCTTTACCTTTAAACTTTAAAGTTTCCCAAACAATAGCTTAGATATCTTAATCCTCTTATTTTATAAATTCTGGTTATTCACATTTCATTAAAATAATTTGAAAATTATTAATTAACAGAACTTAGAAATTTAAATGCCCGGTTCTTTTCAAATCATTTGAAACAAATATATACACTTATATCTTTAATATATCAAATCATACCATTGGAGTTTAAACCAAAACCGATTTATCCAAATAATTTCGAAGAAAAACAAAGCTTCTTAGAAGTCTCCCCCACTTCGAGACTCGAAAATGAACGTCGATGATGCTGCGCAGTCATCACCGAAATTATTTTCCAGCGACATAAGAGAGGAATACTGAATTCATTCTTTCCTTTAAAATCCTTTCAAAATATTTCCATAAACAATTTCCAACTAATATTACTATATATTTCTTCAAAACTTTGAGAATCATTTTTCAAAATCTCTGGGTCTTAAATTCAATATTTTCCAATTTAAATCTATTTTAATTCATGTGTCACCGTTATAAACTATTCTTATAGGATTTTACTTTCTTGAAATATTCTACAAGTTGTTTTATTACTGTTCATTTTGTAATTCATCTTATTTATTAAATTACAATATCCAATTTATGATAATAACCAATATTTTCATTCCTAACAACCAGGTAAATTGGATAAGTCACAATAATTTCTGAAGATTTTTCTTTATATATACAAAATATAATTAGAGCAAAATTATTTCATTTACCCAATTTCAAAACAATACTACGTCGAATCGTTCTGTTCGAGTGTTTAGAGATCCCTATCAATGACGTTAATTACTCGTATTGATTAGAATCCATAAGCCACTCAACAAATTAACCGACATAATATAAAACATTTTATATCACTAACAAATACGCTCTCTCATATATATATATACTCAGCGACTCATCATAGGGTATTACTACCATATTTATAAAGAGTCGGACCCCACAAAGCTAAGGTTATCGCTAAACCAAAGCTCTGATACCAACTGTAACGACCCGCCTTTTTGGACAGTTTAAACCGACGATCAAATACACATGCCGATTCCAAACCATTCAAAAGGGCAGATGGTTATTGGGGTAAATAAGAAAAGAAAAGAAAGAGAAATAAAGGAAAAGAAACAACACAGAATCTCGCAGCGGAACAATAAAATATAATAGTCAAATAAACAGTTCATGAAGCTGTTTACTATACTTTGACAATTATTTATACAACATTTATCAGAGTTATACATATACAACAGAACAATTAAAATAATGCAGCAGATAACATGATGCAAGGGTAATAATAGCAATAGTATACCAAATCTTAGTCTTCATCCTCCAGAATAGATCTTCAAAAATCTGAAAACTCAGGACTGACCCGAGCGTAATGAAAAGACAAAACACTCGAGTCTGGACTAAAATATCCTTATGAAAGTTAAATCAATCGCAAATAAATATGAGTGTAACGGCGTCAGAGATGTTTACGGGATTTGACATCTCATATCCAGTGTCAACGTGCGTGCAATAACTCAAGAGATGTTACGGGATTTTCCATCTCTTAAGGATCCGTTAAACTATCTACTATGTAGTAATGTACGCTAAGTAGATAATGCCTATCAGTAATATAAGGTATCAAAATAGCGTTAAGGCGTTACCATAATCCCCTTTAACACATTTTTATAATGCCATAGTCTATACAGCACCGTAAGCTCCACCGTAAACTGGTGGTTATCAGAGGGTACCCCATAGGTATAACACAAAACATAACGTAGTGGTTGCGAATAGGATAATCAGTATGACAAGGTACATGAGGCGATACCAACTAGGATACTAGTAGTTGCGTGATCCGGACTGATGTTTAGCATAGCAAGCAGCTACCCCAACACCGTGAAACAACACTCCCAAATCAAGGGGTGCACCCAAATCGAATCACAAATGTAATAGAAATGGTATCGAAGAAGCATGTCCGCTAGAGGTGGCGAACCTCAATGGCCCGGCGCGGCTCCTGTTTTAGTCATGTCAGGGGTCATCCAATATCGTTCTCTTTCTTCAGTCAACGCGTTCACCAAACCATCCACTTCATTCGGGATCAACACTCCGCGTATAATAGTTATTAAAGTGGTGTTCGGTATCGACAGAGAGTATGTCCATATCCGATCCCGGTCTCTTTAATAACTACATATTATTACACCATTGGCTCTTTTATATTTCAAATCGATTCATAATTGATATCAAAATATCATATTTGCTTCAAAATCAAGTCCATTTCAAATATCATCGTATCTATTCAAATGTAAGATTCCGTTTCAAAAATCATTTTCCGCATCAATATCTCATTTCGAATTTCAATTTAGGTTGCAACTTCATTTAACTCAATTCATATTTAAATTCAAGATTTAAATATAAACATTCCACTTTATTGGCCAGCTTAGAATTTTAGAAAATAGTTTTAAGTAGTTTAAAAGTAGTTTTAAATAATTAAACTAGTTAAAAATACTTAAAATCTTAAAATGGGTTTCAAATAGATAAATTAGTTTAAAATAATTTAAATTGGGTTAAGTAGATTTAAAATAGATTAAAATAGTTTAAGTATTCAAAAATGGTTTATATAACAGAGTAATTTGGAAAACAAAATAAAACAGCTTCAAAACCAATCCATTTCAATTTATAACTTCCCAATTCAAATCAATTTCAATTTCCATTCTACCGATTCAATTTCGATTTCAATTCAAATCGATGTCAACTTTGACTTCAAATTTATTCAATTCTATATTCACCTTCAATTTATTCAGTTTCAATTTATATCGATTCGGAGCTTGATTTTTCAAAATATCCATTTATAACACTTAACAAAATTATCTTCCAATATTCAAGTTTTAAAACCCAATTACAAACATGGTTCAATTTCAAGCTCAATTTCAAAATATCTTTTTATATCGCTTTTACTTAGTAATGCTTAAAGCTCGAAGTAATGTTAAATCTTTAAAACAAATAAATTTTCGAAATTCAATCATATCCAAATTTTAAATCTCAAAGTCTCAACTTAAATTATTTAACTAAATTCCTTTAACCAAAATTTATTTCAACAATCCAAACTCAATTTTTCGATAAATTCGATTTCTATAAATTGATTTCTATTTATAACTTTTAAATCAAACATTTAAATAAATTTCAAATCGACGATTTCAAAATTTATTAATTTAGCCAATTCGGTGTCCGTATATAATTTTCTATCCTATGGCCAAGTAGTTATTTATTTCAATTAAATGTCAGGGATGAATATATATCACTTAAATCTATCATAGTGTCATATGTATGCATAACAGGTTATATATAAGCAAATAAACATCCAAACATTTAAATATCAACCAATAGCATCCATCGAAATAAATCATCCAATAGACAATACAATTCATGGCAATTTCATAGTTATCAATGTCAGGTAATTTAATCGCAATTCAATTTTAATTTCAATTTAACTGTCAATTTAATTTTCAACGATTAATTCAAATGACAATCTATACGACAATTAAATTTTATCAAACAACGACAAATAAAATTCATATCACTTCATAATATTAAATTTAACAAGCATAAAGATATTTAGTACGTTGTGAGCGTTATAAAACACTCACCTTGATTTCAATGCAGTTCCAGCGTTTTATTTCGAATAAAATTAAACGAGCGTTTAATTTTACCCGAAATTTTCACTAGCTCCAAACGACTCCAATCCGATTCCATAGCGTAGTGCTCGACAAAACGAACCCGTCGCAATTCGTTTCGTCACAATCCGACCTCGTATCAACAAGATATCGCAGTTTAAAATTTATACAAATTTAAATACAACTTAATATAAAATTTATTTTATTAATTTCTAACCGGCAATCAGGACCGTCCATCCCCCTGATGAATCACGGCCGCATTTTCTTCTTCTTCTCAACGCATCCCAGTAACGAACGCGACATCAAACCCAACCACGCCACAAAACCCTAACACACGCACCAACTACGATCGCCTTCACGTCGATCAAAGGCCGTCGTTCAACACGCCATAACAAGCTCCACTATCGGCTGGAATATCAGAGAGCTCGGTCAAGTCATAGCCTCGTAAAATGCGACCGAACGAGATGGCTTTGAGCCCAAATTTCCATCGATCCACTTCGAGTTAAACGATCATAGCCGTTGGATGTGGAGTACTTGATGTGCTCCACAACTTCCTTGTTGAAGGTTTCGCGTGAATGACGACGAATTGGAAGATAATTGGAGGGGAAGGTGATTGTTTTTCGCCATTGATATCATCACTGGCGGCTGGAGCATTTAGAAACCCTAGCTAGGTTAAATTTGTGAAAAATGAATGTATTTTGGTCCTTTTATATAAATTTTCGAAACACTATTCATTTCTAAATTTTCGAACTCCGATTTACGCACGGTGACCGGCGTTTCTAAGGTTTATCCCATGTCCCGGACACAATGGAACAGGTTTCGGAAGCGAATTCGATCGTCTGTGCGAGTTATGATAATAAACGATAAATTTTAAATTAAACCGATTAAACGATTTTCTAGGCGTTTTGGCTTGCCTCGGACAAACAGTAAATCCGATTGACATGAAATTTGAAATATTGCAATAATATCACATTACGGATCCGATGAAACTAGATTCGTCGAAATCCGAGACTGTTTGAAAAATGACTATTTTAACTCGTCAAATTAATATTAAAACAATTTCGATGCGTTTCGAGCTGCCACGGTCAAACGAAAACTCCGATTGCTACGAAAATTGAAATCCGATAATAAAAAACTATTACGGATCCAATGGAACTAGTTTCGTCCAATTCTGAGACTATTCGAAAATTGGCTATTTTTCAGTCGATAATTAAAGATTAAAATATTCAATTTTCACAAATTTACTTTTAATTCAATTTTAAAAGTTCTACAACATCATTCTTACTTTAATATGATACAATAAAATTTTTACAAGTCATTTTTAATCTTATTAAACCCGTTATTCAATTATTCAATAATTTCAAATTTTAAAATCTTATTAACTCTATTATAATCCCAATATAACTTATATTCACTTTGGAAACCAATCTGAATCATATTAAATCAATTTCAATTATTCGCTCTATTTTCATATATTAAATTTCAATATCAAATTGATCATATCAAATTCGGAATTTAATTATTCAAACATTTGTAATATTAAATTTAAACGAATTTGATTATTCTTAAATCACTATCTTTTGAAATATTCAACGAACTTATAAATTTAACTTTTGAAATGAATTAAAATTTATAGAACAACCATTTCCATTATACGGTTATTCAATTCCCATTATTAAATTATTCAATAAATTCCAAATATTAAATTTAAACAATTTCGCTTATCCAATAATTCATTATCTTTTGAAATATTGAAATTGAACTTATAAGATTTAACTTTTAAAACCAATTCACAATTTAGAACGCTATTTTCATTTTACAGTTATTCAATTATTCAATAAGTTTAAATATTTAATTTAAACAATTTTCCCGTTCAATATTCAATATTTGATTTTTAAATAGATTTTACTTATCAATCAATTACTCTATTATACCCAATGAATTCAACATTTATTATCCTATTCAACTTTTGATTGCAAAGGCATTCACTAAGTAGCTTTTATTTTTCATTACTTGGATAATTATTGTCGCAATTCATTCCAGTTATTATTATTCCAAACGAATTAAATTTTTTTTCCAACATTAAATCACGAAATCTTTTAAATTAGCTATTTTAATTATCGTAAATTTACGGGTCGTTACACAAATTTTAGTACTAATGAAGTAATTAATGTTTGACAACTTAAGTGAACAATTTGTTTCAAGTTTTAATTAACCAAGTAAATACTTAACAATGTTTTAAAATCCAATTAATACTTTAACTAAGTAGTTAATATAAGATAAGTTTTAAATTTAATTAACATTGGAAGTTTTCTAAGTTAGTAATAATTCGATTTCAAAATTTAAGGAAGATTTTTTTAAAATATTAGTTAAGATGAATAATTATTATTAATTAATTATTCGAAAAGTAATTAAGAATAATTAATTTATAATTGTAATTAGAGATTGGTTAATTAATGATTAAGTGATAAATAAATTTGTAATTAACTACTTAAAGTTAATTAATGTATGATTAGTAGTTAACTAATTAAGTAATTTAATTAAGAATTAATAATTCATTAATTAAGTTATTAGTGGTTAATAAATGGGTAATTAAGTTTTATTAATTAATAATTAAGGTTATTAATTAATAATTAAGGGTAATTAAGTAAGTAATTAATTTTAATAAATTGATTAAGAAGTGATTAATTAATTAAATGATTTGAAATGGAATAGTTAACTAATTGATGATTAAACAAGATTAAGTGATTAATTCTCAAGTAATTGATTTTAATTGAATTAATTGCAATAAGAATTAAAGATGCTTGCTTGTGGATATTTGTATAAGTAGAATATCTGATTTTGTAATATCTATTTGGTGATATTCTGTGATGCTCTATGATATGCCTTAATATATCTATGATGATTTTATATGATTTATCTGTGATAAATGCTATGTGAATTCAAAGTGTTGAATTAAATTGTTTAAACTATTAAACTACTTGACCTTTAAAATGGCGTTTGGATTTCGATGAGACCGGGATCGGGTGTCAGTTATGATTATCCGAAAACCACATCAATCCAAATTAAATGTTTGGTCGTGACATTTCAAGTGAAGATCGAGATGGTTTTTCAGAATGCAAGGGTTATTGTCGTTAACTCTGAGGGTGATTCCAAAATGAGTGTAACGAGATAATGCCTTCGGTTTCGTTCGAACCCGGAACAAACTTGTATGGATTGAATGCTTTTAGAACATCGTCAGGTGGACGTTGAGAATTCTAAGAGATATGTCCTATAAACGTAATTGCAGCCTCAAGCCTCATCAACCGAAAATGGATAAAACAGGGGATGTGCAGCAAGGTTAGGTGGGTAGCACCTAAGTAGGACGAGATATACCCCTGTCGAGATGTCCCTTTTATTCGGCTGTGTGGGCGGTTACTAGCTGCAACCGCATGGCTATCTTGTTCGAAACTGTTCAGTAAGGATTGGTTTCGGCCTTATGTTGTAAGGGGTCGGGAGTGATCCTCGATATGGTGATCTAGGCCCCGTACTGTGACGGGTGGTACCCCAGTAGCCCTTCCATTGTATGTAATCCAATCTCCAATAAGCGCCGTACGTTTTGATTGTGCCCAACTATGTTGAAATGTGAGATGTAAGAATTTCAGCTATTTCTGTATTTTACTTGAAAACCCTAGACACTATCATAATATCACTGGATTTTCTATAAAAAAAAATTGGTTAGCATAAGGTAAAAACTTGCCCGTATTTATGTGTGGGGAGTCTTACATGATACCTTTATTTTCAAATGTTTTCAAAGTTAAACAACTTTAACCCGTTTACTCACACCAGACCAAGGTTTTAAATATCGGATTTCGGTCACGTTTTGTCTCGGAATTTTTACACAAGTTATCTCGTATCGGAAGTGATCTCGGACGAGATGAGTACGTATCGGGTGTACATCCCGGATTGACATCTTGGGTCTTATAATGCATCTCGGGAATATATCGGATGTACTTATGTGTTTAAAATTGATGTGTCAGAAATTTATTTAACGATTATAACTTTCTTAGTAAACATAAAAATGGTAACATACATGATTTACATGGAAAAAGAAATATTTTTAGAAGAGTAGTAGCTTGATTAGCTTAATTGATTTGGTAATGATTGAATAATATCCTTTTATTTGAACGTAATAAAGAAGTGGAACTTTTCGCTATGACTCATTAAGATAAAAAGTAAAGAATATGTTCAAGAAGTTGGTAAATTATAATTGGATTAAGTAGTTTCTTTTGAATCAATATGAAAATAAAAATTATTATGGAAAATAAGAAAAATTTAAAACTTCGGGTGAGATCTCGGATTGAGATTTTGATCCATATATCGGGTGAGATTTGAATATCTCGGACGAGATGATTGTCGAGGGAGATATGGAGGAGATTTGATGCCTCGTCTCGTTTAAGTGTGAAAATGAGATCTCGGGCGAGATATAGGAGATTTAAAACCATGCACCAGACCCATGTCCGACCCGGAGTTTATTTATATTTTTCATAAACTCTTGGGTACTCAAATTTTTATGAGTAGCCAAGTGATAGGTTTTGGATCATTGAGTTCTGGAGGAGCTTGGAGCAGCAATCCAGACGTATATATCTATCTAGTTCCGCTATGTTAGTTGATGTATGTTGTATTTCGGAATATATGTAGTAGCAGATGTATATATGACTGTCATGTGTATGATGTTGTGTAACTCTGATATATGTAAAACTATGTAATAATTATGTGATGTATTATATTTTGTTTCGTTTCCGTTGTGAGATTCTAATGTTGTCTTTCTTTCTTTCTATTTTTTCTAGTTCTATCTCTTTCTTTTCTTATCAATGATACGTCTTTCAGTGAGTAGAAACGCGGGTCGTCACAATAGCTACAGTCCGCTCAGAGAAGATATCTCCTTTTTTCTCAACTCTCTACCATTTCTCATACTGAAGCATATATTTAGATCTTCATGGTTTAAATACAGGTATTTTTACTTGTAAATATGAAAATGTAATTGTTTTTTTAAAATAAAATACAGTAATGTTATTTATTTTTTGCTCTTATAAGTTATAAGCTACAATTTTGAGAACATAACAGATTTTGCAAACTAGCAAGTTTTTGATGGTACTAGATTTCAGACAAATGACCTATAGAGTGACAACTAAATGTCTTAGCCGAATGAGCTATTGATGTTGGTCATAAATGTAAAACTAAATGCATGCAAATACTAGAACAAAAATATTTCATGGTTAATAAACTTTAAAGTTAGCTCTCAAAAAGAATGGCCAGGTGATAACACATAGGGCTAAGAGGTCAGAATTTATACTGGGATGGTGACATGAATCCCTTTCATGTATCCGACTGTGTGTTAAGGTCATGACTACTAATTCTCAATGTGAATTTAAATCAAAACTTTCCATATTTCATGTTCCATAGCTTTCTTAACATATCCATTATTTCGAACATTGTCCATTATTTTTACCCATTCATTATGGCTATCCACTAATTCTGCAATTAAAATTTTAAATAATCTTTTCCTCCAGTTAAATACTTATCATGATATGTTTTCAATATTAAACAAACTTAGTTTGCTAAGTTTGCAAGTCATAATAAAGAAAAATACCTATTGATTGGCTCGTAAGCACGACAACCCATCACTAACAAATCTGCTTTCAAATTTGTCTCCACCTCACATATAGTTTCTTTCGGATCTCCGACCACCACTTTTGTTGTCACCTTAACCTTTAAAAAAAACAAAAAAAAAACCATACAACATATTTTAAACCAGTATGTCAAATTAACACAAAAAATTATGCTAAGAGGACACAAGGCAAGTTATCTCCAAATTGAGTAAAAACAAGGCTCATATTCTTATCTTCACATATCTGTAATGCATGCCTAATAATTGCCTCACTTATCTTCTTCTGATGTGCCTCTATTGCTTCTGTAAATGTGGGCACCTCAATGTTGCCTTTAAAAAGACAAAACAAATGCATCAAAATCATAATTTTTTCTTATATAACATAACAAGACAAACATACTGTAATATCATATTTGACAGCAAAAATATAGGTTTACACTTCCACCCCTGGAAACCATAAGTACACCACCTATTACCTAGCAAATAACTTATCTATATATTATAATGTAATATCAGATTATCTATTTTAGAAATAAACTTTTAGGAACTGCTTCTTAAAGCTTTTCAAACACAGAAATTTATTTGTTTTTACTTTCATGTACCACTCACACTTATGTGAAAAATGTTTTTAGAGTTGCATCACTTAAAATCCATATGGGACATTCACGGTTGATAGTACGATACTTCAAATAGAAAGTGGTTTAAAGCTTCTAATTATTTTGCCCTAAACTCAAAATTGGAGGGACGCTTCTAATTTACTTCTTCTCCTGTAAGATAGGAAGTACAATGCCAAAATTCTTCAGCAAACTTATTAAGGGTATCAAGTTAGCATTTTACATTAGTTATTTACTTTACATTAGTTAACATTTTAGCCTGTACCATATATGTTCATACATTAGTCATTTGCTTTACACATTTATATGCGTTTTTATCCATATATATTCATACGTTGGTGTGCGAAAGAACACTCCACCACCACCTGAACATACACAAGGAGGACAACAGTCTACAGTCAATAGATCGGAGACTAACATTCATACAAACGCACATATTCCTCAATAAAGACCATCTAAGAATAATGGAAAGGCACCTGCAAAGAAACATACTGAAATCCTGGGGCATAATGCTTTTGGTTGCCTACAGAGTGATGACATTCTTTTAACTTCCACTTCATCGTTGCTAGAGAACAGTTCAAAGCCGGTTTAGCACTCTCCAACTGGGACTGCACATAAAATCCTAGAACAAGATAGAGTGATTATTGTAGATCCAAATGAAAGTTCCAGTTCACAAGATTTCTGTGCAGTATGTGATTACTTTAGTGATCCCTACTAACAGTTTATAGAAAATGTAGCAGCAAATATACAAGAAGTTCCACACACAATAGAACATACAGATTTCTCAACTATGATAACTGCTAATTCTGTATATGTTCAAAAGTGAGGAAAAACAATTCCAAATACAACAACATATTCTCCTAAAAGGCGAACAAGGAGCTCTACGAATATCACATGAAACTTATGGATTGTATTAGTAATCTATCAAAACTGACAAAGGATTGAACCAACATAAAAACCCTAATTGTAATCATTATAAAACCCTAAGTGTTCCAATTAAGCATACAAGCTAAATCCTAATTAAAATTGGTTTTAACGTAAAAATGACAATAATAACAGATTCAAGTAAAATCGAAACAATTTTTTTCCCAGAACCAACCCTAACAGAAAATAGAGAATTGATGAAACAAGGAGATTACTTGGCTACGAACTTCGAAGAGAATCGACATGATCCAGGGTAAACAAGAGGATTGGGTGAAAAATGTTGATTAGACAAGAAGAACGATGAGATATTTGCAGAGCACGGATGGAGCTTCCATGGAACAGTTTTTGTTTTCGTGACTTGAAATGGAGCGGTGAAAGAGGGGAAGTGAATACTTTGGAACACATAGTTAAGGGATGCAAATTAATGTAATTGCATCGGCTGACTTTAAAACCGATGCAACTAAAACTATTTGCATCGATGTATTTTCTTCGGTTGTTGGTGATAACTGATGCAAATTTGATTTTTTATTACCTATTGCTTTCCACGTACCATTCGCACTGGTTATTAAGATAGAACTGATGCAAATAGTTCTATTTGCATCAGTTTTTACATCAACCAATTCAAATGAGGCGAAGCAATATGCACTTTTTGTACTAGTGCCAGAGTGAAAACGACAAAGTATCCCATAGGTAGAAGATGAAGAGAAGTAGAATGAAGGTTCCTTTTCTGAAGCCAAGCCTACTATATTTATAAGTGAAACTTCGGCTACATGGTCTTCTTACCTATATGGGCCCATTATAATGATCGAGAAGCCCAATTAGTCTAAAATAACGATCGACGTAGCCATACCGATCATTATTCCTCTATTAAAATTAATTTCGACCCCTCTTCCTCTAAGAAAATGCCAATCCATCCCTTCCTCATGAGTATACTGACCCCTCCTTATGTAGCCTAGAAGGTATGCCAATCCTTCTTGGTCTGTGAAGATATGCTGACATTTCCCATGTCGATCCCTTTTATGTTGCTTTATGTCTTACCGATCCTTTTCATGCCGACCTCTACTATGCCGCTCCAAGCTTTGCTAATCCTTCCCTATGACGATCCATATTACCCCTTCTATGTCGATCGATATTATGTAGACCGATGTTATATCGATCCTTACTTATGCTAATCCAACCTATGCCGATCCATCACTATGTCGAAACTATACGATGCCAATCCATGCCATGCTACTCCAAGCTATGTCGATCCTTTCCTATACATATACATTGGAGCACGTATATCTATCCCAAGAACTAAACTATGCCGAACCCTCCACGTCGAATGTCATTCCTTCTCACATACCGACCCATACTAACCTACTCTATATTACATGATCCCCTCTTATTGAAACATGCCGAACTCTTTAACATAACACACCAAACCAACAAAACATACCGATCCATACTATGTCCTATATTTCTAGTATCCTACATTTATCAATCGACCATGTTTAATCCTAGCGTCATGTTATTATCCGTAGTTGATTATCCATCCATCTACTTGAGCCAAATCCATGATATCCCAGCATTGATAACCGCGAAGTCTATTGGGTTAAATCCTCATGTATGTTGACTTACCGAAAGGCAGGTTAACACTTTGCCCCCAAAACATGCCTTGCGATAGGATGGCATGTTTTGAATTGCCATAAGTCCAAAATCCAAAGTCCATAATCCATTCACCATTATATTGTCCAACCTAAAATCTAATTTGTTGCCAATCCAATTCCTTGGTCTCTCTGGATCATTAGAGAAATCCATGATTGTTCTGAGTCGATATACAATTTCAAATCAATTTCGAATCCATTCCAAATCCATTAACAAAATTCACAACCTATCAGAATCATTATATCTAAATCCAAGACCATTTCGGGTCCATATCCAAATCCTTAGACCTCTCCGGGTCATTTTATCCAAATCCGAGACCATTCCAGGTCTATATCCAAATCCTTGGACCTCTCGAAGTTAATATCCAAATTCGGGACTTGCTCCGGGTCCATATCCAAATCCTTAGATCTCTCCGGGTTGTTTTATCTAAATCTGAGACCATTTCGGGTCCATACCCAAATCCACAAACCTCTCCGAGTCCAAACCCAAATCCATAGATCTTTCGGGTCATTTAATCCAAATCTTTGGACCACTTCAGGTCCTTTCCGAGCATAATTCGTACTTGTTGGCCTGAGTAAGCCGATCCTGCCTTTCTCCGACAAAGCAGCTTACCACTTGCCAGGCATAATCTATACTTGACATCTATTATGTTCTATTCTCCAGCCTCGACTCTCGGGTCAAGGGCTTAATCCATGAGGAATCCTCCTCCAGCCTTGATCCCCAATCGAGGATTTGATCCGTGGGGTATCCTACTTCGGCCTCGATCCTTAGTCGAGGACTTATTCGTATTCGAGTCCATCATGTCGCGCTCCGACGAAGGGATTTGTAACCTGTGCAGTTAATGTTCCGCTATAACCCTACTATATCTCATAGTGGATTTCTACCGCTACGATTTTTCTATGTAGCCTCAAATATAGCCTTTCCGCTTTAAGCCCTGCTATTTCCGCTATATCCCGCTATTCTAGCTATATTCCACTATTTTCGCTATATTTTTTTAAAAGAAATGAATTGAAAAATGACATTATACATTATGAAAACTGTGAAATTAATTTATTTAATTGAATTTTTAATATATTTTTAGAAATGAAAATACTCTAATATTATACTAAATTCAATTATTTTATAAAACGGTTTTACATTTATTTACAGTATTCGCGCATATTTTAATTTAAAATTATTTGTATTAATTATTATTCAATTGAATATTAATTTTTTTTAATTACCATTTATATATTTGTAGAAACATTAAGTACGAGTTTTATATGCTATTTTACAGTCATCTGCTATATCCCGCAATATCCCCGCTACGATTTTTTGCACCTTCACCGCATTGAATCTACCGAGCGCTTTGACTACACAGTTCATAACTCACGGTTATTTCCCCTCTCTCCTGTCAGGGGAGTAACCATGGCCTGTGTTATTTATTACATTAATCTAGATTTAATCACTCCAGAGTCCAATTGATAAAACATAAAATAAAAGCCCGTACAACCGAAAAAACTAAATAGCCATAGTATCAGAAAGATCAGAGTCTGCAGTAAACTAAAGAAACAAAATTTCATAAACTTGAGCACCACGGTTTATTGCCATCTTAGAACATGCCTAGGGACTATCCTCGTTTCCGTACACGTGTAAGCGACATGGCTGTTTTACTACAGGGTTTATTGCTTATTCCATGCCATAAATCCAATCAACTAATGATAAGTTGATGATGATGCCTTGATATAGTGCCATCTACATTCGATGTGGGTGAAGGCTGCTCCTATTCCATCTCCATAGCTCGATTCCTAATAAATTGTTGTAACTTACCATTCCTTATATGTTCCTCAACGATATCCTTCAAATTCCTGCAGTCATTCGTATTGTGCCCATCCAGCTCATGAATAGATAATGCTTTCCTAATGTCGGCTCATATTCTAAGGGTTCCCTTTTTTCGGCCTTCGATACCGAAGCATCCTCGAGTATCCAAATAAATCCTTTACAGAGTTTCAGTCAAATCTATATAAGAAGAGAATTTCGGCTTTCTCCGTTGCCTTTTCAACATATTACTGCCCATTTTCCATTTTCCCTTATCGTTCTTGTTTACATTTCCTGACGGTCCTCCATTTTATGCAGTATTCACCTTTGGTTTCTTCGCTCGTGCGTCTTCCTTTCGTAGGAACCTTTCTGCTTAAAGGTAAAACTGCCTTAAATCTACAAGTAGATACCATGCTAGTGAATCCTTTAACTCCATGCCATCAGCAATGCCAAATACAACGGCCATCAACACCATGGATGGATGCAGACGATCTACCAATGCCGCCGCAACATTTAGACGTGTTAAAAAAATTCCTCAAGGACTCTCCTCAATGTTGCCAAACTCATCACAATTTTAGGTCTCAAGATATGAACTATAAATTTTCTCATAAACCTTTTGATTAATTATGTCCACGTGCCAATAGAGCCGCTTACCAACTGTCTGACCATAGCACAGATATATCCGTCAAATACAAAGGGAAGCAACATGCTATAACATCCTTTGATGTCCCCAATACATCCATGTGCCTTACATACCTTGTCAAAAGAACAACAGGATCCGTTCTTCCATCACATGTCTCCAGCGTTGATAGTTTGAATTTTGGTTGATTCATAGCCTGCCTAATCGTAGGACTAAAGGGGCTCCTATTCAAATCTTCCAAATCTCTATTTACCAATCCTCTTCCCATGACCCATCTGATCATTTCCGCGAACCTGTCGTTGTCATCAAGTGATAGTCTTCATCTATCATCTTCGACCTACCCCCCGAGTCATGAGGGAATCCTGAAATCTATTCTTCTGGATGAGCACCCATTTCCCAATCAATGCCAAAGTGCACATCACCACCTGCTATCCTGCCTGGAGTGGAGCCAATATGACCCGAAGGCATGCCCTTGAGTGTGGAATGGTCGATATCGATCGTTACATAATGATCAACTATGGTATGGTCGATCTTTCATGGTCAGTCAGGGATTGCTCTTGGTGGCTCCACTCTATCCCACATCCTATTTGCTTTGTTTCCTTGGTTCCGATTCTGGACTTCCTTAGCATCTGCTGCTTCAACTTCATGATCCACATTTTCAGCATTTCCTACAGTTCCATTGCCTTGTTTTTGCACTCTAGCTTGTCCAATCTGTCAAAGTAGGTTCTACATCATTTCCTCCTGTCTCTTTAGCATCCTTTCTTACATAGCATCCATCATCGTTTCCATCTCAACTCTATTAATGAAGATTGAGGTCTGATTACCTCTCAAGGAAGCCTCCTGACTTCCTCTATATTGGCTCCTTTCTGTTCTCTATCTCCTTGTTGATTACCTAGCCATTTCTTCCTAAATCCAAGTTCCCAAGCATTCAAATCCAAGATCCTAACTTCCAAATCCCTAAGTGCAAGCTTTCTCAGTGAAAGCACCAAATGTTGGGGCCAGAATTGTCCATTAACACCCATTTTTACGTGAAAGCACCCAATATCCAGTCACAGATCACAGGTAGTATATGATGTAGAGAATATAATATAAAGAATAATCAACTTAAAATGAAAGAAACTAAAAAGGACAATATTTATATTGGTTCGACCAACTTCGACCTACGTCCACTCCAAAACAGTCCTTTTCATTATACTAAAATTCGATTACAGTTACAATCCAAAATTTCAGAGTGAAAATGGCAGAGTATCCCCTAGGTAGAAAATGAAGAGAAGTAGAATGAAGGTCCATTTTTTGATGCCAAGCCTGCTATATTTATAGATGTAACTTCGGCTAAAGGGTCTTCTCACCTACATGGGCCCACCATAAGATTAGCAATCCCAATTCTTCTAAAATGACGATTCGCATGGCCATACCAATCGTTATTCCTCCACTAAAATCAATGCTGACCCGTCTTCCACCAAGAAAATGCCAATCCATAAATTCCTCATGAGTATACCGACCCCTCCTTGTGTAGCATTGAAGGTATGCCAATCCTTCCTGGTCTGTGAAGATATTTCAACCTTTCCCATGCCGATCCCTTTTATGCCGCTCCATGTCTTGCCGGTCCTTTTCATGTCGATCTCTACTATGCCGCTCCAAGCTATGCCGATCCTTCCCTATGCCGATCCATATTTAATCAACCCCTTCTATGCCTATGCATATTATGTAGACCCAAGTTATGCCGATCCTTACTTATGTTAATCCAACCTATGCCGATCCATCACTATGCAAAACCTATACGATGCCAATCCATGCCATGCTACTCCAAGCTATGCTGATCCTTTCCTAAACATATACACTGGAGCACATATATTCATCCCACGAGCTAAACTATGTTGAATCCTCCATGCCGACTGTCATTCCTTCTCACATACCGACCCATACAATCCTACTCCATATTACACCGATCCTTTCTTATTGAAACATGTCGAACCCTTAAACATAACTTTCCAAACCAATAAAACATACCAATCCATACCATGTCCTATATTTCTAGTATTCTGCATCGTATATCCACCGACTATGTTTAATCCTAGCTTCATGTTATTATTTGTAGTTGATTATCCATCCGTCTACTTGAGCCAAATCCATGATATTGTAGCCTTGATAACGTTGAAGTCTATTGGGTTAAATCCACATGTATACTGCCTTTCCAAATGGCGGTTTAACAAGAACATTTAAAATTGGCAGACATTTTAGTCAAACTAGTTGAAAATTGAACAAAAATTAAGGATTAACCATACATGATATCCAATAGCAAATGTAATTTATTTGTATGTCTCTTCTCAGATACCTATCACAACATTAACATCAAGACTTTGAACAGTAATATTAAATGTAAGTGGTACTCTTGTTGTAGTGATCAAACACTGATAATAAATTCAAGTTAAATAACAATCTTCCTTTGTGCCGATTACTTATTCACTAGTAAAGTCTTATAATTGTCACATATTTATCATCACATATGTGCAAGTTATTCGTCCAAATATTAGTCTTTCTTTGGGCTGGCTAACATCTACATGAATAAATACACACAAATATTAAACATTTTCATGAACCACTAAAATAAGAAAGGTGACTTTAGTGACATGTTATTTCAATTTGCTCAGCTGAAGTGTAGGATAATTATAATTAGTTTGCAAAGAGACACCAAATGTAATAACCCGGATTTTTATAATACCTGTAATTTATAGATTAGTCAATGGAAATACTGATTTCTAAGTTAAACAAATAATGCTGGTAATGAAAGTATATATCTGAAAAAGTATTGGTTTAATAATCTTTCTGGTATAATTAATTTTATTGGCAAAAATTGATGTTTTCAAACAAATAAAAATACATAGATATAAATAGATTTTTATAGGAATAGAATTGTTATTTAAAAAAAAAAAATTAAATAAGTAGTTATATCAGTATATATGTATAACTTGATTTGTAAATTGGATTTTAGAATTTAATTTGGATTTGAATTCGAATTTAATGTTTTGAAATTGAAAGGGTGGATATTTTGAAATATTTGGATTTAAAGATATTTGAATAAGCTTTTATTCATAATTTGTTTTATTACATTCTCTTTACATAAGAAATTCACATATATATATTGCATAAGCACAAACAAATTAATTAAAACCTTTATTAACATATAAAATAAAAAGAAAACAATATAAAGACAAGTGTTATTATATTAAAACTTAATATAACATGTGTTAACTAATGAATAAAGGTTTATGACAAGTGTTAGTTTTATTTACAAGTGGCAATTAAATGTAATTTTCTTATGGTTTAGAATTTATAGAAAAGAGGAAATTTATTGATAAAAAAAAGAACTGCAGCAAAGATCAAAGAATTTTTATCAGAGTTTCAAATCAAAATCAAAATCCATCTCATGTTTTCAACTAAGGAATACAAAAGCAAATCAGGAAAATGAAATCAAACAGAACAGAGAGGAAATTCTTTTACCTATAATTAAGAAGAGTGCATATCAAAACAGTTTCAGTTTGAAGATCAAACAACCTGAAGCTAATCAAAAACATGAACAGAACCTGAATCATCATTGGATCAAGAAATCAGAAGCAAGGAGATTTATCAAAATGCAACATTAGATCAGATTGTAAAAACGAACAATAACTCCTAGTTTTCAAAAAGTTACAGCCTCTTTGTGCATGTTTCAGCAGGTGAGTAAACAGAGCCTTAATCTGTTTTTTTTTCTGTTGCACGCAGTAAAATGTAGATGATGATAAAAATAAGTCTGCATGTTTATGTTTGTACATTTATATGACTGGTTAGTGTTTGTGCATATACATTCACCCTGTTGTGATTGACAGAATTGAAGTATTATCAAATAAATTTTATATCTATCAATTTATTCAAATTCGTGCTAGAGTTTATGAAGAGAAGATAGTTGAAATAACATGACATAAATGGGAAAATAAATTAATGATTTTTTTATTGTGGATTTATTTCAAAAAAAATAGGAAATGACAGTCAAAATCAAAAATAGGCCAAAATCATATATCTGAATTTTAATTCCTGAATATATGGATGGATTCGTATTTTAAAGAATTGATTTTTGATGCAAAAATCAGGATTTTTAACTTTATAAATCGAGATAATTTTCATGATGATCGAAATTGGAAAATTGGTCACTTCCTGATGATCATGGTGGTTAATTGTCTCGAAATTGAGGTCAGAGGAGATATAAAGAATGGCGAGCATAAGAAAAACGCTCGATGGTTTTTCTGATGACCACAGTGATCACGCGAAGGCAATTTAGGGTTATGGAGGCCTCGTTTTTGTGGGGTCTGTTCCAGGCAAGATGCGGCGAATAAGTCGATTGATCATGGCCGCAATGGTGCAGGAAGTAAGCTCGAGTAGTAGGGGTCACACCAGTGGGGTGGCGTCTTCTCTGATTATCGGAGGTGGATTTATGGTGAGTTTTGACGAAGCCTCTATGGTTGCGCGACTTTCTGAATTTAGGTCACTAGTTCGAATCTTGATCGGGGAAGGAAGAGGCTTTGGGGGACGTTGCAGTAGGGCAAGGGGATTAAGGACAATTTGCGAGCATCGTTGGTTGGTGGTTCGTCGATGGAGGGGACGTGTGCACGTACACACGATATTCGGTTGTATCAGTTCATCTGGTTTAGAGAGAAGAAGGTTGCGTGAGGAAGGGTAAGTGTCTCAGGAATGCTAATAAGAACAGGAGGGTATACTCGAAGTAAGCACAGGAGGTTTCTCGGGATTTACATTGTGTGGCTCGGGAATTATTGTTTAGGCCTGGGTTTTTGGTAAGCTAAAGTAAATAAGTTGTAAAGCATATCAAGGTGGGTATGTTTTCAAATGAACTATAGACCAGGTTTAATCAATGTATGGGCAAGTTTTTAAAACGAACTTCCAAAGTTTTGAAATGTAATTCAAGTTGTTGTAAGATGAACTAAAGTATAGTTGAATAATACTACAAATTTTTAAGTGTATAAGACGGTTAATTGATTAATTAATTAAAGGTAACTGAAAATGGGAAATCAATTTTAAAGATCGATTCATTAATAGGATTAATCACTTAAAATATATTAATTAGTGATAACTACTGAAGTTTAGAGATAATTGTTTAATAAAGGGGATAATTAATGATTTATCACTAAAGATGATTTATTAATTACTTAAAGAATTCAAAGGATTTATTGATTCAATTAGTTTAATTAATTAATATAACCGTGGAATGATTTGTTAAAGCGTAATACTTAATGTAATTAATGAGGTGTAATTACATAGTGGAGTAATTAAAGGGAAATTACTGGACGTAACTAATTGAAGAATGATTTATTAATCGAGGAAATTTGAGTTTAATTACTCAGTGTAATTAATCAAGGTATTCATTAAGGATAATAATTAATTTATGAGAAATTAATTTATTTAAGAATAATTAATTTGTAAAATTAATTAAAGGCTAATTACTTGAAGGTAATTAAAGGATAATTGATCGAGGAGGATTAATTAATATGGATAATTAGATGGAGATTAATTAATTGATTTGAAATTAACTAATGATTGTGTAAGCAAGATTTATTTGATGAAAGTGATTAATTTAATTTAAATTAATTTAAATTAATTAAAGGTGAAAGTAATTAATTTGATTCAATTTAAATTTATTAGCGGTGGTATGGTTAATTAATCCTTGCTTATATATGGATGATTGAATGATATTTGAATACCTTGGATTATCTGTTATTTCTGGTATGTGATCGGAATGCTATGCGGTATGATTTTTGGTGGACAGTATTTATGTGGATTATCCTTCGATCATGAATTGCTATCTCGTATTTAAAGCTGATTTTTATTCACTTGAATAACTTGGATAAGATGACATTGGATTCGAAGTGACTGGAGTCGGGTATTAGTTAATACCCGAAACCACTTCGATTCTTTGTAATTTGATATGTAAAACTAATAGTCTAAAGTGGAATGACTTAAGTAAATTGGACCATTTAATCTAAGTTTTGGCGCTTAGAAAATGATGTGTGAAATAAGTGATGTCTAGAACAACTTTGGAAGTTGTATATTGATATAAGTTACCTCGGGTTTATATAAGTTGTATGCTTTTGTCATTCATGTTAGATGGGTTTACTCACGCTGGTTTCCAGCCTGACCCGGGTGTTACTTTGATGTAGTGCTCGGGTCAGACCGAGTATTACAGGTTTCCAGGTAAGCACGTTCTGGAGCTCAGGAGACAAGCTGGATAGCGGGGACATAAAAGAATTTCCACTGTGATATTGTAGTATGTGGACATGATTGTTTTGTCCAATGTTTATGTATATGTGTAACTCTGATGAATTTAAATGTAAATTAACAGATATAGTTTTCTTTGTATAACCGTTATTTATGTTATATTATATTTTTATCCGCTGCGAATGTGAGATTCTGAGTTTGAGTTTTCTGTTTCTTCTTCTTTCTCTTTCTTTCTTTTCCTAACTATCTGGAGTTTTCTGGATCGAAAATTCCGGGTTGTTACATTTGGTATCAGAGCAGAAGGTTAAGCGAGAACCTTGGCTCTGGTGGGATTACTCATTAAGGATAAGGTAAGTGGTACCCTAGAATGAGTTGAGTGTGTAAATATATGAGAGCGTATTTGTTATTTTTTATATAAAGATTTTAAATGAGTTTATATAAGAATATATTTTGGATATATATAAAGCAATATTTCTTTCCAATAAGTATTAAGGAAATTGGTTGTTAAGATACTGGAATTAAATTAAGAAATAATAGAAATACAACCAAATTGAAATTGAAATTAAATTAAAGATAAGTTTGAAATGGATTCAAACTGAAATTAAATCTTGAATTTGGGAAAGGTTTCAGATAAGGGTAATCAGTTAATTTATGTAATTAATTAAACTTTGTTTAATGAGATTAATTAATGGATAATAATTGGAAATGATAAATTAAGAGGAAGTTACTTAATGAAGTAACTGAAGGTAAGTAATTTAAAGGACAATTACTTAAGAAAGGTAATTAAGGAATAAGTTAATTACCGGATGTGACTAATTAATGATATAATTAATTTAAAGAAATAAAAAATAATATTTTTAATGTATTTGAATGAAATGGTCCTATTTCAAAAAAGGGTTGTTTGAAAATTTAAAAGAAATTTGTTGTGAATTAAAAAAAAACGAAGGTGGTTTAAAATTTTAAAGTATAACTTGGTTTGTAAAAGAAATTAATATGTATACATGTGGATATACATAATATCAAAAATGGTTTGAAATAAACTCAATATATCGAGTTTTAAATTTGGAATGAGATATGATACCCATAATGATAAGTTTTTGAACCAAATAAGTGGGAAGATTATTTATGAAAAGCTCAAAATTTGAAATGGAAGTTCAAATTGGGTAAGACTGACTGGATTAAGTGAATTAAGTTTAACTGGGAAAAGTTAAATAAGTTGGAATGATCAACCTGATTTGGAAATTTGAAGATAAAATTAAGATTTAACTTGGGAAATTAAATGGTTGATTGAGTGATCTCAAATTGGGTTTGAGATCCGAAAATTGGAAATGGTTGGATGTTTTGAAATAATTGGATGATATCATCCTATTGTTATTAAAAATCTTTAAATTGCAAATTGATTTGTTTAAATGAATGAGAAATAGAGTATGGTAATCCATTGTTGAGATAAAAAGAAAATTAACCATTCTTTTGAAACTAAGGGTATGGAGTTAACTTGAACTAAAAATTTGAGTAATTGAATTTGTAAATTAAAAATTGTTTAAAAGCTTTTGATAAAAGATAACTTGGTTTAAAGGGGTTAAACCAACCTTAGTGAATTTAACTCGAATTTATATAATTCGAAATGGTTTAAATTTTAAGTTGAAATTGATTTTGACTTGAATTAATTGGACTTGAGATTGAAGATGATTAGTTTAAAATTCAAATGGAAAATTTGAATTAGATTGATTTGAATAATTTGGAATTGTAATGAAAATTTAAGTGAATGTGAATAGAAATAGAAATTGATTTGGCTAATAACCAATAAAGATAAATACGTAGGGTGTACGTATGTTATTCTATTCGCATAGTGATTCGATCCAGATTCGAGCACAGTATTTCGAGATAGTTATATCGATCCGAGTGGGATTTTTTAACTCGATTTTCGACGGCGAACCTGGATATGGATTGTTGATTGGTTCTGGATATTCTCTATCATAGTTATGACTATGCAAGGAGAATGACGGTTTCTGATCAAGAAACCAGATCTGTGTCCGCACTAGGAAGTCGGGTGGACGATACTAGTTCGGAAGTGAAATTGTGTGATCGAGAGAGCGATCAGATTGGTATAGCGTACGAAGGATATGTGTACATCGTACGGATTTGAATGAAAATGATATTGAAAGGAGTAATCAAATTTGAATATTTGATTTTGAGTAAACAAAGTTAAATATCTTTGTTTAATAAAATGAAACTCCACTTGTTGAATCTTTTGCCAGAAGAAAAGGGTTTTTGGAAATGTTTTGAGGTATAAAAGGAATTTTATACAAGTTTGAAATGATCCAAAGTTTTAAAATATTTTATATATCTGAATATATATATAAAGGATCATATGAGGATGTTGGAAAAAAGGTTTTGGGAACCTTTGGATTTGGAAAGGCTTTTGATTTCGGGTAAAATCAATATTGAATTTGGAAAGCCTAGTTTGAGAATTATCGATTTTGGGATAATCGATTTTGTGTAAAGGAGCTTTGTATGATATCATACTAGGTGTATGATTTAAAGATACTATATATGTATAGTATAAAATGTTTTGATGATGGCTCTGGGGAAAAAAGAGCTCCCTTGAAATGAACTTCTCAGGAGTACCACCGGGTGGTGCTGCCTTGAGCCCCAAGGGGGGGTTCTAAAGTTGATCCTGTGAGGAGTCCGGACAAAACTAGTTCCTGGGGATTATGAGTAGAATATACAATAGCGAAAGTCGTGTGTGCCGCTGACAGCCAACGGTCTGCGTTTGATTTTATATCGGCAGACTGCGACCTATGGTATAACATAGCGAAAGTCGTGTGTGCCGCTGAGAGCCAACAGTCTGCGTTTGATTTTATATCGGCAGACTGCGACCTATGTAGGAGTGGAGAGGTTTCATTTCGACAGCGAAAATCAGAGGCCGCTGAGAGCCTGCAGTTACATGGACTTTTGCTGCGTTGGCAACGTAACCCTGGATGTAACTGTGATCTGTAGTGTGGGTTCCATGGCGTAATCGAGAGGCCACGGAGAGCCTGCAGTTACATGGACTTTTGCTGCGACGACAACGTAACCCTGGAATGTAACTGTGACCATGGATGGGGGTGATGATTTCCAGAGCATTCTCACCAAAAGATATATCCTCTATTTTCAAAAACGGTTTTCTATATTTTCAATAAAATTATTTTCAAAGTATTTTCACTAGGTGTTGAAATTGGGTCTGCTAAGTACTTATAGATTTTCAGTCCTACGCCTGATCAACGTATGACCGAATTTCTGTTAGAACGAGGATTGACTTGTTAAAACATCGAGTTATAAAAAGTATTTTTATAAAAACTATTTTATAATATTATGTAGATTTCAAAAGTGTTTTAAAAGAGTTTCAGAGAATAAATTTTTAACAATAAACATTATAACAAACTCTGGCTTCATTCCTTTTCGAGGACGAAAAGATTCAAAGGGGGTAGGAATGTAATAACCCGGATTTTTATAATACCTGTAATTTATAGATTAGTTAATGGAAATATTGATTTCTAAGTTAAACAAATAATGCTGGTAATGAAAGTATATATCTGAAAAAGTATTGGTTTAATAATCTTTCTGGTATAATTAATTTTATTGGCAAAAATTGATGTTTTCAAACAAATAAAAATACATAGATATAAATAGATTTTTATAGGAATAGAATTGTTATTTAAAAAAAAAATTAAATAAGTAGTTATATAAGTATATATGTATAACTTGATTTGTAAATTGGATTTTAGAATTTAATTTGGATTTGAATTCGAATTTAAAGTTTTGAAATTGAAAGGGTGGATATTTTGAAATATTTGGATTTAAAGATATTTGAATAAGCTTTTATTCATAATTTGTTTTATTACATTCTCTTTACATAAGAAATTCACATATACATATTGCATAAGCATAAACAAATTATTAAAACCTTTATTAACATATAAAATAAAAAGAAAACAATATAAAGACAAGTGTTATTATATTAAAACTTAATATAACATGTGTTAACTAATGAATAAAGGTTTATGACAAGTGTTAGTTTTATTTACAAGTGGCAATTCAATGTAATTTTCTTATGGTTTAGAATTTATAGAAAAGAGGAAATTTATTAATAAAAAAAAAGAGCTGCAGCAAAGATCAAAGAATTTTTATCAGAGTTTCAAATCAAAATCAGAATCCATCTCATGTTTTCAACTAAGGAATACAAAAGCAAATCAGGAAAATGAAATCAAACAGAAAAGAGAGGAAATTCTTTTACCTATGATTAAGAAGAGTGCAGATCAAAACAGTTTCAGTTCGAAGATCAAACAACCTGAAGCTGATCAAAAACATGACCAGAACCTGAATCATCATTGGATCAAGAAATCAGAAGCAAGGAGATTTATCAAAATGCAACATTAGATCAGATTGTAAAAACGAACAATAACTCCTAGTTTTCAAAAAGTTACAGGCTCTCTGTGCATGTTTCAGCAGGTGAGTAAACAGAGCCTTAATCTGTTTTTTTTTCTGTTGCATGCAGTAAAATGTAGATGATGATAAAAATAAGTCTGCATGTTTATGTTTGTACATTTATATGACCGGTTAGTGTTTGTGCATATACATTCACCCTGTTGTGATTGACAGAATTGAAGTATTACCAAATAAATTTTATATCTATCAATTTATTCAAATTCGTGCTAGAGATTATGAAGAGAAGATAATTGCAATAACATGACATAAATGGGAAAATAAATTAATGATTTTTTATTGTGGATTTATTTCAAAAAAAATAGGAAATGACAGTCAAAATCAAAAATAGGCCAAAATCATATATCTGAATTTTAATTCCTGAATATATGGATGAATTCGTATTTTAAAGAATTGAATTTTGATGCAAAAATCAGGATTTTTAACTTTATAAATCGAGATAATTTTCATGATGATCGAAATTGGAAAATTGGTCACTTCCTGATGATCACGGTGGTTAGTTGTCTCGAAATTGAGGTCAGAGGAGATACAAAGAATGGCGAGCATAAGAAAAATGCTCGATGGTTTTTCTGATGACCACGGTGATCACGCGAAGGCAATTTAGGGTTATGGAGGCCTCGTTTTTGTGGGTTCTGTTCCAGGCAAGATGCGGCGAATAAGTCGATTGATCATGGCCGCAATGGTGCAGGAAGTAAGCTCGAGTAGTAGGGGTCACACCAGTGGGGTGGCATCTTCTCTGATCATCGGAGGTGGATTTATGGTGAGTTTTGACGAAGCCTCTATGGTTGCGCGACTTTCTGAATTTGGGTCACTAGTTCGAATCTTGATCGGGGAAGGAAGAGGCTTTGGGGGACGTTGCAGTAGGGCAAGGGGATTAAGGCCAATTTGCAAGCATCGTTGGTTGGTGGTTCGGCGATGGAGGGGACGTGTGCACGTACACACGATATTCGGTTGTATCAGTTCATCTGGTTTAGAGAGAAGAAGGTTGCGTGAGGAAGGGTAAGTGTCTCAGGAATGCTAATAAGAACAGGAGGGTGTACACGAAGTAAGCATAGGAGGTCTCTCGGGATTTACATTGTGTGGCTCGGGAATTATTGTTTAGGCCTGGGTTTTTGGTAAGCTAAAGTAAATAAGTTGTAAAGCATATCAAGGTGGGTATGTTTTCAAATGAACTGTAGACCAGGTTTAATCAAGGTATGAGCAAGTTTTTAAAACGAACTTCCAAAATTTTCAAATGTAATTCAAGTTGTTGTAAGATGAACTAAAGTATAGTTGAATAATACTACAAATTTTTAAGTGTATAAGACGGTTAATTGATTAATTAATTAAAGGTAATTGAAAATGGGAAATCAATTTTAAAGATCGATTCATTAATAGGATTAATCACTTAAAATATATTAATTAGTGATAACTACTGAAGTTTAGAGATAATTGTTTAATAAAGGGGATAATTAATGATTTATCACTAAAGATGATTTATTAATTACTTAAAGAATTCAAAGGATTTATTGATTCAATTAGTTTAATTAATTAATATAACCATGGTATGATTTGTTAAAGCGTAATACTTAATGTAATTAATGAAGTGTAATTACTTAGTGGAGTAATTAACGGGAAATTACTGGACGTAACTAATTGAAGAATGATTTATTAATCGAGGAAATTTGAGTTTAATTACTCAGTGTAATTAATCAAGGTATTCATTAAGGATAATAAATTAATTAAGGAGAAATTAATTTATTTAAGAATAATTAATTTGTAAAATTAATTAAAGGCTAATTACTTGAAGGTAATTAAAGGACAACTGATCGAGGAGGATTAATTAATATGGATAATTAGATGGAGATTAATTAATTGATTTGAAATTAACTAATGATTGTGTAAGCAAGATTTATTTGATGAAGTGATTAATTTAATTTAATTTAAATTAATTAAAGATGAAAGTAATTAATTTAATTCAATTTAAATTTATTCGCGGTGGTATGGTTAATTAATCCTTGCTTATATATGGATGATTGAATGATATTTGAATACCTTGGATTATCTGTTATTTCTGGTATGTGATCGGAATGCTATGCGGTATGATTTTTGGTGGACAGTATTTATGTGGATTATCCTTCGATCATGAATTGCTATCTCGTATTTAAAGCTGATTTTTATTCACTTGAATAACTTGGATAAGATGACATTGGATTCGAAGTGACTGGAGTCGGGTATTAGTTAATACCCGAAACCACTTCGATTCTTTGTAATTTGATATGTAAAACTAATAGTCTAAAGTGGAATGACTTAAGTAAATTGGACCATTTAATCTAAGTTTTGATGCTTAGAAAATGATGTGTGAAATAAGTGATGTCTAGAACAACTTTTGAAGTTGTATATTGATATAAGTTACCCCGGGTTTATATAAGTTGTATGCTTTTGTCATTCATGTTAGATGGGTTTACTCACGCTAGTTTCCAGCCTGACCCGGGTGTTACTTTGATGTAATGCTCGGGTAAGACCAGGTATTACAGATTTCCAGGTAAGGACGTTCTGGAGCTCAGGAGACAAGCTGGATGGCGGGGACGTAAAAGAATTTCCACTGTGATATTGTAGTATGTGGACATGATTGTTTTGTCCAATGTTTATGTATATGTGTAACTCTGATGAATTTAAATGTAAATTAACAGATACAGTTTTCTTTGTATAACCGTTATTTATGTTATATTATATTTTTGTCCGCTGCGAATGTGAGATTCTGAGTTTGAGTTTTCTGTTTCTTCTTCTTTCTCTTTCTTTCTTTTCCTAACTATCTGGAGTTTTCTGGATCGAAAATTCCAGGTCGTTACATTTGGTATCAGAGCAGAAGGTTAAGCGAGAACCTTGGCTCTAGTGGGATTACTCATTAAGGATAAGGTAAGTGGTACCCTAGAATGAGTTGAGTGTATAAATATATGAGAGCGTATTTGTTATTTTTTATATGAAGATTTTGAATGATTTTATATAAGAATATATTTTGGATATATATAAAGCAATATTTCTTTCTAATAAGTATTAAGGAAATTGGTTGTTAAGTTATTGGAATTAAATTAAGAAATAATAGAAATACAACCAAATTGAAATTGAAATTAAATTAAAGATAAGTTTGAAATGGATTCAAACTGAAATTAAATCTTGAATTTGGGAAAGGTTTCAGGATAAGGGTAATCAGTTAATTTATGTAATTAATTAAACTTTGTTTAATGAGATTAATTAATGGATAATAATTGGAAATGATAAATTAAGAGGAAGTTACTTAATGAAGTAACTAGAGGTAAGTAATTTAAAGGAAAATTACTTAATAAAGGTAATTAAGGAATAAGTTAATTACCGGATGTGATTAATTAATGATATAATTAATTTAAAGAAATAACAAATAATATTTGTAATGTATTTGAATGAAATGGTCCTATTTCAAAAAAGGGTTGTTTGAAAATTTAAAAGAAATTTGTTGTGAATTAAAAAAAAACGAAGGTGGTTTAAAATTTTAAAGTATAACTTGGTTTGTAAAAGAAATTAATATGTATACATGTGGATATACATAATATCAAAAATGGTTTGAAATAAACTCAATATATTGAGTTTTAAATTTGGAATGAGATATGATACCCATAATGATAAGTTTTTGAACCAAATAAGTGGGAAGATTATTTATGAAAAGCTCAAAATTTGAAATGGAAGTTCAAATTGGGTAAGACTGACTGGATTAAGTGAATTAAGTTTAACTGGGAAAAGTTAAATAAGTTGGAATGATCAACCTGATTTGGAAATTTGAAGATAAAATTAAGATTTAACTTGGGAAATTAAATGGTTGATTGAGTGATCTCAAATTGGGTTTGAGATCCGAAAATTGGAAATGGATGGATGTTTTGAAATAATTGGATGATATCATCCTATTGTTATTAAAAATCTTTAAATTGCAAATTGATTTGTTTAAATGAATGAGAAATAGAGTATGGTAATCCATTGTTGAGATAAAAAGAAAATTAACCATTCTTTTGAAACTATGGGTATGGAGTTAACTTGAACTAAAAATTTGAGTAATTGAATTTGTAAATTAAAAATTGTTTAAAAGCTTTTGATAAAAGTTAACTTGGTTTAAAGGGGTTAAACCAACCTTAGTGAATTTAACTCGAATTTATATAATTCGAAATGGTTTAAATTTTAAATTGAAATTGATTCTGACTTGAATTAATTGGACTTCAGATTGAAGATGATTATGTTTAAAATTCAAATGGAAATTTTGAGTTAGATTGATTTGAATAATTTGGAATTGTAATGAAAATTTAAGTGAATGTGAATAGAAAGAGAAATTGATTTGGCTAATAACCAATAAAGATAAATACGTAAGGTGTACGTATGTTATTCTATTCGCATAGTGATTCGATCCAGATTCGAGCACAGTATTTCGAGATAGTTATATCGATCCGAGTGTGATTTTTTCACTCGATTTTCGACGGCGAACCTGGATATGGATTGTTGATTGGTTTTGGATATTCTCTATCATAGTTATGACTATGCAAGGAGAATGACGGTTTCTGATCAAGAAACCAGATCTGTGTCCGCACTAGGAAGTCGGGTGGACGATACTAGTTCGGAAGTGAAATTGTGTGATCGAGAGAGTGATCAGATTTGTATAGCGTACGAATGATATGTGTACATCGTACGATTTGAATGAAAATGATATTGAAAGGAGTAATCAAATTTGAATATTTGATTTTGAGTAAACAAAGTTAAATATCTTTGTTTAATAAAATGAAACTCCCCTTGTTGAATCTTTTGCCAGAAGAAAAGGGTTTTTGGAAATGTTTTGAGGTATAAAAGGAATTTTATACAAGTTTGAAATGATCCAAAGTTTTAAAATATTTTGTATATCTTTATATATATATAAAGGATCATATGAGGATTTTAGAAAAAAGGTTTTGGGAACCTTTGGATTTGGAAAGGCTTTTGATTTCGGGTAAAATCAATATTGAATTTGGAAAGCCTAGTTTGAGAATTATCGATTTTGGGATAATCGATTTTGTGTAAAGGAGCTTTGTATGATATCATACTAGGTGTATGATTTAAAGATACTATATATGTATAGTATAAAAAATTTTGATGATGGCTCTGGGGAAAAAAGCGCTCCCTTGAAATGAACTTCTCAAGAGTACCACCGGGTGGTGCTGCCTTGAGCCCTAAGGGGGGGTTCTAAAGTTGATCCTGTGAGGTGTCCGGACAAAACTAGTTCCTGGTGATTATGAGTAGAATATACCATAGCGAAAGTCGTGTGTGCCGCTGAGAGCCAACGGTCTGCGTTTGATTTTATATCGGCAGACTGCGACCTATGGTATAACATAGCGAAAGTCGTGTGTGCCGCTGAGAGCCAACAGTCTGTGTTTGATTTTATATCGGCAGACTGCGACCTATGTAGGAGTGGAGAGGTTTCATTTCAACAGCGAAAATCAGAGGCCGCTGAGAGCCTGCAGTTACATGGACTTTTGCTGCGATGGCAACGTAACCCTGGATGTAACTGTGATCTGTAGTGTGGCTTCCATGGCGTAATCGAGAGGCCACGGAGAGCCTGCAGTTACATGGACTTTTGCTGCGACGGCAACATAACCCTGGAATGTAACTGTAACCATGGATGGGGGTGATGATTTCCAGAGCATTCTCACCCAAAGATATATCCTCTATTTTCAAAAACGGTTTTCTATATTTTCAATAAAATTATTTTCAAAGTATTTTCACTAGGTGTTGAAATTGGGTCTGCTAAGTACTTATAGATTTTCAGTCCTACGCCTGATCAACGTATGACCGAATTTCTGTGAGAACGAGGATGGACATGTTAAAACATCGAGTTATAAAAAGTATTTTTATAAAAACTATTTTATAATATTATGTAGATTTTAAAAGTGTTTTAAAAGAGTTTCAAAGAATAAATTTTTAACAATAAGCATTATAACAAACTCTGGCTTCATTCCTTTTCGAGGACGAAAAGATTCAAAGGGGGGAGGAATGTAATAACCCGGATTTTTATAATACCTGTAATTTATAGATTAGTTAATGGAAATACTGATTTCTAAGTTAAACAAATAATGCTGGTAATGAAAGTATATATCTGAAAAAGTATTGGTTTAATAATCTTTCTGGTATAATTAATTTTATTGGCAAAAATTGATGTTTTCAAACAAATAAAAATACATAGATATAAATAGATTTTTATAGGAATAGAATTGTTATTTAAAAAAAAAATTAAATAAGTAGTTATATAAGTATATATGTATAACTTGATTTGTAAATTGGATTTTAGAATTTAATTTGGATTTGAATTCGAATTTAAAGTTTTGAAATTGAAAGGGTGGATATTTTGAAATATTTGGATTTAAAGATATTTGAATAAGCTTTTATTCATAATTTGTTTTATTACATTCTCTTTACATAAGAAATTCACATATACATATTGCATAAGCATAAACAAATTATTAAAACCTTTATTAACATATAAAATAAAAAGAAAACAATATAAAGACAAGTGTTATTATATTAAAACTTAATATAACATGTGTTAACTAATGAATAAAGGTTTATGACAAGTGTTAGTTTTATTTACAAGTGGCAATTCAATGTAATTTTCTTATGGTTTAGAATTTATAGAAAAGAGGAAATTTATTAATAAAAAAAAAGAGCTGCAGCAAAGATCAAAGAATTTTTATCAGAGTTTCAAATCAAAATCAGAATCCATCTCATGTTTTCAACTAAGGAATACAAAAGCAAATCAGGAAAATGAAATCAAACAGAAAAGAGAGGAAATTCTTTTACCTATGATTAAGAAGAGTGCAGATCAAAACAGTTTCAGTTCGAAGATCAAACAACCTGAAGCTGATCAAAAACATGACCAGAACCTGAATCATCATTGGATCAAGAAATCAGAAGCAAGGAGATTTATCAAAATGCAACATTAGATCAGATTGTAAAAACGAACAATAACTCCTAGTTTTCAAAAAGTTACAGGCTCTCTGTGCATGTTTCAGCAGTTGAGTAAACAGAGCCTTAATCTGTTTTTTTTTCCTGTTGCATGCAGTAAAATGTAGATGATGATAAAAATAAGTCTGCATGTTTATGTTTGTACATTTATATGACTGGTTAGTGTTTGTGCATATACATTCACCCTGTTGTGATTGACAGAATTGAAGTATTATCAAATAAATTTTATATCTATCAATTTATTCAAATTCGCGCTAGAGTTTTTGAAGAGAAGATAGTTGAAATAACATGACATAAATGGGAAAATAAATTAATGATTTTTTTTATTGTGGATTTATTTCAAAAAAAAATAGGAAATGACAGTCAAAATCAAAAATAGGCCAAAATCATATATCTGAATTTTAATTCCTGAATATATGGATGGATTCGTATTTTAAAGAATTGAATTTTGATGCAAAAATCAGGATTTTTAACTTTATAAATCGAGATAATTTTCAAGATGATCGAAATTGGAAAATTGGTCACTTCCGGATGATCACGGTAGTTAATTGTCTCGAAATTGAGGTCAGAGGAGATACAAAGAATGGCGAGCATAAGAAAAATGCTCGATGGTTTTTCTGATGACCACGGTGATCACGCGAAGGCAATTTAGGGTTATGGAGGCCTCATTTTTGTAGGGTCTGTTCCAGGCAAGATGCGGCGAATAAGTTGATTGATCATGGCCGCAATGGTGCAGGAAGGAAGCTCGAGTAGTAGGGGTCACACCAGTGGGGTGGCGTCTTCTCTGATCATCGGAGGTGGATTTATGGTGAATTTTGACGAAGCCTCTATGGTTGCACGACTTTCTGAATTTGGGTCACTAGTTCGAATCTTGATCGGGGAAGGAAGAGGCTTTGGGGGACGTTGCAGTAGGGCAAGGGGATTAAGGCCAATTTGCGAGCATCGTTGGTTGGTGGTTCGGCGATGGAGGGGACGTGTGCACGTACACACGATATTCGGTTGTATCAGTTCATCTGGTTTAGAGAGAAGAAGGTTGCGTGAGGAAGGGTAAGTGTCTCAGGAATGCTAATAAGAACAGGAGGGTATACTCGAAGTAAGCACAGGAGGTTTCTCGAGATTTACATTGTGTGGCTCGAGAATTATTGTTTAGGCCTGGGTTTTTGGTAAGCTAAAGTAAATAAGTTGTAAAGCATATCAAGGTGGGTATGTTTTCAAATGAACTGTAGACCAGGTTTAATCAAGGTATGAGCAAGTTTTTAAAACGAACTTCCAAAGTTTTGAAATGTAATTCAAGTTGTTGTAAGATGAACTAAAGCATAGTTGAATAATACTACAAATTTTTAAGTGTATAAGACAGTTAATTGATTAATTAATTAAAGGTAATTGAAAATGGGAAATCAATTTTAAAGATCGATTCATTAATAGGATTAATCACTTAAAATATATTAATTAGTGATAACTACTGAAGTTTAGAGATAATTGTTTAATAAAGGGGATAATTAATGATTTATCACTAAAGATGATTTATTAATTACTTAAAGAATTCAAAGGATTTATTGATTCAATTAGTTTAATTAATTAATATAACCATGGAATGATTTGTTAAAGCGTAATACTTAATGTAATTAATGAAGTGTAATTACTTAGTGGAGTAATTAACGGCAAATTACTGGACGTAACTAATTGAAGAATGATTTATTAATCGAGGAAATTTGAGTTTAATTACTCAGTGTAATTAATCAAGGTATTCATTAAGGATAATAAATTAATTTTGGAGAAATTAATTTATTTAAGAATAATTAATTTGTAAAATTAATTAAAGGCTAATTACTTGAAGGTAATTAAAGGATAATTGATCGAGGATGATTAATTAATATGGATAATTAGATGGAGATTAATTAATTGATTTGAAATTAACTAATGATTGTGTAAGCAAGATTTATTTGATGAAAGTGATTAATTTAAATTAATTTAATTTAATTTAATTAAAGATGAAAGTAATTAATTTGATTCAATTTAAATTTATTAGCGGTGGTATGGTTAATTAATCCTTGCTTATATATGGATGATTGAATGATATTTGAATACCTTGGATTATCTGTTATTTCTGGTATGTGATCGGAATGCTATGCGGTATGATTTTTGGTGGACAGTATTTATGTGGATTATCCTTCGATCATGAATTGCTATCTCATATTTAAAACTGAGTTTTATTCACTTGAATAACTTGGATAAGATGACATTGGATTTGAAGAGACTGGAGTAGGGTATTAGTTAATACCCGAAACCACTTCAATTCTTTGTAATTTGATATGTAAAACTAATAGTCTAAAGTGGAATGACTTAAGTAAATTGGACCATTTAATCTAAGTTTTGGCGCTTAGAAAATGATGTGTGAAATAAGTGATGTCTAGAACAACTTTTGAAGTTGTATATTGATATAAGTTACCCCGGGTTTATATAAGTTGTATGCTTTTGTCATTCATGTTAGATGGGTTTACTCACGCTGGTTTCCAGCCTGACCCGGGTGTTACTTTGATGTAATGCTCGGGTCAGACCGAGTATTACAGATTTCCAGGTAAGGATGTTCTGGAGCTCAAGAGACAAGCTGGATGGCGGGGACGTAAAATAATTTCCACTGTGATACTGTAGTATGTGGACATGATTGTTTTGTCCAATGTTTATGTATATGTGTAACTCTGATGAATTTAAATGTAAATTAACAGATATAGTTTTCTTTGTATAACCGTTACTTATGTTATATTATATTTTTATCCGCTGCGAATGTGAGATTCTGAGTTTGAGTTTTCTGTTTCTTCTTCTTTCTCTTTCTTTCTTTTCCTAACTATCTGGAGTTTTCTGGATCGAAAATTCCGGGTCGTTACACCAAAAGCATACTTGAATTTAATTTTAGTGTATGTACAATACTTTGAGTGCTATAGAACACTCCCAAAAGTTCTTTAAGTCCATATGGCACTTGAAAATCTCAAGATTATAACTATAGCACAACATGTTTTAATCATAGTTGTCATAATATTTTACTTTAAGTATGTGGTTACATTCGTGGTATTTCCTAAATAAATATGATTCAAGGCATCATAAATAAACCGCATAGCAAATGTCATGGATGAACGCCAGAATTAAATGCCATAAAATTATACATAAATGACATAGTAAATGTCTTACTAAATAACATGAATGAATGTAGTTGCTATGATGTATATATGAACCATAATATAGCTTTACAGAATGCTACTGTATACTTCGTCTTTAGTTTATTATTTGAATACTTGATTAAGGTCAGTAACCGTGCATTTCGGTTGTAACGACCCGAAATTTTCGAACCCGAAAATTCCAGATAGTTATGAAAAAGAAGAAAGAGATAGAAGAAGAAGAAGAACAGAAGCGTCAACAACTCACATACGTAGCGGATTAAATATAATAATAAATAACAGTTTACAAAAGAATTCTACATCTATCGATTACATTTAAGATTCATCAGAGTTTCATATAAACAGTCACAGAATATGTACAATTATCATGTCTTAGATTAACAATTTTATATACAGCGGAAATATTCTATCGCCAATGCCATCCAGCTCGCCTCCTGAGCTCCAGAACGAACCTACCTGAAAATCTGTAATACTCGGTCTGACCCGAGCATTACATCAAAGTAACACCCGGGTCAGGCTGGAAACCAGCGTGAGTAAACCCATCTAACATGGAATACAAAAGTATACAACTCATATAAACCCGGGGTAACTTGTATCAATTTAACAAATTCACGATTTGCTATAGGCAACACTTATTTCACACATCAATTTCTAAGTACCAAACTTAGATAAAATAATCCAATTCACTTAAATCATTTCATTTCAGTCTATTGATTTCACAAATCAATTTATGAAAATTCGAAGTGGTTTCGGGTATTTCCTAATACCCGACTCGGGTCTCCTCGAATCAATGTCATTTTAACCGAATTATTCAAGTGAATACAATTTTACTTTTAAACACTGGATGTCACCTTACTCAACATTTCATCACAGATAACCACTTTATTACTGTTCAATCCCACCATACAGAAACATATGGTATTACATAGCAACATGATTACATACCATGGATAACAAATATTACAAGGTATTCATATATCATTTAAACATCCATAAGCAAGATAAATTAGCCAGACCATTTCTAATTAATCTAATTTATCTACTGATGAATTAAGTTAATTACTTATTACTTATAAACCTTGCCCATTAATTAATCAATCATCCCTTAATTATTCATCTTGATCAATCATCCTTTAATTATTCATCTTGATCAATCATCCTTGATTAATCATTCTTTGATCACATTAAGTAATCCTTTAATTAATTACACCGAGTGATTAATATTTAATTACTTCCACCAAGTAATCATCCTTCAATTACCTTCCATCAAGTAATTTTCCATTAATTGATTACATCTAGTAATTATCTATTAATTACTACACTATGTAATTATACTTCATTATTTACATTAAGTAATTATACTTATCCTGTCATCAAGTAATTCTCTTTAATTAATTATACTAAATTAATTAACTAAAATTAACCGCATTACTCAATTAGTTACACTGAATAATTATTTTCTTTAATTACTTCATTAAGTAATTCCCTTAACAATCCTCTAACATCAAGTAATTAACCTCTTAATTTCTTATTACTTAATTATTCCTTGACTAATTACCCTTGACTAATAAATTCTCAATTTAAAATCAATTTCACTTAATTAATTACACAATGTAATTATACCACAACCACTCACATTAATTAGTTTTCTTTTAATTTATCACACTTGTTAATTCTTAATTACTTTACTTAAGTAATTTGCCTTTAATTGCTTTTATCATTTAGAAATTTATTTAATAAATCTCAGAATTATGTTGTTTATTTGTCTAGAGTTTAACTTGAAACTTAAGTTTGATTAATAATTAAAATACTATTCCTATTAAAATTAAATACCTAACACTATTTAAATTTAACCTAAATAAATTTTTAGGTCTTAATAGAAATAAAACATATAATCAAGTCCTAAACTTAATTAAACTAAATAGATACCTTATCTAAAAAGTCATATAATCTAGGCCTTGAAAATATGATTTGAATCTTTCATATAAACTATGTTACTATGGGAATCTCAGGCCCAACGTCAGAAAGTTCAACGGAAACCACTTTCCCAATTAAACCATAGATTTCCAAGGCCCAAACGAAAAAAAATATCACGGCCCATCCTTCTTTCTTCGGCCCAAACTCTCAACTTTACTTTCCTTCTCCCTTTCTTGCTTCTTCCTTTATCCCATTACCTACTGCTACTACAACCATATGCACGAACAAGCCGTGCATGTGCACACACCATCGGAGTGGCACTGACCATCAGCGACCCCACCTTCCAGTCACTCTCGGCGTCCTCAAACCCCCAGTCCATCTTGATTCCACGATGACATTCGATATAAAAATCGAGTTGAACACCATTACCAGCCAAGGAAACTTCTTTCCTATTTCACCTCGTACCACCATTCACGACCCCTAGATCTCCCACCGCTCTGCTTAGAGCTTCGACTAACCCTCTTCTTCCTGATCCCCCGGTACCGCAACCCCCTTGAGCCATCACAGCGTCGAAAAATTCAACGAAATAACCCCATCCCAACAATAGGCCCAAACCCTATTTTGGCTTTGCCAAGAAATTTCGATCGTCTGAAAAATCACGAACAATTTTGCCGAGTTCACAAGACTCTATACTTGCTTCACCTAAGATCTCGCGACCCCTAACTCCCCCGATCATCAGAGAATGGAGAAATCCCAGTTCACGGTCAACTTACAATTCCCTTTGATTTACAAGTCCAAAAATCATGATTTCACTTTTAAAATTCCTAGTTTTTGATGACAAATCAAATTATGTTCCTGAAACAACAATTTGTTGCGGTCAAGATTTTGATATGTATGAAAAATCCTACTGCAATTTCCAATTTCCTGATAACCGTTTGTTATTAACCCACAAAAATAATTTTAAAAATATTCTTACGTTATAACAAACATCATTCCTTTAAAGATCATAACTTAAAACTATGTACACGGAGAGAATATGATTTTCAAAGGTTTTAAGCTTAAATCTGCAGTTAACAGTGGCTTATCTGTATATTTGTACGAACAAATATGCACATATCGTTATCAACACAAGAATTTATCCAAACAAGCCTTATTCACACCATACTACACTTATGCATCAGTTCTAGCATTAAAAGATGTGGATAAACTCACTTGTTTGTTTCAGATTCTAACCCTATCAGTACCTTGATGAAGATATATTGAATTTTTTTGTTAATTTCCAAATTCTGTTGCAAGATAGAGAGGAGAAACAAGCATATCCTATATACACAGATCAATCATACACTTATATACAGAGTTACATAAATATACAAGCATGCAACATCCATCATCATCAAGAATTTCACATGAATTAACATCCATTATCCTAAGAATTTCAGTCAAGTGTTTACTCACCTGCTTATGAAAGAACAGAGAGCAATCACTATTTTGAAACTGCAAGTTTATCCTTCCTTTAATCTTCCTGTTAGTTCAGCTGTTTTGTGGTTTAAGATTGGGAAATGATGATGCTATCTTTTCTTTTCTAGTTTGCTGTGTTCTGAGAATCACTAGAACAAGAAGTATATACATATATAAAAGGGTTTACAGGGGTAGGTGCTTCTAGTGCAAGCTTGTTTTCTATTAGTCAAAGTTTTAGTCTTGACCAAAGATTTTTTTCTTTTGTACAGCCATCCCTTGATATGATTTGTGAAACCTGAAAACGGAATTTTTTTTCTTCTACGGTTTGTATGCTTAGATTTGATATATTGTGAGCTTGAGAGGATATTCATTAAATGCTATGTCCCCCTTGTATGCTTACATGTATCTCTATATGAATTGATATGTATGTATATCCTTATACGTATTCTTGCCTTTCCATTTCCTGATGTATGTCTTTCTCATTTTTTTATAATGTACATACTTATTCACACATGTACTTATATTCTTCATGTATACTATTATATAAATATAAACTTATACATAAACTTATGCATATGAATTTTTTTATTCCATTTTACTCGCATTTACATATTGTCATTTCTTTATATAAAGTTGTATATGCATATATATATTTACATTTCACTATTAATAAAATATACATTTGTTTTGTATATATTTAATGATATCTTGTATTAAATTTTAAATGGGGGATTTATATACATTTCCTGTGAGATTCATCATATCCAGCGATTTTTATAATTTAATATTTAATATAGCATTTCAACCAATTCATAGATTCGGGTATTCAATATCAGAAAATTTATTTATTTGTTTAATAAAAGTTAATACCCCAATAATTAAATTCAATTAATCGTCCGATCAGCACACGTCAAAAATCCGGGTCGTCACATTCCTCCTCCCTTAAAAGAATTTCGTCCCCGAAATTTTTAGTTAGGAAGAATGGTCCAATACCCGTTTACTTTTTTTTTTCCAAAACTAACAGTTCAACATCTTACCAATTATCTTTTATAAGAGACCCCTTATTATTCTTACTAACCACCCAACTCTTCCACAGTTTCAAACGATACCCTTTTGCTCAATCATTTCTAAGAAATTTGGTGATATCCATGTGAAAAAAATAATTACTTTAAGTTTTATAACCAACTAAAATTGATTCCAACTCAATTTTATTTAATTCAATTCCTATCACATCTCTGATTTAGTTTTCATTCAATCAGACTTCATCCAATTATTATTTAACTCAATTAACAAATTTTAAATGTTAAATTTACTTAATTCATTATCGAATTTATTTTATTAATACAAGGCCATTCTCAATTCATTTCTATCCACTTGGGTTTTGTTTGCACTCAACCCATGTCCATTATAATTCAATTTCATTTCATTTGACCCCACTTTCATCAAATCAAATTACTTGCAAATTTCATTTAATATTATTCAAATCACTTGCACTTTATTTGTATTTCAACCCGTCACTTTTTCCAATCCATCTCTATTTGATTTTTATTTTACAACATCTCCTCTTATTTAATTCATTACCAAATCTAGGTCGAATTCTATTTACAATTCTAATTCATTTCCAAACTTCATTATTCATTTACAATCCATTTATTAACCAAAGTTAAATTTTATTAACATACTTAATCTCACAATTATTTCACCAATTAGCTTATTTCCAATTTCTAAATCAATATTAAATTTTACTTACAAATCACTTCATTGAAATTCTAGTTTGGATTTCCTTTTTATTTTCCCAAAATTCCAACACCTTTATTTAAAATTTAAGAAATGCTTTTAAATTCACAACATACTTAATAAAATAGCTCTTTTATAAAAATACCTTTATAACTCGATGTCTCAACCAGTCTATCCTTGTTCTTACAGAAATTCAGTCATACATTGATCAGGCGTAGGACTGAAAATCTATAAGTACTTAGCAGACCCATTTTCAACATCCAGCAAAAATACTTAGGAAAGTAATTTTATTGAAAATATAGAAAACAATTTTGAAAATAGAGGAAATATTTTTTTTTTTAGTGAGGGTGCTCTGGAAATCATCACCCCCGTTCCATGGTCACAGTTACATACCAGGGTTACGTTGCAGTCGCGACAAAAGTCCATGTAACTGCAGGCTCTCCGCGGCACTCTCGATTACGCCATGGAACCCACACAACAGATCACAGTTACATCCAGGGTTACGTTGCCGTCGCAGCAAAAGTCCATGTAACTGCAGGCTCTCCGCGGCACTCTGATTTTCGCTGTCGAAATGAAACTTCTCCATTCCTACATAGGTCGCAGTCTACCGAGATAAACTCAAACGCAGACTGTTGGCTCTCAGCGGCACACACGACTTTCGCAATGTTACCATAGGTCGCAGTTACATCCTGGGTTACGTTGCAGTCACAACAAAAGTCCATGTAACTGTTGGCTCTCCGCGGCACACACGACTTACGCTATGATAAACTCAACTCATAATCCTCAGAAACTAGTTTTGTCCGGACTCCTCACAGGATCAACTTTAGAACCCCACTTGGGGCTCAAGGCAGCACCACCCGGTGGCACTCCTGAGAAGTTCATTTCAAGGGAGCGCCTTTTTCCCCAGAGTCATCATCAAAACATTTTATACTATACATATATAGTATCTTCAAATCATACACCTAGTATGATATTATACAAAGTTCCTTTACACAAAATCGATTATCCCAAAATCGATAATTCTCAAAATAGGCTTTCCAAACTCAATATTGATTTTATCCAAAAATCAAAAGCCTTTCCAAATCCAAAGGTTCCCAAAACCTCTTTCCAAAATTCTCATAAGATCCTTTATATATTCAGATATATATATAAATTTTTAAAACTTTGGATCCTTGCCTTCTCGTATAAAACACTTTTTATACTCCAAACACTCTCAAAAACCATAGAAATATCCAATTTCCATCTTTATTCATTTCATATTTCTCGAAATATTCTTTCAGTTCAAAAGAACCATTTCATATTCCTTATTCACCCTTACATTAATCCCCATTTGGATTATACTTCAATCCTTATCTCAGTTGGGTACTTAATCAATAACAGTTTGAACTCCGACCAATTTAGAAAAATAGCTTGAAAATTTTAAAAATAGGTAAGTAGTAACAAAATAATTATTAGTTTGCAAAATAATTGTAAAATAGTTAACTAATTATAAAATAGTTGGAAAATAGTTAAATAGTTATAGAAATCTTAATAATTGCGAAATAGTTGTAAAATAGAAATTAATTCGTAACTTAGTTGAAAATTAGTAATTAGTGTATAAAACAGTTGTAAAATAGGTAAAGAGTTCCAAAAGTAGTGGCAAAACCAGTATAAAATAGTTTAGGTTTTAAAAAGAAAGTTGCATAGTAAATAGATAAGAAAATAGATTTAAAACTATTTATATTAAAACAATTTACATTGAAAATGGTCTAGAGTCAAAACTGTTCACTTCCCCAACAATTCAATTTAAATTTCCACTCCATTTAAATTAATCCAATCCCAATTTAATTAACTCCAATTTCCATTGGACTTGATTCATTCCCAATTCAAATTGAATTGATTCTCAATTCCTTTCTAACTTCAAAGCAAATTCCATTTGGTCTTTAAACTTGTACAGCTTTAATTATAATTTCATCTTTTACATCTTCTATTGCTTTTAACTTGGAATTATACTTTTTATTTAGCCAATATATTTTTATTATTCCATAAACATTTAATCAAGATTCCAGAGTTTAAACAAATTTCCAAATTTCAATATCACCTTAGAATTCAACTATATCCAAAATTCTTTGGCGAATTCAATTATCCCTTTGAATTTCAAAACCAAACCCAATACACAAACAATCCCAATTTAAAACAATTTGGTAGCAATTTCTCTTCTAGAAACTCAAAAACAAACATCGATGATGCTGCAGTCATCACCGACGTTATTTTCCAGTGACCGAAAGAGTTTAATGCTTTTAGCTCTCTAAAAACACTTCCAATATTTTTGAAATAATGCTATTATTTCTCCAGAACCTTTGGAAACCACTTTCAAATCCAAAATTCTCCCAAAAATTCCAAATTCCCAATCCATCCAATTCATAATTAAACATTACTCTGGAATTTTCATCCTACTTTATAATCTCATTTATTTATGAAGTTTATTTCAATTTATAAATTACATTTACAATCTATATTTCAAATTCTCTTCTTTTTTTTTTCTTTAACCAATTCCACTTTAATTACATTCCAAAGTTATTCTATTTAAATTTTTGAATTCCACTTTATGTATGAATCCACTTCAATTTCAATCATTAAAATTCTATCCAAATCTTCTATTTAAATTTTTGAACTTATACATCTTCAATCCCACTTTCAATTAATTCAAATCGGGTTCAATTTGAATGAATTCAATTCCAACTTCAAATTTTAATCATCTCGAATTATATAAATTCGAGTTAAATTCTCAAGGATTGGTTTAACCTTTTTAAACCAAATTAACTTTGCTTATTTAAAGTTTCAAACAATTCTAATTTCTGAGTTCTAATTCTAGAAATTTCACTTTTAATTAATTTAATTTAAATTTGGTTGTATCTTATATTACTTCGTAACTTAATTCCAATAATTTAACAACCAATCACCTAAATAATTCATTAGAAGAGAATATTGCTTTATATATCAAAATATACTTTTATATAAAATCATTTAAAACCTTTATATAAGAAAATAACAAGTACGCGCTCATATATATATACACTCAACTCATTATAGAGTTCTACGAACTCTATTTAATGAGTAATCCCCACCAGAGCCAAGGTTCTCGCTTAACCTTTCTGCTCTGATACCAAATGTAATGACCCGAGATTTTCGAACCCGAAAATTTCGGATAGTTATGAAAAAGAAGAAAGAGATAGAAGAAGAAGAAGAACATAAGCATCAGCAACTCACATATGCAGCGGATAAAATATAATAATAAATAACAGTTTACAAAAGAATTCTACATCTGTCGATTACATTTAAGATTCATCAGAGTTTCATATAAACAGTCACAGAATATGTACAATTATCATGTCTTAGATTAACAATTTTATATACAACGGAAATATTCTATCGCCAATGCCATCCAGCTCGCCTCCTGAGCTCCAGAACGAACCTACCTGAAAATCTGTAATACTCGGTCTGACCCGAGCATTACATAAGAGTAACACCCGGGTCAGGCTGGAAACCAGCGTGAGTAAACCCATCTAACATGTAATACAAAAGTATACAACTCATATAAACCCGGGGTAACTTGTATCAATTTAACAAATTCACGATTTGCTATAGGCAACACTTATTTCACACATCAATTTCTAAGTACCAAACTTAGATAAAATAATCCAATTCACTTAAATCATTTCATTTCAGTCTATTGATTTCACAAATCAATTTATGAAAATTCGAAGTGGTTTCGGGTATTTCGTAATACCCGACTCGGGTCTCCTTGAATCAATGTCATTTTAACCGAATTATTCAAGTGAATACAATTTTACTTTTAAACACTGGATGTCACCTTACTCAACATTTCATCACAGATAACCACTTTATTACTGTTCAATCCCACCATACAGAAACATATGGTATTACATAGCAACATGATTACATACCATGGATAACAAATATTACAAGGTATTCATATATCATTTAAACATCCATAAGCAAGATAAATTAGCCATACCATTTCTAATTAATCTAATTTATCTACCGATGAATTAAGTTAATTACTTATTACTTATAAACCTTGCCCATTAATTAATCAATCATCCCTTAATTATTCATCTTGATCAATCATCCTTTAATTATTCATCTTGATCAATCATCCTTGATTAATCATTCTTTGATCACATTAAGTAATCCTTTAATTAATTACACTGAGTGATTAATATTTAATTACTTCCACTAAGTAATTATCCTTCAATTACCTTCCATCAAGTAATTTCCCATTAATTGATTACATCTAGTAATTATCTATTAATTACTACACTAAGTAATTATACTTCATTATTTACATTAAGTAATTATACTTATCCTGTCATCAAGTAATTCTCTTTAATTAATTATACTAAATTAATTAACTAAAATTAACCGCATTACTCAATTAGTTACACTGAATAATTATTTTCTTTAATTACTTCATTAAGTAATTCCCTTAACAATCCTCTAACATCAAGTAATTAACCTCTTAATTTCTTATTACTTAATTACTCCTTGACTAATTACCCTTGACTAATAAATTCTCAATTTAAAATAAATTTCACTTAATTAATTACACAATGTAATTATACATAACCACTCACATTAATTAGTTATCTTTTAATTTATGACACTCGTTAATTCTTAATTACTTTACTTAAGTAATTTGCCTTTAATTGCTTTTATCATTTAGAAATTTATTTAATAAATCTCAGAATTATGTTGTTTATTTGTCTAGAGTTTAACTTGAAACTTAAGTTTGATTAATAATTAAAATACTATTCCTACTAAAATTAAATACCTAACACTATTTAAATTTAACCTAAATAAATTTTTAGGTCTTAATAGAAATAAAACATATAATCAAGTCCTAAACTTAATTAAACTAAATAGATACCTTATCTAAAAAGTCATATAATCTAGGCCTTGAAAATATGATTTGAATCTTTCATATAAACTATGTTACTATGGGAATCTCAGGCCCAACGTCAGAAAGTTCAACGGAAACCACTTTCCCAATTAAAGCATAAATTTCCAAGGCCCAAACGAAAAAAAATATCACGGCCCATCCTTCTTTCTTCGGCCCAAACTCTCAACTTTACTTTCCTTCTCCCTTTCTTGCTTCTTCCTTTATCCCATTACCTACTGCTACTACAACCATATGCACGAACAAGCCGTGCATGTGCACACACCATCGGAGTCGCACTGACCATCGGCGACCCCACCTTCCAGTCACTCTCGGCGTCCTCAAACCCCCAGTCCATCTTGATTCCACGATGACATTCGATATAAAAATCGAGTTGAACACCATTACCAGCCAAGGAAACTTCTTTCCTATTTCACCTCGTACCACCATTCACGACCCCTAGATCTCCCACCGCTCTGCTTAGAGCTCCGACTAACCCTCTTCTTCCTGATCCCCCGGTACCGCAACCCCCTTGAGCCATCACAGCGTCGAAAAATTCAACGAAATAACCCCATCCCAACAACAGGCCCAAACCCTATTTTGGCTTTGCCAAGAAATTTCGATCGTCTGAAAAATCACGAACAATTTTGCCGAGTTCACAAGACTCTATACTTGCTTCACCTAAGATTTCGCGACCCCTAACTCCCCCGATCATCAGAGAATGGAGAAATCCCAGTTCACGGTCAACTTACAATTCCCTTTGATTTACAAGTCCAAAAATCATGATTTCACCTTTAAAATTCCTAGTTTTTGATGACAAATCAAATTATATTCCTGAAACAACAATTTGTTACGGTCAAGATTTTGATATGTATGAAAAATCCTACTGTAATTTCCAATTTCCTGATAACTGTTTGTTATTAACCCACAAAAATATTTTAAAAATATTCTTAAGTTATTACAAACATCATTCCTTTAAAGATCATAACTTGAAATTATGTACACGGAGAGAATATGATTTTCAAAGGTTTTAAGCTTAAATTTGCAGTTAACAGTGGCTTATCTGTATATTTGTATGAACAAATATGCACATATCGTTATCAACACAAGAATTTATCCGAACAAGCCTTATTCACACCATACTACACTTATGCATCAGTTCTAGCATTAAAAGATGTGGATAAACTCACTTGTTTGTTTCAAATTCTAACCCTATCAATACCTTGATGAAGATATATTGATTTTTTTTGTTAATTTCCAAATTCTGTTGCAAGATAGAGAGGAGAAACAAGCATATCCTATATACACAGATCAATCATACACTTATATACAGAGTTACATAAATATACAAGCATGCAACATCCATCATCATCAAGAATTTCACATGAATTAACATCCATTATCCTAAGAACTTCAGTCAAGTGTTTACTCACTTGCTTATGAAAGAACAGAGAGCAATCACTATTTTGAAACTGCAAGTTTATCCTTCCTTTAATCTTCCTGTTAGTTCAGCTGTTTTGTGGTTTAAGATTGGGAAATGATGATGCTATCTTTTCTTTTCTAGTTTGCTGTGTTCTGAGAATCACTAGAACAAGAAGTATATACATATATAAAAGGGTTTACAGGGGTAGGTGCTTCTAGTGCAAGCTTGTTTTCTATTAGTCAAAGTTTTAGTCTTGACCAAAGATTTCTTTCTTTTGTACAGCCATCCCTTGATATGATTTGTGAAACCTGAAAACGGAATTTTTTTTTTCCTACGGTTTGTATGCTTAGATTTGATATATTGTGAGCTTGAGAGGATATTCATGAAATGCTATGTCCCCCTTGTATGCTTACATGTATCTCTATATGAATTGATATGTATGTATATCCTTATACGTATTCTTGCCTTTCCATTTCCTGATGTATGTCTTTCTCATTTTTTTTATAATGTACATACTTATTCACACATGTACTTATATTCTTCATGTATACTATTATATAATTATAAACTTATACATAAACTAATGCATATGAATTTTTTTATTCCATTTTACTCGCATTTACATATTGTCGTTTCTTTATATAAAGTTGTATATGCATATATATATATTTACATTTCACTATTAATAAAATATACATTTGTTTTGTATATATTTAATGATATCTTGTATCAAATTTTAAATGGGGGATTTATATACATTTCCTGTGAGATTCATCATATCCAGCGATTTTTATAATTTAATATTTAATATAGCATTTCAACCAATTCATAGATTCGGGTATTAAATATCAGAAAATTTATTTATTTGTTTAATAAAAGTTAATACCCCAATAATTAAATTCAATTAATCGTCCGATCAGCACACGTCAAAAATCCGGGTCGTCACATCGGTAAAATATGAAAACTACCGTTCCATTTATTTTATGATAACCAAAGAATGAAAGTGAAACATGTTTTCAACGAGCATGGGTCAAGCATATAAAATATCGATAACTATCAAACTTAAGTGCACCAAATAGTAAACTATATATCTTTTCTTATTCCAAATACAAACATGTTGCATCCTTAAATTAATTGTAACCGACGCATTTAGTGCATTTATGATAACAAATTAATTCATTTATTATGATAATAACCACATTTAATGCATTTATCATTAAATAAATGCAATTGACCATTATGTGGGCCAAAATGTAAATTAGTGTCATGTTAAAATTTATTTCAATAATAAAATAAATATAAACACTTTAAAGGAGCATAATTTATTTCTAATTAATCAAAATTTCTGAAATAACCAAAATACCTTATATATATATATATATATCCAATTACCTAGTCAAAAGATGATTAAAGTAAAATAATCATAGAACCTGATTTACATTACTTGCATAAGTGGTTCATAATTACGCATACCTGTTTATATTGTTTATAAACATTAAAGAAAATGACTATACATATCAGATCCAAAACATTCCCCACATTAAAATTCACAACTTATCACAAAATATACAACAAAAAACATGCGAATGCTCTAACCAATTTAAGTTGTTTCAAAATTTAGAGGAAGTTAGATTATTTCTCATAATTTAATAGTTTCAAAATTCTATCTTATTTCATAAATAACATACAGATCATTTAGATTTATATTTCTACACCAAAACTGTTTCTCAAATCAACCTTCAATTTATAATAAAAAATAATAAACCCAATCCAAAATCATCATAAAAATTAATCAATATATAAATCAAGCAGATCTAAAACTTAATAGAATTAATGACTTCTAAATGAAGTTTAAATCAAAACCTACTCATAATTGAAAAATTCCCAATGAAATCAATGATGTGTGGTTCTGATACCACTTATTAGAATTCCAATATACTTTATGATTGATTAATCATGAATGTAATGATTCGACTTTTCGACCCTCAAATGTCGACACTAATACATCCACGATATTCTCACCCCAAGTGCTGGAAGGAGAATAGTTAGGGTAAAGTAAAAAGAATGCAAAACTATAGGTGGCTAATGGATCTATCAGAATAAAATACAATAACAGAATACATATCACATCACAAGACTCACCCCGAGTGTGGAACGCGGTAAGAGTAACGCAATCCTCCGTGACTTGTAGCTCACGAAAAATTAGTGTAACATCAAGCCGAGGAATGACCTTAGCATCACTCAATAGATTAAAAGAAATCTATGAGATATAAGAGTAATGGCAAGATATCTTCTCGAATGAGAAGAAGAGCACAAAAAACAAATCATTACTTTAAGTAAAGTAATATCACAAAGTTTATCAAAAATTGAGTATCCAAGGAGGATATCTCAAAAGGTGTAAGAATGGCAATATCAAATAAATTCAATGAATCACCTCATTTCCCCGGTGGACATCCTCATGGAAGGACGACCGAAAGGCCAAGAACCGAGAATATTCGATTGCTCGGTTGGGTGTCAAACCCAAAGCGGGCTCATAGAAATCAACAGAGTCACAATGAAAGGAATTCGAGATATATCATCAACATCTCGAAACTCAAGTGAATATAGGTACTTCAAAATTATCAATAACATTCCAAAGAGCAAGAAACAAAAATCAGCTAAAATTAGGATACCTAAATATAAGATTCGTGAGATCATAGAATGCAACTCGAAAATACCCAAGCTACCCTAACTCAAATCATTCCAAACTCTAGATATGAAAAAGCACGCTAATTCACTTGAAAAGATAAGCTGTAAGGAAAAACCCCATAATCCTTAACATCATACCATATATTGTAGATCAAACTTGAGGAAATCCGAAGAAAGTTTGAGCTTTGGCCTTGTATATGCTTTAAGAACCAGATTTTTCTTGTGCTTGCTGAAAAGTGATATGTTCGAAAAATCATAACTCTTTCACTTTGTAGCGAATTGCTCCAAATTTTGGATATGTTGTAGTCCTTATGTCATAGTATAACACAATAAAATTTGGCTGAAATCTAGGTTATTTTGATATCCTAAATTACTTTTCAAAGTTAGCCAAAAACTCAGTTGCTTGGTAGATTGTTCTTGCTCCTATTTATGCTTTCATTAACTGTTTCACTGCAAATTTCAATGATTTTAAGTATTGTTTGAATAAGTTTGATGACGAATGTTTAAGTATTTTTATCCAACAATGGATTGGCTTGATTTTGGAAATTTTTAGAATTTAATAAATTCTAAAAGTTTCCAAAATCAAGCCAATCCATTGTCAGATAAAAATACTTAAACATTCATCATCAAACTTAAGTTTGATCTGCAATATATGGTATGATGTTACGGATTATGGGATTTTCGGCCAATACACAAAGATCAATTTTTGGCCGATTTCAACCATTAATTTTCCAGATCAAAACAACTCCAAATTCATTGAAAATTTTCAAAAACAATAAACCATCCAAGTGCTGCAACATATCTAAAATTGAGGTTCATTGACTATAAATTGGAAAAGATAAGATTTTTCTAAATGATGTATTTTCGGCCAATAAACAGAGATCAATTTTTGGCCAATTTCAAGCATTAATTTTCCAGATCAAAAAAACTCCAAATTCATTGAAAATTTTCGTAAATAATGAACCATCCAAGTACTGCAACATATCAAAAATTGAGGTTAATTGACTATAAATTGTAGAAGATATGATTTTTCTAAAATGATGTATTTTCGGCCAATAAACAGAGATCAATTTTTGGCCGATTTCAACCATTAATTTTCACAATCAAAACAACTCCAAATTCATTGAAAATTTTCAGTAATATTGAACAATCCAAGTACTGTAACTTATCAAAAATTTAGGTTCATTGAATGTAAAATGAAGAAGATACTAATTTTTGAACATGGTGCTTTTTCAGCCAGCAAAACAGAAAACCAATTCGATAAATTGAGCAATTCCATCAACAAATTGATAGCAAAATTTGATATTTTGCTTAGCTTGCTGTAAATTCGATGGTTTTAATTGATTTTGGTTTTGAAAAAGTTTCTGAAAATTATTCATAAATTATGGTTAATTAAATAAATGTTTTTAAGACATTTTAAAGGGTTTTTAAGAAATTATTCATTTTTTAAAAGTATTTTATAAATAGATAATCTATTTGATAAATTGATTTTTTTTTCTTATAAAACTTACTTAAAAATCTCTAAAAATTGTTTAAAAATCCCGTTTTCTCTATAAAATTATTCTAAATATATTTTAGCCCAGTTAAATGATTTTCGGCATATAAGAATGAGAATTAAACGATTTGGCAAAAATACGTGGTATGAGACATGTGTTTTCGCCTCATCGCTTAATATCGGACTTGTACTGCCGAATCTGCTTTGAAGTACTATTTTATGATATTTTTACCTGCCGAGGACGTGAGGCAGGGTTGTTATGATGAATTGATGATGGTTGTGATGTTTAAGATGGACTTTTACTTATCGATGAAATGAGACAAGTCTTGATGTCACTTTAAACTTATCAAAGTAAATATAACAAGAAAGAAGAGAATAAAATATCAGAATCTCATATATGGAACGGTAATATATAATATCTCAAGAGGTTTTTACCAAAAAAAACCTCTATATACATACATCAATGAGAGACAAATAATCTATCATTAGCCTGGACAGTTATAACATTATGTCCTCAAAAATGATAATAGATACAATCAAGTAATGTAGTGAAAAATAGGTATGGTAAGAAATCATCCAGCTCCTCCCCAAGAGCTCCAACGAATACAACTAAATCTGGAAACATGCTTGACCTAACACGCACATTATAACAGAATAATACATGGATCAGTCTAGTAAACTAGCGTGAGAAACTCTAATCACATAGAATTTATTATATCTTAGAACTTTTCAAGATAAGGGTATATCGTAAGACCACGCTGTCAATAAACACGGATGAGTTTTTCCTTTATGATAACTAAACCATTCTACTATAAAATCCAGTGATAGTATAATAATGTCGTGTGAAATATAGATAATCACATAAGTTTTGATGCAAGTGAGTGCACATCACAATAATAATAGGTATACAATCATAACCGCTAAGGCGAATTCATTAATTGTGTAGGATTTCCATGCAGATCTCTTGGGGAATCCGATTCCAAAATACTATATAAGGATAACAGATATCCTTCCGAGATGTCATACATCTCTAGTAAATGTACCATAGGAAAACCATAGTTAGTTTTGCTAAGTCCTGATGCATCGCTCCCGCATGCATACCCTAATAAGTATCTCTAGAAATGGATCCACATGCACCCTCTAGGTTTGCTAACCCTACTGACTATGTCTCCTATCTTTGGTTTTTATCATACTAATGATGAGGCTATGTCCGGCATTCCAGCCCACAAGTCGCCAACCAAATAGATCTTCCACGCGAGCTCCAACTCGTAAGGATCTCGGAACCACATACGTATTTCCATATATCAAACAAATATCGGAACCACACATGGATTTCCTTAACAAATCCCGAAATAACACATGGAATCCCATACCTCAACAGGCCTAGGAATCACATATGGATTCCCACATCATGAATAGGTCACAAACAACTACATGTGTTTGAGTACATCAAATGGATCTCAAATCTCCATATAGATTCCAACATCATGATCCAATCACGAACCAATGACAAAGCCATCACAAAGCAATTAAAAAGCCATCATTTAAGCAATCACGAACCTCTTCCAAAGCATAGAATACATATATGGTTTTAGAGTGGTTATGGTTTCAAGTCAACTCATATAAGTACACTCCCTAGCTTACCGCGTACTCCAAAAACAGTCGATCGATTTCCCAGGAATCTCAATCCCAGTTCTGTGGGAAATAAAGAGACAATACATAAGATTGGAGATCACCTCCTAACCATTTAAGCGGATGAGTTTTCTTTTCATTTGTCCTAGAAGAGAAAATCAAGTCTATACGTACAACATAGCATCACCGAAGATAACTGTACCATATAATCATCGTGTTTCATTTAGATATGTTCAAAGTATATTTTGGCCAAGATTTGATAGTCGGTTATTTATAGATAATCCTATATAATGAGAACAATCACAATTAGGAGAACCAAGTCTCGTATACTATCCATAAGCAGTAACACATAAAGCACAATCGAAACAAACAAGCACGATCAAGTTATATAAATGACTTCTAATCCCCTTTTTAATTAATCTTCCTTTATTATTTAAAATCATCTTTTATTAAAAAAACTCATTTTACTTAATAAACTCTTTAAAAATGAAACTCCCTTTGCTAATTAAACTCCACTATTTAATTAAAGCACTATTATTCATTTTCAAAATATTTCAACACTTCCCAAAAGTATTCATATACTTATCTCAACTGTACAAGTATATCAATTTCAAAAGGCTTAAGACAAATGTTACTAAAGCATTGTTACTACAAACCCAAAGACATTTCACTTATGATTATCGTTAAAACTTCTTTTGAAATATTTGTTTATGTTCACAAGTATAACCAAAATGAGTTAAAGGCGAATGTTACTAATACGTTGCCAAAACAAACCCAAAACCAAATCATACTTTTTATTTTAAAATTCTATTATTAAAGATCTAAGTGTTTTCCAAACTCATATATAATATTCTAACACTTTACTATATTCTCCGAGGGTTTAAAAACGAACGTTATTAAAACATTGTTTACGACAAACCTTAAAACATTTTACTATCCCATTATCTTTAAAACTCCATTTTAAAGATCCAATTACTTTTCAAAAGTATAGTTATATTTTATATGGGTTAAAACTTATGTTGTACAAACATCGATATTATAAACCCAAAATCCACTTTTATACTTTCCATTAATTTTGAAATATCCGTCTCGAAACTCTAAGTATAGCTTTACTTATTAAACAAGGAAACATACCTTTTTAATCAATTTATAAAATATTCCACTATAACATAGGTGTTATAATCCAGAACTCCTTTTGAATCCCTTTATAAAATATTCCATCACAATCCCTTATCACTATCCTTTGTAAATATCCCTTATAAATATCATTTGTAAATATCCTTTATTCCCAAATTCCTCTTTAAAAACTTCTAAATATAATAAGTACCTTTAAAATGGTAGATATTTACATATATTAATTTATTTGTAAAACTAACCATTTGTAAAATATTATATCATAAAATACTTTTATTTCCTAAATAAAATCTTAAATAACTTTTAAAACCACATATGTAATAAAACATATTTTAAAAATTATTTATACTATATATTTAAAACCTTTTACTTAAAACCATTTAAAACATGTTTTATAATTTAAAACCACCACTTTATAAATCCACAATTGATTTTCAACTATATTTTATAACCTCGATAATTCCCCATGATAAGTATGATAACAGTACCTATTAATTTAATACGAAAAAGCTGTAAGCCGTCTTTCAAAGTTAACTTTCAAATCGTAGATCACAGCGATTTCAAAGTGCATCCATCACGTTCGTTTCGCTTCCACCATTTTTCCTTTACCATTTCCAAATTCCACAAATGTCCAAACCAATTCCATTTATGTTAAACACATCCAAATATTTGTAAAACAACCCAGTGTATATATATAGACACACACATGCACACATACACATATATTCCCTCAATTTTCCAAAATTTTCTAATTTAACGTATGTCAGTTATCAAGGATTTCAAAGCATGTTTATAATGACTGAATCGTTTCTAACATTCCTTATATACTATCACATTTCACAAAGAAATATCAAACATGTAAACAAGTAATCTAGGCCACGATATATTATATAGTTGATCAAATAAAGATTATTATACTCAATATGCTCTTACTTGCTTTACAAAACAAGGCTATGTCCAAAAGTAATAACTTGCATTGTTCATTATATATTTTCAATACAACAATTTATATATGTAACAATATATAACCAATCAACTGGTAAGTAAAACTCTCCCAAGCTCTAGTTAAACCTTCTGCAATTTTGAATAGTCCAAAATCGAACGCCGTTCTATTTTGACTAAAATTCAACTAGCTCCAAACTTGACAAATCCAATTCCATAGCATAGAAAATCTCGATACGAATGCAATGGTGAAGATGGCGCCTCGATCGGACCTCGTATGAGCAAGATATGATCGTTAGAACATTCGAGATTAATTAATTGACAATTAACATAATTAATTAAGGTAATTAGGCTAATCAGCTTTCCCTTCACGTTAAACATCTTAGACCGCAAAGAAATCCAACCCACATTGCGACTTTGTTCGCTTGCCGTCGCCACTGTTGTGAGTCACCAAAGACCGCCACACGTTCACCATAGGTCTCCCTGCCTCCAGCATCACTATGCCACCATCAGCTCCACACATCTCTCTGTTGTTCACCAAAATTAATGAAAGAAGATCATTGGCATTTGTCTCCATATTGCAGCCACTATATGCAACCATCGCCACCAAACTCCATCAGCGAGTAGCCCATGTCCCCCTCTCCTTTCCCCTTCAGCGCCGCCGCCCTACGTTCACCCACACCGCTGCAAAGGCCAACCATAGCTGCCACCGTCGACACCCATTTCTAGCACCCTCACCTCGATCCACTATAATCTAGCTGCTCAAAACACTCAACACATAATGTAGAACATTTGCCTAATTGACTCCTTAGCCTAGATCGGCCTCTAATGGCACCGATGATCCTTGGCCATTAGATATGGCTATGTTTAGGGTTATATTTTAGAAAAACAAAGAAAGTGGGGTCCTTATATAGTAGATTTTCAAACACTATTCGTTCCTAAAAAATTTGAACTCCAAACGAGGCGTGCCGCCTGGCGTTCTATACTATGTATCCCTATTCCGAACAAAATGAAACTATTATCGAGACCCAATTCCATCATATACAGAAGTTAGCTTTTCAAACCAAATTATATCGTATTTAATTTCTGAAATCAATTGCTATGCGTTTTGAGATCGCATGACTACACAGTCCGTCTGATTGTCACGAAACTTGACGGCGTACAACAATTCGTTATTCTAGATCTGATGGCACTAGTTTCTTCAAAATCCAAAACAGTGTCTCGGATTGATAATTTCACACATTGATTAATACGAATTATTATTAAATTAGTTTAATCACTTTTAATTTAAAATTAAAAGCCTACTAGCATCATTCTTATTTAAACATAATTTAAATAAGCTTTGGAAATCATATTTATTTGAATTAAATCTAAGATTGAATTGTTAAATAATTCCAATATTTAATTATAAAATGTTCAAAAATCCGTATCATTACATTCTTCGCTCCTTAACATAATTTCGCCTCCGAAATTCCAACACAAGTAATGAGCAACCATCACACATCAATACCTAATGGTATTATTTGGCAAGAAACAATCACATCAAAATACTATACAGTACTACAATCACTAGCAACCAAAACTCATGGTATGATCAGGTTCAAAAACCATCTGATCGCAAAGGATGACAAACAATCCACTAAGCATTACCTTATGCTCAATAGCCCCAAGTATTATTCAGTCGATCACTCATTCTACCAAAACAATTCGAAGGGTCATTCCCCATACTCTCCACAAGCCAACACACATAGCGTACAAATATTTTTAAAGCCATATACATATAACATCCATACACAATATCGTATATGATTGCTAGCTCGATCGCATAAATTTCCTTGGACCTAGGATATTCAATTTGACCTCTCTATTGAAGATTCTGATCTGGTTGCTTGATTAGAAACCTCTATTCTTCTTACATAGCCATATACTATGATAGAAAACTCCAAGATCATACCAAAAATCTATATCAAGTGTTCACCATCGAGAATCGAGTGAAAAATCTTAACTCGGACAGGTGTAAATCACCTTGAAATCCATGTACTCGTTTCCCAGATCAGGAACTGTTACATGAATAAAATGATCACGTATAACTTATGTACTCTATTCAATTGGTTTCTTATTTACCCCAATTTCTTTCCATTTTTAATTCACATTCAATTTCATTTAGTATTTCTCACTTAATATTAAAATCACTTTTGAACATTTCATAAAGTTTACTTCAAGTTATTAAGCATTTTATAACTTAAGTTCTTATCTATATAATATCTACCATATCCTCAGAGTATCTACAAAGATATCCAATTCATTTTGCTTACATGAATATTCAGTCAATGTAAAACTTGTTTAAATTATACTATCTTGCCAAGTTCAAGCATTACATAAAACATATCTTTATATTAACACTTAGCTTCCAAATTCTATTATTTTCTAAGTTCAAGTGTTATGTAGACTCATCTTTATATTTTCGCGAAATGGTTAGATTTAATTCTTTACACAAATTCCAAAGTTTTGACTGCCAAATCATCAAAAATTCCAATTTCATTTAAAAAATGAAAGTTACTGATCAACGGATCAAATAAGATGTACAATCAAACTTTTCTAATGCATAAGATACACGAGTCCATAAGTATCCTAACTGGAAACTCAAGAACTAAACACCCCATCCTATTTCAAATCATTTTGAAATATATATACTAATAACTTTTGTATACCAAATCATACTTCTGATAATTAAATCCAAATCTATTTTACCAAATCAACACTGTAGTAAATTGCTACTGCAGCTTCCCCCACTTTGAAACTCAAAAATAAATGCTGAAAATGCTGCAGTCATTATTAGAATCATTTTCTAACGACAAAAGTGAGTTCAGTACAACAGATCACGCCTTTCAGACTTAACTAAAATCATTTTCAAAATAGTATCAAATATTTCTTAAATATTTCCAGGTACCATGATATCAATTCCTCAAACGAAGTCCTAAATATTTACTTCCAAATAATACTAATTTTTTTTAATCTTAGAAAATCAATTTCTAAAACACCGAGATTTAAGGTCTCGAATTCGTAGTGAATTAGTTTCCTGTTTATAAATTATATTTATAAACTATATTTATATAAGTCACTTTCTTGTATAAAACTATAAGTGTTTATCTTGTTTAAATTATAATAAAAAACTTTCATTAAAATCAAAATTTTAGCCCAACATTTTGGCCGAACGCCTTATAGTCAAATTGTGAAACTTAATTCACAAGATATCTATTTCAATATTCCCACAAATTATTTTCTACCCAACCCATGTAGTGAAAATGTAAAATAGCTGATAAACTGGTTGAGCACAGCAAATCAAACAATAAATGGTAATAATAGAATATTACCATTCCTTAATAAACAAACTCATCATAAATAATTATATCAGTTTATGAAAATTTTCTGTTTATATATAAAATATAATCTATGGTAAAATTATTTCATTTATCAATTTAAAAACAATGTTGTGCCAGTTTACCTTGTCCAAGTTTTAGAGACTCCTGTCAATAACGATAGCAACTCGTATTGATCAAAAGCCATAAGCCACTCTACAAACCAACCAATGCAATACAAAACTTTTTTATAACAATAAAATATACATACTCTCATATATATTCACTCAACTCACAATGAGGTATTCCATTACCCTATCTCTCAATGAGTTATACCCACCAAAGCCAAGGTTCTCGCTTAACCTTCAGCTCTGATACCAAGCGTAATGACCCGACTTTTTGACCCCCAAATGTCGACACTAATACATTCACGGTATTCATGTACCAAGCACTCAGGTTCCTAAAAGATGAATAGTTAGGGTAAGATAAAAAGAAAAAGAAAAGAACAAGAAAGAAGAGACCAAAATATCATAATCTTACATGCGGAATGGTAACATGCAATATCTCAAGAGGTTTTTACCAAAAAGAAATTTATATAGATACATCGGTCGGAGAAAATAACCTATCACAAGGTATAGTTATAACATCATGCCCTCACAAATGCATATAGATACAATCAAGTAATGCAATGGAAAATAAGTGCGGTAAGTAATCATCCAGCTTCTCTCCAAGAGCTCCAATGAACATAGCTAAATCTAGAATTATTATATCTGAGAACTTTTCAAAAAAATGATATATCATAAGACCACGCCGTCAATAAACGCAGATGAGTTTTTCCCTTATTATGACCAAACCATTATATTATAAAATCCATTGATAATATAATAATGTCTAGGGTGTAGAATATACATAATCACATAGTTATGATGCAAGTGAGTGTATATCACAACAATAATAGGTATACAACCATAACCACTAAGGTGAATTCGCTAATTGTATAGGATTTCCACGTAGATCTCTTTGGAAAGCCGAATCTGAACTAATGTACGAGGATAAGAGATATCCTTCCGAAGCGTCGTACATCTCTAGTAAAACTACCGTAGGAAAACCATAGTTGGCCTTGCTAAGACCTGATGTACTACTAATGCATGCGTATCCTAATAATCATCTTGAGAAATGGAGTCGCATGCACCCTATGGGTTTCCAACCCTACTAGCTATGACTCCTATCTCTGGTTTTTGACATACCAATGATGAGGCTACATCCAACATTCTAGCCTACAAGTCACTAACCAAATAGATCTTTCACACGAGCTCCAACTCGAACAGATCTCGAAACCAGACATGGATTCCCATATCTCAAAAGATCTCGAAACTCTAAAAGGATTCCTCAATAGATCCTAGAATCACACACGGATTCTCATACCTCAATAGGCCTAGGAATCACATGTGGATTCCCATATCTTGAATAGGTCATGAAAAAACTACATGTGTCAGAGTATCTCAAACAGATCTTGAATCTCCACTTAGATTCCAATATCATGATCCAATCATGAACCAATGACAAAGCCATCACAAAGCATTAATCACAAAGCAATCACGAACCTCTTTCAAAGCATGGAACACGTATATGATTTTGGTGTTGTTACGGTTTCAAGTTGTCTCATATAAGTACACTCCCCTGCTTACCGAGTGCTCCAAAACCTATCGGTCAATTTCTCAGGAATCCCAACCCCGAATCTGTAGGAAATAAACAAATAATACAAAAGATCATAGATCACCTCCTAACTTTTTAAGCAGATGGATTTCCTAATTTGTCCTAGAAGAGCCAAAACAAGTCCTGCATAGCATTACTGAAGATAACTATACCATATAATCCACGTGTTTCTTCTAGATATTTCTAGATTATATTCTAGCTAAGGTTTGTTAGTCGTTTATTTAAATATCAAACAAACAAACAATCCAATACAATATGAATAATCATATATACAGGAGAACCAAGTCCTGTATACTGTCCATAAGTAGTAACATAGAAAGCATGATCGAAACAAACAAGCATGATCAAGTCATATAAACGACTTCTAATTCTTTTTTTAATTAATCTTCCTTGATTAATTAAAATCCTCTTTGGTTAATAAAAATCATTTTTACGCAATAAAAAGTTTATATATGAAACTCCATTTATTAAATAAACTGCACATTTAATTAAAACATCACCATTTGTTTTCAACACAATTCAACACTTCTCAAAAGTATTCATATACTTATCTCAACCGTATAAGTATATTCGCAACCAATTTCAAAGGGCTTATGACAAATATTACTGAAACACCATCATTACAAATCCAAAACCATTCCACTTATGATTATCTTTAAAACTCCATCTCAAAGATTTGTTTAAGTTCACAATTATAACCGAAGGAAGTTAAAGGCAAGTTACTAACACATTTCCACAACAAACCTAAAACAAAATCATATTTTTTATTATCTTCCAAACTCTATTATTAAATATGTAAGTATTTTCCAAACCTATTTACAATATTTTAGCACTTTAAAATATTATCCAAAGGTTTAAAAACGAATGCTACCAAAGCATTATTTACAACAAACCACAAAACACTTTATTATCCTGTTATCTTTAAGACTCCATTTTAAAGATCCAATTACTTTTCAAATGTATAGTTATATGGGTTAAAATAGACGTTGCACAAACATCGATATTATAAACCAAAAATCCACTTTTATACTTGCCATTAGCTTTGAAATATCTATTTCAAAACTCTAAGTATAGCTTTATTTATTAAACAAGAAAATATACCATTTTAATCAATTTATCAAATAATCCATTATAACATAGTTGTTATAATCCAAAACTCCTTTTAAAAATATTTCATTACAATCCTTTATCATCGTCCTTTGTAAATATCCTTCATAAATATCCTTTACAAATATCCTTTGTAAATACCCTTTATTCCCAAGTTACTCTTTAAAAACGTCTAAATGTACTAAGTACCTTTAAAAAGATAGATATTTACATATACAAATTTATTTGCAAAACTAAGATGTTTAATAAAATATTATAAACCATTTGTAAAATATTATAACAAAAAATCCTTTTATTTCCTATATAAAATCATTAATAACTATTAAAACCATACATATAATAAAACATGCTTTTAAAAACACTTAAACTATATTTTTAAAACCTTTTATATAAAACCCATTTAAAACAAGTTTTATAATTAAAAACCATCGCTTTATAAATCCATAATTGATTTTCAAATATATTTTTAAATCCTGATAATTCCCCATAATAATGCAATACAATTACTTATCAATTTGATACGGAAAAGCCGTAGTATGTCTTTCAAAGTTAACTTTAAAATCGTAGATCACATCGATTTCAAAGTGCATCCATTACGATCGTTTTGCTTCTACTATTTTTCCTTTTTCATTTCCAATTTCCATAAATGTCCAACCAATTCCATTTACGTTAAACACACCCAAACATGTGTAATACAACCCAATACATACATACATACATTCCCATCATTTCCCACAGTTATCCAATTATATATGCCAGTTATCAGGGATTCAAAGCGCATTTATAACTACTATATCGTTTCTAACATTCATAATATATTATTACTTTTCACAAAACAATATCAAACATGTAAACGAGTAGTCTGGGCCATGATATGTTTTGTAGATGATCAAATAGAGATTATTAAACTCAATAATAATGTTCTCACTTGTTTTACAAAACAAGGGTAGGTAGAAAAGTAATAACGTCCATTGTTCATTATATAGTTTATATTTTCAATACAATAACAATTACATATATACAGTAATATATAATCAATCACCTGGTGAGTAAAACTCCCAAGCTTTAGTCAACCCTTTCGCATTTTCGAATAGTCCAAAATCGAACATCGTCCGATTTTGACTGAAATTCCAACTAGCTTCAAACTCGATGAATCCAAATATATCACGTAGATAATCCCAATACGAACCCAACGGTGAAGATGGGCCTCGATTGGACCTCGCATGAGCAAGATACGATTGTTAGAACATTCAAGATTAATTAATAATTGACATAATTAATTAAGGTACTTAGGCCAATTGCCTTCCTTGTAACAACTCGGGTTTTCGGACCAGTCAAAATGGTCAAAAAACACATCCATTCTAAAACTACGAATGAAAACTACCAACTTAATACACAATATTTGATAAATATTCAACACTAATAAATGAATAGGATATAATTTCAGTTATACAAATTATCAGAGTAATTAATTTATTTATTCTACAAGGTGTGCATACCGAACTAAAACGCAATAAATCTACCACTGCACATTTTGATGAGAGAGACATCAATATCTTTAACTGCGAACTCCATAAACAATGTAAATGCGGAACAAAATGTTAAGCATGAAAGATACAACAACACATGATATATTTCGAACAATAAACAAAAAATGTTATGTTATTATTGTGGCTACATCACTACCACTAATTGGCTAGCCGGTTAGATAACAGGATAAAGCCAACGTAGTTCTTCTACCATAAATAGAACTCTTGGAGCCTACGATGCAACAACCAATAAGCAATTCCCAAAACTACTTACTTTGGCTTAATATTCAAATTTAGGTTTTTGAAATCTAATTATCTTTACGAAAATTATCTCTTTGGACGTTATTCTCGAATTGTTCTTCCAAAACTTTTGAAATATGTATATGTATATCTTTTATATTCAAACTAGTCTTTCATTTCGGGATGTAAAAATAAATCATCTTCTGAAACGATATTGAATACAAGTATACAAAAACTATATGCTACCTGATAGGGAGGTTTTTAGCCACAACAAGGCAACTGGTTTCCAGCCTTCCGAAAAATAAATATAGATATGTACATCCCTCTACAACGAGAACGGACTATACTGAGGCTATAGAACTTCTGCACCTCCTTGCCCACTTTTTAGTTATGGGTTACCCGAATCATCGGTAACACACAAAAAATCACTTTATATCCCGAAATGGAAAAATCATTTACACTAATAATTACAAGTACATCAAATTTATAATAATTTTCTTCTCCAAATCCTTTCAAAAATTCATCTTAAAACCATCGGGTTTAATCATTGAAATTCTTTGCGTTTTATAATTTTTTTATTATAAAATCATTCTTATATAAATCTCATTTCCAAGTATTTCTATTTCTTTAAATATTTCATAAACTTTCTTTTATGAAAACCAACTTTAAAAACAATTTCATTGACGTCAATTATTATAATTAATTATAACAATTTAAATGAACCAATATTATCGCTAAACACCTTTAGTCAAATTGTGAAATAAATCACAAGGTGTTAGCCTACAATTGTTTTCTACCCAGCCCATGCATATGGATAATTAATTTCTCATAAATTGGTCGGGCAAAGTCAATAATCAATAAATAATAATCAGCGCTCATAAATTAGCCTAGCCTAATTCAAACAATCAATCAATGAAATAAACACAACAATAAATGTTAATCAATGCTTCATTCTATCAAATATTTATAACACTTTATTTTACCTTGGTTTAAAACGGTTTGATATTTATTTTGGAGCATCCGGGCTTTCCCTTCAACATGTTTCGTCCCTCGTCCAAGTGTCCTTAGATCTCACAGACGAAACAAGTTTACTAGTCGTTTCACATACCCTATTATTATTTAACTTCTAAATTTAAAATACTTAATTAACCAATCAAATAGTGAAACAAGGAAATAAAACCATTGATTTAGCAAACAAAGTAAAAAGGCATTCAACAAGGGTTTTCAAACAACACATAACATTTAAAGTTCATTCAACTTAGCAGTGATTTTAATGAACTTAAAGGGAGAAATAACTTACTTTGGATTCCACTCTATTAAAATTTAAAGAAAGGAACTTCAGATCTAAACTATACTTCCTACCAATTTTGCTAACTTTGTCACTACGGATTTGACTATAGCCTCGCTACTATTTTTTCAAACTACTTGAAATCCAACTATAGCTCCGCTATCCTATAAGTTGAGATGAAAAGAGTGGAGATGGCTTTTAGGTGGGCACGACCTTGGGTGGATGGATGGAACTTACTAGCTTAAACTTGACCTAAGCGGTATACTTTTTTATTTATTATTTTTGTTGTAACTTTGTTATGCTTTTGGAATTTTTTAAGAGAGGCATGGAAGCCATTATAGAGTGGGCGAAGTGTTTGAAAATGGAGAAGAAAGGTGTGAGTAATTTGTGAAAGAAATGGCTGATATTTATAGAAAAAAGTTTGGAATAAAATAATATTTTATAAAAAGACCAAAATACCCTTTGCTTATACTTTAAGCGGACTAATTTTTTTCAACACTTAACATCACATTTCAAATCATTACTTTAAGTCGCTTTCACTTAAGTATTAAGTGAAGAATAAAACGTTTATTTGATTTAAAGTTTACCTTTTGACTTTTGTAACACTGTTTGTGTTTTTATTCTTACTTTTTGTTAATTATATTCTAGAATTTTCTAAGTAAGTTTAGTAAAAGTAAACTTGATTAGTGAATTAATTAACACTTATACTATTTGAATATAGGTTCATATATAAGAAAATAAAGGTGCAACATTGTTGTGACAACTTTAAATCGACAAAACGTTGATTTTCGACAAAATGTTTTACGGTCACATTTTGACATTTTAGTTAAACTATTTATTTATTTAAACCAAATTTAAAAATAAATTTGTACAATGTTACCTAAAAATTTAAGCACTCATAAATTAATTGAAATAATTTATTTAACCTTTGAAACTTAATTTTCTGAAATCAGGATTTTGTCACTTTTGTCATATAAGCAATTATTCCTATTTTTGTTTATATTTCTCTTTGCAAATCCTATTTAGTATTATTTAAATCATAAAACGTTATGTATTTTATATTAAAATAATTCTAAATAGAATATTTTAAAGTGGTCAAATTCTGTGTCATTTCATTCTCCACTACTTAAAAGAATTTCATGCTTGAAATTATAATAACGAAAAAATGTAACGAAAAAACAATAATTAACGAAAATTAAGCACACCAACAATAATAATATCACCCTTAACCTCGTTCGGGAGTACAGTTCCTTATCTTGGCCATTTTGTTTATCAAATTAAGGTAGTTTCATTTGCAAAATTCCCAGGTTGATTTACTAACCTAGAAAATTTTACTTAGGCACCTAACCTAAGCTTTAATATCATATGTAACGATTCGGGTTTTCAGACCAGTCAAAATCACCGAAAAACCTGTCTTTTCTAAAACTACGAATGAAAACTACCAACTTAATACATAATATTTGATAAATATTCAATACAACTAAATGTATATGATATAATTTCAATTATACATCTTATTAGAGCAATTAGTTTTTTTATTCTACAAGGTGTGCATACCAAACTCAAATGTAATAAATCTACTGCTACACACTTTGATGAGAGAGACAACAATATCCTTAACTGCGAACTCCATAAACAATATAAATGCGGAATAAAATAGTAAGCAGGAAAGATACAACAACACATGATATATAACAAACAATAAATAGAAAAATGTTATGTTATTATTGTGGCGCATCACTACCACTTGGGACCCTTATGTATCCCTATCTAATTGAGTACCCAATTAGATAACATGATCAAGCCAACGTAGTTCTCTTACCGCAAGTATGACTCATGGAGCCTATGATGCAACAACCAATATGCAATTCCTAAAACTATCCACTTTAGCTAACCTTTAAAATTAGATTTATAAAATCTAATTATCTTTACGAAAATTATTTCTTTGAACTTTATTCCCTAATTCTTCTTCCAAAACTTTAGAAATATATTTTATATTCAAACTACTCTTTTACTTCGGGATCTAAAAACAAATCACCTTTCGAAATGATATCAACATACAAGCAAATAAAAGCAAGTTATATGCTACTTGATCGGGAAGTTTCTAGCCATAACAAGGGAACTGGATCGCAGCCTTCCGAAAAATAAATACAGATATGTATATCCCTCTACAATGAGAGCGGCTATATTGAGTCTATAGAACATCTGCACCTCCTTGGCCACTTTTTAGTTATGGGTTACTTAAACCATCAGTAACATAACAAATCACTTTATATCCTAAGTGGCAAAATTATGTACACTAATAATTACAAATACATCAAATCTATAATAATTTCCACTTCAAATCCTTTTAAAAATGATCCTAAAACCATCGGGTTTAGTCCTCGAAATTCTTTGCATTTGATAAAACACTTTTATAAAACCATTCTTTATATAAATCGCTTTTAAATATTCATTTCCAACTAGTTCTATTTCTTTAAATATTTCATAAACTTTCAATTATGAAAACCAATTTTTAAAACAATTTATTGACGTCAAATTATTATTACTAATTATAACAATTTAAATGAACCAATATTATCACAAAATATCTTTAGTCAAATTGTAAAATAAATCACAAGGTGTTAATTACAATTATGTTCTACCCATCCTATGCATATGGATAATTAATTGCTCATAAGTTAGTTGAGCAAAGTCAATAATCAATAAATAATAATCAGTGCTCATAAACTGGCCGAGCCTAATTCAAATAATCAATCAATGAAATAAACACAATAATAAATGATAATCAATGCTTCATTCTATCAAATATTTACAACATTTTCTTTTATCTTGATTTAAAACGGTTTGATATTTATTTTGGAGCATCCGAGTTTTCCCTTCGACATGTTTCGTCCCTCACTCAAGTGTCCTTGGATCTCACAGAAGAAACAAGTGTACTAGTCGTTTCCTCATACCCATTATTATTTAACTTATAAATTTTAAAATACTTAATTAACCAACCAAATTGTGAAACAAGAAAATAAAACCATTGTTTTCTAAGTAAACAAGCATTCAACAGGGATTTTCAAACAACTCATAACACTTAAAGTTCGTTCAACTTAGCAATGATTTTAATGAACATAAAGAAAGAAATAACTCACTTTGGATTCCACTCCATCAAAATTTAACGAAAGGAACACCAGATCTAAACTTTACTTCCTACCAATTTTGCTAACTTTTCTACTGCGGATTTGACTATAGCTCCACTACTATTTTCTGAAACTTCTTGAAATCCGGCTATACCTCCGCTATCATAGAAGTTGAGATGAAAAGAGGTGGAGATGGCTTTTAGATGGGAACGACCTTGGTTGAATGGATGAAACTTACTAGTTTAAACTTGACTTAAGCGGTATACATTTTTCTTGACTATTTTTGCCATAACTTAGTTATGCTTTTGGAATTTTTTAATAGAGGGATGAAAGCCGTTATAGAGTGCAATAAGAGCTTGGAAATGGAGAAGAAAGATGTGTGTAATTTATGAAAGAAGTGATAGGTATTTATAGAAAAAAGTTTGGAATAATACATTATTTTGTAAAAAGACCAAAATACCATTTGCTTATACTTTAAGCAAGCTAATTTTTTTCAATACTTAACATCACATTTCAAATCATTAATTTAAGTCACTTTTACTTAAGTATTAAGCGAAGAATATTATATATATGTTTGTTTGATTTAATGTTTACATTTGGACTTTTATAACCCTTTTTGTCTTTTTATGCTTACTTTTTGTTAATTACATTCTAGAATTTTCTAAGTACGTTTAGTAAAAGAAAACTTGATTAGTGAATTAATTTATACTTGCACTATTTTAATATATTCATATATAAGGAAATAAAGTTGCAACAACGTTGCGACAACATTAAATCGACAAAACGTATATTTACGACAAAATGTTTTACGGTCACATTTTGATGTTTTAGTTAAACTATTTACTTACGTAAACAAACTTTTAAAATAAAATTTTAAAATGTTAATTAAAAATATAAACATTCATAAATCAATTAAAGTAATTTATTTAACCATTTGAAACTTACTTTTCTAAAATGGGGATTTTGTCACTTTTGTCGATATAAGCAATTATTTCTATTTTTGTGTATATTTCTCTTTGCAAATTCTATCCAATATTATTTAAATCATAAAAAATTATATATTTTGTATCAAAATCACTTTAAATAGTATATTTTAAAGTGGTTAAATTCTAGATGGTTACATTCCCTTTCACGTTAAACATCTCAGGCTGCAAAGAAATCCAACCTATGTCACAACTTCGTTCGCTTGACGTCGCCGCCGCCTTGAGTCACCAGAGACCACCGTCCGTTCACCAGAGGTTGCCCTTCCTCTAGCACCCCTACGCCACCATCGGCTCCACTTCTTTTGCCATCGATCACCAGAATAAAGGAAAGGAGATCGTCGACGTATATCTCCACGTCGTTGCCGCTACATGCAATCAATCGCTACCAAACTCAATGAGCAAGTAGCCCATGTCCTCCTCTACCTTTCCCCTTTGGCGCTGCAGTCCAACATTCACCCACGCTGCCACAAATGCCAACACCATCTGCCACCATCGACGCTAATTTGTGGTCGCCTCACCTCGATCCATAACAATCCAACCGCTCAAAACACTCAATGCACCATGCCAAATATTTCCCTAGTTGACACCTAAACGTAGATCTGCCTTTAGCGACGCCGATGATCCTTGACCGTTGGATTTGACTAGGTTTATGGTTATATTTTAGAAAAACAAAGATAGCGAGGTTCTTATATAAATGATTTTCAATCATTATTCGTTCCTAAAAATCTTGAACTCAAAATGAGACGTGCCGTCTGGCATTCTGTGTCATATATCCATATTTCGAACATAATGAAACTAATATTGGGACCTAATTTCATCATATACAGAAGTTAGCTTTCCAAACAAAATTATATAATATTTAATTTTGAAATCAATTACTATGCTTTCGAGCTCATACGGCCACAAAGTATGTCCGATTGTCTTGAAACTCTACTACTTAACAATAATTTATTATTTCGGATCCGATGGCAGTGGTTTCATCAAAATCCAAGACAGTGTACGGATTGATTATTTCACACATTAATTAAAACGAATTATCATTAAATCATTTTAATCGCTTTTAAATTAAAAATTAAAAGCCTATTATCATCATTATTATTTAAACATAATTTAAATAAGCTTTGGCAATCATATTTATTCGAATTAAATCCAAGATTCAATCGTTAAATAATTCCAATATTTAATTAGAAAATATTCAAAAATCTGGGTCGTTACAATGAAACCCTAAATCGGAATAGGTGACTCATATTGATTTGCTTGAGAAGAAATCAAAGGAAGATAGATGAATTAGCAAAAGTCATACCTGAGTCCATAGTCGCTGATCGAAAAATTAAAGTTGATTTGGTTTTCTACATTGAGGCAAGCCCTAGATCTTATATTAAATCTAAATCCATAGTTGTTGCTTTCATATTTCATAAACTGATTAAGAGAAAGAGATAGATCTAAAAGTTAAGAGTTGGATCTTATCTTCCAAATTGACGTAAACCCTAGATTTGAATTATTTCCATAGAAGAGATTAGGAGAATAACTAAAAATTATGTAATTTGGGGATCATAGCCCCTTATTTATAATGTTGGCATTTTCTAATTTGGTCCTTCACCAAATTATAATTTTTCTGGTATCTACACATTAATACTATGACAATTAAATCTTAAACTTTTTTAACTTTAATACATCGATCATTTTAATTAGGCTTTACATCAAAATAGCACAACATATTTTATTTTACATATGTGGCCCATATGTTAGAATATTCTAACAGCTCACCGAGAGTCTTTTATATATTAATTATTAACTTAAATTGAAGATTTCATGTGATGTTGTGCAGTAATTTTTCGAATGGAGAATGGTGTGAAATTTAAATATCTAAGCTATACTATGATTTTGGTTAATTAGATCACGACGACAATCATTTAAAGCCATAGTTGGGTATCAGTTGGGCTACTTGAAATGAAACACTAACCAAGAAAAAATTCTCTCCTTCGAATAGAAGGTATGCATCCCCGTAATTGGTAGTCAACTTAAAAACAAAATCTTTGGACTTTGACTTTAGAATTTGCATTTAAATACATATATTATTTTAGTTTATACAATTGACTAAGCTTTATTTATATGTGTGATATAGTGGTGATAAAGAGAAAACATGCATAATGTTATAATACATATAAATAATATGGGTGAATATGCTAAATGGCAAGGGACAGTATTGTAATCTCCATTGCATTTGAAATCTATAAATATAGAGCTCATTTGTATTACAAAAAGATATGTATAAAAGAAATATACTCTCTCTTTAATGGTTTCTATATTATTTATTTTACAACACGTTATCAACACGATACTCTTTTCTATTTTAAAAAGTAGTAATTTCAATACACCGTATGTATTATTTCAGATATAAAATAACCTATATAGTTTATTTCCTTTTACTTAGTCAAACTGCTAGATATTTTTATACCAATTATGTACTACCTATTATTTAGCTTGGAACTATTCTCTAGCCAAAATTAATCAACTATTCTCTAGCCAAAACTAATCACACATAATCAATTCTATTATATATCTATTTCATACGAAAAAGTTTATATATCTTCTTCTTAACAGCAAAATAAATATTAAGTGCTATTGTCATTAAATCTCCATTGAATACTATCTTCTTGTTTTACACCAATAAGGTATGATTTATTTATATTCATAAAATAAACCTAGCTGCTAGCTCTACAATTATAAATTTAGCTTTATTTACTTTATACTTTGTATTGTACTAACTATCAATAGAAATCACTTGGCTCCTTTTTCATTATTTTGCTATCTACAAACGCAGCCGCCACCAAGTGCCATTCTCTCTTTCATTATCTACTCTTTCGACTGGTATTTTTGCATTTTGATTGTTTTCTTTGCACGATATGTATGTGTGATTTGATTTGATATTTTTTTCTTTTTCGCCTATTATATACACTTTGATCTACATGTAAGTTATAAAATCTTGCATAATATAAAATCTATTTAATATGAGGCTTTTACCATTTTGAATCATGTCTGTAATTTTCAGTTTCAATTGTTTTGTACTTATAATTAGATCTAGTGGTGAGAAACTTGAAAACATTAACTCATAAACACTATTGTTCAGGACATGAAATCCATATGATGATGATTATTTTTGCACGTATTATCAGATTACACATTTTTTACTGTTATGTTGTCATTGAAAATGTAAGATTTCATGCCAATTTTTTCGTTGTTTATTTGTCTTCTGTTATTTTAGGTTCTGCTTGAGTTTTGTAGACTGCTCGTATTATTAGTTTCTGTTATTTCATTTATTTATGGTTATTGACTGTAGGGGGATGCAGATACTTTAATATAACATTGTTTGATTAAACTGTTGAGAATTGAGTAATGCAATGTTACAGCTTACTCAAGTGCTTTTCATATTTATATCGAGATTGTTAGAAACTAATTTTTCTCATTAAAAAGAAAATAAAACTAAAGTGTTGCAAACAAAAGGAAATTTTTTGTTTTATCTTAGTTAACATTTTGATGAAAAAGTCCACCGCCTTGTACCTTTAACCTTTATTTTAAATCTTCAGACTTTCAGAATTGGTTTTTTTCTTTCTAGTGAGTACAATTTATGTTTAATACTTTGCACTTAAAGATTGATTCATGGCAAACACTATAAAACTTGAATCCAAATCTTTGGACATATTTGAAGAAAACTATTTATCAAGGATACTAGATGCTGAGATCCACTTAAAATCTCAATGCTTAGAAAATACCATTAAAAATGGTAATAATATGTCCCAGCATGACAAAGCAAAGACGATGATATTTTGAAGATGTCGCATCCACGATGATCTAAAAATAAAAATTTAATGGAAAGGATCCTCTTCACTTGTGGAACTCCCTGAAGGAGCATTATGACCACCAAAAGATAGTCAAACTTCCAAATACTAAGCAAGAGTGGTTGAACATGAGGTTTCAAGACTTCAAATATGTAAGAGAATATAATTCTGCTATGTTTATAATTACTTTTAAACTAAAATTATGTGTAGAAAAGGTAGATGATGCACAAACGCTGGAAAAGATATTTTCAATGATTTAAGCCTCAAACAATCTCCAGTAGCAGCAATATCGAGAGCATCATTTTACAAAATATTATGAACGCATAGAATGTTTATTAATTAGTAAGCAGAACAATGAATTTCTTATTAAAAATCACTCCTGAAGACCAACTTATTTGATCGTGTTACTAGAAGTTAATGCTAATTTTGCCCACTGTGGAAGAGGCAGAGGTCGAGGTAGAGGACGAGGCCATGACCATGAACGAGGACATAGCTCTAGCAGAGGTGGTCATGGTGGTTTTAAAGGCAACAAAACCGCCAATTTTAAAAAGCAACAAAAGAAAAATGAGCCTGAAAAGACTATTGATTTTACTATAGAAAATAAAAAGCACTATGAGGAAGTTTGTTATAGAGTGGACGCTCTAGTCGTTGGTCAAATACATGTAGATTATCAAAGAAAAAAGTTGAAGAATGCCAACGTTCGAAGAATATTGAAACAAATAACACTGAAGGATTTTTTGATAACACTAACTTGAAGTTAGATGATTTCTTCGAAGATGATGATGGAAATTTCATAAATGATGGAAATTTCAATGCAATGATTGATGATATTACCGATTTGATCAACTAGAAGTAGCTTGAAACTTATTGTGTAGTTTTTCCATTTTATTTTAGTTAGTTTAAAGTTGATGTTAGATTTTTTATTTTATTAGAACTAGTTGAAATAATGTGCACTAATAAATACTAATTTGAATTAGTAGTCTGCTTTGTAATTCTTTTTAGAAAACATCATGATTTATTTATGTTTAGAATTATTTTCAATAATTGACTAACTATATTGTTTTTGACTCTTAAGGTATGGACCATCAATATTTTAAATGATATATGCCTTCAAGACAGTGCAACCACTCATACGGTTTTGATAAACCAGAAGTTTTTCTCTGAATTATCTGAAAATATTTCAGCTAAAGTTTCCATCATAGCTGATTTTGGTAATATAATTGAAGGGTCCAAAGAGCCCATGTAGTATTACCAAATGGCACACATGTCTTCATTCAAAATACATTATATTCAAGAAATTCTAAAAGAAATCTGCTAAGCTTTAAAGCTATAAGAATGCATGGTTATCATATTGAAACTATAAATGAAAACAATAAAGAATATCTTTGTATTAATTCTATAATTGAAAGCTAGAAGCTTATTTTAGAAAAATTTGGAACAATTTCGTCTGCATTATATTCCATGAAATTTGGTATAGTTTAATATCATTCTACAAACATGAGCAAAAAGCTTACAAATACAAAGACATTGAATCTATGACATGATCGCTTATGTCGTCCTGGGTCAACCATGATGCGTAAAGTCGCTAAAAATTCAAACGAGCATAATTTATTAAACCAATTGAATTTGCAAAGCGATTAATTATGTTCTCCATATGCACAAGGAAAATTACTTTCATATAGTAAATTACTTCTGAATCACCAACATTTCTACAAAGAATTCAAGGCGATATATGTGGTCCCATCCTCCTAGAATGTGGACCATTTATATATTTTATGGTATTAATTGATGTATCAACTCGTTGGTTACATGTATGCTTGTTTTCTACAAGAAAAATGGCATTTTCCAAATTGCTAGCTCGGATAATCAAACTAAGTGCGCACTTCCCTGACTGTCAGATTAAATCAATTCAATTAGATAATGCAAGAGAGTTTAATTCTCAAGTATTTGATGATTATTGTCTATCATTGGTAATTGAAGTTGAACATGCAGTAGTTCATGTTCACACTCAAAATGGTATGATAGAATCATTAATTAAGCGTTTGCAACTAATTGCAAGACCATGGCTTATGCAATCAAAGCTACCTCTTTTAGCTTGGGGACATGCAATTTTGCATGCATCAAAATTGATTAAAATTAGACCAACGAATTATCATAAATTTTCACCATCACAACTTTTAAATGGATCCCAACCAAATATTTTACATTTACGAAAATTTGGTTGTGTCGTACATGTACCAATCGGTCCTCCACTTCGTACTAAAATGGATCCTCAACGTAGATTGAAAATTTATGTAGGATTTGATTCACCCTCTATAATTTGTTATCTTGAACCTCTCACGGGTGATGTCTTCACTATGAAATTTTCAGACTGCAAATTTTGATGAGACAATCTTCCTGCCATTAGGGACAGGAAGGACGGTTCTAGTAGAACGGCATGAAATATCATGGAATAATCCATCTATGTCTTATTCGGATCCACGTACCAAACAATGCCAATATGAGGTACAAAGAATTATGCATCTTCAGAATATCAAAAATCAAATGCCTGATGCATTTAATGATGCTACAAAAATAACTAAATCTCACCTTCCAACAGCAAATGCATCAGCTAGAATCAAAACCCAAAAGAACCAAAAGCAGCAAATGAATCTAAAGCAAGACAAAAACATGAAAGACCGATTGGTTCAAAACACTTAGCGCCTAGCAAAAGAAAGTCTAATGAAAAATCATCAATTGATAAACCTTCCGAAGAGGTTTTAAATGATGTAAAAGATAAATGAAAATACCAATTCTCCTAAAATTGCCGAAGAAACTATTATGCCAGAAGAAATAATAGAAGCTTCCAAAAATAAAAAAGCACCTAACAATAATGAGATCTCAATATTTCATACAAACTGTAGAGAAATGTGGGATTGAAATAATATAATAATTGATGATATATTCTCATTCGCAGTAGCTACTGAAATAAATAAAAGTCATGACTATAATGAGAATAATGATAATGAACCAATTAACATAAATAAATGTCGAAAAAGACATGATTGGCCCAAATGAAAAGATGTTATCCAAGTTGGGCTAGATTCACTTCAAAAAAATGGTGTTTTTGGACCAATAGAGAATATACCGGAAAATGTTAAACCAGTAGGTTATAAATGGATATTCGTCAGAAAACGGAAAGACAAAAATGAAGTCGTGAGATGTAAGGCATGACTTGTCACGCATTGTTTTCTACAGAGACCTGATTTTGATTTTAAAGAAATATATTCTCCTATTATAGATGTCATAACATTTCGATACTTGATAAGCCTTATAATTTCTAAAAAACTAGATATAAAATTATGATGTTGTGACAGCTTATATTTACGTTGAATTAGATATAAGTATTGACATGAAAATCCAAGATGGATATAGGTTGCTTGAAGAAAAATCAAGGTCGATGTGCTCAATAAAACTGAGACGATCACTATATGGTTTGAAACAGTCTGGAAGAATGTGATATAACCGTTTTAATGAATATTTGGTAAATGTCGGATATAAAAACAATCTCATTTATCCATGTGTCTTTATGAAGAAATCGGTAAAAGGATTTGCTAGTTTAGTAGTTTATGTTGATGATATAAATTTGATTGGAACTCCGAAAGAAATTGATGAAACAATAAATTACTTAAAGAAAGAATTTGAAAAATAAGATCTTGGCAAAACTAAATATTGTCTCGGTCTACACATCGAGCATAATACTAATGACATATTGATCCTTTAGTTAAACTACATTGAGAAAATCATCAAGCGTTTTCAAATGGATAAAGCATATCCACTTAGTGTGCCTATGGTTGTCAGATCTTTGGATATTAAAAAGGACTCTTACCGTCCAAAAGAAGACGACGAAAATGTGCTTGGTCCAAAAGTACCATATCTCAATGCCACTTGTGCATTATTATATTATGCACGAAACCAGATATTGCATTCTCAGTAATCTTCTACCAAGATACAGTTCAATACAAAAAAAAAGACACTGAAATAGTATAAAACATATCATGATATATCTTCATGGAACGACAAATTTAGGTTTGTTTTATTCCGACATAGGTAATAACCAAAATCTAGTTGGCTATGCTGATGTAGGTTATCTTTCTGATCCACATAAAGCAAGATCACAAACTGGATATGTATTTAGTAACAGTAATGCAGCTATTTCATGGCGATCTACAAAGCAAACGTCGGTAGCAACATCGTACAATCATTTTGAAATAATAGCACTACGTGAAGAAAGTCGAGAATGTATTTGGTTAAGATCAGTAATTGAACATATTCAAAATACGTGTCATCTCCTTCAATTACAGAAGGATCAACTATTATTTACGAGCGTTACGGCACGCGCTTTGCGCATGAGAAGGCATCTGAATTCTTTTTCTAAAATTTTTATTGTTTAATACGTTCAAAAGAAAATGATTTTTATAAATATTTAGTCATATTTTTGTGTTTATTCAAACGTATTTAATTTGAATTTTTGTTTCTAAGTTGCAATATCTAATTTTTTATTAGTTTAAATTTTTATTTATATTATTAATTAGTAAAAGACAAACTTTTAAAGTAATTTATTTGTTAAATTCTATTTTTAAGTGATATTAAGACTTGGTAAATATTTATAGATGACATTTTGAATTTGTAAAGAAAGCTTAATTGTAAGATACTATGTGTAAGTGATGTTAAATTTTAATAATATATATACAGAGGCATTTTTGACATTTCATACTGATACCAAAACAGTGTGACTGCAAATATATTACAACTGTTACTGAAGGAATACATATAAATGCCAATTTTGGAATTTTTCGCGGTCGGATCAAAATATTGCGCTTCCAAGTCAACTATTAATAAGGATATGAAGAAAATGCAGCTTGCGTACCTCAAATTCAGGCAGGTTACATCAAGGGTGATAGGACGAAATACATTTTTTCTATGTTTTTATCCACTCACGAACTACAAAAGGACAACAAAATAAAGGTGAAACAAATCCAGTCCCAAGAAAATCTGGCAGATCTATTCACAAAGGCACTTCCAAAATCAACGTTTTTAGAAGATGGTGTATAAATTTGGTATGCGTCGACTGCGTCAACAGACTAACTGAATAGTACATTATCAATCAGAGAGAGCATTCAAAAGTATGTTATAATGTACTTTTTTTCCTTTACTAGTATTTTTCTCACTAGGTATTTTGTTAGTAAGGTTTTGATGAGGCTTATCTTGATCCAGAAGCGTCAACCATCATGATAACATTGTAAAATATGTTACCTAAAGATGAAATAAAATTGCACTCTTTTCTTATGATTTTTCCACTGGTTTTTTATAAAATAGACTCTCAATGAGGCAATTATTATTATCACATGCATAATCAAGGAAGGATGTTCTAATATATATAAATAATGTAGGAAAATATGCTAAATGGCAATGGACGATATTGTAATCTCCGTTGCACTTAGATTCTACAAATATATAGCTCATTTGTATTGTAGAAAGACATATATGAATAAAATGTATTCTCTCTTTAATAGTTTCTATTACTGTTTATTTTACAACACATAATATATTATTGCGTAAGGATATTGCTTTACAAGATAAGAAATTGGATTTCATCAACTAACCTATAAGCTACTAAACTTGTATCCACTACAGTGCTTCAGCAAAGTCGGTATAAGTTTTATTATTTAATTTGTTTATATATCACTGGGGGCTGAGTTCATAACTAGGAGTCACAAAACCGCAACTCTTAGTTTTAACAGAAAATAATTTAGAGAAATAATTCACAAAAGTTATGAACTATTGTGAAGAAATTAATATAATTATTATATACAGGTAATTAGGCAGAAGGAAGAAGTTGCAAAAAAATTTAGTCTCAAGGACAACAAGTTTACTTTTTAGTCTGAATGACACTTTAGTGTAAACTGAAAATGATAGTTACAACTATCATTTTGTGATTTACACTAAAAAGTGTCATTCAGCCTAAAAAAAATTCTTGTCCCTGAAACTAAATTTTTCTCCAACTTTTTCCTTGAGCCTAAAAACCCTGTTTTATATATTTTATTTAATTATTTATATAGGCCAAAAATAATATTTACTAAATAATAAATATTGTATGGTAGTTAAAACAATATTTACTAAATAATAACTTGTTATTCAAATAATTATACATCAAAGCTACCAAATACAAATTAATGCACTCTGTGTGTGTGTATGGTAGTTACATTTGTTTCCAATGTTGACGTCATTCCATTCGAAATGAGTGTTATACACCCATATAAAAATAAGCTTTACTACATTTCAGGTATGTTTTACCTATCTCAAAGTTCATATAACTCTAACTTTCACCAAAATTTGGATCGGTGTAATTTTGTAGCGAGGACCTATTTTATATCTGATGATTTTTGCCCATATCTATATCAGTGTAACTTTCATGTAACTTTAACTCTACGCAGCATCTTTGGGAAATTTTAGAGTAATAACCCACCTTCAATGTTTTAGTAAAATAAAAAGGGAGAGCACTTACCATTGCTGGTAAACCAATGAAATTTTATTCGTTATCAGAAGAACAACTCGCACAAGAAACCCAATCAAATACAGTAGCACACTTAAATATTTAAAAAGATAATGACTGATATATAAGGTTCAGTTCAACCATAAATAGTTCGGCCTCCATCAGGATATATGATCTGGCCAGTGGTATAAGAAGAAACCGGCATGCACAAAAAAGCAACTAATGGCGCAACTTCCTCCACTTCACCAAAGCGACCTAAGGGTGTGTGCGACACGTGCTTTCCATAAAACTCTTCATCGTCCATAACCTTGTAATAACAGTAACAACTTATAACCATTAACTACAAACATTACTGTATTACTATATTGAATTATCTCAAATTTGATTCACATGAATATCCATAATATATTACATACAATCTGCGCCATACGCGTTTTGATGTATCCAGGTGCAACGGCGTTTGTTCTGATGTTGTCTTTTGCCCATTCGCATGCTAAACTTCTTGTAAGTTGATCAATAGCCCCTAAACAAAGATATAGACTGTATATTATTTATTTCTTTTATTAGTGGTTTCATTTATATAGGTTGGGATTAGGCCTGTCAAATGGGTTGAGTTGGGTCAAAATGGGTTGGGTCGAGTTTGACCCAACCCATTTATGACCCATTCTTTTTTACCCACTTATGACCCTAGCCATATATGACCCAACCCGTTTAATTAGCGGGTTACCCATTTAACCCATTTAAATATTTAGGGACCGTTTGTATTACAATAAATAAGTTGTTTTTTGCTTATAAAATGAAAAAATTAAAAAGTCAATATGGATAAACAAAATCTACCGACTTTTAAAAGTCATTTTTCAACTTATTGCAAAAGCAATTTTTTTTTGCTTTTCGACTCACATAAGTCGATTTTTTATATGAAAAAATTCTAAAAAAATGTATTTTCAAATTTCAAAATTTCACATTTCAAAATTCAAATTAAAAAATTTCAAATTTCGAAATTTCGAAAATTCAAAATTTAAAAATTTCATAGTACAAAATTCAACATTTTAAAATTCAAATTTCAAATATCAAATTTTCAAAATTCAAATTTCAAAATTTCAAAATTTGAAATTTCAAATTTTGAACTTTAAAAATTCAAATTCCAATTTTCAAATTTAAATTTTCAAATTAAAATTTCAAATTTCAAAATTCGAATTTTGAAATTTGTTAAAATTTGAATTTTGAAATTTCGAATTTGGAAAATTTGAATTTTAAAATTCGAAATTTTAAATTTTCAATTTTCAATTTTGAATTTAAAAATTGAAAATTTTAAAATTTAAAATTTGAAATTTTGAAATTCGAAATTTTTGGAAATTTCGGATTTTGAAATTTTTAATTTTGAAAATTTCGAATTTTGAAATTTTGATATTTAAATTTTCAACTTTTTGGAAATATCGAATTTGAAATTTGGAATATGAAAATTTGAAATTTGAAATTTAAATTTTGAAATTTTTGAAAATTTCGAATTTATAATTTGGAATTAGAAATTTTAATTGCAGTCTGAACAGAAAAAATAGCGGCTTCTATAGTAGGTGAAGTTCAAATATGAAGATGCAGTGACCTGTTATTTTTTAAGTACAACTGTCAATTTTCATGAAAGTTACATTGTATGTTTAAAATTCTTATTTTTCAAATTTATATTAAAATTTAATATTTTTAATAAATGGGTAAATGGCTTACCCACTTATAACCCTTTTAAAAATGGATCAACCCAACCCATAACTCATTTAATAAAATTCATAAATGGGTTGACCCAACCCACTTAAAAGTAGGGTAAATGGGTTGGGTTAATGGGTTGTGTCATATTTTGACAGGTCTAGTTGGGATACCTTTAGTAGTCGAATAGAGAGTTATATCATGAAGGGATATTTTGCCAGCAATAGACGACAGGTTTATGATGCTTCCACTGCCCGATGTTTTTAAAAGAGGGTGAGCGAGTTGGGACAAATGGAAGACCGATTCAACATTTGTAGTCATGAGAACTGAGTAGTCAACAGCTGTGCACTCCACTGTTGCCTTGTACAGAACCACTGCTGCATTGTTAACCTCCAAAAAATATACAATTGGTGACATAATAGAAATTTAGTTATTGTGACTACGCCACTACCCAATTTCAAAGTAGAGTTTTAAGAAATCTCCAAAAGTATATAAGCGATTTCCTGTGTTATGAACTTATAAGCCTGTTTGCCAGTTTGTCTAGATAATAACAGTTAACTTACGAGTATGTCAAGCGTCCCATTGAATGCAAGAGACACGTTTTCCATTAGTTTTTCTCGATCAATCCGACAAGTTACATCGCAAACAGATCCAGAGACGTTAAATTTCAACTTCTTCCACTCTTCCAAACACTTTCTGAGTTCCGTTTCGTCCCTAGAACAGGTGTAGATTTCAGCACCAAAGCGAGCAAGTTCTTCAACAATTTCATGTCTTCAGTGAACATTTAAATAAGAAATTCAGATTCGGTCTGTGTGGTTACTACAGAAAATAACTAAAATAGTAAGAGATGTTCACCCAATTCCTTTTGTGCCTCCGGTGACTAGAGCTGTTTTGCCTTGAAGAGACCATCTCATATTTTTATTGTGTTCATTTCTTTCCATTATTCTTCAATTCTTCTTCGTCAAATTTAGATTTCTAAATAGATATGGTGCTTTAAAGTCTTAGTCCACAACATTAGATAAAGGATAAGCGGCTGAAGCTCTTTTGCCCTCTTCATATGAAAGGTACAAGCGCTAATGTGTTACATTCCCAAAAAAAAAAAAAACATAATATAGACCTTTGGATGCTTATCTTATTTGCTGATGTAAATTTCATTCTACTGTCTGTGGACCTGTGGTAATCTAGTATCTACAGAGTAAAACCAATGCTGAAGAATCATTCATTTTTATTATAGTTTCTTTTTCAAACACACAGTCTTACTTACATGCAACCATATTTGCCTTAATTTTAAACTTCTGACAAATGTGGAAACTTACAGGCTGTGTCAAAGTTGTTCGGCTCTGATGATTCCTGGTGGAACAGTATTTGCTCAGATGTAATTGCCTTACGTGCCCACTTGCATGCCGCATTTATTGTAACATGATACACACACCATAACTGAAATCACACATAATGTACATACATATAGCATTCAGCGGCACACCAAACAATACAGCACTTCAATCGACCCCTGATTTGTATTCCAGGTTTCTATTCAAATAATGGAGTCAATAGAATGAGAGAGAAGTGTTACTTAAATAGAAATTTATTGTGGAAATCAGAAGGCAGTAAGATTATTACGCTGTTTGGAATGACATTGAACGCTTTACATAAATATGTGTGTCTCTATGTGTGTACACACATACATATACACGTACGTACATATGTAAATATACTTACGTGTATCTGCATATATATACATATCCCATAACTGAAATTATAATATAAATGATTACATTTATGTGTATAATGCTCCTATACACACATGATAACTGGAATTATAACATAAATAATCACATATTATAACATTTAATATAATTCTAGCAAAATACCAAAGACATAAAACATGGACCAGCTCTAAAAGAGTCCAGATAGGATGTTTGTTCTGTGCCTTATTTTTAAGAAGCCTTTGAGAATTATATCGCTTTACATGTTAAGACTTTAAACAAAATAAGGCTTTTGTAAGATGTTATCAGTACTAGTACTTAGAGCATCTACAACAACAAGTTACATACTACAAAATGTAACGTGTAACTTCAAATGATGCTACAATAGAATGTAGATAATGTAATTGATTATAAATTCAAGAAAAAAAGTTCGAGATTTGCAATCTGTATGAGCGTTTATTCAACAAACGTCCAATTTTCAAACACTTGTTCAAGAAGCTTTCAATCTTCAAACGTCTATTGAATAAGATCTTCAGGCATTTGTTAAACAAACGCCTAAATACTAGAAATTTATTAAACAAACATCTAATTCTATTTTCCTTAAAAATTAAATTGGATTGCATTTTGTAACCCAAACTGTGATTTTGGACCAATAAATTGTTGGAGGTTATCTTAGCTCTAATGTGGATAAAAATTGATATTAGTGTATTTTGAAACTTTTATGAGAGTAGATGAACGCTACTTTTAAATATAGTTGACAAAATCATACTTCAAATAAAAAATTAGATGCATATGTATTTCAGATTACGTGTGTGCGCGTCTATACTAACAATGTGGTAAATCGCGTGTCGCACATCGTCTTGTGGGAAGAATGATATGGATGACACTGGATGGGTTTAGGGTCCAAACACGGCACAACCCCCACCCTCTCCCACTCCTATTTTGACCCATCAAAACCCGATCCGTTGGGTCACTGGAGCGGATGAATCCATAATCCGCTCATGAAAGCTCCGGATCACGGGTTGAGTTGAGGCTTAACAAATCCGTCTCAAACCCAATCCATATTCTTGGAAACTTATAATATCAATTAATTATGATTATTGATCTATTTGAAAAAAAAATTATACGATGAAGGTATTGTACTATTTTATTTAATAAATTCTGGCACTTTAAAACACTATTTTGCATTAGCGCTAATTGTATAACAAAACATGCACATTGTTTGAATTGTATTTGAGCAATTCAGTTTTTCTTCTTACTGTATACCTGTGCAGTTAATGCGCTCGGTAGATTCAAAACGGTGGAGGTGCAAAAAGTCATAGCGGGGATACAACGATGATATAGCGGGATATAGCGGATGACTCTAAAATAGCATATAAAACTCGTACTTAATGTTTTTACAAATATATAAATGGTAATTAAATGAAAAATTATCATTCAATTGAATTATAAATAATACATAACTAATTTTAAATAAAAACATGTGCGAATATACTTTAAATAAACGAAAAACTGTTATATAACATAATTGAATTTGGTAGAATATTAGAGTATTTTCATTTTTGAAAATATATTAAAAATTAAATCAAATAAATCAGTTTCATAATTTTATAATGTATAAATGCAATTTTTCAATTCATTTTATTAAAAAAGATATAGTGGGAACATCAGAATATAGCGGAAATAACGGGATATAGCGGAAATAGCGGGGATTAAAGCGGAAGGGCTATATTCTGGGGCTATATGGAAAAATCGTAGCGGTAGAAATCCGCTATGAGATATAGCGAGGTTGTAGTGGGGTAATAGCGGGGCATTAACTACACAACTGTATACTCAATATTACGTAGAATCAATATTTTTTTAATATCCACTTCTTACACATAAAAATATTAGTATATGAAAATCAGAAGACAACTTTTGAGAAAATAAATCTGTAAATAATTAAATAATAATAAACAATGAATTTATTTGGAATCTTAGAATTATGGTGGTAACTTTGGAACTGAAAATAATAAATCTGCAACGTCCTTACTTCTGTACCCATATTACCAAAGAATATTACTAAGCAATACCATTGAGTAATACGAAGAATGAAGCGATATGGGGCATACAAAAACGTATCAGATAAAATCTTATGTGTGTGTGTGTGTGTATATATCACATAATACAATACATAAGTCCATAGCTACAAAATGAAAATTTCTAAAACAATACAACATATATCATCAACTACTACATCATAGATATAATAACGAGGCTACAAAAACATATAGGAAATGTATCATCTTATATCTCCTACTAGCCTCCCATAAGTCCATACTATGCTACATCAACCTTGAGTACTTCACTAGAAGTCTCAACGACTGACCCAAGTACTATAAAGAACACACTAGTCAGACTATGTTTATTTTTAATGTCAAATAGTATAGTGACAAGGGAACGTCCATAATAGAATGAGAATATCATATAAGGCAGAATAAAATGTAAGGTAGCCTATCAAATCATCCAAACAAAATCGTTCATCATATAAATCATATGGATAAATAATCATAATCCAAACCAAAAACAATACATAAAGGTTATCTCTAAAATATCAAATATCAAGTGCATGGATATAACGGGGACTAACTACACTCAAGACTACATTCTATAGTATGGCCAACTCATTGGACAGTGAATAATATATGTCAACCTACAACACATACATATACCGAATCCAGATGGAAGACTGACAAACACACTTGCTCTAGGAGAATGCACATGTAACTGGCGAACACAACACACATCCCATCCAATACGGCTCTTACAGTCGTCGATTACAATTACCTCTCTGCGATATCATGACAATGATCCACCCTATGCATAGCCTCTTCGATCAGGACTACCGACATGTGCCTCTGTGGTAACTGACAATTGGCCCTTTGATAAAAAGGGGCTACACATCACCGACGCACGGCTCTAGCACTACCGACACACTACTATAAGAAATGGGTGTCACAAATCCAAGGCACGACCACCACAATCAAGCCAGTAGGGTGGATTCTGGCTAATTTGTTTCACTTACGAAAATAAAGGGAGCAGGACAATATGGACGACATATAATATTCATATCCGATAAATTACATAGCTCTATTTGTAGACTGACACATGACTTTATATATATATATATATATATATATATATATATATATATATATATGTAGACTGACACACGGTTCTATATATACAAAATATATGCATATATATAAGTCAACACGTGATTATAAAGTATTAGAGCCCTTATCCTATTGCCAATGCACAACTCCAACTATTAGTCAACACATGAACGTACTATGCTTACCGTAGTAAGTATCATCTCACACACACACACACACACACACATATGAGCAAATCCCCGTTCAAGTGTCATTTACTAACAGGGAATAATCGAACAAATAACATAACAGTGTCCTACACCACCGCATGGTACTCGAATAATTATTCAAAGCTCACACACGACACTCGATCCATGTTAATTATCTCCATATGACAAGTTCGATGAATAGCCAAAAAATATTACCGAAAGTTCCATACCAAATGGTATCACTGTTCCATTTATTCAAATTACTCATCACAAAGAAATAGAAAATAATTAAACGGTATGAAATGTAAAATTATAAACTTTACACAAAAATATATAATATAATGATAGTTTACTTAAAAAATAAAATAAAATATTAGTTGGCATAAAAATATTTTTCAATAATATATATATATATATATATATATAAACATTCTTTATTTATAAATCTTTATATATACATATATACACACACAACATTTTCATTTATAGATATATTGTATACATATAAGTTTATAATTGTGTATATACATATATTTTCTTAGTTTATTATATTTTAATATAAATATAAGTTTTAATTAGAATATATAGTTCCCAATTCTTTCTCTCTCGCGTAATTGTTTACTTTCCTTCCCAAGTTTGGCAAACAAACATACATATAATCAATCGCGTACACAAAAACCATCTCAGTATTATATATATACACACACATACATACATATATATACATACTTTCATATATTCGTCTTCAACAACTCATGTATAGGGGCAAGGTGGCATGCATAGGCATGCACTCATCAAAGACACGGCTACACACTTAAAGAAATGGCCAAGCACTCACCTAAATTCTCAGCCATGCTTACACGAAGTAATGCGGAAGGAGTATCTACTGGTCACCTCTGACAGTTGACTGCTATAGGTCGATCGGTGGCCACGTTAGGTCGACCGGCCGATAATCCAGGCATGCAAATCTGTTTCCTATTCCGGTGCAAAAAAAATCATGTTCTTCCTATTTCTCCCTATTACACTCTGCACTAATAGCTTACAACTTTCTACTATATACTAGGATATTATCAGACCCATACACAGCCAATTATCAGTGCAAATTCAGTGAACGATGTTTCAATATCACTGTGTATGGATTTAGCTAGACACAGAGACATGCAATTTAAACTTGAAACGAGACGTAGTTATGAGCGATTTACTCATCTGAAATGAAGAATTATATTTCTTCTTCAATGCTTCTTCTTCCGTTCACTTCCTTGTTATTCCTTATAATAACCCAAATTCTAGTGGGTCCAGATTTTTCGTAAAAATCCTAAAACTCAAGCCCACTGAAACCCGAGTTGGAAATCTAGTATCCCGCAAATAGGAAAAGACAAATATATCAGAGCTCAATTAAATATCTCATAGCGGAATTGACTAAAATATAATTACGTAATTACCTACCAATATAATAACACTTTCTAAACAAGTGTCTTAAAGTTGGGAAGTCTTTGCCATCTACCTAACATGTAGGATGTTATGAGGAGCGGGTCAGAACTAAAGTTCTGGTGAATGAATAAATTATATACTTCTAGGCTTAATTCTACATATACCGTTTTATTTTCATTTACTCTTATATTAGATTCATTAGGTTACAATACTCTCGTCTCTGTTCATGAAGCATGACTATCTACTTCGTAGTAGATTAAAACCTAATAACCAATATACATACATATATGTAACTATATGCCCAATGACCATATCGGTCCTAGGTACCATCCATGGTACCTTCCGTATCCTCCTCGAAAAGGGCTCCATCGTCTTGCTTCGAGAGCGTTCCGTAACTACATCTGTAAAGGACTGCTTCGTAGGGCTTACAATATAGATGCTCCATCGTCTTGCTCCGCGAGCGTTCTATAGCTACATCTATAAAGGACTGCTTCGTAAGGCTTACAAAACAGATGCTCTACTACTTACTATGAAATCGTAAATTGCGTCCCACTAGTCTATCCCAGTGCTCGGACATCCACAATGTAACACCCTGTGCATGCACTGAGAACTACGTAATTGTTCTACCTACTATTTGAATCCTGCTAACAACGTCTACTGTGTATGAAATTCAGTCAGGGATTTTCTATATCTGTAAAGGACTGTTCTGTTAGGCCTACAATATAGATATTCTAGTTGGTCTGTCTCTTTTTGGCTATGGCCCCACGCAGCCACCCCTCAACTAACCGAAAGACTTCTAAAGAGTCGAGTGGTCATGCCCTACTGCAAACAGTCTTACATCCAATTGGCGGTGCCCCTCACCCAATTTCTCGATAGTGAAAGAATCATTGGTTTGTTGGTCTAACTCTAGTCTTTTCCAAACTCGTTCTTGGTTTTGATGCTGGCGTGATATCCATACGCGACTATCCTTTTGGATCCTGCCCACTAAAATTACTTGCAAGTACTGGGACATAAGAATATCCTACTCCTAACACCAAACCCTTCTAACTGCCTACAAAGGTCTACTTCATTGGGCCTACAATGCAAATGCAATCAAGGTATACTCTCCTGATGGAAGACCTACAGACCTGCCTCTGGGAATGCAGCTTCTTTAGGCCTACCCAAAGGGCCATCCTAGAGTAACCTCACGTCCCGTTGAAGTCTCGTACTTCCTTCTAGCCCAAAATAACTAAGTTTCTTCTCCTATACTGAAATCTATGACGAACTGTTTCATTAGGTTCTTCATCCTTTGGCCTGCTCCAAACGCATCTCCCTGTTCTATTAGACCCTAAGTCTAACCTTTTAATTTGCGTTTAGTTTACTTTTCTTATTTTGTTGGCTACTAGTTTACCCTAATAACATATTCTTGCCCTCTTCTCGCTTTTGGCTATTGTGAGACCGCCATTGATCTAATAGGGAGTGCTATTTGTATTGCCATTTCTTGCTTATTAACTTAATTTAAGTCTTAAGTTTATTAAATAAGCATCTATTGTTCTATTTTCTTATTAATTTAATAGAAATCTAAAATAAGCTTTTACTATTTATCTTTTCTATCATTTCTTTTTTAATTCTAAGTTCCCAAATAAGCCTTTCTATTCTTTTACTTAATCATAACTTATGTTATATTTATACTTGTAATTGTTACTATTATTTCTTCTAAAATCTGTATATAATTACAAGTGTTTCCTTTTTTGTTCTAGTCTATCTTCTTTTATTATGATATAGTATTCTTTTTTAATTCTCTTTTATTATATAATTAACTTATCATTATAACTGTCTTTTTATGTAGTCTGCACAGTAAATGCAGACCTAAGTTCGTTTATTGCTCACAGCCTTATTTCTTATCTAATAATTTATTTGATTCATTTCATACTCTACTTTATTTTATTTTATTCTAAGAAGTAATTCTCTTTTATTTGGTTGGTTGTGAAAGCTATACTAAAATCTATTTCCATAATTTAATATTAAATAATACTATAAATAATAATTCGTAACTGCAAGATATTTCTTTTATTATCTTGGGACAATGTAAAATACAGTGTTCCCTCTATTTTACACTAGTTCCCTTCTTATTTCTTTTTATTCTTTCAGTTTATAACTATTAAATTATAGAAATGTATTCTAATTTATAAACCAACCAATTAATCTATTACTTACTGCCCAAATTAAATTATCAGATAAATTCATTGTTTTCGCTCAACGTAATTTATTGCAGAATTCCATTTTCTAACTTTATGCCAATTTTGCAATTTTCTTATTTTACATCTACCTCTACAAAGTCTAGTATTTTAATCCATAACCTCGAATTCTCTTTCTAACTACATTATTCGCGTAAAAAAGGAATAAAAGGAACTAGTATTAAGGCTAAATAGATGTAAATAAGTGTAAATTTTTACTTTTGTAAAGCCTAATTAATATAAATGCTCTTATAAAATTCACAGTGTTTGCATAACTAATTAACAGAATTAAATTACTGAAATAATTACTGGTAAATTATCTCGCGAGAATTCAACGATAATGTATTATAAACGTAAAAGAATATTGTTAAATCCACTCACCTATCGTCCTTAACATTTCTTGTGCTCAGCTTGGCTCCATGGTCCTTTTGGATTCCCCTCCAAGATGCGTAATATTTAAATTTAGAAGACCTTCTCTCCAGAAATATTTTGTATTTAAGGTCCAGCCTTTTGGCCAAGGACCCAAAGAAATATTTTCTATTTAAGGTTCAGCCTCAGGCCTTTGGGAGAAAATATAATTGTGATAAAAGAGCTAGGCCTAGGGTTCTATTTAGAGGGGAGCATTTGGGATCCCAGACCGTTGGATTCTTGGATTGAATCTGGAGCCAGTGGATTGAAGAACGTATGGCTCAGGTCGCTTAAAATTAGAAAATTCATCGCTGCGTGTACTTGGACGAAGCTTCGTCCAGGTCGACCGGGCGGTCGACCGTCCAAAGCCATCGGTCGACCGTGCGGTCGACCGTTGGGCTAATTGGGTCGACCTCCTGGTCGGCACATACACGTATATTTTTTTATATTTTTTTTCATTTTTTTACTCGTTCTCATTTCGTTCCTAACTTCTTTATATTGGCTCGGATTTTGACAAGTTATATATGGAAACTGATAAGAAAATTGCCCCGGACGCAATGGTACAAGTTCCGAAGCCATATTTCAATAATTCTAAAAATATTTATTTTCATCACTTAACCTTTACTTGTTAATTTTTAACTATATAAAAATGCGGGGTGTTACATTGTCCCACCCTTAGAAAATTTTATCCCCGAAATTTAACAAGGGTAAAATTTGTGTGATCCCTCGCATTAATTATAACGTTTTGTATACATCCAATTTTGCAACCATCTGTGCTTTTGTGAAAAAGTGCTTTTCAAGACAAAATATATGTAGGACATAAATTTCTAAGTGGTACCTCCTATATGAATGCTTTTTATTTTTTAAAAATTTATTTTGAAATATGATGCGCACATCCTAAATATACTTACAATTTCTATATGAATGCAATTTCTTTGAAAACTCAAAAACATTTTCCATCCAATTTCTCCCATACTCGTACTGAATAGGGGTGTAGTTCAATGAATTTTTCATCCAAATCCTACCACAAAACTTTCAATATTCGAATTTTCAAAAAAAATCTAATTTTTCGAACTCGATTTCTTATGTCAAAAAGAAGGTAGAAAACGGAAAAACTTCACATTTCTCTATTTTACTTTTACGCACCTTTCTCTCCGTACTTGGAACTTATGCTGTTATCCTATAAAATCTCTATTTTCTTTCCCAATGATGGTTTACACAAGAAAGAATTTTCTTTTTAAACTTTGTCCCTAGCTTAATTTATGAGAAAGATGTATTTTTTTCTTTTGCAACTCTCATTTATTTCTGTTGACGTTTCTTTTGCTTTCTTTAGATCTTACTATTTTTCTTTTAGTTACCTTATATCTTCTTTTACTCTTCTTTTAATACAACAACTAAAAACAACTATCATCTAGGACAAGAAGGTCAAGGACCATGTCAACTCTGACATAGAAAGGTCCTACTCTAGAAATCTAATTAACTCATATGGTCCTCCCGCCGTCTATTACTTGTTACCAACTTATGTTGTATTACTCATGATGAATAAGATCTATTCATCTCTTCCATTCCATACTCAAAATGGAAAAATCAAGTCTCTTTTACCGCAATGAATAAAGATTTCAATTTGTGCAGTCTCTATCTAAAAAGGCATCTAAGCTTGGGGAAATTTTTTCTTTATCTTTACCTTTCATTTTCCCTAACTAAGTTCTATCTATCCCAACCGCGTGTGTCTTACTACCTTACTAATATCACTTCACTATTCTTCTATAATCTACACATATGAAGCAACATGCCTAGGTTCTCACTAGTGTTCTATACACTTTACGGGAACTTTTATTATTACTACTAAGAGTAATCACTGCTTTCTCCTACATAGCCTTACCCTTTTTTCCATCATAACTAGGAAATGATTCCTATCTACTCCATATTTAAAAGTTTGGCTTGGGATTTATCATTTCATTTTAAAAATTGAAGCTTTAAAGTTTCGAAACATAAAATCCCAAAATTCTTGTCTTTAAAAGTGTTACTTTGAAGTTTCTATTAAACTCAAAGGTACTTGGTTACTTAACGTTTATCTTTCTAGACTTGCATCTTTACAGCTTTTTAAATTTAAATAATTCCCCAAACCTAGAGGTGAAAACTTACAAATTCTAAGTTCAAAACTTATTCCTTCTTTACTTTTAAAGACCATAACAGCTTTCCTTAAGATTATTTTGGACTTTTTAAATTTAACTGTTTAATAAAATTTTCTCTTCCAAAAACTTTTTTACCTTTTTACCAAAACATTTTTCTTTAAAACATGTCTTGCTTGTTCTTAAAACAATTTTCTTTTCTTGACTTCCAAAAATGTCCTCACATGTTTTTAAAACATCTTTGTTTCATAGATTTTCAAATTTATAAAAACTGGAGTAGATAAGAACAATTATTGTATTAATAAATCCCTTAACTTTTCTACTCTTCCAATTAACTAACCTTGGAGGAGTTTCTAACTTACTACAAATAGGGACTTTCTACAAAGGCAAGCAACAAATGCGCATAATTAATGGAAAAAAATGAAATTCCCATTGCTTAGCTTTCCTTCTAAAGCTCTCTATAATATCCCTTCTAACTAACACCGTCTCTAATTATTACACTGCTTATTACACCTAATGGCTTTATGCCATAATGTATTGAAACTACTGTCTTTTATGAGAAACTAGTAACGCTAAAACCTTTTATGAATCCCTTAAAAGAGGATTGCAGGTTTATGTGAAATTACAAGAAACTTATTTTAAATTTTATTCAAATAAGCTATACAAAATATGGTGCTTTCCATACCTTGTACATCTCGTTCACGTATTCCTTATAACTTGCACGAAACATCTTTATTTGTGTTTTGGTTTCATAGCAAATTATATCATTGTTAACTTCATTCCAATTGATTAAATTATGTTTAATCTATATTCACTTATATTAGACATTTCCTATGAAATTTATTAATTTCCTAATATTTAACTTACATCTCTTTTTTTTAAAAGAATTATTTTCAAAACTGTTTTTAATATTTTTCTAAGTAGAAAACATTTTCATATACTTATTTAAATAATAAGTGTACTTACAAACCACTTTATTTCTATACTTAGAAATTATCTTCAAAACACATTTTTATTTGGGTCAAAACAGATGTTGCGTAAAACATCGTTACTACAACCCAAAAAAATACTAGTATATGGATTGAATTAAAATAAATATTAATAAATCTCATATGTTATGTAAAAACATTCCTTTGGGAGCCACCTACTATAACAATAATGTCATAGTCTATGTTTGCTTTATTTTTCATGAAAACATCTATAAATATTGTAAACTAGGTTCTCGATACTTAACCCACTCTAAGTTTTTATATTTAAAATCTTTGTTTACCTATAAAGAAACTAGCGAGCTATACATGCTCTATAATTCTTCAAAAAGAATCTTACTTTTAACAAAATTTACATCATATAAAAACCAATTAAATTTCATACTATTTATTTTTTTCAAAAATCCAATATCTACTTCCTCAACTATATTAACAATTTTATTTTTCAACTTTTTTAATTCAAAAGTTTCATTTTTATTGGGTAGACATAAAGTAGATTTTCTTCATACTAAAACTTCTTATTCTTCCCGAAATAAAAACACTCTTCCTACTATCACTTTCCTACTTCCTAAAACATACGGATACAAAATTTTCTCTCAAAATATGGCTTATTTGTATGCTATAAATCGGTAATATCATAGGGCTTTACATACTTGGGTCATCCCAAACCCAACTAGCGAACTATGCACAAATATACTTCTAAAAACTTTCCATATGTTAAAATTTGTGGTTGGGGACTATTTGGATTTTAGTACATAATATATTTATATTTTATTTAAAATCACAAATACATTCACTCACTATTTAACTAGAAATCCTAAACCTGGTTCTAATACCAAATGGAACAACCCAAATTCTAGTGGGTCCCTTTTTTTGCAAAAATGCTAAAACCAAGCCCATTGAAACCCGAGTTAGGAATCTGGTATCCTGCAAATAGGCAAAGACAAATATATTAGAGCTCAATTAAATATCTCATAGCGGAATTGACTGAAATACAATAGTAAGTAAATATTCACCAATATAATAACACTTTCTAAACAAGTGTCTTAAAGTTGGGAAGTCTCTACCATCTACCTAGCCTGTAGAATGTTATGAGGAGGGGGTCAGAACTAAAGTTCTGGTGAATGAATAAATTATATACTTCTAGGCTAAATTCTACATATATCATTTTATTTCCGTTTACTCTTATATTTGGTTCATTAGGTTACAATACTCTCGCCTTTGTTCGTATACCGTGCCCATTTACTCCATAATAGATTAAAACCTAATAACTAACACACACACACACACATGTAACTATATTCCAATGACCATATTGGTCCTAGGTACCACCCATGGTACCTTCCATATCCTCCTTGAAAAGGGCTCCATCGTCTGGCTTCGAGAGCGTTCCATAACCACATATGTAAAGGACTGCTTCGTAAGGCTTACAATACAGATGCTCCATCGTCTTGCTCCATGAGGGTTCCGTAGCAACATTCATAAAGGACTGTTTCGTATGTCGTACAATACATATGCTCCACTACTTAATATGAAAATGTAAATCGCATCTGCATTAGTCTATGCCAGTGCTCGGATATTAACAATGTATCACCCAGTGCGTACATTGAGGACTACGTAATTGTTCTGTCTACTATCCGAATCCCGCTAACAAGGTCTACCTTGTATGGAATTCAATCGGGATTTTCTATATCGGTAAAGGACAACTTCGTTAGACCAACAATATAGATATTCTAATTAATCTGTCTCTTTTTCATCGTGGCTATAGCCCTACGCAGCCACCCCTCAACTAACCAAAAGATTTCTAAAGAGTTAAGTGGTCGTGCCCAACTACAAACAATCTAACATCCAATTGGCTGGTGCCCCTCGCCCAATGTCTCGATAGTGAAAGAATCATTGGTCTGTTAGTCTAACTCTAGTCTTTTATAAACTCGTTCTTGGTTTTGATGCTGGCGTGATATCCGCATGCGACTATCCTTTTGGGTCCAGCCCACTAAACTTACTTGCAAGTACTAGGACTTAAGAATATCCTACTCCTAACACCATACCCTTCTGACTGCCTATAAAGGTCTGCTTTGTTAGGCCTACAATGCAAATGCAGTCAAGGCATACTCTTTTGATGGAACACCTACGGACCTGCCACCGAGAATGCAACTTCATTAGGCCTATATAGAGGGCCACCCTAGAGTACCCTCACGTCCCGTTGAAGTTTCGTACTTCCTTCTAGCCCAAAATAACTAAGTTGGACGTGCCTCACCTGTACTAAATTCTACGATGAACTGCTTTGTTAGGCTCTTCATCCTTTGGGTTGCTCCAAATGCATCTCTCTCTTCTATTAGACCCTAAGTCTAACCTTTTAATTTGCATTTAGTTTACTTTTATTATTTTGTTAGCTACTAGTTTACCCTAATTAGCATATTCTTACCCTCGTCTCGCTTCTGGCTATTATGAGACCACCACTGATCTAATAGGGAATGCTATTGGTATTGCCACCTCTTGCTTATTAACTTAATTTAAGTCTTAAGTTTATTAAATAAGCATCTTTTGTTCTATTTTCTTATTAATTTAATAAAAATCTAAAATAAGCTTTTGCTATTTATCTTTGCTGTCATTTCTTATTTATTCTAGGTTCCCAAATAAGCCTTTCTATTCTTTTACTTAATCATAACTTATGTTATATTTATACTTGTAATTTATACCATTATTTCTTTTAAAATCTGTATATAATTACATGTGTTTCTTTTTTGTTCTATTCTGTCTTCTTTTATTATGATATAGAATTCTTTTTAATTCTCTTTTATTATATAATTAACTTATCAAAAATACTATCTTTTTATATATTCTGCAAGGTAAATGCAGACCTAGGTTCGTTTATTGTTCACAGCCTTAATTTTTTATCTAATAATTTAAATTTATTTGATTCATTTCATCCTCTACTTTATTTTATTTTATTCTAGGAAGTAATTCTATTTTATTTGGTTGGTTATGAAAGCTATACTAAAATCTAATTCCATAATTTAATGCTAAATAATACTATAAACATTAATCCGTAACTGCAAGATATTTCTTTTATTATCTTGGGATAGTGTAAAATACAATGGTCCTTCTATTTTACACTAGTTCCCTTCTTCTTTGTTTTTACTCTTATAGTTACATTTATCGTTATCTTTTAATTATTAAATTAAAGAAATGTGTTCTAGTTTCTAAACCAACCAATTAATCTATTACTTACTCCCCAAAATTAAATTATCAAATAAATTTATTATTTCCGCTCGGCGTAATTTATTGCAGAATTCCACTTTTCTAACTTTATTCCAACTTTCCAATTTTCTTATTTTACATCTACTTCTATAAAGTCTAGTATTTTAATCCATAACCTCGAATTCTCTTTCTAACAATATTATTGGCATAAAAAGGGAATAAAAGGAACTAGTATTAAGGCTAAATAGATGTAAATAACTGTAATTTTCTACTTTTAGGCTTACTCCTTTTCTAACTGTCAAACCTAATTAAAAATAAATTCTCTTATAAAATTTATAGTGTTTGCATAACTAATTGACAGAGTTAAATTACTGAAATAATTAATGGAATAAATTATCGAGCGGGAATTCAACGATAATGTATTATAAACGTAAGAGAATATAATTAAATTCACTCACCTGTCATCCTTAGCTTTGCTCTTTCTCAGCTTGGCTCCATAATCCTTCTAGATCCCCCTCCAAGATGCATAATATTTAAATTTAGTAGACCTACTCCCTAGAAATATTTTCTTTTTAGGGTCCAACCTTTTGGCCAAGGACCCAAAGAAATATTTTCTATTTAGGGTTCAATCTTAGGCCAAGAACCCTTTGGGAGAAAATCTAATTATGAGAAAAGAACTAGGCCTAAGGTTCTATTTATAGGGGAGCTTGGGGATCTCAGACGATTGGATTCTTGGATTGAATCTGGAGCCATCGGATTGAAGAACTTATGACTTAGATCGCTTAAAAACTAGAAAATTCGTCACTGCGCATACCTAGACGAAGCTTCGTCCAGGTCGCTAGGCAGGTCGATCGGGTGATCGACCACCCAAAGCCACTGGTCGACCGTGCGGTTGGCCATTGGGCTGATGGGTCGACCTCCTAGTCGGCCTATACACGTATATTTTATTATTTTTTTTCTTTTTGTTACTTATTCTCATTTCATTCCTAACTTCTTCATATTAACTCGGATTTTGACAAGTTATATATGGAAACTGATCATAAAATCGTCCCGGACGCAATGGTACAAGTGCCGAAGCTATATTCCGATAATTATAGAAATATTTATTTTCATTGCTTATCAGTTATTCGTTATTCTTAACTACGTAAAAATGCGAAGTGTTGCATTCCCCTTTCCCTTCATTGTAATCCACTACTCTGTCAAATTGATGCTTAATTCTTTGATTCATTGATTGAGAATTGGTGTAGAGTTATTGAGAATCTATGGCAGCGAGCTATTTCAATTTATAGGATTTCAATTTGATTTTTAATTAAATTATTTATGTGGTAGGGGGAAGGGATGTTTTCTCTAAAGTCATTAAACGTAAGTGCTTAGAGCTTATAGTTGCGGTAGAAAAGTCCAGAGAAATGAATCATCTGGTGTTTGGAAATCTTTGTATATAGATATCTTAGGAAACAATATGTAGGATTTGGGTCTTGAGTAGTTAGGCTTTGGGCTTCGTTTTATTTTCTATTTTTTCTTCTTTTGTTTGTTTTATAAAATGATTACATTCAAGTACAATATAATTTAATTTCTTTACCAAATCATTTCTTTTATAAAAAATTGCTTTTTAATATGTTACAACTTTATTTATTTTATAAGAGCAATTTCCCATGATTTTATTTAATAATTAACCATTTGATTTAAATTAATTGCCAATAAAATATCCAAAACTATATTATCAAATCTATTCTTTTCAGTTTTACAATTACCCCTATAATTCTAGTATCCCAAATAAGTTCATTATTTATTAATTAGTCGCTTCTAAACTATGGGTTGTTACATTGATTTTGCAATTTTAAGTTTGGTATGGATTCTATTTTATACAAGTCTATTGATTGAATTATGGATATTAGATATATGATATATCTGTTGGTACGGAATTGGACTTATATAAATTTGATGTTTTGACATTTAAATGTTAGTTTAAGGTGCAATCTTCAGATGCTTAGAAATATTTTAAACACGTATTTATCTATATTATCATAAATAACGTATAATTATAGCATATCAATTAGTAGTTAATAGTCTATTAGTTAGTATTAAATCCCCCTAATAAGGCCTTAGTATGGAATGTGGTGAGATGTGTGATAATATGATAAGAGAATGTTGTAAATTATGACTAAGTTATAGGGATGCGAGGTCAATCAAAAGCACAGTGAAGTCTACCTAGCTATTGACTACCAATAGTGTGACTTTGGGGTTGATGTGCGACACTGCCTATACTAAGTACACATAGAGGACACAAGGATAGTCCCAAATTATGTAGGGTAAACCTGCTTAGCTAATATAATTATCTGCATTTAGGAACATTCGAACAAATGTGAAACGTCACGGTTGGGTTTCGGTCATAATACGAAGGACCTGCTTCAGGTTTAAAGGTATTAAGTGGCCGATTGAGAACCCATCTCTTCCTTATATAGGAAGTATTAAATAGTTAGGGTTAGTGGTTAGGCACGTTAGAGGATATCTAGTGGAGTGTCCTCTTCAGGTTTAAGGTATTAAGTGGCTACTGTGGGGTCCACCTCTTTTAAAAAAAGAAGTATCAAGCGACCTAAAGTGATTCCATGCAATATCAGCTAGATAACACCTGAAAGGAGTCCATCTTGGAATAGGCATAAAATGATGGGGACCGCCTTGAATGTGGTATTAAATGGTCAAAGTCTACATAGTTCCCATTAAAAAGTTATTAAGTGGTTTGGGTGCCATCTTTTACATTGTTAGGACATTACTAATGGTAGGTATGGTTATTGGGTGGACAGAATAATGGTTATGGAAATGGATTAGAAAATCCTTTGAGCTTATAGTTGGATGAATTACAATATAGCTAGAATATATAAGACATATTCTCGTTTAAATTATATCTCCTAAATACTATTATAGAAGGACTCGAGATTTTTATTCACCCGACTTTGTTGTTTTGGCTCCCTCCTCATTACAACACAGGTTAGAGATGATGATGTAGATTTTTGGAGATGGCGGCGAAAATGTAGGCTTATGTTAGTTATTTAGCTATCTATGTTATTTTTATATTTATGATGCATCCATTAAGACATGTTGTATTTTGAGATATTATGCCATGGATATTTAGGTTGTTATGTTAAATTATGTTGTTTGCATTTGACATTTGAATTTTTAAATAAATGGGTATATGGAATTTTTAAATAAGTGGGTAATGGTACAAGTGACATTATGTTGTTAAATGGATAGTCCTTCGCTTACACACGTAAACTCGTGACACCCGCTATCGACTAAATCTAACTCTACGCTCAAAACCCTGCCACAACTCAGCCACTGAGTTGCGAATTCTCAAGCTACGCCACGTAGCTTGTCCCCTAGTCACATGACTAGAAATTTAAACGGTTTAAAAAAGAAAATACAAATTAAAAAAACAATTTAAATATAAAGTAGCCCTAATTTTAAATAAACTAAAGCCCAATCCCTTTCTTCGTTTAGCCGGCCCAAACTAGATTATCTCGGAGAAAAATTTGCCGGCCCTTTCTTCTTTGCGCTGCTTTTCTATGAAAAAATAATGGCTTCGTTATTTTATTCCTTTGCTCCAAAATTAGGGCTTCTCGTCCTTGTTCCAAATTAGGGCTTTCGAAGAGCCGACTTTATGTTGATCGATTCGGTGATTATTTGCGTGCAGCCTTGATCGATTGTTTTCCTTGTTGCTCACTTCGGTTGCTTCGTTGATCGAATTCCTTCCTTGCTTCGGTATGTAATTATATGCTTTTGCTTTACAGATTTTATGCTTGCTTGATGCGCTAATTGCCGATGATGATTGTGGGTTTTATATGCATTCGATCTCCTTTATTTTCGTTCGTATAAACATGTTTGAATTTGTCAATTGATTTCTCTGGCCGCTTGATTTTGTATTGATGATTGAGATGATTTTGACTTGTTCAAAAACGTATATTTTTTGTTACTTGATGGTCACGGCGTTGATTTGACATCGTGATGACCACCGCTTGATTTTTAACTTGGTCAATTACCTTTGCTACCTTGATTTTGACTTGTTCATCATATTCTTGCTATCCACGGCTTGTTGATTGTTTGATCTCCTTGGTCATTACAGTTTGATGTTCATCTGTTTTGAATCTGTTCATTCACGGCTTTAAGTAAACTCAGGCATGTATTGTGTTGGGCTGCTTCATTATGTACTTGATGCTTGTGTAAATGCTTGTATCATCACTGTAACACATGTTACTGTCTACTTGAGTTTGCTTCTTTGGTTGTATATTTGGTCGTTAGATTATGTGCACTGATATCTGTTGCTTGTAGTTTGGTTCTGGCCATTATTTGTTTCAGTGCAGATTCATGTATAAGTCTGGTCATTGCATTTGTAGATTGCATTATTCATGTCATGTTGTTCATATGTAGTTTGCAGTTTGACATCCATGTGCACCTGATATTCACTGACTCTAGTGGCATTTGATTTTGCACTGGTAGTTGATCATCTTGACTTGGCTTGAACTTTGCATTTTATACATACGTATATGCTCACTGTCTTTGTACCTGTGCATATATGTTTACTGTTCGAGTCCATTGTTCAGTTGATTCATCACTTCGTTCCAGTTTGATACTGTGTTGCATTTGATCACTTGTCTCATATCTTGTGCTCGAGCTCTGTCCATACTTGCCCAGTTTACATAGATGCTCCACTTGTTCATTTTGTTCAAGTGTACCTGTCTTCATTCTGACCATGTTGGCACTGGGTTACTGTTGTCTTTGCGTTGCTGTGCATACTTGTATTCATGTGCCACTATTTGGTTGATGTGCATGTGCTTGTATTTCCAGTGTTCACTTGTTTGTACTGGAATGACTTTGACATTGTTTTGATGCTCTGTTTCTGACTTGTGAACTGCCCTGTGTTGAATCCAGTTTTTCAAAAACTCGGGTTTGACCTTGTGCTCGTGTCGTGATTTTCAATATATTGCACGTGAGTTGAACCCGGCTTTTCATTTGGGTTTGACCTGTGCTCACCTGTCCCTGTAGCATTATCAAGTGTATACCGATGTGCACGGCCTTGTGGCATGTACAGTGATACACTGTGCATGTCACACTGTTCGTGTGTGATGAATTCAAATGTAAATTATGACGAACAACCCAAATAACTGAGGCAAATAATATTTTCAAAAATCATATTTCATTTTCTGTTGCAAAAATATTTCTTTTTCAATTTTACTGCGTTAGTGAATATTTTTGCAGATTGCTCAGATGCTGGATTCAAACTGGAATGCAGTTGAAGACAAAATACGAGTGTGAGTGATATGTAGTGAGGTTATTAATGTAAATAAGAAATCGTGATGTATTCAAAAATGTATATGTATAGTGAGAGCATGAATTTGTACTATTCAAGATTGTAATAAATATTTGTTTGAATAAAATTTCTGTTTGAATTCAAATTCTGTGTTATTTATTTTATTCAAAAAATATTTATCTAATTTATGAAAAATAAAATAGTATATTAACAAATACATTTAAACGAATGTATATATGTTTATTATCATCAAACAAAAATCATATAAGCGCATATTCAACAATCTCCCCCTTTTGATGATAAGAAACATATATTTAAGATTTTGAATATATTAAACGTATTTGATCATTGATATGCTCTAATTGCTTCCCCTATTTAAACGCTTCCTCTCTACACAATACTCCCCCTGCATATGTGCATACAAATAAAAATACGCAAATGAGCCTAGATGTAAATAGAAAATTATTTGACTTTTGCTTGATTTTATTTGACAAAATCTTAACTTTTCTCTCTCCCTTTTGTTATCAGCAAAAGAATAATAGTGTTAGAGAAAATAGAGATAAGGTGATCGATATTAATTCAACATTAAAACTCAATCGAATATAAATATTAAATTTCAATAAAAAATCAAACAAAAATCATAAATATTTTGTTAGGCGCATATTCCATTTTTAGAATGATGGGAATGATGTCATCATATAAAACCATATAGTTATGTCTATTTGTGGTATATTTATATCAGGAATTTGAATATCTACTAACCATGCATAACCGTTAGGACTTTTAAATGAGATTAGTAGTATTCTAATTTTATTTTAAAAAAAAAATGAATTCAAGTATCTTCTAACCACGCATAACCGTGAGGACTTTTAAATGGGATTAGAATCAACTTGATTATTTTAAAAATCAACTTTTGATATGCGTTCCATACATGCATAACCGTGAGGACTTTTAAATGAGCATGGAAGCACATAACAAATTCCAAGTAATTCACCCATGCATAACCGTGAGGACTTTTAAATGAGAGTGAATACTTCGGTATTTATTATTATTATTATTATTATTTATTTTTTTAAAATGTAAAAATGAAAAACGAACGATTCCTGTTTAAAGTACCACATATTGACAAACTATATAGAATTTTGATGAGTGATGGTTGTTAGAAATATGATAGATATAGAGATGGTCATGGAATTTTTACCAACAAAAGTTTTATAACTCTTGTTTAAATTTCTAAAGAAATTTACTAATTACACTATCTCGAGTCATAATATATGATAAATATCAACACTATTCACTTTTTCAATCGCTATTTTTCTTTTCAATAATCATTAGGGAGTCAGATTAGTCAAAATAGTCATTTAAAATCAAATTCAAAAATAATTATGAAATTAATTTTTCAAAATGACTAATCTGAAAATATGGTCAAAAATGATTTTCTCGAGGGGGTTTTATAAGAAAATTTTCTGCTATTTGAAATTATTTGAAATGAAAAAATATGCAGATATTTTCTTTGAAAAAACGTTGCAGTTACTAAATGTCTCAACAAAAACCACGTTCAACTAGTAATTTTTCTAACAACTAGATTACCAGTGTAATCTGCATCTGAATTTCTCTTTCACTCAAAATTATCATTAATTGAATTCGATTGACCAAACCATGAAGTGTGTACCAAAAAATTTCAAACTCAATTTTAACAACAATTTAAATTACATTCTTTTGAAATTGAATTGAAGCCGTGTAAATAATCAGAAAACCGTGAATATAAAGTTAGCCGTATTATAACCAATTGTATTATCCAACAAAACACTATTTTTAATCCAAACTGATATATATGAAGTAATTCAAAGAATCTAGAGATTTTTATAGTGTTTTTGGCATAAGAATATAATTGGCCAACTATTTTGAATAAGTCAAAATCATCATCTTATTATTGGCTGATTTAATTCAGAATACGGTGCAGATTATCACATTTAATATATCGTTCAAAACATACCATTACCTGTTTTACCTTTGCGATATTTTTTTTTCGTTGCTGTCTATTGTGATTCTGTCACCTTTGAACTAGGCTAAGGAACTTTGCTTTGTCGCTCGGTGTGTCCTTGGAACAGCCAAAAATCCAGAGAACACTGTTGTTGTTCCTTAGCCTACCACCACACCTACACGTTGAAAAATTTATGTGACCTATTTGTTTTTATAGGTCCACGGTTGTTAGTGGCAGAATATTTAGAAAAATAATTTTGTGAAGACCCAAAACTATTTATAATTGTTCCCTTTGGCACCCAAATTTGTTTAACTTTGAGAGTTTTTATATTTATGTCTTTTGGAACCAAATCGGTATAATTTTCACATGTTTGGGTCTATACCAACAATTATTGTGATCGTGTCCAAATTTTCTACAAATTGTGCACATCTCATTTCTAACATTTTTAGATTGATTATATCCAAGTCCTTGTCTAACTGTATTAACAGTTTGTTTCCTTAATAGCATATTCAACGATTTTTCACTTTTTGAAAATTTATCTAATGTCGTTGACAATTGTTGGACTTGTGTTTTGAGAGATTCATTTTTGTTCAACAATTGAGTGCACTTTTTGATAGAATTCTCTCTCCTAGTATTTTCACTTTCTTTTAAAATCAGAATTTCATTTTCAAGTGATTTTATATTGATTTCTGATTTTTTTAATTTTGTTTTTGAATGTTGGACACTTATCACACTTAGGGATCCTACTTTGATAGGTTTTAACTAATTGGTCAAGTTGTTCATTTAATTCTATCAAAGTAACTTTTTGTGATTCAAGTTTAGCATATTTCTCCCTAAGTCGTTCAAAACAGCCATTTACTTCGTGGAAATAAATAAGTAATTCAGAGTGAGTGAGTTTTGATACCTCGCTTGGCTCGTCATCGTCGCTATCAGTTATATTTCCTTGAAGGCACATATCTGCTTTCTCACTCTCACTGCTAGTACTTTTATCATTCTCATCCATTTCATCCCAAGTGGCTGCAAAACTTTTCTTTTTCTGTTTCTTTCCAAAGTCACGTCGATTTCGAGGACAATTGGGCTTGATGTGTCCGGGTGGGTTGCGCTTATGACAGATGATCTCCTGTTCTTCTGAGTAGTCAAGTGCTTTGCCTATTCTGCTTTTCAATTCCTGATTTCGAGCTGGATTTCCGTATTTGCGATTCCACCTTTTGAATTTCTTTATTAGCAGCGCCAGCTCTGCTGCTCCATCATCATCATCGTTATCATCACTTTCGGTTGTTCCTTTGAGCGCTATTAATTTCTTTCGAGTATCTCCTCCTTCACGCTCTTCCTTGAATTTCATTTCTAGCTCATAAGTGGTGAGATTTCCGATGAGTTCTTCAACTTTCATTTGTTTTAAGTCTTTTGATTCTTGAATGGCAGTCACTTTCGCTTCAAATTTTCGTGGAAGGACTCTGAGGATTTTTCGGACTATCTCCAACTCTGTATATGATTTTCCAAGAGCTTTTGATTTGTATACGATATTGGAAAGTCGTCCATGCATCTCTTTGACATTTTCTTCCTTCGCCATTGTGAAGTTCTCGTATTCGCTGCTTATCATGGCAAGGCGAGATTCTTTGACTTGAGATGTTCCTTCGTGAGTCACTTCTAGTGTGTGCCATATTTCCTGCGCAGTTAGACAATGTGAGACACGATTAAATTCAAATTGATCCAATGAACAGATAATAGAATTCATAGCTTTAGCATTAGTATTTTGTAATTTATTTTCTAGTTCTGTCTATTTTTCCTTTGGTTTATCTACTTCCTGATTATCTACAGTTGTAGTCGGTGTTCTATAACCTGTCTCAACAATATTCCAAGCGTCAATGGTTTTCAGAAAGATTTCCATCCTATTTTTCCAATAAGCATATTCACCATTGAAAATTGGTGGTTTAACTATGGATTGACCCTCAGCAAAAGCAGTATTAAAAGAAGCCATTTTAAAAATTCAACTTTTTAAAATAAAAATTGGTTTTTGTAAAATCAAATTTTTAAAACAAAAACGGCTTTTGTTCCTAGCTCCGATACCACTTGTAGGATGGATTTCACCCTAGAGGGGGGGTGAATAGGGTGATAGTATAAATTATAAAATTAACTGCGGAAGCTTATAAAATAATTTCAACACAGATCACAGAACAATAGCAGCACAGATAATAGCAGAATAATAAATGCAGAAATAGAACGACACAGAATTTACCCAGCTTCGGCAAAACCCTGCCTACGTGCTGCCCCCAAGGTTTCTACTAGAAATTAGATAGTCCCTCGCTTACAAACGTAAACTCGCGACACCCGCTATCGACTAAATCTAACTCTACGCTCAAACCCCTGCCACAACTCAGCCACTGAGTTGCGAATTCTCAAGCTACGCCACGTAGCTTGTCCCCTAGTCACACAACTAGAAATTTAAACGGTTTAAAAAAGAAAATACAAATTAAAAAAACAATTTAAATATAAAGTAGCCCTAATTTTAAATAAACTAAAGCCCAATCCCTTTCTTTGTTTAGCCGGCCCAAACTAGATTATCTCGGAGAAAAATTTGCCGGCCCTTTCTTCTTTGCGCTGCTTTTCTATGAAAAAATAATGGCTTCGTTATTTTATTCCTTTGCTCCAAAATTAGGGCTTCTCGTCCTTGATCCAAATTAGGGCTTTCGAAGAGCCAACTTTATGTTGATCGATTCGGTGATTATTTGCGTGTAGCCTTAATCGATTGTTTTCCTTGTTGCTCACTTCGGCTGCTTCGTTGATTGAATTCCTTCCTTGCTTCGGTATGTAATTATATGCTTTTGCTTTACTGATTTTATGCTTGCTTGAATTCGATGCGCTAATTGCCGATGATGATTGTGGGTTTTATATGCGTTCGATCTCCTTTATTTTCGTTCGTATAAACATGTTTGAATTTGCCAATTGATTTCTCTTGCCGCTTGATTTTGTATTGATGATTGAGATGATTTTTACTTGTTCAAAAACGTATATTTTTTGTTACTTGATGGTCACGGCGTTGATTTGATATCGTGATGACCACGGCTTGATTTTTAACTTGGTCAATTACCTTTGCTACCTCGATTTTGACTTGTTCATCATATTCTTGCAATCCATGGCTTGTTGATTGTTTGATCTCCTTGGTCATTACAGTGTTATGTTCATCTGTTTTGAATCTGTTCATTCACGGCTTTAAGTAAACTCAGGCATGTATTGTGTTGGGCTGCTTAAATGATGCTTGTGTAAATGCTTGTATTATCACTGTAACACATGTTACTGTCTACTTGAGTTTGCTTCTTTGGTTGTATATTTGGTCGTTAGATTATGTGCACTGATATCTGTTGCTTGTAGTTTGGTTCTGGCCATTATTTGTTTCAGTGCAGATTCATGTATAAGTCTGGTCATTGCATTTGTAGATTGCATTGTTCATGTCATGTTGTTCATGTGTAGTTTGCAGTTTGACATCCATGTGCACCTGATATTCACTGGTTCCAGTGGCATTTGATTTTGCACTGGTCGTTGATCATCTTGACTTGGCTTGAACTTTGCATTTTATACATACGTATATGCTCACTGTCTTTGTACCTGTGCATATATGTTTACCGTTCGAGTTCATTGTTCAGTTGATTCATCACTTCATTCCAGTTTGAACTGTGTTGCATTTGATCACTTGTCTCATATCTTGTGCTCGAGCTCTGTTCATACTTGCCCAGTTTACACAGATGCTCCACTTGTTCATTTTGTTCAAGTGTACTTGTCTTCATTCTGACCATGTTGGCACTGGGTTACTGTTGTCTTTGCATTGCCGTGCATACTTGTATTCATGTGCCACTGTTTGGTTGATGTGCATGTGCTTGTATTTCCAGTGTGCACTTGTTTGTACTGAAATGACTTCGACATTGTTTTGATGCTCTGTTTTTGACTTATGAACTGCCCTGTGTTGAATCTAGTTTTTCAAAAACTCGGGTTTGACCTTGTGCTCGTGTCGTGATTTTCAATATATTGCACGTGAGTTGAACCCGGCTTTTCATTTGGATTTGGCCTGTGCTCACCTGTCCCTGTAGCATTATCAAGTGTATACCGATGTGCACGGCCTTGTGGCATGTACAGTGATACACGGTGCATGTCACGCTGTTCGTGTGTGATGAATTCAAATGTAAATTATGACGAACAACCCAAATAACTGAGGCAAATAATATTTTCAAAAATCATATTTCATTTTCTGTTGCAAAAATATTTCTTTTTCAATTTTACTGCGTTAGTGAATATTTTTGCAGATTGCTCAGATGCTCGATTCAAACTGGAATGCAGTTGAAGACAAAATACGAGTGTGAGTGATATGTAGTGTGGTTATTAATGTAAATATGAAATCGTGATGTATTCAAAAATGTATATGTATAGTGAGAGCATGAATTTGTACTATTCAAGATTGTAATAAATATTTGTTTGAATAAAATTTCTGTTTGAATTCAAATTCTGTGTTATTTATTTTATTCAACAAATATTTATCTAATCTATGAAAAATAAAATAGTATATTAACAAATACATTTAAACGAATGTATATATGTTTATTATCATCAAACAAAAATCATATAAGCGCATATTCAACAGTAATGCTCCCACAAAACTTCTATACTGTTTAGTATTAAATATTGGTTTTCCCCTGTTTTTGGAAAGTTGTTGATTGGATTTGGTTGAGGATTAGCCTTGTCCATTTTTGTCTTGTAAAGAATCTCATTAATGTACTTTCTTTGGCTTAGAATTATTTCTAAACTTGATTTTCTTATAATTTCTATGCTAGGAAAGTAATTCAAGCGTCCAAAATCTTTGACAGAGAATTGCTTGTTTAGATATTGGATACGACTGTTGACAACAGCTTCATCATTACCTGTAATAATTAAGTCATCAACATATATTAGAATGTATATAACTGATTCTTTATTGAATTTGATAAATTGAGAGTTGCCTAACTTGGTGGACTAATGACCCAACCTAACTAGAGTGGTTTTTAATCTATCAAACCAGACTCTTGGGGCTTGTTTAAGGTCATATTTGCTTTATTTAACTTGCACACATAATTTAAGTTTTGATTATATCGTTATGGTTGTTCCATATAGATTTTTTCTCGCAAGTACCCATTTGGAAATGCATTGTTAACATCAAGTCGTCTAATACTCCAGTGTTTAGGTAGGGTAATAGTGAGAATCACTCTGATAGTTGTTGGTTTAACTACTGGGGAAAAAGTTTCATTAAAGTCAAACCCATATTGCTGAGTGTACCCTTTAGCTACAAGTCTAGCTTTATGTCAAGCTACAGTTTCATCTAGACTTTTCTTTAACTTATAAGTCCATTTGCAACCAACAATATTTTTGTTGTTTGGAGGACTGACTAACTCCCATGTTTATTTCTCATGAGAGCATTATATTCCTCATCCATAGCAGCTTTCCAATTGTTGTCTCTTGCAGCCTGCTCAAAGGTTTCTGGTTCTTCTGTTGACTTAACAGTACTATAAGTTTTTGGTTTGAATATTCTACCTTTTGATTTTATGATCATAGGATGGCTAGATCTCACTTGAGATTTTTCTATATTTGTTGAATCAGTACTACTCCTAGATAAGCTTTGCTGAATGTTTGTAATTTCATCACTATTTTTTTGAGCTTGATCACTTGTGCATGTAGGAGGCTGATTGAGATAGTTGGATACATCAACTGGTTCATAATTTGGTTGATCAGACATTGTAGGTTGTGAACCATGAGTTCCTATAGTCCTCTCAGTCGCTTTTTGTTTCCGTACACCAGAACATACAGGTAGAACAGGTATAGACATTTTTGTGCTGTATATTTTCTTAGTTGTTTTCATATCTGGTTTACTAAAAGGAAATATATGTTAATCAAATGCCATATGTCTGCTAATGAAAAATCTTCTATTATGATCAAGGCACTTGTGTACCTTTTGATTAACTGGGTATCCTAAAAATGTGCATGGTTTTGATTTGAAATCCAGTTTATTAATAGTGTATTGACTCAAATAAGGAATATATAGACATCCAAAGGTCTTTAAACTATGATAGTCAGGTCTAACTCCATATAGAATTTCTATAGGACTTAACCCTTTCAGTACTTTTCTTGGTAACCTATTAGTTAAATACATTGCTGTACTAATTGAGTCAGGTCAAAAATTTAAAAATTTAATGATAGAGATGCCTATGCTAGGAGAGTAAGACTTGACTCAACAATATGTCTATGTTTTCTCTTAATCAAACCATTTTGCTTAGATGTGTAGGGACATGTTGTTCTGTGAACTATACCCTTTTTATTAAAGAAATTGATAAGCCATCAGTCTGTATAGCTTTAACTTGAAACCTGGTTTGTTTTCAACCAATGATATGAAGTGTTGTACAACATTATATGTTTCAGACTTGACTTTTAAGAAATATAACCAAGTATATCTACAATATGCATCAATAAAGGATATGTAATACCTGTAACCATAGTCTGAACATATTGGGGATGGACCCCAAAGATCTATAGCAACTAACTCTAGTGGTTTTGAATACACAATGAGAGTCATTAAATGCTAATTTATGACTTTTACCCATTTGATAGTATGTGCAAACATATGGGGTGGAAATATTATCAAAGACAATTTTATTTTCACTGTGTACTTGCTTAATAATGTTTACATTTTGGTGCCCAAGCTTATAATGCCACAAATCGAATGTTCTTTTATTTCTTTCTATTTGAGAAGCTTCAGACAGATTACAACTTTTTTGATCTTTTACAATATTATTGGAATTGACAAGATTGAATTTGTAAAGGCCTTTATCAGCGTCACTCTGCAAAAGAGTTTCTTTAGTTATCATATTTTAACTAGGAAATACTTAGGAAAGAATTCAAAGTAAACATTGTTATCTTTACCAAACTGAGAGACGCTAATAAGATTCTTTTTTATTTTTGGTACCCTTGGTAAATTATTTAATAAATAATTGTCTTGCACCTTTGATACAAGCTCTACCAACATGAGTAATTCCAATAAACTCACCATTGCTCATGCATATTGACGGTTTACCTTTGTACTCTTTATTTCCAAGATTTAAGTTGTCTAGACTGCTTGTTAAATGACTAGTTGCTCCAGAATCAGATCCATGCCTCATCTTGAATATGTTTTGGTCTTGTAGCTTGATTTCTGCTGCTTTTAGATTGATTATTTGATTCTTGTTGCACTTGCGCCATATTTGCACTTGGATTGCCATTTCTTTGATTATTTATGTTTTGTAGCACATAGTTCAGATTTAGTCTGAAGTACCATCGATTTTCTACCAAATTTGACACTTTAGCTTATTGTTGTTATTCCATCTTTCCTTGCCTCAACGTCTTGCTGACATATTGTTTCTTTATAAGTGTTAATCTAACTTGTTGCTATTCTGATTTCTGCTCTTGTAGTTTGATGCATAGTTGACAGACATATCTGAGTCAATAGGCTTCTTGTAACCAATTCTTCCTTCATGTGCAAGAAGAATTGAATATACATCTTCTATAGATGGTGTAATTCTAAAGGATGATATAAAAACTACTACTGCTTCATTATGTTCACTTAGACCACTTAGAATGATTAAAACTTGCTCTGAATCTGAGATTTTATGTCCTACTGCTTCAAGTAAGTCACATGTTGTCTTAATCCTTGTTAGATATTCTACTATAGGTAAATTCTCCTTTCTAATGCTGTGTAGTTTTCTTTTATGATGCATGATTTTGGTAGCAGACTGTAAATTGAATATTCTTTCTACTGTAGTCCATATTCCTTTTGCGGTTTTGCTTCTAACAACTTGTGGTAGAAGCTTGGGACTTATAAAAGATAATAGCCATAGGAAGATTAAACTATCTTGCCTTTGATATTTTGTGAATTCTTCTTTGTTGACAGTTTTATTTTCTTGATCAGTTATGAACATGGGTGGTATCAGAATGGTTCCAAGAAGGAATCCTTCAAGACCATAGCCTCTTGCAGCAGTTTCCACTTGAACTTTCCAAAGAAGATGCTTATCTTCTTTAAGATGAGTAGTAATCAATTGGTTTTGAGGGCTTACAACATTTTTCATGAGGCTTTCAATGGAAAATTGATGGGAATTGGATGAAGTATCAAAGGTGGTAGAGTTATCGTTGTATCCTGTCATGATGAATTGAAAAATACAACCAGAATCTTAAGATTCCAATGACTGACAGTGTCGAGAAAATCAAAACAGAGTGTAATCGGGTTGTCACAGCCTGAATTTAGATGACAAAAATTTGGCTGATAAGTTCTTGGCGAGGTAATAACTGTTTTATTGCTTCTTTATGATTTTCTTGATTCTGAAGTTGGTTTTCTTGATGATTCTTTCTTGATTTTACATGAACCTTTTTCTGAAAGGGATTTGATGCAACCAAGATCTCTGATCGTTTGGTATGGCACTGACCTTCTAAGGCAGAATTTTTAAATCCCAGATGATGAGGCAAATTCTGGTGGGAGATCTGATAATCGGATGATGATTCAGATCTCAAAAGCCAATTGAAATGCGGTTAAGCTAAGATGGCTCTGATACCATGTTGGAATTTGCAATGTTGTGCTACCATTTTGATTTTGATGTTTGAATGCAAAATGAAAATGAAGTTTTATTACTGCTTGAAATAATTCTCAGTACACCACAATTTTGATACAACAATCAGTATTTATATATTACATATGAATACTCTGATAATGGGCTAAAAGAAATAATATGCGGCCATCAGTATTTGAGATATTTGGCTCCTTACGGTTCGGATAAGAGGAGATGCATATGACCGTAACCTATTGCATTTGATATATAAGTTTGTAACAGCCGCAACTCTCATTTTTATCTCAAATACAAATGAGGAAATATTATGTAATTCATATTGACATTGATGATATCAAGATAATTGCTTGAACCTACATTTAAAATTTTATTATTTCAAAGAATAGTGAAACAAAAATTTATCATCTCAAATACACATAGCATTACACATGGAAAAATTTTCAACACATAAGGACACATATGCATTGCAAGATAATTTTTTATGATAAATACTTCGTGATTTAAGTCTAAATTCAATTTTAAGTTTGAATTTTAGGATTTGTGATTTGGAAACCATTTTGAAATCTGTTAGTAAGACTATGTCCTCTATGTTGCAGCATTGTAAGTTTGTCTTTGCTTGTTGCCTTGATGAAATAGAATTGTACTTGTGCTATATTATGAATTTTAAATGGTTTGTCTATAACGAGGTTGGTTAGCTTATGAAGTGGTTTATTAACAATTTTTTTAAAAATCTAACAAGTTTTTAAGCAAAAGTCGTCGATGCATATACAAAGTTATAAGAACTAATATTTTCATACAAAGATAAACCAATTTATCTTTTGTTTCTATTATAAAATCTGTCATTTAATTTTCTTAGGATAAATTAAATTATAAATGTATATAAAAAGATAAGAAGTTATTAAACAGAAAGATATTATAATTTGTCAAGTTCTTTATCTTTTATCATCTATCATTCATCTTTTATGTAACGATCCAAAATTTGGTCATTTTAATTAAAGATATTTAAAATACTTTAAATATTCAAACATACATTATTTTTAAAAATAATCAAGTTTTAAGTGATGAATAATAATAAATAACTTATTTTGGAAAAATGTTCACAAAAGTATTTCATTTGGAAAAATATCGATAAAATGGCTGAAAACCGTTTTATTGATAAATAGCTCTATAATTGTAAAACATCATGCACGGAGCTGGATACATACACTTATTTTTATAATTGAACAAGAATATGAAATAAAAATCAATTATCTTATTTTTGAAAATAAAATGTGTTCATGACATCATCAATGATGCCTTTATATTTTAATAACTGATTTATTAAATTTGATTAAGATCTAATGCTAAAATAACTATTATATTTATTCAAACAATTATTTTAAAATGAGAATAATTCATATTAAATCTATAAAGTATTTATGAATCATTTGTACTAGTTTTGTAAAGATATATATTTGATTTGAAAATATAAGAAAAAAATCGATATCGCTTTATCGGTGTAATAGGAATTATTGTAAATAATTGTTAATATTGATTTATATGGTTTTATCATCCAGATATGATCATTTTAATTAATTAATAATGATTAGAAATTTATTTTCAATTTTTTTTATAGAAATATATGAATATTTATTTATAAGTGAAAATATGACCAGCAATCGATTTCCCGATTTTTAAAGGATTAACGAACAAAAGTTATAAAAAGTTTGTTGTAACTTTATTTACTTGTCATACACACATATAACATACATATAAACACTTAAAATTACACATAAACAAATATATGTGCACACACATATATAAAAGAAATATCTAAGATATTTCTTAACTTCTTAAGACTTAAGCAAACTCAAAGTCAACCAAGGACACACAAGCACACAAACGTGGACAAGCACATTGATGCACCTATGTGGAGGTCACTTTGATTGAACCTTGGGTGGAGAGGAGGGGTGTGGGAAAGAGGCAAAAGGGTAATTTTCCTTTAGGATATTTGTTCCCAAGTTCTTCCTATAAATACCACCCATTCTTTCATGATTTTCTACATTATTCTTCATCTTCTTTCTCCCCCTTCAAGCTATGCTAATGGCTACAATAGTTAGCAAAATATTTGGCAAAAGATAATTATATATATATATATATATATATATATATATATATATATATATATATATATATATTAGTAAAACCACCTCAAAACTATCATCAAACTCCTCCCATACCTCCCTAATATCCTTGCTCACCACTCTTCAAAGCCAAGGCCGAGCTTACCACCAAGCAAACTGAAGGTCATGAGCATCCAAGGCCATGGCCGAACCACTTCAAAGCATAGGAATTCGATTTTGTGAAATTTAAAGAGACCGCAGAGAAGCTATAATGAATTATCCTAAGGGTAATTCCAATAAAGATGAAAAACTCTTACTTATATTATTTTTGGATGATGATATGATGTTTGAAATAGATGTTTAATATGCTTCGATCATCAAGTTTGGTTTTTTACGGTTGTTGAATATAAATACAAGTCAAGCTTAAATCAAGTCAATAAACACAAAGGATCACTTTCCTTTAGTTAATAAAATGGTGTATATGGAATATTCAAACCTCTTTAAAATAGTTTAAAATGGTTTTGAAACTTTTTATAAACATTTAATTGTGTTTTGTTAAAGTTTAAATGAATACTGAAAATTTAGTCAAAAAGAGGCGCGTCGCACAACGGTAGTTTGCGGTTTCATGCCATAAAAGTTAAACAGATATATAGAATGGAATATAGCTTGGAATTTTTCGAGATAAGAATTTTCAAAACTATTGTTTCTATAGCTTTCAAACCAAAAAGAAAATTAAGATTTCATTTAGTAGATTTTAAAATATTAGCAAATCAAGTTTAAAATAAAATCGCGCTTTGGCAGTTCAGAGGCCAAAGTGGTAAATGTTTTAATGTAGATATTTTTAATCCTTTAAAAATATGAAATGATTTTTAAAAATCATTTTAAATGTTTTAAAAGTGATTTGAGTTGTAAAAATGAATTTTCAAATGATAAAAAAGTCGTTTTGATCAATACAACTTAAAAAACACTTTTCGCAGCACTTTTCAATAATTTTTGAAATATAGTTCTAGAACGCAATAATTCTTTTCCAAATCATTTTTAAATATTTTTAAATGAATGATAACGTATTTTAAAGGTGATGTGAAGGACTTAAAAATTATTTCAAAGTTGTTAAATAAATAATTAAAAGTTAATTAATTATGTTAACAGATTTAGAGTCGATCAAATAACTTGACCACCCTATGGGTGACAAAGGATGGTGTCTAGGCTTGAGTTGGAAAACCAGTTTCTTTCTCTTCCTAGCTATCCAGACTGGCCTAGCGGAGGGGATGGTAAATTTGATTTACTCGGGATCAAAATTTCCTAAAGTAAAGGATATAATTTCCCAAATATAAATAACTTGAGTTTTATGGATATTATCTTATTATACTTGGTGTTAAATTCCAAAGAGGAACTCGTACTATTCATGGAAATTAAAAGGTGATTTTATCATTACCTACCATAGTACTTGTTGCTTACGGAAGTTGATGTTCAGCGCAATTAGATGATTTCTATGGATTCTACTCATTTAATATGTACAGATTTTGGATTAACATCCTAGATATCATGGTTTCAACTCAACCAAAATTTTGTTTTTTGAACTAAGACATCTTTGTTAAGATTTAAATAATATTTTCCAGAAAGAAATGTTTAAATTTAAATATCTCTTTAAGATATTTTTGATAAAAAGAAATGAATCGACCAAAGAATAATTCCTTGTTTACCTAACATATTTTTATTGATGATTGGTACAAAAGAAGATATGAATAATTCTTATCCGGAAACACTTCGAACCAATTTACGTATTCGAAGTAAAGACATGGAAACAATTTTCGAAGATGGAATGTAAGCTGCTTGTCATCGACCCTCGGAGGAAATTCCCCATATCATACTGTATGGTAGTAGTTCTTCATTTGAGATTTTCGATGCAAGGACTTCTTGCTACTAATCCTAGGGATGATCCCCCATAGGATGTGGTAGGAGAGTGCCTTCCATTTGTCGTATTTCGGGACAACTTGTGTGGATGAATGTCTGACATTGCATTTCTAATTACATTAATTGATATCTGTGAACGTATTATCTGTTTTGTGGCGGAGAAGGTAACTTCTCTTAGTTTAACGTCCTTTCTTGAGATGTACGAGCTCAGGAGTTATACATTTGTAGAAATTTGCTGTGTGATTATGAATTACCAATGTAGCATTCAAAGTGAATGTGCTATGTGAAATTTAATCGCTACCTTGGGCCTCATCAACCGGTAATGGATTAAGTAGGGCATGTCGTAAGGCTAAGTGGGTTGTGCCCATTAAGGTATGGTCATCACCTTTCTAGATTACTCTCTATATTTCAAGTATGTTATGTATGCTGTGGCTACAGATATATTGGTTGCGATCGAGGTTATGTCATATTTGGTCCTACCTACCACCAGGCGAGTCTGTGAATATGCCGGTCTTGCAGGGTGTAGAGGTTTCATAGACATTGATCTTAGGTACATCCCTCTAGAGATGTACTATACGGAAGGTAGTTCTTTACCTTCCATTGTATGGAAATCTATTCTCCAAAATGGTCCTTCGGACTTAGTTATAAACCTTTTATGCCATCAAGTTTAGCCAACGTAACAGTTTCAGCTATTTTAATATATTTATTTGGAAAACGTTTTTCAAAAGAATATCCTTAAAAATACTATCAAATGATACGTATAATTTTTTTTGGTTATCATAAGGTAAAAACCCATTCTGTGTTTATGTGCGATGTGGTCTTATGAGATACCTTTTGTTTTCAAACACTGTATTTTGAGTTTCTTACACCATTCTCATGATTGACAAGGAGTTTATTTTTCTTATCCCTTAAACTCTAGGTGTCCTTATTTTCCCGGGCAACCAAGTAGTTCGGGTATAGTCAAAAGAATCTGGATGGAGCTTGGAGCAAGGAGTTAGAAGATTCTTCTATAGGTTATTACCTTATTTCCACCACACTTGTGTGCTATCGTATTTCGCATCTATAAGGATACATATCTATGACTATCTATATTTAACTTTGATTAATATATTTAAATTTCCGTTGTAATGATTATGTGTTGAAATAATATATGTTATTTCATTCGTGTAAGATTCCGTTTGTGATAACCCTGATTTTCGGACATTGGTCAAGAGGATAATTAACTGATTTTATCTGGAAATTAATTGTGAATTAATTAGAAAATTTCAAAATAAATAAGATAAATGTTTGATTTTATATATATATATATATATATATATATATATATATGAATAGGTTGTAATTTGAATTTGTGTTTGAAATTCAAAAATAAAATGTCTTAAAAATAAATTAGACTTAAAATAATATATATATGATTTTTTTAAAATTATTTTAAAATTATTTATTTAAAGATATATGAATATAAATTTAAGGAAAATATAATGTATACATTTTATATAAATTAATAATACACACACACACATATATATAAAACATAAATGTAACATAAGGTAATATATTTAGTAAAGATGTATTTAAACATATATGCAAATATAAACAAAAGAATAATAATATAAATATCCATTTAAACCATATTATGATGAAGAAAATACAAGTATAAATCATTTACATATACGAAGACAAGCGTGAGTGTTTTATTATGGAAATCAACAAGTGTAATTAATTCACTCTACAATTTAGCAAGTGTCCTATTTTCTTTTTATTTTTAAAAGAAGAAAAAAATAGAATAAATTATATTGACATCTTCATTCCTTTCCTTCAATTTTCTTCTTTGATCTATTTTTTTCAAAACTAAAAAAAGAAAAATCTATAACGCAATCCATTAAAACAAAATCAAAGAATTCAAACAATCTCTCCACAAATTTAAGTCAAGAAGCAAGTTCAAGCTAAGATTCAACAATCCAGATCAGTAGCAAAAAAAATTCTAGAGGCAAATCAAATTTCCAAATCAAATGCAAGTTTTACAGTCTTCCCTGTTTCTTATTTCTAGTGAGTAAAACTAACTTATTTATAACATTGAATCTGTGATATAACTGGATGTTTGTAATATAGAAGTGATAAGTGTTTGCATGAGTGTGAATATTTTTGTATATATATGTAAAGAGGTGTGCAGGACTGGGAACAGGTGAGAGAAGCTTCTGTTCAAAAAATTTAGGTTCAAAAGCCTGATCTAAAATCTATAACATCCCACCAAAACAAAATTTGACTTCGATCTCCGAATGAAAAGTATGTGTATGTGAATGACTTCATTTTTCAAAATAAATTTAAGAGATAATATTGGGTAAATACTTTGAAAAATGGAAAATACAGTGGGAAATCAAAGATAAGACAAAAATCAATGTTTATAATTTTGAATTTGGATTTCTTAATCAGGTTTATACTAGAAAATGATGATTTTTGATAATCATTCCATAAATTTTAAATTTGTGTTTGTGGAGTATTTCTGGGATGAAGGGTTTTTGAATTCTCGTCAAATTCAGACGATCGCTATGATCTGGTGTGTCGGGGTTGAGGTTGGAGTTTTTCATTGATAAGCGATTATGAGAAAACTGTTCGGAGGATTTATAGATCACCGGGGTGATCGAGCTAAGGAAAATTAGGTTTATGAACGGGTTTGGGTTGTGGTTGATTTAGAGGCCGAGGCGGCGTCGGCAATGCATTGGGTTGGATCGGATGTAGGGGAAATGGAGCGTGAGGCTCTAGCGAGGGTGTGGGTTCAATGGCGAGTTCTCTGGTGACCGGAGATCGGTGACACAAGGTAGATTTGGTGACTGGATTATTCCAAGTAGTGCTCGTCGACCTCATTTTTGATTTTGGTGTTCGACGTGGTTTCTAGGTGGTCGTTTGGGTCGAGGTGGCTGGTGAAGACTTGTGGATGGCAACGGTGTTGGTCGGAGATGGCCGAAGATTGTGTGCACGTGCACAACGAAGTCAGGTGTGTCAATGTTTATGAAGAGGCTGGTTGTTACCCGTTTGATTGACCATGTAACAAGAGGCTTGGCACAGATCTCGTTCGGCACACCTTCCCTCGCTCGACATCTTATCTCGTTCGGCATTGAGGGTCGTTCGGCATTGAGGGTCGTTTGGCGTTGAAGGGTCATTCGACATTTCACCTCACTTGGTGTAGCAAGGTCGTTCGACATTTCACCTCGCTCGGCATAGCAAGGTCATTCGGCATTTCACCTCGCTCGGCATAGCAAGGTCATTCGGCATTTCACCTCGCTCGGCATAGCTAGGTCATTCGGCATTTCACCTCGTTCGGCATAAGCCTCGTTCGGCATAAGCTTCAATCAGCATAAAGCCTCGTTCGGCATCTCCCCTTGTCCGACATAAAGTCTCGGTCGGCGCAGGTCTCTTTCGGCCTACACTCTTCACTCAGCATACTGTCTCGATCGGCATGCAGATACCATTCGGCATATCTTCCTCGTTCGGCATACGAATGCCGTTCGGCCTGAATATGTGGTTCGGCAATTGCCATTCGGCATTTGTAGCTCGGCGTACAGAAGTCACTTACCACGGGCCGAGGAATCTTACTCCTAGGCACATGAATGAAGTCCAACCCATCTTTGTTATAAATAGAAGGGCAGGTGCACAGTGAAATGGACCGTTTTTTGAGAACACCGGGGAGACTCTATCGCATTCAAGGCTCGTTATTCTTTACTTAGCATTTGTATTCAAGTAGTTAGTGTACGGATTGTATCTGTAATCAATTGTTGAGTAAAGCAATAAAGATTAAATCCAAAGTGGGCGTAGGCAGTTACGTCGGACCACTATAAATCCATGTGTTCTTGGCTTTGCATTTAATTTAGTATACAGTTCTCTGTTTTAATTTACTTTCTTCATTAATCACTCTACACAATCTTTCTCAAGGGTGTTAGTGACCAATTCTGGTGCTAACATTTTGGTGCTTTCATGTAACAACCCGCATATTTATCAATTTTATATTTAAATATTTTATTTAAATATTTTATCATTCGTCGGATTTTAGTCCGAAAACCTACTTTTTGCATACGGTCGAATTAGGACTCGAGACCACTTCCATTGAGTTTAAAATGCCGTTTGCGACCTTTCTGAGTATAAGCTTCGATATGTTTGGAGAAAGTTGATTTTTGCTACTTTTTCCTGCTTAGGGCTTTGGTTGGGCTGAGCCAATTAACCACTTAACTCAGTTCCAACACTCTCCTCTTCATTCACTTCTCTTCTATTTTCCTAATAATCAAGCTTTTATGTTAATGGAGGGTGGAAGAGGAAATTAAAACTCCAAGCCCTAGCTTCCTTTGCAAATCCAAGTTCTTGCTCCAAACTCAAGAGAACCCATTGGTAAGCTTCTTCTTCTTCTTCTCCAACTCATTCTCTCTTTGATTTCAGAAAATTCCTAAACCTAATTTGGGAAATAATTATCTTTTAAGCTTAGATTCAAGCTTGTTGAGTTGGAATTGAAGAGTGCTTGTTCTTGCCATTGCTTCATAGCTTCCTCTTCATTTGTTTGGGTTCAAAGGTGAGATTTTTATCTCACATCTATGACTATAAATATCTTTGGTTGTTGGGTATGAATTCCTAACACTTCTTCATGTGCATTTGCTCTTGATTTGGATTGGTTTTGTGAATATTCCAATTTTTGAGTTTTTAAGTCAATTTGTGTGAAAATCCTTTTATGGATGTTTGATCATGCTTTTGGTGATGCATCGAGGAGCATATAGGGTCGGGTTGTCGATTGGCATAAACCCTTAGAGCCAATGTTCGTCCGGTTGCATTTTGGAAGAGTTTTCTCTTCATTTGAATAAGGCTGAAAAACAGCCCAGGCATGATTCAGTCGACTGAATACTCTGTTCAGTCGACTGAACCTGGAACCCGAAAGTTTCCAGGCATGATTCAGTCGACTGAATCCTCTGTTCAGTCGACTGAACCTGGAAATAGAAAGTTTCCTGAACCTGGAAAATTCCCAGGTACAGGGTCAGTCGACTAAAACTTCTGTTCAGTCGACTGAACCTGCTGTTTTAGTCCAATTTGCCTTTTTGGATTGAATTTCCAATTCAAATCGATTCGTGATGATCCTATTTATTGTCATCATTTATTATCATCTTAGATGACTTATTTTCTTTGGAAATTTTAGATATATCCACTTCGATGGATCCTTTATCGATTTCATTGGATTTTTATTCACATCTTCGAATGTGATCTTTGTGATTGATTGTTTCTACAACCCCCCTTGTGCTTTGTCACTTTAAAAATATAAAGGTTTTCAATACTAGTAGTAAATATCAAAACTCTTTCCTCAAACGATTTCAATACTATTTTAATACCCAATTCGTTTACAAAACCGTTTTCCAATCTATTAGTATATATAAACCTTTACCTCACTCATATGAGAAATCTAATTAAACGACTTAGTAAAACAAGTGGTATGAAACGCTTGTGTTCACTTTGTTGGTTAATTCTTGGACTTGTTCGATTGAAACTCTTGTGACAATTTTCTAGTGGAGATATACAATTTGTTCGTAAATATTTAAGTTAAGCTAGTGGTTATGGGACATGATGCTAAGCTCATATATTTACTAGCTTATTGTAATTGACACTTCTTGATGATCAATGATGATCATTTTATGGTTTAGACTAGCAATGTGCGATGTCTCTTTGTCTATGTGGAGGACCGTACCTCATTAAATTGAGCTTCGTCTCATTTCTTCGTAGGCTAGCGACCCATGTACTTTCTAATGTGATTCGATTCATTGGATGTAACGTTTGTACTACATCGATGTTCCGTCTCCTTTGATTCATTGGATGTACCGTTTGTACTACATCAATGTCTTGGCCATCCTTTTATTGTGATTTCTGGATTTCGTGTGTTGATTTCTGGAATTTATGTTTCACCAACTTTTACGACGGGCATGGATATATATATATATATATATATATATATATATGTCATTTGTTGTGGCTTGGTGAATGAAATTAGGAGTATGACATTCCTTTTTATCTTGAGTAGATTATTGTGATATTGTGGATCTTTTTAGACCACTACTCTGATGTACACTTCCTAGTGTAATATTCATATCTATTTCCGCCTTTGTGATATGAATTGTCTGTGACTGATTTGTGTTATGTTTATTTCTATATTTGTTTCCGAAGACCTTTATAGCCACTGTGTAGTAGCTTTGAGTTTGTGTCGATATGTCGGATTTCCTCTTGAGATGAAAAGATATATTTTTATCCGGTATATCGGTACTCGCACAAAGCAATTATACAGATGGTCGCTCCTCAACAGCCTTATTCTCCGTGCTAGTTGACAGCATTCACAGTAATGTTCTTGTCTAGCGTGGGTATAGAGGTGGGGCGTCACAGCTTGGTATCAGAGCCAAACTTCGGAACAATACAGAATAATACAACAAGAATCATTGTCCTAAGTCTTTCTTAGGAGTCGTGCTTTAGGATTTTACTCGTGTCTTCGCACCGTTCAATCCTATTTCCTTTTATGATTCCTTGTTTTATCTATCAAGATTCCTTGATATTTATTTTGAGAATAACTTTTTTCTCTTCTTTCTTTCTTTCTTAAAGAAGAGAAATGGTTAGACCTGGCCGTCCCAGCGCCGGTCAATCTAGTGCTACTCCGCAGGATGGAGTATTTATGTCTGCCCAGCAGCTTCTTGATCTAGTAAAGAATGCTCAAGCTGCCGGTCCCAATTCAGATCCTACTCATCCTAGATCCGGTTTTGCATGCTTGTGCAGAGACTATACCGATTTGGGTGGAAGGCCATTCAAAGGATCCGAGAGTGTTATTGAAATTCAAGCTTGGCTCAAATCATGCGATCGCATCTTTTCTCGCATGAACCTTATCGATCTACACCGAGTCCAAGTGGCTTCTAGCATGCTCCAAGAAAGAGCGTTAGATTGGTATGAGCTTTTAATTTCTGAAATCGTTGAGGCGGATCTCACTTGGGAGCAATTCCAGGAAAGATTCGAATTGAAATTTGTGCCGGAGGCCGAAAAAGTAACTTTGGCCTGGCGTTTTATTGACCTTGTTCAAGGTGAATCTTCTGTGACGGATTATGTCGCATCTTTCGAATCTCTTTCTAAATACAGGGTTGAGTATATTAATACCCCGATGAAGAAAAATCAAAGATTTGTCTATGGCTTGAATAAGAATCTTAAGAAGCCATTACTTCTGAAACTTGAAGTTTCATTTGATCAGCTTATTGATATCGCTCTTCGTCTTGAAGAGGCCGATAATGAAGGTGATGTTGAAGTTGTGCGTGCCCAACAGAACTTGGACAATAACTTGAAGAGGCCTATCAAATTCAAAGGCCCCAATTCTAATAAGAAAGGGAAGCAACAAATAGCAAAGACTCCTACCTCTAGTGGTGGACAATGCTACAATTGTGGTTCAACAGACCACTATGCAAGGGAGTGTTCGAGACCCCTCTTTTGTCGCTATTGCAAAGGTTCGGGTCATCTTTTATCTTCATGCCCTAAGCTTCCAAGCAAGAGAGAAGGAAAGCTACAAGTTCCTAGCAACTCTTCTCTTGGTCAAGGTATTTCTCATTTAATCCTTGATTACATTTATTTTGTGATCTTCTTATTCGAGTTCTTTTTGATATGAGTTTCATCTCATTATTTTTATATCAAAAGAACTTGTCGATTCTTTTTCTTTGAATATTTTGGGCTTGATGACTTCTTTGAGGACTGTGAATCCGGATGGTAGATCCGCAACACTCAATTTGTTTTTTTATTGATGTCGAAATTATTCTATGAGACCTTTCTTTCTGAGCCGATATTTTTACTTAAGCTTCGGAATTGATTTTTTTTTGAAGGGATCGGCTTAATCATTGTGAAGCCCATATCCTATTCTTCCAAGTGGATTATTCATCTTCGACATTTTCAATCTGTTAAGCAGATTTCTATTTTTCTTTGTGATTTTGATTCCATCTTGATGGCATCATTTTATTCTTTAAAGTCCTTATGGTGAGGAAAGTGTTATTTCTCTCATCTAAATAGTTTGAGAATTTTCCGGTATATTTGACTTGTCTTAGGATTATCACCTAAGTAATCTTTTGTGTGGTGCTAAGGTCTTTTTAGTTCGACTTTACCACCGTTTTCATTTGCTACAAGTTGCGGAAGTTAGCATTTCACTTATCGCATTCCGCACTTGTTATGATTCCTATGAATGAATTATTATGTCATTCAATTTGTCCAGCTTGTTTCATCCGTTTTATAAATCCAATATTCTATGAAAATTTCGATGAGACCATTCTTATTTATGGATTTTGGATGGAAATAGAAATTTAAAATTTTGCAAATCTTTTTCATAAGATTTAATTATAAGTGCAATTTGATTTTGCTCTTAAAACGAGCAAAGAATATTCTTAAAACTTTTTAAGAGATTTATTTATCCTAGAAAAGATGACTTTGTGATTGTATTGCCCGTTGAGTGCTTTAAGAATTTTGGTCGACGCGCTTGATCAACGTTATCGATAGGAATTTCCTAAATGCTTTGATGTGACAATCAGACACGATATATTGACTTGTAAAAATGTAAATTTTTGTAGAAAGATTATTACATAAAAATAAAAATGTAATTTTGAAAGTTTTAACTTTTCGAGAAAGAGAATTATTTAAAAGAAGTTCTTCCTTTCGATACTCTTGATCTTGAGATTCCTGGAGGGGGACCAAGACTTTGCTATTTGCACCGATACTAGTCGTATTGGTTTGGATGCCGTTCTCTTGCAAAGGAGAACGTGCTATCACTTGTGCTTCTAAACCATTATAGCTTATCGAGACTAGATATGCCACTTATGATCTTGTGCTCTCGGCTATTGTTTTTACGTTTAGAGTTTGGCATCATCATTTTAGGGGGAGAAATTTGTTCTCTATCTCGATCATAAATCTTTGGAATATTCATTTTTCTCTTAAGGAACTGCATGTTGACTCGAGTTCCTAGCTTCTTATGATCTTGATATTCCTTTTATTCCCGAAGGGGAAATCGTGTTGCCAATGCGTTTAGTCGTAAGCAACAAGGGGTTGTTTCTTTGTTGATGACTAAATGAAATTATCTTTTTATCAAGTTCATCGGGCGTTTTGATGTACTTCGTTTTATTGAGTTTCATCTCATTGCTTTTATGAACTTGCGTTCGATGTTCTTTTATTGTGTTCGGTTTATTGGACGTACCGTTTTTGTACTACGTCGGTGTTCCGAAAATCATTCGGGTTTCGGTTCATTGGACGTACCGTTTTTGTACTACGTCGGTGTTCCGAAAATCATTCGGGTTCGGTTCAGTGGACGTACCGTTTTTGTACCGCGACAGCGTTCCGAATTATTTGGGTGTTGATTCATCGGATGTACCGTTTGTACTACATCGATGTCTTTGCTTTTGATTCATCGGATGTACCGTTTGTACTACATCGATGTCTTTCCTTTTGATTCATCGGATGTACCGTTTGTACTACATCGATGTCTTTCCTTTTGATTCATCGGATGTACCGTTTGTACTACATCGATGTCTTTGCTTTTGATTCATCGGATGTACCGTTTGTACTACATCGATGTCTTTGCTTTTGATTCATCGGATGTACCGTTTGTACTACATCGATGTCTTTGCTTTTGATTCATCGGATGTACCGTTTGTACTACATCGATGTCTTTGCTTTTGATTCATCGGGTGTACCGTTTGTACTACATCGATGTCTTTGCTTTTGATTCATCGGATGTACCGTTTGTACTACATCGATGTCTTTCCTTTTGATTCATCGGATGTACCGTTTGTACTACATCGATGTCTTTGCTTTTGATTCATCGGATGTACCGTTTGTACTACATCGATGTCTTTGCTTTTGATTCATCGGATGTACCGTTTGTACTACATCGATGTCTTTGCTTTTGATTCATCGGATGTACCGTTTGTACTACATCGATGTCTTTGTTTTTGATTCATCGGATGTACCGTTTGTACTACATCGATGTCTTTGCTTTTGATTCATCGGGTGTACCGTTTGTACTGCATCGATGTCTTTGCTTTTGATTCATCGGATGTACCGTTTGTACTACATCGATGTCTTTGCTTTTGATTCATCGGATGTACCGTTTGTACTACATCGATGTCTTTCCTTTTGATTCATCGGATGTACCGTTTGCACTACATCAATGATATGCTTTTGATACATTGGATGTACCATTTGTACTACATCAATGTCTTCGCTTTTTGATTCATTGGATGTACCGTTTGTACTACATCAATGACTTTGCTGTTTGATTCATTGGATGTACCGTTTGCACTACATCAATGATATGCTTTTGATACATTGGATGTACCATTTGTACTACATCAATGTCTTCGCTTTTTGATTCATTGGATGTACCGTTTTACTACATCAATGACTTTGCTGTTTGATTCATTGGATGTACCGTTTGCACTACATCAATGATATGCTTTTGATACATTGGATGTACCGTTTGCACTACATCAATGTCTTGGCTTTTTGGTTCATTGGACGTACCGCCTTTGTACTACGTCGGTGCTCCAAATTTTTCGAGTTTCTAATTTCTCGGGCGTACCATGTTTGTACTACGCCGTTGCATCGGCTCAACTTTTTGCTATTTTTGACGTCTTCCACGTCTTTTAACTATGGAAATGCTTTTATGTTTCCGGTTTTTATTCTTGAGCCCAGTATTATTGAAGGGATTGAAGTTTCACCAAATTTGACTTTTGAGCAACATTCTATTCGCATCATTGCTTTGGAGGTTGAGCGCCTTCGATATAAAGATATTCTTTTTGATAAAAGTTCAATGGTTCTCAAATCGCTCATGTGAAATCTTGAGAATTCATCGAACGAAAACTTTCTGATTTACTCCTTCGTGCTCTTTATGGTGAACTTCTTGATTCAAATTTTCTTTTGTGTTAATATGCTTCTATGGTTGTTACTTCTTATATTTCCTTCTTAATTATTGCGAGGACGCAATTTATTTAAGGAGGGGAGTCTGTAATAACCCGCATATTTATCAATTTTATATTTAAATATTTTATTTAAATATTTTATCATTCGTCGGATTTTAGTCCGAAAACCTACTTTTTGCATACGGTCGAATTAGGACTTGAGACCACTTCCATTGAGTTTAAAATGCCGTTTGCGATCTTTTTGAGTATAAGCTTCGATATGTTTGGAGAAAGTTGATTTTTGCTACTTTTTCCCACTTAGGGCTTTGGTTGGGCTGAGCCAATTAACCACTTAACTCAGTTCCAACACTCTCCTCTTCATTCACTTCTCTTCTATTTTCCTAATAATCAAGCTTTTATGTTAATGGAGGGTGGAAGTGGAAATTAAAACTCCAAGCCCTAGCTTCCTTTGCAAATCCAAGTTCTTGCTCCAAACTCAAGAGAACCCATTGGTAAGCTTCTTTTCTTCTTCTCCAACTCATTCTCTCTTTGATTTCAGAAAATTCCTAAACCTAATTTGGGAAATAATTATCTTTTAAGCTTAGATTCAAGCTTGTTGAGTTGGAATTGAAGAGTGCTTGTTCTTGCCATTGCTTCATAGCTTCCTCTTCATTTGTTTGGGTTCAAAGGTGAGATTTTTATCTCACATCTACGACTATAAATATCTTTGGTTGTTGGGTATGAATTCCTAACACTTCTTCATGTGCATTTGCTCTTGATTTGGATTGGTTTTGTGAATATTCCAATTTTTGAGTTTTTAAGTCAATTTGTGTGAAAATCCTTTTATGGATGTTTGATCATGCTTTTGGTGATGCATCGAGGAGCATATAGGGCCGGGTTGTCGATTGGCATAAACCCCTAGAGCCAATGTTCGTCCGGTTGCATTTTGAAAAAGTTTGCTCTTCATTTGAATAAGGCTGAAAAACAGCCCAGGCATGATTCAGTTGACTGAATACTCTGTTCAGTCGACTGAACCTGTAACCCGAAAGTTTCCAGGCATGATTCAGTCGACTGAATCCTCTGTTCAGTCGACTGAACCTGGAAATAGAAAGTTTCCTGAACCTGGAAAAATCCCAGGTACAGGGTCAGTCGACTGAAACTTCTGTTCAGTCGACTGAACCTGCTGTTTTAGTCCAATTTGCCTTTTTGGATTGAATTTCCAATTTAAATCGATTCGTGATGATCCTATTTATTGTCATCATTTATTATCATCTTAGGTGACTTATTTTCTTTGGAAATGTTAGATATATCCACTTCGATGGATCCTTTATCGATTTCATTGGATGTACCGTTTGCACTACATCGATGTTCCGTCTCCTTTGATTCATTGGATGTACCGTTTGTACTACATCAATGTCTTGGCCATCCTTTTATTGTGATTTCTGGATTTCGTGTGTTGATTTCTGGAATTTATGTTTCACCAACTTTTACGACGGACATGGATATATATATGTCATTTGTTGTGGCTTGGTGAATGAAATTAGGAGTATGACATTCCTTTTTATCTTGAGTAGATTATTGTGATATTGTGGATCTTTTTAGACCACTACTCTGATGTACACTTCCTAGTGTAATATTCATATCTATTTCCGCCTTTGTGATATGAATTGTCTGTGACTAATTTGTGTTATGTTTATTTCTATATTTGTTTCCGAAGACCTTTATAGCCACTGTGTAGTAGCTTTGAGTTTGTGTCGATATGTCGGATTTCCTCTTGAGATGAAAAGATATATTTTTATCCGGTATATCGGTACTCGCACAAAGCAATTATACAGATGGTCGCTCCTCAACAGCCTTATTCTCCGTGCTAGTTGACAGCATTCACAGTAATGTTCTTTTCTAGCATGGGTATAGAGGTGGGGCGTCACATTTCACTTAGATTCGAATTCTCTGGCTACTAGGATCTGCTTTGTACCTACTGGATTGAATAAATCCCCCGAAGGAGATCCAACTTATTCACACGACGTCCGTTGAATCTACTTATAGTTCCTATCAACAACTCTACTACGGAAAGACCACGTACCAGATCTGCGTCTCACAACGCGTACGTCAACGAGACCACTAGTGTACAATAGATAGATCCTGGCGTAGGGACTGTCGGAACCCATAGCCAGACGAAAGTTTTTACTAGGACGAAGTTCAACGACCTGATGAGAGAACTCATGGAAAGTAGGAGACAACTTGCTGAACAAATTCAAGCTAACGCAAACCTCATCACTCAGCTTACTCAGCAACAACATTAGAATGCTGGAGGTAGCCCCGTTCTTTACTCTTCATCTGATAGTTCGACCTCGTCTGACGAACATCCTAGGCACAGACGCTGCAAAATGGAAACTGCACAAGCAAGTACTACTGATCGATCAACTAGGGATCACTTACATCTTGGAGACCACATCCAAGCTGGAACGGGAAACTTAGGAGCTGGAGTACGTATAGAGACTGGACGTCCGGCTCACCAAGACCCCAATGAAGCTGGTCTCTAAGATACACGTATGGCTGACCGCCAACAGAGGAGACACCAACCTTAGCAGTCCCAAAGAACAGAGTCCAACCTTTCACCCTCCATACAAGCCTCGGACTTATCGGCTATGGTCAGGTAGTTGATGAGAGAGAATCAAGGCTTGACCAATGAAGATTGAGGGATATCCAGGAGTCATACTCACGAATACTATCCTATAGGCCGAGTACCCCAAGAAGTTTAGCATGCTAACTATCCCGACCTACGAAGGGAAGAGTGGTCCTAGACAGCATGTGATGAGGTATGAATGGATGATGGATTCGGCTAAAGCAAATGACGTGACCAAGTGTAGATGCTTTCCAATTACTTTATCTATAATCGCCACCATGTGGTTCACTCGACTTCCCCCATGGTCTATATCTAGCTTCGATGAATTGGCGACGAAATTTGTGGAACAGTTCAGGATACACGCCACTCATTCCAAGGATGAGATGTCCCTATCTAGTGTAATCCAGGCTCCTAGGGAGTCACTGAAAGGGTATTTGCAGAGATCTCATGTTTCGGCTACCGAAGATAGCAACCTTAACGACCACATGATTCTAATGGCAGTAACGCGAGGTGTGGACCCGGATTCATAGTTTGGAGATAGGTTGGCAGGAAAGCCTCCAACTATATTGGAATGTTTCTGTTCAAAGGCTCATCAATTCATAAGGAGGGAGGAAGCTAGATGGACGAGGCAAGATAAGGCACCAGGTCCTATTCAAGAGACTATAAAATCAACATTGCTGTAAAATAGTCCGGTGACAATTCAGGGAAGGTCCAACTCAATGGGCAGAATAAGCCCGGGTAATCTAAAGGGTCCGGAGGAGGAAATCCTGGAAAGAAAAGAGAAGCAGGGAAATAGAAGTCAAGGATTCCAACCTACGACGATTACACCCCACTGAATGCATCTCTTGAGAATACTTAACTGTCAACCTGTAGCACTTTTCAATACTAAAAGCCTCGCCCAAAGGAGTCAACAGAGGAATAGAAGCGGACCGGGAAGTACTATCGCTTCCACGAGACTTACGGGCACAATACAGAGGAGTGTAGAACCTCCACGATGCCATTGAGAAGTTGATTAGACAGAAAAAATTGTAGGAGTTTGTCTAGAACCCACCGAAGGGTAGGCGAGGAACATCAGACTTTGGACGCGGGCCAGCTCCACGCCAACCCGAGGAACCTGCTCGAATCGTGGGTAGATTGGTCATAAACACGATAGTCGGTGGTACTCACCATGCAGACAAGAATTGGCCGGAGATGGAACGATATGCTAACTACTTAAGGCATGCAGATTTTGAGTGTTGTTCGAATATGGAGGATGGGACCCCCTCTAAGAAGCAATGCATGATGATAGACGATATTGTACTTAAGAGCCGAGATGCGGACATGATGAAGGCTCCTATCGTCAACCCGATGGTCATATCTATGACGATCGGGCCGACATATGTGAAAGAATGTTAATTGATTGTGGAAGTTCCGTTAACATCATCTTCAAAAAGGCATATGACCAAATAAAGATGGAGACAAAGGGTTTGAAACCATCTAAAGCCCGAATCCATGGCTTTAATGGTGCAGCGACTGATGCAATAGGGTATGTTGAGTTGCCAGTTGAACTGGGACAAGGTGAACATAGGAGGGTACGAATCCTACCTTTCATAGTTTTGGATGTTTATTCTCCATACAATGTGTTTCTGGTTCGTCCGGCCCTGGCACAGTTTAGGGCAGCTTTGGCCCCATGGTGTTTGATGTTGAAATTTTCGACAGACATAGGAGTTGGTGTGGTGCATGGCGATGAGGCGACCGGTCGCACATGTTATGTGGCTGAGCTGAGAGAGGCCCGGCGGGGAGAGAAAGGAAAGGTTGCAGACAACTCCGTCCGCATCCAGAATACTCACAATTGACAAGTAGTGCCCGAGCCTTGGCTCGGACCACATTCTCGGATCTATAGAGACATAGATCTAAGAGATCATGATGGGGAACCCAGGGAAGCAAAAGCAGCACCAGCTGAACTGACGATTGACATTCCAGTCAGCCGAGATGACCTTTCATGAGTACTCAAGATTGGATCACAACCCGACCCGTCAATGGCCAAGGATCTCACTGATTTCCTCCGAGCGAACCTGGATGTTTTCGGTTGGACACATTCTAATATGTGGGGGATTTCTCCCGCTATTGCAAATCATATGTTGAACATAAACTCGAAGTACGTTCCTGTAAAACAGAAAAGGAGAGGCATGGACCCAGAGAGGTCCGCCTCTCTCAAAGAGGAGGTGGACAAACTCAAAGCCAATGGGTTCGTCTGCGATGCCCTCTACCCTGAATGGGTGTCCAACCCTGTGCTGGTAAGGAAAGCGAATGGAAAGTGGAGAACTTGCATTGATCACTCTGATTTGAACAAAGCATGCTCGAAGGATAGTTTCCCTTTACCCAGAATCGACCAGCTCATCGACTCAATGGCAGGACACGAGTTACCGTCATTTATGGATGCGTACTCGAGATATAATCAGATCCCTAAGCATATTCCAGATCAAGAACACATCAGTTTTGTCATAGACATTGGGTTATATTGCTATGTAGTGATGCCCTTCGGATTAAAAAACGCGGGAGCGACTTATCAACATCTGGTGAATCGAATGTTTAAAGGCCAGATTGGTAGGATGATGAAAGTCTATGTGGATGACATGCTCGTGAAGCCACGGCAGTCAAACGACCGCATTCGGGACTTAGCGGAGATGTTTGATATACTCAGACATTACGGGATGAAGATCAATCCTTTGAAGTGTTCCTTTGGCGTTGCGTCAGGAAAGTTTTTGGGTTTCTTTGTTAATGCGTGGGGAATCGAAGCTAACCCGAAGAAGATTCAAGCTATTCGAGAAATACAAGTGCCTAAAACTATAAAACAAGTACAAAGCTTGAATGGGAAGATAGCTGCGCTGAGTCGATTCATATCCAGAGCCATAGATAAGTGTATCCCATTTTTCAATGTAATAAAGAAAGGAAAGAGAAATTTGGAGTGGACATCCGACTGTAAGGAAGCATTCCGAGCTCCGGTAAGGCATTTAGAAAGTCCCCCGGTACAATCGAAACCGATAGACCATGAGATGTTGTACGTGTACTTGGCTGTAACCCAGCATGCTATCGGTATGGCTCTGGTTCGCGAGGAGGACCAAGTTCAAAAGTCGGTGTACTATGTTAGTAAACGTTTAGCAGGGGTAGAAAGAAATTATCCTAAGATTGAGAAACTAGCCTATTGCTTAGTGATTGCATAATGCAAGCTTCGACCATACTTTCAGGCACACTCAATCAGTGTTTATACTGATCAACCCTATCGGCAGGTACTCCAACGATCGAAAACTTCTAGATGGATGTTAAAATGGAATATCGAGTTGAGTCAGTTCGATATTACCTACCTGCCACGAAGGGCCATAGAAGGGCAAGCGCTAGCAGACTTCATTGCTGAATTCACCATGTCAGATGAATCAGACTGTAACAATGTCATACCTCCTGTTCGATGGAAGATCTACACCGATGGGGCATCTAACAACCGTTGCGCGGGAGCTGGCATATTTCTTGTAACTCCCAAAAACTGATCAATTTGTTACGCTTTGAAGCTCGAAATCCCAGCAACAAATAACGAGGCCGAGTATGAAGCATTGATTGCTGGCTTGAAACTATTTAGGGAGCTGGGAGTAAAATCGGTTGAAATCTTTTGTGACTCACAATTGGTGGTTTACCAAGTGCTAGGGGACTATCAAGCGAAGGGGAAGAGACTTGCCCCATACCTTGCTCGGGTTCAAGAGCTGCTAGCAAATATGGAATACTACGATATTTCGCATGTCCGCTTGATCAAAACAAAGAAGCCGATTCATTGAAAAAAATTTCAAGCACGGGAGATGCACAATAAGTAGGATTGGTTCCTGTCGAAACCTAACGTGCTCCGAGTATAAATGTAATGGAGATAGATTTCGTGTTAGAAATAAAAATCTAGAAGGAGTCGTGATGACCCCATTCAAACAATACTTGCTAAACGGGACCTTGCCCGAAAGAAGGAGAAAAAGGCGACAAGTCATTTGTAAGGATTCACGATATGTAATGCAGGACGGAATAATAAATCGGAAGGGATTTGCGACAACCTTACTCTGGTGCATTGCCCACGATGAGATAAAACGAGTTCTGAAGGAAGTCCATGAAGGAGAATGCGGTGACCATACTGGAGGATAGACATTAGCAAAGAACATCCTCCGCTATGGATACTATTGGCCAACTGTAAATTAGGACGCTGCCGACTACGCAAGGAGATGCGACAAATGCCAGAAGTATGCAAAAATACCGAGAGCTCCGCCAACGGAACTCACGCAAATGGTTAGTCCCTAACCATTTGCAATGTGGGGAATCAATACAATCGGTTCCTTACCCATATCTAAAGGTGGTGAGAAATAAGCGATAGTTGCGGTCGATTATTTTACCAAGTAGGCAAAAGTAGAGACCTTAGCCACGATCACCACCGAGAAGGTCATTAATTTCGTTGTATGAAATATTATATGCCGTTTTGGCCTCCCACGGACTATCATTATAGACAATGGAACTCAATTAGAAAGCAAAGAGTTTAAAGAATTTTGTCAATGGTATGGCATTGAAAAAAGGTTTGCACCAGTTGCTCATCCAAAAGCTAATGGACAAGTGGAAGCTGTGAACAAAATAATCAAGTCCATATTGAAAAAGCGTTTGGAAAAGGCCAAAGGCAAGTAGGTGGATGAACTTCCAGCAGCACTTTGGGCTTATAGAACCACCCATAAGTCCACGATTGGCCACACTCCATTCGCATTGGCATATGACATGGAAACTGTTATACCTGTAGAACTTGAAGTTTGGTCACATCGGGTAACTCATTACGACCCCAAGATGAATCAAGAACTTTTGCTCGAATCGTTGGACTTCATTGATGAAAAACGTGAAGAAGCTGATTTAAGAGCGGCCGCGTATAGACACCGAGTCGGTAGATATTATAAAGAAAAAGTCTGGCCAAGAGTCTTCGACATGGGCAACCTCGTTTTGAAATGATTTTTTCCGGTCCCGTCGCATCTGAATCCCACATGGGAAGGTCCATACGTCATCGAACGGAAGCTTGGAGAAGGAACTTTCAAGCTAGCAACCGTTGATGGCACAACACTCCCCCGAGCATGGAATAACGAGCATCTGCGACATTATTATATTTAGTCTATTCATTTTCTATCTATGTTGCAATTATTTTCATTATGTTTTCATTCCGTTGGTTCTTAGTTTTCAGCATGTAATAAGACAATTTAGCTTGCTTCATTAATAAAGGCTTGAAGCCATTTTTGCCATGAATTATTGATGTCTCCGTGTATGATACTTTTATGATAGAAAACCAGAGTTACATTATTCTGTCTGACGTACGAACGTGCATAAACGACATAAAATCTCCAAGTCTCTTGAGTGCGGAAGGGAGTGCTCTGAGTCCCCTGAGTGCAGACTAGAGTATAAACGACTTAAAATCTCCAAGTCCCTTGAGTGCGGACTGGAGTACTCTGAGTCAACAGAGTGCGGACTAGAGTATAAACGACTTAAAATCTCCAAGTTCCCTGAGTGTGGACTGGAGTACTCTGAGTCTCCTGAGTTCGGACTAGAGTATAAACGACTCAAATCTCCAAGTTCTCTGAGTGCGGACTGGAGTACTCTGAGTCCCCTGAGTGCGGACTGGAGTACTCTGAGTCCCCTGAGTGCGGACTAGAGTATAAACGACTTTAGATCTCCAAGTCCCCTGTGAGCGGACTGGAGTACTTTGAGTCCCCTCAGTGCAGACTAGAGTATAAACGACTTAAAATCTTCAAGTCCCCTGAGTGTGGATTGGAGTACTCTGAGTCCCCTGAGTGCGGGCTAGATTATAAACGACTTAAAATCTCCAAGTCCCCTGAGTGCAGACTGGAGTTCTCTGAGTCCCCTGCATGCGGACTAGAGTATAAACGACTTTAAATCTCCAAGCCCCTTGATTGCGGACTGGAGTACTCTGAGTCCCCTGAGTGCGGACTAGAGTATAGACAACTTAAAATCTCCAAGTCTCCTGAGTGCGGAGTAGAGTACTCTGAGTCCCCTGAGTGCGGACTATAGTATAAACGACTTTAAATCTCCAAGTCCCCTGAGTGAGGACTGGAGTACTCTGAGTCCCCTGACTGTGGACTAGAGTATAAATAACATAAAATCTCTAAGTCCCCTGAGTGCGGACTGGAGTACTCTGAGTCCCTTGAGTGCGGACTAGATTATAAATGGCCTGAAAATCTCTAAGTCCCCGGAGTGCAGACTAGAGTACAACTGACTTAAATTCATTAAGTCCCTAGAGTACAAACTAAAAATGTTCTAAGTACCTGAAGCATAGGATAAAGGATGTACAACTCCAAAGAATTTCCGAGTTATATGAAAATGAATTGGGAGTTTATGTAACTCACAATAGCTTGGGTTTCGACCATAGTTATACAGAAAACGGAGCAACAAAAGTTGTTTGAAAGACAGAAGAACTAAATTTAATTTATTCATCCAAAGTGAGGTTCCAACACAACTCCTCCAAAAATGGAGTCAAAAGACTATTTACATTGACTATGAAAATAAATAAAAATAATTACATAATCTAAGCTAGCTATCGTTGAACGAGTGTAACAGCTACTTCTTTGACTTCTTGGGTTTCTTTTCCTCTTTTGTTTTCTCAGGTGACTCTTCCCCCACGTGTTTTCGTTTGGACGTTTTGATTGATTGTGAGGTAACAACCGAGGAAGAACGAGGGACCTCCTGTGGCCTGGACCCAACAGGGAGGATGACCTTCAAAGGCCTGTTCAATGGATCATCTAGATCCATGACTCGGAGCTCGACTTTGATTTCAGCTGTCCTTTTCTTTTCCTTCGCAAGCTGCTCCTTCATGCCGATTTTAGAAGTGCTTCTAGAGGCGCTTGTGTTCTCAATTTCATAACTTCCTTCGATAGGAGATGAAATCTCAGACTTATCCTCATCGAGTGCCTCAATCACCTGAGCATCTGGACTGGGAGTCCCTCCCACGTGAGTAGCCTCGCTCGCTTTCTCCTTCTTCTCCTTGGCATCACCGCTCCTCAGAGTGGGCTCAGGGTCAGAGCAAACTGCGCAAAATCACAAGAAACAAACGTTAGAGTGCAATAACCTTTCGCCGAAAACGACGACTCTTTTAACTTTAAGAAGAAGAGTTATATACCGGCTTCTTACTAGCTCTCAACCGTCCGAGGAGTCTCATCCTCTAGAATAGGAGATAGAACGTGAATGCCGAGGCCAGGGTCTTCCGGGTCATAACCAGCGTGTTGTTCGAATGGATCGAGTACTGGCCGATCAGCCAATTGAGTAGGAGGAAGGGCTGGAGACTTGGTTCCATACGGACCGGCAATGATATCTTTTCCTCTAATGAGGAGGAACCTTTGCAGTAAAGGGCCTTTGCTACAGAAAAGTCAAAAGGTTTGTTCCCCTTGAGAAATTCTTTCACCAAAGCCTCCTCGTCAACCTTTTCAATGCCCGGCTCAACCTTCCTGATCTTTATTAGAGTCTCCCATGCCTCGGCTAGAGATTTAAGGTAACCCTCGCCAAGAAAAGTTAAGTCCCGATGCATGAGGACACGGGCGTTGTATTCTACTATAAGTGGGTCGAACATGCACTTAATCTCTTCCCTGCCAGCCTCTGTATTCATCTCAAGGCGAGAGTCAATCTCCACGTATGCTATTCTCTTACCCTCTTTATGGGCTTCATCCTTCAGCATCCCGACCTTAGAGAGCTCGTAGTCAAGCTTTGCCTTTAGGACTCGCATAGCGACAATCTCATCGCAATATCGTTGCAACTCTTCCTGGACAGTAGTTTTTTCTTCTTTCTCTCTGTGAAGTAGATCTTCCAACTCTTTGACTCTTAGGGCAAATGCATCTCTTTCCTTTTGAACAGAGTCCTTATCTAAAGCCAAGGCCCCGCAGCGTTGGACCACTTCGTCAATTTCCTTCTTATGTGTCATCTCCAGACGATTGACGACCTCTGCGGTATCTTAACACTTTGTTGGGCGGCTTTGAGCTAGGATTTTTATGAAGAGAGCTCTTCATCCTGAGCTTTGATAATGTCCTTATCGTGAGTGGCTTCGAGCTTCAGGCGATCTATTTTATGTTGGCGCTTAACAAGGACTTCCGAGACCTTTTCAGCTAAATGAACAAACGCGTCATGCTGAACATAAACGTCGTTGTTACAAGCAACAGTGCTCTGTTTGACGTGTCCCGAGATGTTGTGGATCGTCGGAAGAAACTTCAGACCATTAAAGCATATTTTAGGGAACTTAGCCTTATGCTCGGCTAGCCGCTCCGATATCGTCGGATCTGTCGCGGGAACAAGGGGAGATGGATTTGAAAGTTTGGTTTTTTAAGGGGTTCCCGAGATTGCCGTGTGCTAGATGAACCGGAGTTTTGATCATCGGAGGCATCGGATTGGGACCCCTTATGGCCATATTTCTCCCTGCCTTACTCCGAGTGAGAAAGAACATTATAATGGTATGAAGGCTGATGATAATTTTTTTCGAGAGGATAAATCCCGAGAGTGATAATCCCTATCACCGTCATCATCTCTATCCCGACGTCTTTCGAAGCCTGAGTCCTGTCCAGAGACGTGAAAGATAGATGACCCACGAAGTCGATTGAGTCCATGTGTACGCCCAATATCACTTGAACAGAATTGAAATAGCAACAAGTTAGCAAAGAGTAGAGCGATGGAAGAAATTTAAGTGCAAGGTGAAGTGCACGTGTCCGTGTGTGTCCTAGTGTTTCCCCCCGACGGACCAGTTTCTTTATCTTTACTAATAGGAGTTTTTCCTCCTTGGTTTTGGGCTTGAGCGCTTGTATCGCCTCTCTCGGGCAAATGAAGTTTAAGCGCTTCTGGATCATTGAAGCCATAGTTAAGCAGGTCATCAGGGAGTTCGACAGGCCTTTCAAAGAACTCTCTAAGCATTGAGGAGAGAGCTCTCTCTCCACTGGGGTGATTATGACTTTAGAGGTTCTACCTGTTGTCTTCTTCCTCAGCTTGTAGGTCAATTTTTTCTTCCCCTTCGCAGGGGAGGCGTAACTTCGATATCGTGCACCTCACCTACTGGCTCCCGAGCGGCGATAACGTTCTCGCAATGTACTTCGTGGGTTCCATATCCTTTATTCTCTCCCTCCTCAGATGTGTCAAGGACATCGCGTGCTAAGGGCCCCTCTTTCTTTTTACCTTTGCCCGAGGCAGATGCTTTTATGGTGACACCTTGAGGATGGCTTATCCGATGGCCTACCGCCAGCAACCCAAACTTTGAGAGTGACTCGTTCGAAATAAGAGATCTAATGTCCCGGTCTCCCGCGGGGATAGCTCGAATAGCCGCAACAGCTTCAGAATACCTGAAGCCTTCAGGACGTGGGCCGATACTTGTAGAAGCAGATAAAGAGTTAGCAAAGGAGAAATCACCGTAGAATGCAAGTATTAATCTAGAAAAGAAACTCACTTCCTTCTACCTATCTCCTTGCGAAGTGAGGAGGGTAGCGCACGTAGAACCACTCTTGCTTGTACTAGGCGAATTTTCTCCACGCCCCGGTCAGAATTTGACACTTGTTGTGTGGTTCGAGAGACACACCGTCTCTTGAAACGATAAATATGATGGATATCGCCAGGAGTCGGGAGCCTGAAGAGGATGCTCATAAAGAGAATGCACGTGCCGTATATGAATGCATGACTGTTTGGATGTAGTTGCGATGGAGCGATCTTGATATACTGTAACAGGTCGCGGAGGAAGGAGTTGAATGGCGGCACGCTACCTACCCACCACATAAATTTATTGCAGGATGTGTATCCGACTGGGGGCAGGTGAAGATGATCTTGCTTTAATGGAACCAACACATCATCGAAAGGAATCACATGCATAGAGCACAAACGACGAAGAGCGTTTTCGCTAATTCTCGAGGCTTGAGAATCGAGTGGATCATCTAAAAAGGTCGCTGCATCTAAGGCATCAGGAGCTAAGTCAACGGATGCGATCATAAGGCTCGACATATCTTGAACAGAAGTAGTCAACGTATTTGAAGTCCCAACTGCTTCTCGTTGAGAAGATGGTCTGGGTTTGTCCGAGACCGTGTCCAAACTTGATTTCCTACACATCTCTAATGTGTGTAGAATCTGATGAAATACCTATTTGAACTATACTTGAAAAACAATCGACATTAGACTTAATGACAAAAATACTCCCCCCGTGAGGTGTGTGAACTAGTGCTATCATTTAAGTATAAGTGCCACGAAATTAAAAATCATAGAGTTGATGAAGTAAAGTTAAGCTTTGGATTTTCATCTTCGAAGACCGTCATCGCTGACCGTCTCCGAGAGCTTGTCGCATGGTGGTTTTTTTGTTTGAAGCTCGACATTGACACTGCATGTGGAAGGTTATTGTCTGCATTAATCAAGTTAAATTCATGATTATGGTTGTCAAAACAGAAGAATTATCATTGTGGATTATCCGATATGCTTAATTGCTTAAGTCCTTGTCCTTGTTCATTGTCATATGTTCGGGCCTAAAAAATAGGTTGAGTCAACTATACATTATGTTCGACTAGTGTTGCTATTGTACACCACTCTCCTACCATCCATCACTACCGTTCGGCATGCGGCAAGACATACCAAACCGCAATTGTACACCACTCTCCTACCATCCATCAGTACCGTTCAGCATGCGGCAAAACATGCCGAACCGCAATCATGTCGGACCATAGACATGCCGAACCTCCTCCCGCATCACTTTGCCCTCAAACGCCAACTTCCTTCCTACACTACCTCTCTACCGCTCGGCACAGACAATTCATCCAGCAAGTCATGCCAAGCTGCCTCATTCGGCACTCTACCCATCTCCCACATTTCTCCTACACTCCCTCACATTGTTCAGCATGCGGAATTCATGCCGAGCCACAGCCATATGTCCAACTCCAACTTATTTTTTCAAGAAAACTAGATACCCTCCTAAGTGGCCAGACGACCACCAATCCAATTCGCATGCCACCTTCGACCGACCATCTCAACCCTCACCGATTCCTACCGGGCCGACATCCTCTTCCATCCTCCTCTCCATTAAACCCTAAGGCTCGTCCAAACCTCACATCCACCTACATTATGTACACGGTTTTCCTCTATCCTTGGGTTAGGGGGAGGTCGTGAATTCAAGTCTTGTCCAAAATCCCTAACTGGAGAAAGTCAAGCAAGTGAGAGATTCATACCTAGTAGGAGGGGTCAAAGTATAATGAGGTACTCAATTCAAAAGTGGAATCCTATCAGATTTTTGTTGAGGGCAGTCGAGAAGTGATGTGTAGGGTTTGAGAGTCAAAAAAGAAGGTTAAAGTGTTGGAAAAAGTCTGGAAGGAAGTAGGTTCGTAAGAATGTTAGAGTGGAGGTAAAAGGTATAAAAGGAAGAAGGAGAGAAGTACTGACTTTTATAGTATGAAGGAAAGAAGGTGAAGGGACAATGACCGGTAGAATCGGTCAAGGAACCTCCCTCGTTCGGCAATGATGTCGTTCGGCATCCATGCGTCATTCCACATCCAGTGCCGTTTGGCACCCATACGTTGTCCGGTATCTAGTGTCATTCGGCATCCAATACCATACGGCACCCATGCGTCGTCCGTCATCCAGTGTCGTTCGACATCCAAGGTCGTTCGACATCCAATGCCTCGCTCGAAATTCCGGAAAACGCTATCGAGAAGACAGAATGAGGGCTTAAAGGAAAACACAGAGTACTTGTGATTCAAAGCGCATCATGTTCGTCCACATGATACATTTAGGGGGGGCAAGTGTTACTTGATTGATTGACCATGTAACAAGTGGCTCGGCACAGATCTCGTTTGGCACACCTTCCCTCGCTTGGCATCTCACCTTGTTCGGCACTGAGGGTCGTTCGGCATCAAGGGTCGTTTGACATTGATGGGTCATTCAGCATTTCACCTCGCTCGGCATAGCAAGGTCGTTTGGCATTTCACCTCGCTCGGCATAGCAAGGTCGTTCGGCATTTCACCTCGTTCGGCATAAGCCTCGTTTCGCATAAGCCTCATTCGGCATAAAGCCTCATTCGACATATCCCCTCGTCCGGCATCAAGTCTCGGTCGGCACAGGTCTCGTTCGGCCTACACTCTTCACTCAGCACACTTTCTCGATCGGCATGCGTATACCGTTCGGCTTATCTTCCTCGATCGGCATACGAATGCTGTTCGGCCTAGATATGTGGTTCGGCAATTGCCAATCGGCATTTGTGGCTCGGCATACAGAAGTCACTTACTACGGGCTGAGGTATCTTACTCCTAGGCCTATAAGGGAAGTCCAACCCATCTTTGTCAATAAATAGAAGGGCAGGGGCATAGTGAAAGGGACCTGTCACATTCAAGACTCATTCTTCTTTAATTAGAATTTGTATTCATGTAGTTGGTGTATGGATTGTATCTGTAATCAATTGTTGAGTAAAGCAATAAAGATTAAATCCAATGTGGACGTAGGCAGTTACGCCGAACCACTATAAATCCGTGTGTTCCTGTCTTTGCATTTAATTTGGCATACAGTTCTCTGTTTAAATTTTCTTTCTTCATTAATTCCTCTACAAAATCTTTCTCAAGGGTGTTAGTGACCAATTCTGATGCTAACACCTGTGACTTGAGGTGGGACTCGGGGAGGAAGCGTCACGGCTCGGGCTGGTCTTCGAGACTTCGCATGTGCGTGTTTTGTTTCCAGAGTTTATGTTTTAAACTAAAACTAAAAGAGAGAAGGGATGGTGGATTGTCTCGGGTCTGGCTCAAATGTTAACCGGGTTGAACCCGAAGAAAATTTATAACAGTTTTAAAATTTAAGCAAAATCAAGTTTTTGAAATTTAAAATAAATCAAGTCTAAACCCGTTCTTAAATAAATTTCTTTTATATGTAATAAATGTTTTTATTTAGTAATTGGTTTAAGATGTTGAATGATTTATGTTACTTAAATTAATTTAGTTGATTCTTAAGTTTATCTAAACTTATTTTTAAATATGTAATTAAGTAGTTAATTAAAAAAAGTAGTATGTTTTGTATTATATGTTAATGATAAGTGATTTCAAGATTTATTAAAATGATCTTAATAATGATTTAGAAGTTAATAAAGATAAAGGGGTTTATCTTATAGTTAATTAAGGTCATGGATAATTAAATTAAATAAAATGAAATTAATCAAATTAGGTAATTAAAAAGAAATTTATTTAAATTAAGTAATTAAAGAGGATTAATTAATTTATGATTATGAATATCATTAATTAAGGATAATTGATTAAAGATTATTTGTCAAATGTAATTAATTAAAAGAATAATTATTTACCGGTAGTGATTAGAATATCATTAATGAATGTCATTAATTAATTAAAGATTGATTAATGCGAATGGTTAAGGCTAATTAATCTATGTGATTAATTAAAAGACAATTACTAAATGTAATTATAAGATAATTAATCAAGGAGGATTAATTAAGATGGATCATTAATTGGGTTGAAATTAATTAATGTTAGGTAAGCAGGATTAAGGTAATCCAAGTGATTGAAGTTGGTAATTAATTTAATTGAAGATAAATTAAATTAATTAGGAATTATATATCTAATAAATCTTGCTAATGGATGATTGAATAATTTTGAATTGCTTGGGGTGTTGATGTCTCTGATAGACAATTTAGATGTGCTGTGGTATAATGGGTTAAAACAGTAATATTATGAGTTATTTATCAACGATGAATTGTTATGTGGTATGATATCCTGAATATGTATTGTATTGTTTAAAACTTAACAACTTAGATTAGAAATGATATTGAACTCAAAGAGACCGGGGTTGGTATCGGTAAATACCCGAAGCCACTTCGATTTAAAAGCTTCTATAATTCTTCATGGATTTAATATATGTAAATCTATAGGCTGGAATGAAATAATTTAAGTAAACTGGACCCTTGAAACTAAGTAAGGGTACTTAGTAATTAGTTTGTGAAATAAGTGATGGGTTTTAACAAGAAAGGAACTCTTAACCAGTTACGAGTTACCCTGTGTTTTTCTTTTATGCTTTGAACTTAGTATTTCAAATTATATGGGTTTACTCATGCTGGTTTCCAGCCTGACCCGGGTGTTACTTTGATGTAATGCTTGGGTCGGACCAAGTATTACAGATTTTCAAGTAAGGACGTTCTGGAGCTCAGAAGGTGAGCTGGATGGCAGGATCGTGTGGCGTGTTACCAGCTGAGTATTATTGATTTGTATCTGGAAAATGTTTCTTTAACTGTCCAGTGTTTGTGAAAATGTTGTAACTATGATGTACTATATGTGTAAATTAACTGATACAGTTTTCCTTTGTATAACTGCAATCTTATTTGATATTATATTTTGATCCACTGCGAATGTGAGAATTTGTGTTTTGGGTGTCTCTGTTCTTCTTCTTCTTTTTCCTCTATTCTTGTTTTCCGAACTATTTGGAATTTTTGGGATCGAAAATTCCAGGTCGTTACACCGTTCTATCTTTTTTTTCCTTTTTACCCTTGATAATCCGCCTCTCCAGCACTTGCATCTGTGTCACGTGAACACCATGGTCGTATCAGTGTCGATTTTCGAGTGTCGAGAAGATGGGTCCTCACACTTTATCTTTTATATCTTTTCTTTTTTCTTTTTTGTTTATTTAAGTTTTATCTTGTAATATTTAAGGATAAGTAATTAAAAAGTTAATCTTTATTTTTTTATTCTTTATTTTTCCATTAAATGTAAAACTATAACATTATAAATTTATAGAAAATGATAGATGTGATCCACTTCATCTTTTATTATTACATACAAAATGACAAATAAGCATAACACTTTATATCAAATAGATAAAATAATCACATATTTATAAAATTGTTCACTAAACGATAAAATTTATTTTTCTACTAAAATTAATATTATAATGATGACCTTTTGTATATAAGATAAAGTATTATTTTGTTCTTTAGAATTTTATTCGAAATGTTAAATGAATTCATCATTTCACATAATTACGATTGGGGTTAAAGATAGAGTATTATTTTGTTCTTTAGAATTCTATATGAAATGATAAATGAATTTTTATCATTTCATAAAGTTACGATTGGGATTAATTCAATATGTGCTGTTTTGATTAAAATATATACCAAAAGATATTTATATTAATCTCTACAATTATTTGTTATAGTTTATTAATAAAATGAGCTATTATCTTGTATGATAGTATTTATCATTTATACCATTTATCATTGTAAATACATATGTTTTTAACTTTCGTCATTACCTATATGAGAATTATCATTTATATTAAAAATATAAAAGAATTAGCACTGTAGCGACCCTTAGTTCTGTATTCTTTAAGTTGATAATAAATCACTCATGTTCAACCCAAATTGTATGGATGAGCAAATAACTGTTAATCCTTGAGATGATGGTTTTGATGACAACAACCTTAGAATAAGATTATAAAATATAAATACTAACATTATAGTTTAGATATATATGTATATGCAAGATTTAACCATACAGGTACCAAGAATGAAGACTTTACAGTATAGAGATTCAAGATACCAAGATTGAAGACTCATGAGTATCAAGATTATCAAGAGCTCAAGATTTCAATAATAGGTAATTTAATAGGAATTTTGTTAAAACTCCTAGAAAAGCACTGGCATCTTAAAATCCAATTTATTCGTGGAATGGAATCCACTTCGAGCCTGTTAAAGGGATGGAACCCTAAGTAGGGTGGAACCTACGAAAAATCTAGTAGAACATTGTTTTGTATCCGCTAACCTTTATTCAAATGTTTTTACAAAAATTATCTTGTTTTCAAAATGATTTCAAAATCTTACTTTTAAAATAATCAAAAATATCTATCCTGGTTTTAAATATTTTTAGCCTAAAAAATAATCTTTATTTTTAAAATCAAATTATCTTTGGTTCTTAAAGTATCTTTTAATTATAATACATTTATTTAACTTTTATTGTTTATACTTAGATTTAAATATAAAATTATAGCAAAATTTTATATATATACCAGAATATTGTTCTCTATATTTTCTTATATATTTTAACTATAGTTAAGTATATTTATAAAGTTTAAAATAGTTTTAATATATGATAGAAGTTATTTTCAAAGAAAAATAAATCACCAAAAATTCCTTTGGCATGCCGACATCCTCAAGTACCCCATGTCGACATGGTAGCAGTTTATTTCAAAAATTTGAATTTCAAAGGAAGTGTCTATTCGTCGTATCCTTTCACGAATGGACATGGCTGTTGTTCTACTATAAATATGGGTGGTTTTGAAGAAATTTTTAATCATATTTTTCTAGTTTTCACTTCTCTTCTTCTTCCACAATTCTTTATACACATTCTTACCATTCCTCTGCCAAAATCAACATTAAATCTAACTAGATCATTTCTGGTTTGATTCTCTGTAACTATCTCAATAAGATCTCAGTGCTATTCAGAGTTATAGGCTTCTTTGTAATCAATTTAGCGAGAAAAGGTGTGGTTATAGCCTTTGAAATCAATCAAGTGAGAAAAGGTGTGATTGTAGCCTTGGAAATCAATTGGGTGAACTTGTTGCCCGTGAAATCAAGTATCTCTACCCATAGGATTGTGAATCTGGAGAGGTGTACCTCGTGGCCTTGAAATCGAGGGTGTAGTGATCATGGTAATGAATTTGAAAATGAAAAGTTTGAGGAATTCTGTAATAAAAAGGGAATAACTCACAATTTTTCATTTTCAAGAACTCCACAACAAAACAGCGTAGTAGAACGTAAAACAGGACGATTCAAGAGTGTGCGAGAACTATGCTTTCAGATAGTAATTTACCAAAGTATTTTTGGGCAGAAGCAGTTGCTACTGCCTGGTATATTTTAAATAGAATTTTAATTAGACCTTTAACTGGTAAGACATCTTATGAACTTCTTCACAGAAAGAAACCTAAGGTATCTTATTTTAGAATTTTTGGAAGTAAATGTTTTATTTTAAATACAAAAGATAACTTAGATAAATTTGATCCTAAATCCGACAAAGGTATCTTTATCGGATATTCTGATAGAAGTAAAGCATGCAAAGTGTTTAATTTAAGAACTAACACCATCGAAGAAAAAATGAATGTTTCATTCGATGAAAATCACATAATTTTTAAAGGTACAAATGATGAAGAGGATTTAATAACTCAAAATCAAGAGTCAAGTGAAACTAATAATGAAATTAATCATCCAAATAAAAGGACTAAACTTTTAAAAGATCATCCTGTAGAAAATATACTAGGAGATATGCAATCTGTTGTTAAAACCAGAAATCAATTAAGTAAAATGTGCAATGTAGCCTTTATATCAACTATTGAACCCAAAAATCCAAAAGAAGCATCAACTGATGATTCATGGCTTTTGGCTATGCAAGAAGAACTAAATCAATTTACTAGAAATGATGTTTGGGAACTTGTTCCTAGACCTGAAAATAAAACTATAATTGGAACTAAATGGGTTTATAAAAAAAAATGAATGAGCAAGGAGAGGTTGTCAGAAATAAAGCCCGGTTAGTCGCTTAAGGTTATTGTCAAGAAGAAGGAATAGATTTTGATGAAACCTTTGCTTCCATAGCAAGATTAGAAGCCATTAGGATTCTACTTGCTTTCGCAAATCGTAATAATTTCAAATTATTTCAAATGGATGTTAAAAAGTGCCTTTTTAAATGGATTTGTAAAAGGGGAAGTATATGTTGAACAACCACCGCTTTTTGAAAATGAAAATTTACCAAATCATGTTTACAAACTTAAGAAAGCTCTATATAGTCTAAAACAAGCTCCTAGAGCCTGGTATGATAGACTAAGATCTTACTTACTACAATCAAATTTTGAAATTGGTAAAGTAGATAATACTCTTTTTATTAAAATAAATAAAATTGATATTCAACTAGTACAAGTCTACGTAGATGATATCATTTTTGGATCAACTAATTTTGAAATGAATAAAGAATTTTCTAAAATAATGACAAAATTGTTTGAGATGAGTCATATGGGTGAATTAAACTTCTTTATAGGATTACAAATAAAACAATTAGATAATGGTATATTTATTAGTCAAGGAAAATATGTTAAAGACCTCGTTAGTAAATTTGGTTTGTCTATTGCAAGCGGAAAACCTACTCCTTTGGCAATCGATGAGTACCTAAGTAAAGAAGATCTCTCGAACGATATTGATCAAAAATTATGTAGAGGAATGATTGGATCACTACTCTATATCACTGCTAGTATATTTGATATCATGCATAGTGTTTGTCTCTGTGCAAGATATCAATCCTAATCTAAAGAGACCCACTTAAAAGCCATAAAACGTATCATAAGATATGTTAAACACACCTCTGATTATGGCTTATTTTATCCTAATCTTTTGACTTAATATCTTACCGTGATGATGAATATGCTGGTTGTAAATCAGATCGAGAAAGTACAAGTGGAACTTGTTAATTTTTGGAGCATTCTCTGATTTCCTAGTTTAGTAAAAAGCAAAACATAGTTTCTTTATCAACAACCGAAGCAGAGTATATTTCTGCTGCTTTAGCCTATTCTCAAGTAATATATATGCAACAAACTTTAAAAGATTTTGGTTTAAACATCTCAAAATCACCAATTTATTGTGACAATACCAGTGCAATAAATTAATTCAAAAATACTATTCATTATAATCGTACTAAACATATTGATACCGGGCACCATTTTCTTAGAGATAATATAAGTAAGGAAGTAATTACTCTCGATTATATCAATTCTGAGAATCAAATTGCTGATATTTTAACAAATCCATTAAATGAATCTATATTTACTAAATTAAGAAGAGAATTAGGTATTTGTTCAATAACTGAAATATAAAATATAAATAACAAAGTATAATTAAAAATTAAATCAATATAAATCAAATAGTAAAAATTTCAAGCACCATGTCGACATCCCCCCTATACCCATGTCGACATATAACGATTTTTTATTTTTGAAATTCTTCCCACCAAAATTCAAATAGGTGGTTATATATTCTTCTCATTTTCGAAATTTTTATCATTCTTTCTGTTTCCTTTCCGTTCTAACTTCTGAAATCAATAAAGCCATGGCCTCCTCTTCCAAATCAAACAAAAATTCAACCTTTTTGTTCCCTTCTCCTTCTTTTGGACCTTTTCAATGAACTACACTTGCAAGAGTAATGAAAATGGAAGATTCTTTGAAGGATGCACTGCAACTAATGACTGAAATTCAAGTAGTGCAACTTAGAATGGCCAAAGAACAAGAACAGCAAGGCAAAATCCTTAGAAATTTACAAAAGTTTCTAATGGACAATCATGCTAATCCGATCTTGATTGATGAAGAGTCTTCAGGAGATCAAGTCTAAGAAGACAGCGAAGAAGAAGAAGAATTCGTGGAAGAAGAGCACACTGAAGATGACGACAAAGTCGTTTGCGTTGGCGAAGTGTGCTTTGATAAGGATGGAAATTTAGTTGAACAACATGGAAATTTCTGTTTCCACTATCCAAATTGTTCGGTTCATAGATCTCCCATTTTCGAAGACACGCATTGGTTTCTTTTCGTTCTTTCTTATTGTTGTATGTTTTTATCTACGTTCTCTACGCAAGTGTACATATAACAATATAATTAATAAATGATTGTGTTACTATATTTTATTACTATTATAAATATTATCTTATAAACATTCTTAGTTATGAAAGTTAGTAGTTTAGGACTAAATTTTAGTTTTAGAATTAAGTGTTGATTATTTATGATAACACTATCATTATAATCACATAGTATTAGATTAAGAGGAGTTATATAGTTTCGAGTTAGTTTTTTGTTGATTACAAAGGGGGAGAAGTATAAAATAGGATAGGCATAGATTAAGTGGGAGTTATTAGTTTTAGGGGGGGTTATTAGAATAGAAGTAATATTTTATAAACAAAGGTTGTTATCATAAAAAAGGGGGAGATTGTTAGTCCTTCAGATGATGGTTTTGATGACAATAACCATAGAATAAGATTATAAAATATAAATACTAACATTATAGTTTAGATATATATGTATATGCATGATTTAACCATGCAGGTACCAAGAACGAAGACCGTACAGTATAGAGATTCAAGATATCAAGATCGAAGACTCATGAGTATCAAGATTATCAAGAGCTCAAGATTTCAATAATAGGTAATTTAATAGGAATTTTGTTAAAACTCCTATAAAAGCACTGGCATCTTAAAATCCAATTTATTCGTGGAATGGAATCCACTTCGAGCCTGTTAAAGGCATGGAATCCCAAGTAGGATGGAACCTATGAAAATCTAGTAGAACATTATTTTGTATCCGCTAACCTTTATTCAAATGTTTTTACAAAAATTATCTTGTTTTCAAAATGATTTCCAAATCTTCCTTTTAAAAGAATCAAAAACATCTATCCTGGTTTTAAATATTTTTAGCCTAAAAAATAATCTTTATTTTTAAAATCAAATTATCTTTGGTTCTTAAACTATCTTTTAATAATAATATATTTATTTAACTTTTATTATTTATACTTAGATTTAAATATAAAATTATAGTAAAATTTTATATATATACCAAAATATTATTCTCTATATTTACTTATGTATTTTGACTATAGTTAAGTTTATTTATAAAGTTTAAAATAGTTTTAATATAAGATAGAAGTTATTTTCAAAGAAAAATAAATCACTAAAAATTCCTTTGGCATGTCGACATCCTCAAGTACCCCATGTCGACATGGTAACAGTTTATTTGAAAATTTTGAATTTCAAAGAAAGTGTCTATTCGTCATGTCCTTTCACGAATGGACATGGCTGTTGTTCTACTATAAACAGGGGTGATTTTGAACGAATTTTTAATCATATTTTTCTGGTTTTCACTTCTCTTCTTCTTCCACAATTCTTTATACACATTCTTACCATTACTCTACATTAAATCTAACTAGATCATTTCTGATTTGATTCTGTATCACTATCTCAACAAGATCTCGGTACTATTCAGAGTTATAGGCTTCTTTGTAATCAATTTAGCGAGAAAAGGTGTGATTGTAGCCTTTGAAATCAATTAAGTGAGAAAAGGCGTGATTGTAGCCTTGGAAATCAATTGGGTGAACTTGTTTCCCGTGAAATCAAGTATCTCTTCCCAGAGGATTGTGAATCTGGAGAGGTGTACCTCGTGGCCTTGAAATCGAGGGTGTAATTGTACAATTGCTTTTGAAAGGAAATCCGTACTTGTGTGCGGGACTAGATATAGCGTAACTTCGAACCAGTATAAAATCCAGTGTGTTCTTTCCTTTATTATTTTTTACTTTATTTCTGCATTTGTGTCTGTTTCTGTGATCATATCTGTGTCTGAATATTTCATACATTTGTGTTCAAATTAACAAAAACTCAAAAAAAATTAATAATTCCTTAAAACACTACTCACCCCCTCTAGTGCTAATCCTAGCTTTTAGATCCGTATTCCGCATTTCTCACAATAACTAGGGTAAAGAAGAAAAGATAGAAGAAGGAAAATAGAACAACAAACACAGAATCCTACAATCACAAGGGAACAAAATATAATATATAATAATAGATTTTCTACAAAAGAATCTGTAACTATTTATACTTACAATCATCAAAGTACAACAATTAATACTTCAATCTGGACAGTTATAATAACCTGTTCTCATACGGCGGAAATACAACAAGTATGTGATTTACATTAGAAATCCTTCAGCTCCTCTCCTGAGCTCCATAGCATCGTACCCTGAATCTGTAATACTCGGTCTGACCCGAACATTATAATAAAATAATACCGGAGCTGAAACCAAGTAAGAAAATACACTCAATTTAAATTATTAGAGTTATCAAAATCCTTTGAAAACAAAGTTATCTCGTAAGACCGCGTCAGACATAAACACGACGGGTATTTAACTTATGGTAACCAAAATATTTTATAGAAAATCCAGTGATATTATAATAGTTTCTATGATGCCCCACCCTGAGACCCACATTCGTAAAGTCAATTACTGAGTAATTCTGTCTACTAATGCAGAGAATAGGGCTGGTTAAATGCAACCATCATAGTCTTGCATTAGATAAGAGCAAAGTATGTCGGTATTTGTGCTTATTTTTTTCATCTCAATTATCCGACATACTTAATCCCTATCTATACACTACTATGGTTGCTACAGGATCGATTCAAAAACAAAACATAATAACTATACAATCTCAAATCATAGAACAACAACACAAATAATATATACGTACACATACATCGAATGTAATACAACCTGTCACAAGTGGTATTCAACCATTATATATGCATACATACATCCCCACAAAAGAATATATATTAATCATATAGTTCCCAACCAAAATGATAACTACACAAAAACTATACTATATCCAACGCCGAAGATGGAGTCCAAAAAGTGAGCAAGCTAAGAGTCCAACTACCTAACCTGCAACTCGGTCTGACCCGAGTAATAAATACACGGGTCAGGCTAGCTAGAACTTGATATTAGTAAAAGTTAAGAGGAATAAAAGTGCATAAGGTAATTCTTCCTTTAACTGTAAAGGAATGGTATACATATGGTTGAAATATAATGCCATTGTATCGATTCACAACAAAAGGTTGTCGCATAACTGGGTTTACTTCAACATAAGAAATCCATACTCAAGGAATTCAATATAAATGTAGGTAACCATACAAAAGCCATAAACTCATCCAAATTTGAAACTCAAATCTCATGGAACCCTCAAAAGGAGTTCAAAACTCATTAAAAGTAAATCAACTTATATAACATCTCATGTAGCACTAGGCCAACGATGTACCAAAAATATCTCAAAATGGTGAAATCGCATAAAACATAGAAAACTTAGACAACCCAGAATGGCCAAATTCTTGATTGCAATGCCAAAGAAATGATGCACGTGCTAAACTCTTGTCCAGTGCTATTTATATTTTATACCTAACTCATGGACCCGAAGGTCATAATCATGGCGACTGAAGTCACATAACTCGTGATGACGAAGTCACATAGCTCATGGTGAACGAAGTCACATAACTCAGATGATCCGAAGTTCTATAGCACTGGCATACTCATGAATGTGTCATAAACTCATGGAAAGGAACCCGAAAAGTTCTAACATGCGTCCCATACCACACGTTCGCACTAAAAGATTTACTAACCGCTAGTTAACTCCACATCATAAAAATAAAATATCAAATCTCAGAAATCTCAGAATACTCATATATCTCGCCTCATATCATCGGCAAGTGAAAATAAATCTCATAATGGTTTCTCATAAACCATAATTCCCGAAAAGGGAAATCTTAGCTCAAGACTCGCCTCGTCTCATCGGCGAGTAAAACAACATCTATAAGTGGTTCTCATCGATTATTACTACTATAATAGGAGCTCTTGAACGTCTCAACTAGCCAAATATTGGCTAAAACAATTCTAAGATCTGAATTTCACTACTTTTATCATTTTGATCTTAGGACAGTGATCTTGGATTAGGGAAATATGAAACTATAAACATTTTTCTCTTATTTTAACAATATATTCATATTTTCAACATTTTTAAGTTAAATAAAATAAATACAGCTATTTGTTATGAAAATGAACTTGTTATTAGAACAAAATAAACTTAAATTTAACGATAAAAAGCTGTTTTTCTTTTTTACAATAAAACCTTATTTTTAACAATATTTTACAATTTACCCAATTTTAGTGTAAATATAACATTTTTAACACAACAAGCTTAATAAAAATTATTTTCTTGTCAAATAAGTTGCAATAAATCATTCTAACATTATCGAATGATTAAAATATTATTTTTAACCAATAGTTCATATTTTATTTTAATAAAATACACATTTCTTCATTTTTTACCATTTATATACAATAAAGGCTAATATTGGCAATAATTACCAATATTGTCACATTGAAATTAAACTACAGTAATGATTAATTTCACTCCAATTTCTCAAAATGAAGTTTTTATAACTTTATTTCAATCATTAAATGTTGAAATACATCACTTGGTAAATTTATTAACTCAAATTTACTTATATTCCCATATTTTCCATCTTATTAACAAAATCTCCAAATAATAAATTCTAACCCAATATTTAACTTCAACCATATTGTTTATTTCAAATAAACAATTTAAAACCATATTTATTTTCTCTATTTCATTTTATTCTCAATATTAAACTATAAGTGTTGTTATAATTTAATATTTTAGGTAACCGCTAATACTAGGGTTATTACAGACTTCCCCCTTATAAAAATTGTGTCCTAGCAATTCCTAGAGGAAATCTACATTCAACACGCTTTATTTCATCAAACAAAGGGAATTTAAATAGATTAAATTGGAAAATTCTTAACTTAGAGTGAGAAGATCAGAAATCAGGATGCGATTGCTCGATAAATTCTTTGTTTTCCCAAGTGCAGTCATTGGGATTATCGGACCATTGAATCTTCACAAGCGTAACGCTCTTGTTCCGAAGATATCTAGTCTCCGAAGCAAGAACTCTCATAAGGTGCTGCACATAAGATCAGGAGAGACTTCCAACCTCTCAAAAGCAAGTGAATCGAACACAGAATCTGAATCTCGTAGACACTTCCTCAGCCGAGTAACAAGGAATACGTCATGAATTCCAAAAATCGATGGGAAAGTGCTGCACGATAAGCAACAGGATCGTTATGCTCTGTAATAGGAGATGGCCCAATATAGCACGGTGCCAATTTCCCGGTCAGGTTAAAGCGTACCACTCCTTTCAGAGGAGAAGCTCAAATATAAACAATGTCGCCCACTGAGAATTCAAGAGGCCTCCTACATTTGTCCGCGTAGGATTTCTGGCGACTTTATGCCTCTTTCATTCTCTCACAAATAAGATGGGTGTTCTCAGATGATTCTCGAACAGATTCAGGGCCTAAAATAAGCTTTTCCCCCGACTCAAGCCAACAAGATGGAGAACGACATGGTCTTCCATATACGTCTTTGAAAGGAGCCTTGCCGATAGAAAATTGGTAGCAATTATTGTAAGAAAACTCAACTAGAGGAAGATGATCCTCCCAGCTACCACCAAAATCCAAGATACAAGCACGAAGCAAGTCTTCCAAGATACGATTCACAAGTTCAGCGTGTCCACCAGAGTGTGGGTGATAATTTGTACTAAGATGAAGCTTTGTGCCCAAAGCTTGTTGGAAGCATGATCACAAATATCAAACATGGAAAGAGTCTCGAGAACTTTCCATTCTGCAATCATCATGGAAACAATAGCAGAATGCTTGCGACTCAAAGTATCAGCCACTCGATTCCCTTTGCCACTGGTATACTGAATATCAAAATCATATGAAGCTAGAAATTTGAGCCAATGCTGCTGTCGCATGTTGAGCTCCTTCAGGGTGAACAGGTACTTGAGAGACTTGTGATCTGTGATAAGGGTGATGATCTCTCAAAACAAATAATGGCGCCACATATTTTAACAAAGACAATGGTGGCAAGCTCTAAATCGTGGTAGTATACCGAACCCTATTCGGACATAATTGCCTTGAAGCGTAGGCAACTACCATATCCCTCTGCATTAGAATAGCACCGAGGCCACTATGACTGGCATCGGTATAGACAATAAGATCCAAATTCCCTTCGGGAACCACATGAACATGAGCATTAGTGAGATGCTCCTTCAATCTCTGAAAGGAAGCCTCACACTTATCTAACCATATATAGCGAACGCCTTTCTTGGTAAGGCTAGTCAAGAGAATCACAGTACGAGAAAAGACTTTGATGAATCGACGGTAATAACTCGCCAAACCCAAAAAGCTACGAATCTCATGAACATTCTCAGGCCTCTTCCAATTCTATATGGCTTTGATCTTAGAAGGATCAACCGAAATGCCTTTGGAAGAAATAACGTGGCCTAAGAACTTAACTTGCTTTTTCCAAAAATGACACTTCGAAAGCTTTGCTTTGAGTTGATGCTGTCGAAGAGTACTCAAAACAATCTTAATGTTTCAAGTATGGTCCGCTAAGGACATAGAATACATAAAAATGTCATCGATGAAAACAAGAACAAACTTATCGAGATATTTCCGAGATACTGGATTCATAAGGTCGACGAAATAAGCAGGGACGTTCGTCAAACACAATGGCATGACGAGCCACTCATAAGAACCATAGCGAGTGCGAAAAGCTGTAAGTGGAATGATGTCTTCCACAACTCGAAGCTGGTGAAATCCCATGGCAAGGTCAAGCTATGAGAAGACCTTAGCGCCATTCAACTGATCGAGCATATCATCAATCCTAGCTAACGGATAGCGGTTCTTGATGGTCAACTCATTAAGCATGCGATAATTGACGCATAGACTAAGAGTCTCATCGGACTTCCTCACAAATACCATCGTGGCTCCCCACGGTGTGACATCCCAGATTTTTCACATCTGTTAATTAGGTAATTAACTGAATTAAATCATTGGAGTACTAATTTTACAAGTCGAACCAATAAAAATTCTGAAAAATAAAATATCTTGACATGTAAATTGATTTAAACTATAATAAATGATGAGTTATAAAATCTCTAGAGATGATAAATCCTATAGTAAATAAATAAATAATATATTTCACCATTTAAATTCAAGAATAGAATATCCATAAGTATATAAATAGATATATACAAGCTATATAGTATATAAGTATATAAATATGCATGTATGTGTTTATGCCCATATGAAATAAAATATAAGAGAATATTGTTTAAAATGTGTGTGTGTGTGTGTGTGTATATATAAAAGTAAATATATGTATAAATACATCCTTATCTACATACTTCAAATATAATTATTAAGAATTGGCAAACTTATCTTTTCAAAATTAATTAATTTTAACCTCTACATTTTTAAAACAGTAGTGTGTATATATATATAATTTTTAATTAATGTATTATAACTTAAGTAGATTAAAATTAAAATAAATAAAAAAGTTTGTAGTCTTTTAAGTTACATGAAATAAATAATAAACATAGACAATATAAAATGTTGGCATATGGACATTTGTAAGATAGGAGACAAAGAATATATGTATGCATCGGAATGTGATTTATATGTAAGCTAATGAAGGGGACATATTGATCCTTCAAGCATACAAGTGTCAATTTCTTCTTTTAATACATTTCTTCAATAAAAAAAAAAGAACGAGGAACTAAAACAAGGTGCTAGTCAAGCAATTTATCCTCTTTTGTACATATCTCCACCCTATCTACTTGTTTCATTTTATTCATTTAAAACTTAAGTAAGTTATACAAGGATAATTTTTTTTTCAATTCATGAGTTAAAGCAAGCAAACAACTAAATAGAGAAGAAGTTCAACAAAATCAAAAAAAAACAACAGTGCGAAAGCCATTGTTTTCTGTTCCAAAACATTTAACTGTGAGTGGACCATTTTATTTTTGATTTCAAAGTTTGTTTAGGGGACTGCATTACTATTTGAATACATATAGTATACATAGTTGTCAATGCATGCAAGTATATAGAATGAATGTCTTAAGTAAAGTTAAGAAAGGAAAGAACTGTGTTCTTCACAGACACTCTGTTCATATTCATTTGTTTTGAGAAACTGTTAACTTAATACTTCAAAAAAAATCAATATTCCTTTATACAATTGAATTTAGGTTACGATGCTAAAAGGAAAGTTGCTTGATTATAATTGTACTTCAATTCAAAATTTGTTCTAGTAAAGATTATAAAGTATAGAACCTAAAACGAGAATTTTACTGTAAATGACAAAGAATTCGAGTGTCGAAAATTAAATGAATGGTTTATATGATCTTGATCGTTGTTGGAATTCTTGAATTTTAAATTAGTGCGGTTAATTTTAGTCTAGAGTAGAGGTAGGAAGGGAAAGTTGAACAAAAATTGGGTATTGATCAATTTACGGTAGGGCAGGAGATGTCGTAGGCCAGTGATGGGTCAAAACATGGCTGCGGAGGTGGGGAACATGGGAATAATAATGGAATGATTTTTAATGGCTTATGGCAACAGGTCGTGGTCAAACTAGGGTTCGAGGTGGATAGTTTCGGTCTTGGGTTCGAGATGAATGGCTGTGGTGATAAGGGAAAAGGGTGTTGCGCGCCTAGGTGAGAAGATAGAGGAAGTCATGGCGTAGCTCTGGGTCGAGTTCGGTGGTGATTAAGGGGACGAGGTTTCGCCATGAGGAGGTTGAAGTATGTCATCTTTGTTTAGATTGGGAGTTGGGTGTTCATTTTACGATCGAGACCGAGTTTTCAAATTCTTGGCGGAGGAGTGTGACGAGTTAGTTGAGTGGGGTTTGGGAGGGTGGTCAGCGACGAAGAATTCGACCAGAGCCGATCGTGCACGTGCACGCTTCTGGTTCCCAAGGGAATGAAGAATAGAGTAAGAAAACTGGAAGGAAAGGAAGAAAGTAAGGGAGGTCGAAAATGAGAAGGTGGGTCGGAAAAGAGAAGGTGGGTCGGAAAAGAGAGGGTGGGCCGGAAGTAAAGGGAATAAGAAATAGTAAAGAAAAGAAAGAAAAAAAATAAGAGAGAAGAATAAAAGAAAAAGAAAAGAAGGGAAATAAATAAGGAAAGAAAATAAAGGTAAGAAAAAGAAGAATATATATATACACACACACACACACACAAAAGACTTTAAATGGAAGAAATGGTTTCAAGTAATTAGTATGGTTATTTTAATTTAGTAATTTAAAAACTTTAAGTTAACCTTAACCTTAGGGTTAGTGAAGGCTAGGATAAATAAAATAATTTAAACTTAAAATTTATCAAATTTAGGGTAATTGTATATATATATATATATACATATATATATATATGTTAATTATATATTAAGGTTTATTAAAGTAAATAAATAAGTTGTAATTAATTTATAGCTAATGATAAATAAATGATCTAGACCGTTAATTTATTAAAAGTCTTAAGTTAATTATGCTTGTTAATTATTCCTGATATTTAATTATAATAAAATAAAATGGTTTGTAATTAGTTTAATCATAATTAAATATGATTTGGAAATAATTAGTCAATTCTGTTTTAAGTAAATTAATGATTTGTGTGACTAGTTAATCTAGTCTATGAATAGTTTAAAATAGAATAACCAAAAATGAATAGTTAAATAAATAATGTAAGACATTTTATTTGAATAGATATCGTCATGAAATGTTTGTGTGTATATTGACAATGTGTAATTGAGTTAGTTTTGTTAAAACAAACATGGCCTTAAAAGATGCTGTTCGGATTCGAAGAGACCGGGGTCCGATATCAGCGTTATCCGGAACCACTTCGGATTAATAACTGCTACAATCTTTACAGATTTGATTATATAATCAAATAGGCTGGAATTGAATATATTAAGTAAATCAGACTTTTTAAAATTAAGTAACAGTATATTTATATTATCTTAAATACAAATGATTTGTGTAATAAGTGGTTGGCTAAAATAAGGTAAGGACTCGTAGTAGAGTTTGAGTTACCCTAGCTTTCCAAAGAAGTCTATAGCCTTAGTATTTCATATTAGATGGGTTTACTTATGCTGGTTTCCAGCCTGACTCGGGTGTTACTTTACTGTAATGCTGTCAGACCGAGTATTACAGATTTTTCAGGTTAGGACATTCTGGAGCTCAGGAGTCGAGCTGGATGGCAGGGACGTATTGATTATTTCCACTGCGAAGTAAAGATTGTCTAGACTGGATTTAGGGACAAGTTAATTATAACTGTCCAGTTATTTATGAATAATTGTACTCTGATATATTGTATGTAAATTGACGTTACAGCTTTTCTTTGTATATATGCTGTTATTCGATATTATATTTTGTTACGCTGGGATTGTGAGATTCTATGTTGTTGTTTTCTGTTCTTCTTCTACCTCTTTTTCTTCTTTACCCTAACAGTCTGGTGTTTCAGGCACTCGATTACTCGGCACTCTATACAGTGAACGTATTAGTGTCGAATTATTGAGGTCGAAAATGGCGGGCCGTTAAATTTGGTGTTAGAGCTAAAGGTTAAGCGAGAACCTTGGCTTTGGTGGGGATTACTCATTTGAATAGGGTCAATTGTACCCTAGAATGAGTTGAGTGTATTATATATGAAGGAGTACTTGTTATTTTCTTATATAATAATTTTAAGAACGGTTTTAAAAATGATTTGCATATAAGCTTATATTTTGATATATAAAGCAATAATTTTTCTAATTACTACAATATATTAAGATAATTGGTTGCTGTATCTTTATAAAGAATGGTTATTACATAATAAATAAACAATGATAAAGTAGAATGAAATGTTTTAAGTAACAATTTAGATAAGTATGACTTATAAGTTGAAAAGGATTTAAATTGTGAAGTTATAAAATCTAAGTCCAGAAAATTTGAAATTGTTTCAAAGTGTTAAAAGATATAATAAATAATATTATTCAGAATATTTTTGAATGTAGTAATCTTATTTTTAAACTAGAGTTGTTTTAATTTTTTTAAAGGAATTTGTTTTGAATAAAAAACCAAGAATGGATTAAAATTTAAAAGTGAATTGATATGTAGATGGGGTAAATATGTATATATATGTGAATATATATGATATCAAAGTTGATTTGAAATAAATACTAAGTGTTGAATTCTAATTTCCTTGAGAATGAGACGTAAAAACCCAAAGAGAAATAAGTTTTTAAATTTATAAGCAGGAAGGGATATTGATGGGAAAATTTAAATTTGAAATGGAAAATTTAAATTGAGGAAGGTTGAGTGGATTAAGATTTATCTTAGGGGAAGTTAAATAAGTTTAGAACGAATAACCTGAATTGGAAATTTCTAGGTGAAATTTGAAGATTTAACTCAAGGAGTTGTGTGATCTCAAAAAGGGTTAGGTTCTGGAAATTGGTAATGGACGCTACTGATGGATGCTTTAGGTAATTTGGGTATTTATTTACTTTGACTTAACCTGCTATCATCCTATTGCTATTAGTAATCTATGAAACAGTGAATTGGATTGTTTTGAATGAATTAAGAAGTGGATTGAGATTATATATATATATATATATATATATATATCCATTACCGAAATTAAATGGAAATAGAACTTTAATTTGAAATTATATAAATGATTTTGATTTTTAGAAATAAAATTAAAACTATGGAAATGTCATCACTTTGAACTTAAGATTTAAATGTTAAAAATAAACCTGTCAACTGAAATTGTTTAAGAATTGGGTTTTAAAAATTTGAAGTATAATTGTGTAATCAATTGAATTTTGAAAATTAATTTGTTTAAAAGTTTTTGAACTCTTACTTGAACCTTAAAATAAGTTAAGTAAAAGTAATTTAAATGAAAATTAGAAATTTGGACTCAGAATTAAATTGTTTAAAGACTTAGATTGTTAAATCAAAAGTAAAGGTTAACTGATTTAGGGAATTAAATCAACATTTGAAAATTCAACTTGAATTTGTATAAATTGAGATGATTTAAAATTTGGAAAATGGACTTGGAATTAATTCAAAGGTGGAATTGAAATAAATTAACTGGAAGTGTAATCGAAGTTGAATAAGTTTAAATTCAAATGGGAATTGATTTGAATTTGGAATGGGAATCGAGGCTAATTCAAATTAAATTGGAATTGAATCAATTTAATGGGAATGGAGATTGAGATGGGTTGAAATGGGAGATTGGGAGATTTAACAGTTTGGCTCTGAACTATTGTCATCAATCTATTTAAATATAAACTGCCTAAAATCTATTTCCTAAAATATTTAGATTTATTTGATCTTTTCAAGCTATTTACTGTACAAAACATTCTTTTTAAAATTCAAACTATCTTATACTTATTATTCAACCATTTTACAATTACTTTACAATGAATTACTATTTTACAACTAATTTGCAACTATTTAACTATTTTATAACTACTTAACAATTCAACAGCTATTTTACAACTAATAACTATTTTACAACCACTTAATTATCTTAAACTTTTCAAAGCTATTTTCTAAATTCAAGCTAGTCAGTGTGCAAACTGTTTATAATTAAATACCAATTGACATAAGAATTGAAGTGATTACCCAAATAGAAACTGAAGCAATTGTGAATAAGTGAATAGAAATCAAAATAAATGTGAATAAAAAGAAAATTGATTTGGCTAATAATCAATGAAGATAAATACGTAAGATGTAGGAATATTATTCTATTTGCATAACGAATTGGTCCAGATTCGAGCATAGAATTTCAAGATAGTATATCGATCCGAGTTGGGATTTTTCACTCGATTTTTCGACAGCGAACCCTGGATATGGATTTTTGATTGATTTTGGAAATTCTCTATCATATTTATGGCTATACAAGGAGAATGACGGTTTCTGATCACGAAGCCAGATCTGAGTCCTTGCTAGGAAGTCGAGTGGACGATACTAGTTCAGAAGTGAAATTGTGTAATCGAGTGAGCAATCGGATTTGATATTGTGTACGGATGATACATGTACATCGTACGTGCTTGAATGAAATAGATATTCAAAATTTTGAAAAGAAATGTAAAAAATAATTTTTGAAATGGAAAGGTATATTTTGAGAAATATATGATGAATAAGTGTGTAAGTTGGATATCACTATAACTGAAACTCATTTTATAAAAAGTAATAATGTGGCAAATAACTTTATAAAGGAAATCGAATATGAATGTTGATTTGGTATAAATAAAGTTATATATATTGTTATATATGATAAACTCCCCTTGTTGAATCTATAACCAGAACAAAAGATTTTTGAAGTATAAAAAGGAATTTATATAAGTAGGTTGTGATCCAAAAATATTTTGTTCTAGTTAAAAGAATAAACTTATATATATATATATATATATATATATATATATATATATAAATGATTGTATGGAATTGGGAAAAAGGTTTTTGGAACCCATTGATTTTGAAAGGCTTTTGATTTTTGGAAAAAGCAAACTTTAGGAATTTGGAAAGCCAAATTTGGGAACTATTGATTTTGAGATATCGATTTTATGAAAATGGGATTTATATGTGATACATATAAGAGTATGATTTGGAAGATACTATATGTGTATTGTATAAAATGGTTTGAGAATGCTATGGGGAAAAATGTGCTCCCATTTAGAATTGAAACTTGGAGTAGGAGATCCATGGTGTGGTTCTTCCTTGAGCCCTAGGGGGGTTTCTAAATCTTGAACCCAGAGGATGTACGGACTAAACTGTTGTACCCGAGGATTGTGGTTGGGGTAGCAAAAGTCAAGGGCGCTAATACCTACATAGACATTGGGGTTATGCTATGACGGGCAGTGTAACTCGGTGTAACTACGATCTATTGCATTCCATAGCGTAAGTCGAGGGGCAGCGATTGCCCAAGGTCTACGTTTGATTTCACTAGGAGAGCGATGTAACATTGGTAAACTGCGATCTATGAAGACATAGCAAAAGTCGTGTGGCAGTGAGTGCCTATAGGCTACATTGGGACTCGACTGATGTAGTCTGTGATCTATGTGGTTTGTGTGGTGAAGTTTCGTTTGGCAGTGAAATTCGAGGGTGCTGATGCCTACAGTTACATGGTTTTTTCCATGATGGTAACATAACCCTGGGTGTAGCTACGATCTATGGCGGTTCCATGGTGTAATCGAGGGATGCGGATGCCTACAGTTTTCTATGGTTTCGCCGGGATGGCGACGAAATCATCGGGTTAACTACTACCATGAAGGGGGTGATGATTTGCAGAGAATTCTCACAAAAATGTTTTCTACATTGTCACAAATATTTTTCAAGTGTTTTCACTGGGTGTTGAAAACGGGTCTACTAAGAACTTATAGATTTTCAGTCCTACGCCTGATCAACGTATGACCGAATTTCTGTGAGAACAAGGGTGGACCAGTTGAGACATCGAGTTATAAAAAGTATTTTTATAAGAGCTATTTTGGGTTATATTATGTAGATTTTAAAGTGTTTTAAAATTATAGAATAATTTAACTGGTAATAAACATTGTATTAAAAAATTTTCTTTGTTCCTTTTCGGGGACGAAAAGATTTAAAGGGGGAGGAATATGACAACCCAGATTTAACATCTGTTAATTGGGTAGTTAACTGAATTAAATCATTGGAAAACTGATTTTATAAGTTGAACCAATAAAAATTCTGAAAATTAAAATATTTGGATATATAAATTGATTTAAACTATAATAAATGTTGAGTTATAAAATCTCTAGAGATGAAAATCTTATAGTAAATAAATAAATAATATATTTCACCATTTAAATTCAAGAATAGAATATCCATAAGTATATAAATAGATATATACAAGCTATATATTACATATAGGTATATAAATATGCATTTATGTGTTTATCCCCATATGAAATAAATATAAGAGAATATTGTGTAAAATGTATAAATATAAGTAAATATATGTATATATATGTTATCCCGTTTTTGGCAAAGCCGCGATACCAAAAGATCGATCAGAAACGGAGAACAGTTCGTCTCAGAGACCGGTCGTACTTCGTCTCGCTATGGATATCACTGAATTTTGTCCAAGTCCAGATTGAGCTACAATCGATAGGACACGGCAAGAAAGACCATAGGAGTCAACATCTCGAGTTTCAAGTCAATCCGAGTTCATACGCTCGAGTTGTGATCGATTCAATTTGAAGGGCAAGGCTTAGGTTTCGAATCCATTGTTGACCAACGTTTCGAAACCATCGCGTTCGAATCCATAAGCTTCGAACCCACCACAAAGCATTGCTCGAACCCAAACGTGGAACCTTGTTCGAATCCATCCATGAAGTCCTGTTCGAACCCATCCATGATGCCAAGTTCGAACCCATCCTGTGTAGCCTCATTCGAACCCATTGGGTCAACCAACCATGATGACGTGTCTTCCTTCGGTTCGAATTCGCCGAGATTTGTGGAGTCGAAGCGGTCAACTCGGAGTGAAGACCGGGTTGGTTCGAAGTTTGCGCTCCACGTCGCCACGAAGTCACGTGCCATGATGGATTCGAAACCATCGGTTCGAAAGCATGGTTTCGAACCAAACAGCCATGCAATGATCCCTATTTCGAATCCATCATATCTCCCAATCCACTGATCCAAATGCCATGAAATTTTCACAGAAGCTTGCATACATGTTGCAGAATGTCCACACCAGATTTCACCTCGATTGGATGAATTCTTGATCGGTTCGAATGGAGTTCGAACCGATGCCAAAGTGGACCCAAACTTCCTGAGACCGTGCGTGTGGGCCCCCCTCACGTGCCAGAAGTGGTCTTCTGAGTTTTCAGCGAAATATCAGCAGCCCGCGCCTATAAATAGAGCCCCAGGGCCAACGAAAAAGGGATCTTCTTCTGACTCTGAAGCGCCCAGACTCTGCCGGATCGAGATCTCCATCATTCTACACCATAGTTTTACTGTCGATTTCGAGTTTCCAATTGTAATTTGCTGTTGATTGCTGCAACAACTTGTAATCATTGAAAGAGAATCAATAAAACATCAAAACACTTCTCAGTGGACGTAGGCAACACGCCGAACCACTATAAATCGCTTGTCTGCGCATTTAATTTATTGTTGATTGGAGTTTTTGTTAGATAATATCTGTTTTGAATTTACATTCTTGACTATTATCTCTTCAACAACTCCCGAAGAGTGTTGTGCCCAATTTTGACGCCAACACTTTGGTGCTTTCACTGAGAGAACCCAGCTTTTCTCCTGCTCGTTGGATCTGTCATCGATACCGGATTGAATAAATCTAAGAGAGAGATCCAGATCATTGAATTCAACTTCCTTCCCTTCTATTCAGATTTGCATAAAGTCTAGGAAAGGAATTCAACTATCAAAATGGTTAGCACAAGAACCACCTCGAACGCTGTCAATCAAGAAGAACAGGATAGACAAAATCCTGCCCCTCTACTTCCATCTAATCGGGATGTCGCTGGGCACCCAGAACCATCGGGTCCAGTTACCCGACAAGAATTGCAGTTGTTACTCCAAGGGCTGACCCAGAGTCAGCGACAACTAGAAGAACAGCTACGCGCTAACGCTGAGCTAATCAACAAGTTGGATCGCCAGAAACGAAGAAGATCCACGAGAGATCGTGCTTCTCGCTCCTCCAGCGAAAGTTCTTCATCTTCTGATTATCATAACCGGCCTTCACGACCCCGGTTAGATGGGAGTCGTGTGCCACCCGTTGGAAACCATCCGGCATTGACCGTTGGACAAATAAGAGTTGGTCCGTCAGCCAGTTTCCAAACCAGACCCTCCTCCCGAGGAGGTGCCGTTCCTCACCACGCTGCAGAATACCGCACCACTAGCGTTGCGGCTGAACCAGGGGTCGACGCTCAAGATCAGTCGGACCTGGACCGTCGCCGTAGCGGTCGTACTCCTGAACCGTATGTCCCTGAGGACTATGAGCCAAGAAGGCGAGACTTGGACCGTCGACGATATCCGGTTCAAGCCCAAAGTATGGAACGTGATCATACTCTGACACAAATGCCGGATCTTTCAACTATGATACGTCAGATGATCCATGAGAGTCAGGGATTCACAAACGACGATTGGGGAGTTTCCCGAAGTCACACTCCCTTTACGGACGATATTCTTAATGCTGAACCCCCACGGCGATTCCGAATGCCCACTCTACCCATGTACGAGGGAAACTCCGACCCCAACCAACATATTCTAAAGTATGAATGGTCGATGACCGCTGCCAGAGCCGACGATGCAGTGAAGTGTCATAGTTTCCCCATATCCTTGGGGGGCATCGCCACCATGTGGTTCACCCGATTGCCGCCTCGAACCATCTCTTCCTTCGATCAGTTGGCCACAAAATTCGTTGTGCAATTACGCATGCACGTCGCAAGGCCAAAGGATGTCAACACTCTATCTAGTGTCACGTAAGCTCCCGGAGAGACGCTCAGGCACTACTTAAAGAGATTCCATACTGCATGCGCGGAAATCACCTGCGTCATTGGACCGTTTCCATGCCAAAGCAGCTCAATTCCTGAGACGGGAAGACGCGATACAGTCTAGGAAGCAAACCGATGCAGGGCCAAATGCGGAAGGGACCCAAAGCAATGTTGCAATAAAACAGTCCGGTGAGAGCTCCGGAAAAGTTCAGTTGAACATTAAAAATAAACAAGTTCGGCGAAGAGAGAGCGTGAATCAACTTAAAAAACAAGATCAAAACCGCGGCCCGCAACGCAAAAATCCGAAGTTCGACAGTTATACTCCTTTGAATACTTCATTGGAGGACTTGTATTTGCGGACCCGTAATACAATTCAATATGAAAAACCTACTCCAAGACCGTCGTCAAAGAGACAAATCCAGACAGGAAAATTTTGCAGGTTCCATGAAGGCTACGGGCACGATACGAACGAGTGTCGTTACTTACAGGATATTGTTGAAAAACTGGTCAGGGAAAGGAAGCTGGAACAGTTTGTGCGAACACCGCAGCCCAGAGAAGCGGGCCCATCCAATCCAATCAATGAACCCAATCGACCGAGGCAGGAGGACTCGACTTGTCCCCGTGGGAGATTGGTGATAAACGCCATCAGTGGCGGGCCTACTTATCAAGGAGCCTGGAACGACGAAGAACCTCGTCACTGTCACACATGACAGACTCCTTCAATCCATGAATACTTTGCAATTTCTTTTACGTTCTGGAATTTGAATTTGTAATAAGGCACTGATTTTGCCACATTTTCTTACTTCAGCAAATAAAATGCTATCTCTTCAAGCTAAAGCTGTGATTCGCCGAATACAACGTTTAACAATCACGACACACGAAGAGCTAAGTTCCACCAAACAATGGAATTTATTCAGATAATGAGTGACTGCGTCACAACCGGCCACTCACTGAGTGAAATCCCAGCTCGGGGGCAAGCCACCACATCAAAGGCTGAACTGGACCAACACACGACAGTCCATTCAACAATTCGTTCCCAGAGCGCGAACGGACTCCAACTTCCCAAAGTGCGAATTGGAGTATAAACATTAAACAATTCGTTCCCGGAGCACGAACGGACTCCAACTACCCAGAGTGTGAGTTAGAGTATAAACATTTAACAATTCGTTCCCGGAGCGCGAACGGACTCCAACTTCCCAGAGTGTGAATTGGAGTATAAACATTTAACAATTAGTTCCCGGAGCGCGAACGGACTCCAACTTCCCAGAGCGTGAATTGGAGTATAAATATTAAACGATTCGTTCCCAGAGCGTGAACGGACTCCAACTTCCCAGAGTGTGAATTGGAGTATAAACATTTAATAATTCGTTCCCGGAGCGCGAACGAACTCCAACTTCCCAGAGCGTGAATTGGAGTATAAACATTTAACAATTCGTTCCCGGAGCGCGAACGGACTCCAACTTCCCAGAGCGTGAATTGGAGTATAAACATTAAACGATTCGTTTCCAGAGCGTGAACGGACTCCAACTTCCCAGAGCGTGAATTGGAGTATAAACATAAATTGCAGGTTCCCGGAGTGCGAACCGAAACATCCGTGCTAACTCCAAGTTTCCAAAGCATGAATTGGAGTATAAACATTTAATAATTCGTTCCCAGAGCGCGTACGAACTCCAACTTCCCAGAGCGTGAATTGGAGTATAAACATAAATTGCAGGTTCCCGGAGCGCGAACCGAAATATCCGTGCTAACTCCAAGTTCCCAAAGCATGAATTGGAGTATAAACATCAATTCCAGGTTCCCGGAGCGCGAACCATACTGCAAACATCGACAACTCTCAAGCTCCGTACAAACCGGATTATCAATCTCAAATTATTCTAAGTCCCCGGAGCGTGGACATGCGTTCAAGATTCGCAAAAGGGCACGGTCGTAAACCCATCATCACAACACTTAAGTAGAAAACATAGTTGAAATAAGAAAAACAAAATTTTATTTCAACTAACTTAAGGCAAGGACTTACACGCAAATAAGTTCTTCCAAAAAAGAATGCCTACTAGCAGGGGCCGAACCTGCATCTATACACGGCCTACTAACAAAAAGCAAGAAACATCAGTTCCTATCTACCAAAAATTCCCTTGAGCGGCCCATCTACTTCTTCTTTTTGAATCTTCTAATCAGCGGTTCGTCTTCGGACTCGCTGGAGACAGAGATCCTTCGTTTGGAGCGTTTTCTCTCCAATGCTTGTTCTTCGGCCGAAGGCATAATGTCGACGTCTTCCTCAGAACCTGAATCTAAGTGAAGGCTCCCTGCCGGAGGGGTAGAAGGGACCGGACCCGCACCGGAAGGTGGAATAGTACCACCACCGACACTACCGCTTTGCCCTTCAGCTTCCAATTCAGCTCGAATCTCGGCCAGAATTTCCTCATCGTGAATCGTCTGGGCTTGGCTGGGGCCATCCGCGGTCTGCATTGAAGAGCTGGAGGTAGGCGGGAGGTCACTAATGATAAATGGCAAGTCAGTGAAAGAGCCACCCTGTGGGCCAAGCAGCTCACTCACCATTTGTTCGTCAAGAGATAGGGACCTCCCCTGCGCCGCTTCGGTTGATACTATAGTCACGACAGTAGTCTCGGTGGCGATGGCCTTATCCCCTTTGCTCGATTCCTGGGTCGCGACAATCGAAGCAGCCCCGGTCACTAAACAAAGATAAGAAGAAGTTATTAGCGACTGCTTCAGAACAAACTCTCTATTGAGAAAACACTTGAGATAAATTCGGAATACCTTCCCCAACTTGACTTGCGGACGACTCAGCGGCCTCAGAAGCATGCTCCCGAATGGGAGATAACCGAGGCTGTTCCGGGTCATAAGCGGGAACGGTCTGTGAACTAACCATAGAGACAGGCTCAGACGGAGGCGGAGCGGTAGTTTCGAGAGCAGTGGCACGATGCTTAACGCCTAACCCTTCTCCGGCCTCCAAAGATCGACTGCCAACCATCTCCTTCTCATGAGCGATCATAGCGTCATGAAGGACCTTCTTTTCCTCATCTGTTAGTAACCGATTTTCGAGCTCGAATCGGTCGACCGATTCACCCGGGTGCGCTTCCTCTTCCTCTTCAACCAATCGTTCCCAAGCACTGTGGAGATGCACTGGGTAATCCTGAAGCCAGGCCAAGTTTCTGTGCTTCAATACATTGGCATTATAGGTGATAAGCAGATCTTCGATGTCGGCCTCTAGCCTGGCCTCGGCTTGCTGAACTCTCTCCTTAATTTCCGCCTCGACCACTTGAACTTTGGCCACTGCCTCATCCCGTTCGGTCCGGAGTATAACAGCTTGTTCGCACGCCTCCTGGGCTGCATTGTTTGCATCGTCCCTATCCTTGGCGATTTCGGTGAATTTGGATTTGAGCTCGTTTAGCTCCTTTAGCGCCGCGTCCCTTTCGGCAGTGACCAGAGTATTCCAATGGCCCATGTCCTCCACCGTGGCATAGTGCTCATGCTTCATTTTATCCATCGTAAGCTGGGCTTCATCGGCCTTTTTGATGGCTTCCATCTCTGATTTTCTGGAAGATTCGGCCTCGGTGTTCAACACGTCGATAGTACGGCTTTTTTGGGCCAACTCGGCTTGCATTTTTTCAATGGTGGCCCCACGCTCGAAGGCCAGTGACGACGCCTTCTCAGCCGCCTTGTACCATGCCCTGTATTGGGCATAAAAATCGTGCACATAATCGTGCGCTGTCTGCTCGGCCTCAGGCGGAATTCTTTTCAAGTGAAGAGGTAAGATATAGTTGTCAAAGCAAAATGAGAATAGAGTTAGCGGTTTCTCGGAACCGATCACTTAAGACTTGGGACTATGTAGTGTCGTGAAATGTGTATGAATATGCATTTCCCCCGACCAACTAGAAGTGTCGACTGAGCTAGTAATAAAAGGCTCGCTCAATTCAAGAGTACGATGAAACTCCTCCAACCCGGCGTCATGCTGAAAAGACACATCATCCGGGATTGGAAGGTCGGTAAGCCCTTCGTAAAGACTTTTGGTTCGCTGAGGAGACATCTCGAAAATTCTAACTCCGGGGGAGGATCGGGCTGTGACAACCGACTTCCATCTCCCCTTCTTAGTTGATGTGATGACGGCTGCCTTGCCTTTTCTTTGCTCTTCAACATCTTGAGCCACGTCTGTAGGCTCAAACAACGGCTCATCATCAGTGTGATTTCTTTCAGAATCAGCCTCCTCGGCTATAATAATTTTGGGCTCCTTGTGCTTGACTCATTTCTTCAAAACGGCCTTTAATGCCCCCTCGAACAGTATGCTCTGCCCTTGTTCAATCAATCCGCAAGTTCAGAGATTCCTATCCGTCAAGAGCAGCTCAATATCCCTATCTCCACTCAGGACTTCCCGAAGCACTCGCACCATCTCCCTAAAGTGCTCGCCCTCAGGACGTTGAATCGTCGCTGTAAAAAAGAGAAGAAACATAAGTTTCACTTTGACAACAATTGCCTTAGTGATTACTTGATAACTCAGCTACACTCATGTCTAACTAACCATCGCCAGGCGAACCCCGGAGGACACCTGACGTAGAACCATTCTGTCCTATAGTAGCTCAGCTTGGTCCAGGACCCGGTAACCACTTGGCAGTTCCTCACTGCTTCCAGGAATGTGAAGGAAGGATAATCACCCCGAATTTTGAAATTGAACAAGTATCTGATCTCAATCGGGAGTGGTGGTCGATGGAGATATTCCATGAATGCAATGAACAAGCTATTGATCGACGCATACCCGTTCGGGTGCAGCTGAGATGGGGCGATCCTCAAAAACGACAATACTTCCCTTATATACTCGTTGAACGGAGGAAGTGTTCCGGTCGCACACGCGTGGCGGTTGAATGCAGTATACCCTTCCGGTGGATTGTGCGGTCTATCATTCGGCCCCGGCAGTAACACATCGTCCAGTGACAGGCCGTGCCTCAAGCATATCCTTCCCAACATATCTTCAGAGATATTGGATGGAACGGAATCCGATGGATTTGCAATGAACGACGCATTAGGCAATTCGTCCGGGGCTGGACCGACGATCTCAGGATCAATGTCCGGAACCTCTAGTCTCGAAGAGGCTGTACCTCGAATCTCCTGCTGCTGTGAACTTGACGGTTCCGTAACTAGCTAACTCATGAGAAACCATCGTTAAACGACAAAGGACCCGTGCGTTCCCCAGTGTAAAGTGTATGAATATATGTTGTGTAGTGCCATGCATTACTTGAATGAATATCGCAGAGTTAAAGAAAATACGCAAACGACAAAGCTACGGAGTCCACTTACAATGACCATCATCGCTGACCGTCGTCGTTGAACCGCTTGTATGACGAAAATTTGATTTGAATAGAAGTCGTTATTGTTCCATCGACGAGCTTCGAAAGGTGGTCAAGTATGCAATTTAATATGTCCAAATATGCAAGGATGAAGCTCGCCGGAGTTATGCTCAGAAAATATCAAATTTTGGAATCCATCATAGGGGGTTCGAACCGATCACAGGCACTTCGTTCGAAACCACCCTAATATCACTTCGAATCAATGGCTGAAAAGCTCGCTTCAAAACGATGAACAGGTGTCGATTTCGAATCGATCAGAAATGGTTGATTTCGAATCGATCCTTGATTGACAAGTTCGAACCGATCAGGAACCCCCAACTTGACATCGACGTCATTCGAATCGATCCTATTCGAATCGACATAAAACTGCGAATTTCGAACCGGTAGCCGATGGATTCGAATCCATCGATTCGAATGGATCCATCAAATCCATCAGTCGGTGCGAACTGCATCGCCCCATAGAACCATTCCATGGATCGATGCGAAATCCAACGGCCAATGGCGCACCCAACATCGGTTCGAACTCGAATCCACGCATCGATTCAAAACTCCTCCAAGGGCCAGATCTGGATTTGCCAAATCCCAAGAAAGGCCGATCGATGGAGGAGTGATGGGTTCGAGGTAGCTTTGCCGTGTGAATTCAAGATTAGTTACCTAGTTTGGATGATAGGTTTGAGGGATTGAAGATTTGGATCTCAAATGATTCGAATAAAAAAAAGCACGGCACCTTCTTCTCTGGAGTTGCGAGTGCGCAGAAAACGAGGCAGGAGTAGAAAAGTAAAAAGTGAGAAATGCCAAGGTCCTTGCTATTTATATGGGGGGTTGGAGATGACCGAGACAATTCCACTTCCAGGTAAACTCGACCGGTGGCAGCCAGTCAACTTGTGGATCGATTCGAAGCCTCCTTTAGAAGCCATCGGCCTAGGACCCTGTCGTTTCAAAATTACCCTCGCGTGTCATCGATACGAAGCGCGCAACAAGGCGACGAGCCGCATCGACGTGAAACACACGCTGGCCCCAACGGTTCGAAAAGCTCGTGCACAAATCAATTGCTTCGTATCCATTCTTTCATATCGATTCGAATGTCCATTTCGAATCCATCATCGCGCAAGCGTACCGCGTCCATAACAAACGCAGATTTCGAATCCATCGATGCTCTAACTCATTGGTTCGAAATGTTACACTCGCACAGTGCAAATTCAATTCCTTCAGCCTTCAATATTGGTTCAGGAGAGAATCGATACGAAGGGACTTTTCAAAACGACCATCAAGAGTTGTCACAATTCAAATTTCAAAATCGGTTCGGGAGAGAATCGATACGAAGTTCAATGGCGAACAAAACTAACACGACTCATGGACGTACGACGTTCACAAGGGCCAAACTAACATGTATGCATATATGTCGAACTAACGATCGATTTTAAACATTTACAGGGATCAATACTCATCCCGTTACAAATGCAATAGCCAACGGCTAAGCACTATTATACAGCATATGAGCTTCAACAAAAAAAAAGAGAGCAATGATTGTTCAGTGAAATTGCAGCAGTTCAAAGCACGTCATGTTCCCACAAGACGTACTTTGGGGGGCAAAATGTTATCCCGCTTTTTGGCAAAGCCGCGATAACAAAAGATCGATCAGAAACGGAAAACAGTTCATCTCAGAGACCGGTCGTACTTCGTCTCACTATGGATATCACTGAATTTTGTCCAAGTCCATATTGAGCTACAATCGATAGGACACGGCAAGAAAGACCATAGGAGTCAACATCTCGAGTTTCAAGTCAATCCGAGTTCATACGCTCGAGTTATGATCGATTCAATTTGAAGGGCAAGGCTAAGGTTTCGAATCCATTGTTGACCAACGTTTCGAAACCATCGCGTTCGAATCCATAAGCTTCGAACCCACCACAAAGCATTGCTCGAACCCAAACGTAGAACCTTGTTCGAATCCATCCATGAAGTCCTGTTCGAACGCATCCACGATGCCAAGTTCGAACCCATCCTGTGTAGCCTCATTCGAACCCACTGGGTCAACCAACCATGATGACGTGTCTTCCTTCGGTTCGAATTCGCCGAGATTTGTGGAGTCGAAGCGGTCAACTCGGAGTGAAGACCGGGTTGGTTCGAAGTTTGCGCTCCACGTCGCTACGAAGTCACGTGCCATGATGGATTCGAAACCATCAGTTCGAAAGCATGGTTTCGAACCAAACAGCCATGCAATGATCCCCATTTCGAATCCATCATATCTCCCAATCCACTGATCCAAATGCCATGAAATTTTCACAGAAGCTTGCATACATGTTGCAGAATGTCCACGCTAAATTTCACCTCGATTGGATGAATTCTTGATCGGTTCGAATGGAGTTCAAACCGTTGCCAAAGTGGGCCCAAACTTCCTGAGACCGTGCGTGTGGGCCCCCCTCACGTGCCAGAAGTGGTCTCCCGAGTTTTCAGCGAAATATCAGCAGCCGCGCCTATAAATAGAGCCCCAGGGCCAACGAAAAAGGGATCTTCTTCTGACTCTGAAGCGCCCAGACTCTGCCGGATCGAGATCTCCATCATTCTACACCATAGTTTTACTGTCGATTTCGAGTTTCCAATTGTAATTTGCTGTTGATTGCTGCAACAACTTGTAATCATTGAAAGAGAATCAATAAAACATCAAAACACTTCACAGTGGACGTAGGCAACACGCCGAACCACTATAAATCGCTTGTCTGCGCATTTAATTTATTGTTGATTGGAGTTTTTGTTAGATAATATCTGTTTTGAATTTACATTCTTGACTATTATCTCTTCAATAACTCCCGAAGAGTGTTGTGCCCAATTTTGACGCAAACAATATACATCCTTATCTACATACTTCTAATATAATTATTAAAAATTGGCAAACTTGTCTTTTCAAATTAATTAATATTAAACTCTACATTTTTAAAACACTAGTATATATATAGTTTTTAATTAAAGTATTATAACTTAAGTAGATTAAAATAAAAATAAATAAAAAGGTTTATAATATTTCTTTTAAGTTACATGAAATAAATAATAAACATAGATAATATAAAATGGAGGCATATGGACATTTGTAAGATAGGAGACAAGGAATATATGTATGCATTGGAATGTGATTTATATGTATGCTAATGACGGGGACATATTGATCCTTCAAGCATACAAATGTCGATTTCTTCTTTTATTACATTTCTTTATTGAAAAAAGAATGAGGAACTAAAACAAGGTGCGGGTCAGGAAGTTTATCCTCTTTTATATATATCTCCACCCTACCTAATTATTTCATTTTATTCATTTAAAAGCTAATAAGTTATACAAGGATTTTTTTTGCAATTCATGACTTAAAGCAACCAAACAACTCAACAAAGAAGAAGTTTAACAAAATAAAAAAACAAACAACAGTGCAAAAGCCAATGTTTTCTGTTCTAAAACATTTAACTGTGAGTAGACCAATTTTTTTCTTTTGATTTCAAAGTTTGTTTAGGGGACTGCATTACTATTTGAATACATGTTGTATATATAATTGTCAATGCATGCAATTATATAGAATGAAGGTCTTAAGCAAAGTTAAGAAGGGAAAGAACTGTGTTCTTCACAAACACTCTGTTCATATTCATTTGTTTTGGAAACCGTTAATTTAATACTTCAAAAAAATCGACATTCCTTTATACAATTGAATTAGGTTACGATGTTAAAAGGAAAGTTGCTTGATTATGATTGTACTTCAATTCAAAATTTGTTCTAGTAAAGATTATAAAGTATAGAACCTAAAACGAGAATTTTACTGTAAATGGCAAAGAATACGAGTGTCGAAATTAAATGCATGGTTTATATGATCTTGATCGTCGTTGGAATTCTTGAATTTTAAGTTAATATGGTTAATTTTAGTCTAGTGTAGAGGGAGGAAGGGAAAGTTGAACAGAAATTGGGTATTGATCAATTTACGGTAGGGCAGGCGATGTCGAAGGCCGACGATGGGTCAAAAGGTGGCTGAGGAGGTGGGGAACATGGGAATAATAATGGAATGATTTTTAATGGCTTATGGCGGTGGGTCGTGGTTGGACTAGGGTTCAAGGTGGCTAGTTTCGGTCTTGGGTTCGAGATGAATGGAGATGGCGATAAGGGAAAAGGGTGTTGCGCGCCTGTGGGAAAAGGTAGAGGAAGTCGTGGCATAACTCTACGTCGAGTTCGGTGGTGATCAAAGGTACGAGGAGTCGTTGTGAGGAGGTTGAAGTATGTCGTCTTCGTTCAGGTTGAGGGCTGGGTGTTCGTTTTACGATCGAGAATGAGATTTCAAATTCTTGGTGGAGGAGTGTAATGAGTCGGTCCAGTGGGGTCTGGAAGGGTGGTCGGCGACGAAGAATTCGACCGGAGCCGATCGTGCATGTGCGCACATTTGGTGCATAGGGGAATGAAGAAGAGAGTAAGAAAACTGGAAGGAAAGGAAGAAAGTAAGGGAGGTCGGAAAAGAGAAGGTAGGCTGGAAAAGAGAAGGTGGGCCAGAAAGAGAGGGTGGGCCGGAAGTAAAGGGAATAAGAAATAGTAAAGAAAAGAAAGAAAAAAATAAGGGTGAAGAATGAAGGAAAAGAAAATAAGGGAAATAAATAAGGAAAGAAAATGAAGGTAAGAAAAAGAAGAATATATATATATATATATAATACTTTAAATGGAAGAAATGGTTTCAAGTAATTAGTATGGTTATTTTAATTTAGTAATTTATAAACTTTAAGTTAACCTTAACCTTACGGTTAGTAAAGGCTAGGATAAATAAAATAATTTAAATTTAAAATTTATCAAATTTAGGGTAATTACATATATATATATATATTAATTATGTATTAAGGTTTATTAAAGTAAATAAAAAGTTGTAATTAATTAATAGCTAATGATAAATAAATGATCTAGACCTTGAATTTATTAAAAGTCTTAAGTTATATATACTTGTTAATTAATCCTGATATTTAATTAGAATAAAATAAAATGGTTTGTAATTAGTTTAATCATAAGTAAACACGATTTGGAAATAATTAGTTAATTCAATTTTAATTAAATTAATGATTTGTGTGACTAGTTAATCTAGTCTATGAATAGTTTAAAATGGAATAAGTAAAAATGAACAGTTAAATAAATAATGTAAGACGTTTTATTTAAATAGATATTGTGATGAAATTTTTATGTGAATATTGTCAATGTGGAATTCAGTAGTTTTGTTAAAATAACATGGCCTTAAAAGATGGTGTTTGGATTCGAAGAGACCAGGGTCGAATATCAGCGTTATCCGGAACCACTTCGGATTAATAACTCCTACAATCATTACGGATTTGATTATAGAATCGAATAGGCCGGAATTGAATATATTAAGTAAATCGGAATTTTTAAAATTAAGTAACGGTATGTGTATATTATCTTAAATACAAATGATTTGTGTAATAAGTGGTTGGCCAAAATAAGGTAAGAACTCGTAGTAGAGTTCGAGTTACCCTGGCTTTTCAAAGAAGATTATAACCTTAGTATTTCATATTAGATGGGTTTACTCATGCTGGTTTCCAATCTGACTCGGGTGTTACTTTACGGTGATGCTTGGGTCAGACCGAGTATTATAGATTTTTCTTGTTAGGACGTTCTGGAGCTCAGGAGTCGAGCTGGATGCAAGGGACGTATTGATAATTTCCGCTGTGAAGTAAAGATTGTCTAGACTGTATTTAGGGACAAGTTAATTGTAACTGTCTAGTTATTTGTGAATAATTGTACTCTTATATATTGTATGTAAATTGAATACAGCTTTTCTTTGTATAAATGCTGTTGTTCGATATTTTATTTTGTTCCACTGCAATTGTGAGATTCTGTGCTTTTGTTTTCTGTACTTCTTCTACCTCGTTTTCTTCTTCACCCTAATAGTCTGGTGTTTTGGCACTCGATTACTTGGCGCTCTATACAGTGAACGTATTAGTGTCGAATTTTCAAGGTCAAAAATGGTAGGTCGTTGCACACGGTGAAGAACTAGATCGAATGAAATGCTTGGCTTCATGCTCTAGGAGTTGCTTCTTGAGTTCCTCATTCATTTTTGTAGACATACTTGGAGGAGGATGACTAGCTAGCTGTGCACCTGGAATAAGGTAGATGCGAAACTCGATGTCCCGCTTGGTTGGTAATCCCAAAATAGGCTCAAATAAGTCTGGAGAGTCGTGAACAATAGGAATCTGAGACACATCTTCATCATCTCAAGATTCGAGAGAAAATAGTGAAGCTTCAGAATCACAATTAATACTCTGAATAATAATTGACAACTGAGCAGGTGAGTTGGGATGTCGAATATATAAGACGCTCTCTAAACATAGAATCCTGGCATTGTATCGAACTAGCAAGTCCACACCCAATATCATATCGACACCAAGATAAGGAACCAAGTGCAGATTCGCATGGAATGGAAAGCCATAAATAGGAATCTCAACATCGTCACAAAGCATACTAAGGGTTGCGGATCCCCCAATAGGATTTGCAATCCTCAAAGAAGTAACCAAACAAGAAACATCCAATTGTAAATCATTAACGAGATCCTTCGAAACAAATGAATGCGATGCACCCGTATCGAAGAGCACTCTAACAGAATGACCATGGAACAAAATGGAACCCTCTTGAATAGTAGAAGGTATACCTCGAGATTGAGAAGCACTACCAGAAGCCTTTGCCACATTCAGATTGCCAGAATGAGCATCCTTCTTTTTCTTAAGGCATGTAGAAATCACGTGACCCTCTTGCTCGCAATAGAGACACTTGCGAGGATGACGCACTCATGAGTTAGATGGCCTCGAGAATCACAATTGAAGTAGGCTAAGACCTTGGCTGAATAAGGTGTGGCGTGAGGATGAGAGCTGGAACTACCTTGCTTCTTCTTCTTCTTAGGAGGGAATGACTTGGATCTCTGAAAAGGAAATCTGTTCTTATTCGGGCTTTTTCGAACCTCAACTTCATCACTACTATCTTTTTCATTTTTGACGGATTCGAGATTAAGCGCCAAATCTATAAGTTCCTCGAATGGTAGCTTGAGCTGAAGCATAAGAGACTTCTTTAAATACTTCTTAAGTCCAGATATGAACTAAAGATTCTTCTTATATGGGGGTGCTGATGAACTCAAGCCCAGACTTAGATAGAGACCTAAAGGATGAAACATAATCAGATACAGATGACTTTCCCTGCTTCAATTCGAGGAAGCGACGGGCATGGAATGCCTACTCGGACTCTGGTACGAATTTGAGCTCGAAACTATCGCGAAAATGCTACCAAATGAGGGTAGACGATTCCATCTCTGCAATAAGAAGCTCGTACCAATCTAATGCTCGTTCTTGTCGTATACTCGATGCCACAAGAACTTGATGATGGTCGTATATCTTCATGCGAGTAAAAATACGCTCTCAAGTACGGAGCCAAACCCAAACCCAAACCTCTAGAATGGTCTCAGAGCCTTTGAACGGCTTGCCTCCGAGGTGGGTGAAGTTGCTACACATGCATGTAAATGCGGATTTGCATGGAGAAGAAGTGTGATTTGGGACAGAAGGCTGAGTGCTCCTAATAAGCTCGAGAATCTGGTCCGTCGACATATAAACCCCATCGGGACGAGAATCTGGTCCATCGACATATAAACCCCATTGGGACGAGAACCATTGGACGGTCCCGCCTTCGAAGTGCGACTCTTCCTCTTCCAACCAAAGCTGAAAATTAAGATAAGATAGGATTACTCATAGGGGTAGATATAAGCAATTCAAATACACTAATTAAGGAATGCCATATAATTAAAATTAACATTCCTAGACATATTCCTTTCCATCAAACCCCAAAGGAATTTAAAGTTAAGGACAAGGTCGGGAATGACTACGATTGGGGATGATGTTTACACTCGTATTATACTTGATGTATGGTAATCCTGTATTTATTCTTCGTTTATTATATTTTGGAATCCTGCTCTGATACCATGCTGTGACGCCCTACCCCGAGGCCCATATTAGTAAAGAGAATTACTGAGTAATTCTGTCTACTAATGCAGAGAATAGGACTGGTTGAGGGCGACCATCATAGTCTTGGATTAGATAAGAGCTAAGTATGTCGGTATTTGTGCTCATTTTTTTCATCTCAATTATTCGACATACTTAATCCTTATCTAATACACTACTATGGTGGCTATAGGATCAATTCAGAAACAAAACATAATAGCTATACAATCTCAAATCACAAACATCAACATAGATAATATATACTTACACATACATCAAATGTAATACAACATGTCACAAGTAGTATTCAACCACAATATATTCATACATGCATCCCCACAAAAGAATATATATTCATTATATAGTTCCCAACCAAAAAGACAACTACACAAAGACTATGCTATATCCAACGTGAAGATGGGGTCCAAAAGGTAAGCAAGCTAAGAGTCCAACTACCTAACCTACAACTCGGTCTAACCCGAGTAATAAATATATGGGTCAGGATAGCTAGAACTTGATATTAGTAAAAGTTAAGAGGAATAAAAGTGCATAAGGAAATTCTTCCTTTAACTATAAAGGAATGGTGTACATATGGTTGAAATATAATGCCATTGTATAGATTCACAAAGGGTTGTCGCATAATTGGGTTTAATTCAACATAAGAAATCCATATTCAATGCATTCAATATAAATGTTGGTAACCATACAAAAGCTGTCACGATCCAAATTCCAACGTTAGAAAATCGACATCCGTACTCCACTGTACTTAAATGTCGCAGATCCCAACGTTGAAATTCAAATCGTGCCAGAGCTTATAACAAAATTAAGTAAACAACACAGCGGAAGAAAAGAAAGGAATATCATTGATATACAATATTTGATACAACAATGATACAATATGAATCAAATATCAGAGATACAACATAACAATGCTACAGCCGAATAATAATATGAACTAGCAGCGGAACCAAAAACTCCAAACAACAACAGCAACTTTAACTTCAAAGCACCAATCTAGAAATAGCTCGAACCCCCATCAAATTGCACCAAGATAAGCAGGACTGGTCCATGAATCCAAAGACTTCAATATCCAAAGGTCACCAAAGAATATCAAAGAGAAAGCTGAAAGCTACAGAATCGATTCTATATCTACTATCTGAAAAAACCCAACTCTAGACTGTCCGTGTGGAAAAATTGTGGGCACCCAGAGTTTAGGAAGGGAACAATAAACTCCGAGTCAGTCATGGGACTGGTATGAGCAAACGAAAACATTTGGTCTTTTAAAAACAAACAATGAAGTTAAATTTGAAACCCGCAATGCTTTTTAGAAAATGAAACTACCATAAGGCCTCCCGCCACACACACAATGCAAACGCAGACTTGGAGAAGATTTCTCCTTATGATAGTCAAATATGCTTGATACGAGAAAAAATTTGATATTATTATTATAAGTGCATGGTGTAGAAAATCATTTCGAAAATACAATATTAATCTTAGCCAGCATAGGTACCATTATATTATGCCTGCTATAGCTACCATTTTAAATGGTAGGTTCTACAACTAATACCGTACAAGGCGCGTATTGTTTCTTTGGATTTCCAACAAATGGTCAGGCCAAGGAACTTCCCATTGCCACATGGGTACGCCTCTGGAGGGACGCCCGGAGAACCTAACCGGATCTCTGCCAACACAAGGCCGGGTTACCTCTGTAACTAGGTAACTACTACACGAGTATACCATCTTCCGGTCGTAACCAACCTTTTATCTCGGGATTCACCAACAACCACAAAGTAATAAATTTACAGCAACCACATAGGTTAAGTATCTCGGCTCCATACCATGATACCACCTCTATCCAGAAGGAAATGAACATACCCTCAGGGGGCGCTACTCCCAAATAACCTTGCCGCATCTTTCCTGTTTCGACCATTCCAGGTTGTGAGGTTCGGCGAAGTCTCATCCGCAAAGGTACGCTTTTCACAAAAGCCATGCTTTGATCAACAAATGATTAGCAGCACTTCGTATGCCACATTACCAAATTGGGAATGTATCACTAGTAACCATCAACTACATAACCTTTGAGCTCGTACGTCTCAAAGAAGGGTGTTAATCTAAGAGAATAAATCTCCACCAGCAAACAGAAATATATTTGATAGAAACTAATTTTACATCTCAAAGTGTAACGTCAGACACACATGCATACAAGTCTGTTCCGGGTTCGAACACAACTGAAGGCACTTCCAAAGAAACCCTTGCAAATCCGAATAATCCCTAATCACGTCCATACTCCCCATCAAAATGGGTGATCAAATCTCTATACCGGGGACCAGTCGGTGCAGAGACATTCGATGGGTTATCCTTTCGTTTTCGAAAAATATCCGGTCTTCACCACCGGTCTTCAAATGCTATCCACATCGTCGTATCATTATTCGGAATGGGTTATATGACACAAAGGTCCTCTTCCAGCTAAACCGAATAATGAGCGCAATATTTAAAAACATATGGATAATGGGATTCAGTTAAGTCATAACTTTAAAACCCAAACTTTTCTTTCAAATGGTTAAACAAATTACCATTTATAAATCTTTTTAACCAAAAAGATTCATTTCAAAAACCCTCAATGTTTAAAACAATTTCCATATTTAAATCTTTTAAACAAAAGATTCACTCTAAAGACCCCTTTCAATTTAAAACAAGATTCACCAATCTTTAACAAAAATTCATTTGTAGCCTTTCAAAAAAAAATCCTTTTCAAATTGGATTTAACTTATCCAGTCGTTAACTCAAAGACTCATTTCATAGCTTTCAAAACAATTCCCGTTTCAATCTTTTATATATAAAAGATACACCATTTAAAAATCCTCTTCAATTTCAAATTAGGGTTCAACTATCTTTCACAAATATATAGCTTTCAAAATCATTCCATTTAAAATTTGAAATCATAATTTGTATAACCTTTTTACGTCATAAATACCAAATATAGAATTCAATTTCTGATATTGAATTCAAATTTAAATCAAACGATTTAAATTTCAATCTTTATTTAGTTATTCAAAATAACTTTCATTTTTAAAACACCTTTTCAAAAGTTTATCACTTTAAACCCAATTCATTTCCAAAACCATTTGAATTAAAAATTCAATTTCAAAACTATTTTAAAAATCCGCGACTTAACCGATTTCCACGTGCAATCCATATTTGTGTGTGTATAGTATAGTCTAGGGGTTTATACACAATTGTGCACAACATCAATCATCACATCACAGATTAAAGTGCAGCAATATCGATAAGCTATAACGCATATCTTCATTCACAGATTCATAGATAAAATAAATTTATAAATCACAAAGATTCATTATTACAATTTGATGCGGGTTTCGAATAACCAACTGGAATCCGACTCACTGTCGCATCGAATTTCAAATGCCGTTTTACAGCCAAGGGTGTTTACACCGAAAACATATCACAGATATCACAGATCAACACACAGCATATTTGACATCACAGAATATTACAGTCCAGAGATAACAATCAATGCAAGGCAATACAATCATTCATAAGCAAACATATCTCTAATTCAATTTTTTTTTAATTTAATTAATTCAAACTAAATCAATTACTTAAGAATTAATCACTTTGCTTTGCTTAACCGATCATTAATTAATTAATCACAATCATAAATTAATTAATCACTTCTTAATTAACCTCATTATCAATTAATCTTTATTAAATTAATTAATTATTCTTTAACAATTAATTAGTAATCTCTAATTATTCATTATTAAAAATTGATTAAATACAAATTCAATTATACCTTAATTTATTACTAATTAACTTAATTTACAATTAATTAATCTCATATAATTGCTTAATTAATTCCAAATTAGAAATTAATTTGTCTTAATTACTTAATAAATTATAATTAATTAACCTTAATTATTTAATTAATTAATCAATCCTTAATCATTTACTATTTAATTTATTATCCTTAAAAAAAAGTAATTACCCTTAATTACTTACATATTTATAATTACTAATTAATTAGGTTGAGTAATTATTACTTTAATTAATTTAACTATCAAATTTAACAACCAACTAATTACTTACATAAATTAAATAAACCCTTAATTAATTACATTAAATTAATTAAGATTAAACTATGTGATTATCCTTAATCACTTACATTAATTAATCATTTCTTTAATTAACGATCTTAATTAATTAACCCTTAATTATAATTAATTAAATCTTAATTACTTTAATTACTTTCATTAAGTAATTCACGTCTAATAATAATTACCCTTTAACGAATATGTTAACTTAACTTTGAAAGCTACTCAACCATTTTTAAAACATTCTTTATAATAATTATTCTTAATTATTTATAATTTAATCTTGATTACAAATCATTAATTACTTGATTATCATTAACGATATAAATTAACTTACTTAAAAATTAAAACATTTGTTTTTATTCCTAAATCACCTATTCAGTTTCATTTAAAATAACTTATTAAAAATATAAGTTTAAACTTAATTGTTTTTAAATCCTTTATTTCAAAAACCTTAAATTTATACCTTTTATCTTAACAATAAAATCATCATTCATAAAGAAACAATTCTTTAGAAATTTGTTTTTACTAATCTACTATAGTTCGAAACTCAGAAACACAAGACCCTAGGATTCACGAGTGAAACCCGAGCTAATCCCCCACATACACGAAACCTACTTTAGGTTTTTCCCAAAATTTATTCGAGTGACCCAAAACTTGCAATTAAAAAAAATTTCTAAGTATTTTTATCTTGCATCAATCTTGCTTCGAGTTAAACCCCGAGTCAACGTGTAAATTCCCCGAGAACGCTTCGAGTCAAACCCACAAACATCACGCAATCGAGCCGAGCTGTTCTTCTTCTTCCTCGGACCTTCAACCAAAACCAGGTACAACTCATACCTCGTGCACATGCACAGTCCATTCGACGAACTTCGATCGACTTTACTACCACTAGTAAGTCATCGTCGACTTCGCTAACCTCCTCAACCACCTGACTTGATGAACTTGCCTTCGAAACGAAAATGAGCAAGTCAGCACACTATAAGGACTCAACATCTCGACCATTTTCGCCTCGTTCCGATGTTACAGATCACCGGCGACTACGTGATCTTGAACCAAGCTTCACTGTGGACCAACGAAGCTTTTACCCCCATACCGATCGCCTCTACTCCTCCCTTGGCAACGCAGCATCCACGTGAACCCAACCCTTACGATCCTGCCCTTAAACCCTATATTACCTTCATATGGCCAACACAACGCACAATAAATTTTTCCACTATTTTTCTGACAACCACTAACTCATAACCTTTCTCCAGTCACCACCCCGAGGTCCAATGCCCATGTGATCGCCAGAAAATGACACAACCCCCAATTTAATTCATTCCAAATTATCTCAACAATTTTCAATCTAAAAATCAAGATTTTTATTTCTAAATTCATTATTTGCTATAGTAAATTAGATTATGAATTCAATTCAAGGATTTAAAATATTTGATTTCTGATAAAAATGATTTTTCTACTGTAAAAACATACTTTTATAATAAGTTCTTGATATAAACCCTTGAAAACACTTTTAACCTTGATGTACAGTTTAACAATACACTTTTGCTTGGAGATCAAGGCCTATCATTAATCATATGAAGAGAAAAGGAATTGTTTTGATGAATTGTATGGTGCCTGTAACATGACAGAGTTTGAATTCATTTACCAAGACATGCATCCTATATATATAGCCTAATTCAATTATGTTCAAGTGAAAATATCAAGACAAACACGTGCACACACCATCACAACACAGATACATAACATGCATCAGTATCAAAAGACTAAAGGTCAAAAATTTGCTCACCATTTCTGGAAGAAGGCAGAGCACCAAGTTCCAGAAAATCTGGAAAATGAAGGGCTTCTGAAACTGGTTTTAAAACTTGCTTTGATTTGTTTTAGTTGCTGAGATGATCCCTGCTTGAATGTTTCCAGATTTGATTTTTTCTTTCTTTCTAAAAGCTGCTTTTTTTTATCCCAGGTTGAAGTTTGAGAAAACATGCATTTGTTGAAGTTTTGGTTTTCTGATTTGAAGTTGCTCTGTTTTTGTTTGTTTTGAATTTCATCTTGCTTTTGATCTGCTTTCAGGTTTTGAAGATTTTTGTTTTGTTTTTTGAATATAGAGATGATTCTGATTTTTTAATTCTTAGTTTGAAGATGGAAACAAAATTGGAAAGGAGGATGAATTGTATTAGCCTGGTTACTTATTCTCTTTTGCATGTTTTATGTAATTAAATTTTCAAAAGAAAAATGATTTTGCCACTTGTAATTACAAATTAAAACTTTGCTTACACTTGTGATTTATTTTTAACACTTGTTAAATTCAAACAAAATTATGTAAAGACCCCTTCTCAAATTAATTTACAAATTTTGTTTTTAAACCTTGTTTTATTTTTACTTACAAATCATGTCTTCATGTCTTCTTATTTATTTTCAAAAGATAATTTTATAAATTTTGTTTTCAAACCTTTGTGTTAATAAATTTACACTTGTTAACATATGTATTTTTATGTTTTTAACCTTGTTTTCTTTTAGTTTACAACTTTGTTTACATATTTAAATTTATTTTTAAATCCCTTTATTAATAGTTTACAAATGTTAAAACAATTATTTAATACCTTCCTATGTATTATTTATACTTATACAAATTAAAGAAAAATGGTTTGAAATTAAATGTATTACATTACTAATAAATATTTATAAGTTAGTAAATACAATTCTTTTATTTTCAATACATTTATAATTTTTTAAACTTAAGATATTAAGCTTATTTCAAATATAAATTTCTTGATGTCTAAATTAAATTTCAAGTGACTAAAATATTGAACTGATTTCCAATTTTTATTGAAGTGATTAAAATATACATTACTAAGAAAGAAATTTCTCAAGTAAATAATTTTTTTTATTGAATTCAAATTCAAATCTCCAAATAAATTCATAATTAAATTTGTAATTAAAATATTATTCAAAATATTTATTTTAGAATTTCCAATTAAAAATTCTATTTAAAATCATATTTACATTCATTTTCATAAATAAACAAACAAATATTTAATAAATTTTGGAAAACTCCCGTTTAAATCATAATTAAATCCTAAAAATTAAATTTATTTTCAATTTCAATTTGATTTAAAAATGGGAATGTTACAGATTCCCCTCCTTAGAAAATTTTGTCCTCGAAATTTGAAAGGGAGACAATCAAGAACAGATGAAAGACAGAGAAATTTCCGATAAAATTGAATTTCTATTCTGCATTTGGCTTCCCAAATCTGAATATCAATAATGGACACAAGAAAGAATCAAGATACTCGGGTCACCAGATCTATGGGATATACAGGGGTATTGATTAGTTCAAAGGATAACTAACCCCTCGTAGAATCTACCGGAACCCAACAGAATAAACAGATATATGGATGCAATCCAAATCTTTTAGTTTAAACAACCAAAATATACCTATCAACCATAACAATCAAAGCAAATAATTCATCCAAACAAACAATTCTGACCCGTCTGGAGTTTGTGTCCCATGCAAATATATCAAAACTTCTTCCTGGAGCTGCCAGGAATCATCAAAGAATTGAAAAGACGAATCAAAGGAGATTGATAGAGAAAGATTGTTTCCGCTATTGCAGCGTATCGACCATTTGTAGTCGTATTCTCCTGTCCCCTATCTCGTCCTCTTCTTGCACTCATACTTACCACCAGTGGATAGTAAGAGAATTTACTGAGGCATTCAAACGGATATCTTAGCGATATACTCATTCTAGGGTATACTTCACCCTATCTCTAACGAGTTACTTAATGTGTTATACTCTTGAGCTAAAGTTTCAACCTTCAGCTCTGATACCACTTTGTCAAGATCCAAATTCCAGCGTTCGAAAATCGACATCCGTACTCCACTATACTTAAATGTCGCAGATACCAACGTATAAATTCAAATCGTGCCGGAGCTTATAACACAATTAAGTAAACAACACAACGGAAGAAAAGAAATGAATATCATTGATATACAATATTCGATACAATAATGATACAATATGAATCAAATAGCAGAGATACAACATAACAATGCTACAGCGGAATAACAATATGAACTAGCAGCGGAACCAAAAACTCCAAACAACAACAACAACTTTAATTTCAAAGCACCAATCCAAAAATAGCTCGAACCCCCATCAAATTGCACCAAGATAAGCAGGACTGGTCCATGAATCCAAAGACTCCAATATCCAAAGGTCTCCAAAGAATACCAAAGAGAAAGCTGAAAGCTACAGAATCGATTCTATATCTACTATCTGAAAAAACCCAACTCTAGACCGCCCGTGTGAAAAAATTGTGGGCACCCAGAGTTTAGGAAGAGAACAATAAACTCCAGTCAGTCATGGGACTGGTATGAGCAAATAAAAACATTTTTTCTTTTAAAAACAAACAAAGAAGTTAAATTTGAAATCCGCAATGCTTTTTAGAAAATGAAACTACCATAAGGCCTCCCGCCATACACACAATGCAAACGCAGACTTGGAGGAGATTTCTCCTTATGATAGTCAAATATGCTTGATACGAGAAAACATTTGATATTATTATTATAAGTGCACGGTGTAAAAAATCATTTCGAAAATACAATATTAATCTTAGCCAGCATAGGTACCATTATATTGTGCCTGCTATAGCTACCATTTTAAATGGCAGGTTCTACAACTAATACCGTACAGGGCGCGTATTGTTTCTTTGGATTTCCAACAAATGGTCAGGCCAAGGAACTTCCCATTTCCACATGGGTACGCCTCTGGAGGGACGCCCCGAGAACCTAACCGGATCTCTGCCAACAAAAGGCCGGGTTACCTTTGTAACTTGGTAACAACTACACGAGTATGCCATCCCCTGGTCGTAACCAACCTTTTATCCCGGGATTCACCAACAACCACAAAGTAATAAATTTGCAGCAACCACATAGGTTAAGTATCTGGGCTCCATACCATGATACCACCTATATCCAGAAGGAAATGAACATACCCTCAGGTGGCGCTACCCCCAAATAACCTTGCTGAATCTTTCTTGTTTCGACCATTCCGGGTTGTGAGGTTCGACGAAGTCTCGTCCGCAAAGCTACGCTTTTCACAAAAGCCATGCTTTGATCAATAAATGATCAGCAGCACTTCGTATGCCACATTACCAAATTGGGGATGTATCACTAGTAACCATCAACTAAATAACCTCTGAGCTCGTACGTCTCAGAGAAGGGTGTTAAGCTAAAAGAATAAATCTCCGCCACCAAACAGAAATGTATTTGATAGAAACTAATTTTACATCTCAAAGTGTAACTTCAGACACACATCCATACAAGTCTATTCCGAGTTCGAACATAACCGAAGGCACTTCCAAAGAAGCCCTTGCAAATCCGGATAATCCCTAATCACGTCCAGACTCCCCATCACAATGGGTGATCAAATTTCTATACCGGGGACCAGTCGGTGCAGAGACATTCGACGGGTTATCCTTTCATTTTCAAAAATATCTGGTCTTCGCCACCGGTCTTCAAATGCTATCCATATCGTCGTATCATTATTCGGAATGGGTTATATGACACAAAGGTCCCCTCCTGGCTAAACCGAATAATGAGCGCAAAATTTGAAAACATACGGATAATGGGATTCAGTTAAGTAATAACTTTAAAACCAAACTTTTCTTTCAAATGGTTAAACAAATTACCATTTATAAGTCTTTTTAACCAAAAAGATTCATTTCAAGAACCCTCAATGTTTTAAACAATTTCCACATTTAAATCTTTTAAACAAAAGATTCACTCTAATGACCCCTTTCAATTTAAAACAAGATTCACTAATCTTTAACAAAGATACATTTGTAGCCTTTCAAAAAAAAATTCCTTTTCAAATTGGATTTAACTTATCCAGTCTTTAAATCAAAGACTCATTTCATAGCTTTCAAAACAATTCCCGTTTCAATTTTTTATATATAAAAGATACACCATTTAAAAATCCTCTTCAATTTCAAATTAGGGTTCAACTATCTTTCACAAAGATATTGCTTTCAAAATCATTCCATTTCAAATTTGAAATCATAATTTGTATAACCTTTTTACGTCATAAATACCAAATATAGAATTCAATTTCTGATATTGAATTCAAATTTAAATCAAATGATTTAAATTTCAATCATTATTTAGTTATTCGAAATAACTTTCATTTTTAAAACACCTTTTCAAAAGTTTATCACTTTAAACCCAATTCATTTCCAAAACCATTTGAATTAAAATTCAATTTCAAAACTATTTTAAAAATCCGTGACTTAACCGATTTCCACGTGCAATTCATATTTGTGTGCGTATAGTGTAGTCCAGGGATTTATACACAATTGTACACAGCATCAATCATCACATCACAGATTAAAGTGAAGCAATATCGATAAGCGGTATAAGCTATAACGCTTATCTTCATTCACAGATTCATATATAAACTAAATTTATAAATCACAAAGATTCATCATTACAATTCGATGTGGGTTTCGGATAACCAACAGGATTCCGACTTCGTGTCGCATCGAATTACAAATGCCGTTTTACTGCCAAGGGTGTTTACACCGAAAGCATATCACAGATATCGCAGATCAATACACAGCATATTTCACATCACAGAAAATTACAGTCCAGAGATAACAATCAATGCAAGGCAATACAATCATTCATAAGCAAACATATCTCTAATTCAAATTTTTATTAATTTAATTAATTCAAATTAAATCAATTACTTAAGAATTAATCACTTTGCTTTGCTTAACCGATCATTAATTAATTATTCACAATCATAAATTAATTAATCACTTCTTAATTGACCTCATTATCAATTAATTAATCTTTATTTAATTAATTAATTATTCTTTAACAATTAATTAGTAATCTCTAATTATTCATTATTAAAACTTAATTAAATAAAAATTTAATTATTCCTTAATTTATTACTAATTAACTCTTAATTTAAAATTAATTAATCTCAATTAATTGCTTAATTAATTCCAAATTAGAAATTAATTTATCTTAATTACTTAATTAATTATAATTAATTAACCTTAATTAATTAATTAATTAATTAATTAATCCTTAATCATTTACTATTTAATTTATTATCCTTAAAAAAATAAGTAATTACCCTTAATTACTTACATATTTATAATTACTAATTAATTAGGTTGAGTAATTATTACTTTAATTAATTTAACTATCAACTTTAACAATCAACTAATTACTTACATAAATTAAATAAACCCTTAATTAATTACATTAAATTAATTAAGATTAAACTATGTGATTATTCTTAATCACTTACATTAATTAATCATTTCTTTAATTAACGATCTTAATTAATTAACCCTTAATTGTAATTAATTAAATCTTAATTACTTTCATTAAGTAATTCACCTCAAATAATAATTACCCTTTAACGAATATGTTAACTTAACTTTGAAAGCTACTCAACCATTTTTAAAACATTCTTTATAATAATTATTCTTAATTATTTATAATTTAATCTTGGTTACAAATCATTAATTACTTGATTATCATCAACGATATAAATTAACTTACTTAAAAATTTAAAACATTTGATTTTTATTTCTTAATCACCTATTCGGTTTCATTTAAAATAACTTATTAAAAATATAAGTTTAAACTTAATTGTTTTTAAATCCTTTATTTAAAAAACCTTAAATTTATACCTTTTATCTTAATAATAAAATCGTCATTTATAAAGAAACAATTCTTTAGAAATTAATTTTTACTAATCTGCGATAATTCAAAACTCACAAACACAAGACCCTAGGAATCACGAGTTAAACCCAAGCTAATCCCGCACATACACGAACCCTACTTCAGGTTTTTCCCCAAATTTACTCGAGTGACCCAAAACTTGCAATTAGAAAAAATTTCTAGGTATTTTTATCTTGCATCAATCTTGCTTCGAGTTAAACCCCGAGTCAACGTGTAAATTCCCCGAGAACGCTTCGAGTCAAACCACAAACATCACGCAATCGAGCCGAGTTGTTCTTCTTCTTCCTCAGACCTTCAACCAAAACCAAGTATGGTTGATACCTCGTGCACATGCATAGTCCATTCGACGAACTCCGATCGACTTTACTACCACTAGCAAGTCATCGTCGACTTCGCTGACCTCCTCAACCACCTGACTTGATGAACTTGCCTTCGAAACGAAAATGAGCAACTCAGCACACTATAAGGACTCAACACCTCGACCATTTTCGCCTCGTTCCGATGTTACAGATCACCGGCGACTACGTGACCTTGAACCAAGCTTCACTGTGGACCCACGAAGCTTTTCCCCCCATACCGATCGCCTTTACTCCTCCCTTGGCAACGCAGCATTCACGCGAACCCAACCCTTACGATCCTGCCCTTAAACCCTATACTACCTTCATATGGCCAACACGACGCACAATAAATTTTTCCACTATTTTTCTGACAACCACCAACTCATAACCTTTCTCCAGTCACCACCCCGAGGTCCAATGCCACCGTGATCGCCAGAAAATGACACAACCCCCAATTTAATTCATTCCAAATTATCTCAACAATTTCCAATCTAAAAATCAAGATTTTTATTTCTAAATTCATTATTTTCTATAATAAATTAGATTATGAATTCAATTCAAGGATTTAAAATATTTGATTTCTGATAAAAATGATTTTTCCACTGTAAAAACATACTTTTATAATAAGTTCTTGATATAAACCCTTGAAAACACTTTTAACCTTGATGTACAGTTTAATAATACACTTTTGCTTAGAGATCAAGGCTTATCATTAATCATATGAAGAGAAAAGGAATTGTTTTGATGAATTATATGGTGCCTGTAACATAACAGAGTTTGAATTCATTTACCTAGACATGCATCTATATATATAGCCTAATTCAATTATGTTCAAGTGAAAATATCAAGACAAACACATGCACACATCATCACAACATAGATACATAACATGCATCAGTATCAAAAGACTAAAGGTCAAAAATTTGCTCATCATTTCTGGAAGAAGGCAGAGCACCAAGTTCTGGAAAATCTGGAAAATGCAGGGCTTCTGAAACTGGTTTTAAAACTTGCTTTGATTTGTTTTAGTTGCTGACATGATCCCTGCTTGAATGTTTCCAGATTTGATTTTTTTTCTTTCTAAAAGCTGCTTTTTTTTAATCCCAGGTTGAAGTTTGAGAAAACATGCATTTGTTGAAGTTTTGGTTTTCTGATTTGAAGTTGCTCTGTTTTTGTTTGTTTTGGATTTCATCTTGCTTTTGATCTGCTTTCAGGTTTTGAAGATTTTTGTTTTGTTTTTTGAAAATAGAGATGATTCTGATTTTTTAATTCTTAGTTTGAAGATGGAAACAAAATTGGAAAGGAGGATGAATTGTATTAGCCTGGTTACTTATTCTCTTTTGCATGTTTTATGTAATTAAACTTTCAAAAGAAAAAATGATTTTGCCACTTGTAATTACAAATTAAAACTTTGCTTACACTTGTGATTTATTTTTAACACTTGTTAAATTCAAACAAAATTATGTAAAGTCCCCTTCTCAAATTAATTTACAAATTTTGTTTTTAAACCTTATTTTATTTTTACATACAAATCATGTCTTCATGTCTTCTTATTTTATTTCAAAAGATAATTTTATAAATTTTGTTTTCAAACCTTTGTGTTAATAAATTTACACTTGTTAACATATGTATTTTTATGTTTTTAACCTTGTTTTATTTTAATTTACAACTTTGTTTACATATTTAAATTTATGTTTAAATCCATTTATTAATAGTTTAAAAATGTTAAAACAATTATTTAATACCTTCTTATGTATTATTTATACTTATACAAATTAAAGAAAAATGGTTTGAAATTAAATGTATTACATTACTAATAAATATTTATAAGTTAGTAAATACAATTTTTTTATTTTCAATACATTTATATTTTTTAAACTTAAGATATTATACTTATTTCAAATATAAATTTCTTGAAGTCTAATTAAATTTCAAGCCATAAGAGAAACTCATCCAATTTTAAAAATCAAATCTCATGGAACCTTCAAAAGGAGTTCAAAACTCATAAAAAGGAAATCACCTTATATAGCATCTCATGTAGCACTAGGTAATCGATGTAATAAAAATATCTCAAAATGGTGAAATCGTATAAAACTCAGAAAACTCAGAAAACCCGGATTGGAAAGATCCCCGATTGCAATGCCGAAGTAATAAGGCACGTGATAAACTCTTGTTCAGTGCTATTTATAATTTAGGTACCTAACTCTTGGACCCAAAGGCCACACTCATGGGGACAAAAGCCACATAATTCGTGGTGACCGAAGTCACATAACTCAGATGACCCGAAGGTCTATAGTACTGGCATACTCATGGATGTGTCACAAACTCTCGGAAAGGAACCAGAAAAGTGTTAACGTGCGTCCCATACCGCATGTTCGCACTAAACGTCTTACTAACCGCTAATTAACTCCACATCATAAAAATAAAATCTCAAATCTTAGAAATCTCAGGATACTCATATATGTTGCCTCGTATCATCGGCAAATGTAAATAAAGTTCATAATGGTTTCTCATAAACCATAATTCCCGAAAAGGTAAATCTCATCTCAACACCCACCTCACCTCCTCGGTGAGTAAAACAACATCTATAAGTGGTTCATCGATTATTACTCCCATAATAGGAGATCTCGAACGTCTCAACTTGCCAAATATTGGCTAAAACAATTCCGAGACTGAATTTCACTACTTTTGTCATTTTGGTCTTAAGACAGCGACCTTAGATTGAACTTTCAACAGTGTAAATTTCAAAATCTGACAAAAACCAATACATAAAAGTTAAAGGTGATTTTCTTAGCTTGAAATCAAAAAACGAATCATTAAAATTGGACAAATGAATCAAAAGATACTGACAAAACAATTCTTAGATCAACGATCATTGTTGCTGTCATTTTACTCTTAGGATTGCAAAAAACAAACACAATTTTGACCAAGCTAACTTAAAATTTTTAGAAAACTCAAAACATTTAAGTTGAAGGTGATTTTTTTAACTTGAAACACGAAAAACAATTAGCAAAGTTGGACTTATGGATCAATAGATACGGCCAAAACAATTCTTAGGTCAACGATCATTGTTGCTGTTGTTTTGCTGTCGAAATAGCAACAAATAAACATAGTTTGACAAAGCTGCCTTCAAAATTTCCAAAAACTCAAAAGATAAAGTTGAAGGTGGCTCTCTTAGGTTGAAGACAATAAAAGAATCACCAAAATTGGACTTACAGATCAAAAGATACGGTCAAAACAGTACTTACATCAACGATCATTGTTGTTGTTGCTGTCGTTTTCTCTTGGGATAGCAACAAACAAACACGCTTTTGACAAAGCTAAATACAAAATTTCAGAAAACTCAACTCATAAATGTTGAAGTTAATTTTCTTAGCTTGAAATCAGAAAAGGAATCACCAAAATTGGACTTACGTATCATAAATACAACCAAAACAATTCTTAGATCAACGATCATTGTTGCTGTCGTTTTGCTCTTAGGATAGCAACAAAAATCACAGTTTCGACAAAGATAACTTCAAAATTTCAAAACATAAAACTTTTAGTACAAAGTCTAAGCTTTTCGGTACATCTAAAATTATTGAATTTGGATAAGAAAAGAGAGAGATATGGCCAAATTCGTTTCAGCATCAATCCCAAAGCAAATACTACTGTAACGATTTTTTTTCTAGCAAGTTCACCACTGTAAATCATTGCTAAACACATGAATTCAAACTAGAAAGCATGAGGGAACCCTCACCTTAGGTATGCAACAATGATTGGGTTGAAAACTTCACTAATTTGGATCAATTTGACGATTTCGAGGCTCCTTTGTTAGAATCAGTACCTGAAAATGCTTGTAGATTCTTATTTTCACGATTATCTTCTTTAATTTGTAACAGATATGGTGAACTTTGGTTTTAATTGGAGAAAGCCATGACGTTTTCTTTTTCTGTAAACTCTTGTTTGAGAATGAAGATGAGAAAAGAAAGCCATACACTTTCTCACAAACCAAAAGCTTCTAGGATAGGCTAATGGATCCAATCTTACCCAAATAAGCCCAAGAGCATAATTACTTAGAGAAATATGAAACTATGTACATGTTTTCTCTTATTTTAACACTATATTCACATTTTCAACATTTTTAAGTTAAATAAAATGTATACAACTATTTGTTATGAAAATGAACTTGTTATTAGAATAAAATAAACTTAAATTTAACAATAAAAAAGCTATTTTTTTACAATAAAACCTTATTTTTTTAACAATTTTTACAATTTACACAATTGTAATATAAATATAACATTTTTAACACAATAAGCTTAAAAAAATATTTTCTTGTCAAATAAGTTGGAATAAATCATTCTCATTTTATTAAATCATTAAAATATTATTTTCAACCAATATTTCATCTTTTATTTTAATAAAATATATATTTCTTCATATTTTACCTTTTATATACAATAAAAGGCTAATATTGGCAATAATTGCGAATATTGTCACATTAACTTAATTAATCTAAAATAATTGATTAATTTCACTCCAATTTCTCAAAATAAAGTTTTTAAAACTTTATTTCAATCAATTTGGATTTATTTCAACAATTAAATGTTGAAATACATCACTTGGTAAATTTATTAACTCAATTTTACTTATATTCCCATATTTTCCATTTTATTAATAAAATCTCCAAATAATAAATTCTAACCCAATATTTAACTTCAACCATATTGTTTATTTTAAATAAACAATTTAAAACCAAATTTATTTTCTCCATTTCATTTTATTCTCAATATTGAACTATAAGTTTTGTTGTAATTTGATATTTCAGATAATCACCAATACTAGGGTTGTTATAGTGTCTAAATACAAATACTTATTCAAATAGCTGAAATTGTTACATTAATTAAAATCCAGCATACTAGGTTCTACAAAAAAAACCGCAAGCTCGTATTGGAGAATGGATTCCAACGAATGACTAGGTCATTGAGGTACCGCCCACTACAGTACATCTTTAGAACAATGTACCGAGAACCACGCCGAGATCCCCTACTGCGCAAGACTGGCCTGCCCCTGACCTGGATAGACCGAATATATTATCACCCTGGGTGTTCCCACGCTTACCATCGAGCTCTCCTTCCATGCACAACCATATCCATTATATAAAGGTTATTGAGTACATCTATAAAGTTGATAACATACCCTAATTGGGTGCGACCTACTTAGCCTTGCTGCATTTCCTTGTTTTAGTCATTCCTGGTTGATGAGGTTCGAGGCTAAGTGTTACATTTTCAAGAACAATCTTACTTAGAATGCTCATTGTCCTCCAATGATGATGTTCTGATAGCATTCGTCCATACAAGTTGTCCTAGGTCTAGACAAACCAAATCACCGTCTTTATCATCTTTATAGGTATTCATTCGTTACGTTCAAAGGGGATCGAAGTGGTTTTCGGATAACTAAATTTGATCTCGGTCTCTTCTAAGCGATCAATGAAATTGGCCGATATTGATAGTCGGTTACTTAACTATCAATAAAACATCCATAAGCAATAACAGGCCTTATTTTATAAATCTCCAAAATATTTATTTCAAAAAAATCTTTTCCAAGATATATATCCAATCTTTTCAGAATTTCTATATTTGAAACAAATTCAACACTTGTATCCATAACAGGATATGTCACCATTTCATTACTTAGAAATATTTTCCACTAAAATATTTCCAAAACCTCCCTTCCAATATTTAGGAAAATATTTATTCGTATAATTTCCCAATATCATTTTAATATCTAACTTGGGAATATATCATACTTTTATCATAAATCTTCGAAAATTTTGATAAATTCTTCTTACGATTTCCAAACTGATTATACTTATTTATAATCCCAACCGCCCATTTTTAACTTCTTTAAATGAATTCACATTCTTTTCCAAAGTTATCGCATCCAATATCAGAAATTATCTTAAGTCTCTAACATTCTTTTTATAAGATTTCCCTTATAAAAATCTCATCCTTTAATAAACTCGTCTACACTTCTCGAGAGAATTTACTAAAAAATTTGAAATCATTTCATAACGATGTATATAACGAGTATGTTCTTCAAAGAATAGTAATGTATTTAAAATGCGTTTAAGTTATTATTTAAAGTATTTAAGACACTTCTATAACATCTATACTCATTTTTAGGTCAACGTTAAATTTCCAAAGCTGAATTTAAAAGTTAGAATTTATTAAATAAATACTTAACATTTGAAAATCTACTTACCGAAGTATTTAAATCCCAACTGGTTTAAAATTCCATAGTTTTAAAATAATAAAATTTCCCCTTTTAAAACATCTCACTTCATACAATTTTAAAATATATTTTTAAAATCTCAGTAACCAATTTTAATTTATAACATTCTCTTGATTTCACAACATATAGATTCATAGTTGATTATCTAACCATTTTCATATCCAAAAATAGAATCTACTATTTTTACTCCATACGGTTTTTATATTCTAATATAAATTCACCGTATGAATTTATATTTCGAATGGTCATTTGATATCGAATTCCTTTATTCATATAGGTCGCTTATAAATTTTACAACCCTTTTTGTTTTACCTGCTTATAAAATAAATCTTATTTTTAAAATTCCATTATATAATTCATTTTCTAATAATTTCATTTTATACTTCCAATCTATTTTAACTATCGACTTTAACTTCTTTTTATATTTCTAGAATATCATTTATAAATTCTCTATATAATTCATTTTTAAAAATCTCCATTTACTAATTCACAATAGTTAAATATAACCAAACCCAAATATGTTTTTTTCCTAATTCAATTTTCTTTAAAATAACTCCAATTTCAATATATATATTTTCATATCAAATTCGTTTTAATTCCTTTAATTTTAATTTTAAATTATCAAATTAAGGCCAGTACTACAATATCATCCAATAATTCCAATTACTACAATAATCTATACTAGATTATTCTGCAGAAATCAAATATGCCTATATATGAAAAATAAACAATATATTAAGGAATCCAATTGGATCCCTCCAGCCTATTTCCCTGCATACACGGATGTTAATACAAAATAAAATAAACACCAATCCTATTTCGAAGGGGATATTGCGATATATAGGGTCATCCGCTATTATGCGGGACGCATAGGGTCCCATCCGCTATAATTTGTGGGAATATCACTCAAATACTAATATATATACTACGACAAATATGTATATAACATCCAACCGATAGTTATGATTTATCAATTCAATCAACATTCAATAATTAAATTTATCTATTTAAATTTAAAATTTGGAAATCCAAACGAGTGAGAATTTCTCACCTTGATTTTTATTTTTGCTCCTCGTTCCAATTTCCACTTTTCCTATTGCGAAGACCTTCAAAAGTAAGACGACAATCCGAATTCAATTTTAAACCTAATACGAGAGAGTTACGGTTTTATAAGCAATCAGTTTTGAATTTATAACTAACATTCTAATTACAAATTCATTAACTAATTATTGTACTTAACCTTAACTAATCAAGTAACTGCTTTCTAATCTAATCCAGTTCCTATGCTTTTTTTCCATTTCACTAAATCAAATTTTTGAACAGTTAATTTTTAAAACCAAATGTTTTATATTAATTTACCTTACTGTTAAATTATTAATTTCCTAGAGATTTATACCTCCACCACTACTGATGTCGAGGACTGCTGCTCCTCCCTGGCTTGGCCTCGAGTGCCATTCCCAACCATGCGAGCAAATCTTCATCGCCACTGCCCCTTCACGCGCTTCCGTCTCCCCTAAACCCCAAACCTAGCTCACACTATTGCCGTCAAACCCCTTGACTCCACGCGCCCATCACCTCCATGCGAGGCCACACCACCTTGTCAATGATGGCATGCACACCATGCAAATGACAACCCAAAATCCTAGTTGGCGATTGAGCCTATCCCACGCCTCACGAACACGAGCCTCAAATCCCTTCCGTAGCAAGCTTCTCCTTCCATCGCATTCTCAATCGCGCGCATATGAAGAGTAGCGAACCTAAGCGTTCACATGAACTAAGGTCGAACTGATTTCGCATGAATTTGATTTTGATTTTTTTCTCTCATTTGTTTACTATATTAAAGAATGTTGGGGTTTTTAGAAGAACGAAAAGAAATAAGCTCGTGACTATTTTCTTTCTGCAAATTGAATTTATAAAAGGGGTAAGGGCATGATTAAAAAGGAGGAAAAGTGTTTGAATTGGCCTATTACGGTGATTGAATGAAAGGATAAAAAAGCTGATGAGAAGGAATTGCGGCTGAAAGGTTGATTAGAATTTAAATATATTAATTAATTTTCAAACGTCTCATTATACGCAACTCACAATCTCGATTTCCTATCGAGGCTTGTTACGAGGCATTTATAATGTTATACCCTTATCTCGAGCGCAATGAAAAAGATTTCGAGTTCTAGTTCGATTGTATGGAGAAGATAACTTTTTGAACCCAAATTTTATATTGAATTTTCGATGTAAATTTCAACGCGTTTCTATCCTGGACGATCAAACGATAACTCTAAATACAATGAAATTTGAAATCCGATAATAATACAATATTACAGATCCAATGGAACTTGTTTCGTCGAATTTCATGACTATGCCTTGGAAGGCTATCTTAAAATGTCAATTTAAATAGGCTATTTTTAAAATTGAACAAATCACTTTTAAATTCAATTTTAAAACTTTTATTATCTTCATTTATATTAACGTAAACTTTACAAGCCTTTAAATTATTTTTATCGAGCTTAAAACCCAAGATTCAATAATTTAACCAAATTCCAATCATTCAATTCAAAAATTAAATTATCCAATAAATCATTATATCTGAAATTCAAGTAAGATGTTAACTTTTAATCATTTAAAAGCAGTATATAATTCAAATTCAATATTTAAAACCATTTAAATATTCCAAACCAAAAGTCAAAAAATCTGGGTCGTTACAGGAACTTTATATAAAAATAATTATAAATTTATAAAACTATTTATCTTTCTTTTGTTATTAATTTTGTTTATGAATATAAAAATTATAATTATGAGCCTACGTCATTCTTTTTGAAAAGAAAATTGAATTTATCGTTTCAAAGAACTATGATTTGGATTGTTTTCTATATATATTAAGTTTAACACAAAATATATACTTCTTTTTATCCTATGTACTCTATGGTGTATGAAGTCTTATATTTGACTTTCATAGCGGAGCGATAAGAGATTCCATTTAACTTAGGTTAATCTAGGCCGAAGGCAGATCTAAGTCAAGGTAACCCCTCTCTGAAACACTTTAATATTATTCCTAGATTAGAATACGATTATGAATCACATAACACATGGAGCCATCTTATTATCTTCGTGTAAAAAGGAAAAAAATGGTCGACTACCCGATCTTTATATCAATCAGTTAATGAAAGGGTTTAATGCAAGAAAATGCATGTTGAGACTTTGAAATAATTCACATCATTTTGATAATAATTACTTTGATTTGTTATTATGGAGAAGGTCTACGGTTCGAGTCCTTGTAGCCCTAAGACATTCCACTTTTTCTCATTTTGATTGAAAAAAATTGGAAATGGTTTAAGAATTAAATTAATGCATTTTATATCTGTATTTCTAAAATATAAAATGAACTAGAAAAATATAGTTAAACTAATACAATTTCTTACTCTTTGTCTTATTCATTAGTATTCTGATTTTTTTTCATTTAATTGAATTACTTTTTAAAAAGAGAGAGCGAGGTAAAGTAAGAAAGTTTTCTTTAGGTGGGAACATCCTATATCAGTACCATATCTAAATGGAATTAAAAAAGTGGTAGATGGAGTTCCATTATATGAATCTTTAAATAAGGCATGCACCATGGCAGATAAACTCTAAATGATATAGTTTTATTTGATCAAAAAAATCACTTTTACTTTAGAAAGTTCTGGATGAATTTACAATTGATACTCAAATCAAATAATTCAACCTATTCCTCATTAATAGGAGTCTAATATTTTTTTGCTTCACGAATATGATATTTTCTAGGCATTTCTAATTTCGATTTTTGCATTTGTGATTTCTAAAGTTTTAGACCCAATTAGTGAAGGACCAGAGAAACTCTCTAGTTATATCTCAGGTATAGAACCTATGGGAGATGCTTGGTTACAATTCTAAATCCTCTATTACATGTTCTCTCAAGTATTTATTTTTAACGTTGAAACGGTCTTTCTTTATCCATAGGCGATCAATTTTGATGTATTAGATGTATCCGTATTTATATAAGCTTGCATTTTCATGCTTATCCCGATTGCTGGTTCAGATCGTGCATGGCGAAAAGCAGCATTAGTATGGTCTTAACTAAATATTTAAAAAACAAAAATAGGAAAAGGAAGAGGTCATATTGAGACAGTTATGAATTTGATTGATTTTTTGTTACTTGACCAAACAACCCCGGATTCCGTTATTTCAACTACATTAAACGATATTTTGCGTTGGGCGAGACTCTCCAGCTTATGTCCTCTTCTCTATGGTACCATTTGTTATATCATTGAATTTTCTTCATTAACGGGCTTGTGATTCGACTTTGATCAGTATGAATTAGTACCATGTTCAAGATCTAGGCAAGCAGACCTAGTTTTAGCGATCGGTATAGTTACAATGAATATGGCACCGTCTTTAGTACGATATTATGAATAAATGCCTAAATAAAAATGCTTAATATGGAACAAAGGGTAACTAGCTGCACAAGCAGTTGTTTTGACATGCTTAAGCATATATTCAAATGAGTCCAATGCCAAGCCGGCTCATTCTCACGATCTAACTGTTGATAGAGTACTTCCCAGTCATTTAGAACTTGCAGAAGCTCGAATGAACTAGAAAGAGTAAATGATGAAGATATCATTTTGGCATGTGGATCAAACTAATCATTTATAAGGTACTTCCAATTATCTTTTCTCAAATATGCACACTCCATCCTTTTGTCTACTTTTATCTTTTAAATAAAAAGATAAGCATATTAAGCTAAGAAAAAAGATAAATGACTCAAATTCGAAAAAAAAGATTGAAAAAATTTTCTTTTAAACAAAAAATTTTGTAAAAAAAGAGGCGCTTTTTCATTTATCTAATATATGCGCATTTGATCATTTTGTCCATGACTAGCTTTTAAACTGTAGATGGATAATTATAGTATGATAATAAATTATAGATTTGAACAAAAGGTAAATATATTAAGTTCCTAAACAAAATGATAAATAAATTTTGCGTTGTGCCAAACTATATTCTTTAATTCTTTTTTTGTAGAAGCAATTTTGTTCTCGCATTTTTTGCATTTATATTTTTGTTAAAAAAACTAATGATTAATTTTTTGTTAACAAAAATTCCTCTATTAGCAGGTTTAGTTTTCGGTTATCTATATTTACTATTGTTATCTCTATCGAAAAAGCTTATTTCTATACCTAAATCTATCCATTAAACTGATAATTGCAAACATAGATGCTAAATCTTGTAGTATGAGCTACAACATCAAATGAGATGATACTATATTTGAATTTAAACTTTTAACATGTCTATTGTCCATGACACATAATAAATTAAAGATTTTATTAACAAATAGTATCTTATTTACCAAGCATAACATAACAAGCATTTCTTTCCATGAGTCAACTAGCCTTATGTTTTCAGGTCTCGTCGTGTCATTACTTATAAGCGATAAACAAGCTAAATAAAACAAAAATCATTAATCATCGTCAATAACAATTAATTGATGGTATATGCAGTCCAAAGTTTATAAAAGCATATAAGGATTAGCTACAACACACTTTTCTCATATGCAATACTTTGTCTATGTAATATTTCTAAAATAGTACACTAACTTAGTTAAATTCTTTAAAACACCAATAAGACTATAATCAATACAACATGGGCTTTAATCAATTCAACAACCATTTAACTAGGTTTTATGCACTATAAAACTTCTTTTCACAATCAAATAGTAAAGCCCATTGAATGCTTTATTTATTTTAAACCAAATAAGATAAATACTTTTAATGAAATGCTTTCATAAACTCATATTTAATAAAGATAAATTCTTTACCTTTTTTTAGTATAGTTTTATATTTATAACAAAAATACTTCTATGTTTATTTATTTTTTTGTAAAGAGAATGCTATTTTCATTAATTATTTTCTAATATTAGTCGAATACTTTATTTATTTCAAACAAAACAAGCTTAAAGTACCACATTTAGTTATCACTTTACAATGAAAAACTCTATATTAATTTGTCGGTTTAAGTTAACATTTAGCGTTTAAAATAATCTAATATTCATTTATTGTACTATTTAAAGTTTTAAAACTATTTAAAGTACTTAGATAATCTTATATTCATTTTATTGTTTTAAATATAATAATATCACATATATAATTCTAGCATAGCAACATTTGGTTTCTGAATTTATCTTTAACCATTGCAAATAAAAATTCATGTTTGTTCTTACAACGTTGCATAGTTATTTTTCATTTATATGTTTAATTTTAATTTTATCCTTTATCATTCAAAATAGAAAATTATCACATATAAGATTAACATTATAAATATTAAATTATAACATTTGAAACATAAATAAAAAACTTTATCCTTGATCTTTTTATCCTTTATCATTTTACCTGTATCCTTTATCTTTTATCCATGACAAACCACATTTCGAAAGGTTTAAATTGACAATAATCCACACATGTCAAACTTAAACAATCCGGAACATAAATAATCAATGGGGTTAATTAAGGAAAAAAATAAGAAAAGAAGAACACAAACAAAAAATCTCACAGCGGAACGATAAAATATGATAATCAAATAAACAGTTCACGAAGCTATTTACTACACATTAACTATAATCTATACACATGTATCAGAGTTATATATATACATCAGGGATAAATAATCAATATTGCAGAATATCATGATGTAGGGGATAATAATAGTAACATAACAAATCTTCGTCCTCCAGAAAATAATCTTCAATATGCTGAAAAAAACTCAGGACTGACCCGAGCGTAATGGAAAACAAAATACTCGAATCAGGACTAAAATACTATTGTGTAAGTCAAATCAATATCACGAAATATGAGTGTATCAACGTCAGAGATGTTTATGGAATTTTATATCTCCTATCTAGTGTATAATATGTGTGCAATTACTTAAGAGATGTTACGGGATTTTCTATCTCCTAAGGATTCGTTAAACTATTTATATATAGAAGTATACGCTATAGTAGATAATGTCGATCAGTAAAATAAATATCAAAATAGCGCTGAGGCTTTACATTGATCCACCTTAATTCATTCTTATAGGTAAACCAAAATCATAATGGGTTCGCATAAGGATAAATAAGACAAGGCACGTAAGGCAATGCCTAAGGTAGGATTCTACCAGTTTTTCCTTTCTGGCTGGTCGTAACCCATCCATAGCTGATCGCGATAATCAATCCGAACAAAAAGGGTGCACTGATCGAGTACAAAATCATGATAGTAATACAAGTGATCAACGTTGCTAGAGATAGCTAACTTCATTGGCCAGACATAGGCTCCTTTTTTAGCCATTTTAATTATGACATAAGTGTCAGGGCTATCCATCATTGTTCTCTTACTTCATTCCAACAATCGTTGTCAATTCAACCACTACATTCTGGATATCATCCACCACGTACACAATTGTCAAAGTGGTTTCAATATTGACATTGAGTATGTCAATAAGAGGCCCCAGTCTCTTTAACAAACAAACCTCGTTTTACACACCGGTTGGTACTTTTACATTTCGAAAAAAATTCATACTAAATATCATAATATCATATTCACTTAAAAAAAAACCAATTCTGAAATCATCATATTCGCTTCAAAAAAAAATCCATTTCAAAATCATCATCACATTCTCTTCAAAATCAAATCCATTTCAAAATCATCATATTCGCTTCAAGAAAACAAATCCGTTTCAAAAATCATCATATTCGCTTCAAAATCAAATCTCTTTCGAAATCATTATATTCACTTCAAGAGACATCTTTTTACATCAACATGCTAATTCAATTCGATATATTGATTTCACTTCAAAACTTGATTCGAATTATAATTTTGGTTATAATCTATTTTGACCCAAGCATTTAAATCTAAGATTTAAATATAAACATTCCACCCTTTGACCTATTTGAATTTTAAGAAAATGGTTTAAATGGTTTTAAAAATATTTAAATAATTATAATAGTTTAATAAAAAATAGTTTGAGCACTACAAATGGTTTATATAGTAGAATAGTTTGGAAATTCAAAATAATTTGAATATCTAAAGAATATAGATTTTAAACCGTTTATACTAAAATAATTCATTTAAAAATAGTTTCAAAGTCAAACCGGTTCAGTTTCCAAATTTTCCAGTTTCAAATTAATTAAACTTCCAATTCCAAATTAATTTCAATTCCAATCCTAAATTAATTGCACTCCAGTTCCTAATTAATTTCAATCCAAATTCCAAATAAATTTAAATTCCAAAATTAATTTCAATTCCAATTCCAAATTAATTTCAATTCCAATTCCAAATTAATTTCAATTCCAATTCCAAAATTAATTCCAATTCCAATTCCAAATTAATTCCCATTCCAAATCCAAATTAAAACCATGTTGATTTATATCATTTTCAAGTTCGATTTCCAAAATATCGATTCAAAACACTTAAATCATATTAACTTTCCGTCTTCGATTTGAAATCCAAATCCCCGATATATAATTCAATTCCGAGCCCAATTTCAAATAACGTTTCATATGACTTTTACTTAGCGATATTCAAAATTTGAATAAAATACCAATCTTTTAAAACAAATCAATTTCTGAAATTCACATCATATTTCGATTCAACTTGGATTAATTAAACAATTCCTGTTATCAAATTTTAATTTTAACACTTTGAGCTCAAATTCAAAAATAATTCGATTTCCATTAATTCGATTTTTATTTCCTAAATTAAATCATTTTAATTAATTTCAAATTAAAAAATTTCAAAATCGTTTAATTTAACCAATCCTATGTCCGTATATAATTTTCTGTCCTATGGCCAAGTAAATCAATTATTCCAATTTAATTCAGGGATAGATATATATCATTTCAATCCAAAATAAATGCCATAGATATATATTATTTCAACCTATTTCTTAATTTATTTGAAATAATTCATTCTACAGTTATATATACTATAAATAATATTCAGGATGATAACATTATATATCAAAATAAATAAACATCCAAAATATCCACCAATAGCATCCATCACAACCAATCATCCAAAAGTCAATAAAATTCACAACAATTTCATAATTATCAATATCAGGTATTTTACGGGGAATTACATTCTAACTCAATTTAACCGTCAACTCAAATTCTATCAATTTATTCATATGTCAATTTAAATGTTAATTAAATTTATCAAGCAACAATCAATAAATTCAATTCACTTCATGATATTAATTTTACTAACATAAAAATATATTAGTCAAACGTGAGTGTATAAAACACTCACATTTTTATTTGAAACTAATAATATTTCAGTTTAAAATACATTCCACTTCGATTCCATACTGAAGCCTTCGTCGATACGATTCCAACATGATTTTATTCGTCCAAAACCAATCTCGTAAGAAAATGATACGAGATAATTAATATTAGCGATACAATATTAAAACTAAATTGACTAAAAAAATTCAACAATTAACAATTTACCCAATCTCTTACGGTCGCGTCCCTCCTTCTTACATTCGTGCTTCCTTTAGATCGACCCTCTTTTTTCCTCTCCACTACATCTTTCGTATCCACTCCTTCCCAGGCTTCATATCGTAACCCCTCTACATTCGACTATTTTTTTTATCAGACAAACGAGAACGATCCTATAGCATATCATCGGAGTCCTCCTGTAACGGCCCACTATTTTTGGACCATTCAAATCGACAATAAAACCACACATATCTGACTTGAATAATTCGAAACAGTAGATTGTATTATAATTTGAAGCAAATAAAACCAATCAAAGAATCACAAATGCAAATAAATCAGAATAACTCGCAGCGGAAATAAAAATAACCATAGTTGTTCATGAAGCTACTACAACATAGAGTCATAAAACAAGTACAAAATACAGAGCCTGAAAAGTAAATACAATAGAAATCCCGATACATAAATGTCCACTAGTACATAAGCTGAATAGAAATACTGAATGGAAACGGATAATAACTAGATAGATGGATAATCTCCAGCAAATCCTCTAGCTCAAGAAGGTGAAATCCAAAGCTGATACTCTGGCTGACCCGAGCGTAAAGCAGAACACAAAACGCTCGAGTCAGGACATACATACTTGTACAATGTAAACCAACTCAAGTGAACTGTAATAAAAGGTGCAAGTAACTTAAAGGATGCTTGGTACCGCCCATCCTTTAAGGACCCGTTAAACTATTTACTATTTAGTGATATACGCTATTATAATAGTGTCTAAAGTAAAGTATAATATATTTAAAAATAGCGTTAATGAGTTACCCAATATCCTCCTTAACACATTTTATATATTCCAATAGTTTATATAGTACTATAATCTCCACCGTACTGGGCATCGCCAGAGGGCACTCAATAGGTATGATACAAAACAAAAAACGTATAAGGTGCCCTAGGTTAGGTGACACGGCACAACGAGACAATGCTGGGGTAGATATACCAATTATGCATCCAGACTGGTGGTAACACATAGCAGCCACTACCGCCTACCTCGAGCCACACTCCTAAAATCAAAGGTGCGCACCAATCAATCACAAAGTAAAAGAATGGCATACGAAGAAGTGTGTCCGATAAGAGGAGCTACCTCATTGGCCTGGAATCGTTCCTGTTTTAGTCACCTTATGTCAACTCACGGAGGTCGGGTCCACGTATATACCTCAAAAGAACGTCGCCACCATCCTACTTCATTCTGGAATCTCCACTGCATACACGGTTGTCAAAGTAGTTTCCAAATTGGCAAAGAGTATGACAAATCGATCCCGGTCTCTTTAACAACTAAACGTTATTATTACCCATGGTTATAAATTTCAAAATGGTTTATATTTCAAATTAAAAACATATTCATTTAAACCATTTAAATATGAAGTCGTTATCCTTTCAAATCAAGTATTCAATTTACAGAAGTGTTTCTGAAAATGCACTGTTTCAACTTATAGAAAATCACCATAGCATTTATTTAAATCATTTAGATTCAATTTAAGTTAAAATTTCATATTTTAAATATGAAAAACACTTAATCATTTTCAAAAAATATTTGAAATTAACTTTGGTCAAGTGATACGGATATGTATCATTTCAATCCGTAATTTAAAATAAAAATCCGTATTCTATCATATCAAACCCGCAATCCCAAGTCAAATAAAATAAATAAAAATTGCTTAAGCCTATTATTTCAGCTCATAACGATTTTCCCTATTCTAAAGTCCATTCGGGTATGTATCATTTCAACCCGTAGTGATTCTATTCTAGAGGGAACTTGGAGTGTGAGAAATAGTAAATAAAATAAACAATATAATACGGCATATCATATCAGGTGATGTAACAAATAAATACCAGGTTATAACATCATGAAATATCATATTATATATATATATATATATATATTACTATCATATCATCAGCTACAATTCACATTCCAATGTTTCACAATTATATAAGTACGAATGTCGAGAGTGAATAAGTCACCTCTAAAGCTAGAGATCAAATTCAAAGCACAGATCCAAACTCCTCAAAGCACGAAAAGGAACGACTAGATTCGAGTGGATGATGAGATAAGATTCAGATCTTGCAAACAAATAAAATACAGCATACATAAGTATATAAATCAACACTGTAACGCCCCGAAAATTTTCGACTTTCGAAAATTCAACATCGACACTCACTTTATCGACTGCCGAGAAATCGAAGGCCGGAAACACGGAATAGTTATGGGTTTAAGAAAAAGAAAAGAAGAAAGGAGAAGGAAAGAAAATGATAGAAGATGGAGAGGAAAAGAAAACAGAAAATTTTAATTTTTTTAAAATAGAAGAAAAAGAGAAATAGAACAGAAAGAAAATAGAGAAAATAGAACAGAACAGAAAACAAGAACAACATCAGAATCTCACAATTCGCAGCGGAATAACATATAATAATAAATGAATAATCTTTAAACAAAGAACTATATCAGTTATTGCATTACATCACATTACATTACATCATATCATCAGAGTGTACAACAACAACAAATAGTGCAGCGGAAAAAGAAATACTATATAAGTAATACGCCATGCCATCCAGCTTGCCTCTAGCAATTCCTGAATATCCTGTTAAACCTTAACTCTTAACTGCCCGTGTGGAAATTGGTGGGCACCCAGAGTTTAGGAAGGAAAATAATAAACTCCAAGTCAGTCATGTGACTGGTGTGAGAACTCAAAACAGTTTATTTATCTTTAAAATCAAAATAGAGGAATATTTTTAAATTCAATTCGCAATGCTTTTAAAAATGAGACTACCATAAGGCCTCCCGCACACACACACAATGCAAACGCAGAATCGGAGGAGATTTCTCCTTATGATAGTCAAAGATGCTTGATACGCATTTAGAAGAACATTTCATATTATTATTAGTGCATAGTGTAGGGGAAAAATTTATTTCGAAAGTAGAATATAAATCTTAGCCAGCATAGACATTTCGAACTATGCCTACTATAGCTACCATCCAAACAGTGGTGACCACCATAAGTAAATGATAGGTTCTACAACTAATACCGTACAAGTTTCGTATTGGGAATTGGATTTCCAACAAATGGTCAGGCCAAGGAACTTCCCATTGCCACATGAGAATGCCTCTGGAAAGTCATCCCCGAGAACCAAACCGGAACTCTGCCAACACAAGGCCGGGTTACCCCTAACTGGGTAACTACTGACACGAGCACGCCATTCCCCGATCGTAAACGACCTTTCTCACGGGATCCCGAAAACCAACAACCACAAAGTAATAAATTCGTAGTAACCACATAGGTTAAATATCTGGGCTCCATACCATGATACCACCTCTATCCAGAAGGAAATGTACATACCCTAAAGGGTGCTACCCCTCATAACCTTGCTGCATCTTTCCTGTTTTGACCATTTCCGGGGTGTGAGGTTCGACGAAGTCACGTCCACAAAAACATACTTTATACAAAAGCCATGCTTTGGGTTAACAAATGATCAACACAATGATCACTAAGATAGACGATCAAATAAACGATCCTATCACAATAATCAACACAATGATCATTTACAGCAACACTCAGCATGTCACATTACCAAATTGGGAATATATCGCTGATAACTTCAACTATATAACCTCTGAGCTCGTACGTCTCAGAGAAGGGTGTTAAGCTAAAAGAATAAATTCTCCGCCACCAACAGAAATATATTTGAAAGAAATCGGCTTTATATCTCAACTTGTAATGTCAGACATACAATCCATATAAGTCTGTTCCGGGCTCGAACAAAACCGAAGGCACTTACAAAGAAGTCCTTGCAATCCGGATATTCACAATCCTGATCGGATTTCCCATCACTTAGGGAGTCTCTATACCGCTGCAACTCAGTGCAGAGACAATCGACAGGTCATCCTATCGCTCTCGCAAATACCGGGTCTTCAACACCGATCTTCAATGCAATTCACAACGACGTATCACATATTCGGAATGGGTTATACGACCCCATGGTCCTTTCCCGGTTAACCCGAATAGTGAGCGCTTATTCAAAAATAAGTGTGGCATTCACATTCAAACAAATCACATCAATTACCCATTCAAAGGGAAATATTGATAGTCGGTTATTGAACTATCACTGGATATGCACACATCACCAGTTTCCAAATAATTTTCCAAATTATTTATTTTCCAAAATATCTTTACAAGATATATATAATTTCAATACTTCAAAAATAAATCAATATTTATTTTTAAACCAATTCACTTTCTTTTATAAATTCCTTAGTGAATTTATAATTCCAAAATATCAATGAATATTCGATTTCGATTATTCATTTCAATTTATCTTCAAAAAAGATAAATTCTCTAAACGTTTCATTTCACATTGGAAAAACATTTCCATACTTATTTATTCATAAGTAATTCACAAATTCTATTTATTTTCAACACTTGGAAAATATTCAATATACTTAAATCGAGATTAAGTATATATTTCATTCTTTAAAGAAATCATTCTCATAAACATATGCATTTGGGCCAAAACGAATGTTGCGTAAAACATCGTTACGACAACCCAAAATCACTAGTATAGGGATTCGAAATTAAAATAGATATATAAATCCCAATACTATACAAAAACATTTCCTTTCGGAAATCATTTACTATAACAATAGTGTTATAGTCCACTATTTCCTTCTATTTCTCGAAAACGTCTATTTCAACAATAAATGTCGAAATCTATGGTTTCGAATCTCAACACATTTTAAAACATCGTTAGATCGTTTTAATTCAATTTAAACATCTCATTCAAAACATTTCCTTTAACATATTATTCACTATTTAAAAACGTGAATATTCTTTGTTAACAAATTTCATCCTTTTATTCATTTTATTTCAAAGGATTATTCACAGTTCAAAACGTGAATATATCTCCATTAATAGGTTTCAACAATTTTCTTATCAAAATAAGTTGTTTGCGAATTTATAAAACAACGTTTATAAATTCCATTTCTATTTATTTATAAAAACTTCCTTTTTATAAATTCTTTTATTAACCTATTCCAGTTTATAACTCAATTTTAAACTAAAAGTTCATATTATAAGTTAAATACTTATAAAACGATTATTTTACAAAATCGTTCTTTTAACTTCATAATTTTAAATCTTATAACTTATAAGATTCAATTATTTATCCAAAATTCATTCTTTCAATAACTTTATAAATTTTATAAACCTACTGTTTATAAAATTCCATTTATAACTTCACTGTTTAAAATTCTATAATTTCATTCATTTATGAAATTCATTTTCACTTCATTCAAACACTTATAAAAACTCGTTTTATAATGTCAATATTTCAATTTATAAATATCCATTTATAAATCTCTTAATATAAATCAATTTATATTATCCTTTTAAAACGTCTTTAATCTCCTTTATTATTTCACCATTTTGATTCATAAAATAATTAAATTTTATAAATCCTATATTTAAACTTTTCACAATTATTTCAAAAATCCCAATTTAACTATTTTATAAAGTCACTAATTCCTTATTTTCAAAAAAAATCAGCTTTTAACTATATTTCTTAAAATCATAATTTTTATAACATTAAAAATTATAACGTTTATTTATTTATAATGGATCAGTTCCAAAATATAGTATATTCTCAAAAATCACTTTAAAAATCATTTTAAAATCCCAAAATTTGGTCCAATGATGCTACACATCAAATAGTCAATCACGACTACAACGATATCATATATCAATATGAAAATCCATCAAATATCAAAATATCTGAAATCAAATAAAAACTGTTGAGGAATCCAGTTGGATCCCTCCAACCTGTTTTCCTGCATCCACAAACATTAGCACAATACCAATTTCGCTCCAGTACGAAATTATCGCGGTATATGTTCTTATTAAATATTATCCGCTTAATAACGGCGTAATAGGGTCTCATCCGCTAAAAATAAAATGCGGAAAATCAACAACTGCAATATATACATATGCCAATATATATATATTGATATTATATATAATACCAATTTCACTGTTTATGAAATATTCGCGGTATATGTTTTTAATAAATAACATCCGCTTACTAACGGCGTATAATGTCTATTTTAACAATCAATAGATATCAATCAACATTCAAACATGCATTCGAATATTTTAAATCTAATTATTTAAAATAAAATCGAAACTGATTCGATTGAGTGAGAAGTTCTCACCTTGATTTTAAATTTCGTTTTAGCTTTTATTTCGAATATAATTAAACATGCGTTTAATTATACCCGAAATTTTTGCTAGCTCCAAAAATTCCCAATCCAGCTCCATAGCGTAGCGCTCGACAAAACGAAGCCAATGCTTTTCGTTTCGTCGAAATCCGACCTCGCATCACAAAGATATGAATTTTTAAAGATTGAATGAATTATAATATAATAATTTACAAATCTTTTCTTTCAAATTTCAACCTAAGCTAATCATAGCCGTTCGTTTCAAGCTTTAGCAGATCAAAGCCGCTCCTTTCATCATCTCCCTCCCAGGTCGCACATTCCTCTTCACGTAACCCATCTCGTGCTCAACTTCATCAAGGCCGCAACCACCACCGATGCCGCTTGCTTCGATCAGACGACGCCACATTGAAGACCACGACGAAGGCTACTTTCGGCCAGAAACTGGTGGAGCTCGGCCTCCCTGGTGCAATGAAAAACGTGCACCAACGTGGGTCCTTCTCGGCCAAAAATATCACGATTTACAGCTCCGTTTAACATCACCACCGTTGATCTTATAGAACTCAAGACGAGCTTCAATGTTGTAGTTGAAGACATTTGCTAAAAGTGAATGGATGAAGAGAGATTGGTGGAGGAAGATAGCTAGTTTTCGGCCATTGATAATAAACTGGCGGCCGGCCATTAGTTTTAGGGTTAGGGTTATAAAATTTTTATTTTCTTGTGATTTTGTGGCCTATTTATAGAAATTTGTGAACACTATTCATCCGGGTTTTGCAAACTCTGATTTACGCGCCGAAACTGACATTTCTAAGGTTTACCCCGCGTTCCGGACACAATGGAACAGGTTTCGGAAGCTAATTCGGACATCTGTGCGAGTTATGGCTGTAAACGCTCAATTTAAATTAAACCGATTTAACTCGATTTCTAGGCGTTTTAATTTGTACCGGACAAACGGTAAATCCAATTGACTTGAAATTTGAAACCTTACAATAATATCACATTACGGATCCGATGAAACTGGTTTCGTCGAAATCCGAGACTTTTTGAAAAATGGCTATTTTAGCTCGCCAAATTAAAATTAAAAATAAATCGATGCGTTTCGAGCTACCACGATCAAACGATAACTCCGATTGACACGAAAATTGAAATCCGGTAATAACTAACTATTACGGATCCAATGAAACTGGTTTCGTTCAATTCTGAGACTGTTCAAAAATTGGCTATTTTTACTAGTCGATTATTAGATATTAAAATATTCAATTTTCACAAATTAACTTTTAATTCGATTTTAAAAGTTCTAAAATATCGTTCTAACTTCAATATGATAAAATAAAATTTTACAAATCATTTTCAATCATATTTAGCTCAATTTTCAATTATTTCCATAATTTAACATATTAAATTATCGATTAAATTATTCAATTAAATCCAATAATTCAAATAAAAATTTATTCGACTTATAAATTCACTTATTAATATTTAAAATTAATTAAATATTCAAATTTTAATTAAACAAAATTCTGGGTCGTTACAATCACAGGAATATAAATTAGAACAATGAACAAATATGAATCAAATTGAGCAAATATGACTTAACCACCACAAGTGGGATTGGCCACCTTCACACATGGCTAAACCATCACCACCACATGGCTCGACCATCATTGTTTGAGGCATCTAGGCTTGGCTATGGTCAGGTATAATCACGGCTAGGATATGGAAGATGAAAGATGGCAAGTTAAACTTATGGAAGGCAAAAGGCTAGGCAAATGAAAGGTCAACTGCACGCTTAGGCTCGGCCTTATGTCTAAAGTGCTCGCCCCTAGCTAGGTTTGGGTGGTGAAGATCATGGCAAGGTAAGGCATGGTGGAGGAATAAGGGGTGGCCAAGGCTAGAAGGAAGGGGATGATGGTATGGTGGTCTCGGCTATGGTTTGCAAGGAAAATAGGTGATGGGTTTGGAACTATTGGTGACGGCTAGGCGTAGGGGAAGTGATGAGGTGGTGCTAGCCGATCATGGTGGCGGCAGTGGAGGAGATGTGGTCGGCTAGAGAATGTGTCCGAGCATAGCATGGAAATAAAAGAGAAAGGCGAAAGAAAAAGAAAGGAGAAGGAGTGAAGCCATGAGAAACTTACTGTATATTTTCTTTCAGGAACGCAAATGAGAAATGAGAGATGAGAAATAATTTTTGTACGTGAATTACAAAGAGAAGAGGCGGCTAGGGTTAGTGGAGTGAACGACTAGAAAATGTAAAGGCTTTACTTCATTTCGAAGAAAAGAAACCTAATACTTTTTGAATTTGCAAGTAAAAATTCAATAAGAATCATATAAAATCACATAAAAAGTCCATAAAAAAAGAAAATAGAAAATAAAACATAAAATAGAAATCAAGTAGTAAAATATAGAATAGAAAATAAATAGAAAAATGATGAAAATAATCACGTGTAAAACGTTGAAATGTATCAGATTTTAAAAGTATAATACATAGTTTTACAAAACGAAAAGCGGTACGAATATAAGAATCAAACACAGTTTCGAAGAAGAAGATTAGAAATTAAAAATTCAAATTAAAATTTTCAACTGAAAGTCAAAGTTTGATCACAGTTGAACAAAATATAAAATTTTCTGAAAATGTTTATTTTATTATATTTGGAAAATAAATTATAAACAAAATCCAAAATTACATTGGAAAATTCAAAATTTCAAATTTAAATGATTTAAAGCCAAAATCTTCATTTGAATTGAAAAAAAAATATTAGTAAAATTATGGGTTGTTACACTCTCCCTCACTTAAAACTTTTGTCCTCGAAAAGGAACGAGACACGAAAAGCAAAGGAAGATAAGATAAAAAAAGAAAATAGTACATAAAACAAACAATTCTAGATTCAAAGCACGCTTGCTCTCCTCCCTCTCTCAGGTACAATCCTGATCATCCGTACTTCATTGCACTTTGACTAGGTTGACAGATTTCCTTCTAAGCTGCTTCGTACCTCTTTCGATAATACGAAGTGGCTTCCTCTCGACTGTAAGATTAGGCTCAATATCCCAACTCTCGAGAGCAGAAGGTTGGACAATCAAAGATGGATCATGCAGATAGTGACGAAGATGCAAAATATGGAATGCATTATGCACTCCAGAAAACTTCTCAGGAAAATCCAGACGATAAGCTAAATAACCAATCCTCTCTAAGATACGGAAAGGACCAACAAACCTAGGAGCAAGCTTCCCTCTCCGACCAAACCGGATCACATTCCTTAAGGGAGAGACCTTAAGGAAAACCAAATCACCAACAGCAAACTCTAAGCTCCTCCTATGCGGAATAGCATACTTCTTCTGTCTATCCTGGGCACTTCACATCTTCCTCTTAATCTCCTCAACATTCTCAGAAGCCTCCAAAATCATATCAGGACCAAGAACCAAACAATTACCGAATTCAATCCAGCAAGACGGAGATTTGCAAGGTCTTTTGTAAAGAGTAGCAAACAGAGACATTTCAATACTAGCCTGGTAACTGTTTTTATAGGTGAATTCAACAAGATGGAGATGATCTTCTGAAGATCCTCCATAATCAAGAACACAAGCACAAAGAAGATCCTTGAGAATCCGATTCACCTTTTCCGTTTGACCGTCGGTCTGCGGATGGTAAGTAGTGCTCATATTCAAATGAGTACCCAAAGATTTCTGAAAAGCTTTCCAAAACTGACTGGTAAAGATAAGATCCCGATCACAAACAATGCTGATAGGAACACTATAAAGGCGAATAATCTACCTCATATAGATCTCAGCCAGACTGGAAGCAGAACAGGTAGATTTGACCGAAATGAAATGAGCTGATTTGGTCAGTCTATCCACAATAACCCAAATACTTTTGTTACCCCTCTGGATCCTCGGCAATCCATCAATAAAATCCATGGGAACCTATTCCCATTTTCAATTGAGAACCTCAAGGAGCTGCAACAAACCAGGGGTCTTCTGATGATCTACCTTGACTTGCTGACAAGTCGCATACATACTAACAAAGATAGAGATATCTCACCTCATACCTCTCCACCAATAAAGCTTCTTCATGTCTTGATACATCTTCGTCACACCAGGATGAATAGGAAGTCTGGATCGATGATTTTCCTGAAGTAACTCTTGCCTCAATCCATCAACATTCGGGACACAAATCCGATTATTAATCCTCAAAATCTCTCTATCATCGATCTGAGCTCCACTACCATTAAGACTACTACCACCAACTATGCTACGAATACTCTCCTTCATATGCCAAGCATCCCATCCTCATCCTACTTAGCAATGATACGATCCAAAAGAGGATAAGAATAAACAACAAGCTGACACAACATGACCTTCTTCCGACTCAAAGCATCATCCACCACATTGCCTTTCCCATGGATATAGCTAATGTCAAGATCATAAGAAGCAAGATACTCAAGCCACCTAACCTGACGTTGATTCAAATCCTTCTAGGTGAAGATATACTTCAAAGACTGATGATCAGTAAAGAGCTCAAACTTAGTATCCAAAAGATGATGCCTCCAAAGCTTCAGAGCAAAGACAACAACAAGAAATTCCAAATCAGCTGCAAAATTAGCCTCATGGGTCTTCAACTGACAACTGGCATCAGTGTATACCGTTAATCCCTTATTTCCATTTGGAATGGTAAGCACTGGTGCGGAAATTAGCTTACGCTTCAACTCACTGAATGCAGCTTTACACTTATGACTCCATATAAACTTAGCATTCTTACGAGTCAAAGCGGTGAGAGATGCAGCAATCCGAGCAAAATTCTCAATGAATCTCTAATAATAACCGGCAAGGCCCAGAATACTGCGAATATCAGATTGAGTCCTAGGAGTTTCCCAATCCTGTAACAGAATAGGGAGAAATAAGGACCACAGAAAAGATAGAATGATCAAATTACAAAAAGAGAAGAAAGGAAAGAATTACATTGATCGTAGCGATCTTGACTGGATCAACAGAAACTCCATTACTAGAAATAATATGCCTGAGAAATTGGACTTCATCCTTCCAAAAATGGCATTTAGAGAATTTAGGTTTCAACTGATGACTCCTAAGAGTCCCTAGAACAAAGCTCAAGTGTGATTTATGCTCTTCCTCAAACTTAGAGAACACAAGAATATCATCAATGAAGACTAGAACAAATTTATTAAGCACATCTTGAAAAACACGATTCATCAAATCAGCAAAGAAAGCAGGAGCGCTAATCAAACCAAAAGGCATAACTAACCATTCATAAAAGCCATTCTCGGTACGGAAAGCAGTCTTGGGAATACTTTCCTCAGCAACTCTGAGCTGGTGAAAACCTGTGGCTAGATCAAGCTGAGAGAAAACAGTAGCTGCATGGAGTTGATCAAACATATTATTGATGCGAGGCACAGGATATTTGTTCCTCATAGTGAGCTTGTTCAGCTCCCTGTAATCAACACACATCCTCAAAGAACCATCGGACTTAGTGACGAAAACCACTGCTGCTCCCCATTCTAAATGGCTTGGTCTGATCAGACCCTTGGAGAACAAGTCCTCAATTTGCTTCCTCAACTCAACCTTCTCATGGGGTGCCACTCTTCTAGGAGGAAGAATTACAGGTCGAGCTCCAGGAATAAGATCAATACAGAAATCAATTTCCCGCTTAGGAGGTAAATAAATGACTTCACCAAATACATCGGGATAGAGTCTGACCACGGGAGTAGAATCAAGATCATCTGGAAAAGAGTTAAGAGAATAAATAAAATCGCCGGCATAATCCTAAGGCAAGCAACACTGAATCACTAAAGAATTACCAAAATCATCGACAAGAGAAACATTTCGGGGTTTACAAGAGATAACGGCATCATGCCTCTTCAGCCAATCACCCCCAAGTAATAGATCAAAAGCATCAAAACCCAGAACATAGAAACCACTACTCAAATGGTGATCAAAATAGAGAAGTTTCACTTGGTTACAAATCCTACTAAGGTTCGCGGGACCCCCAATAGGATTTGAAACACATAAAGGCTCATCAGCAAACTAAGGAGAAAGGAGATGCTCAAATTTATCACAAAGGTCTATGGAAATAAAGCTATGGGAAGCTCCAGTATCAAACAAAACACGAACAGGAAAATTAAACAGAGAAAAAGTGCCCTGAAGTGTACCTTGAGCATCACTAGGAGCAGGAGAAGGTGCAGGAGGTGGAGCCGGTGAAGAAGCAGAAGTAACAGCAAAAATACCAAAAGACTTGCCCTTATGCTGAGTAGGACAATCCTTCTTGAAATGGCCAGGATGCAGAAAAAAATGGCAGAGATCATGCCTGGTCAACTGAGCTGGAGGAGGGATAGCAGCACCAACTAAAGTAGGACAGCTGTTAACATAGTGTCCCTTCTGATTACATCTGAAGCAAGTAATAGAGGATAGGTCTATAGACCGCCTCAGTGAAGAAGAAGATCCCAAACCTAGAGTCTTGTTCCAATTCTTCCTCTGCTGGTGAAAGTTGGGCTTTCTCTTCTTAGGATTACCAGAGGAAGACTGAGATGGAGCAGAACGAGCAACTGGAGGATCCTTAGAAGTAGGTTTCTCATATCTAATGGCCATATCCATCAGACTAGTGAAAGGGCTATGCACATGAGCAATGAGACGATCATAGTACTCCGGACAGTCACCTGCAATGAACTTCTCAATCTTCTTAAGAGGAGTGTCGATCAGATTAGGGCCAAACTTAGGAAGTTCATTGAACTTCCTCTCATACTCAGCAAATGACATATCACCATGTTTGAGATTCATGAATTCCCGATACAGCTGAGACTTCCTTGCCTTGGGCATTCATTTCACACTAAAAGCATCCCTAAAGCACGATAAAGAAACATAAGAAAAATTTTCAAAAGAGAGAAATATTGAACCAAATTCAAGACAAGCAGGAGAAGATACCTAAACTGCTCCCAAGAAATATCTGCCTCAACAGTGTGAGCCGTGACAGACTCCCACCAATTCAAGGCTGCTTCCTTCAACTGCCAAGCTGCCAACTGATGCTGTTGGGCACTAGTGATCTCAAGAGAAGAGAAAATCCTCTCCAAATCCTTCAACCACTGCCGAGCCTCAATAATGCTCTCAGATCCGGTAAACTTGGTGCCACCAAGCTCAGTTTATTCCTTACAGAGTTGAATGAACCTAACTGGTGCATCAGGCTCAGGAGATGGGGCAACACCATGTCCCCTACCTCTAGCATCCTATGACTCATCTTGAAAAATCAAGAATGAAACTTAGGACAGAGGTAATCGAGAAAAAAAAAGCAAGATTAGATAAGATAAGACTCAATTTGAACGAATACCCTAAACAAAGAAATTACAAACAAGGTGGATAAGGAAAAGAAGGAAATTAAGAAAAAAATGATTTCAAAACAAGAAATGTTTATATCAAAATAATTTTTTGAAAATCCTTTGAAAATCACTTGAAAAAATCATCTTATACTTTAAAATACGTTCTCTCACAAAGAAAGGATTCCAGGATTGATTTCACTCATTCTAGGGTATTTCTACCCTATCTCTAATGAGTTTTTGCTCTGCAGGCTATGTTTTGCCTAAAACCTCGCTCTGATACCAAATGTAACAACCCACTATTTTTGAACCAATCAAATCGACAATAAAACCATGCAAGTCTGACTTGAATAATTCAAAACAGTAGATTGTAATATAATTTGGAGCAAATAAAACCAATCATAGAATCACTGACACAGATAAATCAGAATGACTAGCAGCGAAAATAAAAATAACCATAGTAGTTCATGAAGGTACCACAACACAGAGTCACAAAACAAGTACGAAATACCGAGTCTAAAAAGTAAATAAAACAGAAATCCCAATACATAAATGTCCACTAGTACATATGCTGAATAGAAATACTGAATGGAAATAGATAATAACTAGATAGATGGATAATCTCCAACAAATCCTCTAGCTTCAGGAGGTGAAATCGAAAGCTGATACTCAGGCTGACTCGAGCGTAAAGAAAAACACAGAATAATCGAGTCAGGACATACTTACTCATACAATGTAAACCAACTCAAGTGAACTGTAATAAAAGGTGCAAGTAACTTAAAGGATGCTTGGGATCGTCCATCTTTTAAGGATCCGTTAAACTATTAACTATGTAGTAATATACGCTATTATAATAGTGTCTAAAGTAAAGTATAATATACTTCAAAATAGCATTAAGGAGTTACCCAATATCCCCCTCAACACATTTTATATATTCCCATAGTCTATACAGTACCGTAATCTCCCCCGTACTGGGCGTCGTCAGAGGGCACTTCATAAGTATGGTACAAACAAAAAAATCGTATAAGGCGCGCTAGGTTAGGTGACACGGCACAACAAGGCAATGCCAGGGTAGATACACCAATTATGCATCCGGACTGGTGGTAACCATAGCAGCCACTACCGCCCACCTCGAGCCACACTTCCAAAATCAAAGGTGCGCACCAATCAATTACAAAGTAATAGAATGGCATATGAAGAAGTGTGTCCGATAAGAGGAGCCACATCATTGGCCCGGAATCGCTCCTGTTTTTGCCACCTTATGCCAACTCATGGGAGTCGGGTGCACATACATACCTCAATAGAACGTCGCCACCATCCTACTTCATTCTGGATTCTCCACCGCGTACACGGTTGTCAAAGTGGTTTTCGGAGTTGGCAGAGAGTATGACAAACTTTCGATCCCGGTCTCTTTAACAACCAAACATTATTATTACATGTGGTTATAAATTTCAAATGGTTTATATTTCAAATAAAAAAACATATTCATTTAAATCATTTAAATATGAAGTCATTACCCTTTCAAATCAAGTATTCAATTTACAGCATTGTAGCACTTTCTAAGTTCATTCATTCAATTATAACATTTCAAAAACATTGCATTTAATGTTTGTAACACTTAGCAAATGCCATAATTATTATAGTAGCATTTCAGAAATATTATCTTTTCAGAAACAACAGCACTTAGAAAACGTTATTGTAGATATAATAGTATTTCAGAAAATAGTGCATTTTCAGAAATGGTAGCACTTAGAAAGTGCTACAGTAGATGTAGTAGTATTTCAGCAAAACAGTGCATTTTCAGAAATGGTAGCACTTAGAAAGTGCTACAGTAGATATAGTAGTATTTTGGCAAAACGGTGCATTTTCAGAAATGGTAGCACTTAGAAAACGTTGTCTTAAAACTACAGCATTTTGGAAATGCTACCAATACAAATCTAAGGTTTATTATAACATTTCAAAAACCTTATAATTTTCAATTTTCACCATTTTTAACTTATAAAACATATCTCACTTTTCAAAAATATTTATTTGGGTATCATTTAACTTATGATTTAAATAAAATAAAATTTTATAAATAAAATATCCAAATTAAACTATAATTCATTTATTTAGTCAAAATACATTATTTACTTAACTTTTATCTTAAAAATAACTTAATACTTTATTTTAACTATCCATTTCATAAATAAAATATTCTTTTTATTAGGTTAAGCATAAAATTTCCATTTGAAAACTAAATTTTCAATTATCAAGTTAAGTCATATTTTAAGTTACATTTAAACCATCTATTTACTTACACATTTTCAACTTATAGAAAACCACCGTAGCATTTATTTAAATCATTAAGATCCAATTTAAGTTAAAATTTCATATTTTAAATTCCAAAAACACTTTATAATTTTCAGAAAATATTTAAAATTAACCATGGGTCTGTATATAATTTTCTAACCTAGGTCAAGTGATACAGATATGTATCATTTCAATTCGTAATTTAGAATAAAAATTTGAGTTCTATCATTTCAAATCTGCAATCCCAAGTCAAATAAAATAAACAAAAATCACTTGAGCCTATCATTCCTGCTCATAACGATTTTTTTCTATTCTAAAGTCCGTTCGGGTATGTATCATTTCAACCCATAGTGATTCTATTCTATAGGGAACTTGTAGTATGAGAAACAGTAAATAAAATAAACAGTATAATACGACATATCATATCAGGTGATGTAACAAATAAATATCAGGTTATAACATCATGAAATATCATATCACATGCATATATATATATATATTACTGTCATATCATCAACTACAATTCAGATGCCATTATTTCACAATTATATAAGTACGAATGTTGAGAGTGAATGACTCACCTCTAAAGCTAGAGATCAAATTCAAAACACAGATCCAAACTCTGCAAAACACGAAAAGGCACGACTAGATTCGAGTGGAAGATGAGGCAAGATTCAGATCTTGCAAACAAATAAAATACAACATACATAAGTATATAATTCAAAACAGGAATACAAATTAGAACAATGAACAAATATGAATAAAACTGAAGCAAATATGACTTAACCACCACAAGTGGGCTCGGCCACCTTTACACATGGCTAGACCATCACCACAACATGGCTCGACCAGCATTGTATGAGGCATCTAGCTTGGCTAGGTCAGGTAGAAGCATGGCTATGCTATGGAAGATGAAGAAATGGCAAGTTAAACTCATGGAAGGCAAAAAGCTAGGCAAATGAAAGGTCAAGTGCACACATAGGCTCGGCCCTATGTCTAAAGTGCTCGGCCTTAGCTAGGCTTGGATCAAGTGGTCAAAAGGCACGACTTAGGGTGGTGTAGATCATGGAAAGGTAAGGCATGGTGGAGGAATAAGGGATGGTCGAGGCTAGAAGGAAGAAGATGATGGTATGGTGGTCTCGGCTAGGGTTTACAAGGCAAACAGATGATGGGTTTGGATCTATTGGTCACGGCTAGGCATAGGGGAGGTGACGAGGTGGTGCTGGCCGATCATGATGGTGGTGGTGGAGGAGATGTGGTCGGCTAGAGCATGTGGCAAAGAAGTAGGGGCATGCACGATAAATTTGGGGAAAGGTAAGGATATTTATTATTATTTAATTTTGAAAATATATACCGTTTAACATCCGAAATTCCTCGAGCTCCAAACGAAGTGTGCCGCGTTCATAATGTTTTACCCCCATTTCGAACATAATAGAACTAGTTTCGAGGCCTAATTCAATCGTATGCAGAAAATAGCTTTTCAAAATAAATTAAATTTATTCGAATTCTTTTAATTGATTCCAATGCATTTTAAGCTTGCACGGCCAAACGACAAGTCCGATCGGTACGAAACTTGAAATCCTAAAACAATTCACTATTACGGATCCGATAAAACTTGTTACATCAAAATTCGAGACAATTGCCAAAACGGCTATTTTTACTCATTAATTAAAATATAAAATTTTCAAATTTTAATTATTCACTTTTACATCCAATTTTATATGTTAAAAATATTCATTCATATTTAAATAAAATTTGAATCAATTTCCTATACCATTTTTAATCATAGTAAATCATAATTCAATTATTCAAATAATCTCCACTATTAAATTTAAACAATTTAAATTATCCAATAAATCAATATTAACAAATCATTAAATTTCAAATAAATTTTAGTTATCAGCATTATTTTATTGCTATCTAAATAATTCACATTTATTATTCAACTCCCGTTGTTGTTCATAAACATCATCAATAGAGATAATTTATTTCAATATAAACAATTCCTAAATTTCTAAAATTGTTTATTTCAAGATTTTTATCCAAATTCACATTCAATAACTACACTAATAATTCATTAAATTTATTTTTAACCATTTTTATTCAATAATTATATCAAATCGTATAATTTAAAACAGTTAAAAAATAGGGGTCATTACATTATCTTTTTAACTTTTATCTTTTATAAATTGTATCTTTATTATTTATATTTTATCATATATAAAGATAACGATAAATTATAACTTTTATCGTTTATCTTTTTATTGTTTTCTTTTCAACAATGAGTTATATCATTTATATATAAGATAAATAAATATAGCATTTCACAAAATTATGATATGGATTATTCTAATATAAGTTAATTTCTATACAAACGATACAAGTTTTAATCATTTTCAACTAATTCTAATATTTAATTAAAAAATAAGTAGTTATTTTGTAATATAGTATTTATCATTTATAGCTTTTGCAACTATAAATCCATGGAAAATGTAGTGGTACTCACTTTTATCTTTTAACGTTACCTAAAAAATTGTGATTAATTTGTATAGAAAAGGTAAAAGAATTATCATTTATGTAAAACTAATTATAAATGGATATGTTTATCATTCTTTTGAAATTAGTTTGGTCAACGAATATAGAAGTTATAAATTTAAATCTTTATTATCTTTATAAACAGAAAATTGAATTTATCATGTCGCCTTTTTCTACAATAATTTATTTCAATGTAAAATATCTACAAAAAGATCTTTTTAAACATTTCCCCATTTCTTTCTCATATTTTGGTAATGAAATGATTAGTCATTTTGTAAAGTAGAAACAATATAAACCTAAAACGGGTACATTTTTGTATGGATAAGTCAATATTAAAACAGGATAACATTAGCTATGCTTTGAACATTTTTCTATAATTCTTTTAAGCTAAAAGATAAAAAAAAATTAAAATTGAATGTATGATAGATAAATTTATTTTCTTTAAAAATCCTTCTTTTTGCCAAAAACTATTATCATGCATTTATCTTTTATTTATTGTGTACGTTAGATCTTTTGTTAGCATTTGGCTTCTATATTGAAAAAACTATACGTTAATTTATGGATAAAAGACAAACAAATTAAGCTTGAACAAAAGATAAATAGTATAACACCCCAGAATATGACCACTTTAAAATATACTATTTAAAGCGGTTATAAATATAAAATATATACCATTTTATTATTTAAATAATATCAGATAGGATTTGAAAAGAGAAATATACATAAAAATAGGAACATTTGCTTATATCAACAAAAGTGACAAAATCTCGATTTCAAAAAAGTAAGTTTCAATGGTTAAATAAATTATTTTAATTAATTTATGAGTGTTTATATCTTTAAATAATATTATACAAATTTATTTTTAAATTTGGTTTACATAAATAAATAGTTTAACTAAAACGCCAAAATGTGACCATAAATATTTTGTCGAAAATCAACATTTTGTCGGTTCAAAGTAGTCGCAACGTTATTGCACCTTTATTTTCTTATATATGAACATATATTCAAATATTACAAGTATTAATTAATTCATTTATGAAGTTTAATTTTATTAAACATACTTAGAAAATTCTAGAATGTAATTAACAAAAAGAATGCATAAAAAGACAAAAAGTGTTATGAAAGTCAAAAAGTAAACATCAAATCAAACAAACATAGTTATTATATTCTTTACTTTATGCTTAAGTAAAAGTGACTTAAAGTAACGATTTGAAATGTGATGTTAAGTGTTGAAAAAAAAATTAGTTTGCTTAAAATATAAGTAAAGATAATTTTTGGTCTTTTTACAAAATATTGTTTTATTCCAAACTTTTTGTATAAATACCTACCACTTCTTTCACAAATTCCACACACTTTCCATTCTTCTTACTTTTCTAAACTTCTCCTTCTTCTTCCTTATACTTTAATGGTTTCCGTGCCCTCTCTTCAAAAATTCTAAAAGCGTAAAAAAGTTATGGCAAAAATAATCGACGAAAAAAATATAGCACTTAGATCAAGTTCAAGTTAGTAAGTTCCATCCATCCACCTAAGGCCATGCCCACCTAGAAGCCATTTCCACTTCTTTTCTTCTCAACTTCAAGAATAGCGAAGCTATAGCTGGATTTCAAGAGGTTTCGGAAAATAGTAGCGAAGCTATAGTCAAATCCATAGTGATAAAATTAGCAAAATTGGTAGGAAGTATGGTTAGATCTGGAGTTCTTGGCCTTAAAGTTTGATGGAGTGGAATCCAAATGAGTTATTTTTTTCTTTATGTTCATTAAAATTATTGCTAAGATGAAGAAACTTTAAGTGTTAAGTGTTATTTGAAAAGCCTTATTGAATGCTTGTTTATTTTGTTTGCTAAAACAATGGTTTTATTTCTATGTTTGACTATTTAGATGGTTAATTAAGTATTTTAAAATATAGAAGTTAAATACTAAATGAAGTATGCAGAATTGACTAGTACACGTGTTTCGTCTTTGATATCCAAGGAGACTTGGGCGGAGGATGGAACATTTAGAAGGGAAAGCCCGGATGCTCGTCCAAAATAAATATCAAACTATTTTAACCCAAAACAAAATAAGTGTTATGAATATTTGATAGAATGAAGCATTGATTATCATTTGTTGTTGTGTTTATTTCATTAGTTGATTGTTTGAATTAGGCTCGGCCAGTTTATTAGCACTGATTATTATTTATTGATTATTAACTTTGCTCGACCAATTTAAGAGCAATTAATTATCCGTATGCACGGGCTGGGTAGAAAATAATTGTAGGCTAACACTTGTGATTATTTCACGATATGACTATAAGGTGTTTAGCGGTAATATTTGCTTCGCTTCAATTTAATGAATTGTTTTGAAAATTGGTTTTCAAATTGAAATGTTACAAAAGGTATTCATTTAAAAGGGGAAAAAAGAGATGTTTGACAATAAATATTTTGAAGTGATTTAATATAAAGAATGATTTTGTAAAAGTGTTTTATAAACGGAAAGAATTTTAAGGGCTAAACCCGATGGTTTTATGATGGTTTTTGAAAGGATTTAGAATGAAAATTATTATAGATTATAAGTACTAGTAATTATTAGTTAAAAATGATTTTATCACTTCGAGATATAAAGTGAATTGTTATGTTATCAAAGGTTCGAGTAACCCATAATCTACGAAACGCATGGGCAATGGAGGTGTAGATGTTTTGTAGCCTCGGCATAGTCTGCTTTTGGAATAGAGGAATGCACCAATCTATTATTTATTTGAAAGGCTAGACACAGAGGCCTAATTATGGCTAGAAACCTCTCAATTGGGTGGCATATAGTTTTGTATGCTTGTATATTGATATCGTTTAAATAATGATTTTTTCCAGATCCCGAAGTAAAGGACTAGTTTGAATATAAAAGACATATATATTTCAAAAGTTTTGAAATAAGAATTCTAGAACAAAGTCCAAAAAGATAATTTTCGTAAAGTTAATTAAATTTTGAAAATCTAAAATTGAAGATTAATCCTAAGTGGGTTGTTTTGGGAATTGCATATTGTTTTGTTGCATCATAGGCTCCATGAGTCCTAGTTGCGGTAGAAGAACTACGTTGATTTGATCTTGCATCTAATTGGGTACCCAATTAGATAGAGGTACGTAGGAAATCACAAGTGGTATTGATGCAGCCCCAACAATAACATAACATTTTTCTGTTTATTGAGTTTGCAAGATTTGTTATTGCTGTCTCTCTCATTAGAGTTGTGCAGCGGTAGATTTATTTGTATTTGTATTTTGTATGTATTAAAGCACATCTAATAGATTTAATTGATTACTCTAATAACTTGTATAATTGAAATTATTTCCTATACATTTAATAGTGTTGAATATATATCAAATATTATGTATGAAGTTGGCAGTTTGCATTCATAGTTTTAGAAAAGTTAGGTTTTTCGGCGATTTTGACTGATTCGTACACCCAAGTCGTCACACGTGGTATCAGAGCTGAAGGTTAAGCGAGAAACTTAGCTTTGTTAGAGTATGACTCATTAGAGATAGGGTTAGCAATACCATAGAATGAGTTTAGTCCGAGAGAGCACATATTTAAAACTTTAACTTGAATTAATATATCCAAAATTTATAACACTCCCTAAGAAATCTCGTTTATATATCCTAAAGATTCTTCTTAAATCCACAGATAGTAGGAAATGAGTGGAAGAAGAGGATGAGCTAGGGGAGGAAGTAATACCACAAATGGTTGAATTCCTACAGCAATAGTAGTCGAGGAATTAGTAGTTCCAGTACAGCCCAAGTCAACTTTGTAACTTTATGCAAACCATTCATTACAGAAGCTATCATTGAAGTTCAAGCATGGATTAAATCATGCGAAAGGATCTTTAAAGATTTGGATATCAGTAATGAGCAAAAGAGGTTCTTGGCCTTATGGCGGTTACAAGAAGGGGCTCTGTCTTCATGGGAGTCTATCACCCTAAACAAATCGAAGGACACTTTCTCTTGTGAAAGATTTAAGGAAATTTTGGAGAAGTAGTACATGCCAACGTTGGGAAAATCTTGTCTTTATACAAGCTTTATGATCTAAAGCAGGATGGAATGACTATTGAAGAATATGCTAATAAGTTCAATGAATTATCTTGTTTGGGCCAGGCCTAATCGACACTCCTTTAAAGAAGAATGAGAAGTTTATTTCGGGGATGAATGAGAAGTACCAAAGCAGGATGAATGCCCATGTTAAGGGGTCATTAATAAATTTGCTGGATATAGGATTCAGTTATGAAACATTGGACAAGACAAGGCTGGTGGTAGCTCAAAACAAAAACAACAACACTAGTAACTGAAAGAAGGCAAGAAGCCTTGGCAAGGAAAGCCTAAAGGAGGGTCTCAAGAGAACAGTTATAATGACTTCACTTGTAACAATTGTCAGAAGAAAGGGCCATATTAGAAAGAATTTTCGGATCCCCAAATTTTAGAATGATGCCTCTCCTATGCTTCAGAAGAGTCTCTGCTTTAATTGCCATCAACTAGGGAACATGTTTAAAAATTGTCCACTTATGAAGAAACGGGAACTAGCTAGAGTGTATGCTATAAAGGATGAGCCTTCAACCTCCCAGAATGAAAAGGGAAAAGGAGTGTTGAAAGGTAATATTTTTATCAATGGTATTTTAGTTAGAATATTATTTGATACAGTAGCTTCTCATAGTTTTATTTCTAAAGAAACCGTAAAAGAATTAGAAATTAACCTAAAATTGTTGATGACTCCATCTACATGACAAATTGTGATATCCCAGAAATTTTGACAATATCAATTTAATAATCTTTATATAAAATTAAATTGATTTGATGATAATTGATTAATAATATATGAATTGGTTTAATAATCTGATTAAATAAATATTTAATTTGTGATTTTATCTTTAAAAAGCTAAATAAATGTTTTTAATTATAATGTATATATATATATATATATTTGTATATATATTATAGAAAATCTTTGTTCTGGAATTTAATAAATAAATAAAGTTTTGTTTTCAAATTCTAATAATATATTTAGTAATTGGGAAATTATGTTTTAAATCAATTTTAAGTTATTTAAATTAATAATTATATGGTTTGTAAATATTTAAAATAAATGTTAAATTGTTTAAAATTATATCTTAGCTAAATTTCTAAATTTAAATAAAAGTTTGTTTTATTTCTTTTTAAATATTACTTGATAAATACAAAATAGCATATGATCTTAAATCATTTAATAAAAGTGATTTATAATCTTTTTATAAATCATTTAAAATTTGTTAAATTTTTTATTTTCAAGCCATATTACAATGTATTATTTTTCCAAAAATATAAAAAGGAATTAAAATAAGAAAATAGAATTATTATTTTAAATTGAATAAATTGATTCTAATATGGATTTCACAAGTTTAATTTGAATTGGAATTGATTTTGAGATTCAAATTAATAGATTCTTTAAAATATTTGAATAAGTTTTAATTTATAGTTTGTCATATTTACATTTTCTTTAAAATAAGAAATTTACATAAGTATAAAATAAATTAAAGAAAAACCCTTTATAAACATTTAAATATATAACTAAATTAATTAAAAGACATGTGTTAACCTATTAGTAATCTAGCTACATGTGTTATTAAAGAATAAAGGATCAATGACAAGTGTCATTGTATTTCTATTTTTCTTTCTTTATTTTGATTAAAATAAATTTCAGCCTTATAAATATTTTTTTATTTTCCCTTTATTCTTTTTCTCAAAAACCAAAAGCTAGTTGAATCAAAGAAGAAAAATCTGAAACTCAAAATCCACATTCAAAGACATATCTGAAATCATCTCCACAAACCTGTAGTTCAATTCCTGCAAAAATCAAGTGTTTACATTTTCAAAAAAAAAACACAAAGAAATCTACCTGCATTTCATCTCTGGAAATCATCGGCATTTTCAACATGCAATCTCAAGTCTGCATTCTTTCAAAGAGCCTGCATGCATATAATTTTGGCTAGAGTTTCAAATGCAAGCAATCTGGAATTGAAAGTCTGCATTTTTTTTCTTCAAAAATTAAAGCAATCAAAAGACAGGATTCAAAAGCCTTTCATAATTTAGGGGGCTCTGTTTCTCTGAAGAAGACAAGGTGAGTAACTTCTTAAAATTTTAACATAATCTGGTTGCATGTTAATATATCTGAAATGAATAGATATGCATGAATATGCAGGTGTAAATTGATTTGATTATTACTGAATGTATGCTGTGTTTATATAAATACTTTGCTCTGTGATGTTCCTAGACCCTGAATAAAATATAAATCCCTTATTTACTTCATCTTGATTTGATAAGATTTGATTATCAAACGAAATTTTTGACTCAACATGGATTCATGTTTAAAATTTTAAGAAAAATTAAAAGTGGAGCCTGTTTGTCTCTGCAACAATAATACATCAGAACATTTTTAAAATAAAGTAAAACACAAACTGTTTAAATTTTTAATTCAGTATTGTAAACTGGATACATAAATAAAAACATGATTTTTGAAACTAGTATCACAATTTTTAATTGAGGATTTGGGAAGCAGCTCTATGATGAATTAAAAAGGTGAATTTGGGAAATTCTGATGATTTTGGAATTTTGGGGGTTTGAAGTTTCTTCTGTATGTAGTAGAGTGATCAGGCATTTCGAAAAATTATCAACCTGATGGATTAATCTTTGGGTTAGCAGCGGTGAGGGATTTAAATCTGTAACCCTAGTTTATGTTCAAGTATATGAATTGGTTCAATTCTGTCTCTCAGGTTGTTCGAGTGTTAAGTGGCTTTGGGAAATGGTTGCTGGGTTCATGACGAGGAAGTGGATGGAGTTTCAGCTCTAATGGTGGTCGGAGGAGTGGGATTTTGCCGTTGACAGGGTTTGGGTTTTGAGTTGTCCTGTGTTCCAGGTTTTTGGTTGAGACTGGGTTTTGATTTCAGGTGAGTGATGAAGTTTTGGTGGTCGTAGGTTGGAGCATGGGTGGTTGTTGATCAGTTGAGGCCAGGGTGAGAGGCCGGAGGTGATCAACGTCGCGGTGCACGTGCACCTTGCATTTCTTTTGGCTGGTGAAGGTTTTTGATGGGTGAGTGATCTTGTAAATTACTCGGGTCACATGGATGTTTTGCCCAAAGTTGAGAGGAGGTTGACTCGGAGTAATTTAGGTTCTAGCTCGAGTTATTTTTGTTAGTTTCAGGTTTTGTTCTGAAATCTGACTTTGTGCAGGTTTAAAATTTTAAACTAAATTTAAATAAAAAGGATGTAATGCAAGGTTTGAACTAAATTTGAAACAAGTTTAAGTTATGAATTCAAATGAATTTGAATTCCAGATTTCAAATAAATAAATTTGTAAAAAATGAAATGTTTAATAACTAAAAACTGTACAGTATTTTACAAAGTATTTTTGAAATCTGAAAAATGAGATTCAAAACTAGATTTTAAATTTAAGTTAAAATCTGGATTAAATTCCTGAATTCAAATTGGAATTTGAATCTTAAAGTTTTCAAAAGAAAATAAGTTTATAAATTCAAATGTTGTAATTAAGTTTGAATCATAAAGTATTTTATAATATGTCTTTTAATATCTTAAATATAGGATTTAAACAGATTTAAAATTTAAAATTTTGAACCTTAATTCAAAGCATGATTTGAATTCTAGTTTGAAATGAAATAAGCTTTTGAATTTAAATGTTTTCAAAACCACTTGGAATATTTAAAGTATATTTTAAATTTAATATGGATTAAACCATTTTTAAATTTACCTTAAGTAATTCTTTAAAATGAAATAAAAGGGTTTTAAATACTTAAACCTTGTTTAAGTTTAAACTTGATTTCATTTTAATTTAAAATGGAATTTAGAGGAAATGTAAAAGCAAATTGTTTTTTTAAATTACTTTGATAATGATATTTAAATCATTAATAAGATTAATGTTTATCATAAAGTTGATTAGAACTTAATAATTTATCATTCACTAAATGATTAAGGTGATTAAGTTTGTAATTAATTAATTTAATTAATTAATAGTTAGGATTAATTAATTAATTAATCAAGGGTTTTTATTTAATTAATTTAAGGATTAATAAGTTAATTAAGATTGATTAAATAGAAATTAAGAACATCAATTAATAGATAAGGTTTGATTTAATTTTATGATTTGAATTTATTAATCAAGTATTTAAAAATGAATTAAGTTTTTGATTATCACTTGATTAATTTAATAATTAGAGATTAATTAATGAGTTTTATAAATAAATTAAGAATTAATATTGATTAATTCAGTTAATTACTTTAGAGAAGTAATTAAAGATTTGTTATTGGTTAATGAAGGTCATTAACTTAGTATTATCTTACAATTAATTAATGTGATTAATTTTAATGATTAATTGGATTAATTAATTTAAAGATAATCATTTGAATCGTTTAAGTGAATTACTTAATGAAAGTAATTAAGAAATTAATTACTAATTGTAATTAATTAAGTTTATTTTGATTAGTTAAGTTAATTTATTAAGTTTATTTAATTTTAAATAATCACTGGTTAATTTGAGAAGTAATTACCCAATGTAATTAAAAATGAATAATTACTTAGTGAAGTAATTAAGGAGATAGATTACTTGATGTAATTTAATTGAAGAATAATTGGGTAATGGAGGAGTTTTGGAAAAATTAATTACTTTGTGTAATTAATATGTAATTAGTATGCAGATTAGTTACTTAGAGGAAGTAATTAATAATTAATTACTTAGTGTAATTAATTTAGGTTTTTGTTAATTGAGTTATATTGAAGATAATTAAGAGATGAAATTAATTAAGTTAATTACATGATGTGATTAATCAAGAGTGATTAATCAATATGGATAATTGATAATTAATTTAAATAGGGTAATTATTAATAAAGTAATTAGGGATCATTAATTTATATAATAAATGATATAATTAAGGATGGATTAATTAAGAACAATTAATCAGTGAAGGAATTAATTAATGTAATTAATTAAGGATTAATGTAATTAATTAAGGATTAATGAAATTAATTATAATTAATTAATTAATGAAGTAATTACAGGTTAATTACTGAATTTGGTTTGGAATAATTAATTTGTGAAATTAATTGGAGGTTAATTACTTAAATGTAATTAAAGGATAATTAATCAAGATGATTAATTATGGTAATTTGTTGAGAGTAGTCAATTGATTGGTTTGTAATTAATTAATGGATATGTAAGCAAGATTTATATGGACGAGTAATTAATTTAATTTATTTTAAATTAATTAGAGAAGAAGTAATTAATTTAATTCATTTTAAATTAATTATAAAATGGTGATTAATAAGTCATTGCTTATGAATGTTGATTGATACTGATTACCCTGAATAGTTGAGATCTCAGATATGAGATGTGTGATGTTGTGTGATTTGGATGCTATGGTTGCATTTGAGTTGATAATATGAATTATCTATTTGGGATGATAATATGGATTACCTGTTGTGATGGTAACGTTGATCATCTATTGTGATGTAATGTATTATCTATCTGTGTGTATATAGATAATATTAAATTGAATTGTTTTAAACATTTAAAACAACTTGGACCTAAAAGATGGCGATTTGGATTTCGATGAGACCGGGATCGGGTTTCCATATTTGGATATCCAAAAACCACATCGATCCAAATTAACGATAGGTCGGGAATCTCAAGTGAAGATGAAGATTCAGAGTGCAAGGGTTATCGTCGTTAACTCTGAGGGTGATTCCAAAATGAGTGTAACGAGATAATGCCTTCGGTTTCGTTCGAACCCGGAACAAACTTGTATGGATTGAATGCTTTCAGAACATCGTCAGGTGGACGATGAGCATTCTAAGATATGTGTACTCTAAAGGTAATCGTAGCCTCAAGCCTCATCAACCGGGAATGGCTAAAACAGGGGAGGTGCAACAAGGTTAAGTGGGTCATGCCCAAGTAGGACGAGATTTTTCCCTGCCTAGAAGTCCCTTTTATTTTCGCTGTGTGGGCAGTTGGTTGCAAACAACTGCGGGGTTGTCTTGTTCGGGACTGTTCAGTAAGGAATGGTCCCGACCTTGTGTTTCAGGGGAGCGGGCATACTCCTCGGTACGGTGATCTAGGCCACGTACTGTGACGGACAGTACCCCAGTAGCCCTGCCATTGATGGAATCCAAAATCCAATAAGTTCCGTACGTTTTAGTTGTGCCCAACTATGTTGGAACGTGAGATGTAAGCATTCCAGCTATTTCTGTATTTTACTTGAAACCCTAGACACTATTATAATATCACCGGATTTCCTATCAAATGTTTTGGTTAGCGTAAGGTAAAAACTTTTCCATGTTTATGTGTGGGAAGTCTTACGTGATACCTTTCTTTTCAAAAGGTTTTTAAAGTTAAGCAACCTTAACCTGTTACTCACATCAGACCCATGTATGACCCGGAGTTTATCTTTTGTTTTCTTAAACTCTTGGGTACTCAAATTTTTACGAGTAGTCAAGGGATTCAGGTTAGCTTTGACGAATATTGGAGGAGCAATGGAGAAGGAGGCTTCTGCGTTGTAGATATATAGTTTCCGCTGTGTGTTCTCTGTGCTGTGTTTGTATTAAGTTGTAAATACTAGATAGGTGTTTATAACTGTCTAGTATATGTTGTGTATGTTGTGTAACTCTGATTGATGTTGTATATTAAGTAAATACTTACGTTATTAATATAATTTATTCGTTCCACTGTTGAGATTCTAGTGTTGTTTCTTCTTTCTCTTCTTTCTTTTCTCTTTCTATCCATTTCTTTCTTAATTCATGATACGTCTTTCTGGTTAGTGGAAGACGGGTCGTGACACAAATCCTATAGGAGGTTCCACTAATCATTGTATGCACTATGAAAAAGTCCGAATTTCCTGTCCTCCCAATCACTTTCATTTTGATCTTTTCGTCTTAGATTTTATTAGATTCAAAATTTTACTTGGTATAGATTGGTTGGCTAAGTATAAAGTTGTGCTCGACTGTGAAAGAAGAACGATATTCTTATGGACCATCTTTGAAAAATTCTTAGAAATATCTTGTGAAGATCCTAGCCCAAGAAGGGATAGTTTTCTTTATGCCTTAGATACATCCCAAATAGGATTAGAAACAATCCTATTGTCTATGTATTTACAGACATATTTGAAGAAGTAAAATGTTTGCCCCCACACAAGAAATTGAATTTCGTATCGATTTAGTTCCCAGTGCCATGCCATTTAAAAACAAGATAGAAGAATGGCTTCTAAACAAAGGGATGAGTTGAATAACCAAACCCGAGAGCTAGTGAAGAAAGGATTGATAAGACTTAGCCATCCAAGTTGGGGATCAACAGTAGTTTTCGTGGCCAAGTATGATGGATATTTAAGATTGTGTGTAGACTATCGAGATCTGAATAAGCAAACAATTAAGAACAAGTATCTCTACCCGAATAGATGGCTTGTTTGACCACTTACATGGAGCTCGAGTATTCTCTAAAATGGACCTAGCTATAGGATTCCATCAACTGAGAATCGCAGAAGATTGCATCCATCTAACTGCATTCAAAGGTCCGAATACTTTCTTTGAGTGGTTGGTTATGCCTTTTAGGCTGACTAATGCACCCACTTATTTTGTTGACCTTATGAATAGAGTGTTTAGAGATGTACTAAAAAAATTTGTGTTAATCTTTATCGATGATATCCTTATCTATTCAAAGACAGAAGAAGAACACGCAAGGCATCTAGAAACTATGTTGGAGATATTAAGGAATAATGTGCTTAAAGCCAAATTTTCAAAATGGAATTTTTAGAAGAAGGAGGTAAGATTCCTTGGACAGATACTATCGAGGGATGGAATTTCAGTGGATCAAGGGAAAGTTGCAGATATTCAAGTTTTGAAGCAGCCACAAACTCCTAAAGAGATTCGTAGCTTCTTAGGTTTGGCAGGATATTACAAAAGATTCGTTCAAAACTTCTCTAAGATTGCCTATCACCTAACGAATTTGACAATGAAGGATGCTAAATTTATCTGGACTCTTAAATGGGAAGAAGCATTCCAAGAACTTAAGAAGAGGTTGAAAACCGCTTCAGTTTTAGAAATTATAAATGGAAATAGTGGATTGCCGTTTATAAAGATCCTTGTGGAGGAGTTGGTGCAATTTTAATGCAAGATGGAAAGGTGATTGCTTAGGCAAGTAGATAGCTAAAGACGCATGAGAAGAATTATGCAACACACGACTTAGAATTATTAGCCGTTGTGTTCGCTTTAATAATATGGAGGCATTATTTGCTGGGTGAAAAATTCGAACTCTTCACGGACCACAAATCATTGAAGTAGCTTTTCACCCAAAAGGATTTCAATATGAGACAACAACATTGGTTAGAATTTCTCGCATCTTTTGATCTAGATATTCTATATACGTCTGGGAAAGCCAACGTTATAGCTGATGCGTTGATTAGGAAGTATGCTGTTGTTTCTTATTTGGTAGTAACTCCAACTCTTTTGGAAAATATCGCCAGTAAATAAAGAAAAGATAAAAGGTTTGAGAAATACACCAAAGCAGCTAAAGAACGAAGAAATTCAAGCTTTAAAATAGATAACCATGGAGTATTGCAATTAAATGGAAGAATTTGTGTTCTAGATATTGGGAATCTTAAGCGAGAAGTATTAGCTGAATGCCATAGTTCCAAACTCAATATACATCCGGGAATTCACAAAATGTACAAAGATATGAAGAGCTCTTTTTAGTGGAGAAGCTGAAGAGGGACATATCTACTTATGTTAGCCGTTATTCGAATTGCCAATAAGTTAAAAGTGACCAACAAAAGATTGCAGGGTTGCTTCAATCGTTGGAGATTCTAGCTTGGAAGTGAGATCAAATATCCATGGATTTCATTGATGGCTTACCTCGAACAAGAAAAAGAAATGAAGACATTTGGGTTATCATAGATCAATTAACCAAGAGTGCACACTTTATTCCAGTAAAGCCAACAAGAACTGCTGTAAGCTTTGGGGATATATATATATATATATATATATCCATGAAGCAGATTGTCTGATTGCATGGAGTTCCAAGCAGTATAGTAAGTGATCGAGATCTAATCTTTACTAGTCATTTTTGGGAAGCATTGCAGACAACTTTAGGAACGAGGCTTAGTATAAGCACTGCTTATCATCCTAAGACTAATAAGCAGACAAAAAGAGTCAGCCTTGTTTTGGAAGATCTTTTGAGAGCATGTATTCTAGACTTTGGAGGCTCGTGGGAAAATAATTTGCATCTAGTAGAGTTCTCCTATAAAAACAGTTATCAAGCTAGTACTGATATGGCACCATATAAAGTTTTGTATGGTCGTCCATGTAAATAGCCAGCATGTTGGATAGAAACTGGAGATCGATTGGTACTTGGCCCAGATATGACACGAGAAGCTTCAGAGAAAGTTGATATGATTAGAAAGAATATGAGAGAGGCGCAAAGCAGGCAGAAGAGTTATGCAAATCGAAAACGTAGTAATCTAGAATTCTCAGTCGGAGATTCAGTTTTTTTTAAAGTCTCTCTAATGAGAGGAGTAGTAAGATAAAGAAGAGCATGGAAGTTAGCACATCGATATATTGGACCTTTTTCCATTCTCGAACGAATCAGACCATTAGCTTATCGAGTACAATTGCCTGAAAGATTGTCTGGTGTACACAATGTTTTTCACGTATCACATTTACGAAAGCTTGTATATAATCCAGAACAAATCATAGAATCGGTTGCTCAAGAAGATTTGGAGATAGAATCGAATTTAGAAGTTATTAGACGACTTGTTGGAATCGTTAATCAAAATGAGAAACGATTAAGGAGGATGGTCGCACGGTTAGTCAAAGTCCAATTGAGCAGAGATGTAGAGGATTGCACTAGGGATATAGAGAAAGAATAAAGAAGGCATATCCCAAGTTTAGGATAGATGTATAGACTTTATCTTTCGATTGAGTATACTTACCGCCTTTGGTGTTGTAACAACCCGAAATTTTCAATAATTAAATTTTGTTAGTTTAATAAGTTTGTTAATTTAATACGGAAGGAAAATAAAATTCAAGGTCATGTTAGTGTAAATTAAGGAAATAATGTTAATTCTATTCATACTATGATAGTTGGTTGAATGAAAATAATGGATATCAAGGTTTATTAATTTATTGGAATTTAAATTTAATAATTGGATTAATTGAAAATAATTGAAATTAAATATTTAAATATTACGTTAATGGAGATTAAGATGAAATTTGGGAATATAATGTAAAAGATCATGAACCTAATGTTAATTCCATCCATTTGACCATGATGAATTGAATAATAAGAATGAAAAGTAAATTCAATGGAATTATTGAAAATTTAATTTATAATTTCCGAATTTAATGAAATTGTAATTTAACGCAGAAATTGATGACTAAATCAACATTAAAGTGACATCTAAATTTGTTTAAATTATTGTAAATGATTAAAAAGTTAAAAATGATAAATATTGTCAATTATAGAATAGAAATTGAAAATTTTATTTATTTAATTAATTATTAATTTATTTAATTAATGTAAAAATAGCCATTTTGGCCACTAACTCGGATTTCGATGAAACCAGTTTCATTGGATCAATAACAGTGAATTATTGTAGGATTTCAAGTTTCGTAGCGATTGGACTTATCACTTGATGTACGAGCTCAAAAAGCCCAGAAATCAATGAATTGAAATCAGTTTGAAATAACGTGATTTTAGAATAACTTCTTCATACGATAGAATTTGAACTTGAAACCTGTTCCATCGATTTTAAAATATTCAAAAACATCTATTTTGATATATGGGTTGACCCAATTTCGTTCCGGAGTCGAAACAGGCATTTTGGGCCGTGTACCGTTCAACTTTCAAATCGATTCGATCCAATTGTTTCTATTTTCTAATCCACATATATATACCCTATTATAAACCCTAGCCTATTTCTTATGTCATTATTCTGTATGTACAATTACTATAGCTCCTCCTCATTCCATGGCAGACAAAACCAAAATTCCAATTGCAATTTCAAATAAAATTCAAAGCCAAAAATTCAAACTATATCATATTTTATATCGTCGGAAAGCTCTCGACAAGCGCATCTCAGATCTGCAATTCTTCTTCCAATTAGATCCACCATTTGTCCAGAATTCGTGAATCAATTCTGGTCCTCCATATTGCATTCTGGATGATCCAGCGGCAGATCTGCAGCCAATCGACGATCGGGCTGTGCCATTGCGAAGGTGGTGTGGAGCAGAGCATAGGGTAGTGATCGCTTATTGTAACTCGGTCAGGATTCGCCGGAAATTGATGCGGAAGGGCGGATGATCGGCCTCGCCCTGGGGTTGGACGGCGCCACCGTGGTGGATCAGTCTTAGGGCGTTGGGGAGGCATGATGTGGCCTTAAGGGTGGCGGTGTCAGATCTGCGATTCGACGTTATGGGTGAGTGCGGAAAATCATGTTTGTTGGTTGCCGGTTGCATTCGAGCTTCATCAAGGGTTTCGTTTAGTGTTTCGTGCATGAGGAGATAGATGATGTGGCTGTTATTTGAGTGGTAAACTTTTTTTTTATTTTGTGTTATTTAAATTTCAATCCTAGTATTCTAATGCTAATAACTTTCGCATACGAGGTCCAATTCACGCGGGTTTTCTCCGCTAGGATCGTATAAGAATTCTGGTTATTTTGACGATGGTTTAGATGGATTCTGAGACTGTTGAAAATTTGGGTTTAAAGTGGATTTAAATTCAATTTAAATTCAAAAGGTGAGTGTTTTAACCCACTCACAACTTCTAAAATTTCTTATGTTTGTTAAATTTATTTATGATGTGAATAAAAATTTATTTATGACCGTTTGGCATATTTTGAATCATCATCTCAGTTTATTTGAATTTATTTGGATAAATTAGTTATTTAATTTTGTATTGAATATAAACTGCCATTAATACCTGTTATTTATTATCGGTTCTATATTGTTGTTATTGATGGAATTGGATGATGATTGTGATAAATGTTTGATAATTAAAATTGGATGAATGAATGTTGTGTTTTATATTGTGATAAACTGCAAGTTGTTATGGATTTTGTTTCATTCGAGATTGCGGATTGAAATGATATATAACTGTACTTATAATTTAAATTACGGATTGAAATGATAAATATCCGTATCACTTGACCATAGGATAGAAAATTATTTACAAACACCGTGGTCTATACATAAAAATATGTTGAAATGATTTCTATGGTTCTGTAAAGAAATATATGGTTTTGGATAGATATTGATTTAGATATTATATAAATGTTATTTTATCCTTGATTTTAAGCTATGAATAATTCGTTTTAATATAGAATAAGCTTAATAATAAGTTTGACTTTTATTGAAGATAATATGGTTAAGTATTTAAATTATATTTTAATATAGAGTTTATAATGATTTAAATAAAATTATGGTTGAAAGATAAATTTGGGATTTATTTGGAACCGAATTTATTTAAGAATTAAACTCAAATAAGTATGGAGTGAATTTATTTAATTTGAAAATTTAGAAAGTATAATTTTATAACTTGATTTGGTTTAAGGTGAATTAAATGAATATTTCAAGTATAAATAAATTGAAGGAATATTTAGTTATTGGTAATTTGAGTCTTGTTTAAATGATAATGGATTTATTATGTAAAATATTTCAAAACTACATAATAGAAAATTGAATTGTTGAATCGTAATTACCAAACCTAGTTTTGAAATTGTTGAATACTTAAAGTTTGAAATATATTGAATTTGAAATGGTTTATTTTGTGGATCAAATATGTATTGAAATCGATAAAATTTGGAATAGTTTATTTGGAAACTGAATCGTATTGAAATTTATGATTTAGGATTTGGTTAAATTTAAAATTTATAAATTCGAGTTGTTTTGGAATTGATTTGTGAAATTGAAGAAGCTAGTCTATTATATAAAGTATTTTAATATTTTAACCATTTAAGTGGTGGAAATAATGTTTTAAAGTTACGAGTTTCAAAGTATTATGATTTGAAAGTGTTATACTTCAAGTGTTTTGATTTCGAAAGGGAGTAACTTTGAAAGTGCTATGATTTTGGAAAAGGATATATTTGAAATAATATCTTATTGATTCGGGCTTTAATAAAAAATGATATTATATTGATTTTGGTTTTAATGAAAATGATATCATATTGATTTGGATTTTGAAATGGAAATGACATCGTATTTATATGGTTTTGAAATGGATATTATATTCTGGTTTTGAAGTATAAATTATTTTGAAATGACCGTGGTGTTATAATAACGTTTGGTTGTCAAAGAGACCGAGGAAGTTGTCATACTCTCTGCCAACTTCGAAAACCACTTTAACAACCGTGTACGCGGTGGAGATTCCAGAATGAAGTAGGATGGTGGCGGCATTTCCTTTGAGGTATATACGTGGACCTGACTCCAACGAGTTGGCATAAGGTGGCCAAAACAGGATCGATCGATGGGCTAAGAAGGTAGCACCTTTTATCAGACACACACCTTCGATACCATTCTATTAGTTTGTGATTGATTTGGGCCCTTTTAATTTTTGTGGTGTGGCTCGAGGTGGCCGATAGTAGCTGCTACGCGTTATCACCGGTCCGGAAGCATAATTGGTATATCTACCCTGGCATTGCCCAGTTGTGTCGTGTCACCTACCCTATCGCGTCTTGTACGAGTTTGGTTTTCTCCCGTAGCCCGTGGAGTATTTAGGGTAGTCTCCCGATCTGGAGATGCGTTGATATTGGATGGACTACTGGGACTATTACATGTTAAGGTGGAAAATGTAAAGCCTTAATGCTATTTAAAAGTAAGTTTATTTTACTATAGACATTATTATAATAGCAAAATATTACTACATAGTAAATAGTTTAACAGATCCTTAGGAGATGTGAATCCCGAGCATCTCTTAATTTACTACATTCACGTTAGACACTGGATAGGAGATGTCAAATCCCATAAACATCTCTGACACCGTTCCACTCATACTTATTTCTGTTGATTTAACTCACATAAGATCTTTTAGTTCTGACTCGAATGTTTTGTCTTTTCAATTCGCTTAGGTCAGTTTGAGCATTTTAGGATTCGAAGACTTTATTTCTGGAGGATGAAGATGAAGATTGTATTACTATTATTTATATTCCACTACATTCATGATGTTCCGCTGCATTATTATTTATCATTCTCTGGTATGTGTAACTCTGATATGTGTGGTACAAGTATAATCAAATGTTTTTGTAAAACAGCTTCATGAATTGTTATTTGATTATTATATTTTGTCGTTCCGCTGCAAGATTCTGTTTTGTTTTTCTTCTTTCCCTGCTTTTTCTTATTCACCCCAATAACAATCCTCCCTTTCTGTATGGTTTAAGTCTGACGTGTGTGGTTTATCGTCGATTTAACGCATATAAAAAGGCAGGATGTTACACGTGGTATCAGAGCTTTGGTTTAGCGATAAACCTTACTTTGTTGGGTCTAACTCTTTATTAATAGGGTAGTGATACCCTATGATGAGTCACTGAGCGCATATATATGAGGGAGAGTATTTGTTAATGTTATAAAAAAAGTTTTTATATAGTGTTAGTTTGTTCCGTTTTGTATTTCTAAATTTTGGTTGGTGCATAGGACGCTATAACATAAATTGGGATTTCTAAACACTTAATAGGACAGGCCGACACAATATTTGTTTTGAATATAGGTGAATGAAATAATTTTTCCTATTATATTTTCTATGTATAAAATAATTTTTTTATAAAGGTTATATCTGGTTGTAATACATTGGTTGTTAGGTGGTGAAATTTATAAATATTGATTGGAAATAAGATTTGAAGAAAATGAAATAAACAAAGATTAGAAATTTAGAACTTAGGTTCTGGGTTTTGAAAATTCTTTTGAATGATTGTGGAATATAATAATATTATTATTTAGAAGTATTTTCTAATATAAATAATTCAATATAATTTGAAAGAATTATTTTAAAGAAACTTTGGAAAGCAATAAGTTTTGCACTTCCCTCTCTATTGCTAGAAAATAATTTCGGTGATGAGTGCACGCATCATCGACATTCATTTTCGAGTTTTAAAGTGGGAAGGCCACTATAGTAGTTTTACTACAGATTTATTTTGATAAACAAATGTAAATTTCAAATTGTTTAAAATTTAATTGGATATATAAATTGTAAGTGTATACATCTATCTATTATTTTAAAATGATTTGAAATTTAACCTGGTATTTAGTTCTTAAGTTTCCGTTAATTAAAAGTTTCAATTATTGTAGTGAAATGGAATGTAACTAATTAATAATTGGAACCTCTAAAGGAAATTAGAGATTAAATGCTAGGTTATGAATGAAATTACAAGAAAATTTGAAATGTGTAACCTATAAGACAAAATATAGGATTATTGGACATTAAATTAATTTAAAAAGAATTGAGATAAACTTGTATAATTTGCAATTGCGTTCTTTAACATATATATAACATACCAACTATAAAAAGTTAAAATGTTAAAAGAAAATGTAATGGGAAATTTCACAAGTACAACTTGAGTAATGAAAGTATTCAATGAATTTGCTTTTATAAATAAGAATTTAATGTTATAATTGTTGTAAACTTAAGTATGACTAAAAGGCCACTAATTAAATATAATAGAAAAGTTATAAAGAAATGATAGTAAACTTAAGTAAATGTTGAAACTATTTATAATAAGAATAAGTAGAAAGATGAATACTGTAAATAAATAAAATTAAGTAACGAATGAATGAATGTAATGCAATAAAAAGAAAATTTATATGATATGAATAAATAAAAATGAATTTATGTAAGTATAAGTGCAAATAAGTGCACTGAATCAATGGATGGAAATGAAAATTTGAAAGAAATAAATGTAAATTAAAAGGATAAATCATTATATGAATAAAAAGGAGCTTAAACAATAAATGCTACGAAATGGAATTAATAAGTGTGTACTCGATCTATTGTTTGAAATTATTATTTGTTTGGTTTATAGCTGTTTAGGAAATGATACTTTAAAATTGTTTAGATGTATGAATAGTCTATCTAGTTTCATATAAGACTGTTGAGTAAATGGTGCACTTACTAGTTTATTTTCCATTATGTACAATTTAAAGTTTTGAACCCGAACAACTATTTGTTTGTTGATATGAATGGATAATTGATTTGTGTTGATCTCATACGATGGTTGTATGGTGTGATTGCAAGTGATTATTATTGATTTGTTTGTTAGTGGTTGAAAAAACTTTAAGTATTCCATTTTATATAATTATTAACTTTCTTTTTAGATTATATACGTGAAATTCAGGTTATGAAAGCAATCACTACTGCTTTTGGTTTCATAATTAAACGTTAATTGCCCGACAAATAGGTACGTTCTCAGATTACGGTTTATATCATTATTATATTGTTTTTCTCGTATTGGGATATATATTATTTTAGAAAATATATGTTGTATATTATTATATTTGATATTATATTTTCTCCCGAGCCTCTCCGTACAAAGGAGACTCTGCCGAAATTTTCCGTAAATTTTGGCCTTAGAAAATTTTGAAAAATATTTTCCAAACTTTATTAATTTGAGTATAAAAAGATTTGATGGTTATAAATTTGTATATTTTATTTGAATTAATTAATTTTGTAAATTTATTTGTTTATAAAGTTAGTATTTTTGAATAAGATGTATTGTTTACTTGATTCTTTCTTTACCCTTCTTTTCCTTTTTGGGGATGAAAATTTTTGAATGGAGGAGAGTGTAATGGCCTGAAATTTTCCATAATTAAATTTTGTTAATTTAATAAGTTTGGTAATTTAATAAGGAAGGAAAATAAATTTAAGGTCATGTTAGTATAAATTAAGGAAATAATTGGTAATAATGTTAATTCTATTCATACTATGACAATTGGTTGAATGAAAATAATGGATATCAAGGTTTATTAATTTATTGGAATTTAAATTTAATAATTGGATTATTTGCAAATGATTGAAATTAAATATTTACATATTATGCTAATGGAGATTAAGATGAAATTTGAGAATATAATGTAATAGATCATGGACCCAATGTTAGTTTCATCCATTTGACCATGATGAATTGAATAATAAGAATTAAAAGTAATTCAATGGAATTATTGAAAATTTAATTTATAATTTTTGAATTTAATGGAATTGTAATTTAACGCTGAAATTGATGATTGAATCAACATTAAAGTGACATCTAAATTTGTTTAAATTAGTGTAAATGATTAAGTAATTTAAAAATTATAAAAAATGTCAATTATAGAATTGAAATTGAAAATTTTATTTATTTAATTAATTATTAATGTTTTTAATCAATGTAAAAATAGCCATTTTAGCCACTGACTCGGATTTCGACGAAACTAATTTCATCGGATCCGTAACGGTGAATTATTATAGGATTTCATGTTTTGTAGCGATCAGACTTGTCATTTGATCGTACGAGCTCAAAACGCCTAGAAATTAATGAAACTGAAATCAATTTGAAATAACGTGATTTTAGCATAACTTCTTCATACGATGGAATTTGGATATGAAGTCTTTTCCATCGATTCTAAAATATTCAAAAACATCTATTTTGATATATGGGTTGACCCAATTTCGTTCCGGAGTCGAAACGGGTTTTTTGGGTCGTGTAGCGTTCAACTTTCAAACCGATTCGATCCAATTGTTTCTATTTTCTGATCCACAAATATACACCCTGTTATAAACCCTAGCCTATTTCTTATGTCATTATTTTGTATGTACAATTCCTATAGCTCCTCCTTATTCTATGGCAGACAAAACAAGAATTCCAATTGCAATTTCAAATAAAATTCAAAGCCAAAAATTCAAACTCTTCAAAATATATCATATTTTATATCGTCAGAAAGCTCTCGACAAGCGCATCTCACATATGCAACTTGTTTTCCAATTAGATCCACCGTTTGTCTAGAATTCATGAATCAATTCTGGTCGTCCATATTGCATTCTGGACGATCCAACGACGGATCTGTAGCCAATCGACGATCGGGTTGTGCCGTAGCGGAGGTGGTGTGGAGCAGAGCATAGGATAGTGATCGCTCATTGTAACTCGGTCAGGAATCGCCAGAAATTGATGGGGAAGGGTGGATGATCGGCCTCGCTCTGGGGTTGGACGGCGCCACCGTGGTGGACCCGTCATCGGGCCTTGGGGCGGCATGACGTGGCATTCATGGTGGCGGTGTCAGATCTTCGATTTGACGTTATGGGTGAGTGCAGCAAATCATGTTTGTTGGCAGCCGGTTGCATTCGAGCTTCAGCAAGGGTTTCGGTTACTCTTTCGTGCATGAGGAGATAGATAGGGCTGTCAATGGGTACCCGAAAAATCCGATATCCGTCCGAATCCGTATCCGAAAATATGAAAAATATCCGTTGTCTGAAAAGCGGATACGGATATCCGATATCCGAAAAGCTTTTCGGATACGGATATGGTTATAGTGGTATCCGTATCCGAAAAATATCCGTCCGATTAACTAATGCATATTTATATAATTTAAAATAGAAAAATACGGCTACGAGTGTTTAACTTTTGAATATTTTTGGATACACATACATATATTAGTATAAAACAATGTTTTATCACCATATTTTTTATTTCTTTGTTTTTTATAAACAATAATACAAAAAATGTTTTATGTTGATCTAAACTTTTTTGTTTATACCTTTAAATTTACCAATTATTGGCGGAGCGGATAAATATCTGATATCCGTCCGTATCCGAAAATTAAGCGGATACGGATATCCGATATCCGAAAATTAAACGGATACGGATATCCGAAAATGATTTCGGATATGGATACGGATATGGCACTATCCGTATCCGAAAGCATCCGTTGACAGCCCTAGAGATAGATGACGTGGCTGTTATTTGAGTGGTAAACTTTTTTTTATTTTGTGTTATTTAAATTTCAATCCTAATATTCTATTGTTAATAACTTTCGCATATGAGGTCCAATTCACGCGCGGTTTTCTCCGCTAGGATCGTATCAGAATTCTGTACATTTTGACGCAGGTTTGGATGGATTCTGAGACTATTCAAAATTTTGGGTTTAAATTGGATTTAAATTCAATTTAAATTCGAAAGGTAAGTGTTTTAACCCACTCACAACTTCTAAAATTTCTTATGTTTGTTATATTTATTTATGATGTGAATAAAAATTTATTTATGACTGTTTGGCATATTTTGAATCATCATCTCAGTTTATTTGAATTTATTTGGATAAATTAGTTATTTAATTTATTATTGAATATAAACTGCATTAATACCTGTTATTTATTATGTTCTATATTGTTGTTATTGATGGAATTGGATGACGATTGTGATAAATATTTGATGTTTGATATTGGATGAATGGATGTTGTGTTTTATATTGTGATAAATTGCAAGTTGTTATGGATTTTATTTCATTTGGGATTGCGGTTTGAAATGATATATAACCGTACTTATATTTTAAATTATGGATTGAAATGATAAATATCCGTATCACTTAACCATAGAATAGAAAATTATATACAGATACCACGGTCTATATATAAAAATATTTTGAAATGATTTCTATGGTTTTGTAAAGAAATATATGGTTTTGGAGAAATATTGATTTTAGATATTATATAAATGTTATTTTGTCCTTGATTTTAAGCTATGAATAATTCGTTTTAATATAGAATAAGCTTAATAATAAGTTTGATTTTTATTGAAATAATATGGTTAGGTATTTAAATTATATTTTAATATAGAGTTTATAATGATTTAAATAAAATTATGGTTGAAAGATAAATTTGAGATTTGTTTGAAACCGAATTTATTTAAGAATTAAACTCAAATAAGTTTGATGTGAAATTTATTTAATTTGAAATTTTAGAAGGTATGATCTTATAACTTGATTTGGTTTAAGGTGAATTTAATGAATATTTCAAGTGTAGATAAATTGAAGGAATGTTTAGTTATTAGTAATTTGAGTCTTATTTAAATGATAATGGATTTATTATGTAAAATATTTCAAAACTAAATAATAGAAAATTGAATTGTTGAATCGTAATTGCCAAACCTACTTTTGAAATTGTTGAATACTTAAAGTTTGAAATATATTGAATTTGAAATGGTTTATTCCGTGGATCAAATATGTTTTGAAATCGATACAATTTGGAATAGTTTATTTGAAAACTGAATCGTATTGAAATTTATGATTTAGTATTTGGTTAAATTTTAAAATTTAGAAATTCGAGTTGTTTTGGAATTGATTTGTGAAATTGAAGAAGCTAGTTTATTATGTAAAATATTTTAATATTTTGACCATTTAAGTTGTGGAAGTTATGTTTCAAAATTATGAGTTTCAAAGTATTATGATTTGAAAGTGTTATATTTCAAATGTTTTGATTTCGAAAGGGTGTAACTTTGAAAGTGCTATGATTTTGGAAAAGGATATATTTGAAATAAAAATGATATTATATTGATTCGGGATTTAATAAAAAATGTGATATTATATTGATTTGGTTTTTAATGAAAATGATATCATATTGATTTGGGTTTTGAAATGGAAATGACATCGTATTTATATGGTTTTGAAATGGATATTATATTCTAGTTTTGAAGTATAAATTATTTTGAAATGACCGCGGTGTTATAATAACGTTTGGTTGTTAAAGAGACTGGGATCGGAAGTTGTCATACTCTCTTCCAACTCCGAAAACCACTTTAACAACCATGTACCCGGTGGAGATTCCAGAATGAAGTAGGATTGTGGCGGCGTTTCCTTTGAGGTATATACATGGGCCTGACTCCCGCGAGTTGGCATAAGGTGGCTAAAATAGAAGTGATCGACGGGCTAAGAAGGTAGCACCTTTTATCGGACACATTCCTTCGATACCATTCTATTACTTTGTGATTGATTTGGGCCCTTTCGATTTTGGGGGTGTGGCTTGAGGTGGGCGGTAGTAGCTGCTATGCATTACCACTGGTCCAGAAGCGTAGTTGGTATATCTACCCTGGCATTGCCTAGTTGTGCCATGACACCTACCCTATCGTGCCTTGTACAAGTTTAGTTTTCTCCCTAGCTCGTGGAGTATTTAGGGTAATCTTCCGATCTGAAGATGCGCTGATACTGGATGGACTACGGGGACTATTAATGTTAAAGTGGAAAATGTAAAGCCTTAATGCTATTTAAAAGTAAGTTTATTTTACTATAGACATTATTATAATAGCAAAATGTTACTACATAGTAAATAGTTTAATGGATCCTTAGGAGAAGTGAATCCCAAGCATCTCTTATGTTACTGCACTCATGTTAGACACTGGATAAGAGATGTCAAATTCCATAAACATCTCTATCGCCATTCCACTCATACTTATTTCTGTTGATTTAACTCAAGTAAGATCTTTTGGTTCTGACTCGAGTGTTTTGTCTTTTCAATTCCCTCGAGTCAGTCTGAGCATTTCAGGATTCGAAGACTTTATTTCTGGAGGACGAAGACGAAGGTTGTATTACTATTATTTATAATATTATTCCACTATATTCATGTTGTTCTGCTGCATTGTTATTTATCATTCTCTGGTATGTGTAACTCTGATATGTGTGGTATAAGTATAATCATACGTTTTTGTAAAATAGCTTCATGAAATGTTATTTGATTATTATATTTTGTCATTCCGCTGTAAGATTTTGTTTTGTTTTTCTTCTTTCCCTGCATTTTCTTATTCACCCCATTAACAATCTGCCCTTTCTATATGGTTTAAGTCTGACATGTGTAGTTTACCGTCGATTTAAAGCGTACATAAGGCGGGATGTTACAGATGTAGTCACTTATTTTATATAATCCACCTTATCGAATATATATATTTTCTTTTGAGCTATTTTCTTCATATCTAATTTCGAGGAGAAATTTCTTTTAAGTAGGGGAGAATGTAACGACCTAGAATTTGACCACTTTAAAATATACTATTTAAAGTGATTTTAGATATAAAATATATAACATTTTATGATTTATATAATATTGGATTTGCAAAGAGAAATATACATAAAAATAGGAACATTTGCTTATATCGACAAAAGTGACAAAATCCTGATTTTAGAAAAATAAGTTTCAGTGGTTAAATTGATTATTTTAATTAATTTATGAGTGTTTGTATTTTTTAAATAACATTATACAAATTTATTTTTAAATTTGGTTTACATAAATTAATAGTTTAACTAAAACGTCAATATGTGACAGTAAAACATTTTGTCAAAAATCAATGTTTTGTCGATTTAAATTTGTCATAATGTTGTTGCACCTTCATTTTATTATATATAAACATATATTCAGATAGTATAAGTATTAAATAATTCACTAATCAAGTTTACTTTTACCAAATATACTTAGAAAATTTTACAATGTAATTATCAAAACGTAAGCATAAAAGGACAAAAAATGTTATAAAAGTCAAAAGTAAACATCAAACAAACATAATTATTATATTCTTTACTTAATACTTAATTTACATGACTCAAATTAATGGTTTGAAATGTAATGTTAAGTGTTGAAAAAAATTAGTTTTCTTAAATTATAAGTAAAGGGTATTTTGGTCTTTTTACAAAATATTATTTTATTCCAAACTTTTCTATAAATACCTATTGCTTCTTTCATGAATTCCACAAACTTTCCATTCTTCTTCTTTCTTTTCTAAGCTTCCCCTTCTTCTTTCTTAGAGCTTCAATGGCTTTTATGCCTCTCTTAAAAAATCCAAAGCGTAACAAAGTTATAGCAAAAATAATCAACAAAAAAGTATACCACTTAAGTCAAGTTCAAGCTAGTAGGTTCCATTCACCCAAGATCGTGCCCACCTAGAAGCAATCTCCATCTTTTTTCATCTCAACTTCTAGAATAGCGAAGCTATAGCAAGATTTCAAGAAGTTTCGAGAAATATTAGCTAGGCTATAGTATACTATGTAGTGATAAAAAGCAAAATTGGTAGGAAGTATGGTTTAGATCTGGAGTTCCTTGCCTTAAAGTTTTACTGTGTGGAATCCAAAGTGAGTTATTTCTTTCTTTAAGTTCATTAAAATCATTGCTAAGATGAAGAAATTTTAAGTGTTAAGTATTGTTTGAAAACCCTTGTTGGATGCTTGTTTACTTTGTTTGCTAAAGCATTGGTTTTATTTCCTTGTTTGACCATTTAGATGGTTAATTAAGTATTTAAAAATTTAAAATTTAAATACTTAATGGGGTATGCGGAAATGACTAGTACATGTGTTTCGTCTGTGAGATCCAAGGAGACTTAGGCGAGGGACGGAACATGTCGAAGGGAAAGCCCGGATGCTCTAAAATAAATATCAAACCGTTTTAACCCAAGATAAAATAAAACGTGTCATAATTATAGAATGGAGCATTGATTATCATTTATTGTTGTGTTTATTCAATTGATTGATTGTTTGAATTGGGCTCAGTCCATTTATGAGCACCGATTATTATTTATTGATTGTTGACTTTGCTTGACCAGTTTATGAGCAATTAATTATCCATGTGCATGGGCTGGGTAGAAATAATTGTAGGCTAACACCTTGTGATTATTTCATGATTTGACTATAAGGTATTTAGCGGTAATATTTGGTTCACTTCAATTTAATGAATTTTTTGAAAATTGGTTTTCATGTTGAAATGTTGTGAAGGGTTTTCCTTAAAAAGCGAAAAAGTGATATTTGACAATAAATATTTTAAAGTGATTTAATATAAAGAATGATTTTATAAAAGTGTTTAATAAAATGAAAAGAATTTCGAGGAATAAACCCGATAGTTTTATGATGATTTTTGAAAGGATTTTGAAATGGAAATTATTATAGATTAGAAGTATTTGTGATTATAGGTTAAAAATGATTTTGCCACTTCGGGATATAAAGTGATTTGTTAGGTTACCAAAGATTCGAGTAACCCATAATCTACGAAACGCATGTGGAGGTGCAGATGTTCTATAGCCTGGGTATAGTCTGCTTTTGGAATAGACGGATGCCCCAATCTATTATTTATTTGGAAGGCTAGACCCAAGGGCCTGGTTATGGCTAGAAACCTCCCAATCAGCTAGCACATAGTTTTGTATGCTTGTATATTGGTATCATTTAAATGGTGTTTTGTTTTCAAATCCCTAAGTGACTAGTTTGAATATAAGATATATATATATATATATATATATCTGTGTGTGTGTGTGTGTGTGTGTATTTCAAATGTTTTGAAATAAAAATTCAGGAATAATGTCCAAAAAGATAATTTTCGTAAAGTTAATTAGATTTTGAAAATCTAAAATTAATGATTAAGCCTAAGCAGATAGTTTTGGGAATTGCATATTGTTCGTTGCATCGTAGGCACTGCGAGTCCTATTTGCGATGGGGGAATTACGTTGGACTGATCCTGTATCTAACTGGGCACCCAATTAGATAGGAGTACGTAGGCAGTCACAAGTGGTAGTAATGCAGCACTAACAATAACATAACATTTTTCTGTTTATCAAATTTGCAAGAATTGTTACTACTGTCTCTCTCATTAGAGTTGTGTAGCGGTAGATTTATTTGTATTTGTATTTGATACGTATTAAAGTACATCTAAAAGATTTAATTGATTACTCTATTAACTTGTACAATTGAAATTGTTTCCTATACATTTAATAGTGCTGAATATTTATCAAATATTATGTATGAAGTTGGTGGTTTTCGTTCGTAGTTTTAGAATGGATGGGTTTTCAGCGATTTTGACTGGTTTGAAAACCCGGGTCGTCCAATGTAGTTTCAGTTTTTAAACAAATGTACATAAATTACCTTTTTATAAGAAAAATGTTTTTACATTTAACTTTACATTAACATATGAGCATTTAATCATTTTTTCTACATTTGGCTTTCAATAAGTGGAAAAGATAAATGATGAACCTTAAATTACCTGATATACGGTGATATTGTTATATTTTTGTATTTAAAATGATAAAAAAACAAAAAATGCGAAAGGATAAATAACTTGATAATTCGTTATTTCAAAATATAAAAAGATAAAACATAAAAGATAATACTTGGTAAATTGTTACATCTTTATGTTTATCATAATAACTATCATTTTATATACATTTATAATTTTATTTATCTTAAGAATATTAAATATCAATTTATAAAAGAAAAAAAACGATGAATTGATTTACTTTTAATGAAAATATTAATTCTAACAACTATTTATATTAATCGACAACTTGTTATTTAATTTTATAAGAGAGATCTAAACAAACACACTTTAAACTCATTCACAGCTGAATCCAACCTCAATGAAGACAAACCATTTCATATTAATCGACATAGCTTAAACTAAACTATGTTTCACTAAAGAAAAAATATGATCAAAGCTAACTAACTCATGCCACCAACATCTTGATACTGGCGTAGTTTTTTCCATATGTCATCAACAATAGAGACATAATCCAACCAATGTTTAAAGGCACATCAGCAAAGCGTTTACGTCCATCTTCATCACAATAGAATATCAAACATTAAAGTAGTCAAGCTTTAATCCATCAGCAACCACTCCCCAGCTTCTTGGTCTAACTCGAGCTTCTAGTGCAGGCAATTGGTGAACTCTAGTATTAGATTAAAATCTATATTATAACAATATGCTTTGACATCGACACTATAAATTGAAGCGGCAAGCCTTGAGATCAATACTATAGATTGCAGCGACAATCCTTATGCCTTAGTTTTTTTTTATTAGAACGAAAAGTAAAGGTGGTTTTGTGAAATAGAGGGGTAATGATATATTAGCTTTTTTGTCCTCCAAACTTAATTTTGCAAGTGCAGTCCAATAATAGGCAATTGTGAATAGACCCTTTAAATGAAAATTCTCTAAAAAATCATATAATTTTGAAGTAAGTGAATGCTTGACTGGTAGTGAAGAATGAAATAAAATTCCACATTAAATCTAAATCTAGTCCAATGAGAATTAAAGGGAAATAAAGTAAGGTGAAATTTTAATTTTCCTCTATTATAAACACTAATTAATTATAGATTCAATGCCATACAAAATTTCGTGTATAACCATAAAAAAAAATCCAAACTTTAAAATTACAAATCTGAAATAAATATTCAACATAGGAAAAATTAAAAGTGTTGTCATAATTTAATGTACTGCTCCAATGATACAATTAATATTCTAAAACATTATACATACATATATATAAACACACAAACACACACAAATGTATACTTAGGAAATTATGATTTGATTTCATCACATCCTTTTAACTAAGATGTGATCTTGAATATATTAATCTAAAACAAATTAAGCTTACTAAAAGTTTATCCTGATGTTGGATTACAATTTTAAAACCATGAAGATGCAACATATAAATACACACATACACACATAATTTAATTCAATTTAATTAATATTATGTCCATGACTATAAGAGAATTAAATTTCAATAACAAAGTAAATTTTGTCATAATAAATTAGATCTACATAAACCCATAATTTTAGATCCAACAAACAAGAACATTAGTTTCATAACACAACTTGGTTTAAATTAAATAATCAATTGATTTAAATTTATGATAACCAAAGTAAGCTTTATAGCAAATCAAAATTGTAACAATTAATGATTTAGATCTAACTAGAATAATATTAATACTCAGAATAAAACATACGATAGATTGATTTTTCATTTAATAGAAAATACATATTAAAATTTCAAAACAGATTCAATAAATAGCAATGAATATACATATATGTGAATTGTATTAGGTTTAAACATCATGAATGAGTTCAAAAGAAGGAAATCAAACCCGAAAGGCCTTCCTCTTCATACACCTAGAGGGGAGGGGGGAGGTGAATAGGAGGGAGAAGAAATCAAACCTGAAAGGCCTTCCCCTTCAAAAGGATGTGTAGGATCGATTTCATCCTAAGGGGGGGTGGATAGGGTGGTACTATTAACTATAAAAATTTGGTGCGGAAATATATAAAATAATTGCAACACTAATAATAGCATAATAATAGTGGCACGGATAATAGCAAAATATTAGATGCAGAAATAGAACAACATACATTTACCCAGCTTTGGCAAAACCCTCCCTATGTGCTGCCCCCACGGTTTTACTAGAAATTAAGTACTCAGAAGCTTACACACGTAAAATGGCCACACTCGCTATTGACTAACCTAACTCACACTCAAAACAATGCGACAACTTAGCCACCGAGTTGCGAATTCCCAAACTACTCCCTATAGTTTGTCCTCTAGTCATACGATTAGAATTTATAAACGTTTAAAATAGAAATACAACATAAAAAACAAATAAACAAAAATAGAAACCCAAAATTAAAATTCAAGCCTAAAAACTAAAGGAAACCGGCCAAAAAGAAAACTTCGTGATAAAAAATTATCCCTTTTTTTTATTATCGACCGTATTCTCCTTTACGTTGTGAAAAAAGCCTACCTCTTTGCTCGTTCGTTCCTCTTTAAGAAAATTAGGGATTCACTTTGTTAAAGCCACCGCTTGAAAAATGATGCTTGAAATCTTGCTGGTATGCTTTTAACTCACTTCGAGACTCGATTCGTCTGTTGCTTTTGTTCCTTCGCGGCTGCTTCTCTATGTCGAGTTCGATTTGAATAAATCTGGCATGCGATTTTGCTTTGTTACTTTTATTGATATGCTTGAACTCAATCATTTTAATGTCGATGATGTTAATAGTATTCATAGGGTTTAATTTACTATATATATCTGTTTTAAAAAATTTGACGCACGGCTTGATTTGTGTTCTGTCATTTCTGCTGTGCTGATGATGCTTTGAGTATATGTTTACTACTTCACTGCATCCCATATTGTAGTGCATATATATATATATATATATATATATGTGTGTGTGTGTGTGTGTGTGTGTGTGTTTGTATGTATGTATGTATGTATGTATATGTACATATATATGTATACGTGTGTGTTTGCGCATGTATATATGTATACTTGTGAAGCTTTACTCGACTTGATACTCTGTTGTCACCTCTGTTGCATTTATATCCTGTATTCTGGTTTGGTTGTCTTGATACATGTTTTCACATGTGTATATTTTTCTGAGGCTCCATGTTAACTTGGTAATCTCCAAATCTGAACAGATATGTGTATTCAATCATGCTCTAGTGTGTATGCTCTGGTCTGCATTGATGAGATTTTCTTTCATTCCTGAATGTAGTTTGTTTACACCTGTGTCTTGTTTGGTGATTCTCTAACATCATCCTTTGAAACTGTTTGTACCGTTTTTATTTGACTTTGTTTGTGCGGTCTACACTTGTTTCATACATATCACTGTCTGGTATATGCTTTTGAATCTGGTTCCATTGTGCTTTGCACTTGAAATTCGTTCCGTGTCATCTTGAACTCTGGTCCATTTCATTACTCTGATACATTGTGGTCTGGTTCCATGTAAACTAATGTAGCATTCCTTGTGTTCATGCTAGATTGCTTTTGTGTGCCTGCACATGTATCAGTGCATGTAGTCCTTGTGCACTTGTATTCTCTGGAGTCTTAGTTTTGAATATGGTCTTGTTATCCTCTAATTCTGGTATGGTTCGGTGTCTTGTTCCACTGGCTGATTTTGTGTTCACTTCATTCTTGTGCCTTTGTTATAGGTGAGTCTGCACTTGGTTCTTCATGTGTACATTTTTGAATTGCTTGCTTATATGAGAATGTTTGGTTCCATATGTTGTTTTCTTGTTTTCATGTGTGTGTGTTAACTTGCATTGTTTTTAGATTTGGTCTTGCACTTGTGTTCATTATGTAGTCTGCTTGGAGCTTGTTGATAAGTTGGGTTGCTCTGACTAGTTCATTGCATTCATGTTGTTGCTCTATTGTTTTGTTTTGATCTGGTTCATCTTGAAGTCTATATGTAAGTACATTATTAGTTATGCCTCTTGTGTTTAAAAATAGTTTGCAGTTTTGTGATGATGGGAATTTGTCCTTAAAATCGTAGCCTTGCCTGTATATTGAACTTTTGGTCGAGGCATGTTTTATGTTGGTTTTTGAATTCTTGTACTCGACAATTTTGTGATGTTTTTGTAATGCCCCTGATTTGAACCTAGCTTTGGCTTGGGTTCGAGCTTTTTCTCATGTCGTGACTTTATTTGTATTGCATTTGAGTTGAATCCAGCTTTGGCTCAGATTTGACCTTGTTCTCACCTGTCCCTGTAGTTTTATCAACTGTATATCGATGTGCACGGCCTTGTGGCATGTACAGTGACACAATGTCCAAGTCATAAGCTATTCGTGATTGATGAATTCAAAATAAATATGATGACGAACAACTGAAATAACTTAGGCATATTATATTTTCAAAAACACATTTTATTTTACACTGCAAGTATATTTCATTTTCAATTTTACTACCTTAGTATTTGCTTTGTAGATAACTCAGATGCTGAATTCAGTCTGGGAATAGAGTTGAAGATTAAATACCAGTGAATGAGTGATATGTAGTGAGGTGCAAATGTAAATGATAATTACATGGTGAAAAATTATGTTGTAATTTGAAATTGTATTGTAATGAAAATTGTATATATAGTGAGAGTTCAAATTTGTACTATTCAAAATTGTAATAAAATATTTGTTTGAATTAAATTCTATGTTATTTATATTATTCAGCAAATATTTATTTAATTATGTGAAAAATAAAATAGTACAATAACAAATACATTTAAATGAATACATATATATATATATATATGTTTATTATCATCAAACAAAAATCATATACTAGCATATTCAACAATCTTCATCTTTTGATGATAACAAACATATATTTAAGATTCTGAATTTATTAAATGTATTTGATCATTCAATTTGCTCCCCCTATTTGAATGCTCTCTCTCTCTGCAACAAAGCTCTCCGTTAATATATACATGAAAATAAATAAAAATATGCAAATGAACCTAGATGCAAATAGAAAATATAAAATAAAATATTTGACCTTTACTTGCCATAATCTTAACTTTTCTCTCCCACATTTGTTATCAACAAAAGAGTATTAGTGTTAGAAAAATTAAGATAAAGTGATAGACATTAATACAAGGATAATCCCCAATAGAGTATAAATATTAAATTTCATTAAAAAATCAAATAAAAATCATAAATACTATGTTAGGCACATATTCCACTTTAGAATGATAGGGGAGATGTAAAACCATATAGCTGTGTCTATTTGTGGTATATTTATCTCGGAAATTTGAATACCTACTAATCATGGATAACCATTAGGACTTTTAAATGAGATTGGTAGTATTCCAAATTTTTATAAAAAAATAAATTTCAAGCATCTTCTAATGATGCATAACCGTGAGGGCTTTTAAATGGGATTGGAATCAACTTGTTTGTTTAATAATTAATTTTGATATATGTTCCATACATGCATAACCGTGAGGACTTTTAAGTGAGAATGAAAGCACATAATCAAAATATTCCAAGTAATTCACCCATTCATTACCGTGAGGACTTTTAAGTGAGAGTGAATACTTCGGATATTTTTGTTAAAAAAATAAATGAAATAAAAAATGAATAGTTTCCTGTTTAAAATACCACATCTTGACATACTATATTGCATTTTGATGAGCGATGGTCGTTAGTAATATGAAGAAAATAGAGATTGCCATGGAATTTTTTACCCATCAAAAGTTATTATAAAACTTGTTTAATTTTTTAAAGAAATTTACTAAATATACTATCTTAAGTTACAATATATGATTAATATCAACACTCATCACTTTTTACGTTTTTGATAATCGACAGGGAGTCGAATTGGTTAATGTAGTCATTTAAGATCAATTTAAAAAATAATTATGAAATCAATTTTTCTAAAATGACTAATCTAAAACAAGGTCGACAATAACTATTTTATGGAAGGGGTTTTATAAGAAAAAAACGTCTGCTAATTGAAAATCAGTTAAAGTGAAAAATATGCATATTTTTTTGAAAACGATGCAACTACTGAATGTCTCAACATAAATCACGTTCCACTAGTAATTTTTCTCTCAACTAGAATACCAGCGTAATCTACATCCAAATTTCCCTTTGACTCAAGATTATCATTAGTTGGATATCATAGACCAGATCATGAAGTTGTAACACAATACCTTAAGATTGTTTTTACAGCTTTTGAATGAAATTCTTTTGAATTTGAATTGAAACCATGCAAATTTACAAATAGTGAACATACTGTCAGATCTAGAAGCAGTAAGATAAGAAAATATACCCAAGCGTATTTACAGTAATCAAAAATCAATTCAAGACAATATTTCTTATCATATAAACTTGCAATATGATTAATCCAAACAAATCTATATGACCTAGTCCAAAAACTTCTCGAGGTACTTATAGTGTTCTCGTCATAAAAAGATAATTGACCAACAATTTTGAATAAGTCAAAATCAAAGTTAACATTCATTTCTTTATCACATAACTAGCTGATTTACCTTAGATTATGGTGCAGATTTTGACATTTAATAAATCTTTCAAAATAAATATATCGTTACCTATTTTACCTTTATGATAATTTTTCGTTGTTGCCAATTGTGATTCTACCACCTTTATATTAAGTTAAGGAACTTTGATTTGTCACCTATCGCATGCCTGGAACAGTCAGAATCCAAGTAACATTGTTCTTGTTCCTTAGCCTGCCACCACACCTACACGAGAAAAGATTTTTGTGACCTATTTGTTTCTATAGGTCAGTGGTTGTTAGTGGAAAAAGATTTTGAAAAATATGTTTGTGTAGACCTAAGACTGTTTATATTTTCTCCTTTTGACACCTAAATTTGTTTTAACTTTAAGGGATTTTATATTCGTGCCTTTTGGAACCCAAATTGGTATGGTTTTAACATTTTTGGGTCCATACCAACAATCGCTCTGATTGTGTCCAATTTTTCTACAAATTGTGCATTTGGAATTGACTTGATTAATTTCACTTCTAATGCGTTCAGATTGATTATACCTAAGTCCTTGTCTAACAGTATTAACCATTTGTTTCCCTAATAGCATATTTAGCAATCTTTCTTCTTTGGAAAATTTTTCTAAACTTGTATACAATTATTCAATAATTATGTGCACTTTTTAATTGATTTTTCTGTCCTCGTGTTTTCACTTTCTTTCAAAATCAGAATTTCATTTTTAAGTGATTTGATTTTAGGTTTTGATATTTTAATTTCTTCTTCAAATGATGGACACTTTCACGCATAGGGCTTTTATTTCGATAGTTTTTGATTAATTGGTCAGGTTGTTTATTTAGTTCTATCAAAGTATATCTTTGTGATTCAATTTTAGCGTATTTCTCCCTAAGTCGTTCAAGAATACCATTTACCTCATGAAAATATATAAGTAGTACTGAGTAAGTTTTAATACCTTGCTTGGCTCGTCATCATCACTATCAGTTGTTTCTCCTTGAAGACACAAATTTTCCTTTTCACTTTCACTGCCAATGCTTTTACCAGCTTCATCAGTTTCGTCCCAAGTGGCTGGAAAACTTATCCTTTTGGGTTCCTTTCCTTGGCTGAATCGATTCCGAGGACAATTGGGCTTGATATGATCAGGTTTATTACACTTGTGGAATATGATCTCCTACTCTCCCGAGTTTTCTAGTACTTTGGCTATTCTACTTTTCAATTGTTGATTTAGAGCTGGATTTCCATATTTGTGATTCCAACTTTTGAATTTCTTTATTAATAGTGCCAACTCAGCTGCTCCATCATCATCACTTTCTGTTGTTCCTTTGAGAGCTATCGATTTCTTTCGAGTATCGCTCCTTCACGCTCTTCCTTGAATTTCATTTCTAGCTCATAAGTGGTGAGATTTTCGATGAGTTCTTTGACTTCAACCTGTTTCAAATCCTTTGATTCTTGAATCGCAGTGACTGGCTTCAAAATTTCGTAGAAGGACACTGAGGTTTTTTCTGATTATTTCCAACTCTGTGTATGATTTTCCAAGAGCTTTTGATTTGTATACAATATTGAAAAGTCGTCCACACATCTCTTTGACATTTAAATCCATGATCATTGTGAAATTCTCGTATTTGCGACTAAATATGGCAAGGCGAGATTCCTCGACTTGAGACGTTCCTTCATGAGTAACTTCAAGTGTGTGCCAAATTTCTTGCATAGTTAGACAATGTGAGATATGATTAAATTCAATTTGATCCAATGAACGTATAATAGAATTCATAGCTTTTGCATTAGCATTCAACATTTTTTTTCAAGATCTATCCATTGATCCATCGGTTTATCTATTTTTTTGATTATCTACCATTATAGTTGGGGTCCTATAACCTGTCTCGACAATATTTCAAGCATCAATGTTTTTCAGCAAAAATTTCATTCTATTTTTCTAGTAAGCATATTCACCATTGAATATTGGTGGTCTAACAATGGACTGACCCTTAGCAAAAGCATTATTAAAAGAAGCCATTTTAAAAATTCAAAATTTTTAAAACAAAAGTTGGTTTTTGAAAAAATTCAAAATTTTAAAACGAAAATTAGCTTTTTGCTCCTAGCTCTAATACCGCTTGTAGGATCGTTTTCACCCTAAAGAGGGGGTATATAGGGTAATATTATTAATTATAAAAAATTAATGTGGAAAAATATGAAATAATTTCAGCACTAATAATAGCAGCACAAATAATAGCAGTATATTAAAGCAGAAATAGAACAACATAGATTTATCCAGCTTCGGCAAAACCCTGCTTACATGTTGCTCCCAAGGTTTCCACTAGAAATTAAGTAGTCAGATGCTTACACACATAAACTCATGGCACCCGCTATTGACTAACCTAACTCTATGCTCAAAACCCTACCACAACTCAGCCACTGAGTTGCGAATTCTCAAATTACACCCCATAATTTGTCCCCTAGTCAAACGACTAGAATTTACAAACATTTAAAAGAGAAAACAACTAAACAAAATAGAAACCCTAAATTAAAATTCAAGCCCAAAAAATAAAGGAAACTGGGCCAAAAAAAAACTTAGTGATAAAAAGTTATCCCCGATTTCTGTTTTTTATTATCGGCCGTATTCTCCTTTGCGTTGTGAAAATTGGCTGCCTCTTTGCATGTTCGTTCCTCTTTAAGAAAATTAGGGCTTCACTTTGTGGAAGCCACCGCTTGAAAAATGATGCTCGAAATCTTGTTGGTATGCTTTTTAACTCACTTCGAGGCTTGAATCATCTGTTGCTTTCGTTCCTTCGTGGCTGCTTCTCTACACCGAGTTCGATTTGAATAAATCTGGTATGCGGTTTTGCTTTGTTATTTTCATTGATATGCTTGAACTTAATCGTTTTAATGCCGATGATGTTAATAGTATCTATAGGGTTTAATTCCCTAAATTATTGTTCGAATTAATCGCTTGAATTCATTTGCGAATTTTAGCTCGTCCATTCAATTTTGCTTGAGTGCATACAATTTGGTTAGACTAGTTCAAATTCGTATATTTACTGATATGCTTGCTTAGTCACCACGGCTTGCATTTGCTTTGGAATTTCGTTCCTCTCTTTTCTCTATTGACTTCGGTCACTTTGAAATTGTGATAATCTAGATTCTTTTGATTTTTTGTTATCGCTTTGGCCACCCCGACTCTGACTTTGGTAGTTAAAATTATGATAATATTTTGACTTCGACTTGATTATTTTGAAATCATCTGACTTTTTTTAACTGTAAACTGCTGCTTAAATTGTTTACTTTACTGTAAATATATCTGATTGAAAATTTTTAACCCATGGCTTGATTTGTGTTCTTTCATCTCTACTGTGTTGATGATGCTTTGAGTACAAGTTTACTACTTCACTGCATCCCATATTGTTACTGCATATACATATACATGTATGTATGTATGTATACGTGTGTGTTTGCGCATGTATATATGCATACTTGTGAAGCTTTGCTTGACTTGATACTCTGTTGTCACCTCTGTTGCATTTGTATCCTGTTTTCTGGTTTGGTTGTCTTGGTACATGTTTTCACATGTGTATATTGTGCTGAGGCTCCATGTTAACTTAGTGGTCTCCAAACCTAAACTGATATGTGTATGCATTCATGCTCTAGTGTAAATGCTCTGGTTTGCATTGATGAGATTTTCTTTCATGTCTGATGCAGTTTGTTTACACTTGTGTTTGTCCGGTGATTCTCCAACATCATCCTTTGAAACTGTTTGTATTGTTTTTATTTGACTTTGTCAGTGCAGTCTGCACTTGTTCCATACATATCACTGTTTGGTATATGCTTTTGAATCTGGTTCCATTGTGTTTTGCACTTGAAATTTGTTCTTTGTCATTTTGAAGTCTGGTCCATTTCATTACTCTGATGCATTGTGGTCTGGTTCCATGTAAAATAATGTTGCATTTCTTGTGTTCATGCTTGATTTCTTTTGTGTCTACACATATATCAGTGCATGTAGTCCTTGTGCACTTGTATTCTCTGGAGTCTTGGTTTTGAATCTGGTCTTGTTAACCTCTAATTCTGGTCTATTTCGGTGGTCTTGTTCCACTGGCTGATTTTATGTTCACTTCATTATTGTACCTTTGTTATAGTTGAGTCCGCACTTGGTTCTTCATGTGTACATTTCTGAATTGCTTGCATATATGAGCATGTCTCATTCCATATGTTGTTTTCATGTTTCATGTGTGTGTGTGTTAACTTGCATTATTTTCACTCTTGGTCTTGCACTTGTGTTCATTATGTATTCTGCTTGGAGCTTGTTGACATGTTGGGTTGCTCTAACCATTTCATTGCATTCATGTTGTTACTCCATTGTTTTGTTCTGATTTGGTTCATCTTAAAGTCAATATGTAAGTACATTATTATTTATGCCTCTTGTGTTTAAAAATAGTTTGCAGTTTTGTGATGATGCGCATTAGTCCTTGAAATCATAGCCTTGCTAGTATATTGAACTTTTGGTCGAGGCTTGTTTTATGTTGGTTTTTGAATTCTTGTACTCGACAATTTTGTGATGTTTTTGTAACGCACCTGAGTTGAACCTTGCTTTGGCTCGGGTTTTGACCTTGCGCTCATGTCGTGACTTTATTTGTATTGCACTTGAGTTGAGTCCAGCTTTGGCTCGAATTTGACCCTGTGCTCACCTATCCGTATGGTTTTATCAAGTGTATATCGGTGTGCATGGCCTTGTGGCATGTACAGTGATACACTGTGCATGTCACAAGTTGTTCGTGACTGATGAATTCAAAATAAATAAGACGATGAACAACCCAAATAACTAAGACGTATAATATTTTCAAAAACATATTTTATTTTACACTACAAGAATATTTTATTTTCAATTTTACTGCTTTAGTGTTTGCTTTGCAGATAAATCAGATGTGGATTCAATCTGGAATAGAGTTGAAGATTAAATACGAGTGAATGAGTGATACGTAGTGAGGTGCAACTTTAAATGATAATTGTATAGTGAAAATTTGTGTTGTAATTTGAAAATGTACTGTAATCAAAATTGTGTATATAGTGAGAGCTTAAATTTGTACTATTCAAAATTGTAATAAAATATTTGTTTGAATAAAATATCTGTTTGAATTTAAATTCTATGTTAGTTATTTTATTCGACAAATATTTATTTAGTTATGTGAAAAATAAAATAGTAAATAAAAAATACATTTAAATGAATACATACATATGTTTATTATGATCAAACAAAAAGCATATACTAGCATATTCAACAGGATGAACCACCAGGCTTTTAATTCCTTTGATGTGCTTTGATTTGAAGCTTTTCTTTCATTGGAGAGAAATGGGGACCAGGGGTTCAGTGAGACAGCAGGAAGAAAATTTTCTGTAAAAAGACATAAAAGTAGTAGATTTTATTTCAACAGAGAATAAAAGAACCTTTCCCATTCTTCTCATGAAACTCCCTTCTTAATTCCTTTTAAAATTTCAATCAATTCATCTTCTCATCTCCTTTAATCATGGTTGGCCTTAGCTTGCTCTATGAGGAGCAAAGTTTCCAAAAACCCTCCCCGTAATTATTTCTCATATAATCCTCATTTAAAAATCTACTTATATCGTATATAGATATATGCAATTATAACTTTTATATATACATTAAATAATTACCAAAAACATTCAAAACATCAAACAAATTAATAAAAAGCATAATATTTATCAAATATTAATTAATATAATTAATTTTATGAATTGATTAAATCATGAGGTTCTTTATGAATTCACAGATGCAGTTGTGTGACTCAGAGGTGTGAATTCAGTCAGCATTTTATATTAAACAATTCAAATATTAACATGGAGTGGTAGTTTGTTTGAATTCATCGCTTAATGGTCTTTCGAAAAAACTATTTTATACTATCTTTGGTGGTACCATTTAGTAATAATCATTTACACACATTCTCTTCATCAACACAATACCACTTCAGGATTTATGGAATTTAGTTTTGTTTAAAATTCCAATATCAAACTCATCCAACTCAATAAGTCTATAAACAAAATCTTTGGTTAAATGATATCATTTACTTTAACTATACTACTTTAGCTAGAGATCATGACTTTAAGTTTACTACATTTGACCATGATACTAACCACACAATTGAGGGGACAAATTTTATGTTAAATAATGTTTCACTTCCACTGCTTCAACTCAAACCGAACTATAGTTGCTTAATGGATCATCATGCCACATTTAACTATAATAAAAGTGGATTATTCACCCTGAAGTTCCATAGTGTTCACAAGTCGAGGGAACCATGTAACATTGTCACCCAGAGATTTCCTATTCGATCTAGTTATATTAAGCCATCGAAATCTCTTGGATGAATCATTCCACATTTATCCAACAATTACGAGTATGTAATCCCTTGGTGTCCCCAACAACCATGAGTACCACACTGCCCAATATTTACTGAACCTTACACACTCTAGTCTTAGCGGATGTATCGATGTCCTTTCTTAAAATGTCTTGATAAAAAGTTATTGAAATAATATGTAATTTTATATTGTGATAATTTTTTATATGATTGCAACTCTTCATAATCAGTATCATGTAATAAATCATTTAATGATTTTCTATATTAATATACTTAATTAATAATATAATTAATATATCATATAATGAGTACATGATAGAATATTAAACACCTTTACAGCGAACGAGATTGATTATAGGGGTAGATATATGCAACGAATTATAAAATTTCCTCTAGGGTATACCCCTAACTCTCTTAATCTCCCACTTGCACTTGAAGTCAATTATGGAATCTCAATCTCATTCCTTCGATCGGGTTTCTCAAAACGATCGAGCTATCCCTCAACGAAAAAAATATGCCATAATTTATTAATTATCTGCTTTGCAATCAACTCTTCCCAATCTCGATAAACTACCTTTATCATGTGTAACTTTTCAAAATATATTTCTCAACTTCTGAAGAGCTCTAGGTTCTTTCATGATCCTTATCACAACATTGTTTTCACAAAAAAATGTCATGGGATTCTCAATGGTTGGAATCTCCCCTACCTCGGTTATAAATTTATACATTATTTATACATATAGCTTTCACTAAGACATTATTCATGGTGATTTAATTAGCCTTTTGTTGAATTAGCCTACGACGACCCACATTTCGAAAGGCTTAAATCGACAATGGTCCACACATGTCCAGCTTAAACAATCCGAAAAGTAGATAATCATTGGGGTTAATTAAGAAAATAGGAAAAGAATAAGAATACAAACATAGAATCTTGCAATGGAATGATAAAATATACTTATCAAATAAATAGTTCATGAAGTTGTTTACTATACTTTTGATTATAATTTATACAACATTTATCAAAGTTATATATACAACATGAATAAATAAATAATCCAGCGGAACAAATAATGATGGAATAATACTAGTAATAATATACTAAATCTTCATCTTCGTCCTCCAAAAAATGATCTTCGATAAGCTAAAAAACTCAGGACAAACCCGAGCGTATTGAAAGGACAAAACACTCGAGTCAGGACTAAAATATCCTTATGTAAGTCAAATCAATATCGCATATAACATAAGTGTAAAAGCGTCAGAGATGTTTATTTGATTTCACATCTCCAATCTAGTGCATAACGTGCGTGCAATAATTCAAGGGATATTATGGGATTTTCCATAAAAATATTTTTATGTAGTAGAATACGCTACATATAATGTCTAATCAATGAAATAAATATTTTTCTTAGCGTAAAGGCTTCACGTTAACCCCCCCTTATTTAAACATTGTCATACTGTTTGCATATAAAACACAAGTGAATCGTCGGTGGATAGGGATGCGCCGTGATACGACAACACTAAACCAAAATCATATGGGTCTCGTATAGGGATAAAAGTATGACAAGGCATGTGAGGCAATGCCCAAGGTATGGTACTACAAGTTCGGGTCGCAGGGCTGGTGGTAATGCATCATAGCCATGATCGCCCACCGCGTCCGTCCATCCCATATTGAGTTAAAGGGAGACTATCCCAAATCAAGTTGCACCAATCAAAACCAACAATAAGAGTAATAATATGGAACGAGTCCAAGAAAATCGAAGAACGGATGTCCGCTCGGGGTAATTTTCCCACTTGCCCTGTTAAGTAGTCCTGTTTTAGTCATTTTAAATTGACACAAGTGCCAGGATCTATCCATCATTGTTCTCTTCAATCCAGCAAACGATGGCAAATCCAACCACTTCGTTTTGGAGTCTCCTCCACGTACATAGTTGTTAAAGTAGTTCCAATATAGACAGAGAGTATGCTAGTAAGAGGCTCTGGTCTCTTTAACAACCAAATGTAATTTTACACACTGGTTGGTACTTTTACATTTCGAAAATCAATTCATACTTGATATCAATATATCATGTTTGTTTTAAAATAAAATCCATTGCGAAATCATCGTATTTACTCAAAATATACCATTTCACTTCAAAATCATTTTCGCCTCAATGTTTCGATTTCGCTTCCAAAATCGTTTCAAATTTCAATTTTGGTTATAACTTCATTTTAACTCAATTTGTATTTAAATCCAAGATTTAAATATAAATACACCGCCCTTTTGACCAGTTTGAATTTTTGAAAAAAATAGCTTGAAAATTTTGATTGTTCAAAAATAGTTTTAAATTATTAAAATCGTTTGATATAAAATAATTTAAGTATTTCAAATATTTTATAAAGTAAAATAATTTGGAAATCAAAATAATTTGAATAATTTAAAAGATAGATTTTTAAGTAGCTTATATTGAAATAATTTATTTGAAAGAATTTCAAAGTTAAACTGATTCAATTTCAATTCTGATAAATCCAACTTCCATTTTGAATCAGTTCAATTTCACTTTCAATTCCAATTGATTTCAATTTTAATTATAACTTGAATACATTTCAATTCAATTTTCAAATTTAAACCATTTCAGTTTATATAAATTCGAGTTTGATTTTCAAATTATCGATTTAAATCACTTAGATTAAATGTAACTTCATAATTTAAGATTCAAATCTTTAAAATAATTCAATTCCAAGCCTAATCATTGAAATATCGATTTAAATTTCTTTTACTTAGCAATGTTTCGAAGTTCAAATAAAATCCAAATACTTTAAAATAATAAATTTTCAAAACTCAAATCATATTCCAATTATACTTTAAAATCTCATATGTCAATTTTGAACGATTTCGTTTAACACAATTTAATTCCGCAATTTGAGCTCAAGTTCCAAAAAGAACTCGATTTTCATAAATCCGATTTTATTTATTTAAGTCCAAAGCATTTTCGTAATTTTAAATCAAAAAATTAAAATCATTTAATTTAACCAATTCGATGCCAGTATATAATTTTCTATCTTATGGCCAAGTGAATCAGTTATTTCAATTTAATTTAGGGATGGATATATATCATTTCAATCCAAAATAAATGTTATAGTTATATATTATTTCAACTTATTTCTTAATTTATCCAAAATAATTGGATTTGTAGTTTTATATACTGTAAATAAATTACAGGGTGATGGAAGGACATATATAAACTAAATAAACACCCAACCATCCAAATATCAACCAATTTGCATTCATCACAAACAACCATCCAAAAATCAATAAGTCATAACAATTTCATAGCTATCAATATCGGGTATTTTACCAGCAATTAAATTCCAAATTCAAATTTAACTTTCAATTTTAATTTCTACAGTTAATTCAGATATCAATTTACACTTCAATTTAACCACCAAATGACAGTCGATAAAACAAATAACTTCATGACATCAATTTAACAAACATCAAAAATTTTAGTGCATGGTGAGCGTTATGAAACACTCACCTTGAGTATTAGATTTTAAATCAAATCGAACGACATTCGATTTAGTCTAAAATTTTAGTTAGCTCCAATCATTTCCAAAATAGTTCTAAAACGTAGTGCTCATCACCATGATTCCATCGTCGTTTGTTCATTCAATTTAGACCTAGTATGAGAAAGATACACATTTTATAAGATTCACGATTTAATATATATTTTAATTTACAATAATAAATTAAATTCTAACCTAAGCTATCCTGGCCATTCATTCCAGTTCACATCCCACGAAGCTTTCTTCCACCCGCGATCATTCTAGGCAAAATCACATTCGAACCCACATGTCGCCTCCCTCATCTTCACGCCGCGACCACCACACTTGACCGAAAGTTGATCAGAGACCGCTGGCCTAAAGCCCTAGCAAGCTCCACCTTCAGCCCAAACACCATAAAGCTCGATGGCCCCTTGCCCTTAAGAATCATGCATGAATGCACAATGTTCGAACAAGAATCGCAACGCCGTTGACCTCCTTACTCGATATTGACCATTGGATATGGCAAGCTCGACGAGCTCTTCGATTTCCCAGTTGGAAGCTCGGCCTGATATCGCTTGGATGGGAAATTATAGGGGAACAGTCTTGGATGATTTTGGCCATTAAATTATAACTGGCAGCTGCATTTTATTTTGCTAGGGTTTAGTGTGTATATTAGTATATATACGTGTATACATAATATTTTAATATTATCTCAATTATCCACGTGCTATTCTGGACGAACTCCAAATGAAGCGTGCCACCTGACATTTATAATGTTTTACCCTTATTTCAAACACAATGGAATATGTTTCGAGACCTAATTTGATCGTATGTGGAAGATAGCTTTTCGAATAGAATTATAATATTAAATTTTTGATATGTAATTCAACGCATTTCAATCGCGTACGAACAAACAGTAACTCCAAACACTACGAAATTTGAAATTCGATAATAATACATTATTATGGATCCAATGAAATTGGTTTCATCGAAATCCGAGGCAGTGGCCAAAATGGCCATTTTTACTCGTCAATTAAAACCAGAAATTTCCAAATTTTAAATTAATCATTTAAATTCAATCTTCAAGTGTCGACATTCTTCATTCATATTTAAATAACATGTAAATGAACTTTTAAAATCATTTTCATCCATATTTAATTTAGGATTTAGTTATTCAAATAATTTTCAAATTTTAAACTCAAACAGTTGACTATTCTATAAATCAATATAAATGAATCGTTAAGTTCCAAATAAATTTTAATTATCAATATCATTTTATTTCTATCTAGATAACTCATAATTATTATTCAATTTCAGTTATTGATTATAAACCTAGTTAATATATAGAATTTCATTTCAATACTTATTATCATCAAAATCTTCGAAAGTAGTTAATTTTATTCAAGTTCATATCCAATAACTTACATTCAAAATCATTATTTTTTTAGTTTTTTGACCATTTTTATTCAATAATTATAAGAAATTTCAAAATTTAAAATAGTTAAAAATAAGGGTCGTTACAATCTCCCGCACTCAAAACTTTTCCTCCTCGAAAAGGAACTAAGTAGAGAATTTTACATTTAATATATTTTATTCAAAATTATCAACTTATGAAACATTAAATCTCATTTATAAAACCATTACCACGTTTCTACTACACTACTCCAATCGGCTTGCGAAATTTCCACATAGCTTTGCTTATACGAGATTTGTGACAAAATTTTTGAGCTATGCTATATCGCATTAAAGAATTAAAATTCAATCTTTGTACAAGTGCATGTAAATCAATATTTATAGCTATTGAGATTGAATTATGGAGGGCTCAATTTGAAGTGTCGTACCTTAGGATCCCTTATAGCCATTGACGATGTATGGTTCAGATGTGGCCGACTAGGATGCCAAATGGCGAGATTGGTTAGGATTAGGGCCAACTTGTGGTCTATACCAAGGCATGCCTATGCTAGGAAGGTGGTGTGGAGGTAGATTTTTGTAGGTATACAGTGACATCGCTGCCTTGTGGATTGTGAAGTACAGATGGTTCTCACTGCATGGTAATGCTTCTTTTAGACGAACTATGTCGTTTTATGCTAATCTTATTTGATGAACGTTATAGGGTCATCTTTTTTTCAGAACTCCATTCGAATGCTCCTATTCTTGTGATTCCCGAAGGGAACCAAGACTTGATCGTTTATACTGATGCTAGTCATACTGGTTTGGAGCCATTCTCAATCAAAGGGAACATGTTATCGCTTGTGCTTTTAGGCAGTTAAAACCTGTCGAGACTAGATATGCCACTCATGATTTAGAGCTCGCAGCTATTATTTTCGCTCTTAGAATTTGGTGTCATTATCTTTTGGGAGAGAAATTTATTCTCTACACCGATCATAAATTTTTAAAGTATTTATTCTCTCAAAAGGAACTTAATTTGCGTAAACAACGTTGGCTCGAATTCCTTGCATCTTATGATCTTGATATTTTTTATACTTTCGAAAAGGGAAATCATGTTGCCGATGCCCTTTAGCCATAAGCAACAAGCAGCTATTTCCATGATGATATCTGAATGGAATGTTCTTAAGACTTTATCCATATGTGAGATTAAAGATCGTGAATCTGATTCATGTTCATCTCTTGTTTTATGTAGCTTTAAGGCTCATCCTTCTCTTTTAGACCACATCCTAGAAGCTCAGAAGCACGACTTCGAATTGGCTTATCCTAGCCAAAGTAGTAGAGATAACAATAATATTGGTGATTTGAAACACTTTGAAATCGATGCTCGTGGAGGTGTTCGAAAATTTGGTAGACTTTGTCAAATATTAGTGACCACCGTAAAGACATTTAAGTAGATTGTCATCGTTCTAAATTTACCATTCATCCTCGTAGTAGTAAAACGTACGCGAACATGCAGTGATTTTATTATTGGGATGGAATGAATTCTGATGTTGCTAATTTTATTAAGCATTGCACGACTTGCCAACATGTAAAGGCCGAGCATCAGAGGCCCGTTGGGTTATTAAAACCTCTAGACATTCCCATTTGGAAGTGGTTTCCATGAACTTTATCGACGGTCTTCCCCATTATTGTTCAGGTCATGATGGTTTATGGGTGATTGTAGATAGACTTACAAAATCCACCCATGTTCTTCCCATTTGTTCCAACTGAACCGTACCTCTTTTGGATAAACTCTATGTTAAAAAATTGTTAAATTACAAGGAGTTCCTACTTTAATTGTTAGTGATCGTGATCCATTATTTACTAGTGGATTTCGGAAAGGTCTTCAAAAAGCTTTGGAAATGAGGCTTAATTTTAGCACCACTTATCATTCTCAGTCTGATGGACAAATGGAGCGCGTAAATCAAGCTCTTGAAGATCTCCTTCAAGCATGTGTTCTTGATTTTGGTGGAAGTTAGGAAGATCATATTTCTCTTATTGAGTTTTCTTACAGTAATAGATTCCAACCTAGTATTGGTATGGCACCTTTCGAGGCACTCAACGGAAGGCCATGCCGATTTCCTTCGTGTTGGCTTGGAATGGGTGAGAAGCTGGTTTCAGGTCCTGATTTTATTCAGGATGCCATAGAAAAGATTGACCTTATTCATCATAGGATGAATGAAGCTCAGTGTAGACAAAAATCCTATACCGATAACTGAAGAAGGAATTTGGAATTTTCTGTGGGAGATTTGGTATTTATTCGTGTATCACCTATTAAAGGTGTAGTCTATTTCAGTCGATCGGGAAAAATAGCACCTCGATATATTGGCCCGTTTCCCATCACCAAACGCATTGGTTTTGTGGCTTATCGCCTTTCATTACTGGCTCAATTTTCCACTATTCATGAAGTATTTCACGTTTCTCAGTTATGGAAGTGCCTTAGAGATTCCAATTCTATCGAGTCTGGTGTTATTGAAGAAATTGAGGTTTCACCTAACTTGACTTATGAGCAACATCCTATTCGCATCATTGCTACGGAGGTAAACGCCTTCGTAATAAGATGTTTGCTTGTGAAAGTTCAATGGTCTGCAAATTCCAAGAATTGTTCTTGAGAATCCAAAGAATTCATCGAGCGAACACATCTTGATTTACTCTTTCATGCTCCTTAAGGTGAACCTCTCATTTTAATTTTCCATTTAGTGTGTTATGTCACAGAATGGTTGTTACTCCTTATTTCCTTCTTAAGTATTACGAGGACGCAATTTCTTCATGGAGGGGAGTCTATAACAACCCGCATAATTTACAATTATATATTTAAATGTTTTATTTAAAGATATCAGCAATAGTTGAATTAAAGTCTGAAATGTGACTTTTTATAAACCGTCGAATCCATACTCGAAACTGCTTTCATTGAGTTCAAATCGACGTTTAAAACTTGTTTAAGTATAAACGTTGTTGTGTTTAGAGTTGATTAGAATTTTGGTATTTTCATTTGGGCTTTGGGATGTGTTCTAGCCAATTAACCCAATAAGATAATCCAAACCCTTCTACCAAATACCCTAACTCCTCTCCTCTTCATTCATTCCATGTTTTATTTTCTAACACGCTCGATCTAAAGGAAAAATGGAAGGAAAGAGGGGAAATTAAAATTTCCTAAGCCCTAGTTTTTCTTAGGAATTCAAATTCAAGTTATAAATCAAAGAGAAGCATAGTTAAGCATCCTCTTCATCTTCTCCATCTCATTCTCTTTCCAATTTCGGAAATTCCTATAACCTAATCTAGAAAATCTTTGCATGTGATGTTAGATTGGAGATTCTAGAGGTGTAGTTGAGGAGGAATTGATCTTAGCTTGTTTTGGAGCTTATCTTTTCTATTTTTGGGTTTAAAGGTGTATTCTTGAACTCACATCTATGTCTATAGTTTTGATTGTTGTTATGTATGAATTCCTAACATCTATTTCTTATTCAATTGCTTTTGAAATTGAATTGGTTTGGTGAATTTTCCTAATTTTGGTATTTTGAAGTCAAAATTTTGTGAAAACCCTTATATGGGGGTTTAGACATGTTGTTTTGGGTGAATTGAAAAGCCTTTAGGGCTAGGTTGTCGCTTGGCGTAAATCCCTAATCACAGTTGATCATTCAATAGCTTTCGAATCCGAGCAGTTTTGTAGGTTTGCCCATTTAAGGGGTTTGCAAATTCTATCTTGCTACAGGCGACAGATGTTTATGGATTATTCATAGACCTTTGTGACCTAGGGTTACAATTTCCCAAAACAGGGGACATAAGTCAGTTGATTTCCCATAGATGTCTGTGGCTGTTAAATTATGAAATTGGGCTTATTTTTATGGGGATTTCTAATATATCGATTTTTGATTATCCAAATAGTTCTTGTTATTCAATATCAACTTTGATGATCTCTTTTCTGGATTTTTGGTGTCTCTATTCGACGGATTTGATATCGATTTCCATGGGTTTAATTCACGTCATTGAAATGTGGATTTTTGTGATAGTTTGTTTTTACAATCGTTTCTGTGATTTGTCACCTTTAAATACAAACGTTTTATACTAGTAGTAAATACTAAAACTCTTTCACCACAATGATTCCAACTCTACTTTTAATACAAAGCTCGATTTTAAAACTGTTTTCCTTTCTACTACAATATACAAACCTTTACCTTATCCGTATGAGAAATCCAATTAAACGACTTAGCAAAACAAGTGGTATGAAACACTTGCATTTACTTTATTGGTTAATTTTTGGACTGTTTGATTGAAATATCGTGACAATTTTTGAGTCGGAATCTACAATTTGTTCGTAAATATTTAAGTTAAGCCAGTAGTTTTGGGACATGAAGCTAAGCTCATTTATTTACTAGCTAATTGAAATTTACATTTATTGATCAATGTTGATCATTTTGTGATTTAGACTCGTGATGTGCAACATATCTTTGTTCGCATGGGGGACTATACCCCATTCAGTGGAGCTTGGGCTCAATTTGGTGGGTTAGCGACCCATGGTCTTTTGACCGTTTGTGGAGCTTCGGCTCATTTGTCCACAAGGGAGGACTATATCTTATTCTGTGGAGCTTCGGCTTATTTTTATGGGTTAGCGACCCATGGAATAGCATCCCGCTTGTGATAAACATGTTGGTGAGTTTTCATGCTTTCATTTATGATAGGCCCCTCCCCCTTTGTGCTTTTTGGATCTCTATCTACTAATTTATGGAATTTGTGTTTCACCAATTTTTGCGATTTGCATTGATAAGCTTTATCAAAATTTGTGATTTGGTGAATAAAATTAAAGAATATGATATTCTTTTTAGGTGTTTGAGAAAACTTGAGATATTGTATTTTTTTATTATCATCATATATATTTGACGTGTCCCTTATCGTATCTCATCTTACATGATAATTATAGCTAGACTGATCCGTTTATTGTTTTCATCTTAAATAATACTCGGGTCAAACCGAAGTGTTTCGGGTGCTTCCACCTGACTACTTAGCAGGGACTATCTTCTGACTTTTGGCTAACATACTTTAGCTTAGTAGTTTTTTTATCTTTCATGTATACAAGATAGAGACTCTTTGATGTATTCATATTCTTTTGTGTAGTACATGTACCTATTCTTTTGCGATGCAGTCGATCTTGTATGACCACTACTATGATGTTCACTTCTATGTATTAAATTCATATCTGTTTTCACCTTAGTGATATGAATATTTATGCCGTATTTTATGTTATGATTATTTTATATTGTTTTCAGAAAGCATTTAGCCACCGTGTAGTAGCTTTTAGTTTGTATTGAATATGTCAGATTTCCTCTTGAAATGAAATATGTGATATACTATCCGACATATCGGTACTCGCTCAAAGAAATTATACAGTTGGTTGCTCCTCAACAGCTTTAATATTCATGCTAATCGACGGCGATAGTGTCCGTGGTTTGTGAGATTATAGAGGTGGGGCTTCATGGCATGGTATTAGAGCCAAACTTCAGAACGGTATAGGATATCATTATGAGAATCATCGTTCTAAGTCTCTCTTAGGAATCATGCCTCATGATTTAATTTGAGTCTTAGGATTTGTCATGTCCTATCTTATTTTATGATGCCTTATTTTATCAATCATGCTTATTGGATTCATTTTGAGAATAACATTTTTCCTCTTCTTTCTTTTTTAAGAAGAGAAATGGTTAGAGCAGGCCGTCCTAGCACTGGTCAATCCAATGTCCTCCTTAGGATGGCGTATTCATGTCTTCTCAATAGCTTGTGGATCTTGTAAAGAATACCCAAGCTGTTAGTCCTATTCCTGAGCCTACTCATCCTAAATCTGGGTTCGCACGCTTGTGCAGTGATTACGCTAGTTTGGATGGAAAGCCATTCAAAGGTTCTGAAAGCGTTATAGAAGTCCAGGCTTGGCTTAGAACATGTGATCACATCTTTTTTCACATGAATATTTTGGATTTACATCGAGTCCAAGTAGCTTCTAACATGCTCCAGGAGAAAGCATTATATTGGTATGAGATTTTGATTTGGAAATTGTTGAAGCAGATCTTACTTGGAGCAATTTTGAGAAAGGTTCGAGTTAAAGTTTGTACCTGAAGTAGAAATGGTAACTTTAGCTTGATGCTTCCTTGATCTTATTCAGGGTGAATCTTTCGTGACAGATTATGTCGCATCTTTTGAATACCTCTCTAAATATGGGGTCGAGTATATTAATACCCTGTTGAAGAAGAATCAAACGTTTATTTATGGTTTGGATAAGAACCTCAAAAAGACTTTACTTCTAAAACTAGAAGTACCTTTCAATAGCTTGTAGATATCGCTCTTCGACTTGAAATGGCCGATAAGGAAAGTGATGGTGATGTTGGGGGTACCAAGAAGAACTTCAACAACGACAAGATGATGCATCCTGGTAATAAGTTCAAGAGCCCTAATCCCAATAAGAAAGGGAAACAAGCAACTTCAGTTGCAAAGACTCCTACCCTTGTTCATGGAGAATGCTACAATTGTGGTTCTAAGGACCACTACGTAAGTGCCCAAGGTCCTTACTTGTCGTTATTGCAAAAGTTTCGGTCATCCTATATCTTCATGTTCCAAACTTTAAAACAAGAAATAGGGAAATCTAAATGTTGTGCAAGCTCCTAGTAACACTTCTCTTGGTCAAGGTATTCTCATACCGTCCTTGATGGCATTATTATGTTTCATGACCATCTTATTCGAATTTTTTTGATAGGGGTGCACCTCACTCTTTTATATCAAAAGAACTTGTGGATACTTTGTCTTTAAATGTTATAGGCTTGATGATTTCACTGAAAATAGCGAGTCTGGTTGGTGGATTTGCGTCATTCGGTTTATTTTGTAAGGATGTTGAGATTATTTTATGTGATTATGCTTTCCATGCCAATTTGCATATTATGCGTTATTTAGGTTTTGGAATGATATTGGGAATAGATTGGCTTAATCATTATGATGCCCACATCCTATGTCCCAAGAGGATTATCCATCTTCGATATCCCAATGGATTAAGAAGATTTCTATAGTTCTTAATGATTCCAATTCCACTTCGGTGGCATCCCTATATTCTCTAAACCCAGATGATGGCGACAATGATGATGATGAGGAATGTGTCATTTTCCTCATTTACGATGTTCGTGAATTTTCCGACATCTTTGAGCCTGCTTTAGGATTACTACCTAAGTGAGCAATTGAGTTCAAAATTAATCTAATCCCTGACGCTCTACCTGTCGCTCATCCTTCTTATCGTATCTCTAATAAGGAAAATATGCACAAGTGTAAAAATTTATCCGAATTGGAAGCAAATCAGTTCATTCGTTCTAGTTCCTCTCCTTGGGGAGCTTGAGCTATCTTTGTGAAGAAAGATGATGGTACACTTAGACTTTGCATTATCTACCGCAAGCTGAATGACCCTACCCTTAAGAATAAATGAACCTTACCTCAGATTGATGATCTATTCGATCAACTTTGCGGTGCTAGTGTCTTTTCTCAGTTAGACTTAGCAACTAGTTTCCATCAGCTTCGAATTACAGAGGATAGTATTTCTTTGACATCATTTCATACTCATTACGAATCTTATGAATGTCTTGTTATGCCATTTGGTTTCACGAGTGCTCCAACTTATTTTGTTAACCTTATGAATCGAGTTTTCAAAGATTCCCCGATCGATTTGATTTTATTTTTATTGATGATATTTTTTATATTCTAAAATCGAGGAAGAGCATGAAAAACATCTTCAAATTGTATTGGGAACACTTAGGAGCAATCAACTGAAAGCAAAATTTTCTAAATGCTATCTTTAGCAATCTCATGTGAAATTTTTAGGGCATTATTTCTGAATCCGGAATTTCCATGGATCTTTCAAAGATTGAGGTGATTCAAAACTGGAAGAGACCGGAGGGTGTAACGAAAATTCATAATTTTCTTTGACTAGCGGGCTATTATCGTCGATTCATAAAACACTTTTCTAGAATTTCCTTACCTCTTACTAGTTTGACAAAGAAGGGAGTCAAGTACATTTGGTCAAACAAATGTGAAGCAGTTTCCAAAAATTAAAAGAACTCCTTTCAGATGCTCTTATTCTTATGATTCCCGAAGGACACCAAGACTTGATTGTTTATACCGTTGCTAGTCATATTGGTTTGGGAGCCATTCTCATGTAAACAGAACGTGTTATCGCTTGTGCTTCTAGGCACTTAAAGCCTGCCGAGACTAGATATGCCACTTATGATTTAGAGCCGTGGGTATTGTTTTCCCGCTTAGAATTTGGCTTTATTATCTTTTGGAAGAGAAATTTTTTCTCTAGACTGATCATAAATCTTTAAAATATTCATTCTCTCAAAAGGAACTTAATTTGCATCAACAACATTGGCTCGAATTACTTGCATCTTATGATCTTGATATTCTTTATGCTCCCGAAAAGGGAAATCGTGTTGCCGATGCCCTTATTCGTATGCAACAAGCGGTTGTTTCCATGATGATATCTGAATGGCATGATCTTGAGACTTTATCCACTTGTGAGATTCAAGATCGTGAATTCGATTCATGTTCATCTCTTGTTTTATGTAGCCTTGAGGCTTGTCCTTCTCTTTTAAACCACATCCTTGAAGCTCAAAACACGACTTCGAATTGGCTCAACTTAGCCAAAGTTGTAAAGATAACAATAATATTGATGGTTTGAAAGACTTTGAATCGATGCTCGTGGAGGCATTCGAAAATTTGGTAGACTTGTTGTGCCAAATATTAGTGATGCCCGTAAAGACATTTTAGAAGATTTTCATCGTTCTAAATTTACCATTCATCCGGGAAGTAGTAAAATGTACGCAGACATGAAGCGACTTTATTATTGGGATGGAATGAAATTTAATATATCTAACTTTATTAAGCATTGCATGACTTTCCAACTCGTAAAGGCCGAGCATCAAAGGCCCGGTGGGTTATTGCAACCTCTAGACATTCCGGTTTTGAAGCGGGATCTAATATCCATGGACATTATCGATGACCTTCCCTATTCTCATTCATGTCATGATAGTATAGTGGTGATTGTAGATAGACTTACAAAATCCACCCATTTTCTTCCTGTTCGGTCCAGTCGAACTGTACCTCTTTTGGCTAAACCTTTGTTAATGAAATTGTTAAATTACATCGATTTCCTACATCTATTATTAGTGATCATGATCCATTATTTACTAGTGGATTTTGGAAAGGTCTTTAAAATTTTTTAGGAACGAAGCTTAATTTTAGCACCGCTTATCATCCTCAGTCCGATGGACAAATGGAGCATGTGCATTAAACTCTTGGAGATCTCCTTCGTGCACATGTTCTTGATTTTGGTAGAAGTTGGGAAGATTGTATTTCTCTTGTTGAGTTTTCTTACAATAACAGCTTCCAATCTAGTATTGGTATGACACATTTCGAGGCACTCTGTGGAAGGCCATGCTGATCTCCTTCGTGTTGGATTGGAATCGATGAAAAGCTAGTTTTTGGTCCAGATTTTATTCGTGATGCCACAAAAAAGATTGACCTTATTCATCATAGCTGAAAGAAGCTCAGTGTAGATAAAATTCCTATGCCGATAACTGAAGAAGGAATTTGGAATTCTCTGTGGGAAATTTGGTATTCATTAATGTATCGTCTATAAAGAGTGTAGTGCGTTTCAATCGATCGGGAAAAGTAGCACCTCGATATATTGGCTCGTTTTCCATCACCGAACGCATTGGTTCCATGGCTTATCGCTTTTCATTACAGTCTCAATTTTCCGTTATTCATGATGTATTTCACGTTTCTCGGTTACAGAAGTGCATTAGAGATTCCAATTCCATTCTTGAGCCTAGTGTTGTAGAAGAAATTGAGGTTTCACGTAATTTGACTTATGAGCAACATCCAATTCGCATCATTGCTATGGTGGTTAAACGTCTTTTAATAAAGACGCTCCGCTTGTGAAAGTTCAATAGTCCGCAAATCCCAAGCATTGTTCTTAGGAATCTAGAGAATTCATCGAGTGAACACGTCCTGATTTACTCCCTGGTGCTCCTTAAGGCAAATTCTCATTTTAATTTTCCATATTGTGTGTTATGTCATAGAATGGTTGTTACTCCTTATTTCCCTTTTAAGTATTACGTAGATGCAATTTCTTCATGGAGGGGAGTGTTTAACAACCCGCATATTTTACAATTATATATTTAAATGTTTTATTTAAATATAGCATTAATAGTTGAATTAAAGTCCGAAATGCGATTTTTTTTAAAATAGTCGAATCTGGACTCGAGACCACTTTTACTGAGTTCAAATCGACGTTTATAACTTGTTTAATTATAAACATTGGTGTGTTTAGGGTTGATTAGGATTTTGGTATTTTCATTTGGGCTTTGGGATGTGTTCTAGCCCATTAACCCAACAAGATAACCCAAACCCTTCTACAAGTATCCTAACTCCTCTCCTCTTCATTCATTCAATTCTCTATTTCCTAACACTCTCAAGCTAAAGGAAAAATGGAAGGAAAGAAGGGAAATTAAAATTAAAATTTCCTAAGCCCTAGCTTTTCTTAGGAATTTAAATTCATGTTATAAATCAAAGAGGAGCTTAGGTAAGCATCCTCTTCATCTTCTCCATCTCAATCTCTCTCCAATTTTCAGAAATTCCTATAACCTAATCTAGAAAATCTTTGCATGTGATACTAGATTGGAGATTCTAGAGGTGTAGTTGAGGAGGAATTGATCTTAGCTTGTTTTGGAGCTTATCTTTTTTATATTTAGGTTTAAAGGTGAGTTCTTGAACTACATCTACGTCTATAGCATTGATTGTTTTTTGGTATGAATTCCTAACATCTATTTCTTATTCAATTGCTTTAGAAATTGAATTGGTTTAGTGAATTTTCCTAATTTTGGTATTTTGAAGTCAAAATTTGTAAAAACCGTAGTATGGGTCTTTAGACATGTTGTTTTGGGTGAATTAAAGAGCCTTTAGGGTTGGGTTGTCACTTGGCATAAATCCTTAGTCGTTGTTGCTCATTCAATTGCTTTCGAATCTGAAAAGTTTGTAGGTTTTCCCATTTAAAGGCTTTGCAAATTCTGTCCCGCTACAGGCGATAGACGTCTGTAGATTTTCCATAGACGTCTATGACCTCTAAGTTACAATTTCTCAAAATACGGGACAGACGTGTTTGGATTTTCCACAGACGTGGATTTCTAATATATTGATTTTTGATTATCCAAATTGTTATTGTCATTCAATATTTACTTTGATGATCTCTTTTATGGATTTTTGGTGTTTCCATTCAATGGATTTGATATCGATTTACATGTTTTTAATTCACGTCATTGAAATGTGGATTTTTGTGACAGATTGTTTTTACAATCGTTTCAATGATTTATCACCTTTACATACAAAGGTTTTATACTAGTAGTAAATACTAAAACTCTTTCACCAAAATGATTCCAACTCTACTTTTAATACAAAGCTTGATTTTAAAACCGTTTTCCAATCTTCTACTATATACAAACCTTTAGCTTATTCGTATGAGAAATCCAATTAAACGACTTAGCAAAACAAGTGGTATAAAACACTTGCATTTACTTTGTTGGTTAATTTTTAGACTTGTTAGATTGAAATCTCGTAACAGTTTTCGAGTGGGATCTACAAGTTGTTCGTAAATATTTAAGTTAAGCCAGTAGTTATAGGACATGAAGCAAAATTCATTTATTTACTATCTTAGTGTAATTTACACTTATTGATCAATGATGATCATTTTGTGATTTAGACTTGCGATATGCAATGTCTCTTTGTCTGCATGGGGGACTATACACCGTTCAGTGGAGCTTGGGCTCAATTTGGTAGGGTAGCAACCTATGGTCTTTTGACCGTTGTGGAGCTTCAGGTCATTTGTCCACAAGAGTTGGCTCTACCTTGTTCTGTGGAGCTTCGGCTCATTTCTATGGGTTAGCGACCAATGGGATAGTGCCCCGTTTGTAATACACATGTTGGTGAGTTTTCATGCTCCGGTTTATGATAGGCCTCCCCCCTTGGTGCTTTCTGGATTTCTAAATATTAATTTCTTGAATTTGTGTTTCACCAATTTTTATGATCTGCATTGATAAGCTTTATCAATATTTGTGATTTGGTGAATAAAATTAAAGAATATGATATTCTTTTTGGGTGTTTAAGAAAACTTGAGATATTGTATGATTTTTATTGTTATCATATATATTTGACATATCTCTTATCCTATCTCATATTACATGATAATTATAGCTAGACTGATCTGTTTATTATTTTTCTTCTCAAATAATACCTGGGTCAGACCGAGGTGTTTCAGGTTCTTCCACTTGACTTCTTAGCAGGGACTATCTTTTGAATTTTAGCTAACTACTTTAGCTTAGTAGATTTTTTGTCTTTCATGTATACGAGATAGAAACTCTTTGATGTAATCATATTCTTTTGTGTTGTACATGTACCTATCCTTTTGGGGTGCAGTGGATTTTGTATGACCACTACTATGATGTTCACTTCTATGTATTATATTCATATTTGTTTCCGCCCTAGTGATATGAATATATGTGCCTGATTTCTGTTATGATTATTTTATATTGTTTTCAAACAGCATTTAGGCACCGTGTAGTAGCTTTGGGTTTATATTGAATATGTCGTATTTCCTCTTGAAATGAAATGCTTGATATACTATCCGACATATCGGTACTCGCTCAAAGCAATAATACAGTTGCTCGCTCTTCAACAGCCTTATTCTTCGTGCTAATCGACGGCATTATCAGTAATGTCATTGGTTAGTGATAATATAGAGGTGTGGCGTTACACATTAAAACCATTTTAAATTTATATGATTTCAAATCCAGGTTTGAACTACAAATTTATACCACTTTAAATTCAATAGGTTTCGAAGTTAAATATTCAAGCAATTTAAATAACTCAAATTGATAAATTTCATTTATATTTCAAAATTCAAACCGTTCTAACAACATTTAAATAAAATCTCAAACTATAAATTTAAATAAAATCAAAATTAAATATCTAACTTCAATTATATTTAATTTTGAAATATTCACCTAATCACTTTTATAAGCATTTAAATAAAATCTCCAATTACACGTTTAAATCAAAACTAAAAAGTGAATTTCAATATATTTAAATTTGAAAATATTCATTTAATAACCTTTGATTACAATCAAGTTATAAAATCATATGTTTAAAATCTCAAATTCAATAAGTTTCAAATCAATTTTATTTAAACCAATACAATTTCAAATCAATTTCAATTTACCCTCCTAACCTTAATTTTAAAAGTTATTACAAAATATATTTTTAAAACATAATTTTAAATAAATACTTAAACTTAATATATACATATTAATTAAACTAAATTTTATTAAATTAAATCATATTATTAAATTTGTTTTTTATTAAATCTTATTTTGCATATTTAAAATAATAAGATCATAAGTAAATCTTAAAATTTATATTTTCAAAAATAACTTTTAAATTTAAAATTTCTAAATATATAATTTTAAAAATCTAAATTTTGCTCATATATCAAAATAAATATTTATGTTGTAATTCAAAATCAATAGTTATCAAACCCATATATTTTCTTTAAATACCTTAGACATCATCATTTCAAAAATAGACCAACGGTGATCGTATATAATTTCTATCATGTGGTTAAGTGATACAGATATTTATCATTTTAATCCGCAATTTAAATTTAATATTATACGAGTATATATCATTTCAACCCATAATCCTAAAATTTCGATAAAATCGCTTGGGTTTATTATTTCAACCCATAAAGATTTTTCCTAATCTATAAGATCGTTTAGGTATGTATCATTTCAACCTATAGTGATTTCTAAACTAGCATGAACTTGCAGAGTGAGAACAAATATGATAAGAATATAACATATCAACAACATGCATATATCATCGGTAACGAACTTAAATATAATATATAAAACAGGTCATGGTGCCATATGTCATAGTTAAACGATTGCAGATAATGGCATATCATATTTAGCATTCATTAACTTAACAATTTAAACTTGATAGCATATTTCAATCTTCATTTCATGTGACTTAAATTTATCGAATATAAGAATGCTAATCATGGGTGATTGCTCACCTTTCGAGGCCTGAGAAAACAATGAGAATGGGAAGCACAGACACAGATATGCACAAACAAGCTAGAGGTAAGAAAATAATCTCCGAACAGCAACGGAAACAAGAAAAACAAGGTGGACGAACTTGGATTTGATGAAAATACAATATATATTATATCCGTTTCAAAAATCAATTCTCAAATTTTAAACATGTATCAAAATAAAATCTTTATAATATATATAATTTTGAAAATCAATATTAAATTAAACATATATATATATTAAAATCAAAATCTATATATATATATATATATATATTCAAATTCATTATTAAATTTAAACACATATATTCAAAATATATACATATCATATTTTAAAATCAATACTTATATATATATTTATTTAAAAGCAACACACTAATATATTATATTCAAAATATATACTAACAACATATATACATATATACACTGCCATACATCTAAAAGTTATTACAACAAATTTAAATATACGAACAAATATAAACAAACTTTGTATAAACATATATTTTATAACTATGAGATCTGATAAGTCTTATATAATCTAACACATATATATAAACAAACTGATCATATATATAAACTAATAAATATATATATACACAAACATTATAAATATATATTTGTTTATATAAAAAGGAGAACTGTTGACCGCACTTGGCTCGGGTTGCTAGGGTGATCGACAATGGGACAGAGAATAGCGGAGAGGCTCGTGTGACGGCCCACCTCTATACCCACGCTAGCCAAGGACACTATAGGGTAATGCCGTTAACTAGCACGGAGAATAAGGCTGTTGAGGAGCGACCATCCATGTAATTGCTTTGTGCGAGCACCGATATGTCAGAAGTATAACATGCATTTCATTTCAAGAGGAAATCCGACATGCCGAGACTAACACAAGGCTACTACACGGTGGCTATGATACCTTCGGAAACAAGTATAGAAATAAACATAACACAAATCAGTCACAGACATCCATACCACAAAGGCGGAAGGAGATATGAACATATAACTAACACATGAAAGTGAACATCAAAGTAGTGGTCAAAAAGATCCACAATACACAAAAGAATAGATACAAGTACTTAACAAAAGAATATGTATACATCGAGGAGTCTATTTCTCAAATGTATACACCAAAAACTACTAAACCAGAGTAGTTAGCCAAAAGATCATATGATGGTCCGATAAGGAGTCAAGAAGAAGCACCTGTAACATATCGGTCTGACCCGAGTATTATTTAATAAGAAAATAATAAACGGATCAGTCTAGCTATAAATATCAGACGACATAATATAGAACAATAGATATGGAATAAACATATGATAACCATAATGGCATCTACTATAAGTATGTAAGTGAAAATCAACACGAGATTAATCAATATCACAAGAATCTTCTCAAAGATCCAAGAAGGGTTTCATACCCAAAACTTGAATTCAGAACAAGACAATAACACACGAATTCACCAATGCACAAAAATTGATAAAGCTTATCAATAGAAATCACGAAAATAGGTGAAGCACAAATTCCAGAATTCAACACACGAAACCCAGAAATCACAATAAAGGGGGAGGCGTATCACACGAACGGGAGCATTAAAACTCACCAACATATGTATCACACGAACGAGACACTATCTCATGGTAGCTAGCCATTAAATTTTGACACACGAACGACCCGAAGACCATGGGGAGCTACCCCACATGTGTGAGTCGAAATCACACAGATGAGGTCTAGACTAACCTTGCAAACAAAGAGGTATGTGTGAGTCGAAATCACACAGATGGTGTCTAGTCTAGCCTCACAGACAAAGAGACATCGCACAATTGCTAGTCTAAATCACAAAAATGACCATCATGATCAAAGAGAAGTGTCAATTACAGTAAGCTAGTAAATATATGAGCTTAGATTCATGTCCCATAACCACTAGCTTAACTTAAATACTTACGAACAAATTGTAGATCTCCACTAGAAAATTGTCACAAGAGGTTCAATCGAACAAGTCCAAGAATTAACCGACGAAGTAAACGCAAGTGTTTCATACCACTTGTTTTACTAAGCCGTTTAATTAGATTTCTCATACGAGTGAGGTAAAGGTTTGTATATACTAGTAGATTGGAAAACGGTTTAAGAAAAGAACTTTGTTATTGAAAATAGAGTTGAAATCGTTTTGATGAAAGGGTTTTGATATTTACTACTAGTATTGAAACCTTTATATTTTTAAAGTGACAAATCATAAAAAGGATTGTAGAAATAATCAATCATAAAAATTCACATTCGAAGACATGAATAAAATCCAAAGAAATTGGTTACTGAATCCATCGAAATGGATATTCCCAAGATCACGAAGAAAATGTCATCAAAATCAATAATAAGTGATAATAACAAAAGGGAATCAACACGAATTTATTAAAGTTAGAAATTCAAGCTAAATAGGAAAATAGGCAAAAGAGTGCAGATTCAGACGTCTGAAATCAAGGATTCAGACGTCTGAATCTGGAAAATAAATACTTTCCAAAAAACAGAATTCAGATGTCTGAATCTTTGATTTCAGACGTCTGAAATAGGCACATTTTAGCCTATTTCCTTTCTGGTTCCAAATGAACCAATTCAGACGTCTGAAATATAGATTCAGACGTCTGAATACTGAGGAATAAAAATTCCCAGTATAATATTCAGACGTCTGAATACTACGTTTCAGACGTATGAATCAAGGGTCCAGGGCATTCGCTGAACCTAGGCCAAAAATGGCCAAACGGATACCGGAAGCGATCGATCGAGCGACAATGACTAAGGATTTACGCCAAGCGACAACCCAGCCTTAACTGCTCTTCAGTACGCCTCAAATATCAATGTCCAAATATCCATAAAACGATTTTCGTAGATTTTGATTTCAAAACACCAAAAATTGGAATATACACCAAATCAATCCAAACCAAAATTAATTGCACAAGAATAAATGTTAGGAATTCATACCTAACAATCGAAGATAATTGTAGACAAAGATGTGAGATAAAAATCTCACCTTTAAACCCAAAAGCACAAGATTGAGAAGCTTGAAAACAAAGGAGAATCAACCACTCTTCAATACAACCCAAATGAACTTTATTCTAAGCTCAAAAGAAGAACATTCCCTAAGTTAGGTTTTGGAAATATTCTGAAGTCGAAAGGTGAATGAGTTGGAGAAGAAGAAGGAGATGCTTACCAATGGGTTCTCTTGAATTTGGAGCTAGAAGTTGGATTTGCTAATGAGGACTAGGGTTTTGAGTTTTAATTTCCTCTTCCTTCCCCCATTTTTGCTTTAGCTTGAAGTGTTAGGAATATGAAATGAAGAAATGAAGAGTTGGAGTGGAGCTAGAGTTAAGGTGGAACATTGGGCTGAAACCCAAACTCAAACCCAAAGTGAAAAAGTAGCGAAACTCGACTAACTCCAAACATATCGAAGCTTATACTCAAAAAGGTTGCAAACGACATTTTGAAATCAATGGAAGGGGTCTCGAGTCCCAATTTGACTATTTGCAAAAAGTAGGTTTTCGGACTAAAATCCGACGAACGATGAAATATTTAAATAAAATATTTAAATATACAATCGATAAATATGCGCGTTGTTACAAACTACCCTCCTTAAAGAAATTGCGTCCTCGCAATACTTAAGAAGAAAATAAGAAGTAACAACTATAGAAGCATATCAACACAAAAGAAAATTTGAAATAGGAAGTTCACCATAAGGAGCATGAAAGAGTAAGCCTGAACGGGTTCGCACGGTGAATTCTCTGGATTCCCAAGAGCAATCCTTAGGATTTGAGAACCATTGAACTCTCACAAAAAGAACATATTTATTTCGAAGGCACTCAACCTCCGAAGCAATGATGCGAATAGAACGTTGCTCATAAGTCAAATCTGGTGAAACTTCACTTTCTTCAATAACACCGGGCTCAAGAATAAAAATAGAAAACCTAAAAGCATTTCCATAGTTAAAAGACGTAGAAAACGTCAAGTATAGCAGAAAATTGAGCCAGTGCAACGACGTAGTAAAAAAAGGGTACGCCCGAGAAACTAGAAACTCGAATAATTTGGAACACCGACGTAGTACAAAAAGGGTACGTCCAATGAACCGATAAACTAGAACAACGATGTAGTATAATAATGGTACATCCATTGATCCAGATAAGACGGAACTTCGATGTTGTATAATAACAGTACATCAGATGAACCGAACACCATAAAAGAACATCGGACGCTAGTCCATAAAAAAAATGAGATAAAGCTCAATAAAACGAAGTATATCAAAACGTCCGATGAACTTGATAAAAAGATAATTCCATTCAGACAACATCAAAGAATCAACCACTTGTTGCTTACCACTAAGCGCATTTGGCAACACGATTTTCCTTCCGGGAATAAAAAGATTATCAAGATCATAAGATGCCAACAACTTGAGTCAACATGAAGTTCCTTATGTGAAAATAAATATTCCAAAGATTTATGATCGAGGTGGAGAACAAATTTCTCCCCCAAAAATGATGATGCCAAACTCTAAAAGCAAAAACAATAGCCGCGAGCACTCGATCATGAGTGGCATAAATAGTCTCAATCGGCTTTTAATGATTTAGAAGCACAAGTGATAGCATGTCATCCTTTGCAAGAGAATGACATTCCAACCAATACGATTAGCATTGGTACAAAAGATAAAGTCTTGGTTCCCTTCGGGAATCATAAGAATAAGAGTATCGAAAAGAAAGAATTCCTTTTAAATAATTTTCTTTCCCGAAAAGCTAAAACTTTCAAAATTACATTTTTACAAGTCAATATATCGTGTCTGACTGTCTCATCAAAGCATTTAGGAAATTCCTATCGATAACGTTGATCAAGCGCATCGACCAAAATTCTTAAAACACTAAATGGGCAATACAATCACAAAATCATCTTTTATAGGATAAACATGTTTCTAAAAACTTTTTGTTCGTTCTAAAAATAGAAATCCTATTTATACTTATAAATAAATTTTACGAAAAAGATTTGCAAATTTTTTTTTTAATTGCTATTTCATCCAAAATCAATAAATACAAGAATGGTCTCATCGAAATATTCATAGAATATTCGATTTATAAAATGGATGAAATAAGCTGGACAAACTGAATGACAAAATAAGTCATTCATAAGAATCGTAACGAGTGCGGAATGCGGTAAGTGGAATGCGAGCTCCCGCGACTCGTAGCCAAATGAAAATCGATGGCAAGGTCAAACTAGAAAGACCTTAACACCACACAAAGGATTTCTTAGGTGATAATCCTAAGACAAACTCATAAATACCGGAAAAGTTTCACAAATTATTTAGATAAGAGAAATAACACTTTTCTCATCTTGAGGGCTTAAAGAATAAAATGATGCCTTCAAAAACTTGAAATCGGAATCACAAGAAAAAATAGAAATCTGCTTAACAGATTGAAAATGTCAAAGATGAATAGTCCACACGAAAAATAGGATATGGGCTTCACAACGATTAAGCCAATCCTTACAAAAATCAATCCCGAAGCCTAAGTAAAAAAATATCGGCTCGGAAAGAAAAATCACATAAAATAATTTCGACATTAATAAAAATCAAGTTGAGTGTTGCAGATCTACTATCAGGATTCGCAATCCTCAAAGAAGTCAATCAAGCCCAAAAATGTTTAAGGGGAAAGAATCAACAAGTTCGTTTGATATAAAATAGTGAGATGGAACCCATATCAAAAAAACATGAACAAGATAATCACAAAGCAAATGTCATCAAGGATTGAATTAGAAATACCTTGACCAAAAGAAGTATTGCTAGGGGCTTGCACAATATTTAGCTTTCTCATGTCCTTGTTCAAAAGTTTGGGACATGCAGATAAAAGATGACCCGAGTCTTTGCAATAGCGACAATAAAGGGGTTTCGGGCACTTAATTACATAATGGTCCGTAGAACCACAATTGTAGCATTGTTTACGACTTGGGGTAGAAGTCTTGTCTACCAAGTTTCTTGTTCCACCTTCTTCTTGCTTTGAAGCATGGGGCAGGCAGATATAAGACGACCCAAACTTTTTCAATAACGGCAAAAGAGAGGTTTCGGGCACTCCCTTGCATAGTGGTCCTTAGAATTACAATTGTAGCATCCTCCACGATTAGAGATTGGAGTCTTTGCTACAGAAGTAGTTTGCTTCACTCTCTTATTGGGATTAGGGCTTTTGAACATAATATGCCTCTTCTTGGAAATCCCAATATCACTATCACTTCCTTTACCAACCTCTTCATATCGAAGAGGGATATCCACAAGCTGATCGAAAGGAACTTCAAGTGTCAAAGGTAGAATCATCTCGGGGTTCTTACTCAAAGAATAGATAAACTCTTGATTCTTTACAAGGTCCAAAAGTTGTTGGGCAGACATGAATGCGCCATCCAGAGAAGGACTACTGGATTGACCAGCGCTAGGATTTCCAGAACCAACCATTTCTTTTCTTTAAGAAAGAAAGAAAAGAAGAAGAAAAAAGTTATTCTTAGAATGAATACCAACAATCATGATGATAAAACAAGGAATCATTAAAGAAAAATAGGATTGAACGGTACGAACACCCGAATAAAATCCTAAAGCACGACTCCTAAGAAAGACTTAGGACATGATCCTTGCTAAATTATTCTACATTGTTCCGAAGTTTGGCTTTGATACCAAGCTGTGATGCCCCACCTCTATACCCACGCTAGCCAAGGACACTATGGGTTAATGCCGTCAACTAGCACAGAGAATAAGGCTGTTGAGGAGCGACCATCCGTGTAATTGCTTTGTGCGAGCACCGATATGTCAGATAGTATAACATGCATTTCATTTCAAGAGGAAATCCGACATGCCAAGACTAACACAAGGCTACTACACGGTGGCTATGATATCTTCGGAAACAAGTATAGAAATAAACATAACACAAATCAGTCACAGCCATCCATATCACAAAGGCGGAAGGGGATATGAACATATAACTAACACATGAAAGTGAACATCAGAGTAGTGGTCAAAAAGATCCACAATAACACAAAAGAATAGATACAAGTAATTAACAAAAGAATATCTATACACCGAGGAGTCTATTTCTCAAATGTATACACCAAAAACTACTAAACTAGAGTAGTTAGCCAAAAGACCATATGATGGTCCGATAAGGAGTCAAGCAGAAGCACCTGTAACATTTCGGTCTGACCCGAGTATTATTTAATAAGAAAATAATAAACGGATCGGTCTAGCTATAAATATCAGATGACATGATATAGAACAAGAGATATGGCATAAACATATGATAACCATAATGGCATCTACTATAAGTATGTAAGTGAAAATAAACACGAGATTAATCAATATCACAAGAATCTTCTCGAAGATCCAAAAAGGGTTTCATACCCAAAACTTGAATCCACAACAAGACATTGACACACGAATTCACCAATGCACAAAAATTGATAAAGCTTATCAATAGAAATCACGAAAAAAGGTGAAGCATAAATTCCATAATTCAACACACGAAATCCATAAATCACAAGAAAGGGGGAAGTCCTATCACACGAACGGGAGCATTAAAACTCACCAACATATGTATCACACGAACGAGACGCTATCTCATGGTAGCTATCCATTAATTTTTGATACACGAACGGCCCGAAGACCATGGGGAGCTACCCCACATGTGTGAGTCGAAATCACACAGATGAGGTCTAGACTAACCTTGCAAACAAAGAGGTATGTGTGAGTCGAAATCACACAGATGGTGTCTAGTCTAGCCTCACAGACAAAGAGACATCGCACAATTGCTAGTCTAAATCACAAAAATGACCGTCATGATCAAAGAGAAGTGTCAATTACAGTAAGCTAGTAAATATATGAGCTTAGCTTCATGTCCCATAACCACTAGCTTAACTTAAATATTTACGAACAAATGGTAGATCTCCACTAGAAAATTGTCACAAGAGGTTCAATCGAACAAGTCCAAGAATTAACCGACGAAGTAAACGCAAGCGTTTCATACCACTTGTTTTAGTAAGCCGTTTAATTAGATTTCTCATACGAGTGAGGTAAAGGTTTGTATATACTAGTAGATTGGAAGACGGTTTAAGAAAAGAACTTTGTTATTTAAAATAGAGTTGAAATCATTTTGATGAAATAGTTTTGATATTTACTACTAGTATTGAAACCTTTATATTTTTAAAGTGACAAATCATAAAAAGGATTGTAGAAACAATCAATCATAAAAATTCACATTCGAAGACGTGAATAAAATCCAAAGAAATTGATTACCGAATCCATCGAAATGGATATTCCCAAAATCACGAAGAAAATGTCATCAAAATCAATAATAAGTGATAATAACAAAAGGGAATCAACATGAATCGATTAAAGTTGGAAATTCAAGCTAAATAGGCAAATAGGCAAAAGAGTGCAGATTCAGACGCCTGAAATCAAGGATTCAGACGTCTGAATCTGGAAAATAAATATTTTCCAAAAAACAGAATTCAGACGCCTGAATCTTTGATTTCAGACGTCTGAAATAGGCACATTTTAGCCTATTTCCTTTCTGGTTCCAAATGAACCAATTCAGACGTCTGAAATATAGATTCAGACGTATGAATACTGGGGAATAAAAATTCCCGGTATAATATTCAGACGTCTGAATACTACGTTTCAGACGTATGAATCAAGGGTCCAGGGCATTCCCTGAACCTAGGCCAAAAATGGCCAAACGGATACCGAAAGCGATCGATCAAGCGACAACGACTAAGGATTTACGCCAAGCGACAACCCAGCCTTAACGACTCTTCGATACGCCTCAAATATCAATGTCTAAATATCCATAAAAGGATTTTTATAGATTTTGATTTCAAAACACCAAAAATTGGAATATACACCAAATTAATCCAAACCAAAATCAATTGCACAAGAATAAATATTAGGTATTCATACCTAACAATCGAAGATAATTATAGACAAAGATGTGAGATAAAAATCTCACCTTTAAACCCAAAAGCAACAAGATTGAGAAGCTTGAAAACAAAGGAGAATCAACCACTCTTCAACACAACCCAAATGAACTTTATTCTAAGCTTAAAAGAAGTACATTCCCTAAGTTAGGTTTTGGAAATATTCTGAAATTGAAAGGAGAATGAGTTGGAGAAGAAGAAGGAGATGCTTACCAATGGGTTCTCTTGAATTTGGAGCTAGAAGTTGGATTTGCTAATGAGGACTAGGGTTTGGAGTTTTAATTTCCTCTTCCTTCCCCCATTTTTGCTTTAGCTTGAAGTGTTAGGAATATGAAATGAAAAAATGAAGAGTTGGAGTGGAGCTAGAGTTAAGGTGGAACATTGGGCTGAAACCCAAACTCAAACCCAACGTGAAAAGTAGCAAAACTCGACTAACTCCAAACATATCGAAGCTTATACTCAAAAAGGTTGCGAACGACATTTTGAACTCAATGGAAGTGGTCTCGAGTCCCAATTCGACTGTTTGCAAAAAGTAGGTTTTCGGACTAAAATCCAACGAACGGTGAAATATTTAAATAAAATATTTAAATATACAATCGATAAATATGCGGGTTGTTACAGTTCGATCAGGTGATGTGGCTGGAAGCTGAGTGGTTAGGATCGCTACATGCTGCAGCAACATAGAGGCAGCGGATCAAAGTGCTATTGTGGCTTCAGGTGGAAGAAGAGGTAAGAGCAGTCGAGGCTGAGATGGGTTGATAGGTGGAGGGTTGTCTGGTTGTTGGTGAACTGTGTTGTTCTATCAAAGGTGGGTGCTCGGTGGTGAACTGGATAAGGAGGAAGCGGATGTGGGTGGAGTGGAAGGGGTTGCATTTGGCTACAGGTGGTTCACGTGGAGGAGTGACAGCGGAGGATGCCATGGACAAGAAAGTGGTAGTGGCGAGTGTTTCTAGAGGGAGGGGAGGATGCAGGTGGAGGTCTGGGAAGAGGGCGGACTGCTATGGGACTGTTTGGCATGGTGGAGACCAGGTCGGAGGTTTAGGGTGTGGGGTCTGGTAAGTACATGCAAGCGAGGCCGAAGGTGGTTGTTCTAGTGTGATGGTGCACTGATGTGGTTATTAGGTGGTTGAACAGATCTGATGGGAAGAAGATAAGTGGTTTTCACAAACATATATAAGCAATTACTATCAAACTTGTATATCTATATATAAAAGCTTTGTATCGAATATAAAAAATTTCTTGAAGTATACAGAATGAAAATGAAATGAAAGGACATACCCCCCATATATATTGAACGGTGAGAATGGAAGAGTCGTGTATTGATATCTGAAAATAATAAATGCTAATGGCTGTTTATTTTCAGTCGATGGACAAACCGATGGATGCAGGGAAACCTAAAGGACCAAAACGGGTACCGATGCTGCTAATCGTTTCGTAGATTCCGCCGCGTATCGGACCCCGAAATGTACAAATGAATATACTATGGATATCGGCATGACTAGACTAACAGAATGGTACACAAATATCAGCAATATGATCATCCTATCAATGGTCGATATTCGTTGCCAAACTGCTGCTAATTTGCCGAAAATAAGATAAATGAGGCTATTGTAATCCAAATTTGGCGAAACGAAATATGACTCTCACTCAGAAAATGATTTACATTTTTGTTAAGTAATAATATTTAGATTTCAAAAATACTTTATTTCGATTAAATTAACTGAATTAAATTGGAATTTAAAAATTACACAACAAAATAAATATATTTTTTCGATAAACATCTGACATTTGCTATGGTTAGATAGACGCATACCAAGTATCAAATTTTCATCGGTAAATTTTATTTTCATGAAAAATTTAGTTAATTACGTTATAAAAATTGTTAAGAATTATGGCTCGTTACAACTAGAGTACGTAACTCCCTCCAAACGTCGGGTAGTGTTTTACTCATGGCTACACGGGACACCAAGAGGATATGTACTAATAGTTATTGGATAACTATGGAATGACACACTTGAGAGTTTTCTTTCAGTTAAAATAACCAAGGTCAAGCCAAAAATCTCGAAGAGACGATGTTACACAGTTTCCTCGACTTGAGAATACTGTGGTACTTCGATGTAGACACTCCGCTATGATTATAACTAAATAGTAGCATAGTTTCTATCTAACGACTATTGTTGGGTTCGAGTGGAAGCGTTGGAAGTGAAACACGGTTTAATAAATAATTTGACTCCTCGGTAATATAAGGTTAATGACACGGTCAACTATATTCAACCCAAAGTTAAAGTCTCTGGCCAAAGCAGCATGGTTAATAATTACAAAGTTAACTATAGTTGACCTAATACTGACCTCGTATTAACGAGGAGAAATATTATGTATTGAATAGTGCTTCACTTTCAATGATTCATCTTGAATCCACCTATAGTCGTTCAATGGACATTATGCCATGATTTAACTATAATATGATGGAGTGCCTACATTGAAGTTTCATAGTATTCTCAAGTCGAGGGAACTGTACAACATTGCTACTTCGAGATTGTCTGTTTAACTTAGTTGTATTCATCAATAGAGAGCTCTCAATTAGGTCATCCCATTGTTATCCAGTAACAATCAGTATGTAAACTCTTGGTGCACCACAGTAGCAATGAGTAATATAGTGCCTAACATTTGGATAGCGTTACATGCTCGAATCTCAACGGATGAATCAATATCCCTTTTGAAAATATTAACTATGAATATTTAATATAATATGTTATTTTTAATATGATAAATTTATCATGGTTACAACGCATTGGAATTACTATCACATAACATACCATTTAAGGATTTTCTGTTTAATATACATAAGTTAAATAGTCAATTAACATATCACAATATGACAAGTATATAATAGTAAGAAAAACACTTTTTGTTATGAAAAGGATCGGTTATCAAGTTAAATATATGTAATAAGCCGCATAATTTCCCCTATGACATACCCCTAACTCTATCAACATCCACGGTGGCATTATGAAACTTTCTAAAACAATAAAGCATCACAACCAATGAGCTTGCGATATGTGTTATATGGACTACGTGCGCATAAGTACAAGTTCGCATTTGCTCATAGAAGCGCACTTGGGGGGAAATATTACATGGATTTCTTACAATAAGCCTTTGGCATGCTAACTTTGAGCCTGAAAGCATAAGCCCATGCCATGTTGCACCACCAGGGACTGGTCCGGCCCAATACTTATATATGCACTTCGAATTATTCCGCTTTTGGAGACTAGAGGGTCCTGATGCTTCTAAGGTCCAAACAACACCTTGTCAAAGCATCACCATCAACAGTTGCGAGGAGCCTCACAAGTAATTCCACCTTGCCTTGTCTAAAGACGATCGAGCCATAACTCGAATTATTTGATATTAATCACTGACTGAATTTACACTTTGAACGACATAAAAATAATGATGAATACTCTGAGAAACCATATGATTCATTTAATTTATAATCATTGTAAATTACTTGAATTAATTAATATTAATGAAATATCAATTATAAAATTTTATTTGATATGTTGGAGTACTACCATTATTCAATAAAATGCAGATATAAAAGTAATATACACATGAACATATATATGGCATTGACAGAATAATTGAACTAGATTTAAATAGATTAATTGCCTAGAATTTTAGGAATTTTTTTAGTCTACTTTGCCTCCATTATGGATTGCCAAGATGGAAGGAGGGGAGAGGTTTTAAATGTGATTTCAAAATCCAAAGAAGCAATTAGAGAAAGAAAATAAATCTCTATAATTTACCATTCTTTATGACTAACTTGAAACACGTTTATAAAATGAGTTTTTTCCTTTCCCAATATTCTACTCGTTGGCAAAACTATGAAGAGAGGGGAGAGAAATTGATGAGTATCATCGACGTTCATTTTCGTGTTTCAAAGTAGTAACAGTGTTGTACTAGTTTTACCACCCAATTTTTTTGATAAATAAACTTAATTTTGAATTCTTAAATATGATTTGATCTATAAAGGATATACATACATACATACATACATACATATACACATATACATATACATATATATTATTTCTAAATGATTTGAAATGTAACCTGGAGTTTAGTTCTTAAAACTTTTTGATAATTAGTAGCTTTCAATTATTATAATGAAACGAAATCCAAACCGTATTAATAATTGGAAACTCCTAAAATGGAAATTAAGAAATTTGATGTTTAGTGATTAACGAAATGTATAAGAAATTGGAAATCTATAACTTATAGATATGAAAAATTTAGAAGATGTAATTATTGAACATTTTTGTTAGCTAAATGAATAAAATGAACTTATGTAACATTCAATTGCATTCTTAAAACAATACGTAACTTAGCAAAATATTAAAAGTTAAAATGGTAATAGAAATGTAATAGAATATTATACAAGTAAAACTTAAGCAATAAAGGTGTTCAATGGAATTACTTCTATAAATAGGAATTCTGATTGTATAAATCGTTATAAACTTAACTTAATAATTTGAAATGTTACTAATTAAATTTATAGAAAGAGTGAATAGTGTAAATTATTATGAACATAAGTTAATGTTGCAGCTATTTGTAATTAAAATGAGTAGTTAAAGTGAATACGATATTAATTAAATGATTATAACTTCAGAAAATGTTGAAATGACTTAGAAATGGATTTAATATTCAATAATACTATATATGGACGAATGAATATGAAAAATAAATAATTTATTAATGGTGAATTAAATTGTAAAGAGACTTACATAATAATGGATAACCTAAATAGTCGAAATGGAAATAACTTATGTAAGCAATGAATGTAAAGTAATGAAAAGAGAAAAATGGCATTGTATAGATGAATGGGAAATGAATTTTTGTAAGTAATGAATGTAAATTTATGAAAATAGCATTGTATAAATGAATGAAACTGAAAAACTGTGTGACAACCCGGAATTTTTGGCATTATTAATTATGTAATCTTCTAATCTAGTTATTTAAATTTACAAACTTATCATTTTAAACAAATAAAATATGCTATCTAATTACAATTGTTCATACATATATAGATTTGAAAAAAAACTAAGATTTGGATTCAACGCAAATTTCTCTCAAAAATAATTAAATTTAAACCCTACATTCTAAACACTAATATATATATATATGGTTATTAATTAAAGTATTAATAACTTAAGCCTAAAATGAAAATAAGAATAAGTGAAAGATTATAATATTAATTAAACCATTCAGCTATAGAAATAAATAAAAGAATATATATATATATATATATATATATATATATATATATATATATATGTATGTATAAATGTGTAGGACATTTGTAACCTAGAAAGAAGACCTATGTATACAAGTGGCAAAATTTTCTTTTAAAATGAATTTCTTCATTTTCAAAATATAAAAATGATTTAAAGAGTAAAACCAAGACCGTGTACAGGCAGTAGTGTACCTCTTTTAATATATATATATATCTCAACATCTTCTTTCATTTTTTTAAAACAAACCAAACCAGAAAAAAGAAATTAAACAACTTTATCACTTAAATCTGAAATAAAGCAAAGGAAAATTCAAGTTCACGCTCAAATTAAACAAAGAAGATCAGATCAAAATCACTTTCAGTGTTCAAATCAACTTCCAACTTCAAAATCAGGTTCTCTCTATTCAAGTTCTAAGTGAGTAAACCTCAACTTTTAAAGATAAATCTTCTTTCTTAACTTATGCATGTAATGATTAATGGTAGTATTGACTTGAAAATGTCTTGCATGGATGAAATGGATGTTTTGCCAGGTATATAAGTATGAAGTTACTGTGTGCATATATGTATGCCTGTGTATATAAGTTCTGGTCTCTGTTCTTGTTTAACAGACCCAAAAATCACTCAAAATTCTTTTCTCTTCATTTAAACAATTATAGGTTAAGATATCTAAAGGAAATTTGTTTGTAATGATGAAATCCTATTTTTTAAAATAATTTCAAGTGAAGTTATTAAGTATTTATCTGGGAAGAACAAATTTACAGTAAAAATTAAAACATCTTAGAAAAATCGACCAGTTTTATTTCAAATTTCTCTTATATAATCAGATTTGTTTTTGAAAGTTACGATTTTTGGTGGAATCTCATAAATTTTAAGTTAGTATTTGAAGGGGAATCGGAGGATGAATGGGGATCGGTCATTGACTGATTTCCGATGAGCGAGAGGTTGTTAGGCGCCGGGGTGGTAGCTGGAGGTAGCTCGTAGGACAAGGATCATGGGAAAATTAGTGGCTCGATTTTAGGATCGTTATGGTGGCACGACAACGACGAAGTAGGGTGTAGGGTTGTTTCGAGTCGATGTTGGGTTTCTGGCTTGTGCGGCGGTGGGGCGGCATCGGAGTGGGCTGGAGTAGCATGAATAGTAAGAGGGATGTCAGGCGATGCTGGTGGTGATATAGCGTGGGTTCCGGTGGGCTGTGGCAGAGGTACGAGGCGGATGTAGTTCGGGTATTCGTTTCTGGTAGTGGCGAAAAATTCGAATTTGAATTCGAGCAATTTCGAGTGGTTTTGGGTTGCAAGGATGGTCAACTGTGTCGACAGCGATTGGGTGAGGATGACGACGTTGATTGGAGATGCTCCGACGTGGTGTGCACGTGCACGGTGCGCTAATACGTCTAGGTTATGCTGTTTGTAGTTAAGGTAAGGATCAGGCAAAAGAGAAGAGAAAGAAAGGAAGAGAAGAGAGGGAAGAGGATTTGGATCGGGATTGTGGGCTTTGAGCCTGCAATTTAAAATAAAAAGAGATATTTATAAAAAAACGAAGTTCTTATGTAATTTTAACCAAATTGTTTTAAGTTAAATGTTTTTACTTAAACTTCTGAAATAATAAGTAATTTAAAACTTAGATCAACCCTAAACTTAGGTTAATAATTACGGCAAATAAAATGGGTTTAAGCTTAAAATAATTAAGTTTAAGATAATTATATATATGTATATTAATTATTTAGTTATTACAGAAGCTTATTAGAATAAAATAAATAGTGTAACTAGTTAATGATTAGAGAAAAATAAAAATGTTTTAAACTTTTAATTAATTAGATATCTTAAATAATAATAATAATTATTATTATTAACTAATTCCAAATATTTAATTAATATAAAATAAATTAAATAGGTTGTAATTCGTTTAATAATAATTAAACAGGATTTGTAAGTAATTAATAAATTCTGTTTTAAATTAGATGGTTGTGTGATTAGTTAGGCTGATATATGAATGGCTTAATTGGATTGAATACTTTGGATTGCTTTAATACCTCTAATATGTTAATTCCTGTTATTTTGTGATTTGAAATACCCTGGATTGAACTGTTGATATAAACATGAGACGTTTATTTGAAATAGATATTTGTGATGAAATTTCTATGTGAATATTACATTCTGAATTTAAATTAGATTGTTTTACTTAAAACAACTTGGCCTTAAAAGATGGAGTTTGGATTTCGATGAGACCGGGATCGGATATCAAATTGTTATCAACCACATCAATCCAAATAAGCGATAGGTCATGAAATCTCAAGTGAAGATCGGGAATGAAGATTCTGAATGCAAGGGCTATTTGCCGCAAACTCTGAGGGTGATTCCAAAACGAGTGTAGCGGAGATAGTGCCTTCGGTTTCATTCCGATCCAGAACGGAATTGTATGGACGAATGCTATCAGACCTTCATCATTGGAGGACGGTGAGCATTCCAAGAAATGTGTGCTATAAAGGTAATCGTAGCCTCAAGCCTCATCAACTGAGAATGGCTAAAATAGGGGAGTGCAGCAGGCTAAGTAGGTAGCATCCAATTAGTATAAGATTTTCCCCTGTCTAGAGGTCCTTTTCATTCGGCTGTGTGGCGGTTGTTGGCCCTAACCACGGGGTTATCTTATTTGGACTATCCAGTAAGGGGGTAGCTCTGGTCTTGTGTTGTAAGGGATCGGGAGGGGTCCTCAGTACGCTGATATGGACCGCGTACTGTGACGGGCGATACCCCAGTACCCCTGCCATTGTATGGAACCCAATCTCCAATAAGTGCCTTCAGACTTGGTTGTAAATCTATTATGCTGGAATTTAATGAAAGTAATAATTTCGGCTATGTGAATAATTTATTTGAAAACCCTAGACACTATTATAATATCACTGGAATTCCTACGAAATGTTTTAGTTATCGTAAGGGAAAAATTGTCCATGTTTATTTGCAGTGAGTCTTACGAGATACCCTTGATTTCAAATGATTTTCAAAGTTAAAAAAACTTAAACTGTTTATTCACACCAGACCCATGTCTGACCCGAAGTTTATTTTCTATTTTTCTTAAACTCTTGGGTACTCAAATGTTTATGAATATCCAAGTGATCCAGGTTGGCTTTGAGGTATTTTGGAGGAAGACTTGGAGCAGGAGGCTTCTGCGTGTCCAGATATATCTGTTTCTGCTGTATTATTATCTTTGTCGGCATTTTGGTTTATAATGAATAGGCAGGTCATGCCGACTGTTTAGTATGATGTATGTAATAATTGAATGACTCTGATGTATGGTATTAGTGAATACTTGTTATATATATGTGATGTAATATATTTATCTCATTCCGCCGTGAGATTCTATGAATGTTTAGTTCTTTCTATCTATTTCTTTTCTAACTATTTCTTTCTTTTCTTACATCATGTCTTTCTATGGAATGAAAGGCAGGTCGTCATAAACAGTAAATAATATGAAAGGAGATTAATAAGAATAAACTTACATGAAATTTGAATTTATTGGTTGTTTTGGCTTGTGGGATGGTTGGGAAAGGATACTTCTAATTGTATAAAGTTTATAAATAATCTATTAAGTTTTATCTACGACTGTTGAGTGTATGGTATACTTAGTAGTTTATTTATCATTTTATATAAAGTTTCTACACACGAACAAACCATTTGTTTTGGTTGCTATGGATGGATGGTTGATTTCTTTGATTTGCATGTGATGATTGTATGGTTTTGTTTGCAAGTGCTCGTTGTTATGTTGTGTTGATTTGGTTGTTACTAATAAAAATAACTTAAATATTTCTCTTTACATAATTATTTAATTCTTTGGATTTTTGTAAGTGAAATAAAGGTTTATGGAGGCAACGGCCACTGCTTTTGGTTTCATAAATAAGCGTTGTTTGCCACAAATAGGTGCGTTTTTGGATTACAGTTTTCCAGCAATATTATATTGTTTTCTCGTGGTTTAGGATATTTATTTTGAAATATGATACATCTATGTATATGATATTTATTGATACTATTATTTTCCTTGGATCTCTCCGTACAAAGAAGACTCTTCCTAAATTTCCCATGAAATTTTGACGTAGAAAATTTTGTGAACGTGAAAATGTTTTCAAACCTTTATTGAACGTGAATGAAAAAAAGGATTTAATTGTTTATAAATTGATATATTTTATTTAAACTATTTAATTATGCAAATTAATTGTTTATAAATTGAATGTTTTGAATAAGATATATTAATTCCTTCTTATTCCATATTTTTCCTTTTCGAGGACGAAAAATTTTAAGTGGGGAGGAGTGTAATGACCCGTAATTTTCTTATAACTAAATTATTGCATTTAATAAGATTTTTAATTTAATATCGAAAGAAAATAAAAATTATGATGTAGGAATGAGAAAACTAACTTGAATAAAATGAAATAATGTTGATTTAAGGTAACCGATGACTATTTTAATGTAATTTCAATTAATTGAAATGATCGTAAACATAAAATTTGGTTATAAATTGTAATTAAAGAAATAAACCAAATGTTGTATTAATTGGCGAAATAATATGTGATTAATTGTAATTGGATAAAATCGGTGTTGTGTAAGTGGTTATAACATTTGTTTGTAGATAACAAACTTATAAATGTGATTAAATTAAGTAAAAGGTGACAAATGTTATTTATTACCTATTTATTTATTCTGTTGAATTAAATTGGAAATCAATTACAATTAAATGTAATTAAATATTATGTTAATATGAATTAAGATGATAATTGTAGAACACTAGTGTAATAAGATATAAACCAATGTTAATTATATCCATAAGTTGATAATGGACCAAATAATCAGATGAAAATTCAAATAAACGGATTTATTAGAATTTAATTTAATAATCAATTGAATTATTGCTATTAAAAGTGAACGCCATAATCAATGTAATATTTAACATTGAATTGATATGCAAACTTGTTATAAAAAGATTATAAGTTACTAAGTAATCAAAAGTGATAAAAAGTTTAGTTAATAAATGTGAATTTGAAAGGTGATTTAATTAATTTAATAATAATTTATTTATTTAACGTGAAACTAGCCATTTTGGCCACTGTCTCAGATTTCTGGAAAACCAGTTTCATTGGATCTGAAACATTGAATTATTGCAAGCTTTCAAGTTTTGTAGCGATCAGACTTGTCGTTTGACCGTACGGACTCGAAATACCCAGAAATCAATTTAATTGAATTCAATTAAAATAAGTTAATTTTAAAAGCTAACTTCTTCATACAATGGAATAAGGACTTAGAAACTTTTCCATTGAGTTTAAAAATATCGAAAACATCTACTTTGATATATGTGATGACCCACTTTCGTTTCGGAGGCAGAATGGGCTTTTCGGGTCGTTATTGTCAATTCATATCAATTTGGGTGTTATTCATTATTATGGGGCTTTGCTCGTATAAATGGATCTTTCTAAACCCCAGCATCCTTTCTATTCTTTATTACAGTACGTACAACTCCATCTATCTGTTCCTCCTTCTTAAATGGCTGAAACCAATTCAGATTACAAAACCGTAAATTCAATTCCTAAATAAATTTCAAAATCTAACTTCTCATAACACTATCATATTATCTGATTCGAAACTCTTAATGAGCTCATTCTAGATCTGTAGTTTTTTTCCAATTTAGGTCTTTGTATGTCTAGAATTTGAAAGATAATTCTTGGTCGTTCATTTGGAAGATGTCAATGGGGTCGGATCATCGATTCGATGGTACTGGGTTGTGGAGAGGGTCATGGGGAGTTCATCCAAGGAGGTGGCATGACGAATCAGTGGTTGGATCGATGGCAATAACTGGATTAGGGATTTAACTTCGTGGTGCCAGCTGCATGTTATTGTTCGATCGAAGGCGAACACGATGCAGTCGCGTGAGGTCGTGTGGCTGAGTTGAGGATGGTAGCGAGTTCGTAAAGGGCAGTGATCGTCCATGCTGCCGAGGAGCATCGTGTTCTAGTTTTTGGACGCGATTTATTTCGTTGGGATCGTATTGGAATTATGGACATTTTGAAACTAGTTTATACGAATTCTAAGATTGTTGAAATTTGGGCCTTATTTTGAATTTCAAATCGATTAGAAATCAAACGCGAGTGTTTTGACCCACTCACAACTGCTAGATTTTCTTATGTTAGTTAAACTGAATTTATGATGCAATTAGAAATTTATTGGTTGATGTTTGGTATATTTAAATTGTCGTTCCAGTTAAACCTGACTTTTATTTAATTTAATCGCCATTTAATTTGATATTGAATTTTTAATTTGCTTGTTAATACCAATTATTGATAATCCGTCAATTGTTATTAATTATTGATTTGAATAATGACTGTGATGGATGTTTGATTGTTGATATTGGATGACTAGATGTTATATTTATATTGTTATAACACCGCAAGTTCCCTTAGTTGTTGTTAGAAATTCCCTATGGCTTGAAATGATACATACCCGAGCGATCTGTAGACTAGGGAGAAATCGTTATGGGTTAAAATGATAGACTCGAGCGATTTCATGGATTTGAAGTAAAATTTGGGATTGTGGTTGAAATAATGTATACTCGCAAAATTTAAAATATTTACGGATCGAAATGATAAATATCTGTATCACTTGACCATATGGTAGAAAATTATATACGGACACCGGATTGGTTAAATTCAATGATTTTAAATCCGTAAACTTTGAATTCAGTCAAATGATATTTTGAAATGGAATTTGATTTATATAATCTAATTTCTTTTAAATGAATTGTTAAAGGATTTAAATTGAAACTTTGGAATTGTGTTAAGTGAATGGCTTAAGAATTTAAGTTGAATTTGAAATATAAACGAAATTTAACGAAATTGAGTTGGTGAAATGTTTGAAATTGTAGCTTTTGAAATATGTTGAAATTGGAATAGCTTAAATTGAAATTTAAAGATTTGAAATTCGGTTTTGCTTTGAAAATTGGATATGGTCCAGATTTGTTGAAATAGAAGAAATAATTAAATTTTATGTTGACTATTATTTTAATATAAACAGTCTAAAAATATATCTTTTGAAAAATCCTAACTATTAAGATTTTCGATTATTAAACTAATTTAAGCTTTAATCAATTTAAACAATTTTAAATTTATTTTAATATGTTATAATATATTTAATCCAATTTAATCTAATTTACCTATTTTAAACTAATTAATTCATTTTAATCTGTTTTAAATCTATTTAATCTACTTTAAATCTATTTACTATTTTAAATCTATTAAATCTACTTTAAATCTATTTAATCTATTTTAAATCCATTTAATCAATTTTAAATCTATTTAATCTATTTCAAATCCATTTGATCTATTTTTAAATCTATTTTAAATCTATTAAACTATCTTAAATCCATTTAAACTATTTTAATCTACTTTTAGACTATTTTTGAGTATTCTAACTATTTAAAAATTTACTTTAGGTTATGCTAAACTATTTAAACTATTTATAACTATCTAAAGTATTTCTAAATTTCAAACTATGTGAAGTGGAAGTGTATATTTAAATCCTTGAATTGAAATCAAATGGTTAAATGAATGTTATAACATGCGTTGGAAATTGAAATAATATTTTCTAGTGAAATGACATATTCGAGTAAATACAATGATTTTGAATGAGAATTTAACCTATTTTTTAATATGATTTCAAAAGTGATATGGTTTGAATTGAATATGATATTTTGATATCAATTATGATCGGTTTTGGAAATTTAAAAGAACCGTCTGGTGTGAAATAAGTGTTTTGTTGTTAAAGAGATCGAGATCAAATATTGTCATACTCTTTGCCAGAATCGAAAACCACTTTAACAACTGTGCACGTGGTGGAGATTTCAGAATGAAGTAGGATGGTTTGGCGAACGATTTTATATGAGGTATTTACGTAACCCTGACTACCGTGAGTCAGCTTGATGTGGCTAAAGCATGGGCTATACTGGGCCAAGTAAGGTTGCTTCTCCTATCGGGCACTTTTCTTCGATACCATATTATGACTTTGTGATTGATTTGGTAGCCACCCCTCGGTTTTGATTCTGGGAGTGTGTTCCAAGGTGGGCGGTAGTAGATACTATGCTTTACCACTAGTCCGAGAGTGCAAACGGCTACCCAAGCATTGCCTCACGTACCTGGTCACATGCCTTGTCGTGCCTTCTACGAGTTTGGTTTGTGTCGTACCTATGGAGTACTCCTTGAGAGCCCACTAGTTTACGGTGGAGTTTATGGTACTGTATTGTGACACCCAACCATAAGAACAACATTAACCAAGAGTACAACTGGGTAACCCCGTCTGCTAATTCAGAGAATATGGCTGGTTTGGAGGGACCATCTATAGTCTTGTCTTAAATATCTATTGAATACGTCGGTAAATGCCATATTTTGTTTTCTAACTCAAGTGGTCAACATATCCAATAATTACTTAACAAAAAGCCATAGGTGGCTATAGCATTTATCAGAACAAAGTACAATAACTCGAATGCAAAAGACATCATAGAACAGTAGATCATCACACATATATACATATACAGATACATCATAGACTATACAAAATGATATATGTCATAGCAAGCACAGTATACAAGCGATTCAAAATAATATACATATCAGAGTAGCAAACAAAAATGACTACACAAAAACCTATAACAATAAGAGCTAGCAGAATAGTTCATGCGGAAGCAGAATACGCTAAGTCCAAATGTTTCTAACCAGAAACACCTCGGTCTGACCTGAATATAAGTACACAGGTCAGTTTAGCTAAACAAATCAGTTTACAAGCGTAAGCGATAATGTGAGCATATGAAAAAATGATAATATTCCTAAGTGAGAAAAAGTGTACAGGTACTTCATGTGTTGAAGGGTATCACTGCAACATATAATCTCAAAAGAGATAGTACAACCTATAAAACGCTAAAAGTAGCGAGCCTTGTATCATCCACATTCATTATACATCCAATATGGTTTAGGGGGAAAACCTAAACCCACCAAATCAGTAACCCAAAATATGCACAAAGAGATCCCGTCTCAAACGCCATAAGGCAAATATATCTCCAAAGAGAGAATAAAATCTCAAGTAAACGCCAAATGGCAAATCTCAGTAATGCCGGTGTAGGCAATACTATCAAACATAGAACTCTAAGAGTTCAAATTCCAGAAAGGTAATCACCACAAATATATATCAAATGGTTTAAAGGACCAATTCCGAAAAGGGGCGATACACTAGGGAAAATAGTAAAGAGATCATCTCAAAAGTTTAGCACGTGCATGTGGTCGAAACCTTGCTAAGTATTGTTATCTCAAATAGGTACCTTGTCCGAAGGCAAAACATCACAATAATAAATACGCCGAAATGGCAGACGTCGAAGACAAATACGCTGCAATGGTAAATGCCATAATGGCAACGATCCGAAGGTCCGGTACTTGCTCGCCGCAATAGCAAATGTATCACAAACTCTAAAATAGGAACCCGAACAGTGTTAATGTGTGTCCCATACCACACGTTCGCACTAAACAGTTTACTAATCGCTAGTAAATTTCACACTCAAAGAAATAAAAAGTTTACCTCATCTCATCGGTAAACTCGACCCGAAGGTCAAAACGACCAAACATACAAGTTGGGAATTAACCGATAGATAAACGCACTTGTCCCATACCACGTTTTTTACCAAACCATTTAATTCTCATTCTCTCGAATAGTGCAAAAATGTGTAATTTATATATAAATTAATTTACTGGGGAAAACAAGCTTTGAAAACCAATTTCCAAAATCAATTTGAAAACCCTATTTGAACATTTCTCTTATTATTGAGAATATATAGATTTTACACTTGAAAATACTTTAAAATATGTGGAAATTAGCCACAAGGGCCTCTTTAGCAAGTGCAATTAGTTTCTAGGACACACAACCGAAATAATAACTTTTAAGGACAAAATGCAAAATAATTAGTTTCTAAGGCCTAAAAACCTATGAAATTATGTCCTTGAAAATAATTGGACTGCTGACTTTATCCTTAAAAGTAATTATTCTGCTGACTTTGGCCTTGATATTAATTTTTGTGGATGTGTGTCCTAGAAACTAATTGGACTACAAAGTTTGTTCTTCTAGTGAAATGCCCCTTAAAATATTATATAATAATTATTTTGAAATGCCCATTAATTTCAAAAATCATTTCAAAAAGATTCGAAGAAAACCGTGCTCGAAAACGAATAAAAACAAGGAAAATCGCTCAAACCGATATTCGAATTTAAATCCAATTTAAATTCAAAATAATTCAAAATTTGAATTTTTAAATCTCTAAAATTTGGAAAGTCTATTGATAGACATCATAGCCTTCATAAATGATCAAAAACATCACAAAATCAAACTAGAAGTGGAACAAAAGAAGTAAGAAAATGACGAACACACTATGAAACAAGGCAAGAACTTGCCTTCCACCTGGTCGACCTCCTTGGTCCCTAGGTCGACCATACGGTCAACCTAGGGGCCTCTGGGTCGACTCCAGGTCGACCCAGGGATGATGGCTGTCGACCTGGTCTATGATTTTTTGTTCCAAGCAATTCCTGCTCATTAACTGATTTTCTAGCTTGAGTTTAGCATAGCAAATGACCTCAGTTTTCAGCAAAAATTTACAAAGATGTAATTTAATATGAAAGCTACCAAATGCAAGAAATCAGGTAACATTTCGTTTTCGAAATCATAAGATATAGGGGTTCAAAGTAGCAAAAGAAACCAGATTATGACAGAGAAAATTCAACTATAAGAAAACAACCAAAAGAAGCAAATTTTCAATATTTTCAAGCTTGGCACTTTTGTTTGTTAGATTATGAGTTTATACAACGCACCTTGCTGATTTGTTGCAAAAGCTTGGATATTGGCTGAAAGATGAAAGTTGTTTCTTAAATACTATCTTGTAGATCCCGAAGAAGGAAGATTGTAGTACATGTAAAGGAGAATATATAGTAAATTAGAAAACCATTTTCAAAAATTGAGATTTTGAAGAAATTGCAGGTTTGGAGTTTGATTACCTTTTAATTCACTTTAATTTCAAGAAATTTCAGCTAGAATTGAAGAAAAACCGAGTTTTGAAAGCTTGGGGTTGCAAAATGGTGGTTTCTATTATTTTATAGAAAGAGGAAGAAGGAGACTTTAGTTTTGAATGTACTATAACTTTTTTTCTTCTTTCTCAATATTAGGAAAGTATTAATGGGCTTGTGGACCCAAAATGAAGAAAACTAAAATGGCCTAAGTTGATTTATTTATCACAAAACCGAAAAGCTTCATATTTACACATATGTAAATAAACAAATGCCATTTTCTTTCAGATTTTCACACAACAAAGTATGTAAATTTACACATTTATAAAAATGAAATATTTTTCCACCATATAAAAATACATTTATATTTTTAAAACATTTATATTATTAAATCCTCTATTTTACACAAATATCCTGTTTTACACAAATAAATGCAAAATAAAATTCAACAAAAATTATTTTCTTACTTAGAAAAACATAAAAAAACTTTTAAAACTCAATTCATAATTAAAACACATTTTTAAACCAAATTATACCTTTCTCTAAATAAACAACCTCTAAAAAGTGAAACACTTCTTTTAAAAATTATAAAAGAAGTAATTGGCAAAAATTAATAAAATGATTGCATTTTCTCTAAATAAAAACTATTTTCCATTTATTATGAACCCAAATAAATAAAATAAAGTTCTAAACACTATTTTCACATTTTATTTCCAAAATTTATTGTTTATTCCATATAAACAATGCAAAATCTCCAATTTTATTTTAATTCACAATATTAAATTATAACTGTCGTTATAATTTAATATTAACAGATTATCTCCAAATTAGGGTTGTTACAGACGCATCCCTCAACAAAATTGCATCCTCGTAATTTCTAGAGAAGAGTTTGTATTCACATATTTATTAATCAATCAAAAGGAAAAAAATAAGCTTGAGATAAAAAGATATTCTATATTCTCATCATCGCTATGCGAAGATAGATAATTGAGATATGAATTCCCGATAAATTCTCTGGTTTTCCAAGTGCAGTCATTGGAATTAGCGGACAATTGAACTTTAACGAGTGATACGTCCTTTTTTCGAAGGTGTCTCATCTCCGAAGCAAGTATGCGAAAAGGCTATTGCACAACTAATAGGTCTGGTGAGATCTCAAGCTCTTGCAAATCAAGAGAATCAATAACAAAATCCGACTCTCCGAGATAGTTCTGAAGCTGAGAGATATGAAACACGTCAAGAATGCCAGATAGATGAGCTGGAAGTGAAACTCTATAAGCCATGAGGCCAATACGTTCAATAATAGGAAATGGTCCTATAAAGGGAGGAGCCAATTTCCTAGTCATACTGAAGCGCATAAACCCTTTCAAAGGGGAAACACGAATAAAGATGAGATCACCAACAAAAAACTCGAGAGGCTTCCTATGGTTGTCCATGTAGGATTTCTGGCGGCTCTGTGCCTCTTTCATTCTCTGCCGAATAAGAATATTCTTCTCAAAAGATTCGCAAATAGAATCTAGGCCAAGAATAAGCTTCTCTCTAGATCCAACCAAAATGAAGGTGATCGACATGGCCTTCCGTAAAGGGCTTCGAAAGGAGTCATGCCGATACTAGATTGGAAACTACTATTGTAGGAGAATTCCATAAGAGGTAGGTGATCCTTCCAACTATCATTGAAATCTAGAATGCAAGCATTGAGAAGATTCTCAAGAACACGATTCACCCGTTCAGTCTGTCCATCAGACTGCGGATGATATGCTGTGCAGAAATTAAGCTTTGTTTCCAAAGCTTGCTGAAGACTTTGCCAAAAATGACTCGTGAAAAGCAGATCATGGTCATACACAATCAAACTAGGAACACCGTGAAGTCTTATGATTCCTTGATTTATAACTTAGCCAAATGAGAAGAACTCCTATTAGACATAATAGAAATGAAATGAGCTGATTTGGTGAGGCGATCAACAATAACCCAAATGCTATAATGGACCGATCTCGAACGAGGTAGGCCATCAATAAAATCCATTGAAATCTGATCCCATTTACATAATGGAATCTCTAGAGGCTGAAGGAGACCGGTAGGGCGTTGATGTTCAGCTTTAATAAGTTGACAAGTCATGCAATTACTCATAACTCGCCACATCACGCTTCATGCCTTTCCAATAATAAAGACGATGCATATCGACATACATCTTACTACTGCCGGGATGAATGATATACTTAAAACGATGACAATCATCGAGAATGTCACGCCTAAGTGCAGAATCAGAAGGCACAGCTAGATGGTTCTTCTTATGAAGACTCCTATGGGAATAAATACTGAAATCCCACAACTCCTCGTCCGAGAATAAGGTGCACAAGATAGGGATCACGCCACTGAGCATCAACAATGCGATCTAATAAACTAGGTCGATCTTCCAAACCGAATAATAAAATAGGAGAATCAGAAGATGGAGCTCGATTATGAATGTCACAAATAGATGAGGTCTCTAGAGCATCCCACTCGGCTAGCATCATAGAAACAATAGCCGAATGTTTATGACTAAGCGCATCAGCAACATAATTACCCATACAAGTGGTAAACTGGATGTCTAAGTCATAAGAGGCAAGGAAATCGAGCCAACGATGTTGCCTCATATTGATCCCCTTTTGAGTGAATAGATATTCCAAGGATTTGTGACTGGTATAGAGAATGAAGTGCTTTCCTAATAAATAGTGTCACGAAATCTTCAAGGCAAAGACAATGGCAGCTAACTCAAGGTCATGAGTGGCATAGCGGACTTCATCGATCATAGTTGCCTAAAAGCATAATTAACTACACGATCCTTCTACATAAGCACGACACCGTGGCCACAATGACTAACATCGGTGTAGATAATAAGATCATGATTCCCTTTGGGAACCACTAGAATAGGAGCATTGGTGAGAAGCTTCTTCAACTGTTGAAATGAAGCTTCTCACTTGTCGGGCCAAATAAATCGAACGCCTTTCCGAGTAAGGCAGGTGAGAGGAAGCACATGCGGGAAAAATCCTTAATGAATCGGTGGTAATAACTCGCCAATCCAAGGAAGCTGCAAATCTCATGAACATTCTCGGGCCTCTTCCAATTCTGGATGGCTTCAATCTTCGAGGGATCGACCAAAATGCCTTCGGAAGAAATAACATGGCCTAAGAACTTAACCTTATTCTCTCGGAAATGGCACTTAGAGAATTTGGCTTTAAGCTCATGGTGACGAAGAGTACTATAATGACCCAGAGTTTTCGATCCCAAAAATTCCAGATAGTTAGGGAAAAGAAGAAAAGAGATAGACGAAGAAGAAGAAACAGAAACACCAAAACACAGATTCCTACATTCGCAGCGGATCAAAATATAATATCAAATAAAATAGCAGTTATACAAAGGAAAACTGTATTAGGTTAATAAATGTTTATATATATATCATGTTTTTATTAAATGATGTTCTTTAAATATACAACTATTTATTACAAGTAATATTTTTTCAATATATAAATTTTAATTTCAAATCCAAATTCCAAATCATAATTTATTTATAAACAACTCAAATCCTAATTTTTTTATTCTCAAATTCAAATTTAATTTAATCAACTCATATATATATATATATATTTAACAAACACATATTTAATTTTATTTGGAAAAGATTCCTATTTTGAAGAATTATATTAGGAGATTATTAAATAAATATTTATCCTGATATAAATATTTATTATCAGATTTATTTGTTCAATCTATAAATCAGTATTTCTATCAATTAACCCAGTTAATTATTAATTAATAGATATTCCAAAATCCGGGTTATCACATTCCTTCCCCCTTGAATCATTTCGTCCTCGAAACAGAACGAAACCCGAATTTTATTAAAATAATTATTATCAGTAAAATTACTCTTTTGATCACTTTTTACTATAAACTCTTTTATTAATAATTTTTCTAAAACACTTACTAAAATATTTTTTATAAAAATACTTTTATTACTCGATGTTTCAACAAGTCCATCCTTGTTCTCATAGAAATTCGGTCATACATTGATCAGGCGTAGGACTGAAGATCTATGAGTACTTAGCAGACCCGTTTTCAACACCCAGTGAAAATACTTGGAAAATATTTTATTGAAAATATAGAAAACATTTTTGAAAATAAAGGAAATATCTTTGGTGAGAATACTCTGGAAATCGTCACTCTTAATCCATGGTCGCAGTTAACCCGATGGTTACGTTGCCATCCCGGCAAAATCCATAGATAACTATAGGCACTCCACGCCCCTCGATTACACAATGAAACCCGCTACAGATCGCAGCTACATTTGGGGTTACGCTGCTATCACAGTAAAAACCCATATAACTGTAGGCATCATCGCCCTCGAATTTCGCTGCCAAAAGAATGAAACTTCTCCACTCGACCATTGATCGTAGTCTACCGATGTTACGTTGCCCTCCCGACTAAATCAAGCGTAGACTGTTGACACTCACCTCCACACGATTTCCGCTATGGTCCGCAGTATATTGCAGCGACATTGAGTTACACTATCGTCACAGCATAACCCAAATGCCTCTGTAGGCATCAGCGCCCTCGACTTTCACTACCCACTAATCCCTAGGAACTTCAGTTTGTCCGGACTTCCTCATAGGATCCACTTTAGAACCCCCCATTAGAGCTCAAGGCAGTTCCAACCTATGGTACTCCTAAGAAGTTCATTTCAAGGGGGCGACTTTTTCTCCAGAGCCATTTTCAAAACACTTTATACTATACACATGGTTTCCCAAATTAATTTTTCCAAAAATCAAAAGCCTTTCCAAAATCCATAGGTTCCAAAATCTTTTTTCCAAAATTATTCGCATAAAATCCTTCATATATATATATATATATATATGACTTTGAAAATCTTTGGATCACTTCATATTTGTATAAATTCCCTTTTTATATTTAAATACTTTTCAAAATCCCTTTTCTTTTGGCTATAGATTCAACAAGGGGAGTTTATCATATATATAACAAAGATACATAACTTTGTTTATTCCAAATCAAATATTCAAATTTGATTATTCTTTATAAAGTTATCAACCATATTACTTTTATTTTTATAAAGTGAACGTTTAATCATAGAAATATCCAGTTTCTATTTTATTTCATCGTTTATTGTTCAAAATATACATTTCCATTCCAAAAATCATTTTACAGTTCTTATCCACAAATTTTCAATATCAATTTCATTCAAACACGTACGATGTATACATATCATCTGTACGCAATATCAAATCTGATCGCTCACTCAATCATACAATTTCACTTCCGAACTAGTATCGTCCACTCGACTTCCTAGTGCGGACTCAGATCTGGTTTCTTGATCAGAAACTGTCATTCTCCTTGCATAGCCTAACTATGATAGAGAATTTCCAGAACCAATCAAAAATCCATATCCAGGTTCACCGTCGAAAATCGAGTGAAAAAAATCCCAACTCAGATCAATATACCATCTCGAAATTCTATGCTAGAATCTGGATCCAATCATTATGCGAATAGAATAATATATGTATATCCTACATATTTATCTTTATTGATTATTAGCAAAGTCAATTTATCCTTTCTATTCACTTTCCCTTAGATCTTTATTCATTTATTCACAATTGCCTCAATCCTTATTTGGATTATCACCTCAATTCTTATCTCAAATGGATATTTAATCATAAATAATTTGCACTCTGACCAGCTTAAATTTAGAAAATAGCTTAAATAGTTAAAAATAGATAAGTAGTTGAAAAATAATTGTTAGTTTGTAAAATAGCTATAAAATAGTTAAGTAGTTATAAAATGGTCAAATGGTTATAAAATAGTTAGATAATTGCAAAATAGTTTTAAAATAGTAATTAGTTATAAAGTAGTAAAAAAATAGTAATTATTTTATAAAAAAGTTGTCAAATAGTTAAATAGCTCCAAAAATAGTTGTAAAATAAGTATAAAATAGTTTGGCTTTAAAAAGAAAGGTTGTATATAGTAAATAGCTTGGAAAAATAGGTTTATATTAAATAGTTTATTTTGAAAATAGTCCAGAGCCAAACTGTAGAACTTCCCTATCTCCATTTCCAATCAATTTTCCATCCCATTAAAATTGATCCAATCCCAATTCAAGTTGAATTTACCTCAATTTCTTTTCTAAATTCAAATCAAATTCCATTTGAATTTACTTATTCAACTTTAATCACAATTTCAATTAATTCAAATAAACTTCAAATTGAACCAATTTCAATTCATTTCAATTCCAGTTTGAATTAATCTCAATTCCAATCTCCACTTTTAAATCATCTCGAATTATATAATTTCGAGTTAAATTTTCAATTGCTGATTTAATTCCTTTAAATCAAATTAACCTTTACTTCTTCACACACTTATTTCTAGGTTCAAATCATAGTTTAAATCCTTTTAAACAATGTAATCTTTGAAATTCAATTTACTACCCAATTTCAATCTTGAAACCAATCCTTAACCATTTCAGTTTACATGTTCATTTTAAACACTCAAATCTTAATGTTCAAAGGGATCTCATTTTCACAAGTTCAATTTGTTTTTAAAATTAAAATTACTTAAGTAATTTCAAATTAAAGTTTAATTTCTTTAAATTCCAATAATGGAATAGATATTATTTCAATCTACTTCTTAATTCATTTTAAACAAATCAGTTCACAATTCCATAGATTATTGATAACAGCAGGATTATATTAGGAAAGTCAAGTAAAAAAACATCCAATTTATTTAAAAAACCACCAATAGCATCTATTATCCATTCCCAGAACTCAAACCAGTTTGGAGTCTTATATATCTCCCTTCTAAATCAACTTATTTAACTTCCCTAAGTTAAATCTCAATTTCATCTTGAAATTCCAAATCAAGTTGTTCATTCAAACTTATTTAACTTCCTCTAAGTTAAATTCAATTTAATCCCATCAACCTTACTAAAATTCCATTTCAGATTTCAAATTTCTATCAATATTCTTTCTTACTTGTAAGTTCAAAGACTTATCACTTTGGGTTTCCATATCACATCCCAAGGAAAAATTTAAAACTCAACACTTAGAGTTTATTTTCAGATCATCTTTGATATTATGTATATCCCTCATATATACATATTTATTTCCTTTGCACACCACGCTATAATTTAAATTTTAAACAACACTTGGTTTTAATTCAAAAAAAATTGCTATAAAATTTTCAAACAACTCTTGTTTGAATCAAGCCCTTTAATTCAAATAATATTATTTCTTTTAGCACCTTGAAACAAATTCTAAATATTCTAGTCTTAGATTTAAAACTTCACAATTTTAAATTCTTTAATTCCAATTTATAAGTTATACTCACCTAAATATTTGTTTCCTTAAAACATTTCATTTTGCTTTATCATTAGCAAACATTTCATTATTAAACACAACTACCATTTATGATAATAACCAAATTATCATATTTGGAAACCGATCCATTATTATCTTATTCTGAAAATATTTCTACAAATTCAAGATTTTGATTTCAGTTTGGATCCATTTATCTTATTTATATAGTTTGTATCATCCAATTCCTATTTAGTTGTATTTCTATTACCACTTGATTCTTATTATGATTTTTAATTCAAATAATACAACAGCCAATTACCTTAATATATTAGATAAACTATTGCTTTATATATATATATATATATATATCAAAATATAATCTTATATAAGAATCATTTACTTTTGAAACCATTTTAAAACCTTTATATAGGAAAATAACAAGTACGTTCCCTTATATGTATACTCTCAACTTATTATAGGGTATCATGACCCTATCCTTAATGAGTACACCCACCAGAGCCAAGGTTCTCGCTTAACCTTCAGCTCTCATACCTAATGTAACGACCCAAAATTTTCGATTCCGAAAATTCCAGACAGTTAGGGAAAAGGAGAAAAGAGATAGAAGAAGAAGAAGAAACAAAAACACCAATACAGATTCTCACATTCGCAGCGGATCAAAATATAATATCAAATAAGATAGCAGTTATACAAAGGAAAACTGATTAGGTTAATAAATGTTTATATATATATATTATGTTTTTATTAAATGATGTTCTTTTAATATACAACTATTTATTACAAGTAATATTTTTTCAATATATAAATTTGAATTTCAAATCCAAATTCCAAATCACAATTTGTTTATAAACAACACAAATCCTAATTATTTTTTTACTCTCAAATTCAATTTTAATTTAAAATCAACTCATATATATATTTTTAACAAACACTATTTAATTTTATCTAAAAAATAATAATTTTCCCATTTTAAAGAATTATATTTGGAGATTATCAAATAAATATTTATCCAGATATAAATATTTATTATCTGATTTAGTTGTTCAATCTATAAATCCGTATTTCTATTAATTAACCAAGTTAATTATCAATTAACAGATATTCCAAAATCTAGGTTATCACAAGTACTCAAGACAATTTCAAGTGATTAACATGCTCGGCTTCAGACTTCGAATAAATATATATGTCATCGATGAACACAAGGACAAACTTAGCAAGATATTCTCAGAACACTCGATTCAGGAGATCGACAGAGAAAGCAGGAGCGTTCGTCAAACCGAATGGCATAACGAGCCACTCGTAAGATCCATATCGAGTGTGAAAAGCTATAAGAGGAATGCTACCTTTCGCAACTTGGAGCTGATGAAAACCAGTGGCAAGGTCGAGCTAAGAGAAGACTTTAGCATCACTCAATTGATCGAACATATCGTCGATCCTAGGCAAGGAATACCTATTCTTGATGGCCAACTCATTAAGCTCGCGATAATCGATGCAAAGCCTAAGAGTTCAATCGGACTTCTTCACGAAGATGACCGCAGTACCCCATAGTGAAAATTTGGACTGAATCAACTGCTTGGACTCAAGCTCTAAAAGCTGCTTCTTGAGTTTCTCATTTTCCTTTGCAAACATCCTCGTAGGAGGACGACTAACTGGCTATGCGTTTGGAATGAGATCAATGTGGAACTCAATCACCCACTTGGGTCGTAAACCCAAAACAGGCTTAAATACATCAGAGAAATCACAAATAACAGGTATATGAGATATATCATCATCACCTCCTAAGTCTAGAGAATATAAATCCATTTTAGAATTTTTCTCATTCCAAAGAACAAGTGATAGCAGAGAAGACATATCTGGATGTCGAAGATATAAAACTCTCAAGTAACAAATAATCCTTGCATCGTATCGCACTAGCCAGTCCACACCTAAAATCATATCAAAACCATAATAAAAAATAACGTGCAAATTCGAACGAAAAGGAAACCCACATAAAAAAATCTCAACATACTCACAAATCATGCTAAAGGTTGCGGATCCCCTGATAGGATTCACAATTCTTAATGAAGTAACAGGGCATGAAACATCCAAAAAAATAGCATCAACGAGCTCTTTCGATATGAATGAATGCAACACAACCATATCGAAGAGAACTCGAATAGAACGATCACGGAATAAAACAGAGCCTTCAAGGATAGAAGGATATGTACCTCTATGCTGAGAAGACCCTCCAAAAGCATCCATTACATTTAGCTTCCCAGACCGGGTATTACTAGGAGCAATGGGACAAGTGGCAAGACGGTGGCCTTCCTTCTTGCAATAACGACAGAAGAGAGGCTTAGGACAATCACGAATCATGTGGTCAGGAGAACCACAAATGCAACACCCCTTTCGAGTAAAAGGTGTTTTACTAGACTAAGAACTAGGAGGAGATCAATGGGCTTCTTCTTCTTAGAAGGAAAAACTTCGACTTCTGAAATGGGAACTTCTTCTTATTGTAGTTCTTGCAAACCACAATCTCATCACCGATTTCGAACTCCTTCTCGATGGCTTCGAGATGAAGCGCCAAGTAAACCAACTCCTCGAAAGAAAGCTTGAGCTAGATCATTAAAGACTTCTTGAGGTACTTCTTAAAACCAGAGACAAACTTCAGATTCTTCTTCTAGGGAGTGCTAATGTATTCAAGACCGTACTTAGATAAGGCCACGAATGATGAAACATAATCAAAAACGGATGAATTCCCTTGCTTCAACTCAAGGAAGCGACGGGCCGATAAAGCTTTCTCAGATTCAGGATTGAACTTGAGCTCGAATCATTCTCAAAACTGAGTCCAAGAAAGAGTAGACTTGTCGAGCTCGGCTTTGAGAAGCTCGTACCAATCAAGGAAACGCTCTTGCAACATACTAGATGCTACAAGAACTCTGTCATGGTCAGAAAGATCCAGGCAAGAGAAGATGCGCTCGCACGTATAAATCCAAGCTTGGACCTCTATAACTGACTCAGAGCCTTTGAACGACTTTCTTTCGAGATAAGAGAAATCACTGCACAAGCATGCAAAGACAGACTTGCCCGAAGGAGATGCTCGAGTAGGAGCTGGAGGTCGAGTGCTTGTAAATAACTCCATAAACTAATTGGCAGACATATAAACGTCGTCCGGATGCGAGCCGCTGGACTGCCTAGCATTCGAGCATTGTCCTTTGCTTCCTCCAGCCACTAGCTAAAAGTTAAGATAAGATAAATATTATTCACAGGGTAGATATCATTAATTCAACAAGGAATACTATGGAATTAAAATGCATTCCTAGACGTATTCACAAACTTCTATCTACCCCAACGGACATGAAAAAGTCAAAGGCACGATGATTAAGGGATTCGTAACACTTTTACAACACTTAGATTATCACCATATGTGCTTCTATTATGTGTTTATCATATTTTTTATAAACACGGCTCTGATACAAAGTTGTGACGCCCTCCCCCGAGACCTATACTAACAAAGAGTATTAATACCGTCTGCTAATGCAGAGAATAGGGCTGATTAGGAGCGACCATATATAGCCTTGTCTTAAATATCAATTGAATACGTCGACTAATGCCATATTATTTTTTCTAACTCAAGTGGATTGACATATCCAATAAATAATTAACACAAAGCCATAAGTGGCTAGATGATCTATCAGAACAAAATACTACAACTCAAATGCAAAACACGCCACAGAATAGCGGATCATTACATATATATACATATACAGATACATCACAGAGTATACAAAATGATACATGTCAAATGGTGTAGCAACCACAATACATAAGCGAGTCAAAAGAATATACATATCAGAGTAGCAAACAAAAAGAACTACACAAAAAGCTTTAACAATAAGAGCTAGCAAAAAAGTCCATGAAGCAAAATAGGCTAAGTCCAAATGTACCTAACCTGAAACACCTCGGTCTGACTCGAGTATAAATACACGGGTCAGTCTAGCTAAACAAATCAATTTACAAGGATAAACGATAATGCGAGCATAAGGATAAAGTGATAATATTCCCAAGTGAGAAGGGACAATTTAAAGTATATAGTTACTTTATGTGATGAAGGGTATCACTACACAACATATAATCTCAAAAGAGATAGTACAACCCATAAACACTAAAATTAGCGAGCCTCGTATCATCAGCATTCATAATACGTCAAATATGGTTTAATGGGGAAACATAAACCTGCTAAATCGACAACCCAAAATATGCACAAAGAGATCCCTCTCAAACGCCATACGGGAAATATATCTCCAAAGAGGAGAATAAAATCTCAAGTAAATGCCAAAAGACAAATCTCAATAACTCCAGTGTAAGCAGTACAAATCTCAAAAATAGAACTCTCAAGAATTCAAATTCTCAAAAGGTAATCTCCACAAATATATATTGGATGGTTCAAAGGACCAATTCCGCAAAGAGGCAATACACTAAGGAAAATAGTCAAAGAAATCATATCAAAAGTTTAGCACATGCATGTGGCCGAAGCCTTGCCAAGTACTGTTATCTCAAATAGATACCTCGCCTAAAGACAAAACGTCATAATGACAAATACGCCGCAATGGAAAACCCCGCAATGTCAAACGTCTCGAAGACAAACATGCCGCAATGGCAAACGCCGTAATGGCAATGTCCCGAAGGTCCAGTGCTGGCACGCTACAATGGCAATTGTGTCACAAACTCTTGGATAGGAATCCAAACGTGTTAACGTGTGTCCCTGAAGCAGCCAAGACCAGAGAAGAAAGTGTGCATTCTTTAATTTCAGAAAACACGAACCTATGGTGTAACTTGATGAGTCGTCCACGACTCAATAAAGAGATGAGTTGTTTCCGACTTAAGAGGTTTCAAGGGAAAGACAACATAGGTCGAGTAAAATGGACTTCGGAGCTGAGTCGTCCCTGACTTAGTTTGAGTCATCTACGACTCAGTATGAATCGTCCACGACTCAACGAAACACGGGGAGAAAAGGCACGAGTCACTGGGAAGGAGCTTGGGGCGGTCATGAGTCGGGACCGACCTAAAGAATCAAGTTTGGGAAAGATGCGAGCTAGTGAAGAAGAGCTGAGTCATGGCCGAGATAGCATCAAGAAGGAGAAGGGTTCAACTGATGGAGGCTTGAGTCGGTGGAGGGATTACGACTTAGATGAATCGTCCGGAATTGAGTCTCTTGAAGGGTTATGCCGCAGTGAACTTGGGAGCTTGAGTCGTGTACTATGACTGATATGTTGTAACCATGAGTCGGTTGAGACTTAAGTCGTTTATAAGTTGAGTCGTAAATTGTTCTTGAGTCGGAGGCGGACCTTACATGAGTCGTTTGCTTTGTGTTCTATTGTAAAGGGTTGGAGTTGCGTGTGTTGAGCCGGTAACGACTTATGATGAGTCGGCCGAGATGAGTTGTGTATGTTGAGTCGGTGCCGACCTAAGAGTTGGGTGACGAATGTTGTGTTGAGTTGTAATGCCTATAAATAGCGCATGTGTTGTACATTTTTGAGTTAGTTGATTTTGAAATAAAATTTCTTGTTGATTGCTTTGTGCTTTCTTCTCTAATTGGTAGTTGAGTGTAATCTCCTATCTCCACTTACGTCATTCGAGTGCGCTCGAATCCACGTTTGTTGAAGCCGATTCACGGAATCTAGTGCGCTAGATCAACGTGCGAAGAATCGTAGATCTTTGAACACGGTATAGTGCGCTATCAACGTGTTTGAGATAGCTAGAGTTCGGTATCTTTGGATCAACGAACTTGGGCATTTTGGTATCTTCAACTCACCGATTGTTACATTTCACCGATTGAAGTTTGTTTGAATAATCCGCTGCGTCATTATTTGGTATCAGAGCCATACTTAGCCAATCATAGCTAAGTTGATTCTTGGAGCCAAGTTTTTGAAGTTTTTGAAGTTTGAAGTTGTTCATCGTGTTCATATTGAAGTTGCATCAAGTTTGGAGTGTTTGATCCATTTCATTTTGGATCGAGGAGTTGGACTTTGTTTGGATTTTGAATTGGTGTTTGCGCGCCAATTTTTGGAGGGTTTTGGAGTAAGTGTGAAGCCAAGCCGTGAAGTGTCAAGGCCGAGACAAGTAGGAGCCGACCTTACTTGAATCGTTAACTCGTTGCCGAGTTAGTGTGAGCCGAGACAAGCATAGCCGTGTATTGTTGAGCCTAGATTGCTTTGTTGAGTGGAAAGTTTGAAATCTTGTGAAGTTTACAACCATGCCACCAAGGAGAGCTAACCGACATCAAAACGTTGAAGCTTTGTATCGTAGAGAAGAAGCTGAACTTATGGAGCAACGTATTAACGACAAATTTGATGAAGGCATTGGAAAATTGGAAAGGTTGATGAATGATTTGAATCAAAGGAGGAGATCACCAAACTCGAACCATGGAGGAAACCGAGTTTCGCCATCGGTTACGGAAGCGAGGAGGGTATCGCCACATTCTTGTAGAGATAGAAGAGAAACATCAATTTCATCGCGAAGAGACCATCATGACTATGCACATGAAGAGAGAAGAAGTCAACGTGAATTTGACAATGAAGCATATAGAGATGAAGAGAGACATAGTCAAAGAAGTATGCATGAACGAAGGGATGATAATGGTCGAGATCGATGTAGGCGTACTTTTGATTTTGTTGAAGAAGGTGATAGAGCTAGTATTCATTATCGAGATCGAGACCAAGTTCGAAATTCTTATCGGGATGTTGAAGATGATCGTCGATGGGAATCGGGTATGAAAATGGAGATTCCGGAGTTTAAAGGCGGGATGGTTGCTGAAGAGTTCTTAGATTGGTTGTCTAATGTGGAGGAAATCTTTGATTTCAAGGAGGTCCCGGAGAATAGAAGGGTGAAGTTGGTTGCTACTAGGTTGAGGGGGAGAGCTTTGGCATGGTGGCAGCAAACTAAACTTACTAGGGAGAGAATGGGAAAGTCAAAGATAGAATCATGGGATAAGATGAAAAAGTTGATGAGATCTACTTTCTTACCTTACAACTATCAATCACTTATGTATCAGAGGTTGCAGAATCTGAGGCAAGGGACGAAGTCTGTTAGTGATTATGCTGATGAATTTTACCAACTCATTGCCAGGAATGATATTATGGAAACGGAAGAACAGCTAACTGCTAGATTTATTGGGGGATTGAGAATGCAGATCCAGGATATGATTAATATGTTTGATCCTAGATCCGTTGCAGAAGCACATCAGAAAGCGTTAGCTTGGGAGAAACAAGGAAGACGTGGAGGTGGTGTGTTTACTAATTCCAATAATCAAGCAAGGGGTGTTGGTGGAAGTTCTAATGTTCCTAAACCTGTTTCAAAGCCAGTGGTGAAGGAGGCTGAGAAGGCGAAGGTTAGCAGTGGGTTCAAGTGTTATAATTGTCAAGAGTTGGGTCACAAAAGCAATGAATGTCCGAAGCCGAAGAAGAGAACCATGGTTGCAGAAGTTGAGGAGGATAATGGTGAGGAGGCAGAATGTTCTAATACACCTTATGTTGAGAAGGAAGAAGAAGTGTCGGGAGATGAAGGTTGTAATCTTATGATGAGGAGGTCATGTCTTACACCAAAGCAAGAGGAGGATTGTAGTTGGTTGAGGAGTAACATATTTCAGTCGACATGCACTATTCTGGGAAAGGTTTGCAAGTTCGTTATTGATGCGGGAAGTTGTGATAATATTATTTCTACAGAGGCTGTGAGGAAATTGAACTTGAAGACTGAGAAGCATCATAAACCGTACAAGCTAGCATGGTTAAGGAAGGGTGGTGAAGTGAAGGTGTGTCGAAGGGCTTGTGTTAATTTTTCTATTGGGAAAAAGTACAAAGATGAAATTTGGTGTGACGTTGTAGACATGGACGTATGTCATCTGTTGTTGGGCAGACCGTGGCAGTTTGATAGATCAGTTCAACATGATGGTCGTACCAATAGCTACAGTTTCATGTACGAGGGTACTAAAATTACTTTGGTTCCCAAGAAGCAACAACAGAAGGAGAGCAAGCTGGAAGAGATTGAGGAATTGAAAACTTTATTATCTTTGAAGGAGTTTGTGAAAGAAGTTGAAGAGGAGCCTGAAGTATTTTTGTTGATTGGGAGAGAGAGTAGTGAAGAAGTTGAAATTCCAGAAGAAGCAAAGCCAATTTTGAAAGAATTTGAAGATGTCTTTCCAGAGGAGTTACCTAAGGAGTTACCACCACTTAGAGACATTCAACATCAGATTGATCTTGTGCCAGGAGCAGTTTTACCACATCGACCACATTACCGAATGAGTCCGAAGGAACATGAGGAGTTACGAAGGCAGGTGGAAGAGTTGTTGGAACAGGGACGTGTTCAGGAAAGCTTGAGTCCTTGTGCCGTGCCAGCATTATTAGTACCAAAGAAGGACGGAACATGGCGGATGTGCATAGATAGTAGAGCTTTGAATAAGATCACTGTCCGATATAGATTTCCTATGCCAAGGTTGGATGATTTGTTAGATCAATTGAGTGGGGCAACTATATTTTCAAAGATTGATTTGAAGAGTGGTTATCATCAAATTCGAATCAGACCTGGAGATGAATGGAAGACAGCTTTCAAGACGAGAGAGGGGTTATACGAATGGTTGGTTATGCCATTTGGTTTGTCTAATGCACCTAGTACATTCATGCGAGTGATGAATCAAATCTTTAGACCATTCATTGGGAAGTTCGTCGTGGTTTATTTCGATGATATTCTGATTTATAGCAGGAATACAGAGGAGCATGTTCTACATTTGAGGGAAGTGTTGCTTATTCTTCGTGAAGAACAATTTTATGCTGCTACAAAGAAATGTGTGTTTATGACACCTAGTGTTTTATTCCTGGGTTATGTTGTTTCAGGGGAAGGTATTCGAGTTGACCAGAGTAAAGTTGAGGCAGTCAGGAATTGGCCACAGCCAAAGACAATTACGGAAGTGAGAAGTTTTCATGGGCTAGCGTCATTCTACCGAAGATTCATTCCACACTTCAGTAGCGTGATGGCTCCGGTGACTAATTGCATGAAAGGGAAACAATTTGTATGGTCAGAGGAAGCGGGGGTTGCCTTTGAGAAAATCAAGGAATTGTTAACGTCTGCACCAATTCTTGTTTTACCTAATTTCCAGTTGTTGTTTGAGCTACACACTGACGCATCAAAGGTTGGAATTGGAGGAGTTCTGAGTCAATGTGGAAGACCTATTGCATATTTCAGTGAGAAGTTGTCAGGGGCAAAGATGAGATACAGTACATATGACGTTGAATTCTATGTTGTTGTGCAAGCTGTTAAGCATTGGAGACATTATCTATTTCAGAAGGAATTTGTTCTTTACACTGATCATGAAGCTTTGAAACATTTACAAGGGCGGGATAAAATTTCAGCAAGACATGCATCATGGATTGCTTATTTACAGCAGTTTACTTTTGTCGTTAAGCACAAATCAGGGGTGACAAATCGAGTAGCTGACGCTTTGAGTAGAAGGAGTCATTTACTAACGACAATGAAGGTTGAAGTAACGGGATTTGAATTACTGCCAGAGATGATTGAAGAAGATCCTTACTTTGTGAAATTTGTTGAGAAAGTTAAGGAGGGAAGTTCGGATGAATTTATGTTGGTTGATGGTTTTCTGTTTAAAGGGAATCGTTTGTGTATTCCAGACTGTAGCTTGAGATTGAAAATTGTCAAGGAGTTACACGAGGAAGGGCATGTGGGCCGTGATCGTACTTTACAGTTGATTTCACAGTCTTACTTTTGGCCATCGATGAGGAGAGAGGTTGAAAGATTTGTGGAGAGATGCCATATTTGCCAGGTTTCAAAAGGAACAGCAACGAATGCAGGATTGTATATGCCATTACCAGTACCATCTAAGCCATGGGTTGATATTAGCATGGATTTCGTTTTGGGTTTGCCGCGAACTCAAAGGGGAAATGATTCGATATTTGTTGTGGTGGACAGATTTTCGAAGATGGCACATTTTGTTGCTTGCAAGAAGACAGCAGATGCAGTTCGAGTGGCACAGTTATTTTTCAAGGAGATTTATCGACTTCATGGGTTACCAGAATCTATTGTTTCTGATCGAGATACTCGTTTTCTGAGTCACTTTTGGTTGAGTTTGTGGAAGATGGTGGGAACGAAACTGAAATTCAGTAGTGCTTATCATCCACAAACTGATGGACAGACGGAAGTTGTTAACAGGTCATTGGGAAATTTGTTGCGATGCCTTGTACAGGATAATTTGAGAAGTTGGGACATGAAGTTATGCCAAGCTGAATTTGCACATAATCATGCAGTGAATCGTAGCACGGGATTCAGTCCATTTCAGATTGTTTATTCAAATTTACCCAGGGGACCATTGGATTTGGCAGTAGTACCACAGTCGAAGGGAACAGTTAAACGAGCTATTGATTTTGTTGATGAGCTGACTGAATGTCATAAAATCGTTCGGGAACGATTGGAGAAATCGAATGAGAAGTATAAGAAGTCTGCAGATTTGAAACGTCGAAATGTTGAATTTAAGGAAGGAGATTTGGTTTATGCTATATTGACAAAGGATCGTTTTCCGATTGGTGCGTACAACAAGTTGAAGGCGCGAAAAATTGGTCCAGTTGAAGTTTTGAAGAAAATTAATGAGAATGCTTATCGATTAAAGTTACCAGATGGTGTTTATACTTCTGATGTTTTTAACGTCAAACATTTAATTCCATACCATGGGGATGAGATTGTTGAGGAAGAATTCACAAATTCGAGGTCGAATTTTTCTCAACCAGAGGAGGATGATGCAGCCAAGACCAGAGAAGAAAGTGTGCATTCTTTAATTTCAGAAAACACGAACCTATGGTGTAACTTGATGAGTCGTCCACGACTCAATAAAGAGATGAGTTGTTTCCGACTTAAGAGGTTTCAAGGGAAAGACAACATAGGTCGAGTAAAATGGACTTCGGAGCTGAGTCGTCCCCGACTTAGTTTGAGTCATCTACGACTCAGTATGAATCGTCCACGACTCAACGAAACACGGGGAGAAAAGGCACGAGTCACTGGGAAGGAGCTTGGGGCGGTCATGAGTCGGGACCGACCTAAAGAATCAAGTTTGGGAAAGATGCGAGCTAGTGAAGAAGAGCTGAGTCGTGGCCGAGATAGCATCAAGAAGGAGAAGGGTTCAACTGATGGAGGATTGAGTCGGTGGAGGGATTACGACTTAGATGAATCGTCCGGAATTGAGTCTCTTGAAGGGTTATGCCGCAGTGAACTTGGGAGCTTGAGTCGTGTACTATGACTGATATGTTGTAACCATGAGTCGGTTGAGACTTAAGTCGTTTATAAGTTGAGTCGTAAATTGTTCTTGAGTCGGAGGCGGACCTTACATGAGTCGTTTGCTTTGTGTTCTGTTGTAAAGGGTTGGAGTTGCGTGTGTTGAGCCGGTAACGACTTATGATGAGTCGGCCGAGATGAGTTGTGTATGTTGAGTCGGTGCCGACCTAAGAGTTGGGTGACGAATGTTGTGTTGAGTTGTAATGCCTATAAATAGCGCATGTGTTGTACATTTTTGAGTTAGTTGATTTTGAAATAAAATTTCTTGTTGATTGCTTTGTGCTTTCTTCTCTAATTGGTAGTTGAGTGTAATCTCCTATCTCCACTTACATCATTCGAGTGCGCTCGAATCCACGTTTGTTGAAGCCGATTCACGGAATCTAGTGCGCTAGATCAACGTGCGAAGAATCGTAGATCTTTGAACACGGTATAGTGCGCTATCAACGTGTTTGAGATAGCTAGAGTTCGGTATCTTTGGATCAACGAACTTGGGCATTTTGGTATCTTCAACTCACCGATTGTTACATTTCACCGATTGAAGTTTGTTTGAATAATCCGCTGCGTCAGTCCCATACCATACGTTCGCACTAAGCGGTTTACTAACCGCTAGTAAATTTCACACGCAACGCAGTAAGAAGTTTACCTCATCTCATCGGTAAACTCGACCCGAAGGGACGGACAAGTTGGGAATTAACCAATAAGATAAATGCCTGCGTCTTATACCATGTGTTTTACCAAACCATTTAATTCTCCTTTCCATTCGCTCGAATAGTGACAAAATGTGTAATTTATATATAAAATAATTTACTTGGGAAAACAAGCTTTGGAAACCAGTTTCCGAAATCAATTTGAAAAACCTATTTGAACATTTCTCTTATTATAGAGAATAAATAGATTTTACACTTGAAAATACTCTAACATTTTATATAATAATTATTTTGAAATGCCTTTTAATTTTAAAAATCATTTCAAAAAAATTTGGAGAAAACTGTGCTCGAAAATGAATAAAAAGATGGAAAATCACTCAAACCGATATCCGAATTTAAATTCTAAATAATTGAAAATTTGAATTTTTAAATCTGCAAATTTTGACTAGTCTATTGATAGACATCTTGGCCTTCAAAAATGATCACAAACATCACAAAATTAAACCTTAAGTGGAACAAAAGAAGCAAGAAAATGACGAACACACGATGGAACAAGGCAAGAACTTGCCTTCCACCAGGTCAACCTTGAGGTCGACTGTGAGGTTGACCTGGAGGTCGACCTCCTTGGTCCCTAAGTCGAACATATGGTCGACCTAAAACCTCCGGGTTGACCTTCAGGTCGGCCCATGGAGGGTGGCTGTCGACCTGGTCTACGTATTTTTGTTTTACGCGATTCCTGCTCGTGAACTGATTTTCTAGCTTGAGTTAGCGTAGCAAATGACCTCGGTTTTTAGCAAAAATGTACAAATATGTAATTCAACATGCAAGCGACCAAATGAAAGATACCCGACAGTATTTTGTTGCCGAAGTCACAAGATATAGGGGTTCAAAGTAGCAACAAAAACCAGATTATAATAGAGAAAATTCAACTATAGGAAAAAAACGAACAGAAGAAAATTTTTAAAATTTTTAAGCTTAACACTTCTGTTTTGCTACGTTGTGAGTTTATACAACTCACCATGCTGATTTGTTACAAAATCTTGGTTATTATTTGAAAGATGGAAGCTTTTGCTTAAATTCTAGCTTGTAGAACCTATAGAAGGAAGATTACAGTACATGAAAAGGTGAATATACAGTAAATTAGAAAAACTTTTTCAGAGATTTAGATTTTGATGAAATTACATGATTTGGAGTTTGATTACCCTTTAGTTCACTTTAGTTTGAACTTCATTTTCAAATTTTATTTCCAAATATTATGTTTTACTCCAAATAAACAATATAAAATCTCCAATTTTATTTTAATTCAAAATATTAAATTATAACTATCATTATAATTTAATATTAACAGGTATTCTCCAAAACCAAGTTTGTTACATGTATAAACTATGACATTATATAAAATGTGTTAAGTGGGATATGGGTAATGCCTTAACACTATTTTAATACTTTACTATAATGTAGACACTATTATAATAGCGTATTGTACTATATATGTAGATAGTTTAACGGATCCTTAGGAGATGAAACCCCGAGCATCTTATAAGTTATTGCACTCACGTTAGACACTGGATAGGAGATGTCAAACCCTGCAAACATCTCTGATGTCGTTACACTTTGATTTGTTTACTGTTGATTTGAATTACATAAGATTTTCTTTTTATTTTTGACTCGAGTGTTTTGTCTTGCCATTTCGCTCGAGTCAATCTGAGATTTCCAGTGGATCGAAGACTGCTTTTCTGGAGGAAGATGATGGAGACTTGTATGCTATTTATTTATTTTTCTATTTTGTTACATCATACTGTTCTGCTGCATTCATTTATTTATTACTACTGTATGTATTCTGATTCTGTATTGTAAAAGTGTAATCAAACGTTATTTGTAAACAGCTTCATGAACTGTTTATTTGCTTATTGTATTTTGTCATTCCGCTGTGAGATTCTATGTTTTTTTTACTTTCTCTATTTTTATTATTTACCCCATAAAAATCCTCCCTTTTAAATGGTTTGAGTCCGACGTATGTGGTTTATCGTCAATTTAAACTGTCAAAATAGGTGGGACGTTACAAGAACCCAAGTCCGTTAGGGTATGGATCATTGGTGTCGGTAACCTCCTATAAACATAAGTATATCAGAGGGCTATCTACATGAACTTGCAGCGGAATAATAAAGTATAATAAAACATATATATAGACTAAGTCTAATAACTTGGATATCCAGTCGCCTCATTAGTGCAGAGCATGAATGAGAAGACTTGGCCTCCTACTATTTCCGTCTTGTACTAGAATCACGTCCCTTTAAATATATCCATTGAGTTGTAATGAGGAGGGGGTTAGAACATCGTTCTGATGACTGGTAAATTATATACTTTATCCATAATACTAGTCTATGTTGGTTGATTTCCATTTGAGTGTCATGTCTACTATTCACGGATTAGTCATCTAATTCCACATATGCGTACGATATGTCCAATCTACTCTGAGTTTTAAGTAATATGTATAATTACTCCGAGGTATAAGTATCTATATACGCAACCTACTCCGAGATATAATTATTTATTTATGTTATTTACTCTAAGGCTGTAAAAGTGGGTGCATGCAACTATATCGTATTTGGTTCAACAACCCTTCTTCCATCCAACCATATCCGAATAATGCTAAGAAAGGAAGTACCTGGCTACTTAATACCTTTAAATCGAAAAATAAGCAGGACTTCCAGCCATTTAATATCTGACCCCATTTGAACCCTTTTGTTACTCCTTAACTGATATTGTATAAACGATTTTCTATGTCACTTCTACTTACATAAGGATATGGTAGACCCTAAATCAACCATCTAGTACCTCAATCCTGAAGTAGACCTGTCTTAAAAAAATTCTCTAACGCTTATAAGCGATAATCCTGACCATCTGATATGCACCTATAAGATAATCATGACCATTTAATACTTAGATATGGAGGAGAAAAAGCCTAATCGACCATCTAATACCTCAACCCTGAACTAGGCCCTTCTTGGAATTCCCCAAACCCATACACGAATGTATATCCCCACATATCCTACAGTTGGAGATGCCCCACATCAGTAGTACATATACACAACTACTAGTAGCCCCTGATGCTGGGTGGACTTCAACTCTATAACTATACTGACCTTGTATCCAAACCCCTACTAAACCATGTCATTTATATTTAACCTAAATATTGAGCTAGGCCCACTAATTCACACCTGTCGCAAATGTATTATTGACAGGACCAGTCCCATGAGTTTTGGTACCTAAAGTTTGTTATTAGTCAAGGACCTATTATAAGTACTAATTAGATTAACAAAATTAAAACATCAAAGTCAACTATCTACGACATAGATAACAAATGGAGCAACAAAAAGAAACAATTGTCTTGGTAATAATACTTCAAGTTATACAATTGTTTAAAACAAAATTATTTCTGGCAACTAATTTGTGTTTAGAAATGTTGATCATTAAATTTCAAAGCAAAGAAGCTTATTTACCACAAATTTTAGCATTTAGATCATATTAATATTCTATAAATGGAAATTCATAATTTAAAGTTATTATAAAATGCAGATGAAAAAGTTTACTCACTTATGCAGAATTATGATTTTTGAAATTGATATGATGCTCTAACCTTTCTTTAGATTCCTTTTAATGAAAGTAAATGTAGAAAAATATTAATTTATGGGATTTCAGGAAGATGCCATTTTAAAATTTAGGAACTATGTATTAAAGGAATGCAGAATGAATTGTGCTTATATCCCTTGCATCTAGCATTTACTTTTATTTTCGTAGAAGGGTTTTTATTGACGTTTATTTAAATTTTTACTTCTTGATTTTACTTATTTTCTATTTTGGTGTCCTAGTGTGAAATGGGCCCAAAGCCGTTGCTTTACCTAAAGGCCATCCTTAATTATTGAGGCCATATAACTTCAAATATAGAAATTATTACACCACTTAAGTTCATCATTTATGCATATTCATTTATTTACTTGCTATGACTTCTTCTTATTCTATTGTTTTAATGCCTGTATTTCTCCTTTTCATTAATGTTATTCAGGATATCTATTCATCATGCCTATTCAATTTCTTCCACCATTTCCATATTTGTTCTCCGTAAGTAAATTTATTAAATAATTTACTACCCATATTGACTTAATTACAGTACTTCACTTTTACTCATTATTTTACACCTTATTTGTACTTAGTATTTTGTTTATAATTAATATGATAATGTACTATTAAATGCATGTTATCATATGTATTAATGTTGTAACGGACGTTTATTTATTTATTTCTTAAACTTATACTTTGCTTTATTTTATATATATATATATATATATATAATTGGAAAATAGGTTTATTTCTATTTGTAACCTTTTAGCTTCTACATTTAGAGATTTTGGGAAATCCACTTATGTGTAGATTTCCTAAAATTATTTATTTCTACATTTTAATGTACTGAAATCATTTCTTTCCTAAGAAGGAAATATTATTGTTGCAACTTTTCGTAAAATACTAAAAGTGGGATTGTGCTGAGTTTGCAGTTATAAGAAATCATCTCTTTTTATTTTTATTGAAATAGACATTGCAAAGTACAAAAAAATATCCCAACTTTGCACATATCTTTTCTTTGGATATATGAAATTTCTTGTTATTTCAAACGATACATTTTGCATATATAATTGTAAAGTTAGATGTTCACATAACAATCAATACAACTACATTGTATGTTTTACAATTCCACTGAATCAAAGTATTGTAATTTAAATCCTAAACAAAATCAAAGCATCCCTAGTTGATGATTATCGAATTTAACAATTTATGCCCCAAATAACAAAAATCTAGAATTAACTATCCATTTGTATCAATATTACATTTCATAAATTTTAGGGACTTTTCTCCCCAAATTCTCGATCTATGGGGTGTATATACCATTTTATCAAATTTATTTAATTTATTGAATATGTAGGCAAGGATTTCAAATTAGATTTATTCATTTAGGCCTACAAATCAATGGGATTCACGTAGGCATAACAACAAAATTAGAATTCCAACGATATAAATGTAAAATTACATAATTTCCTATTTATCCTTTGGTTTTCAAATCTCCATATCCAAATCCATTCTTCTAATTTGACTCCTTTTTCTATTAGACCAAAAACATGTATATATTTCCATTAAAATTACAGATCTGATAGAAGATTTGTGTTAGATCGAATTTAAATTTATAATTTCTTAAGTTACATATTTCGCAGAATTAATTCTCATGTTTTCTTATTCTTTTTTATTGTATATCCTTTCTTAGTGTATATATATAGTAATTTTATAATTTCTAGAAATAGTAGAGGAGGAGAATGGCAGAGCTCCACTGCTCAATTCAGAAAATATTCGAAGAAAGGTGGAGGCTAGGCCTGTATTTATAAGCATTGGAATCAAATCTATTCATTAGGTTATAATTTATTAAATTTAGACCATTATGCCGAGGTTCAAATCAGCGTCGGCCCTAACTAACCAGTCGACTGCCTATAGTAAGTGACTGACTAGTTATATATGTGGTTGACGATAAGGTCTATTAGTTTAATTCCCTCAACGCTGATTTAATTTGACATGATTATCTTTATTTCCTTAATTCTTTTGAATTATTTTTGATCCAAAATCTTTAAATTTCAATAACTTCTTCGTTTAAACTCCAAATTTGAAGCTTTATATATAAAAGTTCCTTAGAAAATCACCACAACATAGTAGTGCAAGCTCCATGGCTAAATTCCGAGTTTTCTCAAATTCTATTTTTTTTTAAATTATAAATTACCTATTAATTCATTTTAATTAATTATTATTTATTTGTTGGGTGTTACACTCCAATCGAAGTAGAGACTGCCCTGGTCTAACTTTCACCACTATAGGACACCATAAATAAATAACCAGTACCCCTTTACTCCTTAGGGAGGAAGAATACTTCCCACTACTCGACATAAACTATCATCATCAATGGCACCCTCCTTCCTTTGTAAGTACGTTTCCTCCTGGTGTTGTTTTGGGTTGGACTCCGTTCGCAACCACAAGCAAGGGAGGATGGGTAAGGAGATAGAGGGCTTGAGTGGGGGTCATCCTATTCTTTCTTTTATTCTATGGGGGCAGAGTTGATGTGTGCCAATGGGATGTGGTTATGATGACTAGTCTCGCTACTCGTGGGATGAATGAAGTGGTAATGAATGGGTTACGCCAAACGCTCGTTGGAACTACTGTCGAAGTTATTGAGCAATTACACTGGCCCAAAGTCGAGTCGCCTGAGTGAGAGATGGTTGTGCTAAATAAGTGCAACGTGGATGAGGTAAGCATAAGGTTATTGGAGGCGAAGAAGAGGAAGTGGCTATGGTGAAGGTAGTTGAAAAGGAGAAGAGGGCGACGAATATGAAGGCGAGGAGGGAGGTCAAGGTTGTAACGACCCGTATTTTTAACTATTTTAAATTATGGAATTTGATATAATTTTTAAATAAAAATGGTTAAAATAATTTTTTAATGATTTTGAATGTAAGTTATTGGATACTAACTTCAATAAAATACAGAAAAGTAAATTTTATAGATTTAATAACTTGAATTTCAAATATAATGATTTATTGGTTAATTTAATTATTGAAAATCGTTTAAGTAATTGAATATTGGTTTTAAGCTGGATAAAAATGATTTGAAGGCTTATTAAATTCTATTTATAAAGAATTAAGGTAAATAAATTTTTAAATTGACTTTAAAAGTGATTTCCTCGATTTTAAAAAAGATCGTTTAAATTAACATATAAAAATAGTCTTCCGGGACATGATCTCGGATTTCGACGAAACTAGTTCCATTGGATCCATAATACTGTATTATTTTCGGATCTTGAGCTTCGTAGCGTTTGGAGTTATGTTTGGTCATACAGGATAAAATGCGTTGAAATTAATATCGAAAGTTCAATATAATAATTGGGTCCAAAAACTATCTTCTCTATACGATCGAATTGGGACTCGAAACTTGTTCCACTGCGTTCGGAATATGGGTATAACATTATGAACGCCTAGTGGCACGTCTCGATCGGGGTTCAGAATAAATATCTAGATATTTTGGAAATTTTAAATATATATGTATATATATATATATTATTATCTTCATTTCACATCAGCCATAAATAACATCCAATTAGCCATCCTACGTTGAAAAATGTTACTCACTCCTATGCTACCTTCCCTCGTGCTCCTCCATTATAAACATAGGAAGAAATTTTAAATTGGAAACTTGAAAAAAGTCAAAATCAAATAAATCACTTCTTAAAAAAATTTGAAACAAATTTTAAAACTCTAGTTTCAATAAGGGCTTCTCTCTGATATACTCCATTTCACGTGCGACTGAGGTTTTGGATTGGCCGTGCTTTCTTAGGAAACTAGGGTTAGCTTTTAAGGACTTTGTGGTGAACGATTTGCATAATGGAGCTTCATTTTGGGTTTAGGGGATCATTTGGCACCTGTATTCAGAATATGGTGAAGCTCGATGGACCAGGGAGAAACGAGACCTGGGCATTTTCGCGACCGAGTGGGCTTTGACGCGATGTGGGATATCAGGTTATGTGTGGCGAAATGAGTATGGATGAGATGAGATTGGCGAGGGGAGTTCGTCGGCGGAGATGGTTCACAGAACGAAGGCCTCTAGCTCTATGTCCCTTGAAGAGCATGCACGGTTATTTTGGGTTTGAGCATAAGTCTTGTGTAGGGGAGGTATTAGAGGAGAAGAGGGATTATAAGGGTAATCAGTTTTAAATGGAGATTTATGTTTAATTAATTATATTTTAAATCGTTAATTTACAAAATGTATATTTTCTCATACAAGGTATGATTAGGATGAAGTTTTTTGCATTGCGATCATGATAACAAGAGCTTCGAAATGAAACTCATTTGGATGGATTTGGAGACTGTCAAAATTTGGGCTAAAATTAGACATTGCTCGGTTTTAGTTCCAAAAGGGAACGTCTCGGCAACTACAAAAAATAAAGGTGAGTGTTTTATAACGATACGATGTACTAGAATAATTTTAATTAACACTTAAATAGACATCTGAATTAAATAATATAAATTTAAATTGATGGTTAAATTGTATTGGAATTAAACTTTAAGAAAAATTTAATGGATCGTAAGGTTTTGAATGCTGACAAGAGATGAATGTTCTTCATGAATCTACGACTATGGCAAATCCAAACTCATCAACTCAAATATGGTTCGTATTGATATTAATGCAACTAGATTCTTTAAGTAAACTGTCCAATATAGAATTTTGTTAGGATTTATCTTCAAAGCTCATCATTCACAAATTCATTTGACAAAACTTACATACATACATAGATATATATATATATATATATATATATATATATATATCAAAGTTTTTATGTGCACTGAAAATATTTAGTCAATTGATACTGTTTTATTTTTTTAATATATAGCATTCACTCAACTGAACTGCGTAAGTCAGTCGACTGACAATGTGCAAATTTTTGTGCACATCTAAATTCAGTTGGCTGACTAAGCAACTTCAGTCGACTGAATACTGCAACTGTCATTTTTTTCAAAAGACACTTCTTTTCAGCAAAAGGTTTCTACTTCATGGAAAGTTGCATCTCTTAGATTTAGATAGATATCCATTTCCAGCAGTCATATCTCCTCACACACTATATATATACTCAAGATTTATAGAACCAAATCGCCAATTCTCTATTCTCTTTTGATCTGTAGCACTTAATTTGGAGCTCAATATATACAAGCTTTCATACAATCATTGCTTATGTATTCGTTTCCATACTCTTCAAGCAATATATACTTCCTATTCTTCATACACACACAAATATACACATCTACTTTGAGGATAAGATTATAGGAAGGGTGTACTACAAGGGAAAAATTCGTCTTATTCAGAACACATATAGTCAAGTTAAAATACAATTTGTAAGAAAGTCCTATTTGGTTGCTCAGGCGGTCAAAGTCCTGTTCTGTAGCTTAGGCGGTCAAAGTCCTATTTTGTTGCTCAGGTGGTCAAAGTTTCGTTCGGTTGCTTAGGCGGTGTAATACATGTTCCTCCGGGTTAAATGAGGGTTGCTAGTTATAATTACAGAAGGAGTGTACGACTAGACGTAGAACGGGAGTTCGAACCAGTATAAAATATCTGGTGTCATTTTCTTTACTGCTTTTATTATTTACTTACTTATTTATTATTCCGCACAAGTAATTTATCCATATTACATGATCCTTTAGCACAGTCACTTTCATTTGGTATAAAAGCAAGGCCATCATATAAACGTGTCATAGTTAATTGATATTTTTTTAATATGGAAAACAATAGCAGCACTGTAATAACAATACTTTTTTTATAGGTCAATCTACTACACACTTCTATTTGATGGAATGAACTATAACTATTGGTGTGACAACCAGGATTTTCGCGCTCGAAAATCGAAATCCATACTTCAATCGTATTTGAATGCCGCAGATTCAACCGTAAAAATCCAATTCGACGGAGCTTATAACACTTTAAGTATAACAACACAGCGGAAGAAAATGAATGTATCATTGATATACAACAATGGATACAAGATGATACAGCAAATGCCCAACAATATCAGAGCAGAATATAACAGCAGAAAAATAAAGTGACAGCAAAAGATTAAGCAAACAAGGCAACAACAGTGGAAAGATAACGTCTTCAATGCCAAAGCTCCAAACTCCAATCCAAAAGCAGTTATATCTAAACCACAAGCCTGAACCACCATCATGTTGTAATGTAGGAAATGTGATCCACTGACGAAGTGAAACAATGCCATCGCCAATCCAAAGGCTCAAGGTTCGAAAGATATCGAATCTACACCTACTGTCCGACTATTTGAAAAATCCAACTCTAGACTGCCCGTGTGGCAAATTTGTGGGCACGAGGAGATTATATAGGGAACAATAAACTCTCGGTCAATCATGGGACTGGTGTGAGCAAACAAAAATAGTTTGTCTTTATCGAAATCAAAACTGATAGAAATCCGCAATGCTTTTTGGAAAATGAAACTACCATAAGGCCTCCCGGCACACACATAATACAATCGCACACTTGGGGGGAGATTTCTCCTTATGATTGTCAAACATACTTACTACGCGAAAAACACTTGATAATATTTTTAGTGCATAGTGCAGAAAAAATTTCAAGTATAATATTAATCTTAGCCAGCATACGTACCATTATAGTATGCCTACTATAGCTACCATGTTAAATGGCAGGTTCTACAACTAAAACCGTACAAGGCGCGAATTAGTGATTGGATTTCCAACAAATGGTCAGGCAAATGAACTTCCTGGGCCACATGGGTACGCCTATGGAGGGACGCCTCGAGAACCTAACCAGATCTCTGCCAACACAAGGTCAGGTTACCTCTGTAACTAGGTAACTACACACGAGTATGCCATCCTCCGGTCGTAACCAACCTTTATCCAGGTCACCAACAACAACCACAAAGTAATAAATTTGCAGCAACCACATAGGTTAAGTAATTGAGATCCATACCATGATACCAGCTCTATCCAGAAGGAAATGGACATACCCTCAGTGGGCGCTACCTCCAAATAACCTTACTGCATCCTTCCTGTTTTGACCATTCCGGGTTGTAAGGTCCGACCAAGTCTCGTCCACAAAGCTGCGCTTTTCACAAAAGCCATGCTTCGATTAACACATGATCAGCAGCACTTCGTATGCCACATTACCAAATTTGGAATGTATCACTAGTAACCATCAACTACATAACCTCTGAGCTCATACGTCTCAGAGAAGGGTGTTAAGCTAAGAGAATAAATTCTTCGCCACGAAACAAAAATCTATTTGATAGAATCCAGCTTTACATCTCAAAGTGTAACGTCAGACATACATCCATAGAAGTCTGTTCCGGGTTCGAACAGAACTGAAGGTACTTCAAAAGAAGCCCTTGCATCCGGATAATCCCTAATCACGTCCAGACGGCCCATCACAAAGGGTGATCAAATCTCTATACTAGGGCCATCCGGTGCAGAGACATTCGATGGTTATCCTTTCGCTTTCGAAAATACCGGGTCTTCACCACCAGTCTTCAAATGCTATTCATATCGTCGTATCATTATTCGGAATGGATTTTATGACACAAAGTCCTCCCCTGGCTAAACCAAATAATGAGCGCTCAATTTTTAAAACATATGGATATTGCGATCTTAGTTAAGCAACAACTTATTACCCAAAACCTTTCTTTTAAATGGTTAAAACAAATCACCATTTTTAATCTTTTAAATAAAAGATTCACTTTTTAAGGTCACTTTTAATTTGAAAAAAAGTTCATCATCTTTCACAAAGATTCATTCATAGCTTTCAAAACTATTTCAATTCCAAACCTTTTATACAAAAGATACACCTTTTAAGCTCCTCTTTAATTTGAAAAACAAAGTTCGTCAATCTTTAAAAAATATTTATACACAGCTCAATTCATAGAACAAAATATCATAGATCAACTAGGACAATCAATTGAAGGCATCTCATACCATTCAGACATTCATAAGCAATCCAAACATTTAATAATCATTTATAGGCAGGATTAATTAATTGTCTAATAATTAGTTAATTCAATTAAATTTTCAATTAAATTAATTACTTATGAATTAATTACTCAATCCTGATTATAACTTAACTTAAACCAGATTAATAAATTACTAATCCTGGTTAATTAACATTAATTAATTACAAATCATTTTAATTAATTAACCTTTAATAATAAATTAATTAACCCTTAATTATAAATTAATCAACCTTAATTAATAAATCAATTAACCCTTAATCATTAAATAATTAACCTTTAATTATTTAATTATTCTTTAGTTTATTAACCTTAATTAATTAACCATTATTAATTACCATTTAATTAATTATCCTTAACTAAATAATTACTATAAGTGGTTGTCCTTAATCCCTTATATCATAAATTAATTATATTGAGTAATTATCCTTTAATCACTTGATTATTCACTTTAATCATTAATAAATTACATTTAGTTAAGTAATTATCTTTAAGTAATTAATTACCCTTTAATTACTTATTATAATTTAATTAACCTTTAATTTCTTCAATTGTCAACCTTAATTTAATTTCTTTCATCCAATTAATTAAGCTTTAAATAATGCTATCTGGTTACACAAAATAATTAGCTTTTAAATCAATTATACAAATAATTATTCATCAATTAACTTCAAAACATTTAATCTTTAAACCTTTATTCCTTGAGACAAAATTATTATTAATCCATAAATCTATTTAGATTTTTAAGTTAACAAAATAAAACTTTTTATCTTCTTAATTACATCATTTAATTACGCCATTTTAATTTATTTTAAATATGCTAGAAAATTATCTTAATTAATTCAAGTTAAAAACAAAATTTTCAACTTTTATCTCTCCAAACTTTTAAATCAACTTCAAATTATTTAAAATAAACTTATTTAAGAAGAAAGTTCAAAACAATGTTGATTAAATAAAAAATTTAATTGATATAAAAATTTAAAACTATTTCATCTTGAACCCTAGTCAATCTCAAGTCAAACCGAGATCCACTTCAAGTTTCATCCTACCTCTTTTGCTTCAAGTTTTCACATGACATTCTTCGAGACAAATCTCGAGTACTCCCCATCTTCCACCACCAACTGACATATGCCTATACGCGTGCATGTGTATGAACATTCCGGCCACCTTCGACAAACGCCGACCCCTTCTACAAGCCGCGGGCGATCCCATGAACAAGCCTGACCTTCCAAATCGACTAGATCGCCATGATATTATTAATCGGCGGATTTTGTATTGGATTAGAAAACCGTCGAAGATTTTTGAAATAAAAATAACCGCAAGCGCACGATGTACGAATGTAGCTCGTGGCGAATACAGGTCGATCCGCAGGGAATTAATGATTTTGAAAATTCTATTCAATCAAATTATACCAAAGTCGAGCGAAAGTTAAGCTATATGATTAAAGAATTAACTAGCTAACTAAAAGAAAAGAGAAACAAATATAAGAGTTAAGTGACAATTTAGAGAATAAATCCACTCTCTAGATCATGTAGTTCAACGCATTTGAAATCATGATCTCTTTTATGGTCATTAGTGATTTAATTGATGTGCTTATCATAAGTATGGAATGTTTGTGCTGTTGGCTAGCCAACATAAGCCATCAAACTATAATACATCCCTTAAAACACTTACTAACTTTCATGAAACTTGACAAAGAAAATGAAAATGAAATCTATTTTAAGTATGGTCAATTAACCATTGGTTAGAAATATAGATCATCAACTTTTAATTTCAATTCACTTTCTTATGCCATAATCATATTTTGATGAAGAGGCATTTGTGTTAGTGATTGTTTAAACATAGCCTATTTGGTGTCAACAATATAGGCTATCAAATTCAAAGCAATAACAATAAATAAAACGCTTCATTGATCATCATTAAGCACAAAAAGAGAGCTTACCCTAAATTGAAGGAGCTTAGCCTCTCATATTTTTCATTTGATTAACAAATGTAGCTAGCAACATGAAAGAAAAAGGAAAGAAAATGAAAAGAAAACTATTCTACTTGCATAAAAGTAAATCTACACTACTAACACGAAAGGAAATGAACATGTAAGTAAAAGGAAACACTAATTAATATTGCATAAAAAGAAAAGAAAATTACATAAAATAAAAACTAATTAATATTGCATAAAAAGGAAAGAAAATTACATAAAATAAAAATGGCTAAGTAGCCATGAAAAGAGAAAGAGAGCTTTCTTTTATTTGATCTAAACTAAACTAAAGAGAAGGAGGCCTAAGAGAGACTAAGGAAGAGGAAGAGGAGATTACATGAAACATGTGGGTATTTATACATGTATGAAACCCTAGTTCATATTTTTGGGGAATGCCCAAAATGCCCTTTAGGTAGTGTGGCCACCAAGTAATTATTAGCATGTCATTATCCCCATTTAAGTGTACATGAAGCCATTAATTCCATAAGCATGTGCATTAGCCTCTAATTTGTACATTAAGGTGGTGGGTAGGTGGGGTCGTCCATGATCTTCACTTTGAATTATTTCCATCTTCATTCCTTTATATTCTTTGTGCATGCATATTCCTTCATGAAACCACTCCTATTTGAGATCAAATTCCTACAAAAATATATATAAATTTTCAATTAATTTTTCTCAAAGAAATATATGCACACAAATGACCGTTTTACCCCTATATGAAGATGGATATGTGAAAATTTGGAATTAATATAGATTTTGGTTAAAACAAGTTAATCTTTTATTTAATTTAAAGAGAATAAATATGGTGGTAAAAATATGCACATTTACGTGCACATCAAATATCAAAATCGAGCAACGCAAATTACTGGATCCCCAAATACCAATCGGCAAATCCACCACGTATCGCCACCTACGACCACCAGGGCATAAGCCACCAAGTCCAAAGCTATGCCACATTGCTATGCATCAATCCATTCCCTCACGATCGATTCCGATCGCTCCACGATGCCGCACGAAACTAAGAATCAACGTTGACCCAACTAACCATCAAAAACCCTAAACTCTTGCCGATACGCCATCTCTTCCATTAATAAATATAACTACTATTTTTCCAATGATCCCTAGACCTTTGGCCACCTCCAGCTTCGGACTTGACGAACACTTTGTCGTAAATTGTCGGGAATTGACAAAAAACCAACTCTGATCAACTCGAGAAACCCCTTCATTCCCATTACTAAAAATCATGATATTATTTTTAAAAATTACCTTTCCCAAGTTCGAACCAGATTATAACATCAAAACTCAAAATTATGATTATAGATTTTTCTGAGTTTAAATGATTTTTACTGTAATTTCTAGTTTTTAAAATAATTACCAAACATTTTTACTGGGAATTATTTTCAAAAATAATGTTACATTGTTATCATCGTCTCTTCTTTAAGAATCTACGCCTAAAATAGATTTGTCAAAGAGAATTTGAATGGTTTTATTTGTTTAAAACTTGGGGTAGAAGCATGTTTCTACATGCACACATATATTTGCACATATATCTGAAAGCATGCAGACATAAATAAAAACAAAAAAAACACTTTCCACAATAAAACTTCAAGTATCAATTCAGATATCAAAACATGTAGATGGGTTCAAGTGAGTTTGCTCACCTGTTAGTGAAGAATAGAGGATAGAAATTTTGAACTTCTGGAAATTTATTCTCTTTTACTTTGATTGATCTGAAGCTGATGATTGTTGAAGTTGATCCTTGTATTGTTGAATTGTTGCTCAGGCTGATTTTTTTTCAGGTTTTTATTCCCAGTTTTTTTTTGTAGTTTTGGTTTCAGCTTTGATTCCCAGGTTTTGAAGCTGAAGCTAATTTTGATTTTCATTTCCAGATTTGAGATGATCAACAACTTCAGGTTTGAAGCCTTTGAATTTGCTTTGATTTTGTTTCTCATATTTGTTCTTTGTTTTTATTTGGTTTTAAGGATGTTTTGGTTTTGTTTTCATATTTTTATGGTTTGAGATTTATTCTACAGGCTTTTGAAATGAAGATAAAAAGGAAAAGAGAAAGAGAGGAAGAAATGTACATATAACCTACCTTCTTTCTTTAATTAAAAATTAAAAAGAAAAATAAATATTCCTGACACGTGTACAATTCTTATATTACATGTTTTACATTTGTTAAATCTCTTACCAACACACTTACTTTTGTTTAAACCATGTGTTGTGATCTTAACACTTGTTTTTGTAACGACCCAGAATTTTGGTTGTTAGATTTTGAACATTTAATTCATCTTAAATGTTAATTGTGGATTTTGAATTGATTTTGAAATAAGAATTTTGTTAAATCAATAGAATTTAGTTGTAATTTTCAATATGGAAATTCATTTAAAATTTGAATAATAATTAAATATTTGGAATCGGAATAATTTGTGAATCTGGATGTAAATAGTTATGAAAATGGTTTCTGAGGTTTATTTTAAGTTTAGTTTGATTTGAATTTTTCTATTAGATTTTTAGATGGAATTAAAAGTCGATAAGTTGAATTTGAAATTTTATATTAGTTTAATAGTGGAATGTAATAATATAATAATGCAAATAATCAGATTTTGATTCGAAATGAATCAGAATGGTTTCTAATGTGATTATAAATTCTATATGATTTATAATAGAGTTAGTAAAATTTTGAAAGTGAAATTTTAAGCGATTTCGATGATTTTGTGAATCGCTCGAATTTATCGACGAGTTAAAATATCTTTCCGGGGCACAGTCTCGAAATTCAACGAAACCTGTTCTATTGGATCCGTAATAGTTAGTTATTATCAGATTTCAAATTTCATAATGTTTGGATTTACCGTTTGTTCGTACGGGTGAGAAACGCATTGAAATTTAAATCGATAATTTAATATTTAAACTCGATTCAAAAAGCTATCTTCCACATATTATTGAATTAGCCTTTGAAACATGTTCCATTGTGTTCGGAATGCGAGTAAAACATTATCAACGCCTGGCGGCACGTCCAATTTGGAGTTCGTTTGAAAAAGCAGTTTAAATTGGAATTAATATTAAAATAATCCACTTACACGTATATATAAATACGTGCTAAAAACAGTTACCCTAGAAATTCATGGCCGCCTCTTTCATAAGCAATGGCTGATATCGTCTACTTTTCTTTCCTTAATCTCTCTCAATCCAGGGACTTTTAGAGGAATCTTTCAACTAGGAAAGCGCAGAGGGCAGGGAGATTTACACATCAGTACGGTGGAGCGTCGCGTAGTTCGATGAGATGGTCAGAAGTTGCTCGTGTAGGGTTAGCGTTCGAGTTCAAATTTCAAGGACTAGAGGAAGCCGAGCATTGGGTGGCTTCAGGCACAAGTAGAGTCGGTGTTTGGCAACGGAGTGATGGTCGCCGATCGTTTCCTAGTGCGACATTTGGTCACGATGATTTATGGATAACGACGGCGTGGGCTCCTGATGCTCGGACGAAAGAAGAGGGAAGAAGGTATCGACCACGTTTTCGCCGTGTAATTTTAAAATGAAATTAGAAATTTTATTTTAAATTATATTTAAAATCTTTAAAACTGAATGACTATTGCATACGTTGTCAGATTTCAACGAAACTGGCGGCGTCGGAATCGCAGCGACACGATCTACGTGCTACAGGAGATCCGGAGGCATTTGGAACAAGCAAAAAATTTGGATTAAATCGAACGGTTTGATTTAATTTAAAACTTAAAACGCTCGTCGAAACTCAAGGTGAGTTAATCTCACTCACATCTGGAATTTCCAGCTAATTTAAATAGTTAAAATTTAAATGAATGATTGATTGGTTGAGTGTGAATATTATTATCAGTTTGGTTATGATATTTTATCTGTTATGCTAACGTCTGTGGATGCAGAGAAAACAGGTTGGAGGGATCCAACAGTTTCCTCACAATATAGAAATTATTTTCATAATTGATCATGTGTTTTATTTATATACTATGATAGATTAACTTGAAAATTAAATTGTTATGTGCTATGATTGGATGAATACAATCTGAGAATTTAAAATGTAAATAAAATAAATTGGGTTTAAAGGGAAATAAAAGAAATTTTTAAGTAAAGAATTTAATGGAATTAAACTCGGGAATTGGTTTCGAGTCTGTTAAAGTGTTTTTGAAATTTTGATTTAAAAGGAAATGTGAAATGAAAATTTATAAACTGGTTTTATAAATGAAGTGGAATATTTATCGGGAATAAATATTGAAAGATTAGGTTTTCGGTGGGAATTTCTATAAGAAGTGCAAATTGCTTAAAAATAATAGTAAGATTGTTTTTAAAAGAAGGGAAGTGTACTTTTCCCTGGAAATTTAGTATGTTTTAAAGAAAAGCTTCCAAAATATAAGTGGGCAATTTAAAACGTGTTTAGAATATTTTATAAATAAAATATTATTTTAATTATTTAAAGTGTAAGTAAATATTTATTAAGAGATTATGGTATTTAATTATCTTAAAGGTAAAGTAGTATTATGTTTTCAAAAAGAAATTTTAATATAAATATTTGGTTTAATAACTTTATTTTAAAAGTTTAATTTGGCTTAAATTACTTAGAAAACCTCTATATATTTCCTTAAGTATTATTATTAATTAAGTAATTTTTAGTAGCTTTATTTCAAATATTTTAAGTATATATTTTGAGGGTGGTTTTCCAGGAGGTGGGAATGTGTTTAAAAATAAAAGGAGTTTATTTTTAAAGTGTGGAAAGGAATTTACGGGATTTAAACGTAAATTTGAATTGAGGTAAATCGTGTAGGATTTATAAAAAGATTCTTTGGTTTATTCTAAAAATGGAAGTGTAGTTCCTTGAAAAGCTAAGTACGTTTCAACATATTTTTTTATAGTAAAAATCAAAGTTTTAAATTTGTTTTTAAAAGAATGTTTTAAGAAATTATTGTTTAAGTTGTAAAACCTTTAAGAGTAAATATTTAATAACTTAGTTATAGTAGTAATTATTTTAAAGGGGTTAATTGGTATATGCTTTAAAAGAATATCATTAATATTTATATTTTATAAACTAGTTTTATTGTAAAATAGTTTGGTTAAAGTTTTATTTGAAAAACTTGTATAGGATTTCATAACATTATTTTAGAATTTAGTATGACTTAACTTTATTTTAAAGAAAAATAGTTCATATTTTATAAAGCGGTTTTATTTGAAACATTTAAAAAGTATGTATATATTTCAAATAAAGTATATAAATAGCTTTAATTTAAATTATTATAAATCTAAAGTATTTATCTTGGATGTTTTCAGTGGAAATCAATATTTGAAAATTTATTCCATAAGGAGTGTGTGGTTTGAAACTGTTTTCAAGGGATTGAAAATAGGAATATATCCTGTGAAGATATTTTGGGGTTAATAAATAATTTGGGAAATTATTTGTTGTTTGATGGATGTTTATGAATGTTAATTGATAGTTAAATCACCGACTATCAATATTGGCCAACGCGTTGATCGTTTCGAAGAGACCGGGATCGAGATTTATTTCTTGAAAACCACTTCGATCTGGTTTGTACGTTTTCGTGAGGAAGACGAGTTTGGATTCGAAGGTGGAGCAGTGCCTTCGGTTCCGTTCAAACCCGGGACAGACTTGTATGGATGAATGCTTTCGGAACATCGTCAGGTGGACGGTGGGCATTCTAAGTGAAACGTTCTAAAAGGTAACGCTTAGCCTCAAGCATCATCAACCGGGAATGACTGAAAATCAGGGGTTATGCAGCAATGCTATGTAGGTAGCACCCATTAGGGTGAGGTCATCCCTATCTAGATGTCCATTTTATTCGGCTTAGTAGTGCGGTTGCTGATCCCAAACGTGGGGTGATCTTACTAGGGATTATCCAGTAAGGGATAGTTCCGGTCTTGTGTTGCAGGGGATTGGGAGTAATCCTCGGTATGGTGATCTAGGCCACGTACTATGACAGGTGGTACCCCAATGCCTAGTCATTAGTTGAAAATCCATTTTTCCTACGTGCCTTTACGGTTTTGTTTGTATTACCCACGATTGTGACTAGTAGCTGGAATTTAATTAATGCAACAAATTTGTCTATTTAATAAGTATTTGTATATAGACACTGTTATAATATCAGAGGATTTTGATAAGAAATGTTTAGCCATCGTAAGGTAAAAACCCGACATGTTTATTTGTGGCATGGTCTTATGAGATGCTTTTGTTTTCCAAAGGAATTTTGAAACTTTAATAATCAATTTGGGTGTATCTCTCTCACGCTGGTATTCCAGACTGACTCGGGTGTTATTTTATTACAATGCTCGGGTCATACCAAGTATTATAGATTACAGGAAGGATGCTGTAAAGCTCAGGAGAGGAGCTGGAATCCGAGACGTATTACCATATTTGTTTATATCCGCTGTTGTGATTGTATGAAATTGTCAGGCTGTAATTGTTGTTTGTTTGCGATACTCTGATGGTATATTGTATAAAAAAGATATAGTTTTCATTTTGTGTAAAGATCTGATATTATGTATTATATTTTGTTCCGCTGCGATTGTGAGATTCTGTTATTGTTTTATTCTTTCTTTCTTCTATCTTTTCTCTTTTCCCTTAACAATCTGTCTTTTCCGGCACTCGAGGGTCGGCATATTATTCTGTTGTGTATTTTGTGTCAACTTTCGAAGGTCGAGAAGGGCGGGTCGTCACAGTTTTTTTCATGAGAATACGATATTTAATATATATATTTTATAGATACAACTTATTTTATTTCAAATACGAAAGAAAGTGTCTTAATTTTTTTTTTGTCAATCTCATTCTAATTTTACTTAAGTTATTATACCTAAATAAATAACCATAAATAAATACTAGTGTTAAAAAAGTAATCACTTTAGTTTTAATTAACTTTATAAAATTATTATATTAAGTTCAAATATAATTTCCAAATCATAATAGATATGTACACACACAACAGATAATATATATATATATATATATATATATATATATATATATTAGAAAACATATTCTTATTAACTTTAAAATATAGAGTTTTTAAATCCAATTCATTTTCAAAATGTTTTATTCTAGAATTCCCAAATCAAAATTCTTTTTAAAATACATTTTTATTTTAAAATTCCAAATAAAAATTTTCTATTCATAATTTCTATTGAATTTCCAAATCAATTTCTTTATTTACAATCTTATAATATATATGTATTCTGGAAATTTCTTATCAACTCACCAAAAATTCATAATTTAATTCCAAAAATTAAATTAATTATCAAATTAAACTTGGCTAAAAACCGGGAATGTTACAAATACCCCCTTAAGAAAATTTCGTCCCCGAAATTTGTTAGGGAGACAACAAAGAATAGATGAAGAATGTTTCACCAAATCAAACTGAATATTCATTCTGCATTTGGCTTACCAAATCAAAATAGCATTGATAAATATGAGAACGGACTCATTTTATACTTTCACGAGATACTCGGGTTATCTGGTCTACGAAATACGCAGGGGCATTGGTTAGTCCGGAGGATAACTAACCATTCGTAGAATATATCTAGACCCAAGGGAACAAACAAACAGATATAATTCAATTTAACTTTATATTTTGTTAACCAATTTATTACAATTTTCAATTTCAAATTTATTAAAGTTAAATTGAAAAACTGATAATGAGTAAACGAGATAGGAACTTATCTACATGATTCGCAGGGCCATCATCACACCGAAGCCTCTTCTTCGAGCTACCACGAAGCCATCAAAGGATTGATAACGGATCAAAGGAGATTGATAGAGAAAGACTGTTCCTGTTGTTGCAGGGTATTAACCATTTGTAGTGGTACTTCCCTGTCCCCTACCTCGTCCTCTTCTCGCTTTCATGCTTACTACCAGTGGATAGTAAGAGAATTTACTGAGGCATACGGATAAGATATCTTAGGGAATACTCATTCTAGGGTATTTGTAACCCTATCACTAATGAGTTACCTAATGTGTTATACTCCAAAAGCTAAAGTTCAACCTTTAGCTCTGATACCAAATGCGACGACCCGGATTTTCGTGCTCGAAAATCGACATCGATAATTCACTCGTATTAGAATGCCGTAGATTCAACCGTAAAAATCCGATTCGCCGGAGCTTATAACACGTTAAGTTTAACAATATAGCAGAAGAAAATGAATGTATCATTGATATACAACATTGGATACAATATGATACAACAAATGCCCAACAATATCAGAGTAGAATACAACAGTGGAAAAATAAAGTGACAGCAGTAGATGAAGCAAACTAGGCAACAGTAGTGGAAAGATAATGTCTTTAATGCCAAAGCTCCAAACTCCAATCCAAAAGCAGTTATATCCAAACAACATGCTCAAACCATCACCACGTTGTAATGTAGCAAATGCGATCCACTTATGAAGTGAAACAAATGCTATCGCCAATCCAAAGACTCAAGGCTCTAAAGATATCGAATCTGCACCTATTATCCGACTATCTAAAAAATCCAACTCTAGAGAGCTCGTGTGGCAAATTTGTGGGCACCCAGAGTTTAGATAGTGAATAATAAGCTCCAGGTCAGTCATGAGACTGGTGTGTGGAAACAAAAATAGTTTATCTTTATCAAAAGCAAAACAAAAGAATTTAAAAGAAATCGGCAACGCTTTTTGAAAAATGAAACTACCGTAAGGCCTCTCGGCACACACATAATGCAATCGCACACTTGGGGGAGATTTCTCCTTATGATTGTCAAACATGCTTAATATATGAAAACCACTTGATATTATTATTAGTGCATAGTGTTGAAAACATTTGCATGTATAATATTAATCTTAGCCAGCATACGGACCATTATAGTATGTCTACTATAGCTACCATGTTAAATGGTAGGTTCTACATCTATGACCGTACAAGGTGCGAATTGGTGATGGGATTTCCAACAAATGGTCTGGCAAAGGAACTTCCTAGGCCACATGGGTATGCCTCTGGAGGGACGTCCTGAGAAGCTAATCGAATCTCTGCCAACACAAGGCCGGGTTACCTCTGTAACTAGGTAACTATTACACGAGTATGCCATCCTCGGTCATAGCCAACCTTTATTCGGGGCCCCAAAAACAACCAAAAAGTAATAAATTTGCAGCAACCACATAGGTCAAGTATCTAGACTCCATACCATGATACCACCTCTATCCAGAAGGAAATAGACATACCTTCAGGGGCGCTACCCCAAATAACCTTGCTGCATCCTTCTTATTTTGACCATTCCGGGTTGTGAGGTCCGATGAAGTCTCGTCCACAAAGCTATGCTTTTCACAAAAGCCATGCTTCAATCAACACATGATTAGCATCACTTCGTATGCCACATTACCAAATTGGGAACCATCAACTACATAACCTCTGAGCTTATACGTCTCAGAGAAGGGTTTAAGCTAAGAGAATAAATTCTCAGCCACCAAATAGAAATGTATTTGATAGAAACCAGCTTTACATCTCAAAGTGTGACGTCAGACATACATCCATACAAGTCTGTTCCGAGTTTGAAAAGAACCGAAGGCACTTCAAAAGAAGCCTATGCAATCCGAATAATCCCTAATCACGTACGGACTCCCCATCACAAAGGATGATCAAATCCCTATATTGGGGCCATTCGGTGCAGAGACATTTGACGGGTTATCCTTTCGCTTTCGAAAATACCCGGTCTTCACCACCGGTCTTCAAACGCTATCCATATCGTTGTATCATTATTCGGAATGAGTTTTATGACACAAAGTCCTCCCCCGGCTAAACCGAATAATAAGCGCTCAATTTTGAAAACACATGGATATATGGATCTTAGTTAAGTCACAACTTATTACCCAAAACCTTTCTTTAAAATGGTTAAAGCAAATCACCATTTTTAATCTTTTAAATAAAAGATTCACTTTTTAAGGCCACTTTCAATTTGAAACAAAGTTCATCATCTTTCACAAAGATTCATTCATAGCTTTCAAAACTATTTCAATTCCAAATCTTTTATACAAAAGATACACCTTTTAAGATCCTTTTTAATTTGAAAAGCAAAGTTCGTCAATCTTTAAAAAATATTTATTCATAGTTTTCATAACTATTTCATTTCAAACTTGAAATCCTTTCCACGTAAATTGAAAATCCTTTCTTTATATGAAAGCTGTTATCAGTTGAAAATAAGAATTTTCGTTTCAGAAAAATCCGATTACATTTGCTCAAGTTAAAGCCTTTGAAGTATAAACTTGGATTGAATTTAAATTCTCAAAGTAATACATTTAAAATACTTTAAAGATGGTTATAAAATCCATATATATATATATGTATACATATTATATAACTTGTGTACACTTTCAAACCAAAATTTCCAAAACAATTTCAAAACTTAAACAAGATATATTATATTTAAACTAAATTTCAATTTCAAACTTCCTTTTTCAAAAGATTTTCATATTCAACCCAATTCCATTTTCAAAACCAATTGGATTCAAAATTCATCTTTTAAAACCATTCCATCATTTGAATTAAATTCAAATATCTGTTGCTTAGCCGATTTCCCGTGAAATCCATATTTGTGTGTGTATGGTGTAGTCCAGGGGCTTTACACAATAGTGCAACATCATCAATCATCACAGATTCAAGCACATCAATATCGATAAGCGATATGATCTATAACGCTTATTGTTCATTCATAGATTCATAGATAATATACAAATGCATCACAGATAAATAAATAAATTATACACAGCTCAATTCACGCAACAAAATATCACAGATCAACTAGGACAATCAATTCAAGGCATCTCATACGATAGAAACATTCATAAGCAATCCAAGCATTCAATAATCATTTATATGCAGGATTAATTAATTGTCTAATCCAGTTAATTCAATTAAATTTTCAATTAAATTAATTACTTATGAATTAATTACTCAATCCTGATTATAACTTAACTTAAACCAAATTAATAAATTACTAATCCTGGTTAATTAACATTAATTAATTACAAACCATTTTAATTAATTAACCTTTAATCATTTATTTATTAACCTTTAATAATAAATTAATTAACCCTTAGTTATTAATTAATCAACCTTAATTAATAAATCAATTAATCCTTAATTATTAAATAATTAACCTTTAATTATTTAATTAACCTTTAATTAATTAACCTTAATTAATTACATTGATTGATTAACCATTAATTAATTACCATTCAATTAATTATACTTAATTGATTAATTACAATATGTGATTATCCTTAATCCCTTATATCATAAATTAATTACACTGGGTAATTATCCTTTAATCACTTGATTAATCCACTTTAATCATTAATCAGTTACATTTAATTAAGTAATTATCTTTAAGTAATTAATTACCCTTTTATTACTTATTATAATTTAATTAACCTTTAATTTATTTAATAAGACAACCATAATTTAATTTCTTTCATCCAATTAATTAAGCTTTAAATAATGCTATTTGGTTAAACAAAATAATTAGCTTTTAAATCAATTACACAAATAAATATTCATCAATTAACTTCAAAACATTTAATCTTTAAACCTTCATTCCTTGAGACAAAGTTATTATTAATCCATAAATCTACTTAGATTTTTAAGTTAATAAAATAAAACTTTTTATCTTCTTAATTACACCATTTAATTACGCCATTTTAATTTATTTTAAATAAGCTTGAAAATTATCTTAATTAATTCGAGTTAAAAATAAAATTTTCAACTTTTATCTCTCCAAACTTTTAAATCAACTTCAAATTACTTAAAAGAAACTTATTTAAGAAGAAAGTCCAAACTTAGTTGATTAAATAAAAAAAGCTTAATTGATATAAAAATTTAAACCGTTTCATTTTGAACCCGAGTCAATCTCAAGTCAAACCCGAGATCCACTTCGAGTTTCGTCCTTCCTCTTTTGCTTCGAGTTTTCACATGACATTCTTCGAGACAAACCCCAAGTACTCCTCATCTTCCACCACCAACTGACATATGCCTATACGCGTGCACGTGTATAAACGTTGCGGCCACCTTCGACCAACGTTGACCCCTTCAACAAGTCGTCGGCAATCCCATGAACTAGCCTGACCTTCCAGATCGATTAGATCGCCATGATATCAAAATCGAGCAACTCAAATTACTGGAACCCCCAACACGGATTGGCAAATCCACCACGTTTTGCCACCTACGACCACCAAGACATAAGCCACCAAGTCCAAAGCTGCGCCATGCCGCGATGCATCGATCCATTCCCTCGCGATCGATTCCGATCACCCCACGATGCCACATGAACCGAAGAATCATCGTCGACCCAACTAACCATCAAAACCTAAACTCTCATCGATACGCCACCTCTTCCATTAATAAATATAACTACTATTTTTCCAGTGATCCCTAGACCTCCGGCCACCTCTAGCTTCGGACTCGACGAACACTTCGTCGTAAGTTGTCAGGAATTGAGAAAAAAACTAACTTTGATCAACTCAAGAAACCCCTTCGTTCCCATTACTAAAAATCATGATATTATTTTTAAAAATCACCTTTTCCAAGTTCGAACCAGATTATAACATCAAAACTCAAAAATATGATTATAGATTTTTCTAGTTTAAATGATTTTTACTGTAATTTCTAGTTTTTAAAATAATTACCAAACATTTTACTGGGAATTATTTTCTAAAATAATGTTACATTGTTATCATCATTTCTTCTTTAAGAATCTAAGCCTAAAACAGACTTGGCAGAGGGAATTTGAATGGTTTTATTTGTTTAAAACCTGTAGAGCTTGGAACAGAAGCATGTTTCTACATGCACACATATATAACTACAAGCATGCAGACATAATTAACAACTAACAAAACACTTTCCACAATAAAACTTCAAGTATCAATTCAGATATCAAAACATATATATGGGTTCAAGTGAGTTTTTCTCACCTGTAAGTGAAGAACAAAGGATAGAAATTTTGAACTTCTGGAAATTTATTCTTTTTACTTTGATTGATCTGAAGTTGATGATTGTTGAAGTTGATCCTTGTATTGTTGAATTGTTGCTCAGGTTGATTTTTTCCGGTTTTAATTCCCAGGTTTTTTTGGTTTTGGTTTCAGCTTTGATTTCTAGGTTTTGAAGCTGAAGATTTTCATTTCCAAATATGAGATGATCAACAGCTTCAGGTTTGAAGCCTTTGAACTCGCTTTGATTTTGTTTCCCAGATTTTTTCTATGTTCTTATTTGGTTTGAATGATGTTTTGATTTTGTTTTCATATTTTTCTGGTTTGAGATTTATTTTACAAGCTTTGAAATGAAGATAAAAAGGAAAAGAGAAAGAGAGGAAGAAATGTATATATAGCCTATCTTCTTTCTTTAATTAAAAATGAAAAAGAAAAATAAATATTCATGACACTTGTACAATTCTTATATTATATGTTTTACATTTGTTAAGTCTCTTACCAACATACTCACATTTGTTTAAACTATGTGTTGTGATCTTAACACTTGTTTTTTTATGAGAATATGATTTTTAATATATATATATATATATATATTTATTTATTTATTTATATATACAACTTATTTTATTTCAAATATGAAAGAAAGTGTCTTAATTTTTTTATTTATCTCATTCTAATTTTACTTAAGTTATTATACTTAAATAAATAACCATAAATAAATACTAGTGTTAAAAAATGATCAATTTAGTTTTAATTAACTTTTTAGAAAATTATTATATTAAGTTCAAAATATAATTTTCAAATCACAATAGATTTTTTTGAAAACCTAGAAGAACCTAGTAGGTCGGTAAACTCCTGAGGAGGATACACTAAAGCTGTCCGCTGATCCAAGCCCCCATACCCCCGGGTAAATTTATATAGGATAAGGAAGCGCATGGTAGAAATCGAACTTGGTTCTTTTTGCCAGAACTCAAGCCTCCTTTCCACTGCATTTTCAAGATGTTCTTATTAAATTTAAAATATTAGAAAACATATTCTTATTAACTTTAAAATACAGAGTTTTTAAATCCAATTCATTTTCAAGATGTTTTATTCTGGAATTCCCAAATCAAAATTCTATTTAAAATACATATTTTTGTTTTAAAATTCCAAATCAAAATTTTCTATTTATAATTTTTATTGAATTTCCAAATCAATTTATTTATTTACACTCTTTTGATATATATGTATTCTGGAAATTTCTTATCGATTCACCAAAAATTCACAATTTAATTACAAAAATTAAATTAATTATCAAATTAAACTTGGATAAATACAGGGAATGTTACAATTGGGTTACTAGAATGAGAATTTATATACAAGAAAGTAGTTACGAAACTTGGAACATTATGCAATCTGAATATACTACGCCTACTACTGAACATTCACAATGGTCTAACACACAAAAATTAGATGCTACTATAAATGCTAAACCAATGAATATGTTATATCGTGCGTTAGAAAAAAAATGAGTATAATAAAATAAGCATGTGTAAAACTACTCATGAAATTTGGCATACACTTAAAGTTACACATGAAGGTATTAAAAAAGTCAAACAAAGTAAAATTTCTATGCTCAAAAATCAGTTCTAGAATTTTAAAATGAAGCAAGATGAGTCTATAAATGAAATGTACTCTAGATTTCAAGTTATGTATCATTCTTTGATAGCATTAGGAGAAACTTATACAGATTTTGATATTGTTTCAAAAATCCTCAACTCACTAACGGATGAGTGGGAATGAAAATTCTTAGCAATCGAAGAAGCTAACGACATTTCAACTATAAAACTAGAGGAGTTGATAGGAAATTTAATGTCTTATGAAGTTAATCTCTAAGAAAAATGAGTACAGGCTCCAGATAAGAAGAATATAGCATTCCAAGCAGAAAAAGATGAATCAGGTTCAGATGAAGAAGATATGTCATTCAATGCTAATAATTTCAAATTTTTTTTGAAATTTAGAAAGAACAAAAAATTTAGAAATAACAAGAACAGCTCCAGCAACAATAACAACACCAACAAACCACCATCATCTGTTCCAGAATGTTATGAATGTCACAATAAGGTTAGATCAAAAAAGACTGTCGTGAAAAGAAAGATAAATATAAGCATAAAAAGGATAGATTCCAGAAGAAAGCTTTTTTTGTCACTTGGGACGATTCAGAATCATCTTCATCATCAGATAGCGATTAAGACAGTGATGCAGAACAAGTAAACATATGCTTTATGGCCACAAAAGATTGGGTGATGATCTAACTTTTGCTGATCTATTGGAGATAAATTTAGAATTACTTGATAAGCTAAAAGACATCAAAAGAAAATACAAGGAATCTCTTGAAAAACTGAATAGAACAGAAATTGAAGTAGATATGCTAAGAAATGAGAAACATATCTTAGAAGAAGAACTTGAAGTTACTTAAGAATCTTGATCTAATATGACATCTCAACTCATTATTTTAAGTCAAGAGATAGAAACTCAATAGAAAAGAATGATGCTCTACTAATAAAAAATCTTGAACTTAAAGCTAATGTCAAGATTTTAGAATTAGATAAATCTAGCCTTGAAACAAAGTTAGATGATATTACTAAAAAAGTCTCAAAATCATAGAAAATTCTCAAATACTTCAAACAAAAGATTATAGGATATAAGCAATCTTCTAAAGTTATTCTAAAGAAAAAGAATTTTTCATTCAAGAGGAATAATATTAAATTTGAAAAACCCAGTTCAAAAGTATCAAAATTTTCTAAATCGATTATAATTTGGGTTCCTAAAATAAATAATTTTTTGATTAGAAATAAGTATAAAAAATATTTCATAAAGTGTTCATAAAAACAAAGATTTTATTTTTAAAATGAATTCTAAACCCTCTTGGGTTTGGCATCGTAAGATCCAACTCTTAGGACCCAAAATAAAATGGTGGGTACCAATGTTAATTCTATATTTTGCAGGTACCATCTAAAAAGAGAGGAAAATGGATACTAGAAAATGGTTGCTCAAAACACATGACAGGAAACAAAGGGATGCTAACAAATATTAATTACTCAGATGGAGGTTCTGTCACATCTGGAGATAATTCCAAAGGATATGTCATTGGTAAAGGCGATGTGAGCTATCACAGTATATCTAACTTACCTCTTATTACAAATGTCTTATTAGTTAAAAATTTGAACTTTCTATTATAATAGACTATCGTTTTCACTATCTTATCACCATATTATTTAATAAAAAGGGAAGACAAGCATCAAAACTTTTTGAAAAAATTCGATATGTCTTCAGAAAACAACTCTGCCTCATCCTCTCTTTCATATACAACCACTACCACATAACCGATGAACCTTCCAACACCGACTCCTATATATGAACCTGTTCCTATTGTTCCACCATCTAACATCCACATTGGTTATCCCCTCCCGTCAAAAGAGCTAAACGCTCTCCATTTTTTGGCTCGCCGTCTAACAAAGAAAAAACAGACGACATTGATAACCATCAATGGGAGACTCTCGAGTTACAACGAGAACTGTACTACGAGAAGAAGGTGAATGTGAAGCGGCTAAGCTTCCTTGAACAAGTGGCTCCTAAATTCTATGGTCCGTCTTCACACAACACGGTTCATCAATCAACGACTCCTTCATGTCGTAATTAAATCATTTTGACTTTGAAACTATTTTCAAAAAAATTATGTTAATATAAACTACTTAAGTCTATCTTTTCAAATATTCAAAATTAATTCGATTTTCCAAGCTATTTACTATATAAACAATTTTAATACTTAAATTATTTTCTACTAAACTATTTTAACAATTTAACTATTTTAAAATTGTCTAAACTATTTTCAAAAATTCAAACTGGTCAAAGAGGTGAAATGTTTATAATTAAATCTTGGATTTAAGTGCAAATTAGGTTAAAATGAAGTTATAACCTAAATTGAAATTCGAAACAATTTTGGAAGCGAAATTGAAATATTGGGGCGAAAATGATTTGTTGAAGTGAAATGGTATATTTTGAGTAAATATGATGATTTCGAAATGGAATTGATTTTAAAGTGAATATGATATTTTGATATCAACTATGAACTGCTTTCGAAATGTAAAAGCACCAACGCTGTGTAAAACGACGTTTGGTTGTTAAAGAGACCGGGTTCGGATATGGGCATACTCTCTACGATACCAAAACCACTTTAACAACTATGTATGTGGAGTGATGATCAAGAACGAAGTGGTTGGATTTCGCGTACGTTTGCTGGATTTGAAGAAAGAGAACGATGATGGATTAGCCTAGCACTTGTGCCAATTTGAAGTGACTAAAACAGGAGCTGTACCGGCCAAGTGGGCTAGCTACCCTGAACGAACACACTTCTTCGTATTACCATCGTTTACATTGTGATTGATTGGTGCGCACCCTTGGATTTTGGGAATGTTGGACGGGATGGGCAATCTTGGCTATGATGCGTTACCACTAGCCGGGAAGGATAAACTAGTAGTATCCTACCTTGGACATTGCCTCACGTGCATTGTCATACTTTTATCCCTATACGAGACCCTTACGATTTTAGTTTAGTGTAGTCGTATCATGACGTATCCCTATCCACCGGCGATTTATTGGTGTTTTACATGCAAATTGTACGACGATGCTTAAAAACGCATTAAGGGGGACCAATGTAAAGCCTTAATGCTAAGAAAATATATATTTTACTGAATAGACATTATATATATAGCATATTATACTACATATAAATATTTTGATGAATTCTTAAGAGATGGAAAATCTTGTAACATCTCTTGAGTCATTACACGCACGTTATACATTGGATAGGAGACGTGAAATCCTGTAAACATCTCTGACGCTATTACACTCGTTTGATGTGCGATATTGGTTTGACTTGCATAAGGATATTTTAGTCCTGACTCGAGTGTTTTGTCTTTTCATTACGCTCGGGCCACTGCTGAGTTTTTCAGCTTATTGAACTATTCAGGAGGATGAAGACGAAGATTTTGGTATATTATTACTATTAGTATTCTAGTATCATGTTGTCCTGTTGCATTATATTTTGTTCCTATTGTATATATACAACTCTGAGTAATGTTGTACAAATTATAATTAAAAGTATACTAAACAGCTTCATGAACTGATTATTTGATTATTATATTTTATCGTCCTACTGCAAGATACTGTGTTTGTTTTCTTCTCCTTTACTTATTCTCCTAATTAGCCCTAATGATTATCTATGTTCCGGATTGTTTAAGTTGTGCATGCATGGATTATTCTCGATTTAAACCTTTCGAAAGGTGGGTCGTCATAGTTTGTATCGAAGCTTTGGTTTAGCGATAACCTTAGCTTTGTGGAGGTTTGACTCATTAGAAATAGGATAGTAATACCCTAGAATGAGTCTGTTTGAGTGTGTGTGTATATATACGATAGAGCGTATTTGTTACTATTGTATAAATTTTTTTATATTGTTTCTTCGAATTGTTAAGTTTGAATTTTGAATTCTGACCGCTACGTGGGATGCCACTTATCGATAGGGATTCCAAAACACTTGAACAGAGGAAACCAACACAATATTGTTTTTAAAATTTGGTAAAAGAAATAATTTTACCTAGGATTATATTTCATATATAAAAGAATGGTTTTCTAAAATTTAGATGGTTAGGTGAATTGGATGTTAGAAATGATAATATTGATCATTATCATTTATTGTTTGATTAGTCAATATTCCTAAACTATTAGCTATTATATGATTATAAGAAAATGAAACTGTATAAACGTGATTTATAAAATTGTAACGACCCATCCTTCTAGACTCACGAAAATCATCACAAACACATTATTGTATAATATGTCGACGATTGAGTGCCGGAAAAGACAGATTGCTGAGGAAAGAAAGAAGGATGTAGAAGAAGAGAAAAACAAAACAACATCAGAATCTCACAATCGTAGCGGAATAAAATATAATAGATAATAACCGATCTTTGCACAAAAGAAATTATATCTGTTTTATAAATTACATCATCAGAATACATCATAATCAAGACAATCACTGGACAGTTATATTAACACATCCACACAATAGCTGATTATACAACTAATACAACACGGTGGAAAATACTTCAAATACGCGTGATAAATCTCGCCAACCAACTCGTCTTCTGAGCTCCATAGCAGTCCATCTAGAATCTGTGCTCTATAATACTCGGTCTGACCCGAGCATTATAGTTAAATAATACCCGAGTCAGTCTGGAAAACCAGCGTGAGAAAACACACTCGGTTGGATTATTAAAGTTTCCAAAATCATTTGAAATCAAAGGTATCTCGTAAGACCACGCCACAAATAAACATGTCGGGTTTTTACCTTACGATAACCAAAATATTTCTTATAAAATCCTTTGATATTATAGCAGTGTCTATATACATATACTTATTCAAATAGCCAAAATTGTTACATTATTAAATTCCAGCTACTAGCCATAAAGTGGCTTCTACAAACAAAACCGTAAAGGCACGTAGGGAGAATGGATTTACATCAATGATAGGGCTACTGGGGTACCACACGTCACAGTACGTGGTCTAGATCATCGTACTGAGGATTCACCCTGATCCCCTGCATCACAAGACCGGACTACCCCTTACTGGATAGCCTGAGTAAGATCACTCCTCGGTTGGGATCAGCAACCGCTCACACAGCCGAATAAAAAGGAACCTCTAGACAGGTACGACCTTACCCTAATTGGGTGCTACCCACTTAGCCTTGCTGCATATCCCTAATTTTCAATCATTCCCGGTTGATGAGGCTCGGGGCTAAGCGTTACCTTTTTAGAACACATCTAACTTAGAACGCTCATTGTCCTCCTGACGATGTTCTGAAAGCATTCATCCATACAAGTCCATTCCGGGTCCGAACGGAACCGAAGGCATTATTCCTACTACATCCATTTTGGAATCATCCTCAGGATTAGTTGCGATTAGCCCTTGCACATCACTACTCCATCTACGACTCCCAGTTCTTGTCTTCCTCACGAAAATGTTCAAACCGGATCGAAGTGTTTTCGGGAAATAAGTCCCGATCCCAGTCTCTTCGAAATGATCAACGCATTGGCCAACATTGATAGTCAGTTATTTAACTCTCAAATAATATTCACAACAACCATCAGACCTTAATAATTTCTCCCGAATTATTTATTGCAAAATATCTTCGCAAGATATTTTTCTACACTTCAATCCTTTGAAAAAAGTTTCAAATCACCTTTCTCACACAGAATAAATTTCCCAAATATTGTTTATTTTCACTGAAAATTACCAAGTCAAAATACTTTAGATTTTAAAATAATTTAAAACACTTTATTCTAAAAATATACTTTTAAAACATTTAGATTAAAACTACTTAAACACTTTATTCAAAAATATATACTATAAAACACTTTAACATAAAAACTATTTTTAAATACTTTATTTGAAATACTAGTAATGAATTGTATAATAATTTCTCATGTGAAACTTTAAGCTAAAACAAATCTTGAAATAAAGTTATGAAATTCTATACGAGTTTCCCAAATAAAAACTTAAGCCAACTATCTTTAAAATAAAACTACTTTTTAAAATATAAATATTAATAATTATCTTTTTAAATTATAATACCAATTAAACCTTTAAAAATAATACTTCTATAACTAATTTTATAAATATTTATCTTTAAAATTCTAAACAACTTAAATAATAATTTCTCAAATAACATTCTTTTAAAACAACTTTAAAACCTTTAACTTATACCTAAAAATTTGCTTTGAGAACGTGCTTGGCCTTTCAGGGAAATACACTTCCCTTTTCACCTTTTAAAAATAAACCACTATTTATTTTTAAAACCAATTACCCATTCCTTATAAGTTCCCACCATAAATTTATACTTCCAAATATCCACTAATATCTTGTTTCACTTATAAACTCAGTTTATAAATTTCATAGTCTCATCTTCCCTTTAAAATACAGTTTCAAACACTTAATCAACTTCCAAATTTATTTTCAAAATTAACTCCATTTTAAAATAAATTTCTTTGCCTAGTCAATTTATTTCAAAACTCATTAGTTTCAGATTTAACTTTCTTATTATGATTTAAAATCTTATTTAAACTGAAAATACCAATTTCATATTATTTTTTCCAAATTTTTCTGTATCTTTTCCAAACAGATTTAAACCTTGAATTTAAAATAAATTCCTTGTTCCTTTAAATAATATCACTTAAGTTTAAAAAAAACCATTATTCCCATTTATTCAAAAATCTCCTTTCCGTACTCGAAATTTATTTATTTGGATTTAAAAATCAACTTTTATACTTTTCCAATTCATTTATCCAAACCTCTATAATTATTTACTTAAGAATTCACCCTTTTATTTCCTTTAAAAGTCCAATCTATATTTTTTTGATAACTCAATATACCCAAATATATTCTATCAAACCATAGCATCCAATAGTTTCAATTACCAACATATTTTATTAAAGATATCAAATAAACCATATCGCAGAATATTGAACAATCTAAATAATTTTGAGGAATCCAGTCGGATCCCTCCAACCTGTTTCCCTAGATCCACAGATGTTATCACAATATAAATACCAATTCCACTTCAAGGTGGAATATCGCGGTATATGGGGTCATCCGCTATTATACGATGCGCATAGGGTCTCATCCGCTATATAATGCGAGAAATCAATCATTCCAATATATATACTACTATATATAATATACCACATCCAATCAATTTAATCATTCAAACAAAAATTTAAATTTAACTATATAAATTTAAATAATAATCCAGATGAGTGAGATAACTCACCTTTGATTTTTGATTTGCAATCTGATCCAATCCGACTTGTTTTTTTCTTCATAGTTTTGGACCTTGTGTAGACATTACAGTTTATTAACATTTTGAAATAATCGAACAATAAATTCCATGTAATAAATTTAACTATCTAATACTTTAGTTTTAAACTAATTTTTCCTAACAATTTCTAAAATAAATTAAATAAGTAAACTGAACAAATTTATCACTTGAATAAATTATTTTCAAAATTAACTAGTTAAATGAAAATATGTGCATTAATTTCTCTTTTAAAAACCTATTGGTGATATAAATAAATTAAATCAGTTCATTAAACAAATTTATCACCATACTACGTTATTTAAAATAAATTGGTAAGTTTAAAATGTGCATATGCATTTTTGTTATTATTTTTATTTTTGAAAACCCATACTTGTAAAAATAACTGCATAGATTTAAAAATCAAAGCTTTATACCAATTCTATATTTTTCCAAAATCATATATATAAATATCCTATTTCACCTACATATTAAAACATGCAAAATAAGTTATTGTTATATATTTTTTTTTTAGAAAAACAAAACTGCTCTGTATTCTTCGCAAATACAAAACTTATCTAACTATAACTTTCCTGTTTAATTTAATTTTATATCTACATAAATATAAACAAAATTGACTGAAGAAAAGGAAAAAAAAAGATTCGAACCTCACTGCCACGTTGCACCATCGCAAAACCCTCTCGACCTTCCCCATGATGTCGCCGCAGTTCCCAAATGTCTGTCGCATCGCGAATCTCCTTGTGCGCTTCAGTAGCCCCTCACGAACCTCGACGTCGACCATGCCGCTTCACTGTCCATCGCGTGCCGCTTCCACGACCAACCCAAGGCCACGAGCAGCACCGAACTCGCCAACTCCATGCCATCTCCAATCGAGCGCGCCACCTCAATTCTCACAATTCTAAACCTTACAATTTCGTTCGCCATCCCTTTGAGCGAAACCCTCCTCTCTCACTATTTTTTTATATGAAATCGAATTTGGGTTCGATTTTGTCAAACGAGGATTTGAATTCGAAGGGGAATTGGAGCGGTAAGATTTTGATTTCATCGGTTCCCTGAATTTCGATTTGTTTTTCTTTAGAGGAGAAGAACTTGCGATTTAAAAAAGAAGGCAGGCTTGTGAAATTTTTTTCTTTTCTTTTCGTTTTGATTTTATTGTTCTTTTAAACAAAATGCACGAATAAGACAAGAAAAGAGGAGAGGGACATCTGGTATGCGAAGGTGACAATTGGTATGAACCAAAGACAAGTGGCTAGGGTATAAAAAAGATGGTGCGAATCATTTGACCTGTCAAATTATTTAAATTTTAAATTTAAATCATCTTGATTTCTGCAAATCAAAATCTTGATCTCCAATGATGGTATGCCACTAGGCATTTATAATGTTAAACCCTTATTTCGAACGTAATGGAAAAGATTTTGAGTCCTAATTCGATCATATGGAGAAGATAGCTTTTTGGACCTGGTTATTGAATTAATTTTTCGACTTAAATTTTAGCGCGTATACTTATTGTGTGATCACAGACAACTTCAAACACTAAGAAATTTGAAATCCGATAATAATACACTATTATGGATCTAATGGAACTGGTTTCGTCGAATTCCGAGACTATCCCTCAGAAGGCTATTTTTAAACGTCAATTTAAACGATATAATTTCAAAACTAAGCAAAGCATTTCCAGATACAAATTTAAAAGTTCTATTATCTCCAGTATTATCAATATAAATTTTACAAGCCTTAAAATTATTTTTAACAAGCTTAAAATTTTTGATTCAATATTTTACCAAATTTCAAATTATTAAATTCGATAATTTAATTAATAAATAAATAATGATATTTGAAATTCAAGTTAAAAATTAACTTTTAAATATTTAAACTAAATTAGATAATCCAATTTCAAATATCCAGAAATCCTGGGTCGTCATAAAAATATAGTTTGCAAGTAAAATTAATATAAATTTGAGAATATGAGAAATTTAAACTTCGGTGCTTTTGAAAAACTTTTTCAATTTTTGGAAAATAATATCAGTATTGTTTAAAGGTATATAGAAATATAAATTGTTTTCAAATAAATTTTAAAAGGAATGAATTTAGTTCTCCTTACTATATCTTTGGAAAATAATTTCGGTGATGATTGCGCAGCATCATCGATGTTCATTCTCGAGTCTCAAAGTTGGGGGGACTTCTAAGAAGCATTGCTATGAAATTGTTTTGATAAATGAATTTTGGTTTAAACTCCAAAAGTGTGATTTTATATACAAAGGATATAAGTATATATACTTATCTCAAATAATTTAAAACGAACCCAGTATTTAAAAATTTTAAGTTCTATTAATTAATAATCTTTAAATTATTTGAATGAAATGAAATATTTGAATAACCAGAACTTATAAAATAAGAGGGTTAAGAAATATAAGCTAAATGTTTTGAGAAACTTTAAAGTTGAAGTTTGCAACCCCTAAATTGAAAGTAAAGAAAATTTAAACAAGTTAAAATAGTGAACATTCTAATTACGTAAAATGAATCAGATTAATTTATATAATACCAAATTGCATTTTAATAACATATAATAAGACTTACCAAATGTTAAAAGTTAAAATGATGATTTGGATATGTAATTGGATATTATACAAGCAAAAAAAATTAAAGTAATTAAAATGTATATAAATAGAAATTTAGTTGCAATAATAAAATGTGTATACTTAACTAGTATATTATGAAATGATTAATGACTAAATGAAATAAGTAAGCGGGACTTAAGAAAGTAGACAAATGAATTAAATAATATCTTTGTAGATTGGTTACAGTATTAAGAATAAATTTGCAAAGAAATTTTGAAATTGAATTTAAAACTTTTGAGATTGGACTTTTATGGAATGAGTATAAACTAAAGTGATGATTAATAAAATATTTCACAAATAAATTTGTTATTAAATGAAGTTGTGAAAATAAATGTGAATTAAGTTGAAAAGGAACTTAAGTAAGGATATAAGAAATAATTCACTAATGATATTGATGCTTGAAGTAGAGACATGAACATGATAATTCAAATGTTTCACGAAAATGTAAAGTAAGGTTTGTAGTTTGTAACTTCGATAAATGTTAACAAGATGTTAAATTAACTGAATATGGATGTTAAAGGAAGCAAGCTAATATTAAATTATGAAATGAACTTTAACTTTTGAAAAGTTAACCGAAATGAGTAAATGGAAGAAGTTAGTGAATTGTACTAATAAAATGAGTAAATGAAATAACATTAATTTAAAATAAAATGAACTTAAGTGTAGAATGAATGTGAATAAACGAATTGATATGAGATGTTGCTAAACGTAAAATGAAACAATTGAAATTTAACAAATTGAATTGAATAAATTTAATGCAAATGATATAGACTTGAATAAATTTGAAGTAATTAAATGCTAATAAAAATTGAATATCAACAAGAATTAATGTATATAAATTAAATATTGGCATTTGGGTAATGTAAATTCATATCATTATGAATTAATTGGATGAATACTAATAATTGAATGGTTTCTTTTATTGTAAATCATCATTATAACTGTTTAATGTATATGATTGTTTTTTGTCGTATATTAATGCTTTTGTTATGTTTTGGATTTAAAATTCATGTTATATGCTTCTACGAAACCTATATATGCTTTCCATATCTTCTATGCAACTGATATTCTAATTTGAGTTCAGATAGGTACATACAAAGACAGTTTGGACGTATAAGCAGATTATATTTTTCTTTTGCTTTCTTTATATAAGCGAACTCGCTCGTATTATTAATAATAAGGTTGGATAACATACCACATTTTTATATTTCCCTACGGGATGCCTCATCATTAAGATGAGATGTATATTTGATATCTATTTAGTATATTTGGGTTATGTATTGAATTGTAAAAAAAATTCGATCAAGCCACGCAAAGGAGACGCTGCCAAAAATTTTCGTAAATCCGAGTGTTAGAAAAATTTTGAGGTTTTAAAATTTTTATAACTTGTTTTCTTAAATAAATTGTAATTTTCGTAAGCCGATCAGAGTGGCATAGCAGAGGCATAGTAAAAGTATTCTAATGGATATTATGTTTTATAAGTTAATTATTTTGAGAAAATATAACAAGTATTAACTTCTGTACCTAGTTCCTTTTCAAGAACGAAAAGTTTTGAGTGGGGAGAATGTAACGACCCGTACTTCTAACTATTTTAAATTACAAAATTTGATATAATTATTGAATAAAATGGTTAAAATAAAAAATTCAATGATTTTGAATGTAATTTATTGGATATGAACTTGAATAAAATACTAAAAAGTAAATTTTATAGATTTAATAACTTGTATTTCAAATATAATGATTTATTGATTAATTTAATTGTTTAATTTAATAATTGAAAATCATTTAGATAATTGAATATTGGGTCTTGAGCTAGATAAAAAAGATTTGAATGCTTAGTAAGTTCTATTTATAAAGTATTAAGGTAGATAAAATTTTAAATTGACTTTAAAAGTGATTTACTCGATTTTAAAAATAACTCGTTTAAATTAACATATAAAAATAGCCTTCCGGGACATAGTCTTGGATTTCGACGAAACCTATTCCATTTGATCTGTAGTAGTGTATTATCATCGGATTTCGAATTTCGTAGCGTTTTGTATTACAGTTTGGTTATACGGGATAAAAATGTGTTGAATTTAATATTGAAAGTTCAATATAATAATCGGGTCCAAAAAGCTATCTTCTCCATACGATTGAATTGGGACCCGAAACTTGTTCCGTTGCGTTCGGAATAAGGGTATAACATTATAAACGCCTGTCGGAACATCTCGATCGGGGGTCAGAATAAATACTAGATATTTTGGGAATCTATATATATTATTATCTTCATTTCAAATCAGCCGTAAAAAAACATCCATTCAGCCACCTTACGTTGAAAAATGTTACTCTACTACCATGCTACCTTCTCTCGTGCCCCTCTTTTATAAATGCAAGAAGAAAGTTTAAACTGGAAACTTGAAAAAAATCAAAATCAAATAAATCACTTCTTGAAAAAAATTGAAACAAAATTTAAAACTCTAGTTTCAATAAAGGCTTCTCATTGATACACTCCTTTTCATGTGCGATTGAGGTTTTGGATTGGCCATGTTTGCTTAGTAAACTAGGGTTATCTTTTAAGGACTTTATGGCGTACAATTTGCATTATGGGGCTTCGTTTCAAGTTTAGGGGATCGTTTGGCACCCGGAGGCAGAATATGGTGAAGCTCGATAGACTGGGGAGAAACACGACCTGGGGATTTTCGCGGCCGAGTGGGTTTCGACATGATGTGGGGTATTAGGCCATGTATGGAAAAATGGGTATGGGTGAGACGAGTTTGGCAAGGGGAGTTCGTCGGCGGAAATGGTTCGCGGAATGGAGTCTCTAGCTCTGTATCCCTTGAAGAGTGTGCAAGGCTATTTTGGGTCTGAGCATAAGTCGGGTATAGGGGAGGTAATGGGGGAAGAAGAAGGATTATAAGAGTAATTAATTTTGAATGGATATTTATATTTAATTAATTACATTTAAAATCGTTAATTTACAAAATGTATATTTCTTTCATATGAGGTACGATTAGGTTGAAACTTTTTGCATTGCAATCGTGATGGCAAGAGCTTCGAAATGAAACTGGTTTGGATGGATTTGGAGACTGTTAAAATTTGAGCTAAAATCAGATGATATTTGGTTTTAGTTCCAAAACAAAACATCTCGGTGAGAACAAAAAATAAAGATGAGTGTTTTATAATGCTCAGGATGTACTAGAATATTTTTATGTTAGTTAAATTTAAATTTTTGAAGTGGTCTAAATTTGTTGATTGTTGTTTGATAATTTTAATTGACATTTAAATGGGCATCTGAATTAACTGATAGAGGTTTAGATTGACGAATATATTTAATTGGAATTAAACTGTAAGTTAAATTCCCGGTCATTGATAATTGGTTAGTTAATGCGATTTATGGATTGATTTGGATGTTGATTGTGATGGATGCTATTGATTGATATTTTGGATGATTTGGATGTTTATTTATTTTGATATATCCTACTATCATCCTGAATATTATTTGCAGTATATAAAACTGTAAATTGAATTATTTCGAATAAATTAAGAAATAGGTTGAAATGATATATACCTATGACATTTATGTTGGATTGGAATGATATATACCTATGACATTTATGTTGGATTGAAATGATATATATATATATATATATATATATATATATATCCATCCCTGAAATTAGATTGAAATAACGGATTCACTTGGCTATAGGATAGAAATTATATACGGATATCGGATTGGTTAAATTAAATGATTTTAACATTTTGGTTTGAAATTATTTAAAAGATTTTTATTTTAAGAAATAAAAATTAAATTTAAATGGAAGTGGAAATTGAAGATTATTTGAATTGGAAACTTTGGAATTAAATCGGTTTGACTTTGAAATTATTATCAAATAAATTATCTTATTATAAACTACTTAAGTTTATCTTTTGATATTCAAAATTAATTCGATTTTCCAAGCTATTTAATATATAAACCATTTTAATACTCAAACTATTTTCTACTAAACTATTTTAACTATTTAAAAATTATTTAAACTATTTTCTAAAAATTCAAACTAGTCAAAGGAGTGAAATGTTTATAATTAAATCTTGGATTTAAGTGCAAATTGGGTTAAAATGAAGTTAAAGCCAAAATTGAAATTCGAAACGATTTTGGAAGTGAAATCGAAATATTGGGGCGAAAATGATTTTTGAAGTGAAATGGTATATTTTGAGTAAATATGATGATTTCGAAATGGATTTGATTTCGAAGCGAATATGATATTTTGATATCAAGTATGAATTGCTTTCAAAATGTAAAAGTACCAACTGGTGTGTAAAACGATGTTTGTTTGTTAAAAAGGCCGAGGCTGGATATGGGTATACTCTCTGTCGATACTAGAACCACTTTAACAACTATGTACATGGAGTGATGACTAGAACGAAGTGGTTGGATTTGGCGTACGTTTGCTGGATTTGAAGAAAGAGAAGGATGATGGATTAGCCTAGCACTTGTACCAATTTGAAATGACTAAAACAGGAGTCGTACCTGCCAAGCAGGCTTGCTACCCTAAGCGGATACACTTCTTCATATTACCATCATTTACATTGTGATTGATTGGTGCACACCCTCGGATTTTGGGAGTGTTAGACGTAGTTGGCGATTATGGCTATGACACGTTACCACCGGCCGGGAAGGGTAAACAGGTAGTATCCTACCTTGGGCATATCCTTACGTGCCTTGTCATACTTTTATCCCTATATGAGACAATTACAATTTTGGGTTAGTGTTTTTGTATCATGGCATATCCCTATCCATCGACAGTTTACTGGTATTTTATATGCAAATTGTATAACAATGCTTAAAAACGCGTTAAGGGGGATCAATATAATGCCTTAACGCTAAGTAAATATTTATTTTACCGATTAGACATTATATATATAGCGTATTTTACTACATATAAATATTTTGATGGATCCTTAAGAGATGGAAAATTCCGTAACATCTCTTGAGTTATTACACGCATGTTATACACTGGATATGAGATGTGAAATCTTGTAAACATCTCTGACGCTAATACACTCATGTTATATGCGATATTGATTTGACCCGCATAAGGATATTTTAGTCCTGACTTGAGTGATTTGTCTTTTCATTACACTCGGGTCACTCCTAAGTTTTTCAGTTTGTTGAAGATTTATTCTGGAGGATGAAGACGAAGATTTTTATATTATTACTATTAGTATTCCCAGTATCATGTTGTCTGGCTGCATTATATTTTGTTCCAGTTGTATATATATGACTCTGATAAATTTTGTATATATATTATAATCAAAAATATATTAAACAACTTCATGAACTATTTATTTGATTATTATATTTTATCGTTCCACTGTAAGATTCTATGTTTGTTTTCTTCTTCTTTTCTTATTTTCTTATTTTCTTAGTTAACCCCAATGATTATCTATGTTTCAGATTGTTTAAGTTGGACATGTGTGGATTATTTTTGATTTAAACCTTCCAAAAGGTGGATCGTCATAGAGGTGGTAGTTACAGCGATCAATAAGGAGGCTAGAGAGGTAGTGAAAAAGGTGCTTAATGAGGAGACCTCACTCAGCAGTGGTATGAGAGGGAGGTAGATCTGCTAAGGACCTAATTGGCGAGGGAAATGGAGATCAACAACTTATAAAGGTCCCTTCTCGTACATAATATCACGTCACTAGTGAGACCCACAATTCCAAGACGACCAATGCAAAAGCGGTTTAACAAGCACGCCTAACGACCATGCTAAAAAGGTTCTTCACAACCAATTACCACCTACTCCTAGTCATTGACTTCCTCAACAATAGGAGTATAGCAGTGTTTGACAAGAGGTGGCTTTAGAGATGATTGCGGCCGGTCGAACCCCTTCACTCATACTAACCTGGTGCATATAGCTTTGCTAATGTGCATTTCCAACTCTCCTCCCCTAATGTCGAAAGTTGACAATCGAAATGAACTTTGATGATGACTACCATTTCATAGAATAATGATGGATAATTTTTTGGTGCAAAAACATGTAAAAAAATGTTTGTATAGTGTTAGTGGCCCCTTTCTTCCAATGATTCATATATTTACTATGAAATGATGTTTCGTTTAACTACTTGTATTTCTCTCTCTTTATTTTTCATATATGTTTTTCATGCATATGTATGTTTGTGTCTTCCATGTTTTCTTTGTGTTATGTATGTTTTATTTTTAATGGACAACCAATAAGGCTCTCGGCTTTGCTTAGAAAACACTTAGACAAGGGGACAATTACGCAATGTTGGAAAGAGTAAGATAAGAGTATAGGGAAGGAAATTAACATTTTGGCAATAAATGATAAGTAGTGTCTCATGCTCATATATACACCCCCAAGTGGTCAGATGACTTTTCTCTCCAAAAAGCTTGCCCATTTTGGGCTATTCTTTGTGTTCCTTGGCATTTTCCTACGTCAAGACGCTCATCTTTTAATGTTGGACCGTATTAATGTAAGGCCACTTCAGAAATGGTTACAAGTGGGCTTCTAACGGCCCGGCCTCATTATGTGGAGCCACTCCTTTTGGATGGAGTGGGCAACACTATATATGCAAGAATTCAGATAACTACATGGGTAATCATGCCAATCTTTGCACCAGTGCCCCATTCTACTATTGAGGGAACGTTTAATGTCACAAACTAAAGAATCGGGGCCTTTGCAATATGGTACCAACATTGATTTGTCAATACTTCCTACATGAATGGGAATGTCGTTAAATAGTTTATTCTCATGGAGTAGTACACCATCTATGAATGAATCGAGACCATAATGTGGGTAGTCTCACAATCTATGCATCGGTGTTCTTAACAAAAATAGAAGCATTATTAGCCTCTCATGGAACAGTACACCATGTTGCATGAATTGGGACCATAATGCGGTTAGTCTCTATATCAATGTGCTAGCATCCCTAGCATGGCTTGTGAGACTCATGCATCCTCATGTAGCAATACATCACAAACACATGAATTGATTCCACAACATTGGTGGTCTCATTATCTATATGTCGGTGTCTGTGGCATTGGTGTGACCATTATTACGCTTGTGCATCCTCATACGGTAGTTTATTTGTCATGGCTTTTCATAGACATAGGCAATGGCAACGCACGCTCATACCCTCTCGAGGTGGCTATTTGTGCAATTGTCAGATGCTTTGTTTGGCAAAATTGTATGGATGAAATGCCCTATTTATTTCATATAAAATGGAACATTACAAAAGTTGAAAACTTATAACTTAGCATACATGTCTCGGCATGCCTTATAACCATAACTTACAAACTAGTTTTAAACATAATAGGCAGTAAGATATTCTAGATTCCATGTGCAGAGGATGTTGGTGTCATATGGACGAGCAAAGTGGTATGCTGCATCAGTTAAGGAGGTGCTGACCATGTACCATCCTTCCCAATTGGGTCCTAGCATCCCTTAGGTCGGTTCTTCGTGTTTGCGATGACCATTGTATGACTCGGTTGTCCGTGATGAAGTTGTGTTGTTTGACCTTCACTTTGCAGTGCTTCACAACCTTTCTTTTATATACCTCGGTCCAAAGTTCTACTTTTTTCCTTCGCTCCTCCAGGGAGCCGAACCCCAATCGTAATAGCTCTTTATTTTGTTTAACATTACGATTTAGACATCTTAGGGAGAGAACATGCACTTCTATGGCAAGCATAGCCTTATACCCATATGCTAAGAAGAAAGGAAAGTTCCCCTTGTTCGACTCGAGATCTTATACGACTAATATGATTATGAATCTTCAGCCTAATTTCCTTTGGCTTTGGTGAGGATTTTGTTTAGTGTTGACTTGATGGTTTTATTTACTATCTCCACATGTCTATTGGCTTGAGAATGGACGACGGACAAAAAGCATTTTATGGTTATGTTCCTTTTACATAATCCAAGGAAATACCCACTTTCAAATTGGGAACCATTATTGATAATGATTTTCTTCGAGAGTCCGAAGCGACAAACAATATTTTTGATGACAAAGTTAGGGATTTTGAGAATGGCGAAGAGGGGATCTTCTTTGACCTACATGGTGAAGTAATTGATGTAGATTATAACATGCTTGTATCCTTCTCTCGCATTTAGAAGCTTTCTAATTAAGTCAATCCCTAAAGTATCGACAAGCCAATATGAGCTTATAAGAGTCAAAAAGCTGTGGAGGCCCTCGAGATCTTAGCGAGTTGTTGGCAGTGATCACTTCTTGATATAGTCCATGGAACCTTAATAATTGTTGACCAATAGTACCCATGTCAGGAATTCTTCTTGGTTACGCTTTTTTCTGCATGGTCCCTGTAGAAACCCTTATGTAGTTCCTTGCGTATTAAATTGGCTTCTTCTTTAGTAACATAGCGTCGAAGATGGGTTGAATAGGCCTTCCATTAGAGTTTTCCATCCATAATTGGATATTTAGATGCCTAGTAAAGAATTTTTTGGACCTCATTCAACACGCCTGGCATCTCCTGGCTTACTAGGTAATTCAAGAGTTTGATTTCAACCAGCTGTCTTGTTTTTCATCATTAATTTCCTTTGAAATTGCCTCCGGCTTAAAATAATGGGAGAACTGGACTTCCAATGGGACCTGGGGACTGGTTTCTTTTGGGCTACTTTCTGCTTTGGCTAGGAGATTGAACTTGGTGTTCTTTTCTTTGAGTATTTGCTCTATTAAAATTAAAGAATGTGCCGATGAGCTTCTTAACTTTGGCAACATACAAGGCAAGATTTTATCTATTTAATTGGAAGCGGTTACTGATTTGATTGACGACCAGGGAGGAATCACTATACTTATGTTAAATTAATCTTGAGTTCTTTTGTCATCATAAGACCGACCAAGATGGTTTTATACGCAGCTTCGTTGTTGGTCGCCTTGAAATTAAATTTAAGGACGAAAAGATGGCTTATCCATCGCGTGTGATTAGGACCATGCCGACCCTCGCTCCTTTTTCATTTGACACGTCTTCAACGTATAACTGCTACGGGAAAAGGTTGATAATCTTATCCTTAACGTTATTATCAGGCCTGGAGCATTTAGCAATGAAGTCGACCACATCTTTGTCCTTTATGCAGGTGCAGGGTGCAAAGTGATGTGATGCTATACAAGTTCCATCGCCCATTTTAAGAGGTTGCATGCCATGTCTATTCGAATCAATTCTTGCTTAAGAGACTGGTTAGTGAGAACCTTGATGGGGTGGGAGAAAAAGTAGGGTAGAGTTTGCAAGCAATCATAAATAAATAGAAAGCCAAATTATTTGATCATGAATATCTTATTTATAGGACTAAAAATCCTTTGATGACATAATATATTAGCTGTTGGACATTCTCTTTGTCCCGTACGAAGGCAACACTTATTGAATGATCAGTAAATACGACATAAAGGAACAAATCCTCCCCATATATATAAAAATCTTCAATGACCTTAGTACACTCATAGATTCATGTAAAAGACTACCCCCTCATATATGAGATCAAGGAGCATGATGCACCTATCAAGGGCTTCGGATATGAAGTGGTCGACTACAGTGGCAACCCCATTCAGAAGCTATACTTGCTTGACGATGCGAGTGATTTACATATCCTATATGGCTTGAATCTTCTCGAGATTAGCATCAACTCCATTTGAGCTTACCATATATCCTAAGAATTTGCTGAAGCAGACTATAAAGTAGCACGTTTTTGGATTTTGCTTCTTATTCTTTCCTTCAAGAATGCTAAAAATCTCGGTTAGATTCTATACATGCCCCCTTTCCTTTTAAGACTTGACTAACATGTCATTGACATAGACTCTATTAATATCCAAGTTTGTTTCGTAAACAATTTATTGATGTGTTGTTAGTAAGTGGCTTTTACATTTCATTGACCAAATGGCTTTGCTTTGTAATAGTAGAGTCATGTGTTGGTAATGGGTAATGTATGCTCTTGTTCGGGACCATGCTTGGCGAGTTGATTATAACCAGAGTAGGCTTCCATAAACGTGAGAAACTCATGTCCATTGGTCGTGACCATGAGTTAGTCGACGCATGGTAGGGGAAACTATCATCCAGGAATGCTTTGTGGAAGTCGAAGAAGTCAACATGTGTTGTCCTAGCCCAACTGGGTTTCCTAACTAACACGGGGTCTAGTATTCAGACTCTCGAATGAACCCGTTGCTGAGAAGTTTCGCTACCTCTTTCTTCAGTTCCTAATATCTTTCCAGGTTAAGAGAAATCTTCTTTTAAAGGACAGGGTGAGCCTTGCAATCATTATTAAGGGAATGGAAAATGATGGAGGGATATATGCTAGTCATATCACCATGCCCTTGGAAAATACGTCTGTGCTTTATTTGGGAAAAGCTATTAGTTTTTTCCTTACTTCTAAAAGTAGCTTTAGGCCGATTTGGATGACTATATATTAGGGTCATCATCATTTATTATGACATCTTCAACTGAAGAAGCAATTCCACCGTCCGGTTTGATGTCCCCCATGCGAGGGTCAAGTAGGTCAACGTTGTCATTCCCTGCATTCAGTTCCATGTCACAAAAATCCAAGATATGGATCATGCGCTCAAGGAGGTCCTAGGTTAGGATGGATGTTTGTGCACGAGTATGGGAGCTTTGGCTACCTTGTTTCTCATAGATGAGCCCACCAGCATTGAGTAGGAATATGTTGTCATATCGATTGCCCCTACCTGCCAATGGGGATGGGTTGTTCGTTCCATGTGTTTATAAGTCCTTAGGCATTAATTGGGCTGGCCAAGGAAAAAATTCTTTATTGCTCCTACCCTGGCATAAACGGGAGCATTGTATTGCTCTTGCATTCTCTCTGGTATGAGGGGAGATGTAACAAGCCTATCTAGAACGGGCCTAATTTTCGATCCAATAATAGCCCAATCGAACATTAAGTCCATTCCAAAGCTAGTTGTTGGTTGATAAAATAAATAATATACAAAGCTATCTATCTATACTTTCAAAATCTCATAGTGGAAGGGATTAAACACAGTAATAACCAAAATAAGTACCTATTATGCCAAACCTCAAAAATACAACATCCCAAAATATTTATAATACAATGTCACAAAATAAATCACCAACATGTTTAAAAAATCGGAAACATCCAAATATATAAAAAACATAGATAAATAACTATACTACCACAAATCTCTACTGCCATCTTCATCTTCTCAGTATCATTACCATGACCTATGGATTGTAGTGAGGAGGAAGTCTGAACAACAATATTTGGTGAATGAAAATCTCAAGTCTTACCATAATAGTATTTAGGTAGTATCATTTAGATAACTATTATGCTATATGCATCTTATACTCAACTTATTGAGCATACCCCCAACTGTAAGCGAAAGGCTCTTTCGGTCCATCTCCATAACATACCTCTGGCTATAGGTCAAAAACCCTTTTCAATCCACTTTATAACTCTAATGCGGGTACAATGCAACTATGGGGACTAATGACCTATCTTTGTCAATTATGCCCTAATGATGTGAGAGAAAGCACCCGAGCCACTTAATACCTCTTAAATGGTAAATAGGTGGACTCTTATTGATAACCTAGGCAAATCTCCATCATTTAAGACCCAGACCCAAGGCGGACCCTGCTCTTATACTTTCTAATTGGCATTGTAAGAAATCCCAAATGGCCACTTAATACTTCTTTGATGGGGCGAACCCAATAAGAGGCACTTAATACCTCAACTAGCAAGTAGATCCCCTCAAAGATTTCCAATATCGTACCTAAAAGATAACCCAATCGTTTAGTACTTCTTGAATAGAAAGGAGGCTGACCCTACAACAACCGCTAAATAACTCCAATCTAGAAGTAGGCCTATACTGTGATGCCCGTCTATGACCCATAACCCAAACCATGAAGTATCACATTAGTCTGACTATTCTTAGGTGTTAGCAGTCAGTTCAGCTAGGCAGGCTTGCCCTATAGAATTGGAACTAATCTCGTGTTCACCATGGGTACTTATTTTAGGCGAAGTGTCACATCAGTCTCGAAGTCACACTGTTGGTAGCCAGATTAGCTACGGAGATTTTCGTGTGCTTTTGACTGACCTTGTATCCCTATAACTTAGTCATATTTCCGCTCTCTGGCATTACCAAATATATATTCTATATATAATATACCTCACCCCCATTTACGCATTAGGGCTATATATGGAAACTCCTTATTTTGCACTTAATTATGGGTTATTTTCCATAATTACTCCTTACTTCCTTCTTATAAGATTTTATGCTATTTGTTAACCTACTTACTTTGTACGATGCATCTTATAAGTAACTATTTATATGTTAGTACTATATTTATACTTAACGAAATTTTTAGGCTAACTAATTTTTAACTAAATATTTTCATGCATACATGAAAATATTTTTATACTAAGGGTTCCTACACAAGTTGTTAAAACGTCAAAACTTCTATATTCATACAAGTCTCAATTCCATACAATAGTTAAAAATAGCTAATATCCTTTGCCAAACGAAACATGGTTACATATTCATACGTATCTTAATTTAGATTAACATAGTAGAACTAATGCCCCTATTTCAAGGAAATAAAACTTTACAATCTGTTTCCTTTACATTCCATTCAACTTTTACATATACAAGCTTAAAATGAAAAAGGGATTCTGTCTAAATTATGGAAATAGATGGTGCAAAATATAAAATGAAAAATCCATACAATGCACACCATTTTCTAAATTTTTTTCCCTTTATAGAACCCTGCATTACCATAATAGAAATTTAAAAGCTACAGTGAATGGAACATAAATTCTTCATATTGCAAATAAAAATTTAAAATTCTGATGTATTAACATAAAACATTGAGATTCCAACTAACCTAAGAATTAACATTTATAGGGGAAAATTTTAGGTTTAAGATTTAAGGTTTTCATATACAAAATTTTCCAAGGCATAAAGTAAATCTAAACTTTTACTGCAACAAATTTCTATAAAATAAAATAAAAACTTAGATTTCCACTCACATATAACTTTCCCAATTTCCTTTAGATTCGATTTTCTGCCTTTTCCTAATTCCTCCTTTGTTTATCTTCTTTTTGGAATATAGAAAAATTAAATTATGAATATTTTAGATTTAGAATTCATAAATTAGGGAAGAACAGAAATAGAAATATATATGTGTGTGTGTCTAAAATTTATTACCATTTGATTCCTTCCCTAGATGTTGGATCTTGAATCTAAAAAGCTTATGGAAGAGGAAGAGAACCTACAAAGTTTCGCTAACGTTGCTATTTTTCTTATGAATAAAAGTGAGGGGGCTAATCTCTTATCGGTTAGAATGCATCTAGACCATATAATTAAAGTATGTTTGAAATAATAAAATCTAGGCCACTCTAGCAAAACCTTAACTGAAAAACTTTATTCGGTTGATAGCCTACTTTGCATGGTCTACCGCCAACGATCATGATTGTGTAAGGTTTCCTTCACCGTTAAGCCTACAATTTGAAGTTACATTATTTACTACCTTTATAAATTCAAAATTTTGTTTTTAAATTTAAAACTACTTGAATTTTTGTAAATTCAAAATCTTCAAATGTCAGTAACATTTCCATCTGAGTTCTAATCATGAAATTTTATATGTGAAAGTTGTTCAGAAATTTGCCATGAATGCAACGGTGTAGCTTTTATCGTTAAATTATGACATTTTTTAAATTCCCATTTTTAGCCTTATTATTAATTAATAATTTTTATCACTTAAATTTCTAGTCTATTTTATGAGGTGCTACATTCTCCCCCCTTAAAAGGATTTTGTCCTCGAAATTCCTAAGGATTGGATAGTGTAATGCACACTCTGCAACCATATAATACAATAATTTATCTATGCAACCATCTACTCAATTAAAATGCAATGTGATTATGTATGCAACATACAATAGCTGAGCTCAATCCTCATGTGAATGCAAGATCGTGACATGTAGTCATGCGTGCAAAACATTCTAGGTATGCATAAGATTCTATATGAGTGGAAAAATAACCGTAAAAAGAGTGGCAACCATCCCCTACCATCCAACCTTGTACCATGATGCAACCAAAACCTATACGATACTAAAATTTGAGGATAGAAAATTTACCAAAGAAAAGATCAGGATGAGAAGTCTCTTCTGCCTTCCATGTGCTTTCCGTCGGATCATCTCCACATTGCACTCGGACCAGCCTAATTTCTTTTTTACAGTGCTTCCTATCTCTGTGCTCCCCAATAGATGCATTAGCATGGAATGTCAAAAGCTCTGTCTAAACATTTGCTTACTGATCAGCCTCTACTATAATGTCGGTTTCATGCGGACATTCCTTCAAATGCGATACATGGAAAGCATCATAGACTCTAATTAACTTATTCAAAAGCTCTACTCGATATGCAAGTTTTCCTACCCTTTCCAAAATCGAGAAAGCCTAAAAAATCTCGGAGCCAACTTCCCTAATGTCCCAGACCTCATATCCATCCTAAGAGGGGAAATCTTAATAAATACATGTCTTAACCAGAGAACTCCAACTCACTTCTCCTATCAGCCTAGGACTTCTGGCGGTCCTGAGGGGCCTTCATTCGTCGCTTAATCACCTAAGATTTTTTCATAGTCTCATGAATCAAATTTGGTCCAAATAGAATTTTTCCGGTAGTTTCCCACCATCAATTAGATGACTTGCACGGCCTCCCATATAAGGATTCAAAGGGCCATACCAACCATCACTTGATAACTATTATTGTAAGTGAATTCTACTAAGAGCAAATGCTGCTTCTAGTGTCCTCCAAATCCAAGATGCAAGGCCTCAGCAAATCCTCCAAAATTCTGTTCACCATTTTTATCTGTCTATCTGTGGGTGATAAGCGGTGCTAAGATTCAACTCATTCCTAAGGCTAATTGCAAACTTCACTAAATTTCAGTAGTGAGTAAATGGTCTCTATCACTAACAATGTTGACCGAAACTCATGCAATCGTGCCATTCTTTGATATAAATTTGTGCTAGAGATGTTGTCATCCTATTACCCCTTAAAGGAATAAAGCCGGCGCTCTTAGTGAGTATATCCACTATAAAACACACAGCTTCATTGCCTTATTGACTTCTAGACAACCCATCTATATAGTCCATCGGTATATGCTTGAATTTCAAATCGGTACTTTTAACGGTCATAACAGATCTTTGGACTTTCATTGTTCCACTTTTATCATTTGGCACTCAAACATTTAGTGACATATTCTATGACTCGACCTCTTCATTTTTGGCCAATAGAAGATCCACTTCATGTCCTTATACATCTTACCCCCGCCGGGATGAATAGTCATTTTAGAATATGGCACTCCGCTTGTACTTCCTCTAAAAAAATCTTCCAGCACTAGACCATATAGCTTCCCATCTCTCCTTAGCCACCCTCTTTCGTCGATCGAATACCTACGGATGTGGAGAAAATGCTCTCCCCTACCTAATTTGTCCAAAACATCGATTATTGTCGCATCACTCTTCTGTTCTTGACCGATGCGGTCCATCAATGCTAGTTTTACTACCATAGCCTCTAAATAACCCGGAGTGAATTTTGATGGTGGTTGAAAATTGAAATTCAAAGAAAATCTGACCGCCTCCACTCATTAGCACTAAGAGTAACACGCCTTCATCTAAGGACATCAGTCGCAACATTCCCTTTTCTAAGAGTATGCTAAATTTCAAAGTCATATGATGTTATAAACCTCCATTGTCCATAAACCTCTAGTGCCTAAGTTTCAAATATTTTAGGGAGAATGGGTGTTTAACGGATTTGTAGTCGGTGGATAACTCAAACCTTTTCACTAAAAGATAGTACCTCCACATTTTCAAAGTTAATATGATAGCTGTTAACTATAAGTTATGAGTGGAATACCTCCTCTCATGATCTTTCAAACTGCTTGCTTACATAAGCCATCATCTTACCTTGTTGCATAAGAATAGCTCCTAACTACATACCGCGTGCATAGGTGTAAAAGGTGAAAGGCTTCGACCCATCCGGGATAGTTAGTACTGATGCACTAGTCATCGACTCCTTTAACTTCTCAAAAATTTCCATGCATCTCTCATCCCACCAAAAGACGAATATTTTCTTGGTTCAGCGAGTCAATGCGACTGCTGTCTTTGCAAAGTCCTAGATGAACTTCTTATGATAACTCATTAACCCAATGAAACTCCCAACCACCGGAGCATTCCTCGAATTTTTCAATCTTGAAGAGCTTCTATCTTTACATGGTCAGCAGCAAACCCTTTCTTGGAGACAATGTGACCAAGAAACCTTACTTTCTTCCTCTAAAAATGATACGCTAAGAACTTGGATTTTAGCCGATGCACTCTCAAAGTCTCTGTTACCACCCTTATTGATTTTCTTGCTCAACCTCATGTTTAGAGAATACTATAAATATCATCAACAAACACTATGACAAACTCATTATGTTGCCTCCTAAAGACCGTACTCATTAAATAAATGAAATATTCTGGAGGAGTTATTCGATCCAAAAGGCATTACCTTCAATTCATATAGTCCATTTAGGGTGAAAAAAGCAGTCTTCTCCTTGATATCTTTAGCTACTCTTAATTGATGAAACATAGTGGCCAAGTCTAGTTGGGAAATGACTTTGTCCCCGTCAAGCAGTTAAACAAGCCATATATCCTAGTTAAGGAATACCTATTCTTCTAAGTTGGCTTGTTATGCTTTCGACGATCGATGGATAGCCTTAATGAGCTGTCTGCCTTAGTGGTGAAGACAATTAGCGATTATCACTCTTATGTGGTACAACGAATAAACTCATTCTAAAAGTGCTCCGAACTCTGCTTATCCAGTTCTCGCCTTTCTTTAGGGGGCATATATTTTAATGGTAGCATGACGGGTCTAGTGTCCTCCAAATCAATACTAAACTTGATTTCCCTTTGAGGTGAGAGACTGGAGACTTCTTCAAAAATGTCAGGAAGGTCTCAAACTGCTCATCTTGTGATACACTATGAGAATGCAAATAACTTTACTCAATTGAGCTTTGGGGCATGGAACAAACGTCCATATCTTGCCTCTACAACTCTATAACCATAATATCCTCCTTTACAATCGAAAATGGCCCCGTAGTATGACAGCCAATCATTCCCTAAGATAAGTCTGTAACCCTCAAAACCTAGAACATAAGCGTTATATATAAAATCAACATTGCAAATATCTACCACTTGGTCTTTGCAAATCATAAAAAGGTGTGTTAATCCCTCAATAGTATTTGACGTGGCTATTGGATTAGTGACACAATGAGCCTTTAGTCCTAAAGAATTAACTACATTTTTGGCTATGAATGACTGGAATGCTTCGGAATCAAACAAGTTAAATAGGTTATTTTTGAAAATAATAATTTTACCTTGTCCCTAGGAGGAAGTTTGCTTGAGATGAGTGTAGCCTCAGTGGCATAAGATTGCCTACTTTGTCCCTCCTTTGCTAGCATTAGGTGTAGGTTCTTGTAATGTCCTTCTTCATGGCAGTATTAGCACCTCCGCTTGAACTCTCCTTTCATCAAACTTACTTTGAAGTCCTTAGATATGTGCCCCTTCTTTTGACATTTATGGCATGCCACATTCCCTTTCTTGATCTTTCCCTTAGCTTTCTTGTCCATCTAGAATCCTCTTTCTTTGTTTCTCATTGATTTTGCACCTATCCTACTTTCTCCTTTTCATCCAAACCAACTATCTGAAGCAAGGCCATTTTAACTATCATCTCATAGGTGGCGTCTGCGGGAACTTGAGTTAGAAGTAGTTCCCTAAGTGGAGAATTTAAGCCATACAAATTTCATCACTTCCTTTGCAGGGATTTCGTTTAGGCTCATCCAAAACACAGCTAATTCCATAAACTTATTTACACACTCCTTCACCGTAGAGTCTCCTTACCTTAGATGGATAAAAATCTATAATTGTAGACTCACTTTAAATTTGGACATGAATTTGGACTCAACGCGGGTTCTAAATTCAGTCCAAGTAATTCCTTCCTCTTCATTCTCATGGACGACTATGGTCCACTAATCCAACACCTCACCCTTTAGGTACCATACAACTATTCTCCTCTTAACCCAATCTTTTCGTCCTAGCTCTCAAAATATAAAGTCAGAATCGTTAATCCATGCCTTAGTTGCTACAAAAACTTCCTCTCTGAAAATGCTTGTCCTACCATATTCTTGAAATCCTTGTACATTTTTGGTAAGTCTAGTAGACGGGGTGCTGGTTTAGTGGGTGGAGCAACTAGAGCCGCTAGTGCAGCTTATTGAGGAACAGGAACTTGCCCTAATAACTTTGGATATTGTTGAAACTTGATGGCATACCAGAATGGTGAGTATCTCTTGAGTGCGGGTGGTTTCCAACTTCAGATGGGTTATTCTCAGCCATTTCAACTACCTGTATGATTAAAATTTCAAAAAATAGTCACTCCCTATGAGAGTAATGCTTGCTAAATCAAAATTTTGCCTAAGTTGTTAGCATATGTTCATAATTGTATATATATAATAGGGTTTTGAAAAATATTTTAAGAAATAAGAAATATATGCTCTCATGTATACCTATTCCCTTTAATAGAGAAGCCTAATTTATAATGCTAAATGTAACAAGCCTCTTCGGAACTGGCCTTATTCTCGATCCAATAAAAGCCCAATTAAACCTTAAGTCCATTCTTGAATTGCCTTTTGGTTGGTAAAATGAACAATATATAAAGAAATCTATTTATACTTTATAAATCTCACGGTGGAAGGGGTAAAATATAATAATAACCAAAATAAGTACCCCCCTCCCCTATTTCACATATGCCAAATCTCAAAAACACAACATCCTAAAATATCCCTAATATAAGGTCCCAAAATAAATCACTAACACATCCAAAAATCTGGGTACATTCGAATATATCAAAAACGTAGATAAATAGCTAAACTGCCACAAATTTTCACCACTGCCTTTCATTTTCTCCATCGGCATCATTCTCCCTAACCTATGGGTTGTAATGAGGAGAGAGTTAGAACAATAATGTTTGATTAATGAAAATCTCAAGTCGTACTATAATAGTATTTGGACAGTATCATTAAGATAAGTATTATGTATTACGCATCCTATATGCAACCTTCTACGTAAAGCTCTAACTGTAAGCCAAAGGCTCTTCCATTCCAACTCCATAACATACCTCTAACCATAGGCCAAGGCTCTTCCTAGTCTAACTTTATAACTCTAACGTGGGTACAATGCAACAATAGGGTCTAACGACCCCTCTCTGTTAATCATGCCATAATGATGCGAGAAAAATTACCAGAGCCACTCAATACCTCCTTAATAGGAAATAGGTAGACTTTGACTATATAATGCCTACAACCTAGTCGGACCCTCGTAGTTTAATACCTACACCCTAGGAAGACCACCCTTTGTACTCCTAACTGATATCATAATAAATCTCATAAGGCCACTAAATATTTCTTTGATGGGAAAGTGGCAGATCCTACAATGGCCACTCAATACCTCAATGTCAAAGCGAACCCCCTCCAGAGATTTATCACCACTACACCTAAAAGATAATCCTGACCATTTAATGCTTCTTGGGTAGGAAGGAAGCGGACCCTACAAAAGCTACTTAATACCCCCAATCCAGAAGCAGGCTATTACTGGGATATCCGTCTTACGAGCGGTAAGCTAAACCATGACATCTCATGTTATTCCGGTTGGCATGGTGCAGTTGGGATCTCTAAGGCTGTGTGGCATAAATGATGGTAGCCAGTTTTGCTTGACAAGCTTAACCTATAGAATTTGGACTATCCATACATCCATCATAGGTATTTATTATAGGCAATGTCTCACATCAGTTCCGAAGTCACACTACCAGTAGCCAGACTAACTGGGCAGACTTCTATGTAATTTTGACTGACCTCGCATCCCTATAACTTAGTCATATTTCCGCTCTCTGAAACTATGAAAATATACTACGTATAATATACCTCACCCTCATTTATTCATTAATACCATATAAAGGAACTACCTATTTCACCCTTAATTACGGATTAATTTCCATAATTACTCTTAACTTCCATTATATAGGGTTTAGTGCTATCTACTAACCTACTTATTAAGTACAATACAACTTTTATGTAACCGTTTATACATTGTTAATATATTTATACTTAAAGAAATATTTAGGCTAACTAGTTTTTAACTAAAAAATCCTCAGTGTACATGAAAATATTTTTATACAAAGGGTTCCTACATGAGTTATTAAAACGTTAAAACTTTCATATTCATACATGTCTCGGTTCCATAAAATTGCTTAAAAATTAGCTAATATCCTAAGCCAAACAAAATAGACTTGCATATTCAAAAATGGAATCAAAATACCATCTTAATTTGCATTAACATAGTAGAAACAATGCCTCAATTTCAACGAAATAAATCTTTACACTTTGAATCCTTTATATTATATTCAACTTTTATATATACAAGCTTAAAGTAAAAGGGAATTCATATTTGCCTAAATTATGGAAATAGTTGTGCAAACTACAAATAGAATAATCCATACATTGCATACCATTTCCTAATTCTTTTCTTTTAGACCCCTTCGTCGCCGCAACAAAAATTTAAAAGTGGAAGTTAAACATAATTTAAACTATACATATTGCAAATAACAAATTAAAAAAATCCACCATATTAACATAAAACAATTGAGATTCCTGCTAAACCAAGAATTGATATTTTATGGGGGAATTTTTTAGGTTTAAGGTTTAATGTTTTCCTATACAAAATTTTCAGAGCCATAAAACAAACCCAAACTTGTAGTGCACAAACTACTATAAGAAGAACTAAGATTTCTAGCCACAGATAGCTTTCCCTGATTTTCTTTGGATTCAATTCCATGCCTTTGCCTAATTCCTTCTTTAATTATCTTTATTTAGGAATACAAAACAATTAAATCACGCATAAATTAGGTTCAAAATCCAGAGATTAGGAAAGAGCAGAAATAAAGAAACATATATATGTGTGTGTGTGTGTGTGTGTGTGTATATATGAAACTTATTATCTTTAATCTGATTGATTCCTCCCATAAAGGTCCCTTGAATCTAAAAATCTCATTGAAGGAAGAGAACCAGTAGCATTTCGCTAGCATTGCTATTTTTCTTGTGAATAAAAGTGAGTGGGCTAGCCTTTTAGTTACATTGGTTAGAAAGCGTCTAGACTATACGATTAAGGTCCATTTAAAATACTAAAATTTAGATCGTTCAGGCCTAATAAAACCACAAACGACATACTTTAACCAATCGATTGGCACAATATAGGCGGTCGACTGGCCTTCTTCCTTTGGTCGATATTTATTTACTGCCTTTTATTTTTGATATCAACATTTAATTCTCGATCTTAATCCTTAACGTTATTGTTTCCTTCAACTTTAAGTCAACTACTTAACGTTGTATTATTTACTACCTTTAATTCAAACATTATTTTAAATTTTAAATTTGTTTGAATTATTGTAAACTCAAAAACTTCAAACGTTAATAACTTTATCATTTGAACCTTGACTGTGAAACTTTACATATGAAATTTGCTAAGAAAATTGCCACGAATGTAGTGGTGTAACTTTCATGGTCAAATTCTGACATTTGACAAATTCCATTTTTGGCCTTAATTAATAAATTTTCTTAATTAAATTTCCTATTTATTTTATGGTGTGTTACAGAAGATGAATTTGTTGTTGGTTGGATAGAAGCTCCATCATGAGCGAGAACTCTTGAAAGTTTCCATGTTGTTGATGTCCTCAACACAAGTAGAAGCGTTATGTGGTTCTCGCACTCTCTCGAGTTGACCATTTGTGAGAGTTGCCACCAACTATTGAAGCATAAGCATAGCTTTCTTAACTTGCTGTAGGGAGATAATGTAGCGATCACTGGCAGCTTATTGATTGTTGTAGATGCAGCCAGTACCTTTCTTGATAGGGAATTTCATAGTGAGCCATCGATAGGCTACAAAAATATCTAGGTCAGCCAATGCCAGCCTACCTATAAGAATGTTATATGCATAAAAAGAAATATACTAAAATAAAATTTACCAACATTTCGACAGAGCATGGTTCTTTGTTCAAGATGACAATATGTGCACACAAGCCTAAGAGAACGATCCCAATGCCATCAAAGCCGTAGATGGGAAAAGGACAAGGAGTGCGGCTGGAAAATGGTAGTTTCATCTAATTGAAGACATTTTTTAACATGACATTAACCGAGCTACCCAATTTAATAAGGACTCGGTGCACTTTCGCATTGGCGAAGTTGACTGAGATGACCATTGGGTCATAGTGGGGGTAGTCGACACCTCTCTTATCTACCATCGAGAAACTAATATCTAAATCAATCCTTTACCTTCAAAGCTTTTGGGGCTCAGAAATCCAATGAATATATTTGATTTTCTAGCTGATCTATATGAAGCTTTGGACCCCTAAGGGGTCTTCGGCCACATGCAGGGTCCTGCAAATAGATAGGATTTCAGGATTGATTATGATAATATTATTTCCATTTTCCTATTAAAGCAGGACATGAGGATTTAGATGTTCATTTCTTTGCTAAACCCATTGTCTTACGTATTTCACAAACACACCTTCATGGATTAACCGCTCTATCTTTTTTTTAAGTGGTGATACTCGTTGGTGAAGTGACTGTTGAATTAGTGGAATTTGCAATATTACCTATTGTCGTGGGGCATCTCCTTTCACCATAAACACATAGGAGGGGGTCTTTGTTAAAAAGCACTATCACATGTAGGGAGAGTGCTTAGTTTTAAATTGTTGGCCATCATTAGGGCATTCTCCCGATGGTTGTTCTTCCCACGAAGGCTTTCCTCTCGCGAGTTGCTCTTTTTCCCTCACCTACTCCCTCATCGCTATTGGACAAATCGGCTTCTTCTACCTACATGATGATATTGGCTCTTTAAAAGAAGCCGATTAAGGATGAGGCAACCTAATTTTGTATCTCGTTCCATATTTTGGACTAGTGTCTCAACATAGAGTAAAGGTTGACCACCGTACTATACTTGCCTCTCCTTTTACACTGGTCAATTCCTTATTAAAATGGCTGATGTTTGAGTGGAGTGACTCGACCAATTCCTTGAGTATGTTCTAGTTTGCAAAGAAAAGAACTGGTTTCAAAATCGGTGCATGGTTAGGTCTAGGAGTGAATACCACTTGCTTAGAACCAACAATGGGTGGTCGGTTTAGTTAAGGTGAAAGGAATTAAGAGGAACTTCGCATTGCTAGAGAGTTGACCGGTACAAATGATGAAGTTAAAAGTCGTGATGTGGTTGGAAGGATTAGTGCTTCCATCATACTCACAATAGGAGCTAAGGTATACCTTCAGTGTATGTAGGTATTCAATATTTCTTCAAAAAATAGCTTCCTACTCTCATCGTTAGATAGCTCCTCATCGTCGTGATTCCTAGTTTAGATTCTATGTATTTTCTATCTATGTGATTGTTATTCGACATTTTAACCCGGTTATATTGCACTGATTACACAAGTCAAAATCGACTGCCCTTAAGATCAATGACTCTAAAGTGATGATTATGGGGTCTAGAAGTCAAGTATAGATGGTAACATGAAGTCAATGTTGATTGAACTTGATGGATATACAAGGAAGAGTATTCAAAATGTGAAATATGGTTCAACACCTAGGTGGAATCGGCATAAATTGGCTTCAATGATAGGGATCGACATGTTTTAGGGTGTGAGAGCATTCCAATAGAAAACGATTAATATCACAAGATCCACAAGTTCAATGCATACGAAATTTTGTGAGCAAGACACTGGGATCCTAGGGACCTTACCCTAAGGATCACACCTTATGGGGATGAAGTTGGTGGGATCGGTATACTTCCCTTGGAAGGGATCAATAGAAAGCAGCACACAAACCATATTAAAGCAAAGATCAAGCAATAACTCGAGCTACACCGATCCAATTGGCATGAAATTTAGGGACTGAGCATATTTTGGCATGAGGAAGCCACCATAGCAATAGCACCCTAAAATTCAACCAATGAAGGGATCGGTACCGATCCTTCTTCTTTGGGAATTGGTCTACGCAACCCCTCTTGTTGGCTTATATTGTTTTGAGGATCTTTCGACCGAGTTTTAAGAGGGATATTTGGCTACCTTCATCTATGAATACAAGAAGAATTATTTGTTTTTAGGATTTTGCACTGCTAGTTGCTTTATACTCTTTTATAACTAAGGATTTTGATCTGATACCTTTTGACATTAGACTATAAAGTGATTAATAAAGCAATCTATTCAAACTGGACGAAGGAAAACAATGTCGAACCACTATAAATCGTTATGTGCACGCTATTCTTTCAATTAACTAATATTTCATTGTTATTATCCACTATTTCCATTTCATTCTTCTTTTATTTCTCTTCAAAAAAGCTTGTGTTGGGAGTTTATGCTAATTTATGGTGCAAACGTTTTAGTGCTCTTATTGAGAACCTTGATTCTCAGCTTTTTAGGATCCCTTTATTTCTGCGAGATTATGTAAGTCTCCCGAAGGAAATCCATAGTCATCTTCTAGAAGTTTGCTTGTTCTACTCAAATTTGCAAAGAAATCTAAGCAAAGCTCTCAACAATGGTGAGGAACACTAGATCTACTTCTCAAAACGTGGATGGAAACGAGAACGCTACTATCTAGTTAGGATCCCTGAACAGTCAACCAATGGATGTGAATTTTGAACCAATTAAAGTCTAGAATCCAACTGATTCTATTACAAAATCTGAGTTCTAGAAACTAATGTGAGAGCTAAAGTATAGCTGTCAATAATTAAATCAGCAGATGCAGACCAATATCAACCTAATGAACCAATTTAGTCAGCAACAATGAGGAAAAGCAAAGGGGACCGCACTCGTTACTCAGCATCGAAGAGTTCTAGATCGTTGGATGAGTATCATATCCATAGGCTTCGCAAAATAGATAGATATTACATAGACACTTTGGGCATCAACAGGCAGATCATTCTGGTCTGCCAGGACCGATCGATGTCGATCCCTCCATTGGAATCGGTACCAATCCCTCCTTCGAAGTAGGGAATTTACCCATGCATATGGGGATTCAAACTTGAACCACTGTAATTGATTTGAATGATGGAGTTCGGTTAAATGTTGACCAAATACTTCCCTAGAATGAAGCTGAAGTGAATTTAAGAGATACTCATCGGGAATATATTGAACCAAGAAGGCATGGAACAGCCTATAGACGTCGACTGGACCATTTACATGAGGTGGAACACGACCAGTGCTTGGCATCAACTATCCAAACGCCAAACTTATTAGTTATAGTCAGATAATCATCGATGCCTGACTACAAGGGAAAAATTGATGTCGGTCTATGAGGGAACAGACCATAGCTAATCGATACCCCATTCACTGATGATGTCCTACATGCAAAGTATCCAAGCAAGTTCAACATGCCATCGAATCCTGCCTACGAAGGAAAAATCGACCCCAGGCAAGACATCATGAGATATGGATAGCTGATGGATTCCCCACGAGAAGATGATGCAACCAAGTGTTTATGTTTTCCCATAACTCTCTTTGAAATAGAAACGATGTGTTTTTCAAGGTTACCCCCACAGTAGATCTCTAGAATTGATGATTTGGCAACAAGGTTTGTGGAGCAATTCCGAATGCATGCAACTCACCCTAAAGATATGATGTCACTATCCAGCATGATCTAGGCTCTAGGAGAATCGTTGATGGATTATTTGGAGATATTCCATCATTTATTATAGAAATCAGTAATCTGAATGACCATGCAATTTGATGGCCAGAACAAGAGGGATCGACCCAGAATCTGATTTTAGCGATTGGTTAGCTGGCAAGCAACCTGAAACGTTGGAACGCTTTTACGCAAAGATGACTCGATATTTAAGGAAGGAGGAAGCCAGATCCTCTGAGAAGAAGAATGTTGTGTGACCTAGTGGAGTGGAAGTGTAAAGTAATATTGATGTAAAGCAATTTGATGATAGCTCTGGAAATGTTCGAGTGAATGTTCAAAACAAACCGATCAACAAAGTAAAGGAAGAGATAGGACCCGAGAATGAAAGAGGGATTCTGAAAGAGGGAAGCCTAGGATTTTGATGTACAATACTTACACGCCAGTGAATACGTCCTTCGGAATATTTATTTATCTACCTGCAATACCATGTAGTACAGGAAACGTCTCTAAAGAATTAATAGAGAAGTTGAAACAAACAGGGAAATATTATCGATTTCACAAATGTTATGGCCATAACATAAATGAATGTAGGCATCTCCAGGATATTATCGAAAAGCAGATTCGAGTATGGAAGTTACAGCAGTTTGTGAAAACCCCGTAGGATGGCGGGTAGGGGACTTCTGACCCCAGGCGAGGGCAAGCATCGCATAGGGGTAATGAGCCTACGCGGACTGGTGGAAGATTGGTGATCAGTACAATATAAGGAATAGTTGGCATAAAATGGAGCGCTACGCTAGCGCAATTAAGCATGTGGATTTTGAATGTTGTTCAAATGCGGAAGTTGAAGCTCTGGAAAAACAACAACATACAATGGAAGGTGATATTGTGTTTAGAAAAAGAGATGCATACAATGTGGAGGCTCCAATGTCAACACAATGGTCATTTCGGCCATGATCGGCTCCACTTTAGTGAGAAGGATATTGATTGATTATGGAAGTTCTATAAATATAATTTTCGAAAAAGCTTATGATTAGATGAGGATGGAAACCAAGGACTTGAAATCGTGTAAAGTCCGCATTCATGGCTTTAATGGTGCAACTGAAGCTGTTGGTTATGTTAAATTACCTGTAGAGTTGGAAGAAGGCGATCGTAGGGGAATATAAATTTTACCTTTTTGTTGTTCTGGATGTTTGACACTCCGTATAATGCTTTTCTGGGCCGACCGACCCTAGCTAAGTTTTGGGCAGCTCTCACCCTATGGTGTTTAACTTTGACGTTCCCGATATATAATGACGTTAGAGTTGTTCATGGTGATTGTGCGGTTGGACATGTCAGTTATGTAGCTGAGTTGAGGGATACTCAATGGGAGGAGAGAGGTAAGGGTGTGGAAAAGTCCGTTCACATCCAAGTCATTAAAGATTGACAACTAGAGCCTGATCCTTGGCTCGGGCCCCATAATCGGCTCTATAGAAATATAGATCCATGAGTTGACGAGGAGGAGCCCAAAGAGACCAAGTCTGCACCAGTTGAGGTGGCGATTGGCATCATAGTTAGCTACAACAACCTATCACGGGTCCTAAAGATCAAATCATGGCTCAGCCCCACTGATGATGAAAAAACTTGCTGACATGTGTTGGGTCTCGCCTGCCTTTGCGAGCGATGCATTGAATTTCGGCCTGAGGCATGTCCCGGCGAAACAAAAATACGTGGCATGGATCCGGAGAGACCTACCGTTCTTAAAGAGGATGTGGATAGACTCAAAGACAGTGGGTTTATTCACGAGGCCCTCTACCCTAACTGGGTATATAATCCTGTACTTATGAGAAAGCCAAATGGGAAATGGCGGATATGCATTGATTACTCGGACCTGAACAAGGCATGCTCTAAAGATAGCTTTCCCCTTCGAAAGATCAACCAGCTATGCGAGACATGAATTTCTATCTTTTATGGATGCGTGCTTAGAATGCAACCAAATTACGATGCACATTCTCTATCAAGAGCTCACCAGTTTCATTGTCGATATTGGATTTTATTGCTATGAGGTGATGCTGTTTGGATTAAAGAATGTAGGAGTGAGTGCCTTGTTAACAAAATGTTTAAAGATCAAATCGAAAAACCGATGGAGGTATACGTGGATGATATGCTCATGAAGTCACGATAGTCTAGTGACCACATTAGAGAATTAGCAGAAATATTCGACATCATCCGACATTATAAAATGAAGATTAATCCTCTAAAATGCTCCTTTGGAATTGCATTGGGAAAGTTCTTGGGTTTCATCATTAATGCCCATAGAATCAAATTCAATCCTGAGAACATCTAAGCTATTCACAATATCAAAGCGCCAAAGACTATCAAACAGATACAGAGCTTGAATTAGAAGGTTGCTGCCCTTAGCTGATTCATTTCCAGAACTACCGGTATATGCATTCCATTCTTTGACTTGATTAGGGGAGGAAAATGGAACTTTGAATGGACATAGGATTTTAAAGCTGCATTCCAAGCTTTGGTGAACCACTTAGAGAGACCTCTCATCTTATCAAAGCTAGTGGATCATGAAGATTATATATCCACTTAGCGGCGTTGGTACAAGCTATAAGTACCATGTTGCTTTGCGAAGAGAATCAAATACAGAGACATTCTGTTATGTTAGCAAGAGATTGACAAGAGTCAAAAGGAACTATCTAAAGATAGAGAAACTGGCATACTATTTGCTAATTGCATCACGAAAGCTCCGCCCTTACTTCCAGGCATACCCTATTAATGTTTACACTGACCAACTATCACGACGGGTCCTTCAATGAACTAAGACGTCTATAGGGTTATTCAAGTGGAATATCAAGCTTAGAAAATTTGATATCACTTATCTTCCTCAGAGGGCTATCTATGGTCAGGCGCTAGTAGATTTTATAGTATAATTTACTATGCGTGATCATTTCCTAAAGATCAGCGAAACGCGTACCACACGATGGAAGTTATATACGGATGTAGTGTCCAACGATCATTGTTCTAGATCTAGGATTGTGCTTGTAACTCCTAAAGATCGATCAATTTGCTATGCTTTAATGCTTGAATTCCCTGCAACAAACAACAATGTCGAGTACGAGGCTCTGATTGCTGAACTTAAAATCACTTGAGAATTGGGAATAAAGCCTCGTGAAATCTTTTGCAACTGACAATTGGTAGTATACCAAGTAAGAGGAGATTACCAAGCTAAAGGACAATAGCTTGCCCCATACCTTATGCATGTCCAAGAGTTATTTACTGACTTTGAGTACTACGACATTATGCACATTCCTCGAGATAAAAATAGAGAGGCTGATTCACTGGCAAAGTTTGCTAGCATCGAGATGCATAATAGTTGGGCTTGGTTCCAGTCGAAGTATTAAATGCTCCAAGCATAAACTTGATAGAAATCGATCGGGTACCAGAGACGGAGCCTGGGAAGGAATCATGGATGACTCCGGTTAAAAACCATTTGCTACAGGAAGATTTTCCTGAACAAAGGAATGAAAAGCAATAAGTCCTTCATATAGCTTCACGATATGTCATACAGGAAGGAATTATGTACATAAAGGGTTTTTCTATTCCCCTGCTACGGTGTATTGCTTATGATAAAATAAAACGAGTCCTAAAAGAAGTTCATTAAAGAGAATGTCGAGATAACACTGGAAGGCAAATTCTTATGGGTATTAGTGGCCAACAATCAATCGAGATGCTATCGATTATGTAAGGCGATGTGACAAGTGCCATATATATGCAAAATTCCCAAGAGCTCCACTGACAGAAATTACATAAATGGTCAGCCCATGACCATTTGCTATATGGGCATTGATATTATCGGTTCGTTATCGTTCTCTAAAGGTGGTACGAAATATGCTTTTGTCGCAGTTGATTACTTCACCAAGTGGGCCGAAGCGGAACCTTTGGCCATGATCACAACCAAGAAAGTATTCAATTTCATCGTCAAGAACATCATCTGTTACTTCGGTCTTCCATGAACTATTGTAAAAGACAATGTGACTCAATTTGATAGTGTTGAGTTCAAAGACTTCTGCCATCTCCATCATATTGAAAAAAATATTTTCGGCAGTCACTCACCCTCAAGCAAATGGGTCAGCCGAAGCTGTGAACAAAATCATAAAATCCATTCTGAAGAAGCGTTTGGAAGAGACTAGAGGCAAGTAAGTGGATGAACTCTCGACAACACTATAGGCTTATAGAGAATATATGACGCTATTTCATTTAGTGGTTTATTTTTCATTCAGTTTTATTTACATTCAGAATTTGCTTTAGTATCTGATTTTTCCAATATGTAATAATACTAATTATGAGCGTTCCTTCCATTTAGCAAACAAAATTTTGAACTTCCTTTTGTTAGGAACTGAGATGTTGGTTTTTATGACAACAATCTTTTTAACTTATCTTATTAAAAATATATACTAACACTGTTGGCTAGATAGATATTTATATGCAGGATATATATACACACACACACACACACACACACACACATATATATATATATATATGCAGGAATTGATTACTGAAGACCGATCGGTATAAAGACTCAAGACTTAAGATTGAAGACTCTAGAGTATCAAGATCAAGATTTCAAGATATGTGTCTAGTTTTTGTTAAAACTTCATAAAAGCATGGAAATCTTCATTCCGGATTTCATTTGGGATGGAACCCATTTCTACCTTCTTAGTAGCTTACGAACTCATGACAAGTAGCTTACAAACCTACGACAAGTGGCTTACAAACAAGCGAACATCCTGGTTTTGTACAAGTTCTCGAGTTCTGAAGTGATGAGATATTCTACAGGAAGAAACTTGCAAAACTACTTCAAAATGGTTTTTCAAAATACTTTAGCCTTAAAATTATCTTTTCAAATGATTTTCAAAAAAAGATGTGGTAGCCTTAAAATATTATTTGTTTTTGTTTTAAAATAAACTCATTTTTTAAACTTCATTTTCAAAACAAATTTTACATTGTTTTTTAACTAAGGAGGTCGACATCACGGGATACCCCATGTCGACATGATGGCCGTTGAATTCAAAAGTTTCAGTTTTCAAAAGAAGTGTCTATTCGTATAAATCTCTTCACGAATGGTTATGACCGTTGGTGCTTCATAAATAGTCTTCACAAACGGATTTTTTAACTAACTAATTTCTTATTTTTCTTCACTTCTTCTTCTCCACAAACCCATATTCTAAAATTTTCATATTTTTAAGATCGTGCCGAAATTCTCAAGTAAATCAAATTAGAATACCATTGTTGTTTGATTCTTTGTCCTCTCTCGGAGATCAAAGTACTATGCAGAGTTATAGGATCATTTTGTAATCAAAAGTTTATCGAGTCTCTCTATAAGGTGTGGTTGTGCTTGAAAATCAATTGGGTGATCTTGAGTCCTATAAATCAAGAGATTTTGCCCCGGACTCGTAAGACAGGAGGGTACCTCAAGGCCATTAGAAATTGCGGATTCTAATCTCGACATTGGTATAACAAAAATTTGTATGAGTTGCCTTGGCACAGGACTGGATGTAGGGTAACTCCAAACCAGTATAAAATCCAGTGTGTTCTTTCCTTTTTTGCTTCTTATTTACTTTCTGCATCTGTGTTTGATTTTGTGATTAAGTTTTTCATTTGTTTATATAGTAATTTTTAAATTAGTCCATATAAATCTTAGAATCCATTAAACACTATTCACCCCCCTCTAGTGTTAAATTAGCCTTAAGATCCTTAATCTGCTGTCCCTTTCAGTTGGTGTCAGAGCGAGGTTTTCATAATTTGAAACTTGAAAATTGTTTTAATGGATACCAACACTGGCAATGTCAACTCTGGCACAGTTCTATTATCCCTAACACTAGTTCATTTGTAGAAGGTCAGTCTACTGTCAGACCACCATTTTTCAATGGCAGTAATTATGCATATTGGGCTTGTAGAATGAAAATTTATTTGCAATCAGTAGGATTAGACACTTGGAATATCACACAAACTGAGTATGTTGAACCAGCTACCGATTTTGCCCAATGGACTGTTGAGAAAAAGGGTGTTGAACAAAATAATTCAAAGGCCATGAATACATTATTTTATTCATTAGAAAGGAATGAGTTTAATAAAGTGTATGTTTGTAAGTATGCATTTTAAATATGAAAAACTTTACAAGTTACTCATGAAGGAACAAGCAAAGCCAAACAGACAAAAATTTCCATAATAACTAATTAGTTTTAATTGTTTAAAATGCAAGCAAATGAGTCCATTTCCAACTTGTATTGTCGATTTCAAGATATTGTTCATTCACTAATTGCACTGGAAAAAAGCTTTTCGGAGGAAGACCAAGTCAGAAAAATTATAAATTCACTCACTATAGAATGCGATCAAAAGATAGTTGCAATCGAAGAAGCAAATGATATCAGTCTAATGAAAATAGAAGAATTGATTGCGAATTTGATGTCTTATGAAGTTCAACTGCAAGGAAGAAGAAAAAACAAGACTATTGAAAAGAAGTCATTAGCATTCAATGCAACAACTGAAGATTCGAAACCAGACAGTTATGAGGAGATTGCTTTCATGATAAGAAACTTCCAAAAATTCCTAAAATATAGAAAAATGTATAATTACAAAAGAAATGATCAAAGGAATTTCAAAAATAATAGGAAGAATGTCAACAATGATTGATGTTACAATTGCAATAAAATCGGGCATCGTAGGAAAGATTGTCCATATCTAGATAAAAAGTTGTTCCCTTCAAACAATGATTCATCAAGGAAAAGAAAGAAATCATATAGAACAACTCTTGATGACTCAGACTCATCATCCAGTGACGATGAGAAGAAGACGGATAATTCAAATTTGTGTTTCACTGCTATTCATGAATCAGATGACGATGGGAGTATGGATCTAAAAATAGATACGCATTTACATTATTTTCAATTTTTCTTGTTTGAATAGATGCTTGTTTGTTTGCTTGATTCTTTTAAATTCCTTGAATTCTAAATTCAAATTTATCCCTTGAAATTTGAATTTTAAATTTTAAATAATATTATTTTAACAATATTTGAAATATTAAATTATTAATATTTAAGTATTATTATATTTAATGTTATCATAGGAATTATATAATTAGAATATAGGATATAATATATATATATTTATTAGAAATTAGGAATAAAAACTTGTCCTTTGATTCAATAGACACATGTTGACATACACGGATACCCCATGTTGACATGCCCTTCAGAATTTGAATTCAAAATTTGAATTCAAACTTTTGAATTTCCCTCCACCTTTTCACCAACTTCAATGCTCTGGAAAGATGCCCCTTGACCAGAGAACATGTCTATAGATCTCTATTTATCTCACTCTCTTTATCATCACTTTTCATTTTTATTTCAAATTTCAAATTTATCTTCTAATCCTCTCAAACTTCTTCAATGGCCTCTTCAAGCACTCCTAACACCATTAGTCTTTCAAAATCTGTCAAAAACTTTCTTTTTAATGACCCGGAAGCTATCAAAGCTTACATCAACTATGTAAACTTTGGTAAAATTCATATGGGAAAATTTGCTATTTTTGAAGATTTTCCTTCTTATGAAATTGAAAATATTTTTCAACAATGTTCAATTCTTAGTGTAGTAGGTAATAAACAAATTGATTTTGTATGTTATCCAAATCTTGTTAAGATGTTTTATGCGAATTTGAATCGTTGTTTTTATGATGGGCAAGATGAACAAATTTGGAGTAGTGTTAAAGGAATACAAATTGTTTTGGATTGTGAAATTTTGGAAAATATTTTAGGATGCAAGTATACCAGAATGAATCTCTTGGAATTTCGAATAAATGAAAATGATCGAGTGACATTTTATCACATCTTTGAAGAGGATGATATTTTTGAATTCAAAAATCGTTATTTTCATCCGAAAGTAAGAATTGTTAATGTTCTTATCCAACACACTCTTATACCAAGATGGGGAAACTACAACAACCCGACTTTGAAAGTGTGCAAAGCTCTTTTTGCAATTTGTGGAAATTATGATATTAACTGGGCTCAAGTTATTTTGGATGAGCTAAGGCCTAAGAATTTCACTATGGGAGAAAACACATTGTGTGATGGAATTTATCTCACTCGGATTATTAACTACTTTGGAGTTGAATTTAAAAGGGAAGAAATTATAACTAGAAAAGTGTTCAACCATGGAAACATTTCCCTTATGCAAATTCCATTAGTGTTTCAACCATATGAAACACTTATGGAAAAAGAAGAGAGGCTTTCTTATGAAGAGATGAAAGAAAAGGAGGAAGAAGAAGAAGGAGAAGAGGAAGAAGAAGGAATGGAAATTGAAGAAGAGGAACAGGAAGATCAAGAAACTTCCTTAGAAAGTACTAGATATCCAACTAATCCCGCTAATCCATCCAATAAGACCATTGTCAATGATCAAAGAATTATAATGGAAAATCAAAAGACGCTTAAAAGATCAATGAGTAAGAAAATGGATAAGATTTCCACTAAAATCAACATTCTCTTCGGGAAAATTGGTAGAAAGCTTGGACTATCATCTTCTTCTTCATCATCTAACTAGGTTTAGTTCATGTTATCTTAGTTCTATCTTTGTATTTTCTTTATTTTAGTTAATATTATATTATCTCATGTAATGTTGACTAGAATCATTAATGAAGTCTTTCATTTACTGCTGTTCAACTTCTCTTGTCTCTGTAATTGCTTTTTTTATATTATACAAATTTTAGTTGAATAGATTTGTTCATAATATTAAAAACAAAGCAAATTTTCACTTTAGGCAGAGGCATGTCGACATACCCCATCTCCCCATGTCGACATATAACAGGCAGAAAGTAGTTGCACTTTCACATTTTAATTTCATGTAATTAACTTGTGTCTATTCATTCTAATCAACTTTCCACCCCTATTTATACATATTTCTTCCAGAATAAATTATCAAATTTCATTTCTAATCACTCCTTTTGATAGTTCTTTCTATTTCTCGAAATATGGATTCTCCGATTAAGAATCTAAGTGATAATCTTGAAGAAACTCTAACTTATTTCAAGAATATTCTTACATTCATACTTTGTAATCGGCTCCACATAGAATTAGTCAAATGCAGATGATCAAGGAGCACGAGAGACATTTCGACGCCCTTCGTTGGATGATCTCAGCCCTTAACAAGGACGATCTCGAAGGAAATCCACCAGTCACTCTGGACAAAGATAAAGAAGAATGGGATGCCATCAAAACAAACCCTATCTTTGGAGAAAAGGATTGGTGGAAATACCAAGGAATGTCTAGCCATTCTGTATATTATTTGTTTGATTTGATTGATGTGTTTTAAACTTGATTGACTTGACTTATTTAAAAACATTTGGCATGGTTTGTATAAATGATTGGATTGAATAATCACTGTAAATATGATTGGATGATGATTGATTTACTTCTGAATTACACTTATGACCACATTTAGCACTTATTACACTTATATATGGATTACTCTATTATGGTGGGTTATCTTATATCAGGTTCAAGGAATTTATTGGTAAGGAATTTTTGTTGATGACAAAAGGGGAGAAGCTATAAAATAGAAGTTGGCTTGGAGTAAGGGAGAGTTATGATTGGAGTAAGGGGGAGTCATGGAGTAAGGGGAGTTATGATAGGAGTTATGGTATGGTAAATGTATTTTATAAATACAGGTTGTCATCATCAAAAATGGGGAGATTATTTGGAACCGAGATGTTGGTTTTGATGACAACAACCTTTTTAACATATCTTATTATAAAATATATACTAACACTATTGGATAGATAGATATGTATATGCAGGATATATATATATATATATATATATATATATATATATATATATATATATATGCAAGTATTGATTACCGAAGACTGATCAGTATAAAGACTCAAGGCTCAAGATTGAAGACTCTAGAGTACCAAGATCAAGATTTCAAGATATGTGTCTAGTTTTTGTTAAAACTTCATAATAGCATGGAAATCTTCATTCTGAATTTCATTTGGGATGGAACCCATTTCTACCTTCTTAGTGGCTTACAAACCCATGACAAGTAGCTTACAAACCTACGACAAGTGGCTTACAAACCCACGAACATCCTGGTTTTGTACAAGTTCTCGAGTCCTGATGTGATCAGATATTCTGCAGGAAGAAGCTTGCAAAACTACTTCAAATGTTTTTTCAAAATGATTTTTAAAACTGTTTTTCAAAATATTTTAGTCTTAAAATTATCTTTTCAAATGATTTTCAAAAAAAGATGTTTTAGCCTTAAAAATATCATTTGTTTTTGTTTTAAAATAAACTCTTATTTTAAACTTCATTTTCAAAACAAATTTTACATTGTTTTTAACTTAGGATGTCGACATTATGGGATATCCCATGTCGACATGGTGGCCATTGAATTCAAAAGTTCCAATTTTCAAAAGAAGTGTCTATTCATTTAAATCTCTTCACGAATGGTTATGACCGTTGGCGCTTTATAAATAACCTTCACAAATGAATTTTTTAACTAACTAATTTCTTATTTTTATTCACTCCTTTTTCTCCGCAAATCCATATTCTAAAATTTTCATATTTTTAAGATCGTGCCGAAATTCTTCCAAATTCTCATGTAAATAAAATTAGAATATCATTCTTGTTTGATTTTCTGTCCTCTCTCGAAAATCAAAGTGTTATTCAGAGTTATAGGATGAAATTGTAATCAAAAGTTTATCGAGTCTCTCTATAAGATATGGTTGTGCCTGGAAATCAATTGGGTGATCTTGAGTCCCGTAAATCAAGAGAGTTTTCCCCCGACTCGTGATACAGGAGGGTACCTCAAGGCCATTACAAATTGAGGATTGTAATCTCGACATCCTTATAATAAAAATCTGTATGAGGCGTTTGCCTTGGTACAAGACTGGGTGTAGGGTAACTCCGAACCAGTATAAAATCCGGTATGTTCTTTCCTTTACTTCTTTTTATTTACTTTCTGCATCTGTGTTTAATTCTGTGATTATTCTGTGATTAAGTTTTGTATTTGTTTATATTATTATTTTTAAATTAGTCCATATAAGTCTTAGAATCCATTAAACACTATTCACCCCACTTCTCGTGTTAAATTAGTCTTAAGATCCTTAATCCGTTGTCCCTTTCACCTTTATATACGTGTTTACTGCAGCATTACATGTTAGCTACATTATGAAACCGACCGATGTCGATATGTCCAAAAAGGTTCTCGAAGTTTGTAACTAACCAATTACGATAGTTCCTGACTGAACTAAAAAAAGATACATGTGGTCCAACCGTTCATTTGATAATTCTCGTTGACCACCCAATGGACAGAATATGTAAAGAGGAATGGATGTGATTTGATAATTCGATGATCGAATAATTCCCACTGAGTGATTGGACTGAAATAAATCAAAAGCGATCATGACACGATCGATTTCTCCATAAATCAAACCTCGGACCTTGGGGGCAAATCAATCAATTAAGGAAAGTACGATCCGACTATTTTCCAATCTAAGGCTTCAGAGTGTGGATTGGAGTATAAACATAAGTCAGGTGCGATTCGACCACCTACTAACTAACTCTTATTACCATAGTGCTGATATGAGTATCAACAGATAGACGAGTTCAGTTCGACCACTCACTATTCAATATACTCTAGCTTGAAGTATAAACTCGCAAAGGTTGGAGTTCGACCATGCATCGTCTAACTCTACTAACCCAAGACTGGGTGCAGGAACATAATCCCTCAAACCGCTGAATCCGATAGCACAACATTTGGCTCAAGCCCCGTATTTGGTATTACTCAAAGCCACGAACGCATGGATGCTTTGGGATAGAATTAACGGATCATCATCCAAAGTAACGAGCAACAAATTACAAGTATGTTTAATGGAAAGTAATAGCTCAACTACTTAGATAAAAATTCACACAAGGTATCAATGGAAAAAACCTTTTATCCAAACAATAAGCTTCAAAATTTTGATAAACGTTTATTCAAAAAACGAGGGCCATATCTGTACAACCATAGCCAACAAAAACAAAAACAGCTATACAAGCTATGTGCAAACAGAGCCGAAGCGACAACTGTTTCTTTTGTCTTCTCTTCTTTTTGGATTTTTATGAGTGACATCGCTCGAGCTTCCAACTGTCCATTTTCTCGATCCATTACCGCCTTTGGAGAGTTTTCATGATCAAAAGAGAGTTTTTCAAAAATGGACCCACCAGATGGGATGACTTGTAATGAGATGTGATTTGGATCGTAAATATCCACATCAATGGAGTCTTCCCTTGTTTCTTAAATGGCTCCTCCCTTTCAATACGCTCCTTTAAATTGAGCTCATCGTTGTGTTTAGTGGCGCTAATGATCACAACATCATCAAATTCATCCAGTGGTAGCGAATCCTTAGCTTTTTCATCATCGAGCGCTCCGGTAACTTGAGTGTCAGGTCCTACACCGTCGGTGGCCGTTGGAATCTCAATTGATGTCGATCGTTGCTTTATGAAATCACCACGTTTCGGAGTTTGGTTTGGGCTCAGAAGACCTGTAGATTCACATAAACAAGAAGATAAGCCTATGACTATTGGGCATGAAGAAAGAAATCAATCGAAAAGCTGAAAATAGAGTGGAATACCTACATCTGGCGAACTTTCAGTCGTCGTCGGGGTCCCCTTCCAGAATAGGGGTCATGTAACATCCCTTATCCGGAGGCTCGAAACTAAGTGCTACAGATGTTGTAGTCATCCATGTATTAACTTCCGGTGACCAAATACCGTAATAGTAATGGTATCTATAATATTAGAAGCACTTGAATATGAAACAAATCACAAATTTCAAAACACATTACATTTCAAAACACATGTTCCATATTCAAATTACATAATCCTATAATGTTTCCTAGGTAAAGATCAAAAATAATTATTATATAAATACACTAAGAGCAACATATGATGATGCCCTCTTGGTTGACCAAAGTACTATATAGTCATAACTGACTTATCACACACAGAGGAATCAAACAAAATAAAACTGCAACTCCTAAATAGCTATTCATTAGCCACGTGCACATTTTCGGAAGCTTTATTCACCAAACTACTAGTAACTTGTAAACCTCAACCCTCAGCTTACTCAAATTAATTTAGAGCACCCGAGAGTTTAAGGGGAAAAACATAAAATTCAAGCAGATATAAAGCCTGTTGTGAATAAACTATGCACCTCGGTTATTTGATATTAAGCGAGACAACGTCGCTTAGCGGAATGGGTTTTTCCTCACTAATATCCTTTTAAAACATATATTTTGCAAAGCTTTTCCCTGCAACCAAACTAGTTAAAACTGTAAAGCATTATTATGTAAACATATATATCTGGTAATAAATGGACTATCGATCTGAATAGTATAGTTTTGTTGGCTAACTACAAACTTTTGGCTGTTTCAGGCCTACCAAAAAATATAAATAAAATTTATCTAAATCTGTTAAATGCTCCTCTTCCGGACGATCTGTCCTTAACTATCTGCTAAATACTCCTCTTTTGGATAGTTTGTGCTTAATTTAACATCTCCTAGGGTCACCTGATCCTAATGGTTTTGCAGGCTCACCAATAACCTATCTATATACAAATATATATTCCCTTCCATGTATAACCATAATTTTAGTCTCACTTGTGACAAAGCCCTACATACTGGAATTCTGGACTAAACTAGGTGGGGCAAATAGCTACTGTATAAGGTGCAACCCTATACTAGTCCAATATGGTATTCTGATATCTGAGTCATTTTACTTAGGGAAAACTTCCCTTAAATTTTCCTTGAAAACCTTTCCAAAACGATTTAAAACCTTTAAATCAAACTCACACAAGAAAAATATATGTACTCGATGATTTACTCAAAATCACCATGCCATTTTATATGTACTTTACCCAATTCTTAGTTGATGAAAACATTTAAACCTTCGAAAGTGCTCATTTAGAATCCATTGAAAGTTCCCCTTTTGAAACCAAGTGAGTCCATTTATTCAACCTAGGCCGAAAGGCTAAAACCTTCCTTTCGAACCATTTATAAAAACCTTTCAGAACCATTGAAAACCCTTCCTTTCAAAAGCTTTAAAACCTTAGACATCTTTCTTTTAAAACTGGCTTTTGAAAACATTAGGAAAACCTTTCCTCTTAGACCTTTTGAAATCATTAGGGAACCACTCCTACGAAACCTTAAGTAAAAACCCTTTCGAAAGTAGTAAAGCATGAAATTATTCGATACTCTTTAGGTTCAATCGAAACATGTGGAAACCTTTCGAAACCATTCAAAATTTACTCCTTCAAAACCGTTTCATTCGAAACCATTTAGATTATATCTTCAAGTAGAGCAAACAGATCAGAAACCCATTAAAATCGAAAGCATTCCTTTCAAAGCTATTCCTAAGTAAGTAAAGAAATGATGGTGTCGAAACCAACCATCCGAAAGCATTAGAGAAGTGAACAATTGACTTCGAAAGGTAAGAAAAGCGGTAGCTAGAGATTTCGGCCCCTTCGAAAGCATTAATTAAAACAAAAGAGCACAACCCATTCAAAACCATTTCTTTGAAACAACTTGACGTGGCCGAAAGCTAACCGAGTCAAAAGCAAAGCAGGCGCAACTTCATTTGAAACAAAGGCATGCTTCGATCCAATCGAAACCCTACGTTTCGATCCTATACCCTCCGTTGTTATTCAATTTGCTATGTACCAAGTATAATGATACCGTGTGCATTAGTTTTGAAAGAAATGATGGCGAAACGTCTAGGCCGGAACCCTTGATGCTGAAAGTGGCAAAACAGGCTAAAAACAAGTAAATTTTGCCTTTAAGTTAAAAGAGAAATGCGTTTTGACTAACCTGCTATGTTTGTCAGATTTTCATTGGTTACGAATTTTTTTTTTCAAAAGTGCTGCCAAGATTTCAGAAATGAACAATAATTTTATTTTAGAAAATAACCCTTCTCCTTTTATAAACATATAAAGCATTTAAGTCCCTACATTAAATAATTTTAAATATTCAATAAAACACCTAGAAAAATTCTACAAAAATTCCAAAAAATCATTTTCAATATACTTTCTAACATATATAAATTTCAGACCCAAGTAAGTAATTATTTAGCTGTAAATAATTTGTAACCCAAATAATCATTTTTTGCACTAGAAAATTAATATAAAATCCACAATAATTTAGGAAATTATGGAAATTGAAACCAATGTCTAAAATTTTATTTCTGATCTAAATCAAAAATCGAGGCATTTGGATGTTATTTAATAAGGTTTTCTTATCAAAACATATCGTAAAATCTATATGAACACGATAAATCATCAACAAGTCTATATAAACATTTAATCATTCAAAAACATGGCATAAACTTGCAAAATAGTTTGGATTTAACTTAAAACCGAAAACAATTTGAAAAATGAGACAGATTCATTATTCACCTTAGCTTGAGATTAAGGATTTGAGATTTGAATGGCTTTGATTTGATTAATCTTCCTCCTTAGTTTTTCATCCTCTAGTTCTCTAAAATGGTGGCTGGCCTGTAAGTTTTAGTTTTTGCAAACGGGAATGAATAAGTGAATATATGGCTAAGGGGTTTAAGGTTTAGGGTATAAGGATTTTCCTTGTTCCAATTTTTCCCCTACCTACTTCCTAACCCTTTATCTATTTTACTTCATGTTATCTCATTTTTATTTACTCATTAACATGGCACGGTTACCCCTACTAATCACAAATCTCAATCCGTTAATCATCTTATATGATTTTATTTAATTTATCTAATTAAATATACTAGATAATGTTACTAAAAATATGGGGTGTTATAGGCTTCCCTCCTTAAAGAATTTTGTCCTTGAAAAAACGATATGGTACACATCTAAACAATCAAAGGTAAAACATACAATCAAACAAATTAGGATAAGCATCTTTCATCCTATTCTTAGTCTCCCAAGTATAGTCTCTCTCATCGCTCCACTGGACTTTCACTAATTAGACTGTCATGTTCCTTAGCCTCCTCTCGTTTCTTGCAATAATACAAATCGGATTTCTAACTATAGTCAAGTTCAGCTTCACTACCAAATCTTCTAGCATAGTCGGTGCCATAGTAATCTTCAGGCCTCTAACCGACTTTCTAAGATGAGAAACATTGAAAACATCTTGGACTATTGTTAAACTGTTTGGAAACTCCACTCTGTACGCGAGTTTCTCGATCCTTTCTGAAATCTGGAATGGACCGACATATCCCAGTGCTAGTTTTCCCGACTTTCTGAATCGTACCACACCCTTCATCGTTGGTACCTTAAAAAAACCCTATCCCAACCGAGAGCTCTAGGTCTTTGTGACTCTTATATGTGTAACTTTTCTATCTGGATTAAACATCCTTCATCCTTTCTCGGCTCAAATCAATTTTCTCTGACGCCTTCCTAACCAATTCTGGACCTAAGACCAACTTGTCTCCAGTTTTCAACCAGCTTGCTGGTGCATTGCATGGCCTTCCATATATCAAAAGGCGCGATTCCTATGCTAGTCAGATAACTATTATTATAGAAAAAATCAACCATAAGCAGACGATCTTCCCAAGATCCACCAAAGTCCAACATGTGAGCGCTTAGTAAATCCTCGAGTACCTTATTGACTCTCTCTATCTACCCATCCGTCCGAGGATGATATGCAGTACTCTTCTTGAGCTTAGTGCCAAATACATTCCGTAGATTCTTCCAGAATTCGCTAGGGAACAAAGCATCTCAACATTGATTATGCTACTAGGAACTCCATGTAGTCTAACTACATTCTTCAAAAAAACTTATCTAAAATAGGTGCCATCCTAATTGGCTTAACTGGAATGAAATGGGCATTCTTGGTTAATCTATCCACCAAGGCCCATATACCTTTATTTCGTTATAAGATCTTGGCAACTCATCAATGAAAGCCATAGAAATTGAATCCCATTTCCAAAGCGGAATATCTAATGGCTGAAGCAACCCACTTGGTTTCTAATGCTTGGCCTTCACTTGTTGATAGTTCAAACACTGCTTCACCCATAAGCCAACATCCCTATGCATTCCTTCCTAGAAGAAACTTCTCTTTATGTCCTGATACATCTTTGTTCCTCTTGGATGTATGTGAACTTCGAATGATGGCATTCCTCTAAAACTTCCTTTCTTATGTCTCCCACATTCGAAACACATAACCTACCTTTCTTTCTTAACCACATATTTTGGTCAAGACTGAAATTCCTCAAGTCATCGCTCTCGGTTCCATCCCTTAACTTCATGATGTGGTCAACTAATACTGGATCCTCCCCCTGTCTTGAAGCAATCTTCTCAATCATTATCGATCGAAATTCTAAAAGAGATAATACAACGGTCTCTCCACTAGACCCAACCTTGGATCTCCACTGAACTCTACAAGTTGTCAAGGCTTCCAAATCCTTCCACTTAGCAATCATCGCCAACACTGCATTATGATGCTTTCTACTAAGTCCATCTGCAACCTTATTACCTTTTCCTGGTGTGTATTCAATCCCAAAATCATAAGCAACAATAAACACAAACCACCTCAGTTGTCTCGTGTTCATCTTCTTTTGAGAGAACAAGTGCTTCAACGACTTATGATCCGTATAAAGCTCAAACCAATCTCCAAAAAGGTAATGCCTCCACACCTTCAAGGCAAATATCACTACAACTAGCTCCAAATCATCTTTTGGATACTTAACCTCATGTGGTCTAAGCTGCTAGAAGCGTAGGCAATCACTTTGCCTTTCTGCATCAATACAACTCCTAGTCCAGTTCATACGCATCTGTATAAACTACCAAGTCCTAATTCCCCTTCAGAACCACTAACACAGGTGCATGGGTCAATATTTCAATCTCTGGAATGCTTCCTCGCACTTATCGGTCCACACAAGCTTCATATCCCTTCGTGTTAGCTTGGTCATAGGTGCTACTATCCTATAGAAATCCTTAATAAACCTTCTTTGATATCCTGCCAATCCAAGAAAACTCTTTAACTCGGTCATTGTCTTGAGTCTCCCCCAATTATTCACTACTTCAATCTCAGTTGGATCTACAAAAAACCCTTCCTCTGAGACTGCATGACCAAGAAATTTCATTTCCCTCTTCCAGAAATGGAACTCGAAAACTTCGCCTTCAACTGATGTTGTCTCATCGACTCAAGCACAACTCTAAGATGAACTTCATGATCCTTCTCATCCTTTGAGTATATTAGAATATCATCTATGAAAACCAATAGGAACCTATCCAAGTGCTCTCGGAAAATTCGGTTCATCAAATCCACAAAGAATATCGGTGCATTAATGAGTCCAAATGGCATAACTAACCATTCGCATGATTCATATCATGTCCTAAACGCCGTCAAAGGTATACTATCTTCTGCTACTCTAAGCTGATAAAAACCTATTGCTAAATCTAATTGAGAAAATACCTTGGCTCCGCTCAGCTGATTGAACAAATCGTCAATTCTAGGTAGCATATATCGATTCTTTATCCTTCTCTCATTCAACTTACGGTAGTCGATACATACCCTTAACGATCCGTCCGGCTTCTTAGCAAATACTACAGATTCTCCCCAAGCTAAAGTACTAGGTCTGATAATGCTCTTGGCTTCCAAATCCACTAACTGCACATTCAACTCCCTCATTTCTGTAGGTATCGTCCTACTTGGCGGTCAACTCACCGGTTCTGCTCCAAGCACCAAACCTATTCAAAACTCAATAGCTCGTTTTGGTGGAAACCCAACTACCGGCTCAAAAACATCTGCGAATTCTTTAACCATGAAAACGCAATTCAACTCATCCTCTAACTCCATAACACCCAACAAAGTATTCACCTCACAACTAGGGTTTTCTATGGCATAAACTGTCTGATCACTACAATTAGGGTGTCTAAGTGATATTTTCCTATCATGGAAAAATATCTGAGCATCATACTCGCTTAACCAATCCACAGCCAATATAATTCTGAACCCTACAATGTCGAACACGTGCAAACAGCAAACAAAGGTATGAACTAACAAATCAAACTCTAGGTGGTCACATTTCATCCCAAGTGTCGCATACCCTCCTATTAGATTTGCAACCCTTAAGAAAGTAACTAAATATGAGGGTTCTAGGTTAAGGTTATCTACCAAACATCATGGCATAAAAGAGTACGATGCACCAGTATCAAACAGAACGCTAACAGACACACCGTGAATCTGAAGCATACCTCCTAATACTACCTTTCCCTTCTCCTGCATTGTTGGCTTCGAAGTAGCAGGCTCCAATGCATACACCTTGCCCTTCATATCCTTAGCGTCTCTATGCATTGGTTCTTATAATGGCCTATCTGATCGTAGTTGAAGAACCCTATGTTCTTCTTCCTAGTCACATCTTTCGCCTTTCCAGTACGACACTTATTGGAAAAATTCCCCTTCTTATCGCACTTATAGCAAACCATCTTAGACTTTCCTTTCTTCGGTGCCTCACATTTTTTGAGCACCCTTCTTGTGGAAAAATTTCCGCTTTTTCCTTGCTTGACCTATACTTCCTTAGCCTTATTCTTCTCCAGACAAGCAAGCATTTCTTCATGTCTCAAAGCCATCTCTATAACTATATCACAAGGGTCTCTAATATGAGGTAAGGTAGCCCTTGCCAACTCAGGGTTTAAACCTCTGGTAAACTTCTCATTCATTTTCATCACTATGCCAATAGTGGCATAACCATATTTAGCCAACTCTTCGAACCTACAAGTATACTCCAAGACATACATTTCTCGTTGCTCTAACTCAGCAAATTTTCTGATCAAAACAGACTGTGCCATTACCGACATGAATCTCTCCTGAAACCTCCTTTTAAACTCTGCCCATGTCATCATCGCTTAATCCATACCTACAGTTACTCTATTACACCAAAATAAGGCAGCCCCACTGAAACTGTCTCGAAACAACCTCCTCTTTTGCTCATAATTGAAACCCAAGTAAACAAAAATCCTTTCACAGTGTAATAACTAGTTTTCTACTTCTATAGCATCTTCAGTCCTGGTAAATGGCTTCCCTCTAATTCTAGCATAGTCCCTACTCAAATTAGCATAATGGTTGACCACTGGAGCTTCTTGGACTTCTCCAGCATTTCTTCCAACAACCCCAGCAACAATCTTAGCTTGCATAATGTTCATGAAAAACTGATACATGACCTCCATATCTACTTGTGGGACTCCATCACGGACATTTTTAGCTTGAGCTTGACCTTAGGTCCTCCTTGTATTGGGTCGGGCATTTCCATTGGTGTTGGTGTCATCCACTCCTAGGTTAACTCTGCCTCTTCTTACATCCATGTCGATATTCAAACCCTGTGAGATACATAAGAATAGCCAAAGAGAGATAGGAAACTAGAAATATAACGTATACTTATATATAGAAAATACAAGTATGTCACTATAGGGTTATCCTATACTCCGACCTAACTCGAATTCCTTAGGATTATGTTTCGAAAAATCTTTTTAGTTAAAATTTTTCATAAACCAATGCTCTGCTACCAATTTGTAACATCCCTTATCTAGAGGCCAGAAGCTAAGTGCTATGGATGCTGCAGTATTCCATAGTATTAACTTTCGGTGACCAAGTATGGTAATGCTAATTGTATCTATAATATCAGAAGCACTTAAATATGAAACAAATCACAGATTTCAAAATAACATTTTTCACTACCTTTTAAAACACATGTTCCATATTCAAATTACACAATCCTATAACATTTCCCAAGTAAAGATCATATATTTATTACATAAATACGCCAAGAGCGACATATTACAATGCCCCCTCATTAACAAAAGTAATATATAGTCCTAATTGACTTATCACACATAGCAGAATCAAACAAAATAACAACTTTTAAATAGCTATCCTTCAGCCACCTGCTCGTCTCCGGAAGCTTTATTCTCCAACCTACTAATAACCTATAAACCTCAACCCTCAGCCTACTTAAATCAATTTTGAGCGCCCGAGAATTTAAGGGGAAAAACATAAACGTTGAGTCAGACATAAATCCTAGTGTGAATAATACTATACATCTTGGTTATTTGATATTAAGTAAGACCATTCCACTTAGCGGAACGAGTTTCCCTTACTAATGTCCTTTTAAAACATATATTTTGCAAACCTTTACCCTGCAACCAAATTGGTTAAAAATGTAAAGCATTATCATTTAAACATGCATATTGGGTAAAAAATAGACTATCTGTCTAAACAATATAGTTTTGTTTAGCAAACTATTACCTTCGGCTGACTCAGGCCTACCAGACAATATAAGGAATATTTATCTAAGATTTATCTGACATTCATCTTCTAGACGATCTATCCTTAAATATCTGTTAAATATTCCTGTTCTAGATGGTATGTCCCTAACTTAACATCTCCCAGGGTCACCTGATCATAATGGTTTTAAGGGCTCACCAATAAACTATCTATATACAAATATATATTCCCTTTTGTGTGTAATCATAATTTTAGCCATACCTATGACAAAGCTCTACATACTAGAATTTTGGACTAAACTAGCTAGGGCTAATACCTAATGTATAAGGCGCGACTCTGTACTAGTCCCATTTGGTATTCTAATATCTGAGTAATTTTACATAGGAAAACCTCCCTTGAATTTTCCACGAAAACGTTTTCAAAACGACTTAGAACCATAAAATCAAACTCACATAAGAAAATACATATACTCTATACTTCACTCAAATCACCTTGACGTGTTACATATACTTTACCCAAATATTAGTTGATGAAAACATTTAAACCATTAAAAGTACCCCTTTCGAATCCATTAAAAGTATCCCTTTCGAAACCAAGTGAAACCCTTTATTCAACCTAGGCCAAAAGGCCAAAACCTTTCTTTCAAAACCATTTATAGGAACCTTTTGAAACTGTTGAAAAACCTTCCTTTAGAAAGCTTTAAAACCTTAGACATCTTTCTTTCAAAACACTTTAAAACTTTTCGAAAACATTGGGAAAACCTTTCCTCTTAGACCTTTCGAAATCATTGGAGAACCACCTCTTCGAAACCTTCATTCAAAACCCTTTTGAAAGCAATAAAACATTAAACCTTTCGAAAATCTTTGGGATCAATTAAAAAATGTGGAAACCTTTCGAAACCATTAAAAGTTACTCCTTTGAAACCTTTTGAAAACCATTTCATTCGAAACCATTTGGATTATGCCTTTAAGTAGAGCAATAGGATTAGAATCCCATTACAGTGGAAAGCATTCCTTTCGAAAGCTATTCCTAAGTACGTAAAGAAATGATGGTCATGTTACCAGCCTTTCGAAAGCATTGGAGAAGTGGCCAAATTTTAAAAACAAAGTATACCTTTCGAAACCTTTAAATTCGAAAGGTAAGAAAAGCAGATGCTAGTGGTTTCAACCCTTTCAAAAGCATTACTTAAAACAAAAGAGCACAACCTATTCGAAATAATTTGACTTAGTCAAAAGCTAGCTAAGTCAAAAAAAAGGCGCAACTTCATTTTAAATATATAAAGACATGCTTCGACCTTATCAGACTCCTACGCTTCGATCCTGTAACCTCCACCTTTATCCAACTCTCTACGTACCACGTAAATGATACCATACGCATTGGTTTCAAAAGTAAATATGGAGAAATGTCTAGGCCGAAATCCTTGGTACCGAAAGTGGCGAAACAAGCTAAAAACAAGAAAATTTTGTCTTTGACCTAAAAGAGAAATACTTTTTGACTAACCTGCCATGTTTATCGAAATTTCATTAGTTACCAATTTTCTTTTCCAAAAGTGCTAGCAAGATTTCATACATGAACAATAATTTTATTTACAAAATACCCATTCTCCTTTTATAAATATATAAAACATATAAGTCCCATACCTCAAATAATTTTATATATTCCTTAAAACACTTAAGAAAATTCTACAAAAATTCCAAAAAATTATTTTTAATATGCTTTCTAACATATATAAATTTCAAAGCCAAATAAATAATTATTTAGCCGTAAATAATCTATAACCCAAACAATCATTTTCTACACTAGAAAATCAGTACAAAATCCACAATAATTCAGGAAATTATGAAAATTGAAACCCGTCTCTAAAATATCATTCCTGATCTAAATCAAACATTGCAAGGCATTTGGATGTCATTTAATATGGTTTTCTCATCAAAACGTATCATAAAATCTATATGAACAAGCACAAATCATCAACAAGCATATACAAACATTTGGTCATTCAAAAACATGGCATAAACTTGCAAAATACTTCGAATCTAACTTTAAAATGAAAACATTTAGGAAAATGAGATGTAGTCATTATTCACCTTAGCTTGAGATTAAGGATTTGAGATTTCAATTGCTTTTGATTTAATTAATCTTCCTTCTTAGCATTTTCTTCCTATAGTTCTCTTAAATGGTGGCCGACCTCTAAGTTTTAATTTTTGCAAATGAGAATAAATGAGGGAATACACGACTAAGAGGTTTAAGATTTAGGGTATAAGGATTTTCCTTGTTCCAATTTTGCCCCTGCCTACTTCCTAACCCTTTATCTATTTTATTTCATGTTATCTCATTTTGCATTACATATTAACACGGCATGACTACCCTTATTAATTACAAATTTCAATCCATAAATCATCTTACATTATTTTATTTATCTAATTAAATATCCTAAATAGTGTTGCTAAAAATATAGGGGGTAACAGGTCAGCACTTTGATTTATAACCGGGTTTGTTTAGGTCATAGCTTAAATCCTGTCCTAGGCCAAAGAAACTAATGCTCCGGCTACTTGAAAAGAATAGGGGCCTTTGGGATCAGGCTCTGAAGACTAAGCGATATTTTTATATTTGTACGAAGATGTTAGAGTTGTTGGAAACTCTATTCTATGGTTTCGATGATAACAACTATACAATCATATACTTACAATATATTCCATCTATTTACGGGTAAATGCTTCGAGAATTCACAAATCACGACTTGAAGTTGAATAGTAGACGAAAAGAATCATTGGTATTATAGAAGCTATTATAGTATGTTATAGTCGTAGATAGATGGTTTGTAAAATTTCCTTTAGTAGTTTTTTTACACAAAATTACACATCAAATTTTTTACAAAGTTTTCACAATTTAGTTTTAGAAGTGCACAAGCATCGAACGTCTGTCCATATAATTAAGACATCTTACTATGCTCTTTGACTAAAACAATTTATAAACAGATGGATACCTGAATTTTATCCTAGACGTCTGACTGAGTTCACTGGTTAAAAAATATATAACCTGACATCTAAATTTTAACCCAGATGCACGAACTGGGTAACGGGGAAAAACTATGAATAGCCACTTACTTCATTATAATGGTTTCATCCATATCTTTTCATTGCATCTCTTCTTCCTCAATGGTTGCAACCCTTCGACTGAAATAGAACATACTGAAGGATGTTACTCCTCAAGAAAACTCTATAACACCTATAAATGTGTAAAGTTTTTAAGAAACATAATAACTTGAATTTTTTGAATCTTTTTGTATTTACTCTTTGCATACTTTGATCTTTAAAAGAAATCAATACATCATTCTATTTTCTTCCTAAAAATAAAGCCTCAAATACACGTAGTACTCAAAGGAGATTATGGAAAGATTTGTACTGTGTAGTCAAGATTAGTGTTATGAAGAACAAATACTTGTCAAAAAGACTTTCCGTATCAAGCATATTCCTCCAGGTGAAGTGAGGGTTGTTTACTAGTCTAAAATCGAAGGGGAGCTTCAGGACTGGACGTTGGACGAGCGGTCTGAACCAGTATTAAAACTCTAGTGTGATTTTTTCTTTACTTTCATTTACTTTACTCTGGTAGTTATAATTTAGATTTTTATTACCCTTGCATATCAAGATATAAATACACGATCCATATACACTTTCATTTGAAATCAGAGCATGGTTATTTCAACTTATAGTAACACATAACTGAAACATGTTAGTATGGCAAGTACATTTCAAGAAGGTCAATCCACTGCACATCCTCCATTATTCACTAGATCTAGTTATGCTTAGTGGTTCACACAAATGCATATTTCATGGAAGCTAATGGTCTTGAAATTTGGTTAGCAACTCATAATAAATATGAAGCACCAAACATAGATATAATCACTTGGACAGATGCTTAAAAGAACATAGAAACAAATAATGCTAAAGCCATGAATGTTCTATTCTATTCACTCGATAAAAATGAATTTTCACGTGTCATGTTGTGCACTATTGCATATGATATATGGCGTACACTACAAATCACTCATGAAGGCACAAAAAAGTTAAACAAACAAAGATTTCCATTTTACAAAATTAATTTTCCTCATTTAAAATGAAAGCAAATGAATCTATTGATGATATGCATGCTAGATTTCAAACTATTCAACATGATCTTATGGCACTTGGAGTCAAATTTATAGATTTTGATTTAATTACATGTATTTTAAATTCCTTCACTAATGAATGGAATCGAAAAGTGTTGGCCATCGAAGAGGCTAATGATCTATCTCAACTAAAAACTGAATAATTAATAGAAAATTTGATGCCGTGCGAAGCAAATTTGCAGGCAAAAAAAGGAAAAAAATAATGAAAAGAAAAATATAGCTTTTCAAGCCAATGATAATAATTCAGACTTAGATGAAGAAAATATCATATTTATTGCCAAAAACTACAACAATTTCAAGAAAAATGATGATGAGAACCCAAAATGGAGGAAATTCAAATTCATCCAACCAAACTTCAATCAAATGCTTTGGATGTGACAAGTCGGACGCATGAAGAAACAATGCCCAGAACTCAATAATGATAGAAAGAAAAGAAAGTTTGAGAAACTCAAGAAAAGAAAACAGGATTTTCAAGTAAGTTGGTATGACTCAATGTCGTTTTATCATCGGAAAGTGATAGTAACAGTGATTCTGAGCAAGCTAGCGCATGCTTCATGGAAAAAACTAAGGAAGTATGTCTCGGTCTTACATACAATGAAATTTTAGAACTTAACATGAAACTAGATGATAAAAATAGAGAAATTAAAAATTTAAATAAAGAATATGTTGCTAAAAGTAATCGTATAGAGCTTGAAATAAGATTATTAAAAGATGAGAAAACCATTCTAGAAGAAGAACTAGAAAATACACAAGAAAAACGTAAAAATCTATCTAGTCAAATGATTCTTTATTATGTGAAATAGAAAATGATGATATTAGAAAAGATAACATTATATTAAAGGATAATCAAGAAGAATAAAAATCCAAAATTTCTATCACAAAAATGAGTTAGATAAGATTACTAACCACGTTTCAAAATTCAATAAAGGAGAACAGAATTTGGACAATTTGATCAAAAGTTCTAAACCATATGGAAATCGAAATGGATTAATTTTCAAGAAAACTTCAAAACATAGAAACTATAGCTCACTATATAAAAGGTTTAAGAAGCCACATACTGGAGAAAAGGCTTCTAAGTCTAAAATAACAAAAATATGGATTCAAAAATCTGGTAAAAAATTAATTAGACAAAAACACATAGATAACTATTTGATAAGTGTTGTTCATAATAAAAGTTACGGTTTCAAAGGTCCCAAACCCTCTTGGGTATGGCAAACTTCACTGTCTAACACTTAGGACCGTAAGAAAGGAAGTGGGTATCACTAAATTGTTTTTATCTTGCTGGTACCCAAAAGAAAATCTAATAACAAGGAGAAATGGATACTTGATAGCGGATGCTCCAAACATATGATTGGAAATGCATAAATATTATCGAATATAACGTACAAAGATGGTGGTATTGTAACTTTCGGAGATAATTTAGAAGGATTTGTCATCGGAATTGGAGATGTCATCAATGTTGGTATGTCCACTTCACCTATTATTACAAATATTCCTTTAGTTGAAAATCTAAAACATAACCTATTAAGCATTAGTCAACTTTGTAACAAAGGATTCAAAATTGATATTGAAAAGAATAAGTGCAAAATATTTGATCGAAATAAAAATATGATCTTTGAAGGTTTAAGAAAAAGAAACATCTATGTCTTAAATATAAGATTAATAACTTGAGCAATTCATGCCTATCCGTGGATTTTAATGATCAATGGATATGGCATAAATGGTAGTGTCACATAAACTTTAGGTTTATAAACAAATTGGCTAAACAAGATTTGGTTAGAGGTCTTCCTAAAATAAACTATAATGTTAAAAATTTATGTAATGCATGCCAATATAGCAAATTAAAAAAGAGTTCTTTTGAATCTAAAAAGGAAATTTCCACCAAACAACATTTAGAATTATTACATCTTGATTTATTTGGACCTACTCAAGTACGTTCAATAAATCATAACAAATACGTATTTGTTATTGTAGATGATTTTAAGGTATACATGGACACTGTTTTTAAAACATAAGAGTGATATGTTTGAGATGCTTAAATTTTTTGCTAAAAGAATTAAAAACTTAATGAATCTTAAAATAAAGAGTACAAGAAGTAACCACGGAGGTGAATTCGAGAAAGAGCTTTCGAAAATTTTTGTTACAAAAAGGGAATTGCAAATAATTTTTCATTTCCTAAAATACTGCAACAAAATAGTGTTGCAGAAAGGAAAAATCGTACACTTCAAGAGTGTGCACGAACTATACTTGTAATCTGTAACGACCCACCGTTCGTCTCCATAGAATGACGCATCATTAATAAGAAAGAAAGGGATATAAAAGATAAAGAAAGAGAAGAAAGAAGAAACAACACATCAGAATCTAAACAGCGGAACGAATAAATTATATTAATAACATAAAATATTACATAGTATACAACAACTATCAGAGTACATAGATAATACAACACATACTAGACAGTTATAAACACCTGTCTAGTTATTACAACTCAAATCACAATACAAATAAATATAGAGATACCAAACACATCGGAATATTATATATCAAACGCAGAAACCTCCTGCTCCATTGCTCCTCCACAATTTGTCAAAGCTAACCTGAATCCCTTGGCTACTCGTAAAAATTTGAGTACCCAAGAGTTTAAGAATACAGAAGATAAACTCTGGGTCAGACATGAATCTGGTGTGAGTAATAGGTTAAAGTTGCTTAATTTAAAAAAAACCTTTTGAAAAGAAAGGTATCACGTAAGACTTCTCACAGATAAACATGGAAAAGTTTTTACCTTACGCTAACCAAAACATTTGATAGGAAATCCGGTGATATTATAATAGGTCTAGGGTTTTCAAATAAATAAGAAATAGCCGAAATTGTTACATCTATTAAATTCCAGCTACTAGCCACAAATGTGGGTAATACAATCAAAACCGTTGGCGCTTATTGGATTTTGGACTCCATATAATGGCAGGGCTTCCGGGGTACCGCCTGTCACAGTACGTGGCATAGATCACCGTACCGAGGATCTCCAATCCCCTGCAACATAAAGCCGGAACCATCCCTTACTGGACAGTCCCGAACAAGACAACCCCACAGTTGGCGCGCGATTCCAACCGCCCACTAAGCCGAAATAAAAAGGACCTCTAGACAGGGGAAATTCTCGTCCTACTTAGGCATGACCCATTTAGCCTTGCTGCACCTCCCCTGTTTTAGCCATTCCCGATTGATGAGGCTTGAGGCTACGATTACCTTTATAGGACACAACACTTAGAATGCTCATCGTCCATCTGACGATGTTCTGAAAACATCCAATCCATACAAGTTCGTTCCGGGTTCGAACGAAACCGAAGGCATTATCTCGTTACACTCAATTTCGAATCACCCTCAGAGTTAACGACGATAACCCTTGCACTCTGAATCTTCACCTCGAATTTGAAAGTACTATCTCCGTCAAACTCATCTCGGAATAACCCTCAGAGTTATACTGATGAATAGTCCTTACACCTCGAGTCTTCATTCTTCACATAATATTCACGACCTATCGTTAATTTGGATCGATGTGGTTTTCGGATATCCAAATATAGAAACCCGATCCCGGTCTTACCGAAATCCAAAATGTGTCTTTTAGGTCCAAGTTGTTTTAGAGTTTAGAACAATTCAATACAATTATCTATATACACACAGATAGATAATTCACAGATTCACAATAGATAATCATCATCACAGATAATCCATATTATCATTATCAAAGATAATCCATATCATTATCACAATGCAACCAATGCATCCATATCACACAATATAACTAATCTCATAGTTGAGATTCAAACCATTCAAGGTAACCAATATCATCCATTCATATATAAGCAATGATCTATAATCATACCATTTATAATTAATTTAAAATGAATTAAGTTAATTACATCATCTCTAATTAATTCATAGTGAATTAAATTAATTACCTATATTAAAATAAATCTTGCTTACATCATCGTTAATTAATTACAAATTAATTAATTATACTCTAGTTAATCAACTTAATTAATCACCCTTGATTAATTATTCTTTAATTAATCTCACAAAATTAATTACTCTAAGCCAAATACAGTAATTAACCTTTAATTACTTCATTAATTAATTATCTATAATTAATTACATTTTACCTTGATTAATTACAATTAATTTATTACCCTTAATCACTTATTATTGATTAATTAATCTTAATTAATCAATCTTAACTACATCATTAATTATATTAATTAATGATCCTTAATTATATTTAATTAATTATCTTATTTAAATTAATTACATTTAGTAATTAATCCCAATTAAACCATAATTATTAATCACCTTTGATTAATCACATTCAGTAATTAACTACCCTTAATTACTTATCAAATTAATTACTTCTTAATTAATTTCTTTGATTAAGCCCTTGATTAATTATACAAAGTAATTTAATCCAAATTACTTTCACAATTCCATCATTATCCACTAATTACATCCAGTAATTATCACTAATTACTTCACTGAGTAATTACATTCCATAAATTACATTAAGTAATTGTTATCAACCAACAAGTGGTTAAAATTAATTAAACTTAATTAATTAATTAATTTAAACTAATCATAATAAACTCCATTAACTACATTAAGTAATTAATTCTTTAATTACTTTCATTTAGTAATTAAACTTGAATAAATTCCACAATTGATTATCATTTAATTAATTAATCTAATTAATTACTAAAAATTAATCATATTAATTAATTGTTAAATAATCCTTAGTTAATGACCTTCATTAACTATTATTCATTCTTTAATTACTTGTCTTAATTTACTTCTTATTTATTCTCTAATTATAAATTAAACTAATTTATTTATTTATAAATTAAATAATTAATTCATTCTTTCATTAATCTCTAAGATAAATCATTCTTTAATAAAGACCTCATTAATATTAAAGTGTATTTAGAACATTACATCCTAAATTCAAAATGATATTTATTTAAACATTAATCAAATTTAATTTCAATTTATAATCCTTTAAATAAATGTAAATAACCTTTATTACTTACTTTTGAAACTTATATAAAATAAGCCTTGAAACCAATTTACTTAATTTTATTTAAGAATTAAGTTTTTAAGTACATTACTATTATACTTGCAAATTCAAGTTATCAAATCTTTTAACTTTCATTTATAGAAATTTTTATAAAGAACCTATTCAAAAAGAATCAAGTTTAAATATTTGTTTTGAAAACAAATTTTCCGTTAACAAGCTATTTAAATTTAAACTTGTTTTGAAAACATTCAGAATTTTTAAAACTTATTCAAATATCCAGATTTGAATTCAAGAAAACTTGAATCAATTATTTATTTAAAACGTTTGATTTAATAGTTGAATTAAACTTTGTTTTAAACCTTGATTTCAAAACTCTTTATTTAAAATCCAAATTTCATTTTAAACTTTAAAATCAAAAGCTATTTGGAAACTGAACTTAGCCTTTGAATTAAACTACTATTTTAAATTATGTTCAGATTTTTAAAAGTAAAATTCAAATTTCAGAAACTGTCAGGTTTCTTCTTTTTTAAAAAAAAACTGGAAAAAACCCACTTTCAAAATTTAAAAACCATTAAGGTTCAAAACCATTTGAATCTATACTACATACTAGATTTAAACTTGTTTTAAATCTTATCATTACAACTTTGAATTCATTCAATTTTTTTTTAAATTTAAAATTAAGAGGCAGGTTACAGAAAAACTGTAACAACTACATTTACCCAAGCCAACCTAACTTTGCTTCGAGTCATCAGGTCAAAAACTTTGAGCAACTTCCCAAAATCACGAGTAAAACACTCGAGTCAATTCCTCAGCTCAACCAACTACCAACAACATTCACACATGAGCACCGTGCACCTGCACACTGTTCTTGAATGATTCCGATCAACGTCGACGATCTTCCCCCATCGCCGAACAACACTTCACTCCATTCCGATCATCACATTGCTCACAAACAACTCGAATTTGAATTCGTGTTCAAATTTTAAAACTGGAACAAAAATACCAATTTCCCCTACCAAAACCTATCAGCACTTCCCTCAGGCGCTCCGTCCACCAGAGAGCTTCCACCACCGGCCACAGCCTCGCCTACGACCAAACTTTCAACACCTAAAGCCAAGTTGAACTTGATCCTCCCTACAGGCCGTATTGACCCAAACAAGTTGCCTAGTTAAAACTAGGGCTATAGATAATAAACCATCACCACTGCTTCCAGGGTGATTTGCATCACCATCACTTATTTTTCCAAGCATCACTGATCTATCCTCTACCCATTGGAAGAAACCCGATACCCCAAAATCAATAGATCACCAGAAATCGCAAAATTTCCCTTTTCTGTTGAACCTAGAACTGCTCTCTAACCCCTTTACTAAAAATCCTAATTTTTGTTCTAAAAATCATGTTTTGATTTTAGTGTTTAATTCATAATACTGAATCTATTGATTTCTCAGTTTGAAGTTTTCATATTATTCAACATACTCTGATATTCTGGGTTTTACAGAAATACCAGATCTTGATTTAACAATATTAAGTTTTTAAAACTTAATCTATACTGATTCAAACATCCTTAGCTTGTAAATCAAGTCCTAACAAACACTGGATCAGGTGTAAGGATTTAAATGAAATTTTGAGCCTAAAAAAAATAAACAAAACAGATAAATATATATTAGGAAAACATGCATACTATAAATAATCAAGCTTGCAAACATGCATACTATAAATAATCAAGCCAGATTTCATTATTATACTTATGCAGTACTTAAATTACAGACATACTAGTAGCAACCAGATTATTTAAGTTTAAAGAGTTACTCACCTTTTTAAACCAGAAGACAGAGCCTCCAAAATGTTTTTGAAAGATGATTGACTTTTGAAAACTAGAATATGCAGTACCCCTTTAAAAACTTTGAATTTCTTAGCTTAAATTTTGAATTGCTTGTACTTTGCACAGCAAATGTTTGAATGCTTGCTTCTTTAATTTGAACTACGTGCATGCTACTTTGAAATTCCAGATTCTAGAAATGCAGGTCTGTTTTGAATGCTACAGATTTGCTTGTTTGATTCAATATACAGGTTTGTTTGAAGTGGAAAAATGAATTTTCAGGCTTATGAAAGTTGTAGATGGTTTGCATGTTACAAATTTACAGGATTTTGAAGATGATATACAGGGTTTTGCTGAAGATGCTTCCAGATTTTAGTTTTTGAGGAAGTGTGTGTTTTTCTTTGCATTTAGAGTTAGAAAAGAAATAAAATGGAAAGAGGATTTGTTTATATAAAAACTAAAATGCTTATTAATAAAAATTAAAAGAAAAACAAAAAAAATGACACTTGTCACTTTGTAATGTTTATTGATTAACAGTTGTTCTTTTAATTTGTAAAATGCTTACATTTGTCTTTAATGTTAATTAGTTATAATTAGGTTAATTTGTATTTTAATTAGATGTTAATATAAGATAAATGTAAATCCATGTTTAATTAATTAGTTAATATGTATTTATTTATATGTAGATAATTTTAAAATGAATAAATCCAATTTTATCTATAAAATAAAGTTTATGCAAATATTTTAAAATCAAAACAAATTAAAAATATTTATACTTTAAATTTAAAAGCTTTGAATTCAAATTCAAATCAAGTTATATATATACATATATAACTTCACAATTGAATTTTGAAAAACAATTATTTTATTTAAAAAATCTATTTGTTAAAAACAATGTATCATTATATTTTGAAAATAACAAATTTGATAACTATAAATAATTTATAAAAGAAATTGTTTCTTTATTAATAAATTATTTATTTTATCACATTATATCAAAATAAACCTTATTGTTATTTTTATTTAAATTTAAACTTAAGTTAAACATATTTTAAACCATTTAAGTAATTTACCTTATGTATTTAAAATCATATAGTTATTTATTATATACTTTTAAAACTTAATATCAAATAAATCAATTTAATTTTTATTTCAGATTGTTAAATTGATATTGCTTCAAATTTCCGGGTCATCACATAGTCTACCAAAGAATTTTTGGGCTGAAGCTATAACTACTGCTTGTTATGTAACGAACCATGTCACATTACGTCTTTTAACCAAAAATACCAGTTATGAAATTTATTTGGTAAAAATCCTAAATATCATACTTTCCAATATTTAGTTCAAAATCTTTTATACTAAACACTAAAGATAATTTTGGAATATTTGACTCAAAAGCCGATGAAGGAATATTTGTCAGATACTTAAATCGTAGCAAAGCATATAGAATATTTAATAAACATACTAGTACTATAGAAGAAAGGTTACATGTTTCATTTGATGAAAACTTTTCAAATAACAAAAACAATAATGATGATGAAACATTTACAAAACTATTTGAAAATAACTCTGTTTCAAAAAACAACAATGAGAATACATTTGAGAATGAAAATACGTTAAGATTACCACCTCGTATTTTGAAAGACCATCCAAGTAACAATATAATCGGTGATTTGAATACAAAAGTTTCCACTCGACATCAATTACATTATATGAGTCACATTGCATTCGTTTCAAATTTTGAGCCAAAGAATTAAAAGCATCGAATTATGAGTCATGGATTATGGCAATGCAAAAAGAACGTAATCCATTCGAAAGAAGTGAAGTATGGGAACTTGTATCGAGACCTAAAGATCAATCTGTAATCGGGACAAAATGGGATTATAAGACTTAAACCGGTGAAAATGGAAATATTTTTTGGAACAAAGCAAGGTTTGTAGCACAAGGATATAATCAAGAGGAAGACATTGACTATGAAGAAATGGTTGCTCCAATCGCACATCTAGAAGCCATCTGTACCTTACTCTCCTTTTCATGTCATCGTAACTTTAAACTTTTCAAATGGACGTAAAAAGTTCCTTTTTAGATGGTTTTATAAAAGAAAAGGTTTATGCCGAGCAGCCTCCTTGTTCATACATGAAAAATTTCCTAAATACGTCTATAAACTAAAGAAAGCTTTATATGGTTTAAAACAAGCACCTCATGCTTGGTATGATAGATTAAAAACTTATTTAATAACTTCTAGATTTCAAATTGGAAAAATAGATACAATTTTGTTTATAAAAGGAGACTATAATGATATTTTGGTTGTTCAAATATATGTGGACGACATAATATTTGGATTAACAAATGAAAAGTTATGCAATAATTTTTCAAATATCTTGAAAATTGAATTTGAAACATCCCGCATAGGAGATTAAACTTTTTCTTAGGATTACAAATTAAACGGTTAAAAATGATATTTTTATAAATCAACAAATATATTATCATGAGTTGTTAAAATGCTTTAGAACGAAAAAAACATCTAGTAAACCAACACCCATGACCACCGGTAGCCATTTATATAAGGACGAAAATAGAAAAGATTTTGATCAAAAACTATATCAATGTATAATAGAATCACTGTTATACTAATGGCTAGTAGACCTGATATCATGATGAGTGTGTGTTTATGTGCAAGATTTCAAGCACAACCCAAAGATTCACGGTATCGATCAGTTGAATTTATTTTGTGCTGCTTAACAAACACTAAAGAATATGGTCTTTTCTTTCCTAAAGGCAATTCCTTTGAACTCGTATTATATAGTGATGCATATTTCACTATTTGCAAAACAGATAGGAAAAGTACTAGTGGCATCTATCACTTTATCGATCAATCGTTACTGTGACGACCGCCCATGACTCCCGCACCAAATCAAGGAAATAATGCGCTAAAAGGTGTGCCAGGCAGCCATGGACGATAGTCAGGGTAAAACAAAACAGAAGAATCTCTATCGCATAACTCACAGCGCATGGATAAAATACAATAGAGAAATATAATATAGTGAAGCTCCATAGAACAGAACATCATCATATAAGCATCACAGTAGTTTCATACAATCATCTACTCAAATCCATACATGAAAGCCTCACTACAAATCACTCAACCAAATACAGCAGCGGATACCCAGTACATATAGTAAGAAAACTAATATGCAAAGCCTCCTGCTCGTCTTCGTCATCTTCAGCGTAGAACTCCTAGCACAGCACCTGTCACCTGCTACCTAGTCTGCCCATCCCAAACATGGATGAACAGCCCAAGGTAATAAGAGGAGACATAAAACCTTGAGTCAGACAAAGTCTTAGTGAGCAGTAAATCAACTATCAAGCATACCAAAAGAGCATAAAGGATAAAAGGAATAGGAACCAAACCATCCCACTCCACCTCTTTCTACAGTGATAGCCCCCAGACACACACTAAGGAGAAGCAGGCATAACACAGCAGGCAATTAAAGTAAAGTAATTATCACTCGAGTCAAGGTCGATGTTTTCCAAATACAAACCCCCAAGGCCTAAACCAAGATCAGATAAGCACCCAGAAAACACCGCTCTTGAGACCGAATGATGATACAACCAAACATCCATGACTCTGGCTATCACTGTTAACTTTGCCTTGATTTCACCGTTAGTTGAATGACCATCTGTCAAGGGCTAATGGTAACCCCGGTTCTAACCATAACTCCGCACACTGCCTTGTGCCTAGGACTTATCTACTTTGCCCAGAGTACTCAACTACCTACCTGTAGTCTTTTGGGTGTCCCGACTACCTACCTGTAGTCGTTATGGGCGGCCCATGTACTCTTGCTTTTGAGCATGCTAGAACCTTCAACAACGACGAGATCCAAGCCTCCTAGCCATCCTTCTTGACGACTATCCTCATACAAGCTCAAGCTACCTCTTGAACAATCCATTATCAACCAACTTGAACTACTCTTCAAGTTATCAACATGCTTGGAATGATCCCTGCTTGGATTAAGCCAAGACTCACATCATACTTCGCTTCATCGCATCAAAGCAAAGTCTCAACTCAACAACATGGTTTGCCTCATCAAATCATGGCAAAGTCCCATCTCAACATCATCCAATCTATACATATGAGCTTCAACATCCGCTACATATGCCTTAAGCAGCTTTCACCATTCAAGAGCCTTCTTCCATAGCTTTTGAATCCTCTTTCATCATCTTGTTCCAAATCAACTACTAGCTAACTTGGAAACAATCAAATCAATCATACATTCAAATAATCAATCATTCAAACAAGATCTATTAAGCAATTTAAGCAATATCAACTATAATGGGAATTTCGTAAATAAACGAGCAAAAGTCCAACATATGTGAAATCATGGTTTTTAGCATAGATCTATCAATTATAAAACATGGGTTTTGTCTCTAATGCTTATTAAACAAACTTGCATAAGTAAACATCTTCAAAAACCATGGATCTAGACTTCGATCTAAGAAAAATGCATGAAATCTCTAACTTTAACACCCAAACATGCCACCAATCCAATATACTCCTTTGGATCCGCGTGAGAGATAACTACCACTCACCAAATCACCAAAACAACCTAAAAACTAAACACTTCAGATCTGGACAGCGAAGATCAAGGCTTGATCCGGCGAAACCTCGCTTAAAACGATGAAATCTAGCTTTGTTGGATGAAGATCTTCAACTTTGGCACTTGAATCTTCAATCTAAATCTTCGATCTTGGGTGGATGTTAGAACTAGATTAGAATGGAGAAAAGAAGATGAAGAAATGTTGTAGTCGAGCTCTCAAAATGGCAGCACTTCGTCGCTTCAAAAACCGGTGCCAAAAAGTGAGCCAAACCCCTCTATTTATAGGCTGAAAACTCCTTAGGTCGTAACTCGTAGGCTCAGTTTTAGGTCGTCGCCGACCTAAGAAATCTCCGACCTAACATAGGTCGCTGCCGACCCATGCCATCCTGCGACCTAGTACGCGCATGTCCAACCCAATGCACGACTCAACTACCCCGACCTACGACCTAAAACACAAGCGCATGCAAGACCCAACGGCTCACGACTCATCACAACAGTGCAGCCTAACGACCTAACAATCTAACGACTTATAACATTAACGACCTACGACTCATCACTAAGTCGCTACCAACTTAGTATGTTCAATCCTAACTCACACGACCTAAAAACCCTGCCGACCTATCTTCCCTAGCGACCTAATTTAGGTCGCTGCCGACTTAACTTCCCGCCGACCTAACAGAACACAGGGTCATACGACCTAACTCCTAGCCGACTCAACGACCTAAGCCCCTAACGACTCAACCTCCTAACGAGATAACACCCTGCCGACCCAAGCCCCTACCAACTCAAGACCCCACGACCTAAGCCTTAACCCCTTAAGTCGCTAACCCATGAGTCGGTCACTTCTTAGGTCGGTCCAACACTAAGTCGTCTAACCTTTAGGTCGCTGCTTCTATAAGTCGGTCACGACTTATCCCATGGGTCGGTCGGATTTTCCCATGACTCGGTCACACTCTAAGTCGTCTACTCCTGAGTCGCTGGCTTCCCTAACTCGCCCACACGACCTAAGACACTAAGTCGGCAACTCTATGACTCGGTCACGAGTTAACTCCATAACTCGTTCCAACCTATGAGTCGGTCACGACTCAACCCTTCAACACACGTGTTACTCTCCATACGACTCAGGCTAGAGACAACATAAACAACACTAACGACCGGTAAATTCCACGATTTATCGACACGTAAAATACGGGTCGTTACATTCTCTCCCCCTTAGGAATTTCGCCCCCGAAATTCCAAGCAAACAACAGCAATCAAAGATAATCCGCATGCCTACCACCCATAGCAATCAACAAACCATGCATCCAATTCTAACCTAGCATGCAGAATTCTAAGACTTAGAACAAGCTACAAATTCATGAGATGTCACGACACTTTAGGGCCATACCTCGAAGAGTTCGGGATGAGCTGCCTTCATCCTCTCTTCCTCCTCCCATGTACAGTCGTTAACATCATCACTCCATTGTATCTTGAGCAACGTAATCGTCTTCCTCCTAAGCTGTTTCGTATCGGTTTCAACAATACGAAGCGGCTTACGAGGTCTCGAAACAACTGGATCAACCTCCAAGTCTTCACAGCTATCAGCAGAAACCACCGTAGTTGGGTCGTGCATATACTTCCGTAGATAAGATACATGAAAAACACTGTGCACACCCGCCATCTTTTCCGGTAACTCCAATCTATAAGCGAGCTTTCCAATACGCTCGATAATCGGGAATGGTCCAACAAATCTCGGAGTTAACTTTCCTTTCTTCCCGAATCTAATGACACTCTTCAGAGGAGAAATCTTCACAAAAACCATATCACCTACGTCGAATTCCAAATCCTTACGACGATTATCGGCATAACTTTTCTGACGATCTTGGGCTGCCTTCATTCGTTGCCGAATGATCTCTATACAATCTGAAGTCTGTCGAATCATCTCTGGCCCAAGTATCAGCTTTTCTCCAGTTTCCAACCAACATGTCGGAGAGTTACACGGTCTTCCATATAATGCCTCATATGGTGCCATACCGATACTCGACTGATAACTGTTATTATAAGCAAACTCCACCAAATGAAGGTGATCTTCCCATGATCCTCCGAAGTCCAAAACACATGCTCTAAGAAGATCTTCCAAAACTCGGTTGACTCTCTCAGTCTGACCATCTGTTTGAGGGTGATAAGCTGTACTCAAACACAACTCAGTTCCCAAAACTTCCTGGAAGCTCTTCCAAAATCTACTAGTGAACAATGGATCTCGATCGCTCACTATACTCTTCGGAACACCATGGAAACGAACTATCCACTTCACATATAATTCAACCAACTTCGATGCAGTCCTAGTCGATCGAACAGGAATGAACCTTGCACTCTTGGTCAAACGATCTACTATGACCCAAATCCCTTCATTCCCTGCTCTTGTCCTAGGTAGACCATCGATAAAGTCCATCGACACTTGCTCCCACTTCCATGTAGGAACCTCCAATGGCTGAAGCAATCCACTGGGCTTCTTCTGCTCAGCTTTCACCAACTGGCAATTCATACACTTGGAAATGAAATTTCCAACATCCTTCTTCATACCTTCCCAGTAGTAGGTTCTCTTCATATCCCGATACATCTTATTTCCACCTGGATGAATTGTCAACTTCGAGTGATGACTCTCCCTCAGAACTTCATCTCTCAATCCATCTACATCGGAAACAACTAGTCGCCCTTGCTTTCGAAGCCAACCCTCTCGATCGACCTCGAATCCCTTATCCTTCTCCGGGTCCAATCCAGATTCCAAATCACAGATAATCTTGACAAGCTTATCATCTCCCTTTTGGCTCTCGCCAACCCTTTCCACAAGAGTAGGCCTTATCGATAAGTTTGCCAACATCTTAGGTTCCAATTCACATCTAGGCCTGAAGTCAAATCCAGCCAAATACTCAAGACTCTTCCATTCCGAAAACATGGCTCCCAAACCTGCATGTCTTCGACTTAACGCATCTGCCACTACGTTACCTTTTCCTGGAGTATAGGCTATACCAAAATCATAAGATGCTAGGAACTCTAGCCATCGTTGCTGTCGAAGATTTAAATCCTTTTGGGAGAACAGATACTTCAACGACTTATGATCTGTAAACAACTCGAATCTAACTCCCAATAGATAATGTCTCCACATCTTCAAAGCAAACACAATTGCCGCTAACTCCAAATCATGAGTCGGATAGTTCCTCTCATGCGGCTTCAGTTGTCGACTTGCATATGCAACAACTTTATCCTTCTGCATTAGCACTGCTCCAAGTCCAGTACCACATGCATCGGTGTAAACCACCATCTCATCATTCCCACTTGGAATAGTCAAAACAGGAGCACTCGTCAGTCGCTCTTTTAGGATTTCAAAAGCTTGCTCACACTTAGCATCCCATCTGAACACTTGGTTCTTTTTCGTCAATCCTGTTAACGGTGCAGCTATCTTGGAAAAGTCTTTGATAAACCGACGATAATATCCTGCTAATCCAAGAAAACTCCTCACATCAGATGCATTCTTAGGTCTAACCCAATCCTGGATTGCTGCCACCTTAGCGGGATCAACCGCTATTCCATTTCTAGAGATAACATGGCCTAAGAACCTCACTTCACTCTTCCAGAAGTGACACTTCGAAATCTTAGCCTTCAGCTGATGTTTCCGCAAGATTTCCAAAACAATCCTTAAGTGCGTCTTGTGCTCTTCTTCAGTTTTGGAGTAAACCAAAATATCATCCACGAACACAAGTACAAATTTGTTCAACTGATCTCTGAACACTCTATTCATAAGATCCACAAAATATGCTGGCGCGTTAGTCAATCCAAACGGCATTACCAGCCACTCATAAAACCCGGATGGTGTCCTGAAAGCAGTCTTCGGCACACTATCCTTTGCCACTCTCAACTGGTGAAATCCCGTTGCCAAATCCATCTGAGAAAACACCTTAGCCTCGTGAAGCTGATCAAACAAGTCATCTATTCTCGGCAATGGATACTTGTTCTTCTTAGTCACCTTATTCAGCTCACGATAATCCACACACAACCTCAACGATCCATCCGCTTTGGTTGCGAACACAACTGGCGCACCCCATTCGGACACACTTCTCCGAATGAATCCTTTCTGCAAAAGGTCATCAACTTGCACCTTCAGCTCTTGCTGCTCCCTCGGTGCCATCCGCCTAAGAGGCATCACAACAGGTCTGGCTCCCTCAACTAGATCGATACGAAACTCGATCTCCCTATGCGGCGGCAACCCTTTGACTTCGTCAAAGACATCCTCAAATCCATTCACGATTGGCATCGATGACAGTCCATCCCGTGGAACAACCAGCGAATACATGAAGCTCATGAAGACGCCTTCCTCATGCTTACATCGTATCACAACCTTTCGCCCTTCCACATTCCCGACTGTCACCTCAAGCCTCTCACAATCAATCCTTGCCGCATACTTCCTAAGCCAGTCCATACCCAAAATAATTTCGAACCCCGCAAAGTTCAGAACAAAGCAATCACAAACAAACGAGCAATCATGACTCGACACAACTAGACCACGGCATATCATACACAAACATGACGAACCCCCGACCGGATTAGTCACAACCAATGGCCTATCAACAATATCCGGTTTCAAACCTAACCGGCCTACCAAATCATCACAAACAAAAGAATGCGACGCTCCAGTATCAAACAACACTCTAACTGGAACACCACAGATAGAAAGAGTACCTTGAACCACCACACTCTTCCCCTTTTCTTCAGCAGTCGGAGCTTTTGAAGACGACGGCACAACTCCCAAAGCATAGGCTTGCACAATCTGCCTATCTTTCCTCGGCTCTGGGCAATCCTTCTTGATATGTCCCAGCTTATCACAGTTATAACACTTTCCCGGCACCTTGGGATTCTTACAATCTTTGTAAAGATGGCCCTTCTGTTGGCAGTTATAACAAGTCACTTCGCCTTTCGGCTTCTTCTGGCCATCCTTACCCTTCTGCTGCTGCTGCTTCCTCCTCTTATTGCCATTCTGGTGTGGTTTAGATCCTTCCCTGGTTACAGCAACAACAGAACTTTCCTTAGGAAACAAACTCTCATGCCTAAGGGCTTTCTCCACAAGCTTCTCAAATGGATCGTCCAAATGATCCACTAACTGCCTCCCAAGATAAGCATCCAGACCAGTCACAAACTTTTCATTCTTCTGATAGGGAAAATCAATGTACGATCTGGCATACTTGGACAAAGCTTCAAACTCAGAAATATACTCAAGAACAGGCCTCCCACCCTGCTTGAGCTCTACAAACCTCTTAAACAAGACAGATTTCTGAGCCGTAGAGATAAACTTAGCTTCAAATCTGACTTGGAATTGCTCCCAAGTAATCTCTTCTTCTGGAGTATCGATGGTGATAGAATTCCACCAATCAGCAGCTCTTCCCTGAAGCTGTCTCGATGCAAGCTTCCTCTTAGTTGCATCCTCAATCCCTAAGTCACCAAAGATCCTTCGACATGCATCAATCCATCTCTGCACCTCAATAGTCGACTCCGTCCCCAAGAAAGCTTTTCCTCCAAGAGAAGTATAATCCTTGCAAAGCTTAGCAAAATCTACCGGTCTCGGAGCTTGAACTTGAACTCCCACATCCACTGATGATCCTGAAGCTGGTATCCTTCTCATGATCGAAGTCATCATCGCTTCGAACATAGTTCCATAATCAACAGCTCCTTCATCAACACGGCTTTCCCTTGCAGCTGGTCTCCCTCTTCGACTCATCCTTAATATCTGTAATAAGAATGATTAGAACACCTTAAGAAACAACTGCATAAGGAGTTCAAATCCTTCTAGGCTACTATATTATATATAGTAATCATCCATCAAAATACAATTACGTCTCTCATACGTAGTTACGTCAGCGAGCGTTGGCTGAAATCGATTAACCAAAGCTCTGATACCAAATGTGACGACCGCCCATGACTCCCGCACCAAATCAAGGAAATAATGCGCTAAAAGGTGTGCCAGGCAGCCATGGACGATAGTCAGGGTAAAACAAAACAGAAGAATCTCTATCGCATAACTCACAGCGCATGGATAAAATACAATAGAGAAATATAATATAGTGAAGCTCCATAGAACAGAACATCATCATATAAGCATCACAGTAGTTTCATACAATCATCTACTCAAATCCATACATGAAAGCCTCACTACAAATCACTCAACCAAATACAGCAGCGGATACCCAGTACATATAGTAAGAAAACTAATATGCAAAGCCTCCTGCTCGTCTTCGTCATCTTCAGCGTAGAACTCCTAGCACAGCACCTGTCACCTGCTACCTAGTCTGCCCATCCCAAACATGGATGAACAGCCCAAGGTAATAAGAGGAGACATAAAACCTTGAGTCAGACAAAGTCTTAGTGAGCAGTAAATCAACTATCAAGCATACCAAAAGAGCATAAAGGATAAAAGGAATAGGAACCAAACCATCCCACTCCACCTCTTTCTACAGTGATAGCCCCCAGACACACACTAAGGAGAAGCAGGCATAACACAGCAGGCAATTAAAGTAAAGTAATTATCACTCGAGTCAAGGTCGATGTTTTCCAAATACAAACCCCCAAGGCCTAAACCAAGATCAGATAAGCACCCAGAAAACACCGCTCTTGAGACCGAATGATGATACAACCAAACATCCATGACTCTGGCTATCACTGTTAACTTTGCCTTGATTTCACCGTTAGTTGAATGACCATCTGTCAAGGGCTAATGGTAACCCCGGTTCTAACCATAACTCCGCACACTGCCTTGTGCCTAGGACTTATCTACTTTGCCCAGAGTACTCAACTACCTACCTGTAGTCTTTTGGGTGTCCCGACTACCTACCTGTAGTCGTTATGGGCGGCCCATGTACTCTTGCTTTTGAGCATGCTAGAACCTTCAACAACGACGAGATCCAAGCCTCCTAGCCATCCTTCTTGACGACTATCCTCATACAAGCTCAAGCTACCTCTTGAACAATCCATTATCAACCAACTTGAACTACTCTTCAAGTTATCAACATGCTTGGAATGATCCCTGCTTGGATTAAGCCAAGACTCACATCATACTTCGCTTCATCGCATCAAAGCAAAGTCTCAACTCAACAACATGGTTTGCCTCATCAAATCATGGCAAAGTCCCATCTCAACATCATCCAATCTATACATATGAGCTTCAACATCCGCTACATATGCCTTAAGCAGCTTTCACCATTCAAGAGCCTTCTTCCATAGCTTTTGAATCCTCTTTCATCATCTTGTTCCAAATCAACTACTAGCTAACTTGGAAACAATCAAATCAATCATACATTCAAATAATCAATCATTCAAACAAGATCTATTAAGCAATTTAAGCAATATCAACTATAATGGGAATTTCGTAAATAAACGAGCAAAAGTCCAACATATGTGAAATCATGGTTTTTAGCATAGATCTATCAATTATAAAACATGGGTTTTGTCTCTAATGCTTATTAAACAAACTTGCATAAGTAAACATCTTCAAAAACCATGGATCTAGACTTCGATCTAAGAAAAATGCATGAAATCTCTAACTTTAACACCCAAACATGCCACCAATCCAATATACTCCTTTGGATCCGCGTGAGAGATAACTACCACTCACCAAATCACCAAAACAACCTAAAAACTAAACACTTCAGATCTGGACAGCGAAGATCAAGGCTTGATCCGGCGAAACCTCGCTTAAAACGATGAAATCTAGCTTTGTTGGATGAAGATCTTCAACTTTGGCACTTGAATCTTCAATCTAAATCTTCGATCTTGGGTGGATGTTAGAACTAGATTAGAATGGAGAAAAGAAGATGAAGAAATGTTGTAGTCGAGCTCTCAAAATGGCAGCACTTCGTCGCTTCAAAAACCGGTGCCAAAAAGTGAGCCAAACCCCTCTATTTATAGGCTGAAAACTCCTTAGGTCGTAACTCGTAGGCTCAGTTTTAGGTCGTCGCCGACCTAAGAAATCTCCGACCTAACATAGGTCGCTGCCGACCCATGCCATCCTGCGACCTAGTACGCGCATGTCCAACCCAATGCACGACTCAACTACCCCGACCTACGACCTAAAACACAAGCGCATGCAAGACCCAACGGCTCACGACTCATCACAACAGTGCAGCCTAACGACCTAACAATCTAACGACTTATAACATTAACGACCTACGACTCATCACTAAGTCGCTACCAACTTAGTATGTTCAGTCCTAACTCACACGACCTAAAAACCCTGCCGACCTATCTTCCCTAGCGACCTAATTTAGGTCGCTGCCGACTTAACTTCCCGCCGACCTAACAGAACACAGGGTCATACGACCTAACTCCTAGCCGACTCAACGACCTAAGCCCCTAACGACTCAACCTCCTAACGAGATAACACCCTGCCGACCCAAGCCCCTACCAACTCAAGACCCCACGACCTAAGCCTTAACCCCTTAAGTCGCTAACCCATGAGTCGGTCACTTCTTAGGTCGGTCCAACACTAAGTCGTCTAACCTTTAGGTCGCTGCTTCTATAAGTCGGTCACGACTTATCCCATGGGTCGGTCGGATTTTCCCATGACTCGGTCACACTCTAAGTCGTCTACTCCTGAGTCGCTGGCTTCCCTAACTCGCCCACACGACCTAAGACACTAAGTCGGCAACTCTATGACTCGGTCACGAGTTAACTCCATAACTCGTTCCAACCTATGAGTCGGTCACGACTCAACCCTTCAACACACGTGTTACTCTCCATACGACTCAGGCTAGAGACAACATAAACAACACTAACGACCGGTAAATTCCACGATTTATCGACACGTAAAATACGGGTCGTTACAGTTACTTTCATGGTTTAGTAAAATACAAAACTATGTTTCTCTTTCAATATGTGAAGCCAAATAAATTTCTGTTGCCTTAGCTTGCGCTGAAGTAATATATAGGCCACAAACACTTAAAAAATATGGGAAATTAATAAACAAATCTCCAATATATTTTGATAATACGAGTGCTACAAATTTATCTAAAAAATCCACTCAGTCATTCCCAAACAAAACAAATAGATGTTCAGCACCATTTTTTGGCAGATAATGTTGAAAAAGAGATAATAACTCTAAAATTTATTAAAACCAAAACTCAAATTGCCGATATTTTTACAAAACCACTAAGTGAACAAATTTTTATTAAGTTAAGATGTGAACTAGGAATTATGTTATTACATGACTTATACTTCAATATTAAAGTATAAAAATTCAAAAAAAGAATAAATAAAAATTTAGTAGAACAAAAAAATGGACATGATGGCACTCGAACTCTACACTGATGGGAGAAAATCGCATGTCTTTTCATTGTTTTATTGTATGATTGATTAGGACGTTAAATATCTTTTATTTTATGTGCATTATAATCTTTTTTTATTTCTTAACCTAATGTTTTCTCTTGGCTGAAAATTTCTTAGAAAAATTAACCTTAAAAAGACAATAAACTCAGTATATATACTTGATTAAAATTTCCTTAAACTCATATACAAAAATTAAAAATAAATAAATAGAGATCAAATTTCTATAAACAATGTATTTCGACCACAACTCCACTTATTTTGCTATTGACTACAACTCCTCGTCATCTGGCAGCACTTATGTATCTCCTGTAAAAATCACCCCTGCATCATCTCCATCCCTCTACATTATCGCTTCGCCAACATACCATACTATGGTTTTTATCCAAAAGGAAAGAAAGCTAAACATTCAATTGATCTGAAATCGTTATCTCTTTCCAACAAAGTTAACGAGATACATCATTATCAACAAGACACTACGAGAAAAGTTGTTATTTATAACACCAATCGATAGCGCATTTTTGGGTTGTGTTATTGTTCGTTTTAATTTGTGTTTTCTTTATTGGCTATGTCACACTTTTAAGCGGCATCCCTAAATTATTTTCATGGCCGCCACTTCTTTCAATTATTTTTCTCTTCCCTCTTCCTCTTATTTTCTCAAATTCTCACATAAAATCTCCCCCTTTTCACTACCCTGCCGTTAACTCCTCATATCCATCGCTTGCTAGAAATCCATGCTTGCCTTAAGTTTGTCAACGTCCTCCAACCCTAAATATAAAAGACCCGATGCAATTTGGCAGCAATGATTGAAAGAGATGTGTTAATCCATGGGTTATTCGGGAGGATTTTTCTTGGACTTGTTGAAGGAAAAATACTTTTAGAGCAGGTATATATCAATTGTTAAAAGAGAAGGGTCAGAGATATCCTAATCAGGATTAAACTCATCCATATCGCCAGTTCATTTCCCATTACCACACGAGGTTGAACTAGAGATGTACACAGGTTTGTAATAATTCAGACTGCTTACAGTTTTATTTTGAGAAAATTGTAGGCATTAATATTATATTGGCTTGTATTAAGGTTTTATGATTCGTAGATATTTTTTGCTTGCATTAACAGAAAATTTTAAAAAAATTGGAAGAGGAAAGCGTTCGGAAAATAGTACAAGCCCTCCACGTTCAGCGTGATTTGCTTCTTTTTTTTCCTCTTCCTAAAGACGTTATTTGTACATGCATTCATTTTTTATTCGAAATATGTCGTCTTTGAGCGGCTATTTGTACTTTTTTCTATGTTTATCCGTAATTTTTTATGATTTGATTAGAATGAATTAACACATCATAATACCACTTGCTAGCATGTGCTTCTTTTACAAAGAAAGGTTGACTTCTGCAAAAAATTTATCATTTAATACATTTAGGAAAATTATATGGTTTACCTAGGATGTGACTAACTGTATTGTTGTATGTTGTTGAGCTATGATGAATTGAAACAATGTAGAGAGCCCTGAGCTATTTGTAATGAGTGATTAAGGCTGGCGCATTGAGATGTTTGTGCTCCTTGAGCAATGATTTTACCGATCGAACTTTAGTTTTGAAAGTTTAAGGAATGAACAATGATTTTAATATCTTTACATCTGTAGGGAATTAATGTACAACACATAATATATGATATATGACAATCTAGGCAATCATAATACAAATATATTATTTGCATTTATAGATGAAGCACTTCAAGTGGGAGACTAGGCACATGTTTTGGTCACTAGATTGTGAAGAGAACATTATGATTGGGATCGATGGGAAGTTTGCAGATCTAATAGTATATTCTATGTTTAGAGATACAATTGTGGTGGAACTCCAAAAAAGTTTCCATATAAAAGGAGTTGTGATTCATTGGCACGACATTAGGTAAGTTCAACTTCATTTATTATTTCAAAATATGAATATATATAAAAAGATATACACTAAAAACTTATGTGCCACATTATAAATTACCGACTGCAGTATAGGACTCTATGGGTTAATGGAACGACCTCGATCTCTCAATGTGCAATCAATCCATGAGAGACTTTACTTGTAGGTTTATAGTTGACAAGGTACATAACATCTTGATTGTATTTCATTAGTATTATTCCTTTAGTACATTATCTTTTCTAAACTATTGGTTGAAGCATAATACAAGCATTGATAAACGGTTAGGATAGATAATAATGTTGACTTACTAAGCCGGATGTTTGTTAGATATCAAATTTTATTTATTTTACTAACATTTGTTTGGGGTCGAATGATAAACAATGAACAAGATTTGCATATAGTTATATAGAGTCTCTTCTTTTATTAAAGAAAGAAAAAAGTATGGTCGCCTGTACACATGTAAAAATTTACATGCTCAATATTAGATTGTAGAAAAGATGTTTACCTGGATTTTAAAACTCTTTCCCTTATCTCCACTATTCCAATTCAAGGAGGCTTCCATATCCTTCGAGTTAGTTATCACACATTTGGTCCTTTTTTCTATTTTCAATGTATTGATTAAATATATATCCTTCACTGTCCGATTTATTCCGAGTTATTTGTACTATTGTTGTCCATAGTGTTCGTCAGCTCTGGTAGTTTATCACTTAAAGCATATACTTCTCTTTGCAAACTCTCAATGTAACTGCATGTCTCCTTTTGTAAATTTTTTGCTGACGCCTAATATCATTTTTACATATACAAGTATTATGACAAGTTAGTAGTAGACTTATAGTACTATTCAATATAAACATGCATTTTATATTTGTTAATGTACAATCTTTGATTATTGCTTCTTCTTGACTTGGGTAAAACATATTGAAGCTTTCGGGTTATTTATCACTTAAACCATCTACTTCCCTTTGTAAATTCTTTATGTAACTGCATGTCTCCTTTAGTAAATTTGCTACTGATGCCTAATATCATTTATACACACACAAGTATTATAATAAGTTACTAGTAGACTTATAGTACTATTCAATATAAACACACATTTTATATTTGTTCATGTACGTAGTCTTCGATTGTGGCTTCTTCTTGACTCGGGTAAAACAGAATTGAAGCTTTCAGATTAATTTGGTTATCTCTTCATCGCTGATTTGAGTAGTTACTTGCATTGTGTAAAAATCACTTATAACTGAACTAATTCATGGAGGAAAAATAAAGAAAGGATGAAGACGAATGAGTGTAGAGTGTATGTGGTTTGAATAAACTGGTACGAGGTATTATAATTCTAAGGGAACTTAAATGGGCCCACTTGGCGTCCTCTAGATCCAAGATTGAGCCATTTGTCCCACTAACCTCATTTAGTAAATGTAGCTAAGAAATATGTTATGTTAGTGATGCCTGTTTTAGAGAATGGTAAAGACTCACATGCATACCTTTAATCAATATTATATATGAAATTTAAGTGTACGCTCCATTGATTTTCAAACATTAAAAGATTAAGCATTACTTTTGATTTTCTTTTTCTAATTTTTCCTTTGACTAAGAATTGTGGCTGACAGATAATGAGATGCTTAATATTATCTAAATTATTGTACTATATAAAATAGTGGGAAGGTTGGGAATTAATTAAGTTGAACAAAAAGGTTCATTATTTTCACGAGAAGAACAAATTGGGTTATTTCTAGATTGTATGTATGTTTTGTATAGTTTAAAATACATAAATATATCGTTCTATAATTCGGAACAATAGTGGATAGACACTGATCGGATACGTCATAGAGGTTCGTTTTCCATACGGTATATTTTTATTGTTTAGATTGAGGTTATCCTAATTTTGAGAAAATTCAACTTTATTTTATAGCAGCGCATACATGGTTGATATCATTAAACTTGATTTCTTATGTTGTCTGTAAAGCATGGGTTGTTCCTATATAGACCAAAACAGAAACTTCTTCTTCTTGAGCATGCCATAAGCATGAGGACCAAAATAGAGCCTTCTACTTCTCATACACTGATTAGTGACCATCATCAGTAGTTGATGGTAATGACAGCTCTGACTGTACTTTATCTATCTAAATGACTCTATAACAAGTAGGTTAGTAGTGAATGACTAATACTTCATCTGCTCTGAATGACTCTATTGCCGTTTAAGTTCAGCTCTAAATATCTATTTTTATAATGATAAGAGTTTAAAGTATATAGTCTAGATATGCAAGTATCAAAAAGAACTGTGTACATAGATATGTGTGTCAAAATAAGTAAAATATGTCGATTTACCCTTCGGACTAATTTTGCAAAAGTATCAAGAAATTGATGCTGAGTTGTGCTAAATAAATGAATCAAATAATAACAAGGAAGACAAGTTGCATCAATTAGAAAAGCAATAAAATTAGTCAATGCTACCAGAATCAAGTTACATTAGTGTCTTCAAATCATGGACTGGCCCTAATTGCTGCAACAAATGGTAAACTATTTACTCTTTATTTTCCTAAGGATAAGCCAGTGAGCCCTTTTAATATAGTTTTTTTATACCAAGAGTATGTATTAAGAAAAATAATTATAGGCTTATGTATTTATTATTTTTTCAGGACTGAAGTGACTTATGACCCCAATACGGGTCGTGTTGCTGACCTATCGCTTCATGGTGAACAAGTTGACCGTAGTATCAACCCGGTAGGTGTAATGACCCATAATTTTTGGTGATTTTAAATTATTTATTTTAAATAATTGAAAGTTAAATTTTATAGATTTAATAACTCGAATTTCAAATATAACGATTTATTGATTTAATTGCTGAATTAATAATTGGAAGTTGGCTAAAACATTGAATCTTGAGTTTTAAGCTTGATAAAAATTATTTAAAGGCTTATTAAATTTATATTAATAAGAATAAAGGTAATAGAACTTTTAAATTGAATTTAAAAGTGATTTGTTTGACTTTAAAAATAAATCGGTTAAGTTAACAAGTGAAAATAGCGATCCGAGGCATAGTCTCAGATTTTGACAAAACTAGTTCCATTGGATCCATAATAGTGTATTATTATCGGATTTCAAATTTCAAAGTGTTTGGAGTTATCGTTTGATAGTATGGGACAGAAATGCGTTGAATATCGAAAATTTAATATAATAATTTGGTCCACGAAGCTATCTTCTCCACAAGAACGAATTAGGAGTTAAAGCTTGTTCTATTGCATTCGAAATAAGGGAATAACATTATGAACGCCTAGCGGTACGCCTCCATATGGGTTCTAAATTTTGAGATACTATAAATCGTGACATTTTGAATTAATTAATATATATTGACTAGTCAACCCCTCACATCAGCTTCTTGTCTTTCATTCAAGTTACCCTAGATTTGATCTGACATATCCCTTCTTGTATACATTTCCCTCCACTTCATTTTAATACAGTTGAGCCCAAGTAAAAAAAGCATGGTGGCTTCTAAATTCATTTTCTCATAATATAATCAATAATAAAATGTGAAACCACCTTCTAAAATCTAGTTTAAGCAAAGCTTCAATCTGATATAAGATTCGATGGGTGCGGTAGTTATTTGGGTTGAGGCCATTCGTAGGGAGAAATAGGGTTTGGGTTTTCTCGAGTATTGATCTTCGATTTGAGCAATGGAGCTTGATTATTGGTTCCTGGTGCGAGGCGCATGCATGACCGTAATTTGGTGGAGTGCAGTCGTAGTTTGATGAACGCGGCATTTATAAAGTGGCATGCGTGCTCGAGCAGGATGTATTCGCCTGGGCCAAGGCGGTGACATCATGGATGCATGGGTTTGGCAGCTTGGGCGACAAGAGCTCGATGGTGATGGACTTGAGCGATATAGTGAACTGTGGCATACGTCATGGAGCTGAGGAGCTTCGGCTATGGTGGGTTTGAATGTCTAGAAAAGGCGCCAATAATTCCAAAGAAGAAGGGTAATTGGTTGTGGGCTTGGTCATTGCATGTTGGGCTGGGTATAGTATTTGAGTGAAATTACATATTTATTTATTTATATATATAAATATTTTTAATTTAAATTCCCATTCTTATAAAATGCATATCTCATTTGTTTTAGGTCCAATCGAGACGCGATTTTTCGTGTTATGTTTGTATCGACGAGGGATTAGATTGATTGAATTTAGAGCTTCTGGAAATTTTAGCTAAATTCGAAGGCGTTCGAATTGAATCGGAGCCAGAACGCGAAAGCGACAATAAAAATCAAAGTGAGTTAATTTCACTCATTTGGATTATTGTAATTAATTTTAAATGATTAAAATTAATTTGGGATGTTTGGTTGAATTTATAAAATAATTTCAGTTGGATGCAATGTTATGTATATTGGTATATAGATTAGTACTCGGATATATTTCCCGCCTATTGGAGCGACTGAGACCCTATGTGCCCCGCATAATAGTGGATGACCCTATATTACCGCGATATCCTGCCTCGGAGCGGGATTGGTGTTTTTATGTTGTATTAACATCTGTGGTTATAGGGAAATAGGTTGGAGGGATCCAACTGGATTCCTCAAAAATGTTCAATTCGATTTCATATATAGTGATATATGATATGTTTGAAAATCTGTGACAGATTATAGTGTGATTTGAATTTATTGGATGCTATGGTAACATTGGCCTAGATTTTGGTATTTTAAAATACCAAATATATATATATATATATATATATATATATATTGAATTTGTAAAGAAATTAAAAAGGGATTTTGGAAGTGAAGTATTTATACAAAATTTTGGATTAGTTCAAAGAAATTGATTTGTATAAAATAAATGGTTTGGCGTTAAATTTGTACTTAGCTATTCCATGAAATTGTGAAAGAGATTTTGGAATAATGTATATAACGGATTTTTAATAATAATTCTTAAGTGATATTAGTTTAAATATAAAAGGTTTTAAAAATCGGGATTTTTAATAGATTGGGAGAATAAAAGGGAATGTGCAAATAAATGTAAATTGGTTATACTTGATCTTAAATAAGATTCTAAATTACGAAACGGAAGTAGTATCGAGATTTGGTCGGTATTGGAATATAGTTTGGGGTTATTTAAGAAATTGATTTATAAATGGAATATAATTTAGAAATCGACTTATAATGGATTTAAGTGATGTGAAACTGTTGTAAACTGGAAATGAGACTATGGGATTTATAAACAATGTTTATAAATAAAGTGAAATGGTTATCATTTGATAAGATGAAGATATAAATTCACGGTAAGAATTTATAATAAGATGGGTAAATAGGTTTAAGAAGAAATGATAGATTTTGTCTTTGGAAATGTGAAAAGGGATTTACGAAAATGGGGAAGTAAATCGGTTGGTGATAAAACGAGAGAGATTTATAAATATTAGACCAGTTATATTAGAACTGAAAAATATATTTTTATCGAGGAATTGAGTTTTTTTTAAAAGAGGATTTTTAATTATTAAACTAGGTAATTTAAAAAGATTTTAGCATAAAAATATTTCAAAAAGTTAGTTATTGAAATATTTTAAATTTTCAAAATGAATTATAAGTTTTATAAACTAGTATTGTAAATCGATTAGAATTTTATTAATAAACCAGAATTAATTATTGTTTCAAAAGTTATGTAATTATTTTAATTGTTAAAAAGTATACTTATTCTAATAAAGTTTTTGAAAAGTAATGGTATACTTTCATGGCGGAAATCGAAGGCAGAGATTGCCTGCAGTTAAGTTTGAATTTCTTTGGGATAGAGACGTAATCATTGAGCTGCGAATCCATGGGTTATACTACATTGTGCTTTTCATATTTATTTTAAAAAAATTCAAATGTTTTTGAAGGGAATGGTCTATGAATATAATTGTCCTAGTGAGACAAGTATATACCTTTTGATAAAGATATTTAATTTATTGAAATTTAAATTAAACAAGGCTAAGTGATTTCAATGGGAAACGAATCTTTGGTCGAATGATTGTTTATTTGATAGTTAAATAATCGACTATCAAATTTGAACCAAAAACATAATTTTGGAAATATCAAGGAGAATCATGGGAATTATATGGTACAGTTACCATCGAAGGTGCTATATTATACGTGTAAACTCTATTCGTTCTTCTAGGACAATGATAAGGAAATCCATCCACTAACGGTTAGGAGGTAATCTCCGATCTTATTTTCATCTGTGTATTTCCTAAGGAACCGGAGTTCAGTTTACTCGAATATTGAACATTGTTTCGAAGAGATCGAGATTGAATAAGTTATCCAAAGACCACTTGATCTAACGAATACGTTTTCAAAGTAAAGACAAGAGCATGGATTCGAAGTTGGAGCATTGAAGTGCAAGGGCTATTCGCTACTAATCCTAAGGATGATTCCAAAATGGATGTAGTAGGAATAGTGCCTTCAGTTTTGTTCAGAACCAGAACGGACTTACATGGGTGTATGCTATCAGTACATTTTCATTGGAGGACAATGAGCATTCTAAATGAAAATTCCTTAAAAAGGTAATCGTAACCTCAAGCCTCATCAATCGGAATGACTAAAAATTCCTCTCTAACAAAGTAAATAGAAGAAGGATTAGAGGATTTTGGATGAGATTACATTTGCTTGATTTAATTAGCTGAATACACTCTTGATTTCTCTTTAATTTTCGAAAAATGGAAGCAATTTCAATGGAAGCTATTGTTTTTAGTTTTACAGCAGTTGTTTTTAGAAGAAGAAGGAAATAGTAAAGAGAAAAGAAAAACAACATATAGGTAATGTTTCTCTCATTCCTCTGGTGTCTTCTAATTGATGGGCTTTGGACCTAAATAAGAGAATTAATCAGCCTATGTTACTTTATTCAATACCTAAAACAAAATATATACACTCATGTAATTAAATTAAATCAACACTTTCTTCTTCAAGTTTTTAACACAATAAATTATGTAAACACTCTCTCTTGTTAAATAAAATATTTTATACTACATAAAAAGATAAAGTTTAGTTTTAAAAACATTTTTATTATAGGAACCCTTTATTTTTACATAATTACACAAATTACACATATAAATGTATAAATTCTCATTTTTAACTCTAATAATTTTATAAAAATTATTCTCTTGCATAGAAAAATGCTATAAACCATCCTGACATCATTTTTTATAATCAAAACTTATTTTTAAAACCAAATTTCATTTTTTATTTAGATAAACAACCTTTAAAAATCTTATACTTTTTTTTAAAATTATTAAAAGAAGTAATCGGCAATAATTAATACAATTATTGCATTTTTCTCCAAATAAAACCCATTTTCCAATCATTATTAACCCAAATAAATAAAATAAAGTTTCAAACGATATTTTTCTCATTTATTTTCAAAATTCATTGTTTATTCCAAATAAACAATTTAAAATTTCTAACTTATTTTATTTCTCAATATTAAATTATAACTAGTGTTATAATTTATTATAAATATGTATTCTCTAAAACCAGCGTTGTTACAGACTCTTTCCCTTAACGAAATTGCATCCTCGCAATTTGTAGAGAAGAATTTGTATTCAACATAATTATTTCATCATTCAAAGGAAAGATAGTCAAGCACGAGATCAAAACTTCTCGCTCTCCACTCAAGACAAAAGAAAGCCAAGATAAAATTGCTCGACAAATTCTATGGTTTCTCGAATATATATGTCAAGGTTAGCAGACTACAGAATGTTCCTGAGTAACACCTCATGATTTCGAAGGCTGCTCACCTTCAAATAAGAACATAAAAGCAGAAAAGCAAACAAAAAATCAACTGAAAGAGATTGATTTCACTAAAGTTTCTCGAATAGAGTTAGGATTTAGCATCGCTTCATCTGAACTCGAAACAACAAGGCGATGATTTTTTGTGTGTCACTACAGAAGGAGCTATACGATACTAAGATAACAACAAATGAGGTAAGAAACCCCGATAAGAGATGATTACTTCATAGGTCACTAAACTAAAAATGAACGAAAAAGCAAGTTATTAGATTATTGCACTAAGGCAAAGTAAACACAAGGAACTAAAATAGATATAAAAAAAATTAATTTAACATTAAAGTTTATTAGAGTTTCAAAACTCATTACCTTCAAAACCATAATCCAAATTTCCAATATTGGAAAATTTCCAAAACTTTTTAATATAGCATCCTTTAGTAATAAACAAATTTAAACTCGTATTCTTTCTTGAAACAATATTAAATTTCTGAAAGAGTTTTATAAATTCATATCAATAAATTCTCAAGATAAAGCTTAAAACTTGACCATTCTTTATTTTTCAAACATCCAAAAATTTCAAAATAAGCTTCATCTTCAACATGTATAACTCATATTAAAATATTCAATAAGCATTTACTTTCCAATAAAGTATTATCTCCTTTAAAATACACTATTTCAAAGTAAAACATAACTATAGTCAAACTCATAATTTTAATTATCCTGATGGCATTGCCTCGCCATTGGTTTATAATGAGTATCCCTATCAATTGGCTGTGGAGTTGATCAAATGGTCAAAACTGCCTCGCCACTCATCCAGCCCACTATGGTTCAATGGCTGCATATGTCTTATAAAATAAAATTTAATTCTCAAACCATTTTGATTTATTTCCAATTAAAATCCCATTAAAACTCAATTTATCATGTCTAATTGTCTCATCGCAACGTTTAGGAAATTCCTATCGATAACGTTGGCCAAACGCATCGACCAGAATTCTTAAAGCACTCGATGTACAAAACAACATAAAACCATTTCTATAAAGGAAATACCTCATATAATATTCAAAATTTTCTTTATTTATTCTCAAACAAAAATCCAATTTCTCTTGGAAACACATCTATAATTTTTTGAAAAATTTGAAAACTCAATTTTATTGCTTATTCTTAAAACTAAGGAACAAAATTTGAGATTATCGAGATATTCCCAGAATACTCGATAATCAAGATTGACGAAACAAACTAGAATGCTCGTCAAAACCAATAGTGTAATGAACTTCTCACAAATTTATATGAGTGCGGAACGCGGTAAGAGGAATGCTATCCTCCACGGCTCGTATCTCATTAAAATCGGTGTAAGGTCAAGCTAATGAATGACCCTAACACCATCTCAATAATGTACAAAGAGATTGATAAGATATAAGAGGAAGAATAAGATGCCTTCTCAAACGAGAAGAAGAACACAAATGACACGCATTACTTCGGATGAAGTAACATCACAGAGTATACCATCAATTGAGTATCTTAAGAGGATATCTCAAAGAAACATAATGACAATATCAGTTAAATGTAGTAAATAACCTCACTCCCTTGTTGGACATCCTCGTGGAAGGATGATCGAAAGGATAAGATTTGGAAAAGAGGTCAATACAATACTCGATTGCCTGATTGGGTGTCACACCTTAATGGGCTCATAGAAATTAACAGAATCATAATGATTGAGATTCGAGATATATCATCAATATCTCGATATTCAAGAGTAAATATAGAGACTCAAAATCATCTCTAACATTCCGAAGAATAAGAAAAACAAATCTTCTAAAATAAGATACCAAAATATAGTATCCTATGAATCATAGAATGTGGCTTGATAATATGCATGCCACTCCATCTCAAATCATTCCAAACTCCAGATAGAAAATCTAGATAGAAAATAACATGCCAATACGCACAAAAAGATAATTACAAGGAACAACCAAAAAAATTCTCAAACATCTCTCCCAAATATTGTGGATCCCCTCAATAGGATTCACAATTCTAAAAAAAGATAAGACAAAAACCAACGAAAAGCATCAATAAATTCCACCAATACGGATGAGTGTCAATCATCCGTATGGAAAAGGACTCAAATAAAATAATTGCATTTAGGATTACTCCTAAGATAAGATATCATCAATTCTCATTTGGAATATTATAAAATAGAATATTCCTAGACATATCTCTACTTCTATCTCAAAGGCATGATAAGATAAAGGACACGATGATTGAGGGATTTGTACACTCGTACTATATTTGGATGTATTATAATATATGCTTCTGTTCTGTGTTTACCCTATTTCGTTTTGAACTCAACTCTGATACCAAGCTGTGATGCCCACCACGAGGCCCACGTTAACAAAGAGAATTATAGAGTAATTGCATCTGCTAATGTGGAGAATGGGGCTGGTTAGGAGCGACCTTCGATAGCTTTGTCTTAAAAATCTACTGAATACATCGAGTAGTGCTCTATATTTTTTTCTAACTAATGTGGATCAACATATATAGTAAATTCTTAATACAAAACCTTAAGTGGCTAACGGATCTATCAGAACAAAATACAACAACAAAATGTACATCACATCACAGAACAACAAACAGATATATATATATATATATGTAAATACATATACGTTGATACTTCCCAACACAATACAAACGATACATCAAATATGGTATGATGACCACATTATATAAATGAGTCCAACAAATATACATCTCAAAATAAAACTCCAAAATACTATAATTAAAAGATGATAGGAAGATATCCATGCGGAAGCTTCAAGGCAAAGCTAAGTCCAAAAGTAAAAGTCTAACCTGAAACAAACTTGGTCTAACCCGAGTTAAAATACATGGGTCAGTCTAGCCCAAACATCAGTTTAATAAAGATAGACAATAATATGAAGCATAAGTAAAACGATAGAGTATCCTCTCGAACAAGAAGACACCATACCAAGAGCATGATACTAATTATCAAAAAGGAAGGATGATTTCTCTTCTCGAATGAGAAGAAATAATAAAGACATACTCATAACTCAAGTGATGTAATATCACTTACATATCTAACCTCAAAAGATGAAAACTCGATGATAACACACTAATAGGAATCAAAAATGCCTCATATCATCGGTGAAATCTCAATGATAACTATAATGGTTTCGATGAAACTTATCTCCTAAACAGGAGAATCGTTAATACAAACTCTTGCAAAAATGGCAAACATAAAACATTCTCAAATAGGATAATCCCAAAACTCAGATACACCTCATCTCAACGGCATAAATAAAATCTCAAAATGCCATGGAATGACAATACAAATCTCAGATATAGAAAAATCCCCAAACACAATTATACCTCATCTCTTCGGTATAAATTCATTTAAAAATCAACTTGCCAAAATGGAAAAATCCAGAATATCCTATAAAATCACGAAATCATCAAAACTCTTAACTCAAGGAACTCAATAAGAGTTCAAAATATCATAAATGAAATCACATATATATAACTTCTCATGTAGCACTAGGCTATCGATGTAACAAAACTTCTTAAAATGGTGAAATCATAATAAAACAGAAAACTCAAAAAACCCGGATTGGCCAGATCCCCAATTGCATGCTGAAGCAATGTTGCATGTGCACCACTTGTCCAGTGCTATTTATAAGTTAGGTACCTATCTCGTGGACTTGAAGGTCATACTCATGGTGACCAAATTCACATACTCAGATGACCCAAAGATCTATAGCACTGGTATACTCATGGATGTGTCACAAACTCTCGGAAAGGAACCCGAAAAGTGTTAACGTGTGTCTCATACCACACACGCTCGCACTAAACAGTTTACTAACCGCTAGTTGATTCCACATCACAAAAATGTATCACAAATGTCAAGAATCTCATATCTTGCCTCGTATCATCGACAAGTGTAATAAAATCTCATAATGGTTTCTCTTAAACCATAATTCCTGAAATAGGAAAATCTCAAATCAAAACTCACCTCGTCACATTGGCGAGTAAAACAACATATATAAGTGGTTCTCACCGACTATACTCCTAATATAGGAGATCTCAAACCATAAACTCGCCAAACATTAGCCATCGCAATTAGTTCCTCAGGATAGGAATTTATAAATCTCAAATCACGCTAAGATGGCAATTCTCAAATATCAACCCAGAAAATTACACTCTCGAACAGCTTCATCGTACAAGTCCGGAATTAATCGAAAAAGTAAACGCACGTGTCCAATACCACATCTTTTACTAAATCGTTAAATTTTCTTCGCCATACTTTCGAATAGTGCAAAAATGTATATTTTATATTTAAAATAATTTACTTGAGAAACAAGCCTTCAAAACCATTTTTCAAAACAATTATTAAAACCAATATTTGAAATTCCTTTATTATTGGAAATAAATATGTTTTATAACTTAAATAATTTAAAAATATCATATAATAATATTTTTTAAATACCAATTTATTTTAAAAATTATTTCAAAATCATTTGAAGAAATCCATGCTCGGAAACAATGAAAAACAAAGAAAATACCTCAAAACCGATAACTCGAATTCAATTCAAATTAAACTCAAAATCAATTCAAATTTGAATTTCGAATACTTAAAATTTAGCTAGCCTATTGATAGGCATCATAGCTCTCAAAACATCTCGAAAACATCATCAAAATCGAACAAGATAGAGAGCAAAACAAGCATCAAGCTATACAAATCACAAGAGAAAAAACCTTAGGAAAAATGCCTTTAGCGGTCAACATGCAGGTTGACCCCAAGGTCAACCTCCCTCCCTTCTAGGTCGATCTAGATGGCTTGAAGGTCGACATGCCTATCGACCTAGGGCATGGATTTTGCACAGTTTATTTCTACAGCCTCGACCCGATTTTCGAGCAACACTTTGACATATTAAATGAATGAATTTTGCATCCAAATTTTGCAAGCATGAAGTATTACACATAAAATACAATCTGAAGAAAATCTAGCAACATTTCATTATCGGAGTTGAGAGATACAATAGTTCAAAGTAGCAACCAAAGACATATATTCACAGAGGTAAGAAACATAAAACAGTAAACGATTACTAAGCAAGAATTTGCACAGAATACTGCTCTTTGAGCATTGCATTAGCTAGAGATTGTGAGATTCAACTCATCTTAGCATCTTACTAGACGATTTAGGGCTGAAAGTTACCACATTTTTTCTTGAATTTGAATGTAGGAGTCTGAAACTTGCAAACAGTAGACATGCAGTACAAGAAACAAAAGTTACATATTAAATTCCTCTCTGACAAACTAAATAGAAGAAGGATTAGAGGATTTTGGATGAGATTACCTGTGCTTGATTTAATTAGCTAACTACACTCTTGATTGCTCTTTAATTTCTAGCAAAATTGAAGCAATTTCAAAGGATGCTATTGTTTTTAGTTTTACAGCAGTTATTTTTAGAAGAAGAAGGAAATAGTAAAAAGAAAAGAAAAACAACATACATGTAAGTTGTTTCTCTCATTCTTTTGATTTCTTCTAATTAATGGACTTTGGACCCAAAAGAGAGAATTAAGTAGCCTATGTTAATTTATTCAACACCTAAAAACAAAATGTATACACTCATGTAATCAAATTAAAACAACACTTTCTTCTTTAAGTTTTTAACATAATAAATTATGTAACTACTCTCTTATGTTAAATAAAATATTTTATACTATATAAAAAGATAATTTTTGTTATTAAAAACATTTTTATCATAGAAACCCCTTTATCTTTACATAAATACACAAATTACACAATTAAATGCATAAATCCTCATTTTTAACACCAATAATTTTATAAAAGTTATTCTCTTGCATAGAAAAATGCAATAAACCATGCTGACATTATTTTTTTAATCAAAATTTATTTTTAAAACCAAATTTCATATTTTTATTTGGATAAACAGCCTTTAAAAAATCTTATACTTCTTTTAAAAATTATTAAAAGAAGTAATTGGCAATAATTAATACAATTATTGCATTTTCTCCAAATAAAACCCATTTTCCAATCATTATTGACCCAAATAAATAATATAAAGTTCCAAACTTTATTTTTCTCATTTTATTTTCAAAATTCATTGTTTATTCTAAATAGATAATTTTAAAATTTCAAAGTATTTTAATTCTCAATATAAAATTATAACTACAGATAATCTCCAAAACAAGGGTTGTTACAACTATTCTAGTGAGTTCACTGTCTATTTAGATAAGTTCCTATTATGCTCACATGATTCGGTTCATTACGTTCATTAGTCAATGATTTAACAACATGCCACCTTAAAGAATGAAGTATACTTATGGTTTGCAAATTTTACTATTACTACTAACAACCTTTTCTTATTATTATTCAATTTTTTTTTACTTTCTACCATTTCGAGCTGCCTGGTATGATCGTAACTACACTATATTAAAATTAATTTAGTTCATAATAAAACAATAATAAATATGAATTAACTAATATTATAAAAATTAATTTCGTTAATTAAGTTTTATAAAAATTAAATAAGTTCACAATGGGTAATTAAGTTTATAATAATAAAAAATAATAGTAATTTAACCAATGTTTATGAAAATTAACTAAGTTTATAATAATAATACTAGTAATAGCAACAACAATCACAGTAGAAATAATAATAATAAATAATCTAAGTTTATAAAAATTAACTAATTTTTCATTACAATTAACTAAGTTTATGATAGTAATACTAATAATACTAAAATAACGATAATTCAGCTTAGCAGTTCACAGGTCCGTCCGGTTTCTTGAGTGTAGTACTTTGTTCCGCTGGTGAGGAAAGAAGATCAATAGCCTTATAGTTTGTCACCGAGACAAACTCCAAATGTTGTGCCCACTATAAAATTCATGTCTAATATTCTTGATCCATCGAGTGGGTCAAATGCTATGCTAATTCTACCTGCATATGAATTTCACATTAGCTCATGTTTTTTTCAAAAAAAAAAAACTACTATTGCAATATATGCAGCAGCGTGAGAAAAAACTAAAAGCAAGGGTCTAATGCCTGTAAGGCAACAACTACAGGGCAATATTTCAGCTCAGGAAAAAATATCGTTGACTTGACTTCAGTTTTAATTTCATAAGCTAGGCTTATATGTATTGTAAATATTTGTAAGAATAATTGACTATGGACATGAAAACAACTGAAATATGAGTCTATACATTTTCGATCTGCATTTTTTGAATTACATTTGTATATTTGGGCCAAATGGGTTATACCATAATTATTGCAAAGAGTATTAAAGCTTCATTTTGCTTATTGATTCATTTAAATTATTGAACAGGTGCAGGTGCGATGTTGTGTGTGCTTATTCAAGTTTGGGTGTGTGCGCAGTTTGGTGCATGTGTGTATGTGCACCTGTATTATTCAGAAAAAACAAACGCAGGTTGTTGTAATGCAGCATGCAACAAGATATTATCTTCATCGATTTAAGATAAATTTGATGTTTAAACAATTTATGTAAATCTTCAACATCAAATAATAAAAGGTACTACCAATAATCTGTAATTTTCATCACAGTTTTATATAATTATTTTCAAATTGTTTTTAATTTTTAGGAAGTACTAGCAATGACCGAAGACATGCCTGAAGAAAGGCTTTGTAACGTCCCGCCTTTTTGTACGCTTTAAATCGACGATAAACCACACACGTCAGACTTAAACCATACAGAAGGGCGGATTATTACGGGGTAAATAAGAAAAGGTAGAGAAAGAAAAAAAATAAAATAGAATCTTACAGCGGAACGATAAAATATAATAGTCAAATAAACAATTCATGAAGCTATTTTACAAAACATTTTATTTTACTTATACAATATATATCAGAGTTACACATACCAGAGAATAATAGATAACAATGTAGTGGAATAAATTGATGTAGTGGAATAATATAATAGATAATAATAAATCTTCGTCTTCGTCCTCCAAAATATGGTCTTCCAAATCCTGAAATGCCCAGGCTGACCCGAGCGAATTAAATAGACAAAGCATTCGAGTCAGAACTAAAAGATCTTATGTAAGTTAAATCAATAGAAATAAATATGAGTGGAATGGCGTCAGAGATGTTTACGGGATTTGACATCTCCTATCCAGTATCTAACGTGAGTGCAATAACTTAAGAGGTGCTCCGGATTCACATCTCCTAAGGATCCGTTAAACTATTTACTATTTAGTAATATCTCGCTGTTATAATAATGTCTATAGTAAAATAAACATACTTTTAAATAGTGTTAAGGCTTTACATTTTCCACCTTAACACGTAATAGTCCCAGTAGTCCATCCAGTATCAGCGCATCTCCAGATTGGGAGACTATCCTAAATACTCCACGGGCTACGGGAGAAAATGAAACTCGTACAATGCGCGCTATGGTAGGTGACATGGAACAACTAGGCAATGCCAGGGTAGATATACCAATTAAGCTTCCGGGCCGGTGGTAACGCGTAGCGCGCGGCTACCGCCCACCTCGAGCCACACCCCCAAATAAAAATAAAAAGTGGCCACCGAATCAATCCAAAAGTCAGAGTATCATATCGAAGGCATGTGTCCGATCAAAGAAGCTACCTCATTAACCCGTCAATCGCTCCTGTTTTAGCCACCTTATGCCAACTCACGAGAGTAGGGTCCACGTATTTACCTCAGAGGAACCGCCGCCACCATCCTACTTCATTCTGGAATCTCCACCGCGTTTGTTAAAGTAATTTTCGGACTTAGCAGAGAGTATGACAACTTTCGATCCCGGTCTCTTCAACAACAAAACGTTATTATAACACCGCGGTCATTTCAAAATAATTATACTTCAAAACCAAAATATAATATCCATTTCAAAATCATATAAATACGATATCCTTTCCATTTCAAAAACCAAATCATTATGATATCATTTTATAAAACCCAAATCAACATAATATCATTTTTATTTCAAATATAACTCTTTTCAAAAATCATAGTACTTCCGAAATTGTAATATTTCAAAACCAAACGCTTGAAATATAACCTTTCAAAACATAATACTTCAAATTTTATAGCTTCAAAACCATAACTTTCAAAACTTAAATAGTTGGATATTCAAACAGTATATAAAATAAAATAGTTTGAATTTAAAAATTTCTTTATAAAGTAAAATAATTTCCTCAAATTTACAATTTTATTCACTTTAAATTTAATCCAAATTCATAAATTTTCAACACACTTTCAGTTTCAATAAACCAGTTCAATTTCAATATATTTCAAACTTTGAGTATTAAACAATTTCAAAACTAAGGTTGGAAACTACTATTCAACAATTTATTATCCTATTATTTGGTTTTGAAATATTTGCATAATAAATCCATAATTATTTAAATAAAACTCAAATTTCCAATAACTAAATATTTCCTTCAATTTATTTAGACTAGAAATATACGTTTAATTCATCTTGAAATAAAAATCCAGTTATAAATATCATACCCTTTTTCAGAACTTCAAGTTAATAAATTTTACATCAACTTATGGAGTTAAATTCTCAAATAAGCTCAATTTCGAATAATTTCCAATTTACCTTCCAAATCTTAATTTATTTAAATCATTATAACCTCTATATTAAAGTATGATTTAAATACTTAACCATATTTTATTTTAATAAATCAAACTCCATTATTTAACTTATTATTATTAACAAATTTATACATAGCTTAAATACATGAATTTAACTATATATAAAATATTTTTAAATAATATCAAAAATCAATATTTATTAAGCCGTATAATCCTATCCAAAACCATAGAAATCATTTTCAAAATATTTATATATATAGACCGACGGTGTCTGTATATGAAATTTTCTATCCTGGGGTCAAGTGATACAGATATTTATCATTTCAATCCGTAATTTAAAACATAAATACGGTTATATATCATTTCAAACTGCAATCCTGAAAAATAATGACAAATCAATAAAGAACTTGCAGATTATGATGATATAAATAAATATCCAATCATCGATCATAAAATCATATATCCATCACAATCATCATCCAAAACAATCAATCAATATCAATATATAACTAATAATATATAACAGGTAATAAATAGGCAGTTAAATTCAATAATAAATTTAATAACGATTTAATTTAAATAAATGCAATTAACTGAGAAGATGGTTTAAAAATATACAAACAGTCATAAATAAATTCATAATCACAACATAAATTAAATTTAACGAACATAAGAAATTTTAGAAGTTGTGAGTGAGTTAAAACACTCACCTTTTGGATTTAAATTAAATTTAAATCCAATTTAAACCCAAAAATTGAATGGTCTTAGAATCCATCCAAACAAGTGCCAAAATGTTCGGAATTCCAATATGAACCTAGCGGAGAAAACTGCGCGTAAATTGAACCTTGTATGTAAAAGTTATGCTAGTTAGAACTTTAGAAATCAATATTAAATTAAATTAAAACAAAATCTACAATAACCCTCACCCATGCCACGTCACCACCGAATTATCACGCACGCGCCTGTTTGAAACCCTACAAGATCGAGAAGAAAACGCGAACGACTGCCATCGCATGTGCCGCTGCATCAACCAAGACGCCGTTCAACTTCGTCGTCGCCTACCACCGGAGATCTCCACCAAGCCGTCCTTCCCTACGCCACCATCAGAAACCACTCGAGCGTGCCCAATGGCCATAGAACAGCCCACCGCCTCCAACTTATGCGTAACCCTAATGAATTTTTCCTGCTAATCTAGCCATTGAATCACAGAATGAACACCACCGATGCGAAGCATACGAGCTTCTCTACAGAACCCACATCTTGATTTGTTGATCGGACGACGATCGTCAAACGCTAACGAACGGGCGTGAATTAAACCTCAATTTATGGCCACTCAGAAACTCAGATCGAGAAAGGGACTGCAGATCTATCCTGCGCTCATCGAGCTTCAGACTGATATAAAATTTGATACTGTTTGGAGAGTTTGAAATTTCAATTTGATTTTTGAATTGTAATTGTATTTGAAATTGTCTGCCATTGAAATGAGGCGATGAGGAGGAATTGTATGTATAGACAAATGAGAAATAGAGGTAGGCTAGGGTTTATAACAGGGTATTTATATACGAAGCTGAAATAGAATGGGTGGATCGATTGGATATACGCGTTGACGGTAAAATAGCCCGAAAAGCCCGTTCTGACTCCGTAACGAAATTTGGGTCAACCCATATACCAAAATAGATGTTTTTAAATATTTTAAACGCGGTGAAACAGGTTTCAAGTTCTTTCCCATCGTATGAAGAAGTTATGCTAAAATCAATTTATTTCAAATTGATTTCAATTGATTTCAAAGTCATTGATTTCAACGCGTTTCGAGTCCGTACGATCAAACGACAAGTCTGATCGCTACGAAACTTGAAATCCTACAATAATTCACCGTTATGGATCTGATGAAACTGGTTTCTTTGAAATCCTAGTTAGTAGCCGAAATGGCTATTTTTCCAGTTAATTAAATAAATTAAATAAATCAAATTTTCAATTTCAATTCGATAATTGACAAATTTCATCATTTTTGATTTCTTAATCACTTAAAATGATCAAAACAAGTTTAAATGTCAATTTATAGTTGACTACTTTATCAATTTCAGTATTAACCTCAATTTCATTTAATTCAAAATTATAAATTTAATTTCCAATAGTTCTATTTAATTTACTTTTCATTCTATTATTCATTTCATTATTATCAAACGGATGAAGTTAATATTGGATTCAAAATCTATTACCTTAATATTCTCAGATTTCATTTAAATTTCTATTAACGTTATAATTAAATATTTAATTTCATTTATTTGCAATTAATTCAATTATTGAATTTTATACTTCAATTAAATTAATAAATCTTGCTTTATATTCTTTAAATCAACCAATTGTCATACTATACATAGAATTAGCATTATTTCCAATTATTTCCTTAATTTGTACTAATATAACATTGAATTGAGATTCACTGCAAGTGATTACACATTTTGATTTAATGGACTAAATAAATAATTACTTTACAATAATTTGTTGCCACTAACCCTTAATCATATTTATATAAGTTATCATTTCCAAACAATTACATAAAGAACATTGATTTTATTCAATCACTATTTATTCATTATTAATTCATTGATTAATTCTATATTTGCATTAATTTTCTTATATTATTTGTTACCAAATATTCCTATTTACAATCAGTTATAACCCAAATGGTTGTTTCAATCAATTGGGATTGCATTGAATTTATTATTTATTAGCTTACATCAAATTCTTACATTTCATTCCCGTTATAAATTCATTAACGAATTACAAATTTTTATTCTTTCCAATATTAAATAACAAAATTGATTACCTAACACTGTTCTTATCTAACTATCATTAATTTTATACTAATTCATCAATTTGTTCAATACCTGCTCTTGTTTCCTTATATTCAATGCATAGTCAAGTATGTCCTCCGAATTATATTTAGTAAATTGGAATTTCATTGAAAACGTTAACGATCAACTTTAATTGACATTGCTACATTTTATTTTTTTATTATAACATTTAAATTTATTTTCATTAATTGGAATTTCCTTCCATTCATTTATTATTAACTTTAATTAGCATTGCTTACCTTGCATTAACATTACTACCTTCATTTACATTCAGTTGCTATTAATCAATATATTATTGCATTGGTTAATTAAATGCTTACCTTTAATTACTTATTTTAAATTTTATACCCAAGTGCAAAAATTTACACTTTCCATTATTATATTAATTTGAATTCCATTCTAGTTATTATTATTTTTAATATTTCACTAATTCAACATTCCCATTTGTTTCTTATATTAAACTTATAACCAAGTATGACAATTCACATTATTTCAATTAATTGCAATTTCATTTTAAATTGTTAATTTTAATTACAATTGTTACATTTAATTTCTAACATTCGCTCCAATATAAATTATAAGATTTTTATTTCTTTCTAAATTTAATTACAAAATCTTATTACTTTAACCAATTTTAATTATTGAATTTTATGGGTCGTTACAGGCTTTGAGCAGTTCAAGTTCTTAGGATGCATTTGGTACTGTAGATGTTTACTTTAAACTATGTTGTCTTTTGTCATCATGAATATGTTTTGAATTTGGTAACTCATGTATTGAACTTATTTTTTTTAGTTGAAGCTTTATTTTGTTATCATGAATAAGCATTACATTTGCTAATTATTATAATTTTTTTCCTTCGTGCATTGTTTAAATGTTATCTATCTAAAGAAGATTCAATTTAATTGTTATTATTAAAATGTAATAGTGGAGTGCATCAAATATATAGTAAAATAGCATAGCTCCTTAAAAGCATTATAATTATATGACATAAGTGCTATAAAAAGATAATGCAATGTATGAGGTTACTGTCAAAGGATAGCAGCAAATAGGCGTTATTGTATCTACACATTTTATAGCGGTAAATATATGCTATAAATGGATGTAGAATATAGTATAAACATGTTGATACATAGCGGCTACTTTATTCTATGAAATCTTGCTCTTTTATAGCAATTTTTTATGTTATAAATGTGCAATTTTTTTATAACATGTCGATATACAGCGTTTATCAAACCATTAAGTTGTGTTTAATAGTGGCTATATGCTACTATAAAAGATTGTTTTTATTGTAATGAGATATGATTGGCATTCAACATGAGGTATTACGAGCAACGTCGCCAAAGATCCCACTTAAATTTTCTTGAAAAATGTATTCTCGTAGTCTGTTGTCATTCACCAAAAAAATATTGTGTACATCAACGATCTCCTCAATTACATGAAACACCTTGAAAGCATACAACATTACCCACAAAATCTATGGGGAGAAAGGATGCAAACACCAAATACAGTATTGTTCGTCCATCGGTTTCCTTTTAAGCTATATTCCGAGCAAACTAAAATTGAGCCAAATTCATGGGAAAAAAACTACCGTTCTTCTAACTTGTTTGTTGAAAACTAAAGATGTCTTTCGAAGAGGCATTTAATATTATACCAAATAAGAATATATATTCTTCTATAATCATTTTTAATTTTCATTATACTTAAATTTGATTCCATATAAAAGAAATAGGGAGAAAAAGAATATCACTAAAGACCAGATGTTTGAGCATATAGGCAGACATTTGTATACAGCCACTAAAAAAAAATTGTTTCGGCTCAAACGTCTGAAAAACAACTCAGTCATCTATCTACAGCCACTAAAAAAAAATTGTTTCAACTCAAATGTCTGAAAAAGAATTAAGACGTCTGTTCAAGCTTTTTGGAAATTTCAATACTTTAGCACATACATATGAAAAAAGATCTAGACGTTTACTATTTTCCTCTGGAAAAATTATTTCCCAAACCCAAACATTTGAAGATCCTACCAGACGTCTGTTTGCCCATTTTGTTTTAATATTTATCCATATTCGGACGTCAGTCATTACCTAAGCCTACAACTTTTCATCGACCTATATATCATCATTTCCCCTTCTTTCATTTTCACCATTTCCTATTTTGAATACCCTAGAACCCTAAATTCCCAAATCAATTTCTTCAATCCAATTCTCCAATCAATGGTCCGAATGCAAAAACCCAGCTGCTAAACGAAAGAAAGCTACTGTAAGCCAAAGCTTCCAACTTTCCGCTCAAGGCATCGTCGTTAATCATCACATTTAGGAATGGATTGTTGAGAAAGAATATGGAAAGGAAAAATAAGAGGATTTGGAGAAAAAGCCTATGCATTCTGGTCCGTTTTATCTAATTCGTCTTTTTATTCATTAGGATACTATCGATTTTACTGAAGATGCTAATATCTGTCACCTGATCAACTATGATGATAATGCTAGGAAAATAGATTAATTAGCGGTATTCGTCTTTCTTATCAATTTATGTTCCTTAAAAATTAAGAATCATTTGGATGATGAAAATTGGATTTGGACAAACGTTTATGGAATTAAAAACATCAAGTTTCCTACCATTGTTCTTACATGGGAATTCGATCACAAGATGTTCCCGATACAAGATATGCCCCAAGAGATGCTATTACTCATCGTATTTGGAAAAATGATATGCGAAAATTAAAAACATCAAGTTTTCTTCCTAAGGCCCGAGTACTTAATCATATGCTCATCAACACAATCATCCCTAGGTTAGGTAGTCATGAACAAGTATACAAAGATGATCATAAAGCTTTGTATGCTATATTTGGTCATATTGAAGTCAACTGGGCATAATATGTTTTTGAGCAAATTAAAAGCTGTTGGACGCCTCAACATCGAAGCATAGTTTATGCTACGTACATTATGAGAATTCTACGATCCTTTGGCATCCCTTCATATCTTTCCCAATACGAAGACGACGTTAAAGGTAGCGGAATTAAATTTCTATCTTTGATGTATCTTTCTGACACGCCGCCAATCGTAGCACCTTTCTCCCAGTACCAACAGCAACAACAGTAGCAGCACCTTACAACTTGACCCTCCCAATCTATAGGACCTTCAGAACCTATAGAGCATTACTCTGAAATGGAAATTCAAGAAGCTACGATTGCAGTCGGGCCAGGGGAGAACTATCGCGATGTTGCACTTCAAAACCAACGTCTCCTCTCCCCAAATCAAAAGACAATAGATAAAAAAGATTTCTCGCCTAGAATGATCGTTTTCTACTAGAATAACCAATGTAGAAAAAACATTAGAAAAGGACATTTTCACTTTAAGGAAAGTCATGAGAAAGTTACGGGGTCGTTCCTCTTCATGGTCTTCGTCTTCTCTATCCTCGATATCACCACCACCATAGGTGTTTCAACCGGGACCTTCTTCAGGCGTAGGATCTTCAAGTGAGCCAGCACCACAATCTCGTCCTGATAAGACCCCAATAACCGTTGATACTGAAGAAAGCGAAGATATATCCTGGCCTCCACAAATCCTTCCACACTATTGTGACGATCCGCATATTTTACGATTGTATGTTTAAATGTTTTGTTTAAATATAGCATCGTTAGTCGGATCAAAATCCAAAATGCTGCTTTTTGTAAACAGTCGAATTAGGACTCGAGACTACTTCCATTGAGTTCAAAATGGCGTTTGCGACCTTTTTGAGTATAAACATCGATATGTTTGGAGTTAAGTTAAATTTTGCTATTCTTCTATTGCGCTTTGGGTTTTAGCCCATTAACACGACATAATACTCTAACTCCATGCCCTTTCCTCTTCATTAATTTTCATTTCCTAACACTCTCAAGCTAAAGTAAAAATAAGGGGAAAGAAAGGGGAATCAAAATTCCTAAGCCCTAGTTTACTAGGAAATTCAAATTCAAGTTCTAGAAATCAAGGAGAAGTATCGGTAAGCATCCTCTTCATCTTCTCCATCTCAATCTCTCTTCAATTTTTAGAAATTCCTAAACCCTAACTTAGAAAATATTTTCTTATGAGCTTAGATTTAAGCTTCTTGGGTTGAAGTGAAGAGTGGTTGATGTTTCCATTGTATTAAAGCTTCTCATTCATTGTTTTTGGGTTTAAAGGTGAGTTCTTAAACTGACATCTATGTCTATACCTTTGATAGTTGTTAGATATGAATTCCTAACACCTATTTCATGTTAATTTGCTTTGAATTGGTGAATTTTCCAATTTTTGATATTTTGAAGTCAAGAAAATCCTACATTGGATATTTTGACATGTTGTTTGGAGTGTATTGTAGAGCCTATAGGGCTGGGTCGTCGCTTGGCATAAATCCTTAGCCATCATCGCTCATTCAATCGCCTCCGAGATAATTTGGCCATCATTGGCCTAGCCTAAATCTTGCCCTGAGCTTCAGCTCAGACGTCTGGTGAAAAGCTCAGATGTCTGGTAATAAGCTCAACGTCTGGAGCTACGGAATAAAAATTCTAGACCTTCAACGCAGACGTTTGAGGTTCTTTCCCAGACGTCTGAGGTTCTTTCCCAGACGTCTGGGTGATCTGGAACAAAATTCCAGACCTTTAGCTCAGATGTCTGGGGAAACCAACAGATGTCTGACGCTACTAATTTCAGCCAACTTACCTGTTTTTGATGGGTTTCCATTTTATATAAATTTTTGGTTGATCCAATTAGTTGTTATCATTTTTATCGACTTTGATGACTCCTTTTCTGGATTTTTGGGAATATCCATTTGATGGATTTGATATCGATTTCTATGATTTTGATTCACGTCATCAAATGTGAATTTTTGACGATTGATTGTTGATACAATCATTTATTGATTTGTCACTTTAAAATACAAATACTACTAGTAAATATTCAAACTCTTTCACAAAAACGACTTCACATTACTTTTAATACAAAGCTTGTTTTTAAAACCGTTTTCCAATCTATTAGTATATACATACAATTACCTCATTCGTCTGAGGAATCTAATTAAATGACTTAGCAAAACAAGTGGTATGAAACGCTCGCATTTTATTTGTCGTTTAATTATTGGACTTGTTCGACTGAAATCTTGTGACAATTTTCGAGTGAAAATCTACAATTTGTTCGTAAATATTTAAGTTAAACCAATGGTTATGGGACATGAAACTAAACTCATTTATTTATTAGCTTAGTGTAATTCATACTTTCTATTGATCAATGATGATCATTTTATGGTTTAGACTAGCGATATGCGATGTCTCTTTGTCCGTGTGGGGGACAGTACCCCATTAAGTTGAGCTTCGTCAAATTTGTAGGCTAGGAGTTCGATTCATCGGGCATACTGTTGTTGTACTGCATCATTGTTTCGAATTATTTGAGTTTCAGGTTCATCGGGCGTACCGTTATTATACTAAGTCATTGTTCTGAATTATTCGAGTTTCTGGTTCCTCGAGCGTACCATTATTATACTACGTCGTTGCACCGGCTCTATAGTTAGCGATCGTTGGATAGCGTCTCGTTTGTGATACATGTGTTGGTAAGTGTAACGAGTAACACCCAACAGAACCATGGTTGTCGCTTAACCATAAGCTCTCATATCTATTATTACACTCAAACTCATTCTAGAGTACTGCTGACTCTATCTCTAACGAGTAACACCCAACAGAACCATGGTTGTCGCTTAACCATAAGCTCTGATACCAAATGTAACGTCTCGAGAATTTTTCGTCTTTCGAAAATTCAACATCGATACTCACTTTATCGACTGCCGAGAAATCGAAGGCCGAAAAACCGAAATGTTATGGGTTTAAGAAAGAAGAAAGAAAAAAGAAGAGAAGAAGGTAGAAGATGGAGAGAAGAAAGAATAGAAAAATTTTAAAATAGAAGAAAAAGAGAATAGAAAATGGAACGGAACAGAAAACAACACAACAATAACAGAATCTCACAATTCGCAGCGGAACAACATATAATAATAAATGAATAATCTTTAAACAAAGAACTATATCAGTTATTACATTCTATACTTTACATCATATCATCATCAGAGTGTACAACAACAAACAATGCAGCGGAAAAAGAAATACTATATAAACTAGTAATACGCCATGCCATCCATCTTGCCTCCAGCAATTCCAGAATGTCCAGAATATCCTGATAAACCTTAACTCTTGACTGCCCGTGTGGAAATTGGTGGGCACCCAGAGTTTAGGAAGGAAAACAATAAACTCCAAGTCAGTCATGTGACTGGTGTGAGAACTCAAAACAGTTTATTTAACTTTAAAATCAAAATAGAGGAATATTTTTAAATTCAATTCGCAATGCTTTTAAAAATGAGACTACCATAAGGCCTCCCGCACACACACGCAATGCAAACGCAGAATCGGAGGAGATTTCTCCTTATGATAGTCAAAGATGCTTGATACGCATTAAAAAGAAGCATTTGATATTATTACTAGTGTATAGTGTAGGAAAAATTCATTTCGAAAGTAAAGATATAAATCTTAGCCAGCATAGACATTTCGAACTATGCCTACTATAGCTACCATCCAAACAGTGTTGCGACACCATAAGTGAATGATAGGTTCTACAACTAATACCGTACAAGTTTCGTATTGTTTCTTTGGATTTCCAACAAATGGTCAGGCCAAGGAACTTCCCATTGCCACATGAGAATGCCTCTGGAAAGACATCCCCGAGAACCAAACCGGAACTCTGCCAACACAAGGCCGGGTTACCCCTAACTGGGTAACTACTGACACGAGCACGCCATTCCCCGATCGTAAACGACCTTTCTCACGGGATCCCGATAGCCAACAACCACAAAGTAATAAATTCGCAGTAACCACATAGGTTAAATATCTGGGCTCCATACCATGATACAACCTCTATCCAGAAGGAAATGTACATACCCTAAAGGGAGCTACCCCTCATAACCTTGCCGCATCTTTCCTGTTTTGACCATTTCCGGGGTGTGAGGCTCGACGAAGTCACGTCCACAAAAACATACTTTATACAAAAGCCATGTTTTGGGTCAACAAATGATCAACACAATGATCACCAAGATAGACGATCAAATAAATGATCCTATCACAATAATCAACACAATGATCATTTACAGCAACACTCAGCATGTCACATTACCAAATTGGGAATATATCGCTGATAACTTCAACTATATAGCCTCTGAGCTCGTACGTCTCAGAGAAGGGTGTTAAGATAAGAGAATAAATTCTCCGCCACCACAGAAACATATTTGAAAGAAATCGGCTTTACATCTCAACTTGTAATGTCAGACACACAATCCATACAAGTCTGTTCCGGGCTCGAACAAAACCGAAGGCACTTTCAAAGAAGTCCTTGCAATCCGAATAATCTCTAATCACGTTCGGATTTCCCATCACATATGGAGATCTCAATACCAGGGATCAGCCAGTGCAGAGACAATCAACAAGAAACCCTTTCGTTTTCAAAAATATCCGGTCTTCAACACCGATCTTCGAATGCAATTCATAACGACGTATCACATATTCGGAATGGGTTATACGACCCCAAGGTCCTTTCCCGGTTAACCCGAATAGTGAGCGCTTATTTTAAAAAAATAAGTGTGGCATTCAATGTCAAACAAATCACAACAAATACCTATTTAAAGGTAAATATTGATAGTCAGTTATTGAACTATCAATAGATATGCCAACATCACCAGATTCCAAATAATTTTCCAAATTATTTATTTCACAAAAATATCTTTACAAGATATAAACATAATTTCCATACTTTAAAAATAAATCAATATTTATTTTTAAATCTAATTTCCCAATTTCATTTATAAATTCTATATTGAATTTACATTCCAAAATATTTATGAATATACGATTTCCATTCAATTTCTAATATTCATTTTCAATTTATCTTCAAAAAGATAAATTCCAAATATTCACTTAATATTGGAAAAGCATTTCTATACTTATTAAAAATAAGTAATTCACAGATCTTTTTATTTTCTATACTGAGAAAATATTTAATATACCCTAATCGAAATTAAGTATATATTTCATTCCTTAAGGAAATCATTCACTTAAACATATTTATTTGGGCAAAAACGAATGTTGCGTAAAACATCGTTAAGACAACCCAAAATCACTAGTATAGGGATTCGAAATTAAAATAGATATATAAATCCCAATACTATACAAAAACATTTCCTTTCGGAAATCATTTAATATAACAACAGTGTTATAGTCCACCATTTCCTTTTATTTCTCGAAAGCATCTATTTCAACAATAAATGTTGAAATCTATGGTTTCGAATCTCAATACAGTTTAAAACATCTTTAGATTGTTTTAATTCTATTTAAAACATCACATCTAAAATAATTTCTTTAACATAATATTCACTATTCAAAAACGTGAATACACTTGTTAATAAATTTCATCACTTCTATTCATTTTATTTTAAAGAATTATTCACTGTCTAAAACATGAATATAATTCCATAAATAAATTACAACAATTCCTTATCAAAATAAGTCGTTGCGGATTTATAAAACAATGTTTATAAATTCTATTTCTATTTATTTTATATCAACTCCTTTTTATAAATTCCTTTATTAACCTATCTTAATTCATATCACAATGATATATTAAAAATTCATATTATAAGTCAAATACTTATAATTTATTTGTTTATAAAAATCGTTCCTTTAAACTTCATAATTATAAATATTATAACTTATAAGATTCAATTATTTGTCCAAATTCCATTCCTTTAATAACTTTATGAATTTTATTTTGTTTTCCTTTATAAATTTTATAAACCTACTATTTATAAAATTCTATTTATAACTTCATCGTTATAATCCCATAAATTTCATTCATTTGTGAAATTCATTCACAATTCATTCTAACTCTTATAAAAGCTCGTTTAATAATCCCAATATTTTTAATTTATAAATATCAATTTATAAATCTTTTTAATATAAAACAATTTATATTACTACTTTAAACATCTTTAAACTCTTTTATAATTTCATCATTCTGATTTATAAAATAAATTTTTTATAAATCCTATCTTTAAACTTCTTATAATAAATTCAGAATTCCCAGTTCAAACTATTTTATAAAATCACTAATCCCATATTTTTCAAAAATCAACTTTTAACTATATTTCTCAAAAATCATAATTTTCATAATATTAAAATTATAACGTTTATTTATTTAAGATGAATCAATTTCAAAAATATTTTATAAACGTATATTTCCAAAAATCACTTTAGAAATCAAAATCGTTATTTTTAAACTTCAAAATTGGATCCGATGATGCAACACATCAATAGCCAATCACAACTTTCAAACATCATATATCATCCATGATAACAATCAAATATCACAATATATGAAATCAAATAAATATTTGTGAGGAATCCAGTTGGATCCCTCCAACCTGTTTCCCTGCATCCACAGACATTAGCACAATACCATTCCGTTTCAAGACGGAATATCGCGGTATATGGGATTTTATAAATATATATCCGCTCACTAACGGCGCAATAGGGTCTCATCCGCTAAAAGAAAATGCGGGAAATCAATCAACTGCAATATATACATATGCCAATATATATATATTGCTATATATTATATAATACCAATTCCACTTCAAGGTGGAATATCGCGGTATATGTGTGTAATAAATAACCTCCGCTTACTAACGGCGTATAGGGTCTATTCACATCCAATATATATATATAAATAACAATCATCATTCAATCATTCAATCAACACAGTAAAACAAATTTTAAATCTAACTATTTAAAATTTAAATAAACAACAAAATTCCTTTTGAGTGAGAAGTTCTCACCTTTATTCCCGTTTGCAATCCACTTCCAATTCAACTTGTTTTCTTCATTTATACCTTGTATAAATATTTACACAATTTATTAATATTCGAACAGATCGAATAATAAATTTTCCATTTTATAATTTTAATTCATCGGTTTTGTTCTAAACCAATCCCTTTAAATAATTTTATTCAACTAATTATTTTCATCTCAAGTTAATGATTTTTATTTTAAGCTAAAAATTAAAGATTCAAACTGATTTTCTTTTAAAAATAATTCTAACATCTTGCTTATATAAATTTCTTCAATCTTTTGAAATTCCTTTGTTTAATAAATTATTTTAACTAAAAAAATTTATTTTAAATTAATTTCTTTTAAATAATTTATTTATCCAATAAATCAAATTCCTAACAATTATTCTCTTTTTTTTTTCCTTCCTGTCTTAAACAGATTCAAAATATCTTACTGACAACATAATTTTTTTTTTCTACACAAATTACTTTATTTAACCAATGATTTTTTTTTCTTTTTTTTTTAACTTACTGTAAATTCTAGCAAAATCTCTTTACTGCAATTTTTTTCTTTTTCTTTTCTCTGTTATGTAAATTTTTAAAACTTTATAAATTTAATTAAAATAAAAGAAGACAATACCTCACATCATCAATCGATCGAGCACGTCGCTGCCGAGTGTCCTTCTAGTTACGAGCTTCAGGTCTGCAATCGGTCAAGCTTCCACCTCCTATCGCGCGCGCACGCGAGCTACACAACGACGCCGCCATCTCTTCGAGTCGCGCGCCGCCGCAACTGCCTCGTCACCATCGCGACCCCCCAGTTCCACGCGAAAGAGCTCGCCGCTCGATTCCCCCCTACGCGTACACGAGCGCGCGCCAAGCCCTGAGTCGCCCCGCTACCACAGTGTCGTCACCGCTTCACCGAACCCCGTGCGCCCCCAACTACTACATCGCCTCCTCAACGCGCCGCACCCCTCGACTTGCCTGCCCACGCGAGCGCCCACCGCCGCGAGCTCGTGCGATTCGATTTCGTTTTAGGGTTTTTTTTCTTTCTTTTTTTTCATTTGTGAACGAAGAGAACTGAGGAGTGATTATTTAAAAACGAGCTCGGCCATGCTCACACGAATTTAGGCGTGATAGAAGGCGTGAGGAAAGGGAGAACGTGTACTGATGTTGACAAATTTTAATTTAAATTCAAATTGAATATTGAATTCGTTTTAAAATTTCAATGCGTTTACTCACCGTGTGCTCACATATTAACTCAAAAAAATACGAAATTTGAAATCCTAGAATAATTCAATATTCCGGACCCAATGGAACTGGTTTCGTCGAATTCCGAGACTGTGCCTCGGACGGCTATTTTTAAATATCGATTCGAACGATTAAATTTCAAAACTGAACAATTCACTTTCAAATTCGATTCTGAAGCTTCTATTATCTTCAATATTATCAATATGAATTTTACAAGCCTTTGAAATATTTTTAATCGGCTTAAAGTTGAAGATTCAAATTTTTATTCAACTGTCAATAGATTAAATTCTATAATTTAATCGTCAAATTCAAAGTTATATTGAAAATTCAATTCAAACCATCATTCAAATATTTAAAATTAATTAAATATTCTCAGTTTAAATTTTTTTAAATTCTGGGTCGTTACAATCTTTCCCCCTTAAAAGAATTTCGTCCCGAAATTACAAGTTAAGAAGAATGCCCTTATCCCGTCTATCATTTTTTTCACAATTCAAATAGTTTTATCAACTTACTAACCTAAATCTTTTTACTAGAGATTCATTATCATTTCAACTAGCTTTCCAACTTCAATTATAGGTTCCAAACAACATTGTTCTCCTAACAATTTAAATTCAAATTCAAATTCAAATTTCAAACTTTCAAATTTTTCTCAAAATTTTTCTAACACTCTAAATTTTCGAAAAATTTCGCCAGCGTTTCCTTTGCGCGGCTAGCTCGGTACGACTACAAAATGGCACCACGGCCCCTCAGAATCAAAAAGAAAAGAGAAAAGCCAAGTGGCTAGAGAAGAAAGTCATCAAATTTCATACTGAAATTCAAATACGTACCTTTTTGTCGAGCAATTCAATTTTAACTTTGAAATCAAAATCTCAATTCCTTTATACACCTGTATAACCTGCTAGTAGTAGTAGCATACAAATCCAAATACAATATTCAAACCAATTTGCCAATTCTATTGCAAAATTTCGATATATGTTTCTTATATATTTTAACTTCACTATTGAAGTTATATATTCATTTCATTCAATTTTACTCTTCAATTCAATTTCATTCACAATTTAAATTCCATTTGAATTCAATTCACAATTTGAAATTCCATTCGAATTTAATTCTCAATTCTAAATATTGAATTCTATCGATTTACTTTCATTTGCTAATTCATATTACTACTTTAAATTAGTTTTATTCACTAATTCATTTAAATTTTCAATTCATTCCATTTGAAATTATTTCACAAATGAATAAATTATCAAGTTAATTTTCTTGAATCCAATCCATCTTATTTTATTCCATGTACTAGTGATAATAATTCTATATTATCACTTCTAACAATCATGCAACCATATACTATAATAATTCATAGAAAACCATTTCTTTTCTATACAAAATAGTTTTGGGCAAAATTATCTTATTTACTCAATTCAAAAACAATTTTATATTCACTATCAAATACGCTCTCATATCTATTATTACACTCAAACTCATTCTAGAGTACTGCTGACTCTATCTCTAACGAGTAACACCCAACAGAATCATGGTTGTCGCTTAACCATAAGCTCTGATACCAAATGTAACGTCTCGAGAATTTTTCGTCTTTCGAAAATTCAACATCGATACTCACTTTATCGACTGCCGAGAAATAGAAGGCCGAAAAACCGAAATGTTATGGGTTTAAGAAAGAAGAAAGAAAGAAGAAGAGAAGAAGGTAGAAGATGGAGAGAAGAAAGAATAGAAAAATTTTAAAATAGAAGAAAAAGAGAATAGAAAATGGAACGGAACAGAAAACAACACAACAATAACAGAATCTCACAATTCGCAGCGGAACAACATATAATAATAAATGAATAATCTTTAAACAAAGAACTATATCAGTTATTACATTCTATACTTTACATCATATCATCATCAGAGTGTACAACAACAAACAATGCAGCGGAAAAAGAAATACTATATAAACTAGTAATACGCCATGCCATCCATCTTGCCTCCAGCAATTCCAGAATGTCCAGAATATCCTGATAAACCTTAACTCTTGACTGCCCGTGTGGAAATTGGTGGGCACCCAGAGTTTAGGAAGGAAAACAATAAACTCCAAGTCAGTCATGTGACTGGTGTGAGAACTCAAAACAGTTTATTTAACTTTAAAATCAAAATAGAGGAATATTTTTAAATTCAATTCGCAATGCTTTTAAAAATGAGACTACCATAAGGCCTCCCGCACACACACGCAATGCAAACGCAGAATCGGAGGAGATTTCTCCTTATGATAGTCAAAGATGCTTGATACGCATTAAAAAGAAGCATTTGATATTATTACTAGTGTATAGTGTAGGAAAAATTCATTTCGAAAGTAAAGATATAAATCTTAGCCAGCATAGACATTTCGAACCATGCCTACTATAGCTACCATCCAAACAGTGTTGCGACACCATAAGTGAATGATAGGTTCTACAACTAATACCGTACAAGTTTCGTATTGTTTCTTTGGATTTCCAACAAATGGTCAGGCCAAGGAACTTCCCATTGCCACATGAGAATGCCTCTGGAAAGACATCCTCGAGAACCAAACCGGAACTCTGCCAACACAAGGCCGGGTTACCCCTAACTGGGTAACTACTGACACGAGCACGCCATTCCCCGATCGTAAACGACCTTTCTCACGGGATCCCGATAGCCAACAACCACAAAGTAATAAATTCGCAGTAACCACATAGGTTAAATATCTGGGATCCATACCATGATACAACCTCTATCCAGAAGGAAATGTACATACCCTAAAGGGAGCTACCCCTCATAACCTTGCCGCATCTTTCCTGTTTTGACCATTTCCGGGGTGTGAGGCTTGACGAAGTCACGTCCATAAAAACATACTTTATAAAAAAGCCATGCTTTGGGTCAACAAATGATCAACACAATGATCACCAAGATAAACGATCAAATAAATGATCCTATCACAATAATCAACACAATGATCATTTACAGCAACACTCAGCATGTCACATTACCAAATTGGGAACATATCGCTGATAACTTCAACTATATAACCTCTGAGCTCGTACGTCTCAGAGAAGGGTGTTAAGCTAAGAGAATAAATTCTCCGCCACCACAGAAACATATTTGAAAGAAATCGGCTTTACATCTCAACTTGTAATGTCAGACACACAATCCATACAAGTCTGTTCCGGGCTCGAACAAAACCGAAGGCACTTTCAAAGAAGTCCTTGCAATCCGAATAATCTCTAATCACGTTCGGATTTCCCATCACATATGGAGATCTCAATACCAGGGATCAGCCAGTGCAGAGACAATCAACAAGAAACCCTTTCGTTTTCAAAAATATCCGGTCTTCAACACCGATCTTCGAATGCAATTCATAACGACGTATCACATATTCGGAATGGGTTATACGACCCCAAGGTCCTTTCCCGGTTAACCCGAATAGTGAGCGCTTATTTTAAAAAAATAAGTGTGGCATTCAATTTCAAACAAATCACAACAAATACCTATTTAAAGGTAAATATTGATAGTCGGTTATTGAACTATCAATAGATATGCCAACATCATCAGAATCCAAATAATTTTCCAAATTATTTATTTCACAAAAATATCTTTACAAGATATAAACATAATTTCCATACTTTAAAAATAAATCAATATTTATTTTTAAATCCAATTTCCAAATTTCATTTATAAATTCTATATTGAATTTACATTCCAAAATATTTATGAATATACGATTTCCATTCAATTTCTAATATTCATTTTCAATTTATCTTCAAAAAGATAAATTCCAAATATTCACTTAATATTGGAAAAGCATTTCTATACTTATTAAAAATAAGTAATTAACAGATCTTTTTATTTTCTATACTGAGAAAATATTTAATATACCCTAATCGAAATTAAGTATATATTTCATTCCTTAAGGAAATCATTCACTTAAACATATTTATTTGGGCAAAAACGAATGTTGCGTAAAACATCGTTACGACAACCCAAAATCACTAGTATAGGGATTCGAAATTAAAATAGATATATAAATCCCAATACTATACAAAAACATTTCCTTTCGGAAATCATTTAATATAACAACAGTGTTATAGTCCACCATTTCCTTTTATTTCTCGAAAGCATCTATTTCAACAATAAATGTTGAAATCTATGGTTTCGAATCTCAATACAGTTTAAAACATCTTTAGATCGTTTTAATTCTATTTAAAACATCACATCTAAAATAATTTCTTTAACATAATATTCACTATTCAAAAACGTGAATACACTTGTTAATAAATTTCATCACTTCTATTCATTTTATTTTAAAGAATTATTCACTGTCTAAAACATGAATATAATTCCATAAATAAATTACAACAATTCCTTATCAAAATAAGTCGTTGCGGATTTATAAAACAATGTTTATAAATTCTATTTCTATTTATTTTATATCAGCTCCTTTTTATAAATTCCTTTATTAACCTATCTTAATTCATATCACAATGATATATTAAAAATTCATATTATAAGTCAAATACTTATAATTTATTTGTTTATAAAAATCGTTCCTTTAAACTTCATAATTATAAATCTTATAACTTATAAGATTCAATTATTTGTCCAAATTCCATTCCTTTAATAACTTTATGAATTTTATTTTGTTTTCCTTTATAAATTTTATAAACCTACTATTTATAAAATTCTATTTATAACTTCATCGTTATAATCCCATAAATTTCATTCATTTGTGAAATTCATTCACAATTCATTCTAACTCTTATAAAAGCTCGTTTAATAATCCCAATATTTTTAATTTATAAATATCAATTTATAAATCTTTTTAATATAAAACAATTTATATTACTACTTTAAACATCTTTAAACTCTTTTATAATTTCATCATTCTGATTTATAAAATAAATTTTTTATAAATCCTATCTTTAAACTTCTTATAATAAATTCAGAATTCCCAGTTCAAACTATTTTATAAAATCACTAATCCCATATTTTTCAAAAATCAACTTTTAACTATATTTCTCAAAAATCATAATTTTCATAATATTAAAATTATAACGTTTATTTATTTAAGATGAATCAATTTCAAAAATATTTTATAAACGTATATTTCCAAAAATCACTTTAGAAATCAAAATCGTTATTTTTAAACTTCAAAATTGGATCCGATGATGCAACACATCAATAGCCAATCACAACTTTCAAACATCATATATCATCCATGATAACAATCAAATATCACAATATATGAAATCAAATAAATATTTGTGAGGAATCCAGTTGGATCCCTCCAACCTGTTTCCCTGCATCCACAGACATTAGCACAATACCATTCCGTTTCAAGACGGAATATCGCGGTATATGGGATTTTATAAATATATATCCGCTCACTAACGGCGCAATAGGGTCTCATCCGCTAAAAGAAAATGCGGGAAATCAATCAACTGCAATATATACATATGCCAATATATATATATATATTGCTATATATTATATAATACCAATTCCACTTCAAGGTGGAATATCGCGGTATATGTGTGTAATAAATAACCTCCGCTTACTAACGGCGTATAGGGTCTATTCACATCCAATATATATATATAAATAACAATCATCATTCAATCATTCAATCAACACAGTCAAACAAATTTTAAATCTAACTATTTAAAATTTAAATAAACAACAAAATTCCTTTTGAGTGAGAAGTTCTCACCTTTATTCCCGTTTGCAATCCACTTCCAATTCAACTTGTTTTCTTCATTTATACCTTGTATAAATATTTACACAATTTATTAATATTCAAACAGATCGAATAATAAATTTTCCATTTTATAATTTTAATTCATCGGTTTTGTTCTAAACCAATCCCTTTAAATAATTTTTTTCAACTAATTATTTTCATCTCAAGTTAATGATTTTTATTTTAAGCTAAAAATTAAAGATTCAAACTGATTTTCTTTTAAAAATAATTCTAACATCTTGCTTATATAAATTTCTTCAATCTTTTGAAATTCCTTTGTTTAATAAATTATTTTAACTAAAAATTTTTATTTTAAATTAATTTCTTTTAAATAATTTATTTATCCAATAAATCAAATTCCTAACAATTATTCTCTTTTTTTTTTCCTTCCTGTCTTAAACAGATTCAAAATATCTTACTGACAACATAAATTTTTTTTTTTTTTCTACACAAATTACTTTATTTAACCAATGATTTTTTTTTTCTTTTTTTTTAACTTACTGTAAATTCTAGCAAAATCTCTTTACTGCAATTTTTTTCTTTTTCTTTTCTCTGTTATGTAAATTTTTAAAATTTTATAAATTTAATTAAAATAAAAGAAGACAATACCTCACATCATCAATCGATCGAGCACGTCGCTGCCGAGTGTCCTTCCAGTTACGAGCTTCAGGTCTGCAATCGGTCAAGCTTCCACCTCCTCTCGCACGCGCACGCGAGCTACACAACGACGCCGCCATCTCTTCGAGTCGCGCGCCGCCGCAACTACCTCGTCACCATCGCGACCCCCCAGTTCCACGCGAAAGAGCTCGCCGCTCGATTCCCCCCTACGCGTACACGAGCGCGTGCCAAGCCCTGAGTCGCCCCGCTACCACAGTGTCGTCGCCGCTTCACCGAACCCCGCGCGCCCCCAACTACTACATCGCCTCCTCAACGCGCCGCACCCCTAGACTTGCCTGCCCACGCGAGCGCCCACCGCCGCGAGCTCGTGCGATTCGATTTCGTTTTAGGTTTTTTTTTCTTTTTTTTCATTTGTGAACGAAGAGAACTGAGGAGTGATTATTTAAAAACGAGCTCGGCCATGCTCACACGAATTTAGGCGTGATAGAAGGCGTGAGGAAAGGGAGAACGTGTACTGATGTTGACAAATTTTAATTTAAATTCAAATTGAATATTGAATTCGTTTTAAAATTTCAATGCGTTTACTCACCGTGTGCTCACATATTAACTCAAAAAAATACGAAATTTGAAATCCTAGAATAATTCAATATTCCGGACCCAATGGAAATGGTTTCGTCGAATTCCGAGACTGTGCCTCGGACGGCTATTTTTAAATATCGATTCGAACGATTAAATTTCAAAACTGAACAATTCACTTTCAAATTCGATTCTGAAGCTTCTATTATATTCAATATTATCAATATGAATTTTACAAGCCTTTGAAATATTTTTAATCGGCTTAAAGTTGAAGATTCAAATTTTTATTCAACTGTCAATAGATTAAATTCTATAATTTAATCGTCAAATTCAAAGTTATATTGAAAATTCAATTCAAACCATCATTCAAATATTTAAAATTAATTAAATATTCTCAATTTAAATTGTTTAAAATTCTGGGTCGTTACAGTAAGTTTTCATGCTTCCGTTTTGATGGGCCTCCTTCTTTGTGATTTTTGGATTTCTAATTGATGATTTTTCGAATTTGTGTTTCACCAACTTTTGTGATATATATTAATAAGCTTTATCAATATTTGTGGTTTGGTGAATAAAATGAAGAATATGACATTCTTTTTGGTGTTTGAGAAAATTTTAGATATTGTATGATTTTTGTTGTTATTTAATGTATACTTGTCACAGTATGGCATTATTGTTATCATACATTTTTGTCATATCTCTTATCCTCTCATTTTATATGATATTTGTAGCTAGACTGATCCGTTTATCATTTTCTTCTTAAATAATACTCGGGTCAGACCGAGGTATTTTAGGTGCTTCTGCTTGACTTCTTATCAGAGTCTGTCATCCGACTTTTGGCTAACTACTTAGCTTAGTATTTTTTGCTTTTATACATTCAAGATAAAGACTCCTTGATGTATATGTATTCTTTTATCTTGCTCTTGTAACTATTCTTTTGGGATGTAGTGGATCTTGTATGACCACTACTTTGATGTACACTTTCATGTGTTTTATTCATATCTGTTTCCGCCTTAGTGATATGAATATCTATGACTGACTTATGTTATGCTTATTTTATATTTGTTTCCGAAGATCACATAGCCACTGTGTAGTAGTTTTGAGTTTGTAATTAATGTGTCAAATTTCCTCTTGAAACAAAATGCATATAATACTATCTGACATATCGGTACTCGCACAAAGCAATTACACAGATGGTCGCTCCTCAACAGCCTTATTTTTCGTACTAGTCAATGACATTACTCCGTAGTGTCCTTGGCTAGTGTGAGTATAGAGGTGGGGCATCATAGCTTGGTTTCAGAGCCAAACTTCGGAACAATATATAATATTATAGCAAGGATCATTGTCCTAAATCTCTCTTAGGAATCGTTCCTTAGGATTTAATTTGAGTCATAGGACCCGTTTTTTTTCTTCTATGATGCCTTGTTTTATCAATCAAGTTTGTTTGAAATTCATTCTGAGAATAACTTTTTCCTCTTCTTTCTTTCTTAAAGAAGAGAAATGGTTAGACCTGATCATCTCGGCGCCGATGAATCCAGTGCTACACCTTAGGATGGTGTATTCATGTCTGCCCAACAGCTTTTGTATCTTGTAATGAATGCTCAAACTGTCGGACCTATCCCAGAACCTACTCATCCTAAATCCGGGTTTGCACGTTTGTGCAGTGATTATACCAATTTGGTTGGAAGACCATTCAAGGGTCCCGAAAGCATTATAGAAGTCCAAGCTTGGCTTAGATCATGCGACCGCATCTTTTCTCACATGAATCTTGTTGATCTCCATCGAATCCAAGTGGCTTCTGGCATGCTCCAAGAAAGAGCATTAGATTGGTATGAGCTTTTGATTTCAGAAATTATTGAAGCGGATCTTAATTGGAAGATTTTTCGAGAAAGATTTGAGTTAAAGTTTGTGCCGAAAGCTAAAAAATAACTTTAGCTCGGCGCTTTATTGACCTTGTCCAAGTTGAATCTTCTATGACGGATTACATCACATCTTTTGAATCTCTCTCTAAATATGGGGTTGAGCACATTAATACCCCATTGAAGAAAAATCAGTGGTTTTTCTATGGGTCGAATAAGAACCTCAAAAAGCCTTTACTTCTGAAACTAGAAGTTTCTTTTGATCAGCTTGTTGATATCGCTCTTCGACTTGAAGAGGCCGATAAAAGAAAGCGATGTTGAAGTTGTGGGTGCCAAACAGAAATTCAACATCAACAAGAAGAGGCCTATTAAGTTCAAAGGCTCTAACCTTAATAAGAAAGGGAAGCAAGCAACTTCGGTGGCAGAGACTCCTACCCCTAGTCATGGACAATGTTACAATTGTGGTTCTAAGGACCATTATGCTAATAGGTATCCAAAACCCATTTTCGATCGTTATTGCAAAGGTTCGGGTCATCTTTTATCTTCATGTCCCAAACGTCAAGGCAAGAAAGAGGGAAAGCTAAATGTTGTGCAAGCTCCTAGTAACACTTCTTTTAGTCAAGGTAGTTCTCATTCTATCCTTGATGGAATTGTATTGTTTCATGATCATCCTATTCGAGTTCATTTTGGTACGGGTGCATCTCACTTTTTATATCAAAAGAACTTATTGATACTTTGTCTTTAAGTGTTATGTGCTTGATGACTTCACTGAAAATTGCGAATCTGGTTGGTGGATCTACAACACTCAGTTTATTTTGTAAGATTTTGAGATTATTTTATGTGATTATGCTTTCTGAGATGATTTGCATGTTATGCATTACTTAGGCTTCAGAATGATTTCGGGAATAGATTGACTTAATCGTTATGAAGCCCACATCCTATGTCCTGAGAGGACAATTTATCTTCAACATTCTCAATCTGTTAAGCAGATTTCTATTGTTCTTAAAGATTCAGATTTCAATTTGGTAACATCATTATATTCTCTAAATCCACATGATGATGATGATGAGGAGGAGGAAGATGTCATTTCCCTCATTCATGTTGTTCGTGAATTTCTCGATATATTTCAACCCGTTTTAGGATTACACCATAAGCGAGCAATTGTGTTCAGAATTAATCTAATCCCTGGAGCACTACCTATCACTCGTCCTCCTTATCGTATGTCCAATAAGGCAAATGAGGAGATGTGTAAACAATTATCAGAATTGGAAGCAAAGCAATTTATTCGTTCTAGTTCCTCTCGATGGGGAGCTTCAGCTATCTATGTGAAGAAATCCGATGGTACACTTAGATTTTGCTTTGACTACCGCAAGCTTAATGATCTTACCATTAAGAATAAATATCCCTTTCCTCAGATTGATGATCTATTCGACCAACTTTACAGTGCTAGAGTCTTTTCACAATTAGACTTAGCAACCGGTTTTCATCAGCTACGTATTGAAGAGGATAACATTCCTTTGACATCATTCCGTACTCGTTATGGATTTTATGAATGGCTTGTTATGGCATTTGGATTAATGAATGCTCCAGCTTATTTCGTTTAACTTACGAATTGAGTTTTCAAGGATTTCCTCGATCTATTCGTTCTCATCTTTATAGATGATATTCTTGTTTATTCTAAAACTGAGGAAGATCATGAAAAACATCTTCGGATTGTGTTGGATACTCCTAGGAGTAATCAATTGAAAGCAAAATTTTCTAAGTGCCATTTTTGACAATCCCGTGTGAAATTTTTAGGACATATTATTTATGAATCCGGAATTTCCATGAATCCTTCAAAGATTGAAGTGATTCAAAATTGGAATAAACTAGAGAGTGTGACAGTAATTCGTAGCTTTCTCGGATTGGCGGGTTATTGCCTCGGTTCACAAAAGACTTTTCTAAAATTTTCGTGCCTCTTACTAGTTTGACAAAGAAGGGAGTTAAGTACATTTGGTCAGACAAATGTGAAACTTATTTTCAAAAATTAAAAGAACTCCTTTATGATGCTCTATTCTTGTGATTCCTGAAGGGAACCATGACTTTATTATTTATATCGATGCTAGTCGTGTTGGTTTGTGAGCCATTCTCATGCAAAGGGAACGTGTTATCGCTTATGCTTCTAGGCATTTAAAGCCTGCCGAGACTAGATACACTCGTGATTTAGAGCTCGTGGCTATTGTTTTCGCACTTAAAATTTGGCATCATTATCTTTTGGGAGGGAAATTTGTTCTCTACACCGATTATAAATCTTTGAAGTTTTTATTTTCTTAAAAGGAACTTAATTTGCATCAACAACATTGGCTCGAATTCCTTGCATCTTATGATCTTGATATTCTTTATACTTTGGAAAAGGGAAATCATGTTGCCGATGCCCTTAGTCGTAAGCAACAAGCGGTTGTTTCAATGATGATATCTGAATGGAATGATCTCAAGACTTTATCCACTTGTGAGATTCGAGATTGTGAATCCGATTCACATTCATCTCTTATTTCATGTAGCCTTGAGGCTCATCCTTTTCTTTTAGACCGCATTCTTAAAGCTCAAAATCATGATCCCTAATTGGCTCATCTTGGCCAAAGTTGTAGGGATGGAAATGTTGATGGTTTAAAAGACTTTGAAATCGATGCTTGTGGAGGCATTCGAAAATTTGGTAGACTTATCGTGCCAAATATTAGTGATCTTCGTAAAGACATTTTAGAAGATTCTCATCGTTCTAAATTAACCATTCATCCCAGTAGTAGTAAAATGTACGTGGATATAAAGCGACTTTATTACTGAGATCGAATGAAATATGATATTGCTAACTTTATTAAGCGTTGCATGACTTGCCAACTCGTAAAGGCTGAGCATCAAAGGCCCGTTGGGTTATTACTTTATCTACGGTCTTCCCCGTCCTCGTTCGGGCCATGAAATTTTATGGGTGATTGCAAATAGACTTACAAAATTTGCCCATTTTATTCCCATTCGGTCCAATCAGACCGTACCTCTTTTGGCCAAACTCTACGTTAGAGAAAATGTTAAATTGCATGGAGTTCCTGCTTCTATGGTTAGAGATCGTGATCCATTATTTACTAATGGATTTTGAAAGAGTCTTCAAAAAGCTTTGGGAATGAAGCTTCATTTTAACACCGCTTATCGTCCTCAGTCCGATGGACAAACAGAGCATGTGAATCAAACTCTTGAAGATCTTCTTCATGCATATGTTCTTGATTTTTGTGGAAACTGCGAAGATCATATTTCACATATTGAGTTTTCTTACAATAATAGCTTCCGATCTAGTATTGGTTGGAACCTTTTGAGGCACTCTATGAAAGGCCATGTCGATCTCCTTCTTGTTGGCTTAAGGCCGATGAGAAGTTGCTTTTAGGTCTAGAATTTATTCTTGATTCCACAGAATGATCGACCTTATTTGTCATAGGATGAAAGAAGCTCAAAGTAGTCAAAAATCCTATGCCGATAACCAAAGAAGGAAATTAGAATTTTCTATGAGAGACTCAGTGTTTATTCGTGTTTCACCTATGAAGGGTGTTGTGCATTTCAGCTGATCGAGAAAATTAGCATCTCGATATATTGGTCCATTTCCCATCACCGAACGCATTGGTTTGTGGCTCATCGGCTTTTATTACCAACTCAATGTTCTGTTATTCATGACGTATTTTACGTCTCTCAACTACGGAAATGCCTTAGAGATTCCGATTTTATGCTTAAGCCCGGTGTAGTTGATGGAATTGAAGTTTCAATTAATTTGACTTATGTGCAACATCCTATTCACATCATTACTACGGAGGTTAAACCTCTTCGTAATAAAGGTGTCCCACATGTGAAAGTTCAATGGTCCTCAAATCCTAAGGATTGTTCTTAGGAATCTAGAGAATTCATCGAGCGAACACATCCGGACTTATACTCTCGAGCTCTTTGAGGTGAACTTCTTATTTCAAAATTTCTTTTGTGTTGATATGCTTTTATGGTTGTTACTCTTTGTTTTGTTCTTAAGTATTGTGAGGACGCAATTTCTTTAAGGAGGGGAGTCTATAACAACCCGCATATTTCACGATTGTCTAATTAAATGTTTTATTTAAATATAGCATCGTTAGTCGAATTAAAGTATGATATGCTATTTTTTGTAAACAGTTGAATTAGGATTCGAGACTACTTCCATTGAGTTCAAAATGGCGTTTGCGACCTTTTTGAGTATAAACATCGATATGTTTAGAGTTGAGTTGAATTTTGCTATTTTTCTATTGGGCTTTGGGTTTGGGTTTCAGCCCATTAACCCAACATAATACCTTATCTCCACCTCCTCTCCTCTTCATTCATTTTCACTTCCTAATACTCTCAAGCTAACGTAAAAATATGGGAAAGAAAGGGGAATCAAAATTCCTAAGCCGTGGTTTACTAGGAAATTCAAATTCAAGTTCTAGAAATCAAGGAGAAGCGTAGGTAAGCATCATCTTCATCTTCTCCATCTCAATCTCTCTTCAATTTTCAAAATTTCATAAACCCTAACTTAGGTAATATTTGCTTATGAGCTTAGATTTGAGCTTCTTGGGTTGAAGTGAAGAGCGATTAATCTTTCCTTTGTTTTAAAGCTTCTCATTCGTTGTTTTTGGGTTTAATGGTGAGTTCTTGAACTCACATCTATGTCTATACATTTGATAGTTGTTAGGTATGAATTCCTTACATCTATTTCATGTTCGTTTGCTTTGAATTGAATTGGATTGGTGAATTTTCCAATTTTTCATATTTTGGAGTCAAAAACTATGAAAATCCTACATTAGATGTTTTGGCATAAATCCCTAGTCATCGTCGCTCGTTCAATCGCTCCGAGACAATTTGGCCATCATTACTCTAGCCTAAATCTTGTCGTGAGCTTCAGCTCAGACATCTGGTGATGAGCTCAGATCTGGTGATAAGATCAATCGTTTGGAGCTACGAAATAAAAATTCCAAACCTTCAGCGCAGACGTCTGAGGTTCTTTCTCAGATGTCTGGGCGATTCGGAAAAAAATTCTAGAACTTCAGCTCAGACGTTTGGGGAAACCACCAAAAGTAACGACCCGATTTTTTGAAGCTCGAAAAATCGACATCAATACGGTCCACTGTATTAAATGCCCAACAATCGAATGCCGGAAAACCAAACCATTAGGGTTAAAGTAGAAGGAGGTAGAATAAGAAATAGAAAACAACATCAGTATCTCAAAAATGCAGCGGAACAATATATAATAGATAAACGACTAATCTTTTAAAAGAAAACAATTATATCTGTTTTATATATTACATCATCAAAGTACAATACAATCAACATCACAATTTAGGATGGTTATAATATCTTGTCCTTCCAACGTTGAATATACAGCTTACACTGCATAACGGAAATATAAATCTATGGAAATACGCCTCGTCACCAATGTAACATTCCAATTTTTATCAATTTAAAATTAGTAATTGATATAAGTTTTGGAATTAATTTTTGAATTAAATTGAAATTTTTTTTGTAAATTTTCAAATCAAATTTGATAAGTATTGATTTGTATATATATGAATAGGATTGTAATTTACATTTGAATTTAAAAATTCAAAATAATAAATGTTTTGAAATTATTTGAATTTAAATATATATATATATATATATGTAGATTTGAATTTGATTTTGAATTTAAATTAGAATTAGAATTAGAATTAGAATTTGAATTTGAATTTAAAATTTAAATAAATACCTTAGTAAAATAATTTGAATTTAAAATAATATAGAGGTGATTTATTTAAGTGGAAACTGGTGAAGGGCCTAATTATATGGCCCAATTTTTTTCTAGGACACGGGTTTGAAATTATTATTTTCCAGGACAAATATGTACGCGGCGTGCGTCTTCATCTTCTCAAACGACGTTCGTATCTTCTGAAATATACCGCTCGTGGAAATTAGGCAAAATTAGGCCGTCATTTCTTGTGCAATCGAAGCGGTCGTTGATTTTTTTGAAAAAAATTAGGCGTTAGTTTCTTCTCAAATCAAATTCGAATTTGATTGTGGGAAATCGTGAGGCAATTTTCTTCATTTGGATAGGCTAATCGATTTTCTCTAGTGGATTGCTTGTTCTTTGGTGCGTCTCGATTTTATTTGGTGTTTTTCATTCTCAATTCAGTGTTTTATGATGTTCATGATGTTATCGTATATTTATTATCAGGGGAGGCGGTTTTGATCTTTTGGAGGAAGGTTTTGTTAGATGTAGTTGGAATAATGGCCTCTGAATGGTATTCTTTTATTCTGATAACATAGGCACTGTGTATTTAGCCTGGTTGCATCATTCACTTCAGATTATGATTTTAGTATTTAGACTATCACTTCATATTTGGTTTGAGCAATCAAAGCAGTTTTTTTTGTCACTTAATTCTGTTTTTACTCATTTTGGGTATGTAATTGGATCTGAAATAATATTAGTTGACGTTGTTTGTTCTTTAGTTCTTGGTGACTTGTGATCTGTAAAAGATAAATTATTTTATCTTTTTTCGAAAAGTATGATAGAAAATGATTTGTTACGTAGTATTTTATGCTATTATTTTTTAATTAAGATCAGTTTCACATAGTTATTTTTTTGTTTACATTTTTTTGCAGGTGCGATTCATCTGCTATAGTTGTGTTTGATTTCAATAACAATTGTTTTAGTGCTCGTTTTGAATTGGATGCTTCTATTTCTTCTGTTAGGAATAGGATTTGGGAGGAGTGGAATAATTTTAGTCCATTATGCTTTGATATTTTTTATATTAGAGAATCAAAGACTATCTTTGTTGAAACGGATAGTGATCTTCAAGCTGTATTGTGTTTGTCTTGGTTTGAAAAGGAAGAATTTTTGGTATTTTTTACGGTTGAAGAATGATTCAATGGATAATTTTGTTGGTGAAAGTAGCAAGTCTGGTTCAGTAGTTGGTGGTGTGTCAAGTAATAATATGTTAGGTTATGATGATGATTTAGATTCTGGTTTTACTCAACAAAAGGATTTACATGAGTTGTTGAAGAAGAATTCAAAATATGGAATTTTTTACTGGGGTTGGTCAACAATTTGATTCTGCTATTGGATTCAATAGAACAGTTAGTGCTTATTGTTTGAAGAATGGGTTTAAAGTACAATATATTAAGAATTGTAAAGGACGATTGACAGTTCGATGTGCTATAGCTAGTTGTCCTTTTAGGGTTCATGCTTTTTGCAAACTGAAGCAATTGGACCAATTGTTTGTCAAAAACATTCACCTGATTGATACTTATGGTGGTGGATTTCGTTCGCTTGGTAGTCCAACTATTAATAGTAATCTTGTGAAAAGTTTAATCGTCAATCAAATTCGTGATGAGCCAAAAAGGAAAACCAAGGATATCATTAATTTTTTTAGAAGAGATTAAGATGTGGAGCTGAGCTATTATTTTGCTTATAAGGGTAAGAAATTAGCTATGAATGATATTTACGGTGATGAAAATAAATCTTACAATGAATTAGTCTGGTATTTGAAGGCATTGGAAAGAAATAACTCGAATAGTTATTCAAATATGAATGTGGATTCTGACACTAATCAATTTGAGAGAGTTTTTTATATTATGAGGCGTGAATATTTGGATTTAGCTATTGTCGTCGTATTCTGTTTTTAGATGAAACCTTTTTGAAAGGGCGGACTGGTATTTTGATGGCAGCCACTGCAAAAAATGGGAATCAAGGTACTGATTTTGTTCTTTTTTTTTGCTATTGTATTTACTTTGTACTGCTTGCATTAGTTCCTTGTTATAAATTTATGTAACATATTGTTGTGTAGATACTGCATTTTGTTCAAGTGATTAGTCTACCGTTATATAGTACTATTTTAAATATAGTGCATTTGGTTGTTTCAAATGTAGTAATAACCAGTTCAATTCATTATAGTTTCTTCTGCGTTAGGGATTAGCATATGAAATTATTGCAGAATTGAATTCAAACTCACAATTTAGTTCGACTGAAAATTAACGATGATTAATGATGGTTGTTTTTTTTCTTGGTAAATACATAATGTAGATGTTTTATTTTTTCAGTTTAGCCACCAAATGTCATGATACCTACTGCTTATAATGGATTTACGAGAATTTGTTATATTTCAAATGATAAATGCATATATGTTTTTGTCTCTAACATCTTCAATCTAGTTGCACTAGTTACAAAATAGGTACAATTGTTCAATGTACAACCATGCTCCTTCTTATTGTAAATTTGATCCAAAACAAACACTGTAAAAGATTTAATGTTCTTTAATTTGATGTACAAAATGTTACTGTATGCAGGAGTTAAAATAGATAAATGCATTTATCTTTTAAGATAAAGAATTAAATAACATATTAAGTTGTACTTATATATCATAGATACTACTACATGTTAAACATATTTATCATTTTTCTCTGTATTTGAAGTTCTTACATAAGGTATACAAATGATTTAAATAGCATATAGAAAAGATAAAAGCATATATGTTTTAGAAGTTCGAATATAATTCTTTGTATTGTATGCATGAATTATGTATCATATCTTTGCAATTTCTACCCTTTCTGCGTAGACTACACATTCAAGTAGAAAATTTTTAAAAAAAAGAAGGAAAAAAAGGATGAATTGCCTCTAGGAAATTTATTTTTCCTTTTTTATTTGGGCCGAGGGCATAGTGTTCATGTGATTGTCTACTATTAGCTAATACTGTTTCGAATATAGTGCATTTTGTTGTTTCAAATGTAATACACAAACAGTGAATTATTATTTTTTGTTTTTTTTCTAGGTTTTATCCCATTAGCAATGGCTCTTGTTACCAAATAAAATGAAGAGTGTTGGAGTTGGTTTTTAAAACACCTAAAGAATTCTCTCAGTTGTGATAGAATATTAACTTTTTTAAGTGATAGACACTGGAGTTTATTGTTAAGTATTCCAAATTTTTTTCCAAATAGTCATCATTCTTATTGTTTGCATCATATGCAAAATAATATTGCTAGCATTGTGAAAAGCGGAAGGGGTGTTTGGGTAGATCATTTACTTGAGCGTTGTGCTATAGCTTCTAATCATCATGAGTTTGAAAAAGCCATGTCCAAGTACAAAGAAATTGGAGGTGCCAAAGCTATAGAGTACTTGAATGATAAACCATATGATCATTGGGCCGATTTGTTTTTTCTGGGGAAGCGATATGGTGAAAATAAGTCCAATGTAGCTGAGAGTTTTAATTCTTGGATTTTGGATGAAAGAAGTTTGCTTGTTACTGCTTGTCTTGATGGAATAAGGGTAAAACTTATGATGCAAATGTCTAATCGTAGAGAAGAGGCATCAAAGTGGACTAGTGTGTTATGTCCAAAAATGGAAGCTCGTTTGTTGAAATTTAAGGAAGAAGGATTTGAGTGGAGTGTTTCTAAATCATCTTGGTATATATTTATATCGTTTACATGATGTTTACAATTTCTGAAAAGTGACAAATGCATTTATCTTTTTTCTACTTGCTATGTAGCCTGTGTTATGATTTCATTTTGTTGGTGTCGCTTGCTACATATTTTCTCTTTATCTGCATTGAGGTTTATGATAATATGAATAAGTAAGGACCAAGTAATATAAAGCAAGTATCATTGTAATGTTGTATTTTTGAGATTTTGTTATGGTAAAAACTAATGTTGTGCATAGGAGTATGATGCATTAGTCTGTCTGCTTAGGGTTTATTCACATGCAAGAGAGTATTTATGGTTTTTGGTCTAACTGAAAGCTGTGATAAGATATTTTCAAGTTTGTAAATTTAAAGATTAATAGTAAATATATAATGGAAATATTGAGCAATGCTCACATGCAAAATTCATGAGCAAACATACATTATCTTTTTTCCTTCCCTTATTGCATAGATTCTGTGATGCTTAAGAATATGAACAGTATGACCAATGTTAATTGTTTTGGTTTATGAGTCTTATTTTCACTATTAGTTCAATGCACATGAATTGGGTCTTATTTATTAGATAGATTAGAGAGAATATATATAGTGCTAATAATCTTTTTTTAGAAATGCAATCTGCTTATATATTTTAACTGTTTTTAATTTTACATTTTGTAGGTATATTTTTAAAGTTCATTCTCTAACATCTCAAAAGGTAGATCTTAAAAATCGCATTTGCAATTGCAATTAATGGAAAGTGGCAGGTTTTCCTTGTGCGCATGCTTTGAAGTGTATTTCTTTAACCATAAATTATGTTTATGAATATATTGAGAATTACTTTACTGTTGAGTATTATCGAGCTTCGTATTCACATTTGATCAATCCTATTCCAACTTTTGATCAGGAAGCAATTAAAGCTGAAGAACATTTATTATTCTTCCTCCTAAGCCTGTTCGTGGAGCTGGTAGGCCTAGGATGAATAGGATTGAAGGTGTTGATTTTCATGCTAAGCAAAACAGATGTGGAAAGTGTAAAAAACTAGGACATAATAGAAGGAGGTGTTCTTTGAATAATTGAGTTGATTGTTTTAGTCCAATGTATTTGATTGGTTGTTCAATGAATACTTGAGTTAAATAATTGAGTTGAATAAGTGAGTTGAATAATTGAGTTGATTGTTTTAGTCCAATGTATTTGATTGGTTGTTCTATGAATACTTGGTTGTTTTATGAATATTTTGAGTTGAATATTTGGATAATTGCATATGTTGAATTGGTTATGATCTGATTTTGATTACTTTTGTTTGTATGCAATTGTTTATGTTTAACTGTTATTTGGAATACATTGTTGTTAGTTCTGTTAAAAAAGATAAATTGATATATCTTTTTAATTCTTATGCATGGTCGTTTTTTTGTTATTATATGTTACTGTAGTTATTATGTCTATTCTTAAGATATAGTCTTTTCTATTCATCCACTCCAGCCCTGACGCTGGTCACTAGAACAAAATCAAAATGGTATCAAATAGGAGTAGTTTTAATAGCATAATCCAAATTTGCAATGAGATCTTCTATATCCTCAATGGCAACGGATATTCGAACCAAATCATCCGTTAATTCACGAGTTTCACGCACAGCATTAGGAATACAAACCAAACAGAACAACTGGAGATAAGTATGACTAGCGTATTGCTACACGAAACATACTATCAATAAAAGTGATGTTGTTATGTATAGCCTTTTTAACAGAGCATAGTAGAATTGTCAATAAAAGTGATACAACATACTGTCAATAAAACATAATTACGACAAGCACCTTTGTCCAAGTGGTTAATTGATTCGGCTTTGGTGCAGGATGTCACAAGTTTGAAACTTGCTTTCGAACGTTTATTTGACACGGGATATGTTGTCCCAATGATTTGTTGTATATAAAATACCAGTTCAAAAAAAAAACATAATTACTTTTATCTTTTTAACAGAGCATTACAAACATTAGCCATTACCAATTCATTATCAATTACCAGAATTTCATTATCAAATTTAAAATCAGTTGTGTAAGCACTTGCTAGTTAACAATACATAAAAGAAATATAGACCGAAGTGATTATGCAGTTAATATTTCATTTGACAGATGCATTGGTTCTAGACAGTCTTGCCTTCTTGGTTCACAATATCATAACAATTTGATAATGCATCCCATGGTACTGGGCGCACTAGAGATCAATAGCCTCTACAATCGGGGTCGTAGCATTTTTGATAGTAGCCACCCCTTTGGAAATCAATAATGTACATAACATGATTACTTTTATGTTCTCTTCCAATTCGTTCACAATATCGACTTCTGGACATGCTATAAATTATGTAGCTATGTACAAAAAACCAGTACCACCTTCTAATTTTACCCGAAACATTTCCACGAGAGGCAAAAGATGAAACTTTATCATCCAAAGCTGGAAAGGGAGATTTTCCTGAACAATAGGACTTCGGTATATTGCTAGAATAAACATGTAATGAGTTATCTCCCTCCGTGTAGGTGCTATTATCATTGATCTTGGATTTAAAATGAAGAATTTTGCAACGGCCCAGATCCATTTTGCACTATAATAGCTTATCAAAATCATCATCTATTCTGCAAATAAGTGATTTGATAAACACTTGTTCCTCATTCAGACTCTTACATGCAAAGCGTTCGCTTTGCAGGAATAAAGCATTCTTCCCTGCTTTTGATGAGAAAGGAAGACGAATACAACGATTACGCGTATAAACTCCAGTATCAACAAAAAGACGCTCCATATTGTTTGATGAGCTTGAATCTTTCTTGATGTACAGGTTTTCAAAATGTGGATCGGTTACTCTTAAATTTATTATACATGAGCATACCTCATAGATGAATGCTCCAACATGCGAGTTGTCTTTGAAGGAAATATTTGGGATACGAATGATCACATATTGAGAGAACTTTTCTTCAGTAGATGAATCAAGCTCTATAACCCAATCTTGATTTCCCTGGATTTTGTATTTGTCATTTAGCGCTTTGAAGATGATAGATATCAGAATATCTACCATTTCATCGGCATTTTTTCCAGTGTTAATCTTTTTATTGAACTCCAGATCATAATACAAGTGGCAAGGTAGTCCAACTTGAATAACCTCGTAATGGTGGCGTAACTTAGGATTCATGGTTTTGTACCTTCTCCAGAACTCATCATATGCAGAAACAAGGAACCTTCTTTGTGCAGTCAAATGATCTTGGTAGCAAAAAACGTAAGTGTTTGCATGTGTTTGGACAAATCTTAAAGCTTCTTCTTGTCTAGGAAAAGTAGCCCATACTGCATCCTTTTGCTGTGTAGAACAACGGGTTTAGAAAACATAATAGTAAATATAAAACTATAAATTATCAATAAAAGATAAAAGGATTTATCTTTCTTAAAAGAGCAGTAAAATCATATTTTGGATTACAAATTCATGATCCACATTTATTTGAATAACGTCATCAAATCAACAAAGCCATTAGAAATTCATTATCAAATTAATCATCAAATTTTCAATATTAGTTACTACAAATTCATTATGTAATTCATCAGTAAATTCAAATATACTCCCTAAAATCTATGATTAATTTAGTATCAGCCATTAAAAATTCATCACCAAATTAATTATCTAATTTTTAACATCAACCATTACAAATTCTTCATCTCAATCATCAGTCATTACTTTTTTATGGGCTGAAAAAGAGCTGCAAAACTTGTCAAGCCAGCAGTATGGTTCGTCAGAGAGTATTTGTGCAGCTATCTGTGCTCTGAATGTATTAGCTTGTTCAAGACTAATTTTTGATGTAGTCTGCATTCCTTGTGCTATTTTTTGCATGAACATCATCACAAAAATTCCACGGTCGTACCTGTATTTTTGAAGTTTAGTACTTTGAATATAATGATAAAACATATTATCTTTTCTTTATTTTGATAATGAATTGTAATTAGTATTAGTTTATCTAAGTAATTGTATGTGAGTAAATAATATTATCTAATTGATAACAATTGTGTAGGTAGTTATTGTGTATCGCGATTTTTTATATAAAATTATGAACTATCTTCAGAATTACCCATTGCTTTGTTGAGCACAGTCAACATTTTTAAGCACTAAATTTTTGCTGAGAATTGTTTTGTGCCCTTCTTCTTGTAGCTCTTTGTTTTGGATGTTTACTGCCGATTTCTGCAAATAGTGAAAGGAAATTAGAATAAATATAAACACATTTACCATTATTACTTTTTGTGTATTTTTACTTACCACATTAATGGCAAATTTTGTATGTCCACTTCTGCAGGATTTTTATCTCGTGGTCAAGTGCAGAGAGTCATAGTGGTACCAAGTGCATTCTCCAACAACTAGTTCAAGCAGGCTCCAATGTTCATTGCCAAGTATTGGGAATAATACGTTGCAACATAATGGATCTAAAAGTGTTCTTTTCATAAAAGGATTGAATATTTGTTTCTTGATATTTTCCAAGCTTCCATCCGTTGTGCTTTTTTGTACAAAATTTGTTTTAGAAAATTTATGTGGTATAAAAAAATGTTAATATGAGAATATAGTTCACTTACAGTCATAGCTATGTTAACGTAGATAATGCTTTTGCTTTCTTCTAGTTGCTTTGTTTTTCGGAACCAAAACCAATCAATGATCTACATTTTAAAAATAATATGGATAAAGTATATAATTTATAATGAAGGAAATTTAATTTTCTTGTACTTGCTTGACCATAAATACTTTGCTGATAGAGGAGGTCTTTTATCATGAATTTTATTATGGTGATGAAGTTTTCATCATCACAACTAAATGCTTCATCGCTGAAAAATTGGACAGTTGTTAATAAAAGAAAGTAAGTTTACTACATACTATGTTGTTTGCATTTGGTAGTAAAACAAAATAGAAGCCTTTATGGAAGCATGTATGAAAAGTTAAAGATAAATTAATTTATCTTTTTTAGTTTTGTTTTATTTTTTTTATTTTTGAGTAAGTGTGTGAGTGTACAGTAGTTGATAGATATACTGATAGTTGACCAAACTAAAACAGAACCAAAACAGAATAGAAACCTTTATGGAAGTATGTATGAAAAGTTAAAGATAAATTAGTTTATCTTTTTTATTTTTGTTTAGTTTTTGTTTATTTTTGAGTAAGTGTGTGAGTGTACAGTGGTTGACAGATATGCTGATAGTTGATCAAACTAAAACAGAACAAAAGCAGATCTAATAATTAATTTAACACATAATTGATATATAGTTTGTATAAGTCAAAAGTAGTTTAATTACTTACTTGTATCCTTCCAAAACTTTGAAAAAAAAGTTTTACATTTTCTTTCTGTTCTTCAGTAAGATGCTTCATCAGCAGACACTTTTCAACATTCTTTTGCTTCCTCTTTTTTTTTGTTCTTTAGGACTGACATCTTCAACAACAATTGGTTTTTCTAAAGCAATTTCTTCACCAACTTGTTTGATATTTTCAGAATTTAAACCGTCTTCAGTTTCTAGAATGAAATCTTGAGTTTTCATCAAATCAAAACATGGAAAGTTTGCAGAACTATTTATGTGCATCATACCAACTATCTTTCTTTTTTTCCATACCTTTTTCAGCTTCACTTTTTTCTTTGAAATCGTTTTTTTTCTCTACATTATACTCTTCAAAAATTTCCAGCTTTTGAAATTTCATTTCAAGATTGTGGAGTCTTTGTTCAGCCAGTTGTCTTAAATGTTATTCCTCATTTAGTTATTCTTCCATACTTTTCATCTCAGCAGATAAAAAGTTCACTTTCATCTCCAACTCTTTTAAGCTACTTGAGCAGTCTGCAGCATATTTGTTATCTTCCAGCCCAGCATATTTTTTTGACAGAAAGTCTTTTTCCTCTTTAGTTTCATTTGAAAATTTCTGTAAAATCTGCATGGAAGGTATTTGAAATTAAATTTGGACATGTAATATCTTTGAATTACTATGAAGTTAGAAATCAGAAATTATTAAAAATAAACAGGTATGAAAATTTCAGACACTTGATAAATGGATACAACATTTAAGCACATTCATATGAGAAGGACAAAAGACCAGGAAAATCTTTAATGCACACACAATAGTCGTTACATATAAATATAGATATGTAATTAACTAACCTACAGACTACATAAATTTAGAACACTATCTCTATTAAATAACACACATATACACATATGTAATCATATATATTTGTATATCAACAAATATATATAGTTCATTATGTACTTAAATCATTTTCTATAAAAACGTATATGCTTTTATCTTTTTTAACTAGGGTTTAATTTAGTGGTATATTTTCTGTAATAAATTTAAAATATGAGTAAATCAAGAAAAATGTTTAATATGTATAACTATATATCATGTATAAGTAAGTCCTAACTTGTTATTTAATCATTTACATTAAAAGATAAATGTTTTTATCTTTTATAGCTTTTAAGCATGGTAAAATTAAAACTTAAATCTGTTAACAGAATACATAACATCATTGGCAAACCACCTTCAGTGATGTAAGTAGTAATGGGTTTGCAGGACAAGGAGTTGATAAAAGGTTGTTTGGTTGAATTTGGTTGAGTTCTTGAATTTATTTAGGTGTTTCAAGTAGCATTGGCTGGTGCAGCAGTTTGTTGTTCGTTCAGTCAGGTTGTAGATAAAGGTGAAATTAGGTGGAGAAGAGGAGTACTTTGTGGTTGAATGTGGGGTGGATATATTGCACCATTTACGAAGTTTGAATACCATTGTTCAACAAGTTTGAATTGTATCGAACTATGGATTTCGGTAGAAATTGAATGTGGGGTATTCGTGGTGATTTTCTGGTGGTTTGGTAGTGATGGTAAATTAATTATGAACTGTGGAGTTGGGCAGAAACTGAATTGTACTTAAATCATTATGTACTTATATATATATATATATGTATATACATATATATATATATATGATTTTGTATATCAAGAAATATATATAAAAGTAGCATACCTTATCATTGTCTATTTCGTCGAGGTCCAAGCCTTTTAATTTTGGCAAATCCCATTTTCTCATCCTTGGAATTTTGCTTTCCAAATTTTCTTTTTCATTGATGATTTACGTCCTTTCACAAAACCAATACTGCTAATAAGAGCATACAAATAAGAATTAATATTTAACATTTTTGTAAAAAGCATTAGAATAAATATATTTATATTTACTTAAAGTTTTTAAATCATACCAATAAGACCATAGTACATCCAGGTATGCTTCTTGGATTAGCATAGTATTTTTGAACATTTTTCATGACATTTTCGCATATTGCTCTCGGCCAAGAGATTGAGTTCAATTTTCTTAAGTTTAACAGCTTTGATAAGAAGCCCCATTGCATGTAGCTTTGATTGTTGGGAAAGAAAAAAGTAATAATCAACAAGAGCAACAACAATTTGACTAAATCTTCATTCCCATTTTCTTCTTCTATCATTTTTTTCAACCTTCTTGTGACTGTCTACTGGCTAATTATGTCATTTTCTTCGAAATCTGCAGTCGGAAACTCTGAAAAACTTTCCATTGTTGTGGCCTTATTTGAAGTTGGTATCGAAAACAAGTCCTCTCCAGATAAATGTAGTCCAAATATAAGGCTAACTTCTTCAGGTGTGATTTTCAGCGGTTTATTTCTAATTTTGAAGGCTTTTTCTTTAATACTGAAAGAAGTAATTATTTTAGTCTAAATTTGCAGCGCTTTTCCATATGTTTTGCCGTTCTATGCCATTGGTGTGAAACATATTAAAAAAAATTGAATGGAGTTTTGTTGATATAACTTTATTGCTTTAGCAGATAGGATGTTTTTTTTCCTTAACAGTCATCAAAACTTTGTACACAACATCTAATTTACATTTGTATGTTCTAGTGTACAGATGTATTTTCTATCTTTTCAGTTTGTTTTGAATCTCATATCTCACAACATCATCTAGTCATCTATTTCAATATTTATTTCTTGAGAATCAAAATTTGCTTCACTCAGATTTTCTGAAATTGCTCCCTCTTCATCTGAGTATGTTAGCTGTTCTTGTTCAGATATTTGAGATGGTTGCTGTGTTGGTTCAACTTCATCCTACATTCATGAAAATAATATCATTAATTGGAATCCTACATTTATTTCTGCATATTCATGAAGATAATATCATTCTGCTCAAGGATCATAATGCGCATAAATCAAATTAATATTATCTAAAAACATCGTACTGCACAGTATTCTGTATAAAAAGATAATATGGTTTATCTTTTTAATTATTTTGTATTTTCTTGGGATTAAGATATTTTTTGTCAATGAGGAACTGTTAAATAGTTTGTATACAGTAGTGTTAATACTGTAGAAGCTAGTGAATAAAATGCTAAAAATATGGTCCATAAAAAAATATGCTACCAATTCAACAGTTCCCTTAAACCCTATTGATTATAGAGGGATTTACATTTGCAATAAGCTTTGATAGTTAACGTATATAACAAATAAGTAACTATGTAGTAATACAGGGCATATTTTTTGATATTCATAAACAAATAAAAGCATTTCGTTTTAATTTATTATGTAATTAAGTTCTTTTTAGAAAAACATAAATGCTTTTATCATTTTTATGCCAGCTTTAAATCAAGTTCATATGGTATGTAACAGTTGTAAATAATGAATAAAACAACAAACTTGTTTAATATTTATCATTGTTTTTCGAATGTCAGTAAAGCTAAACATCTAATTAAATCCCATACAGATAAAGCTAATTTTTTTTTATCTTTTTTCAGTAGTTGAATATAGTAACATGTTCATATGGTATGAAACAAATTTAAAAAATGAATAAAACTTGAAACTAGTTTAACATGTATATCTTGTTTCAAATATAACTAATGTTAAACATGTAATTAAATATAACTAATGCTAAACATGTAGCTTGTTTAACACGTATCGCTGTTTTTAAAATATAAGTAAAGCTAAACATCTAATTAAGTCCTACTCAGATGAAGCTTAATGTGCTTATCTTTGTTCAAAAGTTAAATACATTAACATGTTCGTATGGTATGTAACAATTCAACATGTAATTAAATATTTTTGTGTACATAATTAAGGAATTTTTTTACCAATGGTGTTATAGACAAAGATATGTGCTGACTGTGTTCGTTACAAAACGGACTAGATATTGGTCTTTGATTAATACACTATTTTCCATTGTTGATGAATATACATGTAGCTTTTTCAATAAAAAGTTTTGTTTTTCGCAATCTTGTCTTCATTTGTATCCTGCATGAAGATTATCATGTGTAATAATTTGTTAGTAAGAATGAAGAGTTATACATATAGGCATTACTGAGTATGAAATCATATATAGTTGATTATCTAATTAAATTGTTCTGCACATAAAAGCATAAATTCTTTTATCTTTATTAAGTAGGGTGTAAATTTGCTGTATATCTTTTGTAATAACTTTTAAATAATAAAAAAGTGGCAAACATGTATAACATATACTAGTCAATATTTAAGATAGGTTGATTTGAACCAATTATAGTAAAAGATAAATATGTTTATCTTTCGTAACTGTTGAACATAGGAACATTGCAACATAACTATATTTACACAATACATACGATTTTTGAAGTACCGAAGTTAAAATTACATTAAAGCAACTCTAAGATAAACAAACATGTTAAATCCATTACATTCTTGTATTAAATCATTTAGATTAAAAGATAAACATATTTATCGTTTTAAGATGTTGAATATGAATAGTTTTACATCACGTTAAATCATTACAAAAACAACAAACACCTTACACACATTACAAAAACTATTATATATAAACAAATCAGTAGAACTTATTTCTTACTTGTTCAAACACAAGCAAAAACAACCCATAAATAGCAAATAAAATCAATCAGTGAATGACTACTTCAGCTAACAAAAACAATCGATATGTAGCAAAAAATAGCAATAACTTGTCAGTTTAACACCTAGGGTTTAGTAGCATCCGCCATTGAATATTTAGGTATGCTTAGTTCAACAAATGTCGATTATGTTAAATCATAACATGAACTAAAATACCTTAAATCCATTACAAAAGCTATCATCATCATCAGTAAGAATGAATACTTAACTACAATTTATCATCTAACTAAAACATTTACATCAAAATAAAATACAGCTTACTTGTTTCGCATTTAAGTTTGAGGTGATTGCAGAGATTTCTCGATGAAAGTATTTTAGTTTAAGCTGAAATTGATGAAGCTGAAGTAGTTGTAAAATGCATCTCTGATAAATGATTTGTAATCGTTTTAGAAAAAATATTGGGAAGGTAAATCAACCGTTTGTTTTCTAAAACCTATTTTTGGTTTTGGTTTAGAACTCTGAAAAATGGTAGAAAGCGAAAGAGAAAATCGAATGGAAGAAGGGCATGAAGTAACAGATTGAAGGGCTGAGGTAACGTGTATAAAATTTTGTCCTGCAAAGTTATTATTTTAAAGCTGTGTCCTACAAACTTATTGTTTGATGAAAGAAGGCCCTTATGGTAAAATTCCCCTTTATTTAATGTATGATTGGTCTTAAAACATTTTCTTTGAAATTGTGTATATTTAAATAAAGAAGAATATACTTACAAAAATAGAAAATGTAATTAAAAAATCAATATAAAATGTAAAAAGACAAGTGTTTAATTTAGAAAATATAAGTTAACAAGTGTTAAATTTTAATTGCATAAATTAACAAGTGTAATTCAGGAGACAAGTGGTTTAACAAGTGTAATGATCTTGTAATTAAAATGAACAAGTGTCATTTTGTTTATTTTTGAAAAAATTGATAAAAATAGAAAATGAGTTATATAAACATTCTACTCTCCTTCTTCTCATTCTTTTTATCTTCATTTCCAAAGCCTGTACAAATTCTAAAACCAGAAAACAAAATTTTCAAAAACAAATCTAGGAAAAAATTTCAAAAACTTTAAAACTAGAAAATCATCAAAGCAAAAAAATGGAAATTCAACACCTTTTAAAACTCAAAGTCTTAAGCCTAGAAATCATCTTAAGCCTGTAAAACAATTTCAACTCAGCAATCAATCACATCAAGTTTCAGGATCAACATCAAGTTTTCAAATTCAGAATCAAAACTCGGCAATCAAAATATTTTCTAGATTTTCAACTTTAAAAACAGCTTCCAAGATTTTTACAGGCTCTCTGTTTCTTCTTGATCAAAGTGCGTAAACTTTTTGAAACTCTGGAGTTTGATCTGTTGTTTGATTTCATGCTTGAGTAAGATTGAAAACTTGTTTGCATGTGTACAGATATATGTATGGTGTATGTATTGTCTATGCATGTTGATATATAGGTTTATTCATCCATGTCTCTAGTTCCAAGTTTTCAAATAAAAAACCTGTCCAAAACCCCAAATCTCTTCTTCTAATTATTGTTAGATTGGGATGTTAAAATAAAAAGTGTTCAAATTCATTAAACTTAATTTTAAAAATACTTTTAAAGACAAACAACAAGTGTATGTGGTCTGGAACAAGGAAATACAGTAAACTGAACTCATGATAAAAATATGATTTCTTTAATTATTTGATTTGATTATATAACCAAAAACGTATTTGAAAACATTGATTTTTAAAATTGAAATGAAGATTTTAAATTGTGTATAGAGTGAGAAATTCGGGGATAAACAGAAAGCACATTTTGGGAAAACTTTGGTGATTGGCGACCTGGTTGGTCTCGTGATCGAAGTTGAAGCTTCCTGGTGGGTTTGGGAGTTGAAGAAAAATGATAAGTAAAATTCTAATGCGCCATAGCGACGGTGCGGCAACATTTTAGGGTTTTTACCCAGTTCTTGGTAGGCCTGGGTTTCAAGGCAATTTCGTCGTCTACGTCGAATCGGACGAAGCCGGACGTGGTGGAAATGGTTTGTTGTACCAGTTTGGTTGAGATGACTCAATTTTGTTTCCAAGTTAAATTTGAGTTCCTGGGTGGCCTGGTTATTCGTAGGGGTTGTTGTGGGACTTGACGATGGTCGTAGCGTAAACCAGAGGCGATTAGAGCGGTGTGCAAAATGCACGAGTTACTGGAGTGTATCGATAAGAATGTTTGGGGAAGAAAGGGTTGTGTCTCTAAGTTGTTTCCGAGAATTCAAGGTGTTGGCTCGAGTTTAGTATCGGGTATTTTTTATTGTGTTTCGGGTATTAAAACATAACCAAAATTTTAAGTTTTAAAATAAAATTTTAGGGATTGACCAGGGGAAGACTCGAATTAAACGTGCATTTGTCTCAAGGGTGTCTCGGGGAGGACTCGGGTTTGTTATAAACCAGTTTTCAAATGATTTAAACTAATTCAAATTTAAACATGTTAATTCATTCTTTTGAATAAGTATTTTGTTTTAAAACATGGGATTAGTTTTAAAGTTTAAAAAAATAAATTATCTTAAAAGTAATTAAGCTTAATTAATTTACTTCTGTAACATTATTCATTAATTAATTCTTAATTTGAAAAAATAATGTGATTAAAGAATTGATTAAGATAAAATGTTTTTGAATTTATTAATTAATCTCAAATCCCTTAAGTTAATTTATGGATTAATGTTTATTAACTACAACGTTGTTAATTAAATATTTTTAATAATAATTAAGTGATTAATTTAAATGAGATGTTGTCTTAAATTGTTAATTAACCTTAAATCTTTTAAGTTAAATTATGGGTTAGTATTAATTATCTATAAGGTTTTTTAATTTAATATATTAAACAATAATGAAAGGGTAATTAATTTATAATTAAGGATAAATTATTTATGTAATTAATTAAAGAATAATTAATTAATGAAAGTAATTAAGATTAATTAATTAATTATTAAGCATTAATTATGAATAATGAATTTATTTATTTATAATTAAAAGTTAATAAATGATAATTTAGGTTAATTAATTAATTAAAAATTAAGGATTAATCAATAATTAAGGATAATTAATCATTAATTAAAAATAAGTAATGAAAATAATTATGTGATTAATAGATTATAATCACACAATCTATTCATCTTAATTATAGATGATTGATTATTATTGAATGCTTTGTATTGATTGATGTCCCTGATATGTGGTTGTGATACTATATGATATGAATTGTTTTGTGTTGAGCTGTGACATCTGTGAATATGTTATTGTGTGAATGTTGAAACCCCTTAGCTCGTAAAACGGCATTTGAATTTCGATGCGACAGGGAGTTCGATTCGAGTTGGTTATCCGAAACCCACATCGAATATTAATGGTGAATCTTGGTGATTGATATATCCATGTGTTTTTAAATTAAGCGCTCACTATTTGGTTTAGCCAGGAGAGGACTTTGTGTCATATAATTCATCCCGAATAGTGATACGATGAAATGGATAACATTTGAAGACGGTGGTGAAGACCGGGTGTCTTCGAGAATGGTAGGATAACATGTCAAATGACTCTGCACTGAGTTGCTTCGGTATAGATATCTCCATATGTGATGGGGAGTCCGATCGGGATTGTGGATGCCTGGATTGCAAGGGCTTCTTCCTTTATTGGACAAAGTGCCTTCGGTTCTGTTCGAACCCGGAACGGACTTGTATGTTATATGTCTGACATTACACTTTGAGATATAAAGCTGATTTCTATCGAATACATTTCTGTTTGGTGGCGGAGAATTTATTCTCTTAGCTTAACATCCTTCTCTGAGACGTATGAGCTCAGAGGTTATGTAGTTGATGGTTATTAGTGATATACTCTCAACTTGGTCGTGTGACATGCTGATTGCTGCTGATCATTTGTTGATCGAAGCATGGATTTTGTGAAAAGCGTAGCTTTGTGGACGAGACTTCATCGAACCTCACAATCCGAAAATGGTCGAAATAGGAAAGTTGCGGCAAGGTTATTAGGGGTCGCGCCCCTAGGTTATGTCCATTATCCTCTGGATAAAAGTGGTATCATGGTATGGAGCCCGGGTATTTAACTGTGTGGTTGTTGCTATTTGTTGGTGAATCCCGGGATAAAGGTTAGTAACGATCGAGGATGGCTTACTTGTAGGTGTTACCTAGTTACAGAGGTAACCCGGCCTTGTATTGGCAAAGATCCGGTTAGATTCTTAGGGGCATCCCTGCAGAGGCGTCCCATTTGGTAAGCAAGTTCCTTAGCCTGGCCATTTGTTGGAAATCCAAAGAAACAATACGAGCCCTGTACGGTTTTAGTTGTATAACCTGCCATGCAGCGTGGTGGTAACCTGCCATAAAACATGGTAGCTATAGTAGACATACTATGAAATGTGTATGCTGGCTAAGATTAATATTATACTTTCAAAATGTTTTTCACACTATGCACTAACAATAATATCAAAAGAGTTTTCTCGTATCAAGCATGTTTGACTATCATAAGGAGAAATCTCCTCCAATTGTGCGAATGCATTGTGTGTGTACGGGGAGGCCTTATGGTAGTTTTATTTTTCAAAAGTATGAACGAATTTCTTCTAAAAAAATTGTTTTTTTTCAAACAACTGCTTTTTTTTTACTCATATCAGTCCCATGACTGACCCAGAGTTTATTGCTCCCTTCCTAAACACTGGGTGCCCAAAATTTTCCACACGGGCAGCCTAGAAGTAGGTTATCCATGTTTTGGAGCTAGCTTTGATAGTAGAAGTCTTTTGGGAGCTGTCGGATTTTGGAAGCTTTTGGTTTGAAGTTTTTGGAAAGCTTTTGGTTTGAAGTTTTGGAAGCTTTGAAGTTTAAAAGAAGGTGCTTAGTTTGGATTCTCGCTCTTTATTTTTTAAGACCTGTTGTTATTGTTCCGCTGTGGTGTTATCATTCTGATATTGTATCATGTGTATACCACTCTGATGTTGGTGTTGATCGAATATTGTATCAAATGTTGTATCTATGTTGTGATCAATGATTATTCATTTTTCTTTCAATGTTTACTTTCATCTAATGTTGTTATAAGCTCCGCCGAACTGGAGTTTGATGTTTGAATCTTCGGTAGATGAATACAAGTAAGGTATTTGATGTCGATTTTTGAACGCTGGATTTCGGGTTGTGACAAGTGGTATCAAAGCTAAAGGTTGAGTATGAAATTTAGCTACGGAGTATAACACATTAGATGACTCATTAGAGATAGGGTTAAAAATATCCTACAATGAGTATATCCTTAAGATATCTCGTCTGTATGGTCTAAATCAAGTTTTCTTACTATTTATAGATAGTGAGAATGAGCACTAGAAGAGGACGAGGTAGGGGACGGGGAAATACCACTACAACTGGTCAAGTCCCTACAATAGCAGAAGCAGTTATTCCCACTCAACCTCAGCCGAATCTGGCTGATCTATATAGAAGTTTTTTCAGACTTGGTGGAAATCCATTCACTAGCAAGGAGTCTATTATTGGAGCACAAGCCTGGATCCGATCGTGTGAAAGAATTTTCAGAGGGCTAAAATTGGAAAATGACCAGATGAGATTAATAGCTTCTTGGAAACTCCAAGAGGAAACTCTAGCCTGGTGGGAGACTATTATAGTGGATGAGCCGGAAGATGAGTTCACTTGGGAACGATTTAAGGAGGTGTTTGAGAAACGATATATGCCATTTGTCGATATCTCCAGAATGTACCAGGAGTTCATGGATTTGAAGAAAGGAAGTTAACATTCGAGGAATATTTGAACAAATTCGACGAGTTATCTCAATTTGATCCGGAGCTAGTGAATACTCCTTTGAAAAAGAATGAAAGATTTATTCGAGAAATCAACAAGAAATACCATGAGAGGATGACAGCCCACATAAAAGAATCTTTTTCTGATTTAATCGATATGGGTTATAGATATGCTACCCTGGATATGCATGAAGTTCCGGAGGAAAAAGGAAGTGCAAGCAATCCGAATTGGAAGAAAAGGAAGTTCGGAGGGAAGAAACCGTATCAAGGCAAGGAGAAGAAGAGTAATCAGGAGAACCAGGCAAGGGATATTACTTGTTACAACTGTCAGGAGAAGGGCCACTATTCAAACGATTTTAAGAAGCCAAAGAAACAAGTAAAGAAAGATCAACCTGTGAAGACAGGTCAAAGAACCAAGGAATGCTTTTACTGTCACAAGCCAGGTCACAAAGCTAAAGATTTCCCAAAAAAGAAGCAAGCACAAGTGGAGAAAATGTACGCGATCAAAGATAACCCGTCAACTTCAAAGGCGAATAAAGGAAAAGGATTTTTAGAAGGTAACCTTCTCATTTGTGATAGAATGGTTAGAATTTTGTTTGACACGGGAGCTACACATAGCTTTATCTTCCAACAAGCCGTAATCGAATTAAAACTTAAACCTGAATTTGTCGACGAACCCATTTGTGTGAAAAATCCAGTTGGTGGCCCTGCGAATCTTTTTCTACGATGTAAAGATGTTCCTATCTCGTATTCTTGTCATCAATTTCCTATTAGTCTCTTTGTCCTCGATTTTAGTGTATTTGAAATCTTACTCAGAACGACTGGATAACGAAATACGAAGCCAAATAAGATTGTGACAATCGAACGATTTCAATTAAAACCAAATTTGGGAATCTCATTGAAATCTCTTGTGAGGATTCAAGTCCTAAGAGAGATAAGCTGATGTATACTTTAGGATACCCCGAACCTAGCCTGGAGTCCATACCTATTGTCTGGAAATTTCTAGACGTATTCGAAGAGGTTAAATCTTTGCCTCCGCACAAAGAAATTGCATTCAGAATCGATTTAGTTCCTAATGCTCGTCCTGTTGTTCATGCAAGTTGCAGGATGGCATCAAGGGAAAGGATAGAACTAGTCAATCAAATCCGAGATTTGCTAGAAAAAGGATTAATACGTCCTAGTGTTTCCGATTGGGGTTCAGCGGTGGTATTCGTCGCCAAGTCTGACGGATCCTTGAGATTGTGTGTGCACTACCGCGATCTCAATAAACTAACTCTAAAAACCAAATATCCTTTAACCAGAATCGACGATCTATTTGATTAATTGCCGGCGCTCGATTGTTTTCAAAGATGGATCTAGCCTAAGGATTGTTGAAGACTGTATTCATTTAACTGCTTTCAAGGGTCCAGACACGTTCTACGAATGGTTAGTCATGCCTTTAGGACTAACCAATGCTCCTACATACTTCGTAGACTTAATGACCTGTGTATCTCGAAAGGTATTGAATAAATTCATTCTTGTGTTTATTGACGATATTCTGATCTATTCCAAAATAGAAGAAGAACATGCTAAGCATTTAAGAATTTTTTTGGAAATATTGAGGAAGAACATTCTGTTTGTCAAATTTTCTAATTGTCATTTTTGGGTCAAGGAAGTTAGATTTCTTAGGCACATTGTTAATGAAGATGGAATTTCTATAGACCCGGGCAAAGTTTCTGCTATTCTAGATTGGAAGCAACCCACTACTCCAAAGGAAGTTCAAAGTTTTCAGGGTTTAGCGGGATATTATCGGAAGTATGTTCAGGATTTTTCTAAGATAGCTAGTCCATTGACTAAATAAACTATGAAGAATGCTAAGTTTGATTGGACTCCGAAATGTGATGAAGCTTTCCAAGAGTTGAAGAGGAGATTGACTACTTCTCCCGTTCTCGCTATTATCAACGGGAACCAAGGCTTATCTGTCTACATAGATGCTTGTGGCGATGGTGTGGGTGCTGTGCTAATGCAGAATGGTAGAGTGATTGCCTATGCGAGTAGAAAATTATGTCCACATGAGAAAAACTACGCAACCCACGATCTGGAGCTCTTGGCTGTCATTTTCGCTTTGAAAATCTGGCGTCACTATCTTCTGGGTGAAAATTTTGAATTATTCATCAACCATAAATCTCTGAAATATCTCTTCACCAAGAAGTATTTAAATCTGAGGCAACAGCGTTGGTTAGAATTTCTAGCGTCATACGATCTAGATATTCAGTATACACCCAGAAAAGCCAACGTAGTAGCCGATGCTTTAAGTAGAAGGCATGATATTATTGCATATCTAGTTGTCACTCCTACTCTCCTTGAAAAGATCGCTAATAAGCAGAAAGAAGACGAGTTTCTTCGTGGAATTTATAAAAGTATATGCCAAGGTGAAGATACCAGTTTGAAGTCGATAATAGAGGAATTATAAGACTAAAAGGCAGGATCCGTGTCCCAGACATCCCGGATCTAAAACAGGAAGTGTTGGACGAGTGTCACATGTCCAAACTCGGTATCCATCCAGGAGTAAATAAGATGTATTGAGATATCAAAAGGACTTTCTGGTGGAAAACAATGAAAAGGGACATATCTATTTATGTGAGTTGTGGTACTATTTGTCAACAAATCAAGAGCAATCAAAAGAAGATGGGGGTTTACTTCAGCCATTGGAGGTGCCCAAGTGAAAATGGGATCAAGTGTCTATGGATTTCGTAGATGGGTTGCCATGAACTCGCAACGGTAATGAAGCAATTTGGGTTATTATGGACCGTTTGACTAAAACAGCCCAATTTATCTCAGTAAAATCTACCTAAATAGCAGCAAGTTTAGTTGAATTATATGTGAAAGAGATTGTTCATCTCCATGGTATACCTAGCAGTATAGTGAGTGATCGTGACCTGATCTTCACTAGTAGATTTTGGGAGGCTTTTCAAATCGCATTGTGAACCAAATTGAATTTTAGCACTGCTTATCACCCGCAGTCTGATGGGCGGACTGAAAGAATAAATCGAATCTTAGAAAACTTTTTGCGTGCTTGTATGCTTGACTTTGGTGGTTCATGGGAGGACCTTTTACATCTGGTTGAATTCTCATATAACAATAGCTATCAGGCCAGTATCGAAATGGCTCCTTTCAAGGCATTGTATGGTCGTCCGTGTCGATCACCTGCGTGCTAGATTGAGTCAGGTGTAGGCTCGTCCTTGGACCAGATATGATAAAGAAAGCTACTGAAAAAGTTGATTTTATTCGAAAGAAATTGAAAATGGCTCAAAGTCGTTAGAAGAGTTATGCTGATCGCAGAAGAAGAGATTTAGAATTCCAAGTTGGAGATTTTGTTTTCCTCAAAGTTTCTCCAATGAGGGGAGTGTTGAGCTTTGGGAAGACTGGTAAGCTGGCACCGCGATATATTGGTCCTTTTCCTATATTGGAGAGGATCGGTCCTTTGGCTTATCGTGTGTAGCTACCCAATTGGTTATCTGGTATATACAATGTGTTTCATGTTTTACACGTTCGAAAAAATATGCACGATCCAGACTGTATTATTAAAGAAGCCGCTCAACCGAATTTGGAGATCACACCAAATCTGGCAGTTAAAAGAGAACCGTTGAAAATAATTGATCATGATGAAAATCAGCTAAGGAATAAAGTTGTGAAACCGGTTAAAGTGCAATAGAGTGGTGATCCAAATGACCATACTTGGGAAGCAGAGGACAACATGCAGAAATCCTATCCCAATTGTAGAGTGGATATTCCGGCTTAATCTGGTAAGTCATTTCTCTATCTTTTTCTATGTTCTTGTATTCTTTATTTGTCTCTCACCTTTTCAAATTTCGAGGACAAAATTCTCTTAAGGGGGAAATCTGTAACTTTCTAATTTTTATCAATTTAAAATTAGTAATTGATATAAGTTTTGGAATTAAATTTTGAATTAAATTGAAATTTATTTGAAAATTTTCAAATCAAATTTGATAAGTATTGATTTGTATACATATGAATAAGATTTTAATTTACATTTGAATTTAAAAATTCAAAATATAAATGTTTTGAAATTATTTGAATTTAAATATATATATATAGGTAGATTTGAATTTGATTTTGAATTTAAATTAGAATTAGAATTTGAATTTGAATTTGAATTTAAAATTTAAATAAATACCTTCGTAAAAATAATTTGAATTTAAAATAATATACAGGTAATTTATTTAGTGTATAATTAGTTTTAAAATATTTTCTTTAAAATTGTATATATTTAAATAAAGAATAATATACTTACAAAAATAGAAAATGTTAATGCAATCATTTTAGCACCAAAGTCCTCCCATGAACCATCTCAAACTTAGACAAGTGTTAAATTTTAAGTGCAAAGATTAACAAGTGTAATTCATGAGGCAAGTGGTTTAACAAGTGTAATGATCTTGTAATTAAAACGAACAAGGGTCATTTTGTTTATTTTCGAAAAAAATTGAAAAAATAGAAAATGAGTTATATAAACTTTCTACTCTCCTTCTTATCATTTTTTTACGTTAATTTCCAAAGCATGTACAAATTCTAAAACCAGAAAAAAAAAATTTCAAAAACAAATCTGAGAAGAGAAATCAAAAACTTTAAATCCAAAAAATCATCAAAGCAAAAAAATCTAGAAATTCAACACCTTTTACAACTCAAAGTCTTAAGCCTGGATATCATCTCAAGCCTGTAAAACAATTTCAACTCAGCAAGCTATCAATTCAAGTTTCAGGATCAACATCAAGTCTTCAAATTCAGAATCAAAACTCAGCAATCAAAACATTTTCTACTTTAAAAACAACTTCCAAGATTTTTATAGGCTCTCTGTTTCTTCTTGATCAAAGTGAGTAAACTTTTTGAAACTCTGGAGTTTGATCTGTTGTTTGAATTCATGCTTGAGTAAGATTGAAAACTTGTTTACATGTGTACAGATATATGTATATGTGTATATATTGTCTATGCATGTTGATATACAGGTTTATTCATCCCTGTTTCCATGTTTTCAAAAAAAAACCTGCCCAAAACCCTAAATCTTTGCTTCTAATTATTGTTAGATTGGGATGTTAAAATAAAAAGTGTTCAAATTAATTAAAACTTAATTTTAAAATACTTTTAAAGACAAACAACAAGTGTATGTGGTCTGGAACAAGGAAATACAGTAAACTGAACTCTTGATAAAAATTAGATTTCTTTAATTATTTGATTTGATTATATAACCTAAAACAACTTTGAAAATGTTGATTTTTGAAAGTGAAATCATGATTTTAAATTCTGTATAGAGTGAGAAATTCGGGGATGAACAGAAAACACATTTTAGGAAAACTCTGGTGATTGGCGACCGGTTGGTCTCGTGATCGAAGTTGTAGCTTCCTGGTCGGTTTGGGAGTTGAAGAAAAATGCTAAGTAAAATTCTAATACGCCATGGCGACGGTGCGGCAATGTTTTAGGGTTTTAAACCTCTTGGTAGGTCTGGATTTCAAGACAATTTTGCCGTCGACGTCGAATCGGACAAAACCGGACGTAGGGGAAATGGCTCATGGGTTATGAAGAAGTTTGGGCCAAGATCACGTGGCCTCCAGTGGCCTGGGGTGATAGAGCGAGGAAATTTTCTGGTGATGATTTAATGTACTAGTTTGGTTGAGACGACTCGATTTTGTTTCCAAGTTAAATTTGATTTTCTGGATGGCCTGGTGATTCGTAGGGGTTATTGTTGACTTGACGATGGTCATAGCATCGACCAGAGATGATCGGAGCGGTGTGCAATGTGCAGGAGTTACTGGAGTGTATGGGTAAGAATGTTTGGGGAATAAAGGGTTGTGTCTCGAAGTTGTTTTCGGGGATTCAGGGTGCTGGCTCGAGTTTAGTACCGGGTATTTTTGATTGTGTTTCGGGTATTAAAACTTAACCAAAATTTTAAGTTTTAAAATAAAATTTTGGGGTTTGACTAGGGGGAGACTCGAAGTAAACGTGCATTTGTCTTGAGGGTGTCTCAAGAAGGACTCGGTTTTGTTATAAACTAGTTTTCAAAGTTTTAAACTAATTCAAATTTAAACATGTTAATTCATTCTTTTGAATAAGTATTTTGTTTTAAAACATGGGATTAGTTTTAAAGTTTTATAAAATAAATTATCTTAAAAGTAATTAATCTTATCTAATTTATTTTTGTGACATTATTCATTAATTAATTCATAATTTAAATTAAATAAATAATGCGATTAAAGAATTGATTAAGATAAAATGTTTTTTAATTTATTAATTAATCTCAAATCCCTTAAGTTAATTTAGGGGTTAATGTTTATTAACTACAAGGTTGTTAATTAAATATTTTAATAATAATTAATTGATTAATTAAAATAAATGATTACTTTAAATGAGATGTTGTTTTAAATAATTAATTAACCTTAAATCTTTTAAGTTAAATTATGGGTTAGTATTAATTATCTACAAGGTTTGTTGATTTAATATATTAAATAATAATAAAAGGGAAATTAATTTATAATTAACGATAAATTATTTATGTAATTAATTAAAGAATAATTAATTAATGAAATTAATTAAGATTAACTAATTAATAATTAAGCATTAATTAAGAATAATTTATTTATTTATAATTAAAGGTTAATTAAATGATAATTAAGGTTAATTAATTATAATAAGATTAGTTAATTAACAATTAAGGATTAATCAATAATTAAGGATAATTAATCATTAGTTAAAAATAATTAATGAAAATAATTATGTGACTAATTGATGATAATCAAATAATTTATTCATCTTAATTATAGATGATTGATTATTACTTAATGCTTTGTATTGATTGATGTCCCTGATATGTGGCTGTGATACTATGTGATATGAATTGCTTTGTGTTGACCTGTGACATCTATGAATATGTTACTGTGTGAATGTTGAAACCCCTTAGCCCGTAAAACGACATTTGAATTTCGATGCGACAGGGAGTCGGATTCCATTTGGTTATCCGAAACCCATATCGAAATTAATGGTGAATATTTGTGACTGATATATCCACTTGTTTTTGAATTAAGCGCTCACTATGCGATTTAGCCGGGAGAGGACTTTGTGTCATATAACCCATTTCAAATAGTGATACGACGAAATGGATAGCATTTGAAGACGGTGGTGAACGCCGAGTATCTTCGAGAACGATAGGATAACCTGTGGAATGACTTTCCACTGAGTTGCTCCGGTGAGATGGTTGTATGTCTGACATGTATGGTTGTATCTTCGAGAACTTGGAACGGACATGTATGGTTGTATGTCTAACATTAGGCTTTGAGATATAAAGCTGATTTCACTCAAATACATTTCTGTTTAGTGGCAGAGAATTTAATCTCTTAGCTTAACACCCTTCTCTAAGACGTACAAGCTTAGAGGTTATGTAGTTGATGGTCATTAGTGATATACTCCCAATTTGGTAGTGTGACATGCAGAGTGCTACTGATCATTTGTTGATCAAAGCATGGTTTTTGTGAAAAGCGTAGCTTTATGGACGAGACTTCGTCGAACCTCACAGCCCGCAAATGGTCGAAATAGGAAAGTTGCGACAAGGTTATTAGGGGTCGCACCTCTAGAGTATGTCCATTTTCTTCTGAATAAAAGTGGTATCATGGTATGGAGCCTAGGTATTTAACTGTGCGGTTGTTGCTATTTGTTGGTGAATCCCGGGATAAAGGTCGGTAACGATCGGGGATGGCATACTTGTAGGTGTTACCTAGTTACAGAGGTAACCCAGCCTTGTGTTGGCATAGATCTGGTTAGGTTTTTGGGGGGATCCCTCCAGAGGCATCCCATTTGGTAAGGAAGTTCCTTAGCCTGACCATTTGTTGGAAATCCAAAGAAACAATACGAGCCTTGTACGGTTTTAGTTGTATTACCTGCCATGCAGCATGGCAGTAACCTGCCATAAAACATGGTAGCTATAGTAGGCATACTACGAAATGTGTATGTTGGCTAAGATTAATATAATACTTTCGAAATGTTTTTCAAACTACGCACTAATAATAATATCATGAGTTTTCTCGTATCAAGCATGTTTGAATATCATAAGGAGAAATCTCGTCCAATTGAGCGATTGCATTGTGTGTGTGCAGGGAGGCCTTATGGTAGTTTCAGTTTTCAAAAGCATGAACAGATTTCTTTTAAAAAAATTGTTTTTGTTCAAAAAACTGCTTTTGTTTATTCATACTAGTCTCATGACTGACCCGGAGTTTATTGTTACCTTACTAAACTCTGGGTGCCCATAATTTTCCACATGGGCAGCCTAGAAGCAGGTTATCCATGTTTTGGAGCTAGCTTAGATAGTAGAAGTATTTTGGGAGCTGTCGGATTTTCGAAGCTTTTGGTTTGAAGTTTTTGGAAAGCTTTTGGTTTAAAGTTTTGGAAGCTTTGAAGTTTAGAAGAAGGTGCTTAGTTTGGATTCTCGCTCTCACTTTTTGAAGACCTATTGTTATTGTTCCGCTGTGGTGTTATCATTCTGATATTGTATCATCTTTATATCACTCTTCTGTTTGTGTTGATCGAATATTGTATCAAATGTTGTATCTGCGTTGTGATCAATGACAATTCATTTTGCTTCCGATGTTTATTTTCATCTAATGTTATTATAAGCTCCGCCGAACTGGTTTCGACGTTTGAATCTCCGGCAGATGAATACAAGTGAGGTATTTGATGTCGATTTTTGAACGTTGAATTGCGGGTCGTGACAATCCAACTCCTCCCCTGAGCTCCACAGCAGTCCATCTAGAATTTGTATTCTATAATGCTCGGTCCGACCCGAGAATTATAGTTCAATAACACACGAGTCTGTATGGAAAACTAGCGTGAGAAAATACACTCAATTGAATTATTAAAGTTTTCAAAATCATTTGAAATCAAAGGTATCTCGTTAGACCACACCACAAATAAACATGCCGGGTTTTTACCTTATGATAACCACAACATTTCTTACAAAATCCTTTGATATTATAATAATGTCTATATACAGATACTTATTCAAATAGCCGAAATTGTTACATTCATTAAATTCCAGCATAATAGGTATACAAATAAAACCGTAAAGGCGCGTAGGGAGAATGGATTTCCATCAATGGCAGGGCTACTGGGGACCGCCCGTCACAGTACGTGGTGTAGATCACCGTACCGAGGATCCACCCTGATCCCCTGCATCACAAGACCGGAGCTACCACTTACTGGATAGTCTGAATAAGTTCACCCCGCGGTTGGGATCAGTAACCGCCCACACAGCCGAAATAAAGGGACATCTAGACAGAGGTGACCTTACTCTAATTGGTTGCTAGCCACTTAGCCTTGTGTGCACCTCCCCTGTGTTAGCCAGTCCCGGTTGAGGAGGCTCGAGGCTATGCGTTACATTTTTATCACACATTCACGTAGAATGCTCATCGTCCCTCTGACGATGTTCTGATAACATTCGTCCATATAATTCCATTCCGGGTTCGAACGGAACCGAAGGCATTATTCCTACTACATCCATTTTGGAATCTCCCTCGGGATTAGAAGCGATTAGCCCTCGCACTTCACCGCTCTATCTTCGACTCTAAGCTCTTGCCTTCCACACGAAAACATTTAAACCGGATCGAAGTGGTTTTCGAAAAATTAATCCCGATGTCGGTCTCTTTGAAACGATCAGCGCATTGGCCAATATTGATTGTCGGTTATTTAACTATCAAATAACATCCACAAACAACCATCAAACTTTAAATAATTTTTTCCAAATTATTTATTTCAAAATAACTTCGCAAGCTATTTTCCACTCTTCAATCCTTTGAAAACAGTTTTCAAATCACTTTCCTTTCACAGAATAAATTCCCAAATATTGTTTATTTCCACTGAAGATTTCCAATTCTGAATACTTTAGATTTAAAATAATTCAAATCACTTTATCCAAAAACATATATACTTTAAAACATTTAAATTAAAACTACTTCAAACACTTTATTCAAGATAATAGTTTTAAAATTTCTATATTAGATTTCTAAGTAAAACTTAAGCTACAACCATTTTTTTAAAATAAATAAAAGATTTATATAAGTATAAATATTAGAAAATCTCTTTTAAAAATATAATACCAATTTAACCTTTAAATAATTACTACTAAAAATAAATTTGAATAATATTTACTTTAAATTTATAAAAAAATTAAAAATAACAATTTTTTCTAAAACATTTCTTTAAAACAAATTTTTAAACCTTAAACTTTTACACAAAAATCTCCTTTACAATATGCTTGCTTTTCCAGGGGAATACACTCCTCATTTCGACACCTTTAAAAATAAACCGCTATTTATTTAAAAAAAAAATACCCAATTCTTTATAAACTCCCACGGTGAATTTATACTTCCAAATATCCACTGATATCTTATTTAATTTTGGGCCAGTTATTATATTTAATTTTTGACATAAATTTCAGCACGTTTATCTACCGTACGATCACATGACAACTTCAAATGCTACGAAAATTGAAATCCGATAATAACACAATATTACGAATCCAATGGAACTAGTTTCGTCAAATTTCGAGACTGTGCCTTTGAAGGCTATTTTTAACTATCGTTTAAACGATATAAATTCAAAAAATGAAAAAAAAACACTCTCAAACTCAAATTCAACACTTCTGCTCTCTCCAGTATAATCAATATAAATTTTATAAGCCATTGAAATATTTTTTAACCAGTTTAAACTCAAGATTTAATATTTTACCCGATCTCTAATTATTAAATTCAATAATTTAATTGCCAAATAATAATGATATTTGAAATTCAAGTTAAACTAACTTTCAAATATTTAAAATCAATTAAATATTTAAATTTCAAATATCCAGATATTCCGAGTTGTCACATTCCTCTCCCCTTAAATGAATTTTGTCCCTGAAATTACTAGTTAAGAGGAATGGTCCATAACTCGATTACTATTTCCCAAACGAAACAATTTTTATCAACTTCCCAGACGATCTTTCATTTAAGACACACTATCACTCTACTAACTTTCCAAATTCTTCCATATTTTTCAAACAACATTACTTACTTAACAATTCAAATTTAAATTTAAATCCAAATTTTAAATTATCAAAAAAATTCTCAAAATTTTTCTAACTCTCTAAATTTTCAAAAAATTTCGCTAGCGTCTCTTTGCGCGGCTAGATCGGTACAACTACAAAATGCCTCTACGGGGCCCCATATTTCAAAACAAAACAAAAGGCCAAGTGGCTAGATCAGAAAACCATCAAATTTCATACAAAAATTTAAATACATAACTTTTTGATGAGAAATTCAATTTATCTTTTGAAATAAAAAAATCTCTATTTTATCCCTTGCCTTTGAAACACCTGTATATCCGACTTAGCAATATTATTTGATCACAACATTCAAAATCGTTTTACACACTTCCTTTCAAAAGTTCAATATTTGCTTTACTTAAGCCCATCGATGTACATATACCTTCCATACGCAATATCAAATTTGATCGCTCACTCGATCACACAATTTCGCTTCCGAACTAGTATCGTCCATCCAACTCTCCGAAACTAATATTGTACACCCAACTCTCTGGGCGGACTCAGATATGGTTTCTTGATCTGAAACCGTCATTATCCTCGCATAGCCGCAAACTATGATAGAGAATTTTCAAAATCAATCAAAAATCCATATCCAGAGTTCGCCATTGAAAATCGAGCGAAAAATCCCAACTCGGATCGGTATAATTCCCTCGAAATTCCATGCTCGAATTTTGGATCGAATCGTTATGCGAATAAAATAATATACGTACATCTTACGTATTATCTCAATTGATTATTGTTATATCAATTCTCTTTATATTCACCTTTATTTTGATTTCTATTCTCTTATCCACAATTATCCCATTTCACAACTTTACTTAAGCTCCATTCCAATATTACATAGTATATTTCCAATACCAAATTTACTTAAGAATTTCACCATTCATTTCTTAACTTCAATATAAATATTTTATACACTTCTTATATTTATTTTTACTTTACCACTTTAGCCTTTATATCCACTTATATTTAAAATGGATCTCCAATTCCCAATGAATTCAATTTACCTTCATTTTAGATATTGATTTCTATTTACTTTTATCTCAAACCATATGCAATTAATCATTTCTTTAATTAGTCCCACTACTAATTTATTTAAATCTCAAACACTTTTATTCCCAAACTTTTACTATTTTTAGTCCACTAAGAACTAATTCTTCAACTTCACTTTACTATGCACAAATTTAAATTAAATAACATACTAATATTCAAATTTAATTCATTTGCTTACCATTAAATCAATTAGTACTTACTAATTTTAATTTCAATACTCTATTTTATTTAGCCCACCTTGACTAATTTCCCATTTCACATAATTCAACACAATTCAATTTTAGTTCCAATATCCAGCTTCCATTTTACTTACTTACAAATGTAAATTCATTTGTTTATTCACAAATTTACTTCATACTTAATAAATTTTATTCCAGTGACCATTACTCTTAGCCTACTTAGACTTTCCTTAAATTCACTTTTTCAATTACACTTCAATTTTAATTCAAATTTTTAACTTCTATAAATTTTCCACTTATTTAAATTTCATTTGCTAACTTCTTTAAATTTACTTCATTTATTGGCTTACCTTCTAACTTATTTTGTTTCCATACCTATTTAAACAACTCTTTTTCAAGTTAAATTTTATTCTAACAAATTTCTAATCTTATCAGCTATGAAACCTATTTATATTCTATAAACATTTTTAATTAAACTTCCAGAGCTTTAAACATTTGATTATACATTCGAAAACATTTTTGAAATCATATATATATGAATCCCAAATCATTTCTTTTGAACTTCAAAACCAAACCCAGCCTTGTAAACAACATTAATTTAAAACATTTAGTTAGCAATTCCTCTCTAGGAAACTCAAAAATGAATATCGATGATGCTGTAGTCATCATCGAAGTTATTTTCCAATGACCGAAGTGAGTTCAGTGCTTTTATTCCTTCTAAAAACCCTTTTCAAATATTTTTAAATGCCAAATCCCACCAGATTTCAAATCTAATTCAAAAATATTTCTGAAGTGATATCTCTACTGTTTCTCCAAAACCTTTGAAAACGATTTTCAAATTCAAAGGAATTTAAATTTCCAAAATTTCAAATTTTAAATCCTTCCGATTTATATTCAAACGTTACTTCAAAATTTTTATTTCAATATTAATTATAAATCACTTTTACAATTTGCATTTCAAATTCATTCTGAATTTGTCTCTTAAATTTTTGGTTATAACATTAATTTCTACACAACAATGATAATAGTTTATATTATCACTCCAAGCAACCATATATAACGACAATAATTTATGAAAATTACTTCTTTTATATACAAAAATTATTTGGGTAAAATTATTGCATTTGCCTTATTTTAAAACAATACTATGTCGGTTTACCTTGTTTAAGAGTTTAGAAACCCCTATCAATGACGTGGCGCTCCAGATATCGACCAAAATCCATAAACACTCGGTCGATAAATCAACACAATATAAAAACAATTTTTATGTTCACTAAAAAATACACGCTCACACCTATTATTACACTCAATCTCATTCTAGAGTACTACGGACTCTATTTCAAATGGGTAATCCCCACCAGAGCCAAGGTTCTCGCTTAACCTTCAGCTCTGATACCAACTGTAACGACCCGATTTTTCGATGCCCGAAAAATCGACATCAATACGGTCCACTGTATCAAATGCCGAACAATCGAATGCTGGAAAATCGAACCATTAGGGTTAAAGAAGAAGGAGGTAGAAGAAGAAATAGAAAACAACATCAGAATCTCCCAAACGCAGCGGAATAATATATAATAGATAAACGACTAATCTTTTAAAACAAAAGAATTATATCTATTCTATATGTTACATCATCAGAGTACAATATAATCAACATCACAATTCAGGACGGTTATAATATCTCGTCCTTCCAACGCTGAATATACAGCTTACATTGCACAATGAAAATATGAATCTATGTAAATACGCCTCGTCATCCAGCTCGTCCCCTGAGCTCCACAGCAGTCCATGCAGAATCTGTATTCTATAATACTCGGTCTGACCCGAGCGTTATAGTTAAATAATACTCGAGTCAGTTTGGAAAACTAGCGTGAGAAAATACACTCAATTGAATTATTAAAATTTTCAAAATCATTTGAAATCAAAGGTATCTTGTAAGACCACGCCACAAATAAACATACGGTGTTTTTACCTTACGATAACCAAAACATTTCTTGCAAAATCCTCTGATATTATAATAGTGTCTATATACAAATACTTATTCAAATAGCCGAAATTTTTACATTCATTAAATTCCAACATAAAAGGTATACAAAACTAAACTGTAAAGGCATGTAGTGAGAATGGATTTCCATCAATGGCAGGGCTACTAGGGTACCGCCCATCACTGTACGTGATCTAGATCACCGTACCGAGGATCCACCCTGATCCCCTGCATCGCAAGTCAGGAACTACCCCTTACTGGATAGTCCGAATAAATTCACCCCACGGTTGGGACTAGCAACCGCCCACATAGCCGAAATAAAGGGACATTTAGACAGTGGTGACCTTACCCGAATTGGTTGCTAGCCACTTAGCCATGTGTGCACCTTCCCTGTTTTAGCCATTCTCGGTTGATGAAGCTCGAGATTATGTATTACCTTTTTAGCACATATTCACTTAGAATGCTCATCATCCTTCTGACGATGTTCTAATAGCATTCGTCCATATAAGTCTGTTTCGGGTTCGAACGGAACTGAAGGTACTATTCCTACTACATCCATTTTGGAATCACCCTCAGGATTAGTAGCGATTAGCCCTTGCACTTAACTGCTCTATCTTCGACTCCAATCTCTTGTCTTCCACACGAAAACGTTCAAACTAGATTGAAGTGGTTTTCGAGAAATTAATCCCGATCCCGGTCTCTTCGAAATGATCAGCGCATTGGTCAATATTGATAGTCGGTTATTTAACTATCAAATAACATCCACAAACAACCATCAGACTTTAAATAATTTTTCCAAATTATTTATTTCAAAATAACTTCGCAAGCTATTTTCCACTCTTCAATACTTTGAAAACAGTTTTCAAATCACTTTCCTTTCACAAAATGAATTCCCAAATATTGTTTATTTCCACTGAAAATTTCCAAGTCTAAATACTTTGGATTTAAAATAATTTAAATCACTTTATCCAAAAATATATATACTTTAAAACATTCAAATTAAAACTACTTAAAACACTTTATTCAAGATAATAGTTTTGAAATTTATATACTAGATTTCCAAGTAAAACTTAAACCACGATTATTTTTTTAAATAAATAATAGATTTATATAAGTATAAATATTAGAAAATTTTTAAAAATATAATACTAATTTAACCTTTAAATAATTACAACTAAAAATAAATTTGAATAATATTTACTTTATATTATAAAACAATTAAAAATAATAATTTTTTCTAAAACATTTCTTTAAAACAAATTTTCAAACCTTAAACTTATACATAAAAATCTCCTTTAGAATATACTTGCTTTTCCAGGGAAATACACTCCTCATTTCCACACCTTTAAAAATAAACCACTATTTATTTTTAAAACAAATTACCCATTTCTTTATAAATTCCCATCGTGAATTTATACTTCCAAATATCCATAGATATCTTATTCCGCTTTATAAACCCAGTTTATAAACTCCATAGTCTCATCTCCTTTTAAAACACAGTTTCAAACATGTAATCAATTTCCAAATTTACTCCATTTAAAAAAAATCCCTTTCACTTACTCAATTTTATTTAAAACCCATTAATTTCATATTTAACTTCATTATTATGATTTAAAATCTTATTTAAACTAAAAATACCAATGCCATATTTATTTCAAAATCCTTCTTTTATTCTTTCTAAACCATTTAAACCCTTAATTTTAAAAATAAATCTTTTATTCCTTTAAATAATATCACTAAAGTTTAAATATTCATTTATTGCCATTTATTCAAAATTCTCCTTTCCCATACTTTGGAATTTATTTATTAGAATTTAAAAATCAACTTTTATCTTTTTCCAATTTATTTATCCAAATTCTCTATGATTATTTTACTTAAAAATTCTCTCTTTTATTTCCCTTTCGAAAAAAATCCAATCTATACATTTTGATAACTCAGTATACCCAAATATATTCAATCAAACATAGCATCAATTATTTCCAATCAGTGTAATCTATCATAGTTTTTCCAATAATTCATAACACAGAATATTTAAACAATCTAAATATTTTTGAGGAATCCAGTTGGATCCCTCCAACCTGTTTCCCTGCATCCATAGATGTTAGTACAATATAAAATACCAATTCCACTTTGAGGTCGAATATCGCGGTATGTGGGGTCATCCGCTATTATGCGGGGCGCATAGGGTCTCATCCGCTATATAATGCGAGAAATCAATCACTCCAATATATATATACTACTATATATATACTATCACATTCAGTCGATCCAATCCATAAACCAATAATTTAAATTAACTATTTACATTAACCAGAAATCAGATATGAGTGCGATTAACTCACTTTTAACTCACCTTTAATTGTTTGCAATCCAATCCAAACCGGCTATTTCCTCCACGATTATAGATCTTGTATAAACATTATAAGATTTATTAACATTTAAAATAAATCAAACAATTAATTAATTTAATTTAAATCTAATAAATTTGATTTTAAACTAAAGATTAAATTTTTAAACTAATTTTCTTTTTAATAAATTATCTCTAGTAGCTAAGATAATTAAATACGTTAGTTAAACCATTTTCACAAAATCCATTATTTAAATAAACTAGCAAATTAAAATAGGTATATGTATATTTATTTTTCCTTTGAAGCTACCTCTATATATACTCATAAAAATATTCTATATAGATTTCATAAAAATCTATTTTATATAAATTCTTATTATTTTTTTCCTTTTTCCTAAATCTATAATAATTCCTGTTTTACATACATACATACATACATATATATATATATATATTAAAATTTAATCAAAATTAACTTAATATTTAAAACAAACTCCTTAACCATATATATACATATCTACTGTTTATCTACACGTTTTAAAACATGTATGAATATTTTCTTCTGGAAACATTTCAATTTTTATTTTCTATTTAGTAAATCCTATAATTAAATTAGGATGAAGAATATGCCTTACCCAGCTACCATGCCGTCGAGGTCCTCCCACAGGTGTCGTACCCTGGCCATGCCTCACCCTTACGAGAGTCGCCGTTCGTGATTCCCAGCTTCCGTGAGAACCACCCCTCGACACCACCTCACGAACGACTCCTCTAGCCACTCGCACGTGATGCCCTAGCCTTGACTAAGCATTCCTCCTACATGATCAACACGACTCAACCACCATGACATGCGATCGAGAGAGACGCGACTCTATCCTAAATCATCAAGCATAACGGCAAGCTATATCAACTGAACTGGAAAGGCACGATTCGACTCGTTACCCATCGTTGTCCTTCATTTTTTTGAATTAAAGCAGGATGGGGAAAATGGCTCGTGATTTAAATCTGCCATGATTCACATTTTTTTATACAAACAACTGATTTGTGAATTTAATTGGAAAAGAAGGCTGGCTTTGGATTATTTAACATTTTGATTTCTAACGGAAGGAGATTGCCTCATCATTCTTTGGTTTATAAATAGATAAGACACGTGTTAACATGGGTGGACAAGTGTTATACCCAGGGAAACACGTGTTTGAAAGAAGAGAAAGGCTGTTGGAAAAAACTGTTGTCAAAACAATTTGAATATAAATTATTATTTAAACCCAAAAACATCTCGAATCACGCAACTCAAAATCTCAACCTCCTATCGATGCATGCCGCTAGGAGTTTATAATGTTAAACCCCTATTCTGAATGTAATGGAAAAGGTTTCGAGTCCTAATTCGATCGTATGGGGAAGATAGCTTTTTGGACCAGTTATTATATTTAATTTTCGATATAAATTTCAACATGTTTATCTACCGTACAATCACATGACAACTCCGAATGCTACAAAAATTGAAATCCAATAATAATACAATATTACAGATCTAATGGAACAGGTTTCGTCGAATTCCTAGACTGTGCCTCAAAATGCTATTTTTAACTATCGATTTAAATGATATAAATTCAAAACTGAACAAAATACTCTCAAACTCAAATTTAACACTTCTGCTATCTCCAGTATAACCAATATAAATTTTATAAGCCATTGAAAAAAATTAACCAGCTTAAAACTCAAGATTTAATATTTTACCAAATCTCTAATTATTAAATTCAATAATTTAATTGCCAAATAATAATGATATTTAAAATTCAAATTAAACTGACTTTCAAATATTTAAAATCAATTAAATATTTCAATTTCAAATATCTAGAAATTTCGGTTTGTCACACCCGACGTCTAACGCTACTAATTTCAGCCAACTTACCTGTTTTTGATGGGTTTCCATTTTATATTGATTTTTGGTTGATCCAACTAGTTGTTATCACTTTTATCGATTTTGATGACTCCTTTTCTGGATTTTTGGAAATATCCATTTGATGGAGTTGATATCGATTTTGTGGTTTTGATTCATGTCATCTAATGTGAATTTTTGGTGATTGATTGTTTTTACAATCATTTCTGTGATTTGTCATTTTAAAATACAAAGGTTTCTATACTAGTAGTAAATATTCAAAATCTTTCACAAAAATGACTTCAATATTACTTTTAATACAAAGCTCATTTTTAAAGCCGTTTTCCAATCATTAGTGTTCCAATCATTAGTATATTCAAACCTTTACCTCATTCATAAGTGAAATTTAATTAAACGACTTAGCAAAATAAGTGGTATGAAATGCTTGCGTTTTCTTTGTCGGTTAATTCTTGGACTTGTTCGATTGAAATCTTGTGACAATTTTCGAGTGGAAATCTACAATTTGTTCGTAAATATTTAAGTTAAGCCAGTGGTTATGGCACATGAAGCTAAACTCATTTATTTACTAGCTTAGTGTAATTCACACTTTTTATTGATCTATGATGATCATTTTATGGTTTAGACTAGCGATATGTGATTTTGTGGTTTAGACTAGCGATATGTGATGTCTCTTTGTCCGCATAGGGGACAGTACCTCTTTAAGTTGAGTTTCGTCTCATTTTTATCGGCTAGCGACCTATGCGTTTTATGGAGTTCGATTCATTGGGCTTTCCATTGTTGTACTACGTCGTTGTTCTAAATTATCTGAGTTTCGGGTTCATTGGGTGTACCGTTATTGTACTATGTCATTGTTCCAAATTATTCGAGTTTCTGGTTCCTCGGCCGTACTGCTATTATACTACGTCATTGCACTGGCTCTATGATTCAACCATGGGATAGCATCTGGTTTCTGATATATGTGTTGGTGAGTTTTCATGCTCCTGTTTTGATAGGCCTCCCCTTTGTGATTTCTGGATTTCTAATTGATGATTTCTAGAATTTGTGTTTCACAAACTTTTTTGATTTATATTGATAAGCTTTATCAATATTTGTGGTTTGGTGAATAAAATGAAGAATGTGACATTCTTTTTGGTGTTTGAGAAAATTTGAGATATTGTATGATTGTTGTTGTTATTTAATGTATAGTTGTCACAGTATGACATTATTGTTATCATACAATTTTGTCATATCTCTTAACATATCTCATTTTATATGATATAATAGCTAGACTCATCCATTTATTATTTTCTTCTTAAATAATACTCGGGTTAGACCAAGGTATTTCAGGTTCTTTTGCTTGACTTCTTGTCAGGTTACGTCATCTGACTTTTGGCTAATTACTTAGCTTATTAGTTTTTGCTTTTATACATTCAAGATAGAGACCCCTTATGTATACATATTATTTTGTCTAGCTCTTATACTTATTCTTTTGGGATGTAGTGGATCTTGTATGACTTATGTTATGCTTATTTTATATTTGTTTCCAAAGATCACATAGCCACTGTGTAGTGGTTTTGAGTTCGTAATTGATGGGCCAGATTTCCTCTTGAAACGAAATGCATATAATACTATCTGACATATCGGTACTCGTACAAAGCAATTACACAGATGGTCGCTCCTCAATAGCCTTATTCTTCGTGCTAGTTGACAGTATTACTCCGTAGTGTTCTTCACTAGTGTGAGTATAGAGGTGAGGCGTCATAGCTATAGTCATTACACATCATTTTAGGGTCTCTCTATTCAAGAGGATGAGTAGTACAATGACCAGTCTCAGCGGAAACCCGGCGAATATGATGAAGATTCATCTAAGTTCTGGGGTTACTTCAACTATCAGTGGTTATCTTCTATTTTCATAATTTTGTATGTCTTATGTATCTTTGTATGACTTCTTGAGAATAATTTTTTGCATAACTAGGTCTAATATTGTCTGTGACTCTTTGCAAACTTGTGTTTATTATGTTTCTTCCAAATTTTGTTACTCGCGTATCTCTTTTTGATAATGATAAAGGGTAAGGCATATCGTATTACATGTATAAAGGGGGAGGAATCACATTCAGGGGGAGTTATATGCTTAGTTGATAAGTGACTGCATAGTTGTCGGCATCAAAAGGGGGAGAATGTTAGAATCTCTATTCTATGGTTTCAATGACAAGAAGTATACAATCATACACAAAATATATTCCATTTATTTTAGGTAAATGCTGCGAGAATTCACAATATCATGACTTGAAGACGAGTAGTAGAAGAAAAGGATCATTGGTATTAGAGAAGCTATAGTATGTTATAATCATAAATAGATGGTATGTAAAATCTCCTTTAGTAGTTTTTTACACAATATTGCACATCAAATTTTTTACAATGTTTTCAAAATTTAGTTTTAGAAGTGCACAGGCATCAAACACCTGTCCATATAAGTTATATGTCCGAGTAAGCTATCTGACTAAAAAAATTATAGATAGACAGACATCAGAATTTTATCTTAGACGTCTAACTGAGTTCACTGATTAGAAAATATATATCCAGATAGATGTTTGAATTTTCATCCAGATGTTTGAACTGGATAACGGGCTAAAACTATGAATAGCCACTTACTTCATTCTAATGGTTGCATCCATGTCATATCACTACATCTCTTTTTCCTCAAAGATTGCAACCCATAGATTGAGATAGAACATACTAAAGGATGATACTCATCAAGAAAATTCTTTAACACTTATAAATATGTAAAGTTTTTGAGAAACAGAATAACTTTAATTTTCTGAATATCTTTCTCTTTACTATTTGCATACTTTGATCTCTAAAAGTAATCAATATGTCATTCTTATTTCTTCCTTAAAAAAAGCCTCACATACACATACTGCTCAAAGGGGATTATAGGAAGATTATACTGTGCAGTCGAAATTAGTGTTAATAAGAACACATCCTCGTCAATAAAGACTTTCTATCTAGCCTATTCCTCCGGGCGAAGTGAGGGTTGTTTATTAGTTAAAACTGAAGGGGAGCTTGGGGATTGGATATAGGATGGGAGGTCCGAACTAATACAAATGTAACAACCCGAAATTTAACTCATAATAATTAATTTGTTAATTAAAGAAATAATAAAGTAACTTTGTGAAATTATCATAATCGAGCCACGGGGGTTGCACCATTGTGTCCGTGGTAATTTTATGGTCAATTTCCATATGTAGAATGCCGGAATTCGAGCTAATATGAGCTAGAAACAAAATAAAAAAGAAAAGGAAAAAAATGGGCTAGGTCAACCGGTTGGTCGACCTAAGAGGAGGGATGGTCGACCGCTCGGTCGAACCGCATACAGATTTGGAATGAAGAAAAATTTCTTCGTTCCAAAGCGTTCATGCACATATTTTTAAATTCTTCAACTTCATCTGGTCCTTCTATTCTTGCATCTGACAGCTCGTATTCAGCCTATGACGTGGTTGCATCCTATTCAATCCCCAAATCTAAGGTCTGAGATCCACCTCTACCCTTATAAATAAGACCCCAGGCCTAACTTTTTCTCATTCTAAGATTTTCTCCAATTTGGTTCACTTTTTTAGTAAGGACCCTAAGCGGATTAATTTTCCAAGGATAAAATCGTTTAAATTAAAATGTCTAACAACCCTAAGTGATCCAGGAAGGCCTAAAGGGAAGAGCTTAGGACCACAGATGAGTGATTGTAATTATATTAGGTTTCTTTAAGTAATTTAAAATAATAAAGTTTCCAATAGTTGTAGTTTTACTACGGTTTTTGGAACAACCTTTTTAGTAATTTATTTACAGTTTTTGGAATTATTTTCTGTCCATTTCTTTTAGCTATTTTTTCAGTTAATTTTAATTTAATTCTGTTAATTATAGATTTTCCATTTATTTATAGTTTATTTACAGTATTTTGATTTATTACTGTTATTTATGCTTATTTACATCTTTTTCCTACGCATTGGATTTTCCTCTATTTTCAATTTTCTTTTATTACTCCTACTTCGCGTATGGATTAGAATAGATTAAACGCAGATGTGGATTAAAATTATTAGAATACTTAAATAATAGAAGATAAGATGTAAATTGTAAAGACTATAATAAAAATGGAATTAAGACTGAAATTGAGCCTAATTATGATATTTATGTTAGGAATGGACTAATTAAAGATAATTGGTCTAGTTATAACTTAGAATTATAACTAAAAAAAGAGTATGAGATGAAAGGAGCTTATTTTTTTACATTTAGACTTTTGGGTTAAGTAAATAAGCTAAATTATAACGTAGGTTATAATAAGAAAAAGAACAGAATGAAGCTTATTTTAAGGCTTAGGATAAATATTAATCACAAATAGCTAGAACAAATGTAAAGGCTTATTTAAGTAATTTATCTAAGTTAATAAGCAAGAATTAAAGTAGGACCTGTACCAAATAGCATTACTCTATTATTTCTATGGACACGGTGTTCCACATAATCCTAAAGTGAGACGAGGGGAACGCTTTGGCTAATAATGGTAGTAATTGGTCAATAAGTATAAGTCCAAATCATAGGGATTTGGGCAAGGGGCGCAGCTAGATACTATTTGGATGTCGGGCCAGTACTAACAACATTTCCTCTCTTTCTATGGACGTGGTGACCTCACATTAGCCTGAAGTGGGATGAGCGGCACGCTTATGCTAGAACTTGAGGTAATAAGAAGACCCAATAGGTGGAACAACAGGTAACATGAGCATGGTGGCGGTTACGCATGCGACTTCAATTTGGGTGCTCAGTAATCATTATGAGTTCCAAGCGCTTAGTATATGTGCCTTTCATAAGCACCAATGCCTTCTGTGTAGGGAGCTATATAACGTCTAGTCCATAGTAGATACTTTGCATGTCATTCATAGACACCATTTCTGTGCAGGGAGCTATATAGCGTCTAGTCTGCATAAGGTCTATGGAGTAGCAGGCCGATCAATGGGCAGAATTAGGATTTAAGCCTAATTATTAGATTAGGAATTCAGCCTAATCAAAGCAGCTATCAAAGACAAGTGCAAAAATCAAAGTCAATAAATTATGTTAATTCATATTTATTTCTAGCTTATTCCTTATCCATATTTTCTTTGTTTCCTTTTATATACTAGAACTGTTGTAAGGTCTATTACTTTTACTTTAATTAAAGATTCTAGTAATTACTATCGTTCACCAGATTTTTAGTTCGATCCACTCCTCTATTTTCCTCTTTTTCTCCCCTCATATGCAATCAGGGGTAAGAAAGATAGACCGCAACTTCTTGGATACTTGGAGACCCTATCATGTATCCCTTCTTTTTGTTTCTATCTTTTTGTCTTTTATTGTACTAGCGCTGTATTGAGGGAAAGTTTTGTTTGTACTCTGGTTTTTCTAATGAGACTGAGATTTTATTTTCATATTGTATTTGGTATTTGGAACATATATGGTTTGTATGAAGTATTTATGAAGTATTAATTTTTAAAATCACCTTTTGTTTTTAATTACTTCCGCTGTTTTATTATCTATCTATTTTATCTTGTGAATCTTAGTCTCTGCTAGCTTTAGTTATACCTACAACGTACCACATCTTTTAGTGTGTCCTTTTGGGTATACTAAGGAGTATGGGATGTTTCAATAAAAACTTTGATGTCATTGTTTATTTACTTTTATTTACTTTACTCTGGCAGTTATAAGTTAGCTTTTTTACTACACTTGCACATTAAGATATAAATACACAATCCATACACATTTTCAAGAATGTCAAAATATCAAAGTCTAGAGGCGGCAAGGTCTAGGAATTTATTTCCACGAAGGACCTCCCACGCTAATTTTTCTTCATCTAAATTGGCTTCACCAAGGTCTCACTTTTTCATTTCAATAATATACTCCCAGGCCTTGGCGAGCGACTCAAGATAACCCTCATCAAGAAAGCTCAGATCATGGTGGAGAAGGACTTTAGCATTATATTCAATGATCAGAGGATCGAACATGTCCTCGATTTCATTTTGACCAGCTTCCTAACACCCTCTACCTGAGCCTCGAGCTGTTATCTCATATTATTGCGGAATGTAATGACCCCTACTTTTGATTAATGTAAGTGGTTAAATTTAATGAAATTATTTGGATAAATATGGTTAGAGATAAAATTTATTGACTTATTATTGTAATTTATTGAATTTGAGTTTGGATAATATTTTGAAATAACCAATTCCAATGATTTTGGCAATAACGGTATTGAAATGGAATTATACGTATTGAATGCATTTATAATCAATAGTTGGATTGGATAATATATATTAACTAATTCAGTTGAAAGAAACCTAACTAATGGTAACTAAAATTCATTGGGATTTTAATGTTGGATAATTAAATTATTTAAATTTTAGTACTGAAATTATTTAATAACTGATATCTAGATTTTATGTGAATGAAAATGATGTCAAAAGTCGATTTTATTTAAATATAAATGAAAATTGTTTACCTTTAAAAATGGATTTAAAAGTGAATAATTAGAAATTGGAAATTGTATATTTTATTTAACGAGATAAAATAGCCATTCAGGCCACTATCTCAGATTTCGACGAAACCAGTTTCATTGGATCCTTAATAGTGAATTATTGTAGGATTTCAAGTTTCGTAGCGATCGAACTTATCGTTTGGCCGTGCGAGCTTGAAACGCGTTGAAATTTAATTTCAGAATTTAATTAAATAAATTGATTTTGAAAAGCTATCTTCTACACGATCGAATTGGCTTTCGAAATTATTTCCATTGGGTTCAGGATAGGGGTAAAACATTACAAACGCTAGGCAGCACGTTTCGTTTGGATCTCGAGAACTTCAAACGTCTTAGGCTAAATATTTCTAATTAAATAATAATATACATAAATCAACTGATGCTATTCAAACCCACATTTTTTTCTCTAGTCGTATATCTCTCTACCTCTCCCATTTCTATTCTAATAGATCAGCTTCAAGTGAGATCTCGATCCAAAAAACATACAGCCGAAAAAAAAATTCGGCAACGATTGATAAAAAAATTAACGCTGCGATCGAGTTTTTGACTTGGAGGGAGGAGCGGCCGCTTAGCGTAGGGGATCAGGTGCGATGCTGAGGGCATCGACGAGGGCTAGGACAGAATGGAGCAGCATTCAACATCGCCGTGATTCAGGGCTTGGTGGCATCGTCTGAGCGCACGCGTGAGAGGCCAGAGGTGGCGTTATGGTTTGAAAGATGGCGAGGCTTCGTGGTGATGCGAGGTTGAACGATCGCATGCGTGGTTCGGCTGCTGGTACGGTTGGGTTATTAGTTGTTGTTAATTAAATTGTTAATTTAGTTAATTAAATTTTAATTTTATCATTATTAATAAATTTATAATTAATGCATACGTGATCTGTTTCAGGTGAAGTGAATTGCATTGGAACCGTATCGACGTCGTCTACAGCTAGGCATCGAAGTGGGATTTATTTGTAGCTGAAATTATTTTTAGTTTCAAATAAAAAGATGAGTGTTTTATATGCTCACATTTGACTAAAATATTTTTATGATTAGTTAAACTGGAATTTTGATGTGATTTAAAACATTGATTGTTGTTTGGTGAATTTAACTGACGTGGAAATCGATACAGAAATTTATATGTTAGAAATTTTGAACTAATAGTTAAATTGAAATTAGAATTAAACTGTTTGTAAAATTACTGATTTTTGATATAACTGAAATATTGATTGTTTGAATGACTGATCGTGGAGGATGAAAATTGGTTTATATTTGGATAATTTGGATGTTCATTTGTTTTGATACATCATGTTATCATCATGTGTATTATTTACCATATATAAAATAGTAAACTGAATTATTTCGAATAAATTAAGAAATAGTTTGAAACGATATATACCTATGACACACTGATTTGGATTGAAATGATATATATCCATCCGTGAAATTAAATTGAAATAACTAATCTCTTTTCCTAGGACAAAAAATTACGTACGGACACCGGATTCGTTGAATTAAATGATTTAAAAAAAAATATTGATTTGAAATTTATTTAAATGATTTTTATTTAAACAAGTAAAAATCAAATTCATAGAAATTAAATTATTTTCGATCTTGAGCTTGGAATGTTGAAATTTAAATTTAGTAATGGGAATTGTTTAAATAATCGTAGTTGAGATTTTGAAGTTCTGTAGCTTCTAGCGGTTCAGTTCATCGAAGCGCTAGAATCCGCAACAGTCAGTCTTCTCCTCTAGCGAGTTACATGGATCGAGTGCCACATGTGGTACTACGTATCCAGGCTCAGGTATGAGCTCTTCTTTAGGTAGCACTTTTTCTACTTATGCTTTAGGTAATCTATCTTATGCTGAGTTTAGTCGGTTAGCTCGTGACACATCTTTTATTTTTACAGATATTGAGTTAGATCGGGATTATATTAGATGTAGGGAATTAGAGAGGGATAGTTCAGTTCATCTATGAGGATCATTAGTTGGAACATTAGAGGTTTGAATGATTTAAACAAATGTGATAAAGTTAGAGTATTTTTTAAAGACTACTCCATAGATATTGTTTACTTCAAGAAACTAAAATTAATTGTCCCGATGTCCATTTCTTTAGACGATTAGGTGGTTATCATTTTGGAAAATAGGTTTTTTTAACCTTCCGTGGGCTCTTCTGGGGGATTAATGATAGGTTGGAGAGATAATTATTTTAAATTTCTTCGGTGTATTGTTAAGCAACATTCTCTTCATGTTATTCTTATTAATCTTTCTGATAACTCTTTATTAAATATATCTAATGTCTACGGACCTAATACTAAAATTAATAGGAGAACTTTATGGAATGAATGCCTAGAATTTAGATCTCTAGCCCCGGTTCTTGGATTATGGAGGGTGATCTTAATGTTATGCGTTTCATAGGTGAGCGTTTTCCTAGGGAGGGTATTACTCAACTATGGAGGAGTTCGATCAATTTATTTTTAACTCTAACTTGATTGAAATTCCTCTCTCTAATAGAGAGTTTACTTGGAGTAACGCTAGAGAGTCTCCATCCATGACTCTTCTCGATAGATTTTTTGTTAGTGATGAAACTGAGGACAAATTTCCTATCTGTAGAGCCAATGGCTTTCCTTTTACCTTCTCTGACCATTGTCCTATTATCCTTTCTTGCGAGTACCATAGAGCTATTATAAATAACTTTAAATTTGTAAAGATGTGGCTTTTAGAACCTAATTTTATGAACTTAGTTATATGTAAGTGGAATTCTTTAAGTTTTCATAATTTCAAAAATAAGGAAAATTTTGCAAAAGCTTTTGTTTCTAAACTTAGAGATCTTAGAATTTTTCTTAAAAATTGGAACAAAAATGTTTTTGGTAATTTAAAAATTAAAAAAGATAATATTCTTAATGAAATGCTTAAAATTAACAAGATAGAAGAATCTAGACCCCTAAATCTAGGTGAACGTAATGTTCTTTCTAACTTAAACGATGAACTAAATTCTATTTTAGAAAAAGAAGAGGTGATGTGGAAGCAGCGATCCAGAATTCAATGGATCAACGAAGGGGATAATAATACCAATTTTTTTCATAATATTGCTAATGGTAGAAAATGCTCTAATACAATTAACTCTATATTTGTTAACAATAGAGAGTTACTTGATCAAGGAGACCTCAACAAGGCTTTTACAGACTATTATAAGGGTATTTTTGGTTCCAAAATCAATTATAGAATCAACGTTAGATGGACAGATCTGTATCCATCGGACTCTATTGTTGATTTATCAGAGTTAGATTATTCTTTTTCCGAAGAGGAAATTAGGAAAGCTATTAATGATATGCCTAGTGATAAATCACCGGGACCTGATGGGTTTCCTATATTATTTTACAAAACTTTTTGGGATGTTTTAAAATTTGACGTAATTAATTTGTTCAATGATTTTTATAATGGTAACTTGAAATTAGGGAGATTTAATTTCGCAAATGTTATTTTGTTGCATAAAAAAGTAGGAGCTAACAACTTAAAAGACTTTAGGCCTATATCATTGATTAACTGTTCAGTAAAAATTATTTCTAAAGTCCTTGCTAACAGACTTAGTAAAAGAATGAATGATTTAATTGATTGTTCACAGTCAGCTTTTATTAAAGGGAGAAATATCACTGATGGTGTGGTGGCTGTTCAAGAATATATTAATTACTGTTGTAAGAACAACATAACCTGTGCGATTTTAAAACTTGATTTTGAAAAAGCTTTTGATTCAGTAGATTGGGACTTTCTTGTAGATATTTTTCATGCAAGAGGTTTTGGGCATAGATGGATTAGTTGGATTTTGACTTTGCTTAAAACTGGAAACTCTAGTATTATGGTTAATGGTATTCTAGGTAATAAAATTCAGTCCAAGAGAGGTCTAAGGCAAGGGGATCCCTTATCACCCTTGTTGTTTAACCTAGCCGCTGATGTTTTTGCCAAAATTATTAAGAAAGCAGTGGATAATGGGTCTCTTGGAAGTGTTGATAATGACATATCGCGTAATGATATATCGGTTCTGCAATTCGCGGACGATGCCTTACTTTTTTCATCCCATCTTCCTAGACACATTATTACTCTCAAGTTTATTCTTTATAATTTCGAGATTTTATCTGGTTTGAAAATTAATTTTGACAAAAGTTCAGTTCTTGTTTTAAATGATTTTGAAAAAGTAGAAAACTTAGTAGCTAATACTCTAAATTGCAAAAGAATGAATTTTCCTTTTGAATATCTAGGGTTTGTGATTAGACCAACAAAACTCAAATATGATGATTGGCTTATTATTATTGATAAAATTAAAAATAAGATATCTAACTGGAATGGGAGATTTCTATCTAGAGCGGGTAGGCTTGTTTTAATAAACTCGGTTTTATCAGCCTTACCGATCTATTGGATGTCCATGCATCTGTTTCCAGATTGGGTTATTGATAAAATCAATAAAATTAGAAGAGATTTCTTATGGAGTGGGGATAATATTAATAACGGTATCAAATGTCTAGTTAACTGGGAAACTGTTTGTAAAGCTAAAAAGGAGGGTAGTTTAGGAATTATTAATTTGCGTAACATGAATTTGTCCCTTCTAGGTAAATGGCTTTGGAAGTTTAAAGATGTAAATGACAACGTTTTTTGGAAAGTGATCATTTCCAAATACTATTATAACGATAATATCAATTTACACCAAATTGATTCTTCCTTTTCCCATAAATTCTCTAATTTTTGGAAAAACATTTTAAAATGTTTTGAAATTTTTAACTTAGGAACTAAGACAATAGTGCACTCAGGAAATTGTACTTCTTTTTTGGCATGACTGTTGGATTTCGATTTTGCCTCTTAAGTTTGAATTTAAGGATTTGTATGATATTTGTAACTTCAAGTATGCTTTAATTAATGAAGTTTATTCTCAGGAAAATGATCCTCCTTGGAATTTCAGTTTTAACAGAATTTTAATAGGATCTAACCTTAGGCAACTTTCTTTGCTTTATACCAGATTAAATCTTTACAACATTGATAATGATAATGATTTTTTAGTTGGGAATGGGATAAGAGTAAGGAATATACTCCAAATTCTTTTTATAGATTTATCAATTTTTCGAGAACTTTAAATAACTCTTTTAAATACATGTGGAAATCTAATACTCCTCCTAAATCCAAAATTCACGTGTGGCTGATACTTCATGGCAAACTTAATACAATAGAATTTTTAAAGTGAAAAAACATTCAAAACAATAATAAATGTTATTTTTGCAATCTGCATCTTGAGGGCATAAATCATTTATATTATGATTGTTTGGACTCTAACTACATTCTAATTAATACTCTTAAAAAATTTAACTTTAATACAATAAATAAAATTTCGGATTGTGAATTCTACTGGAAAAATTATAAATTCAAATTTAATAAAAATATTAGATTTTTACTAGACACTTTATTCATTATTATTAGTTGGTTTATTTGGTTTAAGAGAAATCTAAGAATTTTTAATAATAATAATAATAGTCATCTCACCAAATTGATTTTATTTTTTCAATTTCTACATTTTGTATTAATTGGATTTCTAATCCCAACCATAAATTAGCAAAAAATTTCCTTTTCAAACGGTATCTTAACAAGGTTAGCTATAATATTAACTTATTTAAACAAAAGAACAACTTTTATAGCACCAATAATAGTATTGTTAATATTTTTTCAAATTCTTATGATAATCTCACTTTAAATAATAGCTTACTTATGATTACAGATAAATAAGTCCGATCCGTCTAATTTTTGTTCCTGTCTTTGTTTTGGTTTTTGTTTACAGCTTATTCATTCCTTTATTTTTTATCCTGTTTGTCTTATTTAGGTTTCTATTTCATTTATTATGAATACATATATATGTATATTTTCTCAATAAATATACATATATATGTATCATTCTAAATCTTTTATTCCTAGTCTTGTTTCACATACATGCTTTGGGAGATAGGTTATCAGGTTCTTTTTACAGGCTTCTCTTGTCTTCAGATTGCTGGTTATCAGCTTGTAGAGAGGTCATCAGAGCAGAGTTTCTTCATCCAGGACTTCTTGCAGATATCCCCTCAGATATGGGATTTTGCTACCTTCACCATGGAGTACTTGTTCAGGATGTTTCTATTCTCCAGTTTGGCACTCCTTCTTCTTGCTCAGAGCCTTCAGAGTGGTCTCTCTATCCAGCAGATCCTCTCCAGAAGATATGCTTATTCATTTCTTCCGTTTCAGTATTTTGGAGCTTTCTTCCTTGTTTGAGTCGTCTCTTAGTTTTTCGTTTTTCTTTTCACTTTAGCCTTTTCGGTACTTTTAACATCTTAATATCAGGTGATGGCCTTGCCGGAACTTGATATTGAGGTGCGATGGGTGGTGGCTTTGCCGAAACTCATCTTAGGAGTACCTGAGTTTAGCTATATGTAATTTTGCTCTTGTTACATGCCAGGCATATTGGCAGCTCCTTATATTCGTGTTATATATATATTCACATGTGTGCTCTCCTCTATGCATAGAGGATCACAGATTTTTCTCAAAAAAACAAAAATATGATTCGAATTTTGAAAATTGATTTGTTTTAAAAAGATTTGAAATTTCATTCGAACTTTGAATTATTACTTAGTAAAAGTAATATAATTGAATATATAGATTTGGACCCAAGAATGGAATTTATTTTAAGTTTTGAATCTAAATTCGAAGATTGAAGTTAATTTGAATTTAGTGATTTAAATCAATATTCTGAAATCAAACTCGAATATATATAAATCGAAATAGTTGAAATTGAGAATTAAATTGAAATTAATTCAAATTGGAATAGAATTGGAATCGAAATATAAATTAAATTAATTTGGAATCGGAATCAGAATCGAAAATGATTTGAATATAAATTAGAATCGAAGCTAATTCGGATTGAAATATGAATTGAATCAATTTAAATGGAGATGGAAATTAAATTCATTTGAATTAAGAAGTTTGGAATTGAATTAGTTTGACTTCGAAACTATTTTCAAATAAATTATTTTAACGTAAACTATTTAAGACCTATCTTTCAAATATCCAAATTACTTTGATCTCCAAGCTATTTTACTTTATAAACCATTTTGATACTCAAACTATTTTATATTAAACTATTTTAACCTTTAAATTATTTCAAACTATTTTCCAAAAATTCAAACTGGTCAAGGGTGGAATGTTTATATTTAAATCTTGGATTAAAATGCGAATGGGCTAAAATGAAGTTATAATCTAAATCGAAATCTGAAGCGATAGGAAAGTGAAATAAAGATATTCGAGTGAAATGATATTTTCAAGTGAAAATGACATATCGAACTGAATATGATTTTTGAACTAAATACGATATTTCAAAATGAATTTGATTTGAAGCGAATATGATATTTTGATATTGAGTATGAACTGTTTTCGAAATATAAAAGTACAAAGCGGTGTGTAAAACGACATTTGGTTTTTAAAGAGACTAAGGCCTCTTATGGGCAGACTCTCTGTCAATATTGGAACCATTTAAAAACTGTCTATGCAGAGAAGACTCCAGAACGAAGTGGTTGGATTTGATGTCTTTTGTTGGATTAAAGTAAGAGAACGATGATGGATTGGCCTGACACTTATGTCAATTTGAAATGACTAAAATAAAAGTCATACCGGCCAATGAGGTTAGCTACCTCTAACAGAAACACTTCTTCATATTACTATCATGACATTTTTATTAATTGGTGCGCATCCTCAAATTTTAGGAGTTTTCGTCGCGATGCACCATTAGGGGCTATCACCAGCCAGGAAGGGTCAACTGGTATTATCCTACCTTGGACATTGCCTCACGTGTCATGTCATACTTTTATCCCTATATGAGACTACTATGATTTTGATTTATTGTTGTCGTATCACGATGCATCCCTATCTACCGACGGTTTACAGGTGTTTTATATGCAAACTGCATGACAATGCTCAAAAATGCGTTAATGGGGATTCATATAAAGCCGTAACACCAACAAAAATATTTATTTTACTTATTAGACATTATAAATGTAGCGTATTCTACTATATATAATATTTTGAAGGATCCTTAAGAGATGGAAAATCTCGTAACATCTATTGCACGCACGTTATATACCAGATAAGAGATGTAAAACCCCATAAACATCTCTAACGCCACAACATTCATGTAATATAAGATATCAATTTGACTCACATAAGACTATTTGAGTCCTAGCTCGAGTATTTTAGCTTTTCATTACGCTTGGGCCAGTCTTGATTTTTCAGTGCATTAATGATTTTTCTCTAGAGGACAAAGATGAAGATTTGGTATATTATTAGTATTATTATTCCTATACCATGTTGTCTGCTGCATTACTTTATTTATCCCTAATGTTTATATAACTCTGATAAATGTTGTATAGATTATAATCCAATGTATAATATAAACAACTTCATGAACTTTTTATTTCATTATTATATTTTATCATTCCGCTACGAGATTCTGTGTTCGTTTTCTTCTTCTTTTCTTATTTTTCTTAATTAACCTCAATGATTATCTATGTTCTAGATTGGTTAAGTTGGAGATGTGTGGATTGTTTTCGATTTAAACCTTTCGAAATATGGGTCGTCACGGCTGGTATCAAAGCGAAGTTTAGCGATAACCTTAGCTTTGTGGGGTTTGACTCGTTAGAAATAGGGTAGTGATACCTTAGAATTAGTTTGATTGTGTGTGTATTTATGAGAGAGCGTATTTTTTGTGTTAAAAATTATTTTATAATATGTTTACTTATCCGTTGAGTTATTTATAAATTCTAGTCGGTGCATGAGACGCCAAGTTATCGATAGGGATTTCTAAACACTTAAACGAGGCAAGTCAACATAATATTGTTTAAATGGGGTAAATGAAATAATCTTACCTAAATTATATATTATAACTTTTATGAAATTGTTGTTAGGAGATGATGATATTTAGTTATCTTCGATTATTGGTTGAATTAAAATAAATATAAATACTTTGTAGACTCTATTTCACGTAGTATTCGATAATTAAATTGAGATGAAATCAAATTACGATAAAAATTGTCTGAAATAACAAAATGTAAATTAATGAAATATTTTAAATAATGTAAGTAGAATTATAATATAGCTTATAAATAGAAAGGATTTAAAAGCTGAGAATTTTATAATTTAAAATCTTGTTGATTTTTCAAACTTTGTTTTCAAAGCATTCAAAAAAATTAATAATAATATTATTTGGAAGTGTTTGGACTAGAAATATATTTTGAAAAGACTTTTGAAAGAAATAGAAGCATTAAACTCACTTTGATCGTTGGGAAATAATTCTAGGGATGACTGCAGCATTGCTAGTATTCATTTTCGAGTTTCTGAGTGAGAATTGCCACCAAAAGAAATCTATTTTCAATTAAAACAAGTTTTATTGTGAAAAGTATTCCTAGTGTGATTTGATAAATATATGAAAATAGTTTTGAACTTAAAAATTGAAAATAGTATATTTAAGAAATAAGTTTATAACTTACGAATTTGAACAGGAAAATAAAAATGAATTTTAAAGTAGTTGAACATTTTGGTTAAACAAACAAAAGGAAAATTTGAATTTGAGATATGAAATTAAAGAACTAACCTGATAAACGTTAAATAGATTGAGTAAATGAAATAAAGTGAATAAAATGAAGTTTAACTCAAGAAAATTTAAATAAAAGTGAATTGTATTTGAAATGAATTAGATAGAATAATGGAATGAAATTTAAGTGAATAAATTTGTATAACTTATAGATTTGATAAATATTAAGCTAAAACAAATTTTAAATTTTTTGAATGTGAATGATAAGAAAAGTGAATTTGAACTTGAATAATGTTAAATAAAAGGAGTAATGGATTAAATGAAATAGAATTTCACTTAATAAAGATTAAATGAATTGAATTGGATTTGAATATAACTAGATAAATTAGTAAGTGAATTAATTCCACTTAAGCTATAAAATGAATTAATAAAATGAATACGAATTTGAATTTTAAAATGAAATGTACTTTAAGTGTGAAAGAAATTAAATAAAACAAATCAGTAAGGAAAAATTAATATGAGCAATTGAATTGAATTTAAATTGGATGTAAATAAATTAAATGCAAATAGAATGAGTTTCAATAAAATTGAATGGTAACTAATTGAATGTGAAATAAGTCAAGGGAATAAATTATAAATTGAAGTTAACCTAAGAGAAGTTGAATAAAATTGATGGTGAAAAAATTTATTAATATGAATTGGAGTTATAAAATAAAATTTACTTAAGTAAAATCATTATATGAGTTTGAATCAATGAATAAACTAATGAATTGAATTGTTTATAAAATAAAATTTACTGAAGTGAAATCATTAATATGAATTTAAATTTATGAAATTAATTAATTAAGCAGATCAAAGGATTAATATGAACTTGAGTTATGGAATAATGATAAAAATGAGCTGCAATTTTGTAAAATGTTTACAATAAACTTAAATGGTTTATAAATGATATTAGTATTAAAATACTAAGTGATAATGAAATAAATTTAACTTAACAAGGTTAAATAGATTAATTTTATTAAATGGTTAATAAATGAATTTATATGAAATATGTAAAACAAAAAGTGAAACAATTGAAAGTTAACAAATTAAATTGAATAATTTGAATGTAAATGAAATAGATTTAAATAAACTGGAAGTAAACTCATTAAATGTTAACTAAAATTCAATGTTAATAAAAATGAAGTGTATAAATTAGCTATGGATATTGGAAGATGTAAATTAACATAGTAATGAGTTAATTGGATGAATTGGACGAATATTATTATGTGAATGGTTTCTTTTGTTGCAAATTATTGTTTTAACTATTTTTGATTGCAAATAATTGGTGTATGTTGTGTATTTGTGCTTATATTTATGATTTGGATTTAAAAATTATGTTATGTGGTTTTATTTAACTCATATAAGCTTTCTACATCTTTAAAAGTGACTAATATTACTGGATTGAGATAGGTACAAACGAAGACCGTTTGGATGTACACACTGGTTTTTATAGGCTTTTGCTTGCTTAACACGTGCGAATTCGCTCGTATTAATAATAATAAGGTACGTATCTCAGATTACATACCGTGCTTTTATATTTTTTCCCTTCGAGATGCCTCGTCATTGAGATGAGATGTAAATTATATATATTGGTTATATTTGGGTAATATATTATATTGCAAAAAATTTCAGATCGAGCCGCGCAAAGGAGACTCTATCGAAATTCTCTGTAAATCCAGGAGTTAGAAATTTTTTGAAGTTTTAAAAAAAATTAATTTGTTTTAATAAATAACTTGTAAATTCCGTAAGCCGATAGGAGTGGCGTAGTAGAAGCATAGTAATATTTTTGCAAATAGGATTTTAATGTTTTATAAATTATTTGTTTTGAATTAAATATATCGAGTGTTGAATTCCGTACTTAGTCCCTTTTCGAGGACGAGAAGTTTTAAGTGGGGGAGAATAAACGAACCATACTTTTGACTATTATAAGTGATTAAATTTAATGAAATTATTGGATAAATATGGTTAGAGATAAAATTTAATGACTTATTATTGTAATTTATTGAATTTGAGTTTGGATAAAATTTTGAAACAACCAATTCCTATGATTTTGGCAAAAACAGTACTGAAATGGAATTATACGTATTGAATGTATTTATAATCAATAGTTAGATTGAATAATAAATGTTAACTTACTCATTTGAAAATAAATTGATTGTTGGTAACTAAAATTCATTGGGATTTAAGTATTGGATAATTAAACTAATTAATTTTAATACGTGAATTATTTAAATAATTGAATTAGGGATTTTATGTGAATGAAAATGATGTCAAAAGTTGATTTAAATTTTATTTAAAAATGAATGAAAATCGTTTACTATTAAAATTGGATTTAGAAGTGAATAATTAGAAATTGGAAATTGTATATTTTATTTAATGAGTTAAAATAACCATTTTGACCACTGTCTCGGATTTCGACGAAGATAGTTTTATCGAATCCGTAATAGTGAATTATTGTAGGATTTCAAGTTTCATAGCCATCAGACTTATCGTTTGGCAGTGCCAGCTTGAAACGTATAGAAATTTAATTTTAGAATTTAATTAAATAAATTGCTTTTGAAAAGCTATCTTCTACATATGATCGAATTGGCTTCCGAAATTAGTTCCATTAGGTTCTGAATAGGGGCAAAACATTGGAAACGCCAGGCGGCACGTTTCGTTTGGAGCTCCAAAATTTTTGAACGTCTTAGGCTTGATATTTTCTAATTTAAATAATAATATATATAAATCAACCGATATCAAACCCATGTTTTTTCCTCTAGCCATATATCTCTCTACCTCTCCCCTTTCTTTTCCATTAGATCAGCTTCGAATGAGATCTCGTTCCAAAAAAATGACAGCCAAAAAAAATTCAAACAACGATCGATAAAAAAAATTAATGTCGTGATCGAGTTTTCAACTTCGAGGGAGGAGCGGCGTCTCAGCATAGAGGTTTAAGCACGATGCTTAGGGCAATGATGAGGGCTAGGGCAAAATGGAGTAGCGTTCATCGTCGCCATGATTTAGGGCTTGGTCACATCGTCTGAGCGCGCGCGTTAGAGGCCGGAGGTGGCGCGATGGTCTGAACGATGGCGAGGCTTCATGATGACGCGAGGTTGAGCGATCGCGTATGTGGGTTTGGTTGTTGGTACGGTGCGGCCTTAAATGTGTGAAAAGGATTAGGTATTGGGTTATTAGTTGTTGTTAATTAAATAGTTAATTTAGTTAATTGAATTTTAATTTTGTTGTTATTAATAAATTTGTAATTAATGCATATTAGGTCTGTTTCTGGTGAAATGAATTGCATTGGAACTTTATCGACTTCGTCTACAACTTGGCATCGAAGTGGTATTTATTTGTAGCTGAAATTATTTTCACTTTTAAAAAAAAAGGTGAGTTTTTTATGTGCTTACTTTTGACTATTTTTATGATTAGTTAAATTGGAATTACAAAGTGATTTAAATTATTGATTGTTGTTTGGTGAATTTAACTGACATGGTGGAAATCGATATAGAAATTTATATGTTAGAAATTCTGAATTAACAATTAAATTGAAATTATAATTAAAAGATTAGTAAAATTCCCGATTTTTGATAGTTGGTTTATTGTAGTGAGTTATTGATTGTTTGGATGATTGATCGTGATGGATGAAAATTGGTTAATATTTTGGATGATTTGGATGTTTATTTGTTTTGATATATCATGTTATCATCCTGTGTATTATTTACAGTATATAAAACTATAAATTGAATTTTTTCGAATAAATTAAGAAATAGGTTGAAATGATATATACCTATGACACTTTGATTTGGATTGAAATGATATATATACATCCCTGAAATTAAATTGAAATAACTTATCACTTGGCCATAGGATATAAAATTATATAAAGACACCGGATCGGTTAAATTAAATGATTTTAAAATTTTTGATTTGAAATTTATTTAAATGATTTTGATTTAAATAAATAAAAATCAAATTTATAGAAATCCAATTATTTTTGAACTTGAGCTCGAAATGTTGAAATTCAAATTTGGTAATGAGAATTGTTTAAATAATCGAAGTGAGATTTTGAAGTTATAATTGAAATATGATTCGAATTTCCAAAATTGATTTGTTTTGAAAAAAATTGAAATTTCATTCGAACTTTGAATTATTGCTTAGTAAAAGTAATATAATTAGATATATAGATTCGGAACCAAGAATGAAATTTATTTTAAGCATTGAATCTAAATTCGAAGATTGAAGTTAATTTGAATTCAATGATTCAAATCGATATTATGAAATCGAACTCAAATTTATATAAATCCAAACGGCTGGAATTGAGAATTCAATTGAAATTAATTCAATTTGGAATAGAACTGGAATGATTTAGAATTGAAATAGAAATTAAATTAATTTGAAATCGAAATCGAAATCGATTTGAATGTAAATTGGAATTGAAGTTAATTCGAATGGAAATCGCAATTGAATCAATTTAAATGGAGTTGGAAGTTAAATTGATTTGAATTGAGAAGATTTGAAATTGAATCAATTTGACTTTGAAATTATTTTCTGATAAATTATTTTATTGTAATCTGTTAAGACCTATCTTTTAAATATCCAAATTACTTCGATCTCCATGCTATTTTTACTTTATAAACCATTTTAACACTCAAACTATTTTATATTAAACTATTTTAACTTTATTGAACTATTTTCCAAAAATTCAAACTGGTCAAGGGTGGAATATTTATATTTAAATCTTGAATTTAAATGCGAATTGGGTTAAAATGAAGTTATAACCTAAATCAAAATCCAAAGAGATTTGAAAGTGAAATCGAGATATTGGAGTGAAATGATATTTTCAAGTGCAAATGACATATCGAACTGAATATGATTTCTGAAGTAAATGTGATATTTCGAAATAAATTTGATTTGAAGCGAATATGATATTTTGATATCAAGTATGAATTGTTTTCGAAATATAAACGTACCAACCAGTTTGTAAAACGACGTTTGGTTGTTAACCAGGGTCTCTTATTAGCATATTCTCTGTCAGTATTGAAACCACTTTAACAATTGTTTGCGTGGAGGAGACTCCAAAACAAAGTGGTTGGATTTGGCATCATTTGCTTAATTTGAATAAAAGAACGATGATGGAATTCCCAACACTTGTGTCAATTTGAAACGACTAAAACCTGAAGCTGTGCTAGCCAATGAGGTTAGCTACCTTTAGCGGACACACTTCTTTGAATTACTGTCATCACATTATTATTGATTCGTGCGCACTCTTGGATTTTGGAAGTGTTGGATGTGGTTGGTCATTAGGGGTTACCACCAGTCGAGAAGGGTAAACTGGTAGTATCCTACCTTGGGCATTGCCTCACATGCCTTGTTGTACTTGTATCCCTATACGAGAGCACTACGATTTCGATTTAGTGTTGTCGTATCACGGTGCATCCCTACCCACCGACGGTTTACTAGTGTTTTATATGTAAATTGTACGAAAATGCTTAAACACGCGTTAAGGGGATCAATGTAAAGCCTTAATGCTAAGAATTTTTTATCGGTTAGACATTATATATGTAGCATATACTACTACATATAATATTTTGATGGATCCTTAAGAGATGGATAATCCCGTAACATCTCTTGAGTTACTGTATGCACGTTATACACTGGATAGGAGATGTAACGCCATGGCACTCACGTTATATGCGATATCGATTTGACTCACACAAGAATATTTTAGTCCTTACTTGAGCGTTTTGTCTTTTTATTACGCTCATGTCATTCCTAAGTTTTTCAGTGCATTAAAGATTTTTCTCTAGAGGACGAAGACGAAGATTTGGTACATTACTACTATTATTATTCCTACGTCATGTTGTCCGCTGCATTACTTTATTTGTCCCTGATGTATATATAACTCTGATAAATGTTGTATAGATTATAATCAAATGTATAGTATAAACAGCTTCATGAACTGTTTATTTGATTATTATGTTTTGTCATTCCGTTGTGAGATTCTGTGTTTTTTTTATTCTTCAACTCTTATTTTTCTTAATTAGCCTCAATGATTATCTTTGTTCCGAATTGTTTAAGTTGGACAAATGTGGATTATTATCAATTTAAACCTTCCGAAATATGGGTCGTCATAGCTTGCTTCCTTCGCTTCTTCTTTGAGGACTTCTATCTATGCAAGTTGCTCATCAAGTTTAATCTTTAAAGTCTAGGCCTCAATAGCTTCTCCACGACATCTCCATGATTCTTCTTGAGCTTCTATCTTCTCTTCCCTCTCTTTTTTAGGAAGCTCTTCAAGCCCCTCAATGCGGTGGGTCAAGGTATTTTTCTCCTTTTGTAAGGTCTTTCCAAGGTGATTGCACCGCTGCGTTTGAGGACTGCGTCAAGTTCCTTTTTATGAGTAGCTTCCAGACGACTCGCTGCCTCAAATGTTTCCTTAGCACTCTTTTTTGCCTCGGTTAGTTTTGTCATCAACTCTGAGCTCTCATTCTTTTGGTGGTTAATTTATCTTTATTTTGGATCGCCTTCATCTTGATACGATCTATCGCATGCTCTCGCTCGATAAACAACTCAAAGATTTTTCCTGCTAAGTGTTGGAACGATTCATGCTGCACGAAAACATCATTGATGCATTCGAGAGAGTTTGCTTTTACATTACCTGGAATTATATAAATGGAGGGAAGGAACTTAAGCCCATCAAAAGAAATCTTTGGGAAAATGACCTTAAGTTCGGCCAATTTTTCTATTGTGGAAGCTTCAGGAGCAGCGGTTGGAAAAGATGGATCGAAAGCAATGATTGGACGTTTTCTCAATGATCTCGGATTTAAGTTTTAAAGATGAGGATTCCCTCGAGCAATGGCTTCTTTCTCGGTCGTCATCCCTCTCACTCTACTTACCTTATTCTGAATCATATCTAGATCAATATTGCATCGAGGAGCCCTCAAGCGATCAAAAGCTCGAGATTGAGTCATCGAACCTGCAAAAAATACTAAATACCGAAGTATCAATGACCACTACATAAAAGATAGATAGAAATTATATGGTGAAGTGCAAAGGATTATGAGTGTCCTAGTGTCCCCCCCAACGGACCGGTTGCTACGGTCTTGCTCATGGAATTTTCTCTCCTTTGTCGGTAGGAAGAATTCTGTCACCACTCTACTGGGAGAATTTATCCCATCGATGTTGATGTTAGGGAATTCATAATTCATAATGTCATCGGGAATTTGAAGATTTGAAAACCCTTCCATCGAACTTTCTTCTGCGAAGCTTATATGCAAGCACCTTTCTTCTCTTGGTAGGCATGTGAGGTTGCACGTCTTGTGATGGTTCGACAGTAGGACACTTTCCTGGGCCTACATCAACGTCACCAGGCTTATTGATCTGGGTACCCCTAATTTTTCCTTCTTCGACGTCATCCTGAGTCCCCTCGATTGGGGGCACAACAGGGTTATTGATATCCCCTTCTAGTTCTACAGTGTTTCTTGGTAATGCACCACTTCCAGGAATCCCAATGCTGCAGCTTTCTTCCAGTGGCCTAAATGGAGATAACAACTCATCTCTTATAAGAAGTTTGATGTCCATGTCTTCGACAGCGGTAGCATGAATTGTGGAGATCGCTCTTGAAAAACTATTGCCTCTGGATGTGGGCGGACACCTGTAGATATTCAGAATGTTAGTTGTTCTAGAATATGACTCGGATTAGAGAATTTGAAAATAAAGCGAATGCGACACTTACGTCCTTCCAACCATCGCCTTGCAAACGTAGAACCATTTGCGTTTGAAAAGTGTAAATTTGTACCAAGTACCCGTGAAGAATTGACAATTGGGTGAAGGCTCGAGGAAAACATAGGAAGGACTTCCTGATCATCGTTCAAAGTCATAAACAAACCTTATGTCCTTAGGAGTTGTTGGGAAGAATAGAACACTCATGAATAGTTAAAAAATTTCATGGAGAAAGGTATAGCAGTTTGGTGAAATTGTATAGGAGCTGTTTCAAGATATCTTAACATTTCTTGAATAAAGGATTTGAAGGGCGGCACGCATCCAGCCTAGCACATGGATTTTTTGCATGATGTGTATTCCTACAGGGGCAAGTAAGCTCTATCATAAATTGAAGGAGCCAAGATGTCTTCGAATGGAATTCTATGTCTGGAACATAGTCTGTAAATGGTGGCCTCACCAATTCTGGAGGCTTGAGAATCTGTCAAATTATCTAAGAGTATAGCGCTTCTGCAGCATCCGGGGTAAGACTTACATTTTCTGCCGAGAGGATGGGAACATCAGAAAAAAGGTTGGCTGATGGGCCAAAAACCTCCGTTTGTTTAGTTTGATGACCAAGGGAAATCCTGCATGATATGGTTGTGGAATTTGACTTAGCTTTGGGATTATTATGTTGCAAGGCCGGTCCAGAAGACATTGCAGCTAGACGCTCTAAACGTCTATAGTCCATGTCAACTATACTCAGTAGATAATAGAGATTAGAAAAGTTTAACTGCCCCACCTACCCCTTCCCCCCACCACCATCCTCATGCTAAGTGTGAGCTAGAATGGTGCAGTGTGATGTACTACAGAAATAAACAGCTTAAAATAAGAAAGCAAAGTGAAATGATGAGACTTTGGATTCTGACCAGAGTGACCACCATCGCTTACCGTCTCAACTGGCGAAGAGATTAATCAGTTGTGTAAGCTTTGGGAGAGACTATCAACGTATCATAGTGAAATATATTATCCAAGTCCATATGCTAAGATGTAGTTCGTGTTCTAAGTCCCCAAGATTTAATCTTTTAATTCCAAGTACAATAATTAATATGCGAGTCGTGTTGTTCATCGTCATCGTATATTCAATTTCATTGAGATGGGATTGGTAGTAATTGCTCAAACAAGTGATTATGGATTAGGTTTCAAGTTCAATTTAAAGCCTAAGGTTTAGTCAAGTACATATATGTCGATTCCCAAATGCCGAACCTTATATGCAACCCATATCTGCCGATCTCTATCCCAAAGCAATGGCACTGATCCCTCTCTTCAAACAAATGACGTCAATCCCTTTATTTTAACAAAATTTTTCGTTGCATTCACATAATCCAACTCTACCGACCCCCTCTCCCACTTAGCCGATCCTACTGATCCTTCTACTTCGTTATTTTTAACCTCTCTCTAAACTTCCACTATCGATCTCTCATTAAATAAAACAACGAAACCCTCCACCCAACATACTATCCTTCAACTCATTCGACCGGACCCTATGCCATAAACTTACTCCTTTCTCCTCCTTTTTGCTTTACCAAAACCCATCCATACCCTACATTTCATCTCCTCCAAACAACTTTGTCCATTGTTCCATCACAACCTCGAACTCCATCCTTATCGCGGATGGAATGGAACCCATTATCTCATCATGAGATTGAGAGATAAGGACTTGAAAACTTACCTACACGTATATATGTGTGTTAGAAGAATTGATGAATGAATCGAAGATGGTCGAGATGGAAAGCAAGCAGAATTCGATTTAAAAGAACAAATTGAAACAAAGGAAGATTTTTTTGAAGCTAAGTAGAGAAAGGAAGAAGGGTTTGATTTTGATAAAGGAACGAGAGGGTTCAATAATGTGAAGGATGGCAGAAAAATGAAGCAAGTAAGGACGGAAAGGGGATATGTTAGTTTATATAGGGACTAGGGGATCGACCTATGTTTTCGGCACACAAAACAAATAGAGAAGGGATCAGCATAAAAGATGCCAATACTTGCAAACATAATGAAAGAAAGAGGGGTTGGCTGGCAATATGCCGATCCCTGTAAGCACAAGAAATGGAAAGGAGGGAACGACCGAGCATATGCCGATCCTTATAAACAATAAAAAAAAGTGAAATGAAATATGGGATCGGCTATGAGAATGTATGAGAACTAGCATGAGCATGGGAATTATTAAAAGCACATACATACAAAATGCAATGAAAATTGACGACGATCCGTGAATGTGCAAACACGCCCAACAGCCAACAATAAAGAACTTGAATATGAATGTGCATGTGCATGACCTAAAAATTCAATCTTTGAAATTGGCAGAAAATGAAATCGAACCTAAAGCCTTTAAGTTCGAGGTGGACCTAACTGATGGAGTATAACCCCAGATTTATACTATTAGATATCGGCCGAGTGTCATGACGGCCAATAAGAAATACAGCACCTTAGAAAAATAATTCGACAGATGCATAGCAACTATTCAGGAAACTGGGTAGATTTCTTTTTGATAACTCTAACTTGCTTCGTTCAAAGCATGTCATGTTCATCAAAAGACGTAATTTAGGGGGCAAGTGTTATCCGACATTTTAACCTGGCTATATTAAACTGATTGCACAAGTAAAATCTACCGCCACCAAGGCCGATGACTCCAAAGTTACGATTGTAGGGCCCAGAAGTCAAGTACAGATGGTAACATGATGTCAATGTTGAATGGACTTGATGGATATGAAAGGGCGTGTGTTCAAAATATGAAATATGGTTCAACACCTAGGAGGGATCGGCATAAATTGGCTTCAATGATAGGGATTGGCATGTTTTAGGGTATGAGAGCATTCCTATTGAAAATAATTAATATCTCAAGATCCATATGTCCAATGCATATGAAATTTTGTAAGCAAGACATGGGAATCCTAGGGAGCCTACCCTAGGGATCTCACCTCAAAGGGATGAAGTTGGAGCGATTGGTATACTTCCTTTGGAAGGGATTGGTAGAAAGCAGCATGCAAACCATATTGAAGCAAAGATCAAGTAATAACTCAAGCTTCACTGATCTAATAACATGAAATTTGGTGACTAATATTTTGGCATGAGGAAGCCACCATATGGATTGCACCCAAAATTCAATAAAAGAAGGGATTGGTATCGATCCATCTTCTTTGGGAATTAGGCCATGCGAACTCTCTTGTTAGCCCATATAGTTTTGAGGGTCTTTCTACCGAGTTTTCGAAGAGAAATTTAGCCATCTTCATTTGTAAATACAAGTAGAGTTGTTCATTTTTGGGATTTTACGCTGCTAGTTGCTTCATACTCTTTTGTAACTAAGGATTTTAATTTGATTACTTTTGTACTCAGATTATAAAGTGCTTAACAAAGCAATCAATTCAAAGTAGACGCAAGCAAACAATGTCAAACCACTACAAATTGTTGTGTGCATGTTATTCTTTCAATTAACTACTGTTTCATTGTTATTATCCATTGTTTCCATTTTATTCTTCCTTTATTTCTCTTCAAAAAAGCTTCTATTGGGTGTTTATTCCAATCTTGGTGCAAACAGTGATGTTATTTCCTCCTCAAACCCGCTTCCACCTCTTGTGGATGGGGTAGGACCCTAATAAGGAGGGGCTCCTCTATTCCTGGCTGGAGGGGTTGAACTATAGCACTGGTATGGTAATGATAAGCAGCGATGGTGGGTAGTGGTAGGTGACCTCCTATCTTGTTCACAGAAGGGGACCTGGAATATTAACCTTGCCTCTCGCGAGAGCGAGGTATAGGGATTTCCATTAGCGGTGGGAGTGGAATGTAAATTCTCTATGTTCATGGTTTTTGGGTCCTCTATCACCACTTAGGCAATCAAAACACAAATTGTGTCCCCAATACATGGCTCGAAGACGGTTGAAGTGGAAAGTCTTTCAGTGGAGGGAGAGCGATGAGCGGGGTGTACTCTTTGATGTAGCACTTGTTCGATCATGAGGGTGTCATGAGCAAAGTTTTGATCATGTGTGAGATGCGTGTCCCTAATATAGGAGGGGTAAACCCAACAGAGTCTTTGATATGGCTTACTCAGGGAGTCAATCATTATGTTGAAAGTGTAGAGACAGTGGGCTGGATGGAATTTTGGTCTGTTGCAACTGGGAATTCCGAACCAAAGTTGACAGTTTCTTTGGCGTCTGTCCTAGCCCTGAGTTCATCCAAGTCGTGGACCATCTACCCAATGCTAGTGATCCTACTAACCAAGCCAATCTATTTATCATTGCGGGTCCAGAATGAGACTGACTCCGCTGGTTTGGTCGACTTAAATGGTGTGTTGTTTCCAGGTTTGTATTTTATACTAGCTTAGTCGACTGAATGCCTAGCTCAGTCAAATGAATCGAGATTTAGTCAATTTAATTCTATTTTAGTCTACTAAATTATTGAAAAACAAAAAATGGCTTTTATGAATACTTCCATTCGATCTTACTATTGATTCCTCCTTTGTTAATGTTTATTAACTCCCTATTTCTCATACATCAACTATACATCACATATAATCAATTCTATCAATGAAGCATAATTCACAATATAAATGGGTGGCCATTACTCTAACACGTGCAAATTGATCACTTAAACCAATGATCATTGATCTCTAATCATTCTATCAAGTTAGATATAGTAGTGAGTAGAAGAACTAATCGGGGTATTTTCTATTTACTTGAAAACACCTAATATATCGTAATAAAACTGCAAGTGCGTAGCATACAATTGTAGTATGTAGGCAAGTGGGATTCGAATCTATAGGGAAAATAAATAATTTCTATTTATTTAATCAAATTAAACCAAGAAGTTGAAAGAAGTTTAAAATTAAAAGTATAAAAAGTGCAATAAAAGAGGAAACTACTGTGATTGAGGAACAGCTTAGAGGAATATCTCTACTCTTCAATTTCATCAAAAAACAAAAGATAATATCTACAATCCCTTTTTAATAAACAAAAATGATTTATAAATCTACTTTGTATGAAATATTAACCCTAAATAGAGAAGTATCAATCATCAAATTTAAACACATAAATCAATCCACTTATTACTTATTTAGGAAATACATATATATTTGATACATAATCTATCTAAGCATGACCCATTAAGGTATAAATCAAATATAGATTATCGAATTCAATTATATGCCGAATATTATTAATAATTCCATGGTTTATATGTGTAGATAATTCTCTGTTTACTTTATTATTGATTTAAGCATAGCCTATTTGGGATAAACCAACATATGCTATCAAAAATACATGTATTAACATGAATAGAAAAATATCTAAAGAAAAGTAAGATCCAAAACAAGAGAATTGTAAAAGAATCTTTTTGTTGATTCAATTTAAGGGAGAGCTTCATTATCCCTAAATTGAAGAGGATTAGCTCATAATGAAATATGACTAAAAAGAAATATAAAAAGGGAAAGAAGCCATTAGAGAAAAAGAAGAAGAAGAAAAGTGACTACTTTATTTTCTAACTTCAAACCAAAACATTACAATCAAAAGTTTCTATGAATTAATAGATACAATATGGTTACATGGGTATTTATAGGGTGTTTTTCCTTAATCCCCAAATAATAAAATAATTTCCTTCTTAAAATACAAATGGGCTTTTTGCCGTTTCTTCATGAGATGTAGCTTGCAATTGTAAATAGGAGTCTTCTATGGGCTCTAAACTTGTTTAATAAAAGGATTTTCATTTTTAGCTCACTTTTTGCCTTTGAAATCTCTTTCTTTTGCATCAAAAATCCAAGACTTCAAATCATTCTTCTTTGCAGCAATTTCCTGTTTAGATTTTCATATTAATTGCATGCACCAATGATGCTATCAACTTTTCAACTAAATATTTACAAAAATAATAAATAATTCTATAAATATGTAGATAATTTTCTTAGCAATAAAATATGCACAAAAATCCCTTTTTTTCAAAAATGAACGACGATTGAAAGAATTTTCATGAATTTGTGAAAATATGTAAAATACCTTTCATGTGACTTTTATTTGCATGAACTTGATAAAATGTAAGCATAAAAATGTATGCATTTACGTGTACATCAAGATCTCATCTTGAATTGAAGATCATCGTAGCTTCTTCATTTTCCTCTTTTCTTCCCTCTACTTGCCTCCTCAACAAGGATTCTTCAATTAAATTCAAATGAACTACCTGTATTTCACTTAATGAGTTGGATTATATGATGGTCCAGAAGCTTGGATTTATTTATGATGATTTATAGGATTTGAATTTAAATTTATCTTGATGTTTTAAGTGGTAGCATTGAGGGAAAGACTTGAATTTTTATTCTATCGAGTATTAAAAAAATATTCCTATCAAAAATATTCTTTCCATTTTAATAAAATATTTTCCATCAAACCTCCAAATTATATCACTAATCTCGTATTAATTAACTCAAAATCCCATTTACTTCATTAATAGTTATTATTTTTTATTAATTAATAGTCACTTGACAATGGGTTACTACAGACTTCACCTTAATAAAATTGTGCCCTCACAATTCCTACTTAGAGAAAATCTATAACTAGCTAGAAAAATTCTGTCTCATCTACACCATTAATTAGTTATGTTTAATACTAAACAAATTCATTTTGTTCCGTCTTCACTACATACAGGTCGGCACGTATAGTGATCTATTTGATTCGAAAAGCATATATAAATAGAACAATATAAATTAATGATTAGGCCTTTCATCGGTGGCATGCAAGACTCGGATTATTACTTTTCTTTAATTTCCATTTCATAAATCTAAAATTATTAAGGCTTACAAACAAATAATAAATGATATTCATAAAAAAATGAGATTTCCTCAAAATATACATTTTTTAAATAACTAATTTCTCCAAAATATGATTCATAATAATTAATCCTCTTAAAATTTTAAAATCTTTACAAAACATCATGTCCAAATATCTTGCCCTAGTGTTTAGGAATCCCTATCGATAATGTTAGCTAGATGCATCGATCAGAATTCTTAAAGCACTCAACGAATAGGTTAACACCATTCTAATTCAAAACTCTTTCAAATATTTTATAAACATTCTTTTATAAAATCTTTCTTTATAAAATTGTAGAATAAAAGTTAATCAAATACTAGTTATGTAGACATATACCTTTATCAAAAGATATTTCTAGTGAAAATATGTTTACTTCCATAAAATCTCTCCTAATACTATGCATACATATGTATGTGTGTATATATACATACATATGTATATGTGTATACACATACATACATACATACATACATACATACATACATACATACATACATACATACATACATACATACATACATACATACATACATACATATATATATATATTCAAAACTAAAACGTACTTTCATTGAAATATTTACTAAAACCCTCTTTTAAACTAATATTAAATTACTTCCAACCATTAAAACATCGCTCATCATCAAACAGCATCGTAGTTTTAAAATTACATTACAAAATGATTCCTAATATAAAATATTATGTTATAAAATGTAATCTCCAAAATTCCTAGCGATAACTTCACCACTGAACACACCAAAAGGTATTAATATTAATAAATTTTAACATAAGAAATTATCTACCAACCAAAAAAAATCAAACATCAAATATGTTTAGCGGAATGTAATTTGTTCATTCCCGCTACACACTCTGATCACTAAGGAATCGAAATACAATAATTTATTCCAAGCCAATGTGGGTCAATCATTTTTATATTTCATACTTAATAAATAATAGTAAAATATTATATTTATAAAATACAAATACATCCTCAGATGATTACCCTATTAATCATCATATATAATACACACACAATTCTATTATCCTTATTATAGGCTAACTACCCATTGTTCCCTAACAAGGACCCTAAGTCTTATCTAGGCCAATGACTCGTATCTTATATATATAATGTATTATTTCGGACTTTGATCTGATACCACTTTATAACATCCCCACATATATACCCGAACTATCCAAGAGCATTCCATTGTAATATTGATCAAAATATTTTCTATTAATTAGAAAACACCTAATTTTATCATAATAAACAGCAAGTGCCTGACTTACAATTACAGTACTAGGCAAGTGGGTTTCGAATCCACAAAGAAAACAAATAATTTATATTTATTTAATCAAATTAAACCAAGAAATTGAGAGAAGTTTTAAATTCAAAATTCAAAAAGAAGAATAAAAGAGGAAACTACCGTGATTGAGGAAGAATTTAAGGGCATAAATACACCGTCTAACTTAATCAAATAAAAAAAGATAATTTCTACAATCCCTTTTTTAAATGACTTATACATCTACTTCAAGTATGAAATATCAATCCTAAGTAGAGAAGTATAAATCAGCAAATTTGAACATACAAATTGATCCATCTACTAGTTATTTAGGAAATAAATTTGATATACAATTTATCTAAGCATGACCGATTAAGATATAAATCAAATATAGATCATTAAATTCAATTCTATGCCAAATATTATTAATAATTCCATGCTTCGTATATGTAGATAATTCTCTATTTAGTTTATTATTGATTTAAGCATAGACTATTTGGGATAAACCAACATATGCTATCAAAAATATTGTATAAACGTGAATAGAAAAATATCTAAAGAAAAGTAAGATCCAAAACAAGAGAATTGTAAAAGCATTTGTTGATTTTAATTTAACTAAAGAGCTTCATTACTCCCTAAGTTGAAGGGGATTAGATCATAGCAAAATATGAACAAAAAGAAAATTAATAAAGGAAAGAAGCTAATAAAGAAAAAGAAGAAAAAAGACAAACTTTATTTTCTAACTCTAAGCAAAAGATCACAATCAAAAGGTCAATCAATGAATAGACACAATGAGGGGTATTTATACATGTTTCCAAACCCTAAACGTCTAATGGACCAAATAAGTCTCTTTTAAAGCAATTGGGTGATTAATTCCTATACTTTTAGCCTTTCTTCAATTAATTGCTTTATTCTTTCTTCATACAGGCATGTGCAGCTTCATTAAATTCACTTCTTAGCCTTTAAAGTAACTTTCTTTTGCATCAAAAATCCAGGGCTTCAAATCATTCTTTTTTGCATCAATTTCTTATTCAAATCTTCAAATTAATTGCGTGCACCAACGAAGCAATCAACTTTTTAACTAAATATCTGCGAAACTAAATAATTAATTATAAAAAAATGCGTTAACCGGGTTTTTAACCAAGTAGAAGTTGAAAGGAGTTAGAACATTTAGATTAAGCTAAAATGACTCGAAACTTGACTGAAAGACCCAAAAGGGCGTCATAAGAGTCTCCAAGAAGTATGGGCTAAAAATCGCATAAAATTTTGAATCGGCACCGATCCGATTCAATTGGATCGGTACCGATCTGAATTAGTGAATTATGGGATCTTCAATCCTCTTGCATCATTCTACTAAGCTCACCTATCAAGTTTTGTACCAATCCAAGCAACCTTGTTCAAGAAGTGAAGACTCATCTGATCCATTCAAATGTTTACCTCTTTTGAACCAGAGCAACTTAAAATGGACCTACGAAACTCGTACAGACTCAGATTGACTTGAAATTTGGAGGGAACACTTAGAACATATAAAAGAAGCCTCAAACCAAAAATCAACTCATTGGGCCAAGCTTATTTGGATCAACTCCGACCCAACTAAGTTAGGCCCAACCACCTAAGATTCATTGTGTTTATCATGCTCCAAAAGATGCCTGTAAAGTTTCATTTGATCTGATAATATCGAGCGAGTTATGAATGGATCTCCTACAAATTGAGCTAGTTTGACAGATAAGGTCCGACCCACCTAGGATGGGACCTACCTCATAAGATCCAATTTGGAAGCTCTCATACTCATATACATTGCATATATGAAGTTTCATGTCGTTTTGTTAAGTATTAAGTGAGTTATGGATGGATCTCCTACGACCTAGAAGAAGAGATTCAAAAATAAGCTGTATTTAGACCACCGCCGATCTGATTCAATTGGGTAGGTATCGATCCAAATATTTAGCTTGGATCCTCATGAGAATTGATTTGGAGGCTCTCCTACTCATGTATATTGTATGTATGAAGTTTGACATCATTTGGTTGAGTATTGAGCGAGTTATGGATAAATCTCCTACAAATAGATGGATTAGATGATCCATGAAGATGGATGATCAAACGAACACCAAACGACTTGATATTCGAACAAGGCACTCAATTACAGGATATGAAGACAACCAATCTGATAAGACTCAAAAATTCACTAAGTATTCAGATAGGTACCGATCTGACCCCATCGGATAAGTACCGATCTAAATACTTTGCTCAGATCACCACCAAACTTTTTAGGCTCATTCTGCATGATGAATACAGGCTCCTGGCAAAGCGGCCCTAGCCCAATTGCTCTTCAAGTCCTATAAATACCATCCCCATCTGCAATGGAAAGGGGATCTGCTCTGATCTCTACTGGAACTCTACCATTGTTTCTTTACTCTTCCTGTCCCTCACAACATCCATTAAAGGGCAACTGAGATCCTTCCGATTATCTCTAACAATGGTGGCTTGATCTAACTTAAAAAGAAGAATCATATTGTAATCCAAACTCCTTTGTAATAGGAGTTGATCAATAAAAGTTATGAAATGGATGTAGGCTTCGTTAACAGCCAAACAATTATAAAAGTCTTTTGTCTCTTTACTTTCTCTACGATTTACTATTGCTTTTTCCATTTTATTTGCCTTGATCAACAGGGTTGGTGCTTTTACATTCAATACAGGGTGTTGATCTTTTTTTTGGATTAACATTTTGGTGCTTTTGCTGAGAACCCAACTTAGGCTTAGATTAGCTATCTACTATGGATCAAATAGGTTGCGAAGCTGGATCCTCAATCTCTGCTATTGAGAATTAATGGCACCAGGAAGAAAGAGAACCACCTTTGTAAGATCCATAGGAGCTATCGTTGCTAGAAAAGAAACAAATCCTCAGCAAATTGACATCAACAACCCCACCAACCTGTTGTTAGGAGCTAACTTTGGAGATCATGTTTCGGGATCCCCGACATAACATGAAGTTGTAACTAAGGGAAAATTGAGCAAGAGGTTAATGAAATTGGCTAGAAAATGGGAAAAAGTCAAAAGGATGTGATGGAAAAGATAAATGCTTTCTTAACTCTCTAGTCATTAACTACTCCCAGAATGATGCCTAAAGCCATAGATGCTATAGATCAAGAGCATTCTTCTATTTCTAGCTTGAATGGGGGAAATGAAAGAAAAAGCTAAAGGAAGTAGTGGGCGGAGCTCCAAGAGTCATGATGGAAGAAAACGTTAACACTCCAACCATTGCAAAAACACCTGCTATAAACCCGAACTTAATGGTGAAAACCCCACACGGAGATATAACGATGGCTCTCTCCGGCTTTGAAGATGAAAAACAATTTAAGGAAGACAAATTGGATGAAATGCTAACGTGCAAAATGGTAGAAGAAGATCTAAAACTCATACAGCGGCATAGTGCCAAGTAATAGATGAGGAACTACTACTCAAATGGTACTCTCAGTGGTAGGAAAACCAAGAAGAAATGACACAAATCAGGATCGATTGCAAAGCCAAGTTCCTGTAAATTGTGAGCACTCTCAATTGACTAGTTTCTAATCCCATCATGGAGCTCTCATTGTCAAATCATGAATGGTCGTCGTCGAAAATCATCGAAAATCAAAAAAATGGTCATTAAAAAATTCACTTCAAGGTTGACTCGAAGTTAAACATAGGTAATTGCCTATTTTTCTTAAGGCAGTTCTGGAAGTCCTGACTCAAAGTCGAACTCGAGTAATCTCCCATTTCACTCGAAGCAAACCAAGAAAATTCGAGCCCGAAATCACTCGAGTAAAACCAAGATTTTCTCCAAGAAAACATGCAAATGACTCCAAGCACCGTTCATCAGCAACCCAACACTTCAAATTTTGTGACTCGTAGCGAACCTGTGCTAACCATAAGAAAATGGAAAATTTTCTTGGGTTGGATTCTAACTAAAATATCGTTGATCCATCAACATCGATATATCATTCGCCCATAACTCGAACATGAGAACTCCAAATGCCTTGAAATTTTGAATGCAACCCTATGAGACCTTCCTTGTTGCCCTAGGCCGATTTCACCGTGTTTGAAAATTATTAGGGATCGTCACTGATGCATGATCCCATCCTAAGTGATTTGCCATTCAATAGGCATTTACAATCATTCAAGTATAGGATAATCATGAATATATCATTCTCAAGAATCATAAACATCCATAACTTGAAAATGGACCGGATTGAAAATGATTAGAGCATCTTCCCCAATCGAAACCCATTCACCAAAGCCGTTTAGCATGCATAATATCCAAAGAAGTTTATCATGCCAACTATAAATAACTATACAACTAATTCGAATTTGCTCTTTTATAAGTATGATTAGCATATGGACGAAGCGAGGGCGACAAATATAGTCTATTACAAGACTCTTAAGAATAATTAATGGACGAAACAACCTACTACCCTAGATGAATACGATAGGAAGGCAACCCTGATCTAAAGACTAGAGTTAGTGCAATTGGTAGAAGGAAAACTAGGCAATTTGCCAAAGAACATACCAAACGATGAGGGAGCTACATGACCTTAGGGACCTCTTGCCTAAGCAAAGCCACTAAGACCCAGTAGAAAAGCACCATGGCCAACTGGAGAAATCAAACGAAAGGGTGATTACCAAATAACACTCTAGCTCGCTAGCTACTAAGGAATGGGGTAGGAACCTGAAGTGATGCCTTCTCATCCGTCCTTGCTTACTTTTATTTTCCAAATGAGTTGTATCGGGTCACTTAGAGAATTGTAGATAGCACGGCAAAAGAAATACTTCTATGCCCTCAACGAGTTATGTCGATCCCCCTTTTGAGAGTGGGCGTTGCCCTGTTAGCGTCGAGAATGCTTGTCCAAAGGATCGTCTAACAAGAAGATCCAACCCCTAGTCCCTAGGAACGGATAAAACAATGTTCCCACGAGCCAAATCCTAAAATTTCTCTTGCAGTGGATGAATCATCGCTTTAAGACTGCTGAGCCGTCGGACACACAACTCAAAACTTTCTTGGAATTGATGAATTATCATTCCAATGCCATTTGGTTATCGGATATCTGAACAAACTAATCTTGAAATCTATGAATCATTGCTTAGGACCGTCGGGCCATTGAACAAACAACCTAATAATCTTCTTGAAGTCAATAAATTATTGTTCCAAGGTCGTTTGGCCACCAAACATCCGGCCAAAATTCCTCTTGAAGTCAATGAATCATCTCTTTAAGACAGTCAGACCGTCGGAAACACGACCAAAAACTCTTGTTGGAGTCGATAAATAATCATTCCAAGGTCGTTTGTTCACCTTACATCAGATCTAAATTCCTCTTGAATCAATGAATCATCTCTTTAAGACCATTGGATCATTGAACAGGACCTAAAGTTATTCTTGGAACTGATGAATTATCGCTATAGAGCCATCTGGTCACTGGACATCCGACCAAAATTCCTCTTGGAATCGATAACTCATCATCCCAAGACCGTTTGGTCACCGGACATCTGATTGCAAAAACTCCTTTACGAACTAAAGAGTTGTGAAGGTCCTTCAAGAACTACAATGTCGTGAAGGCAAACCGATAGAGAAGTAGTCATTTGATCCAAAAATCCTTCATGAACTTAAGAGTCGCGAAGGCCAACTTAAAGATCAGTGACCATCTCATCCAAAACTGCCCAAAGTCAATGAAGTCATGCTCTAGGACCACGAATGAAAAATCACATCATTCACTCCGCAAAATTAACAAAATCACTTCCAATGACCAATGAGATAAATAATGTTGAATTCCCAAGCTTCAAAGTCGCTCAAAGAAACTTAGCCAAATTTGAACCAACCTTATGATCAATCAAAGGCCGATTTGAATCAAGTTAAGATTCGGCATATGGGAGAACCTAGTATATCAAATCCCTAATATATAAGTTTCTAATGATAGAGACTTTCCTATGTTTTAATCATCTAGAAGACGCAGTTGCATCCACTGGACTGCGTGCAATTAAACGTGCTTTAGAGAGACTTTGGATACAGTTGAAGCGCACGAACAGCCTTGTGGCATAGTGGGTACCACTCATACTTGAATAGCTATAAGGAAAGTCAAGACTAATCATACCACAGTTATGTTATGCCCGATTAAAAATTTTAGCATTCTGAAAACTATGGATTTTACGACCTAGCTAGTGCAACAAACAAAACAGAAGCATAATCCTTGCTTACTTCTTCCCAAATCATCCTTTTACACCCTCGGTGACTAGTTCCTTTTCCTCTTAGACTGTATGCCAGTTGAAGACCAATTCCCTAAAGGCAGTTTGGATCAAAAACGGAGTCTTTCCCTGAACTCCCACAAGCCTTGGTTACCCGATCCAAAAACCACTTATCTCTTGGAACCGATGAAATCATGTTTCAAGGAAATCAAATCGCTGGATTGATAGGAAAACTCGATCCTTACTTTTTAAGAACTGGTATCTCTTCTCCGACACCGGGAAGTCCCAAACCATTGTGTGCGCTCCCATAAGTTGTGCATCACTTCTTGAGCCATGGAACCACGCTCTCAAAGCACGAACTCCTCTAAGTTCTCCGAAGATTAACAATGTTGAGAAGCTCCAAACCATTCCAGATCGATGGGTCGTATCGATCCCATAAGCCATGCACTCCTATAAGACGCACACTCCTATAAGTCACACACTCAATAAGTCGGGCATCACATCTTGAGCCATGAAACCATGCTCTTGAAACATAACTCCTCACGGTACCTGAAGATTGGCAGCATCGAGAAGTCCAAACTATTCTGAATTGATGAGTTGTATCAATCCTAAAAGTCGCACATTCGTTAGTCGTGCACTCTCAAAAGCCGCCATTTTGTAAGTCATGCACTCTCAAAAGCCATCCATTTTGTAAGCTGTGCAGTCTCAAAAGCCATGCATTTCGTAAGCCGCATACTCTCGTAAGCCATGCATTCTTAAGCCGCGTGATTCATAAGCCGCCAAGCACTGCTTGATGTTGCTCTGACATCATTAGAAAACCGTTAAAATTTTCTAAGTACTGGTATTGTCCTAATAACCCCAGGAAATTTTTCTATTGCGAGACTAACAAGGATCAACTCCCACTGTTAAAAAGAATTAATGTAAGTCCAACAACTTTGCAAAACTAGAAATCGGGAAAGAATTCCGATCATCGACTAAAAAATCTCTTGAGTTGAGACATTCGAGTCACAAGTTCCCAAAGATTGAACCGCAAAGTAAATTTGGCTAGAGACATCCGAAAAATTGCTTGGAACAACTAGTCATTTATCAATTCTTCGGAGTAAACAACCGTTTGAACAGAGGGGCACATAACACATTCACATTTGGTTACGCTAAAAAATCACTCCAACTTGCAATAAAAAGGAGGAACTTACCATCGTCCAGAGATTGATGATGATGGAAGGCATTTCCAAAATCGAATCATCAACACACTAGTTTCCAAGGACAGAAGAAGGTGCTCGACTGAGGTCTCAAACCCTAACTTGCAAGAATCCAACATAGACTAAAGGTTGGCAATGCCTGGAGGGAATAACTCATCTTTCATCTATCTGACACCACCCAGAGACTAGCGACGTCAGGAAGGATAAATCCCATCATCATAGATTCATCGTGTCCTGGACTTTAGCATCACTTAGTGTAATCAATCATGTAGGGATCGATTAGATACTGCGATTCCTGCTTGTAGAAAACCAATTGTTGCCCAAAGATGAACAATGAAAAGGAGAGAACACTCGGAATTGAGAAGCTAAACTGTTGATTCCCGAAGATTGGAACCAACAAATAAGGCGGATATTCGTAACAACATCAATGCCCTAGCAAAGCACATATGGCATGGAACAGGCGAAGTTAATTATCATGGACTCAAGGCAAACATTACCGAACTCTTCTGATCTATGGTTACAATGGGAAGAGTGCAAGCATACTGAAAACAATGTAACGACTTGCTCCACATCATTTAATCTTCTGTAAGTGCTCGGAATTTAGCATTTGGAATAACGGGTTCCGCAAACAGAAGTCAATTTGCAACAAAATCCACCGAAGGAACTTTGACCCTACACAAGAACAATTATGGAATTGGTTAACAATGACCGTGTACCGCCAAAGGGAGCAATTGATAGTAATAATAAAGCAAAGTAATGGAGACACCTGAGACTTTCATCCTTTAAGAAAATGGCGTATCCCAGAGTTAAGCAACATTAAGAAAATAACCACATGTGTTAAAAGGAATCTACTCAACTCTATAGGTTAGATAAATGATTCAATCCTTACCAACATGACTTTAACACTGCCTGAAGATAGGCAGCACTAAGAAAAGTCTTCTACAATCCAATCATCAAAGTACTAGTTTTCGAAGACTAAAACTGGTAGCCAACTGGATTAAAAGCACCGCATGGCCAGTGGGAAAAATCAATCCCAACCTCTTAAGTGTCACTGTTGCGCCTACAATGCTGAGGACTTTTCCTACTTCATAAGTACCAGTGTCGCCTCAGCAACACCGAAAAAATTTATATTCCCAAGTACCAACGTTGCCTTGACAATGCCGAGAAATTTGTTATTCACTAAGTACCGGTATTGCCCCAGTAACGCTAGGAAAACTTTAATCTACAGATAAGAAACACTCACCATAGTGAACCATCAATGCACTAACTTTTGAAAATAGAAGTCGGTTATCAACTGAGTTATACCCTTGTTTTCGAAAAATTATCGTTGCCCGAAGATAGGAAATGACAAGGAGACATAACCTTTCATAGGTCAATCGTATGGTTCAACCTAACATCGTAGGAATCAGCCACTACATGGGAATAAAGCGGCATAGAAAGGAAATCCCAGGATTAAATTGATCCTATGCTAATTTTTAAGGATGAAAGCTAGTGCACAAACGAATTGCCAAAAATCAATTTAGAAAGAATTTGGATACATCCAAAAAACAGGCAACCTCAAGGAAGTGTTGCTTAAAACCAAGCAGCTATGTCATCAATTCCCAAGGACAGGAGTTTACATATGAACAAAACTTCTATGATGAAGTCAACAACTAAGAAAAGCATGGATGGCTAAGGACAAGTAGAACGATCATGGAAGGTCGGAAATAAAATCCTCGAACTTCCTTAATTCAAGAATAGGATTGAGAGCCAGAATGGGGCGATTTAGCACTTTGCCCCACACTTTTCCATCTCTTGCGAGCATCTAAATACAAGCGTTCGAAATAACTAATCCCATGAAATGGGATAAGCACGTAAATCCTCAGTCCACAGAATTGGTTAGCTAATAGTTTCATTCTACCAATAGACATTTCTAACAGTAAATTTCCATCAAGGGAAATGAATGATTAAATTTTCAAAAATTAACCATCGGTTTGAGTTTGGAAATAACGAGAAGGCTTAATGACCTACTTACAGTACAACTAGACCATCTGGTCCCATCTTGTGGGAATATGGCATCGCCCGAATAATGGTGATACTAAGAAGAGACCCATAAAATGAAACTATTAATATATGGCTTTCGAAAATAGAAGAAAAAGCTTAATCGAGTCTTTAATCCTACCTTCTAGAATCTTACATTATTCGAAGATCCACAGCATCAAAGAAAAATACACGGGGTTGAGTCATCCGTACATGAATTTTCGAAGATAGAAGCCAACATATGATTAGGATCTCAACACCAGAATCAAAAGAATTTACTTTAGAAAACGATGCCTGAAACACATCTTTTTAATACATACCGACGTCAGTTCAAAACTCTGATCTTAGGATCAAGCAACAAAGTTCCTAATTCCCGAAGATAGGATCCATCGTGTCAATCAAACTGGAGCAGTCAAACTTATTTCTTAGGATACCTAGTCTCCCAAAACGTGTTGGTTCAATAGTCAAAGTAATCAGCCCTACGGAGTGGGGCATATACACTAACGCTTGTTCGAATGAAGCAACTGAACATAAACAAGAACAGTCATGGAACTGGCTCGACCAAGCAACCTTGTATTTCTAGAAAAATAAATTCTTGATACCGAGGAAATTAAGTTAATTGTCCTTGGAGATAGAGGCTAGTGTGCAAATTGAATTCCAAAAACCATAAAGGAAGGACATTCGCGATCAAATAACTCATACACTAGTTTTTGAAGGCTGAAGTTGTGCCTGATCAAAACTTCAACTACAACTCTACAAGAGTAACCTTATAATTTAGCCATGGTCAATCATCCCAAAACAAAGGGAATAAAGGGTGAAACCTAAGCTACAAAGGATCCAACTCCTGGAGGAATGGAAGTTCCTCCGCTAGATTAAAAATTGATTGACCAGAAAGTCATTTTCAACAACAAAATTTCACGTTCAACATTATCGGTGTGTTATCTATGTAGAGTGGTCCTAGTGTCCCAAGCACCACAAATGGACCATCCCGCATAGATAGCTCATTTGTGCCAGAATAACGAGTCACGTCATACTTTAAGGTCATCTTTCCTGAAAATCACCCGTTATCAAAGAGAAATCGATGATGGAGCCGTCGTCTAGAGCAACACAGGAAGCTTTTCTTTTCAGGACACTAAAGGTATAGAAAAGGGAAAGGAAGTATGATGGAATCATCCACTATATCCAATTTTGGAATAAATCATCATGCTAGAATTCAAAACGATGGTAGAAGCTTAGCTAAGTTCTCTAGAAGAGATAGTTGAAGACGGAAAGCAAGACATTGCTCTAGATTGATGCACACTTGTTTGAAGCAAAACGAATGAAGTAAAGTGTTTAAGCTCAAGTCGGTTAGGCACTCAAGTAAGCAAAATATTTTACAGCTGAAAATTTTCTTCAAATATGTGTCGATCCAATCTAATTGGATCGGTACCGACCCGAAATTCATCATCCAAACTGCACCCAGACTCCACTGACATATTCTACCTGATGTGTGTGCGCACTTCGAAGACTATCAAGTTAAGATTGCTTCATAATCACGAGCAATGAAGATTCACATTGAAATTTGAATGGCTTATTGACACATCATAGATAACTTATCGGGATAGTTCACGGTGATCCACAATGCTCCTTGAAATGGAAATTCAGTGGTAATCAATTCCAGAGCACACCTTGTTTTCAACGAAAGCGTACCCTAGGAGGCAACTGCTAACCGAGTTTTTAACCTAGTAGAATTCAAAAGGAGTTAGAACATTTAGGTTAAGGTAAAATGACTCGAAACTTGATCGAAAGATCTAAAAGAGCATCACAAAAGCCCCTAAGAATTATGGGCTGAAAATAGCCTAACTTTTTAGATCAGTGTCGATCCAATCCGATTGGATCGATACCGCTCTGAATTGGTGAATTGTGGGATCGTCAAACCTCTTCCATCATGATTCTATTCTTTTACAAAGCTCACGTATCAAGTTTGGTAATATTGTAAGAAACCTAGTCCAAGAAATGAAGACATGTATGATTCATTAAAATGTTTGCTCGCATTTGGACCAGAGCAACTGAAAATGGATGTATAGAACTTTATACGAACTCAGGTTGACTTGAAATTTGGAGGGAATACTTAGAACATATAAAAGAAGCTTCGCACCAAAAAAAAAATCATTTGGCCAAGAAAATTTGGATCAGTACCAATCCAAAATTTGGATTGGATCCGACATAACTAAGATGGTCCCTACCATATAAGATTCATTATGTGTGTCCCGCACACACCCTCTATAAGGTTCTTGCAAAGTTTTGTCTGATTCTAATAAGTATCGAGCTAGTTATGGATGGATTTTCTCCAAATTGATCTAGTTTGACGGATCAGGTCCGACCTATCTAGGATGGGCTCACCTCATGAGATTCGATATGAGGCTCTTCTACTCATGTAAATTGTATGTATGAAGTTTCGTGTCATTTAGTTAAAAATTGAGTGAGTTATGTATGGCTTTCCTACGACCTAGAAGAAGAGATTTAAAAATAAGCTAAGTATTTGGATCACCGCCGATCTGACACAATTAGATAGGCAGCGATCTAACTACATAGCTCGAATCCTCATGAGATTTGATTTGGAGACTCTCCTACTCATGTACATTGTATATATGAAGTTTGATGCCTTTTGGTTAAGTATTGAGTGAGTTATGGATGGATTCGATGATTCATGAAGATGGATGATCAAACGAACTTCAAACGACTAGATCTTTGGACAAGGCACTCAATTGTAGGATACGAATACAATCAAACTTAGAAGAGTCAAAAATTTACCAAGTATTCATAAGTACCAATCAATCCCTATCGGATTGGTACTGATCCACATACATAGCTCAGATCGACACCAAACTTTTTGGGATCCTTCTGCTTGATGAATACAAGCTCTTAGCAAAGCGGCCCTGGCCCAAGTGCTCTCCAAATCCTAGAAATACCATCCCATCTACAATGGAAAGGGGATCAGCTCTGATCTTTGCTGAAACTCTACCATTGTTTATTTACTCTTCTTCTCCCATGCAACAGCCATTGAAGGGCAACTAAGATCCTTCCGGTTGTCTCTAACAATGCTGCCTTGATCTAACTTAGAAAAGAAGAATAATATTGTAATTCAAACTCCTTTGTAACAAAAGTTGATCAATAAAAGCTATAAAGCGGATGTAGGCTTCGTTAACTGCCAACCCACTTTAAAATTATCTTGTCTCTTTATTTCCTCTGCAATTTACTATTGCTTTTTCTATTTTATTTTCCTTAATCAACAGGGTCGGTGCTTTCACATTCAGTCCAATGTGTTGATCCATTTTTTGGTTATAACAATGTAAAGTTAATTTTATTAATAATAAAATAAGCACAAAAATCCCTTTTTACCCAAAATGAATGATGATTGAAAGAATTTTCCTGAATTTGTGAAAGCAAGTAAAAATACGTTTAATGTAAATTTTATCTGCACGAAATAGATAAAATGTGAGCATAAAAATGTACATTTTTACGTGTACATCAAATACTCCATATTTAGCCTTTTATTCATCCTCGAATAAACTAAATAAAACTAGATAGGTCACATTTTCATAGAAAACAAAAATTCATTGAGCACATGCAACAAACCATCAAACCTTTAGGTGTCCCTAGTAAGACAAGTGTTATCTCATAAGGGCTTTCAACGGATACCACCCAAAAAATCCAAATGCATAGTTCGATGTCCTAATCTAATGTGAATGAATGCAATTTTTTTATAAAAAAGGCTTAATTTATGTTCAAATAAGTATGATACTGTAATGCGTACTTTTTCATTCAAAATAAAGGAATTTAAAATTTTCAACTTATCAAAAATTTCTGACAAAAATCAAGTCTTCATCACATTGGTCACTTTTTTAGTCAGTTGTTTCAGTTGGAAATACAATGCAACTATAAAATAAATTCTTTATTTGGTTTTCAAAATTTGTAAAGTAATATCTCAATTTTCTTTGGTATAACAAGTTCAAACCAGTAAAATCAAAAGGAAACTTAGATTTTATTACCATTCTCTTTATTTTAATTATTTATACAATTGAATATTATTATTATTATATACATACACTTAACTAGTGGTCCAAATTGTATTACCCATGCACTGCCTTTCGAGCTTACATGAGAGTTGGAAAAGTGCTTGGCGAATTGTACAAACCGAAATTGACTATGTCAAAAAAAGATCGATAATCTTAGGTGTCCCATCTCATAAAAGAGACCAAAGTATACCACTCATGCACTGTCTTGCGCCTATGTGGGAGTTGGGAAAGAGCTTGGTGAGTTTGCACACCATGCTAGATATACTAGAAATTTGTGATACCCTTAGGTCATTATGTATTTATATGTTTCTTTAGAGAGAGTTATGCAGAATCATCTTAGCATCATATAGAATTGAAGATTTATAAATGTTAACGCACATACTTTAGATCAATCACTCTTTAAACAATGATTACAAATTAGAATAAACTACATAGCCATCACCTGTGAGTCAATCTATATTCTAATTCGCTATTATCACTTGTAAATCAAACTTTTCTTCTTGATTTCTGTTCAAAACCAATTACTCACTCAAATTTTCATTAAATGACCTAGACTATACACTTACTATATCGGTTTTTTATTAAATAAATCAAAGTCATAAAAATCATGCAAAAATTTATGCAATTTTTCTAGAAAATAAAATGCAAATGCAAAATATGATGAATTTGTTTTGAAGAATGCTAATGCAAAAGAAAAATGAATGCAAAATTTAAATAAAATGAAATGCAATGCGAGTTCCCTTCTACAGTTAAGATACAAAGTGTCGTCACTGTTTAATTTTTCCTAAAAGTAAAGGAGAGGACCCAAAGACGGATCAAATGCAAAATAACTTATAATACAAAATGCAATTTACCCACTACATGAAAAAATATGTCGAAAATAAAATGTGGTTTATGCAAATGGTGAATGAATTGAGATGTGTGCTCTCCTTTATCTCGCCCACACTAGTTTTTAGCATTATGGTTTGAATTTGCATTGAATGGTGAAATGTTGCCATAGAAAGGTTTGTTCTTAAACCTAGATTTAAAATCAAGATAATTAATGTCAAGTGCACTCCTCGCTCGAATTTTCTCTACTAGATTTCCGTTCACAAGGTTATACATATGCTCCATAAATTTATCATTGTAGTCCTTCAAAGATGTGTGATCATGAACAAATTAATTTGAATTAGTGAAATTAATTGACATTTTAACATTATCGAATAATTATAAATTGAGTTTATGTTCACAATCACAACTCGAATTTATTTCAGCATCACCCTCAAACTCATCCTCAAAAAGTTTGAAAAACTTATGTTCACTAACTTCGTCTTCTTTTACTGAATTGTCAACAGTTTCATCACATGTATCATTTTCAAAATTGGAAAAAGAAAGATCGAATTTTAAATTTGGTTCCACGCTCCTAAAAGAATTAAAATCTAACTCAATTACCGCATTTTCAGCAGCATCATTAAGATTGTCGTTTTCAATTTCAAAAGCAGTTATTTGAAAATTGGAAATTTTGGTAAAAGGTGGATTATCATTTTGACTCATCACACATTGGGATTTGATTTTATTCCTCATGTTGTTTTATGTAGTTTCAATCAACAAATCCGTGTACGATTTTATTGATTTTCTTCCATTTGCTCAATTAAATAAAATTTATAATTATTAATTTGTGAATTTTCAGTTTGAATTTGTTGAGAACAAACGTTATCAACTGCACTTTAATTGAAACTATTCCCATTGCAAAAATCGTTTATAAAGAAGTTCACGTTTTCATTTTAATTTTGAAATTCATTTTCGAGTTCCAAATTGTATTGACATGGGTTATAATCAAAATCATTAGCATTTTGAAGTGAATTAAAATTTTGATTATTTTGAAATCTTTGACTTGAGTTATTGCACAGATATGAACTACACAAATTATTTATCATTTGATTTTGTTGTGTATAAATTTTAGGTAAAGGCCCAATAATTGCAATGCTCTTTTCAAGAGTTGAGGGTTCGTCATTATTTTAAAAAAATTATGGTGCAAAATTTGAATCGTTTGTACAATAGTTGTTATTAAAATGTCCATAAAAATTTGATGTGAAATAATATGGATTATATTGATTTTCATAACTGTTGTAAAATATTTGTGGATAAGAAAAATTGTTCATTTTGAATGAAATATCCAAGAAAACAGTTTGACTTTTTTTTGTACCTCAATCAAGAATTTATAATTTACTAAATCAATGACTGTGAGTTAACTACTCGATTAGAAAAGGGAGGAGGGTCTCTTAGTTGTTCACAAAGGAAGACAACTAATGTTTTAGGAGTAGTATGCAACCTCCTTTGCTAATATTTCAATTATAAAAATTTCGAATCACCGAAAATTCTAATAAAATTCCTATCATATATCCGTGATCTAGCCCTTGAAAAAATTAATTTCATAAAATTTTATTTTTCAATTGTAAAATTTCAAATTATATCTCAATAGGTGAATTTATGAATCTTCAAGCAAACAAACACACAAATCAACAAATATCAGCAATCAAATATTTTTATAAAGAAGTAAATTTTACAAAATTTCAGCACTTGTTTTAGCAACTACCAATGCAAGAATAAACTAGATATCAGAAGACAATATCAAAGCGTGTAGAATATTTGCAATTTTATTTTACAAGCAGTAGTTAATTTTTAGCGCAATTTGCAAACCTTTTTAGTAAGTGAAGCAAATTTTAGAGTATGCAATTTTCAACTTCTCTGCTATTTTCACTTGTTTGAACCTGGCCTGATTCTCCTGTTTTACCATAGTCAAAATAAAAAATTTAGTAAAAGGAAATGGCGTGGTAGCGGTGTAGAGGATCGCAGGTAGTCAGTGATTGGAAACGGAGGTTGATGTAAGTGGAGGAGCAATGATAAAGGATGGTTGCAATTTAGGTTAGGTCTAATGGAGTTGGTTGCGAATTTGAATGTGATTTCGGGATAAAGGCAACGAGAACACGCAAGAATAGAAAGCATAATAAAACTAGATTGAACATGATAGAGAAAAGAAAAAACGAAAAACAAAACGCGGACTAAGAAATAAAACTAAAAATAAAAAGAAGAAATCAAAAGGAAGAGAGAACCGGGACAAGAAAGAATAGAATAGAACAATTTTTTTAATTGAAAAATAAAGACAAAATGAAAAGGAAACTAAACCAAAAAATAAACAAAAATTAAATTGTTTTACTTGGCAACGACGCCAAAAACTTGATCAAAATATTTTCTATCAATTAGAAAACACCTAATTTTATCGTTATAGACCGAAAGTGCACGGCGTACAATTGTAGTATATAGATAAGTGGGTGTCGAATCCATAGGAAAAACAATTAGAAATTATTTAATCAAATTAAACAAATAAGTTGAGAGAAGTTATAAACCAAAAGTGAAAAAAGAATAATAAAAGAGGAAACTACTGTGATTGAGGAATAATTTAGGGGAATAAATCCACTCTCTAATTTAATCAAATAACAAAAGATAATATCTACAATCCCTTTTTAATAAATGGAAATGATTTATACATCTACTTTAAGTATGAATATCAACCCTAAATAGAGAAGTATAAATCATCAAATTTAAACATACAAATTGATCCACTTATTAGTTATTTAGAAAATATTAATATACTCGATACAAAAATCTGACTAAGCATGACCCATTAAGGTATAAATCAAATATAAATCATCAAATTCGATTCTACACCAAATATTATTCATAAATTCATGGTTTATATACATAAATAATTCTCTATTTAGTTTATTATTGATTTAAGCATAGCCTTTTGGGATAAACCAATATATGCTATCAAAAATACATGTATAAACATGAATTGAAAAATATCTAATGAAAAGTAAGATCCAAAACAAGAGAATTGTAAAAGTATCTTTTTGTCGATTTCAATTTAACTAAAGAGCTTCATTATCCCCCCCCCTCCTAAATTGAAGGGGATTAGCTCATAATGAAATATAAACAAAAAGAAATATAAAAAAAAGGAAACAAGCCTGTAAAGAAAAAGAAGAAAAAGGACTAACTTTATTTTCTAACTCCAAACAAAAGATTATAATCAGAAGCTTCAATTAATGAAAAGATACAATAAGGGGTATTTATAAATGTTTCCAAACCCTAAAGGTCTAATGGGCCAAATGAGTTTCTTTTAAAGCAATTGTTAATTAATTCTCATTCTGTTAGCCTTTCTTCAATTAATTGTTTTATTATTTCTTCATATGGGCTTGTGAGGCTTCACTAACTTCACTTCTTAGCCTTCAAAATATCTTTCTTTTGCATCAAAAATCAAATACCTCAAGTCATTCTTCTTTGCATCAATTTCTTGTTCAAATCTTCAAATTAATTGCATTCACCAATGAAGCTATCAAATTTTCAACTAAATATCTGCAAAAGTAAATAAATAATTACAAAAAAGTGTAGATAATTGCACAAAAATCCCTTTTTCCCCAAAATGAATGATGATTAAAATAATTTTCATGAATTTGTGAAAAAATGTAAAAATATCCTTCATATAACTTTTGTTTTTATGAATAGATAAAATGTAAGCATAAAAATGTACACTTTTACATGTGCATCAAATATTATTGAATAATACAGAGAACGAGGTGATGTAAGTACACATGTAGATATTCCCTTGACTAACACCAATGGGTACCTTGTATATCAATAGTACTTAACATAGATGTATAGGGTCTCGGTATAAAGCAATAAACATGTGTGCCTACGGGACAAAGCAATACACAATATAATATGATAATAGAGAGAGAGTACAAAGTCAATAAACGCAGCAATAATATATAATAGAAAATAATTATATACTATCTATTAAACATCTGATACTTGAATCAAAATACACTTCAATTGTATATAATTACATAATATAATAATGTTCTAGCCTGCTAAAGCATCCATGTATTGATCAGCATGTCCTAAAACCAAAAATGTCATGGATTAACCCGAGTACTATAAATAACACGTGAGTCGGACCATGTCTACTTCTAGGGTTAATATATATAATTCAACATGTATAGTGTATAATAATTTGATAACATCCATAAGGTTAATAAATATGTGATAAATTATATAAAGTATTTAATAACAATATCACAAACAAAACTCCAATGTATTATATAATTTCGAAATTCACAAATCATACATAAAAATGTTATCATCCATATCGAAGTAAATCAGAAATTATAAAATCAAATACACATGTATGAATCATCCAAATTTAGAAATCATCAAAATCAAGAAATCGTCAATAATGAGACATATCAAATGTAATCAGGCCGACTCACAACAATGTCCAAATATGTGTGTATATATATATAAAAGAATCGTCTTCAACATACTAAATAGAGTTGATTGCCCATCAATGTATTAAAAGATAGAGAATCCACTATACTCCGGGAACCTATCTAGATATAATCTCATCTTCTCATATATGAATAAATCATAAAAGTATGAATATAATGGGAATTGACTACACTTTATCCAAAAATCTCTAGTATAGTCAAACCCATCATATGACTTTGAATATTATAAGCCAATCCACTACATACACACTGGAACCAGATGGGAGACTACCATCATGTTTGTTTCCTCCAGGAGCCACACAAGTGTTCGTCTAACACGACTCCTATAGTTATATGTTAAAATTACCTCTCCCCTTATTATCATGACAATGATCCACCAATGGCTTAACCATGTGTAGCCTCTTCAGTTATGACCCATCATGTGCTCCATGGTAAGTGACTGCTAGCATATGCGACACAGGGGAAACCATACAACAACTTCTAAAAATATAAGTGTGTCACAAATTAAGGACGCGACCCGAATCAGGCCGTTAAGGTGGGTACGGGCCAATCTTATTCACTCCCAAAACATAAAGGGAGCTGGACAAAAGGAGAAGATAGTACTCATATCCAATACCCATCACACATCTCAATCATATGTAAGTGAAATGCACTACATTTTTGTCAACATATGGCTATAGTGTACTCATCGTAGCGAGTACCGTCACACACAAAAGTAATCCCCGTTTGAGTGACGTATACTTATTACGAATAATCAAAAAAATAAAATATAATGAAGTCTCGAACCACCACATGTTATTCGAATAATTATTCAATGCTCATAAACTACCCTCAGTCCAACTAGACATTTATATGCAATAAGTCCAATGAACAACCAGAATAGTGTCACCGAAAGTCCTGTACCAGATGGTAGCACTAATCCGTTTATTCAAATTCATCATTACACGATAATGAAAATAAATGAACGGTAATAAAAGTAATCAAATTAAAATACAACATTATATTTGAATTCTCAAATAAAGTTGTATAAGACAAATGATATAAAAGTAATATCTAAATAAATATTTAAACATAATGTAATAATTCCACAAGTGCATTATATAACGTGGAATCATCATGGGACATTATAAACCTTTTGACAATTTAAAGTAAGAATATACTAAATCTTTATGTAACGACTCACCGTTTCGACCCCTAAATGTCAATACTAATACATCCACGGTATTCATGTGTTGAGCACACCCAAGTGCCGAAAAGACAAATTGTTATGGTAAAACAAAACGAAAAAGAAATAAAACAACGAAGAAGGAATCTCACAATGGAACGATCATATAAAATATCAAAAGGCAATATAAAATATCATCCTAAGATGCAAAGTTTTTCAGAGTTACAGTAATCAGCCCTGACAGTTATAACAACCCATCCTAACAAATGTTGATGATAAACAGAAAGTAATGTTGTGGAAATAAATACTACGATAGGAAGAACTCCAACCCTTCTCCATAAGCTCCAAAGCATCCGTAGCTAAATCTGGAAACATACATGGGGCTAACTCAAGCATTAAAAGAAAACTACACCTGAATCATTCTGGTAAACCAGCATGACAAACTCAAGAACATAAGTAACCAGAAAAATAATCATTTGAGGTTGTACGGAGACCCACAACGGTTTTCCCCTTAGAGAAGCTAGCCATTCATTAAGATTAACATAGTGATACGACAGACAATGTCTAGGGTGTAGAATATAAATCATATCAAATAGTTGTGACGCTTACATTAGTCACACTAAAACATATTTAGGGTGCAATCAAATTCAGTAAGGCACGTTTGCACGGATGTAAGGAATTCCATGGAGCACTCCTTGGATCTAACCGAATCTGAACTCTATGACTAGGATCAGAATTCCTTCCAAGTATCATATATCTCTAGATGGGATATATTCTAATGTAAACATAACTGTCCAAACGTTGAACTGTGTGGAACTGTTATCCCGCTTTTTGGCAAAGCCGTGATACCAAAAGATCGATCGGAAACAAAAGACAGTTCGTCTCAAAGATTGGTTATACTTTGCTTCACTATGGATATCGATGAATTTTGTCCGAGCCCGGATCAGGCTACAACTGATAGGACATGACAAGCAAGATCATAAAAGCCAGTGTTTCAAAATTCAGGTTAATCGGAGTTCGTATGAACGATATATGATCGATGCAAGTTAGCTAAATTACGTTGTTTGTATCCATCAAATAATTGAGGAGATGTCCATTTCGAATCCATCGGATTTGTATCCATTAATATTTGTTTTGTTCGAACCCATCAGGTTCCACATACTTCGAATTCATCGAGTTCGAATCGATCAGTAACATGATATCGGTCTGTTCGAATCGATCGGTTTCGAATCGATCAAGTAGGCATCGCCTCAGCATGTTCGTATCCATTGAGTTTAGAGCATTTCGAATCCATCGTTTGCATCCATCAGGAAATCATGCATTGGTCTATTCAAATCCATCAGATTCGTATCCACCAGGTTCGAATCGATGACGTTCGCATCGATCAACCCACACCGCTTCGCATCCATCGATGCACCATCCATAAACCTTAGTTCGTATCGATTCCATAAAAAAGGCATTTGGTCGACTCCATCAGAGAACCTTGGTTCGTATCCATCCCAAATATGCTTGTTCATATCGATCGAATGGAGACAACTTCCATCGATGCGAATAACGCCACCTCCATCGATACGAAGTGGGCACGCTGCGAACCGATGCGAAGTACACGTTATTGGTGGATTCGAGCAATGCAACGGTCATCGATACAAACGTGGCGAAACTCATGGAGTCGAAGCGGTCAACTCGGAGCAAAAGGCGGATCGATGCGAGATGTGCGCGCCACGTCATCTCGAAGGCACGTGCGTCCATCGATTCGAATACATGGATTCGAAGTGATCGAGTCGAAGCGAACAGCCAACCCAGAAACTCCAACTTGTATCGATCATATCTCCCAAACCACAAGTCCAAATGTGATGAAATTTTCACAGAAGCTTCCATACAAGGTAAAGATTGTTCCTGCCAAGTTTCAGCTCGATTGGATGAATTTTTGATGGATACAAAATCATTTCGTATCGATCAAAGATCGAGTCGAAACTTGGTGGGGTCGGTCGCGTGGGCCCACTCACGTGCCAGAAAAAGTCTCCTGAAGTTTGAGCGAGATCTGAGCCTCCTACGCCTATGAATAACCCCCTGAAGCCTATAGAAAGGGGATCTTTTGGCCATTCAACGTCCAGACTCTGTCGGATTCAATTCTACATCTTTCTATCACCATTGTATGCTAACATCAGAGATATAACTTACTGTAATCTGCTGTAACGGATTGAAATCATCAAGTGAATCAATAAAGTCATCAACTTCAGAGTGGACGTTGGCAAGATCGCCGAACCACTATAAATTCTGTGTTTTTGATTGTTATTTTTGAATTGCTATGCTTGATATTGCTTAGATCTGAGATTTGTGTTAAATATTGCTGATTTGTATTCATATACGGGTGCTTTCACGATATTGGGGTTTGTGACCAATTTTGGTGCAAACACTTTGGCGCTTTCACTGAGAAGGATGATTCAGGAGAAGTTGAATTTGAAGATTTAAGAGTCCAGATCTAAGGAGTTATGACAAGACAAACAAGTAGAAGACAAAGGCCAGAGCAAAGTCAGCATGAAGGGAGTCAAGAGGCTTCCTCAGGGGCAAACCAAGCATCAATCTTCATCACCAGGGATGAGATGGAGACAATGATGAAGAGACAGGAGGAAATGATCTAGAATTTGCTTTAACAGGTTGGGCAACTTGAAGCGCAGAATCGAGGAGCTGATGGAGTTCAGAACGTAGCAGGACTATCCGGCGTAGCACCTGGATTAGGGGGCACACACTTGGAGCATGTTGATCCAGCCCCGGAGAGAGAGATAGGGGCATCTGTGCAACCTGGAGGTAGTAGAGGAATGAACGCTCAGTCAATGAGGCAGATTCCAGAATTTCCTCGTGAACTCAGGGGGTAGGTCGACAACAATGAACGAGGATTGCACCTTGGAGATAATGATAGATTGGAAGAGATGGTCAGGCGAGCCATGAGAGGCGGATTAGTGAACAGAGATCTAGAATACATGAACATGAGTCCCTTTTCTCCTACAATTAGGATGGCTAGGAACCCACCAGAGTTCAAGTAACCATCAGTGGAGATGTACGATGGGAGAACGGACCCCGCGGTCCATCTGACAAGGTATATGAGGCACATGGAAGTGCTGGGGGTATCACAGGAAGTTATGGCTGGTGCTTTCCATTATATCTGAGGATATCACAGCGTTATGGTTTAGGCAACTAGAAAGTGGCTCCATAGGAACGTGGGCAGATTCAACTGAGAGATTCATGAGGCAATTTAGGGTTCATATTGCAAGACCCAAGAATGTGATGAGTTTGGCGATTTTAAAGCAGAAAGCTGGAGAGTCTTTGAGGAGTTTTCTAACGCGGTTCAACGCGGCGGCAGCATCGGTGGATCGACCAGATTCATCTATGGTTATGATGGCAGCTGTGTCCGGAATAGCTGATGGCACAAAATTCAAAAATTCATTGACTAAAGATCCGCCTATGGATCTAGGAGAGTTCTATCACGAGGCAGAAAAGTTTTTGCGATTGGAAGACGCGAATGCGGAAAGAGAAGAAGGAGAAGAGATTAATGTTTATACGGTCAAAGATGGAAATCCCCCTGAGAAAGGTACAGAAACTAACAAGGGAAAATGAAAGGCTGAGAATAGCTATAACAGATCAATGCGACCATGAAAGGAACCACGATTCACCACTCAGAGCTGAATGATAGTTTGGAACGAATCTATCAGGATACCAGTGGGCAGGTTCCGTATCGTAGACCAATGCGAAGGGATCCAACTTCTGACGAGAGAAAATCAGATAAGTATTGCATATTCCATGAACTGAACGGTCATAGCACTAATGATTGTAGGCATCTGAAGGATGAGGTAGAAGGGCATGTCAGGAATGGTATGCTACTTCAGTATGTGAGGAGGCGAACTCCAGTGGTGGAGCCAGAGCGACAACCGTCTACATCAGCTAGAGGTGACCCTGAACCTGGACAACGTATGATTATCAATTGATTGGTTGATCGAAATAATGATGAACAAGTCGTAAACCTCTCACTAGCACGGTTAAATCATTTACACATGTAAGTGATCGCGTACGATCCATAGGCATGCTCTGAATGACTACTAACCACATCATAGTAAGAGTTTACGCTTTGACATCTTCGTCTTGCTTTTTGCTTTGATTTTGATTTGGACGTTTGGATTTTTTTTGTTTGAACATTTCTGTTGTGGAATTCGTACGATCATTTCTTTGATATTTGCAATTCTGTGAAAGAATTTACTTGTATGCCCGTTGGATCGCGAATGGTCCACAAGCACCTCTTGCATGGCGATGAGCCACCAAAGTCTTTGATTCAGAAACTCCCCCGAACGTGAAACCTGGCATTGATAATACTAAGTCCTCCCCGGACACACCAATTCGCCTCGAACGGCACCCGACGTCAAATGGTCACATCCGCCTTAAACGTCACCCGATCGCGAACGATCGCAATTTGCCTCGAACGGCACCCGACCGCGAACGGTCACGATTCACTTATTATGATATCCGACCTCGAACGGTCACAATTTGCCTCATGCGGTACTCGATCGCGAACGATCAACTTTTGCCACGAACGGCATCCGACCGCGAGCGATCTCATTCCACGATTCGCCTCGAACGGCACCCGACGACGAACAGTCATGATTCACTTACTATAATATCCGATCGCGAACGATCACATTTTTCCTCGTGCGGCAATCAATTACAATCAATCGCACTCTGCCTCGAACGTCACCCGACCTCGAACGGTCGCAGTTCGCCTCGAACGGCACACGACCGCGAATGGCACTGTATCACCATTTGCCGTGAACGGCATCCGACCGCGAACGGTCTCGTTTCTCCATCTGCCACGAACGGCATCCAACCGCGAACGGTCCCATGTCATCATTTGTCGTGAACGGCATCGACCACGAACGGTCCCGATTCACCTCAAATGGCATACGATCCCGAACGATCGTCACCCGAGGTCATATGGAACTATCGAGTTTTTACAGGTTGTTGACAGGATATGAACATCCAGCTTATGGCATTACAGAACACATCTTCCTACCGCAAGGCATGTTTTGGGGGGCAAATGTTATCTCGCTTTTTGGCAAAGCCGTGATACCAAAAGATCGATCGGAAACAAAAGACGGTTCGTCTAAAAGATTGGTTATACTTTGCTTCACTATGGATATCGATGAATTTTTTCCGAGCCCGGATCAGGCTACAACTGATAGGACATGACAAGCAAGATCATAAAAGCCAGTGTTTCAAATTTCAGGTTAATCGGAGTTCGTATGAACGAGATATGATCGACGCAAATTAGCTAAAATACGTTGTTCTTATCCATCAAATAGTTGAGGAGATGTCCATTTCGAATCCATCAGATTCGTATCCATTAATATTTGTTTTGTTCAAATCCATCAGGTTCCACATATTTCGAATCCATCGAGTTTGAATCGATCAGTAACATGATATCGGTCTGTTCGAATCGATCGGTTTCGAATTGATCAAGTAGGCATCGCCTCAGCATGTTCGTATCCATTGAGTTTAGACCAATTCGAATCCATCGTTCGCATCCATCACGAAATCATGCATTGGTCTATTCGGATCCATCAGATTCGTATCCACCAGGTTCGAATCGATGATGTTCGCATCGATCAACCAACACTGCTTCGCATCCATTGATGCACCATCCATAAACCTTAGTTCATATCGATTCCATAAAAAAGGCATTTGGTCGACTCCATCAAAGAACCTTGGTTCATATCCATCAGTTGTTCTCACTTCGTATCCATCCCAAATACGCTTGTTCGTATCGATCGAATGGACAACTTCCATCGATGCGAATAACGCCACCTCCATCGATACGAAGTGGGCACGCTGCGAACCGATGCGAAGTACACGTTATTGGTGGATTCGAGCAATGCAACGGTCATCGATACAAACGTGGCGAAACTCATGGAGTCGAAGCGGTCAACTTGGAGCAAAAGGAGGATCGATGCGAGATGTGTGTGCCACGTCGTCTCGAAGGCACGTGCGTCCAACGATTCAAATACATGGATTCGAAGTGATCGAGTCGAAGCGAACAGCCAACCCAAAAACTCCAGCTCGTATCGATCATATCTCCCAAATCACAAGTCCAAATGCTATGAAATTTTCACAGAAGCTTCCATACAAGGTAAAGATTGTTCCTGCCAAGTTTCAGTTCGATTGGATGAATTTTTGATGGATACGAAATCATTTCGTATCGATCACAGATCGAGTCGAAACTTGGTGGGGTCGGTCGCATGGGCCCACTCACATGCCAGAAAAAGTCTCCCGAAGTTTGAGCGAGATCTGAGCCTCCTACGCCAATAAATAGCCCCTTGAAGCCTACAGAGAGGGGATCTTTTGGCCATTCAACGTTCAGACTCTGCCAGATTCAATTCTACATCTTTCTGTCACCATTGTATGCTAACATCAGAGATATCGCTTACTGTAATATGCTGTAACAGATTGAAATCATCAAGTGAATCAATAAAGTCATCAACTTCGGAGTGGACGTAGGCAAGATCGCCGAACCACTATAAATCCTGTGTTTTTTATTGTTATTTATGAATTGTTGTGCTTGATATTGCTTAGATCTGAGATTTGTGTTGAATATTGCTGATTTGTATTCATATACGGGTGCTTTCACGATATTGGGGTTTGTGACCAATTTTGGTGCAAACAGGAACCAAGTATCAACATCTCTCACGTGCAACATATCAATAGGCATTCTGTAGATATGGAGTTGATATACCCTTATAGGAAAGCTACCGATATTATGCATCCTTCTCTGGTTTTAGTCAATTCCAATGTCGAGGCTACGTTAGGCAACTTTCATATGAGTCTTTATCACTTAAACAGCACACGAACCCCCAATTGGATTCCTTTATCTCGAACAGATCATGAACCACTACATGGATTCACGCATCTCGAATAGATCTTGAACCACCATATAGGTTCTCGGCATAATTGTAACGACCCTAGATTTTAATTTAATTTAAATTGATAATTAAATGAAATTTTGAATTAAAATTGTAAAATTGATTTAAATGAAAACGAGTTTCCCCGAATTCGACTAGAAAATATATAAAGTCATATGGATTTGACAATTTGTATATATGTGAATATATATTTATAATTGGATTTGAAATAAAATTTTAAATAAATGATTTTAAAAATAAATATAGAGATATATATGTGTATACATTTGATATGAATTGTAAATGAATGGTTTAATAATAATTGATAATAATAAGTATTACAATTGATGGTTAATAATAATTTGAATTTATAAATTTAATATAAAACAATAAATATTAAAGTAAAATAAACAATTTAAGTTAAAATAAAATAGGAATAAAAATACAACACAATAAGTATTTAAGTTGAAAATTAATATGTAAGTCATAAGAAAAGAAAAGAAATGACATTTAAATATGAAACAAAGTTGAAAATAAATATGCAAAATAAACGAAACAAAAGTATAAAATGATAACAAATAAAATACATTTAAATATGAAAAAGAATGTAGACGAAAATAAAACAAACAAATAAAATACAAAGGACTAAAACAAAAATATGTTTTCATGAACACTTAAACAAACATATATGCAAAAGCTTGTGAAAGAAAATAAAGTAAAATAAATATCCACAAAACAAAAATAAAAGCAAACCTGAATAAATACAAGCAAATATAGAACTAAATATGTAGGCAATGCAAATAAAGTATACAAGACAATATGAATATATATGAAATGGTACAAATCAAATAGTGCAGCCCCTAACAACACTAAACAAAGAAAAAATTACAACATATAAGTACAACCAAAACATAACTAAAACAAATAAAGTACAATAGCATATCAAGGAAAAAGACATCAGCCGAGTAGAAAAAGGGTTGAGTTATCTTCACCCATGCCTTTGTACAAACCATATCATTACCCTGTACACTTTCTTTATATGATCAACAAATAGCAATAGCCAAAAGAAAAAAAAAGAGCTTCAGTTTATAACTGAAACAGGAAATCAAAACTAAGAAAAGAAAACTGAAGCTTACCATCTTTAAAACTCAAACAATAATTCAACTGAAAACAATAGCAAGCTCTAACTTGATAAAAGATTAAAGTCTGGAGCATTCAAAGCTGGAAGTCTGGAAAGCAAAACATCAAAGTTTAAAGAAAAAAAAAAGTGTACAGGCTCAAAAACATCACTCTCTATTTCTTCCTGTGCAAAACATGTGAGCAAACTTTCTTTCTTTTATTTGACTTCTTTGCTTTTACCTGTGAGTAAACAAGTGATTTAAAACTCAAGTTATTTTAATTTATATATATATATATATATATATATATATATATATATATATATATCTGGATGTTGCTTTGTATGTTGAAGCCTGTATTCAATGCTCTGTAAATTATCATCCTCTGCTAATTCACAGGGTATATGACAACCAAGAAATCCAATTTCTCATCATCTACTTAGTGTTAGGATGTGATGTCAAAAGCAAAGTTGTGTATTCAAGTAAGAATTATGATTTAAAAATATATTAATTTTTTTTTTAGATGTATACAGGAGGAAAAATAAAACTTTTACGGATGAAACTTTAAAACTTGGAAATTTCGAATTCAACAAAACAGTGATTCATTAATATAACTTGAATCCTTACCTAAAGCTATGATTTTTAAAATGAAAATGGTGATTTTTAGTTGTGTATGCCATGAGCAGTTCACAGTAGAACAGGATACGCATTTTAATCAAATTCAGGTGATCGAGTAAATCTTAGGTGCTGGATTTTTGTTTGAAGCTAGTTGGTTGATCGATGATTTCAGGAAAATTGTTGAATAAATTTTCCATTGCACGAGTTGATGAGACGAAGTAGAATTAGGGTTTGATTGCTAATTTTTGTTGTCTGAGTTTAAATGGCTACCGAGGCGTCTATGGATGATCGGGTTTCACGAGACCAAAGGGAAAAGGTGAGTAGGTCTTTGGGTGAGGCTAGGTCAAAGTGGCGGGGTGACCGGAGGTCGAGATCGTCGGCACGGACTTGATTTAGGAAACTTGTTTTAGTTTCCAGGTTGAGCTCAATAGCTCGATTTTGAATTCATGAGGATGTCGACGAATTGGAAGTTTGGATTTGTCGTAGGTGTTGTTGGCGACGTGTCGGAGGTTTTGGGGGTGGTCGGCGGCGACTCGATCCAGCGTACACGTGCACACGTTGGGTCTCGTGTCAGGTGGGGGTGCTCACGTTTTAAAAAGAAGTGTTCAGCAGTTATAAAAAAAAAGAAGAAGAAGAAGGCTCGGGTTCGTCTCGAGGAAATTGTGAAAATACTCGGGGGAGATGGTGCTTGGCTTCGGGGAGGAACTCGCATTCGCGAGTGTGCTTCCTGTTGCCTAGTTTGAACAATTTAAGTTAAAAAAAAGAAAAAAAAAGGGAGGAGTTTTAAAATAGGCTCGGGTTCGTTTAACTCGTTACCAGATTTCAAATTTTAAGCAAGCTTTAAAATAAGATTTTAAGAAATATAAATTATGTTTTCAAAGGTAAAATAGGCAAGTTTTATGGATTTAGATTTTAAAAGTTTAATTGTTTTAAAACTTGTTTGGTTTATATAATTTGGTATTAAGTTAATTATCCTATTAAATTTTGATTGTTTTCAAATACAATTAAATAAAATTACTTGATGTATTAAACAATGGATAATTAAGATTAATTGTCAAGGGATTAATACTTGATTACGTAAAGACTTATTTAATGTGATCAATTAAGTGATCAATTATGGGATAAATTAAAGATTACTTGAGGTGATAATTTATAGTAATTAATGGTTAAAATTGATCGAGTGGTTAGGGATGATTACTTATTGGAATTTTATTAAAGTAAATGGTAATTAATCAAGTGATCAATATATAATTACATTTAATGTAATAAAAAGTTGATTTATTTATAAAGGTAATAAATTACTTAAAGATAGTTATTTAACGAAATTAATTAAGGTTGAATGATTTTGTAATTAACTTAAGGTTAATTTAATTAATTTATTAATTAAGAATAATTTAATTAATTTAAGAGTTTGATTAATTAATTATATCAAATGATTTGTAATTAATAAATCAAGATTGGGTAATTAATTCGTAAGCAATTAATTTACTTGGAAATAAATTAGGATTAAACGATTTATGAATCCTACTTATAAATAATTATTGAGTGTTTGCCTTACTATGAATGATTTTATTTTATGAGATGCCTTGAATTGATTATCCTATCTGATTTGTGATATTTTGTTCCGTAGATTGAGCAGTGTATATTTATTTACATTTGTATACTATCGGTGAATCTGTGAATGGACGATGAGCGTTATAGTTTTATATCGCTTATCAACTATATTTCTATGTTTAATCAGTGATGATTGAAATAATGTTGCACTAGTGTGTTAAACCCTTGGACCACACTTATACACCACCAATATGGATTTCACGAGGAAATCGATTAAGTCACAGATTTTTGAAATAGTTTTAAAATTTGAATATTTGAATTCAACTGTTTTTGAAATTGAAATTTTAATTTCAATTGATTTTGAAATTAGAAATTTGGGTTTAAAGTGAAAAACTTTTGAAATGGGATTTCAAAGATAAAAGTTATTTTGAATAACTTAATTAAGTTTTGAAAATTTAAGTAATTTGATTTAAATTTAAATTCAAGTTTGAAATTGAATTCTATGATTCGAAACTAGGAATTTAAGATGCTGTATAAGTTATATGAATTTAAACCACTTTTAAAAGTATTATTTGAGAATTTGGATTTAACCCACGGATTTCAACTCGTATAAATGAATCAGATTTCCAAAATGGAAACTGTTGTTTTCAAATGATAAACACTTTTAGATAAGAACTGAGATTCCAGTTAATTAGGGGAATTTCAAGATTGAATAGAGAAATGATTTTCCTAAGTTATGAATGAATTCTTTTTGAAAGATATGAATTAAATCTGTTTATTTTTAACAAATTTAAATTAATGATTTGTTTAAATCAAATTGAAATGAAATTGTTTTGAAGGCTATAAGTTAAATCTTTGATTTAAAGATTTAACGAGTTAATCAAATTGAAATGAAAATTGATTTGGAAAATCTGTGAATGAATCTTTTGTTTAAAAGATTAAAATGTGAAAATTGTTTAAACCGTTAAAGGTTGTGAAAATGAATCTTTTTGTTTAAAGAGTGAAAATGGTGATTTATTTAAACCATTTGAAAGAAAGTTTTGAATTATTAAGTTGTGACTTAATTGAAATTCAATATCCATATGTTTTAAATGTTGCGCTCACTATTCGGGGTAGCCGGGAAAGGACCTTTGGGTCGTATAACCCATTCTGAATATGTGATTCGACATTATGGATAGCATTTGAAGACCGGTGATGAAGACCGGGTATTTGCGAAAGCGATAGGATGACCTATCGATTGTCTCTGCGCTGGGTAGCTCCTGGTATAGAGACTCCATATGTGATGGGAAGTCCGAACGTGATTAGTGAATATTCGGAATGCAAGGACTTCTTTGTAAGTGCCTTCGGTTCTGTTCGAACCCAGAACAGACTTGTATGGATTGTTATGTCTGACATTACAATTTGAGATATAAAGCTGATTTCTTTCAAATATATTTCTGTTGGTGGCGGAGAATTTATTCTTTTAGCTTAACACCCTTCTCTGAGACGTACGAGCTCAGAGGTTATATAGTTGAAGTTATCAGCAATATACTCCCAATTTGGTAATGTGACATACTGAGTGTTGCTGTGAAATGATCATTGTGTTGATTATTTATGATAGGATCATTTGTTTGATCGTCTATCTTGGTGATCATTTCTATGATCATTTGTTGACCCAAAGCACGGCTTTTGTATAAAGTGTGTTTTTGTGGACGAGACTTCGTCGAGCCTCACAAACCGGTAATGGTCGAAACAGGAATTGTGCGGCAAGGTTTCCAGGGATCGCTTCCCTAGGGTACGACCATTCCTTCTGGAAAAGGGTAGTATCATGGTATGGAGACCAGATACTTACTCATGTTGAAACACTTATTATTATGGTGTGATGTTGGTTAGAGAGCTCTCGTTTAAAGGTTCCAAAGGACCGGGGGTGGTATATCTGAGGGTTTGTAATATTCCTTGGGAAAAGGGATTCCCGGCTTTGTTTAGCAGAGAACAGTGGTTCTCGGGGTGTCCATCCAGAGGCGTTTCCACGTGGCAATGGAAAGTTCCTTGGCCTGACCATTTGTTGGAAAATCCATTCTTCAAATACGAGCCTTGTACGGTTTTAGTTGTATAACCTGTCATGGAATATGGCGGTAACCCGCTATTGAACATGGTAGCTATAGTAGACATAGTTCGAAATGTCTATGTCGGCTAAGATTTATATCTTTATTTTCGAAATAAATTTTTCTCTACACTATGCACTAGTAATAATATCAAATGTTCTTTTTAATGCGTATCAAGCATCTTTGACTATCATAAGGAGAAATCTCCTCCGATTCTGCGTTTGCATTGTGTGTGTGTGCGGGAGGCCTTATGGTAGTCTCATTTTTAAAAAGCATTGCGAATTGACTTTGAAAATCTTTTGTTGAATGTTTTAAAGGATAAACTGTTTTTGTTGCTCACACCAGTCCCACGACTGATCCGGAGTTTATTGTTTCTTTCCTAAACTCTGGGTGCTCATTATTTTCTACACGAGCAGTCTAGAGTTGGGTTTTTCAGATAGTCAGGTTTAATAGGTTATCTGAAGTTAGTTCAGTCTTTGGACCACACCAGTCTTGCTGAGCTTGGTGATATGTGATGGGGGGTTCGAGCTTCTGCTGGATTGATTCTTGGAAATGGAGTTGCAGTTCTCGGAGTTCTCTTTTGAAGACTATCTTAGAGTTATATTGTTCTGCTGCTAGATGTTATCGTTTTCCTTTCCGCTGCTATTTATTGTATCATATCTCTGATGTATATTGATATCTATTGGATCATCTGTTGTATCAGATATTGTATCAAAGCTGTATATCAATGTATTATTCTTTTATTCCGCTGTGTTATTTACTTAATGTTGTTATAAGCTCCGGCGAATCGGATTTGAACGGTCGAATCTATGGCATTCGAATACGATTTGAAGTATGGATGTCGATTTTTGAGCGGGCAAAACTCGAAACGTTACAATAATCCCTTTGAAAAATGCGAACATTATCTCTCTCCTGGAGTACTCCTCAAGACAGATAGTTCCATACGATAACATCATTCGAAATGTTAACGTTGACCTCTCTTTGGACTCAACCTTATGATAGTTAGTTCAACTATATAACATTTCACTTCACAACAGCTTCCATAACATTGATCATACATATGTTTTTGAAGTGGTTTTGAGTTCAATTTATCTCATATAAGTACAGTCTCCCCACTTAAGAACTCTTTAAAACAAATCGATGAATTTTCATAAACTCAACTCCGGTTCTTTTATAAATAAACATACAACACATAAGAGCAGAGATCGCCTCTTAACCGCCTAAGCAGATGGACTTCTTTATCATTTTCCTAGAAAAGCAAGACTGGTTTATACATAAATTATAAGATCTCCAAAGATAACTACCATATAGCACTTGTTCTTTTAAATATTCCCAAAGTTATATTTGGTTAATATCAATAGTCGGCTAAACGACTATCTGGTATAGATAGATGTTAGAAAATGGAAACCAAGCCTTGGTTACTTTCTATAAACAAATAAATAGACCAACACTATCATTATCCAAAACACAATCAAGCCACACAAAGTATGATTAAGTTACTGAAGAAACTCCTAATTTCTACCATTTAATTAATCCTTTTATTAATTAAAACTTCTTTATTAGTAAACTTCTTTTACCTAATAAACTTCTATTTTTTCTATCTTTTTCCAAAAGATTCTACACTTATAATTTCCTTCAAAATATCCATTTTAAGGACCGAAGTATTTTTACAAATCCATTCAAAAGGTTTAAGCTAGTGTCACTTAAAACATTGTCATGACAAACCCAAAACCATTTCGCTTTTGCTTGTCTTTGAATCATTTTTTTAAAGATCTATTTATATACCTAAGTATAATCAAAAAGGGTTAAAGACGTATGTGATAAACACATTGTCACAACAAACCCAAACCATTTTCCTACTTGTTACTATTTTTACAAACATTTGTGTAAAAAATTTAAGTTCATATTTGGACAAGTTCAGCATTTGACAAGTTAACTATCAAGTTCTGAAAATGATTGCTTATGGAAATCACGATTCGTATGCTTAACTCATTTTCGATATTCTTAAGTTAAACCATTCCTCATTCAAGATTGAAGCTAGATAAGTTTAGGTACCGGTTGCTCCAAGCCTTTCCTAGATAATTCAGCCTTGAATCTCACAAATGGATAAGTTTACCTCGTCGGCTTTTAGTTTAATTATAGTATTAATGATTTCCATAAGCAATAAGAAATCAACCCTATTAACATGTTTTCGATATTTTCCACTTACTCATTCCTTAGTTAAGAGGGAAACCAGTAGTTTAGAGCTTTATTACTCCATCCCTACTCAATATCAATACAAACTCTCACAAATAGATAAGATTACTTCGTCGGCTTATTAATGTTAAGCATATTTCATTACTTTTCTAATAAGTAATTAAACAATTTAATCATTTGGCTAATAAGCAATTAGTAACCCCTTTCTAAACCTTTTGTTTTATAATATTTTCCAAGATATTATATAAGATATTTTACAAGATATTTATATAAGATGTTTATACTTCAAAATACTTATAATATGTTTTAAAATATTCCTTTAAAATATCACCTAAAAAACAAGTTTGAAAAATCATTGGAAACTTGAAAACGACATGTTGTAGCAAAATGTCTCTCCTATGAAAATTCACAACTAATTCTTATAAATTCATAAATATCTCAAACCACTTTTAAAATACTCTAAAAATAGTTAGTACTTGTTAAAAGATGAAACAAAATACTTAAATCTAAATATCTTTTCAAACCTTTTAAATCCACAAACCAAGTCTAAACGGGGCAGTTTCGCACTAGTGACATTTTGGCCATTTTCAGGATGTTACTTAACTTTTTACTATTCATTCTTTTAATAACAATAAAAATATATATATAAAAATATAAATATGGCAAGAAACCCTCAAGGATCTCTCTATAAAAGTTTCGTAACAATTGCCAAAACAAGGCAATTCCAAAATGTTTCTATAGCGACTATCGCTATAGGTACACTTCTAAATCCCAGCCAAAACTAAACCAAAGTCCGCCTATAATATATATGCTTTGTTTAAGATCTGGTAATATGTCATAAAAGTTCATTTCTAGTTTTTTTCAAGTGTATGTACATGGATCACATGTGTCATTTACTATTAAAGTAAGAAGTTACAACCATTGTTTTTAACATAAGTTATTAACAATTCAAACAACATAACCACAATCAAACACAACATATGTGTTACATTTTCATTCAAAGTGAGGTGTTAACTAACCTTTACTCCAACTAAAATCAAGATCCAAGAACCAAGCCTAACCTCACTTGCAACTACCTCCTACCTCTTTTCCTTTATTTCACTTAGCTCATTTGCCTCCTCCCTTCATAATATGTTCATGTCCTATGCTTAGGGTGTAGAGATGTGCTTCACTTCTTAATGCTTTGGCACGGTGGAAGTGTTTCTAATGTGTACTAAAACTTGTGGAATAGTTTAAAGTGATTTGGAGTTGATTTGCACCTACTTCTTTTTAGAACATAAGAGATGAAGAAGAAGAGAAGCCATTGATTTTTACAACTCAAGCTTTGTAATTTTTGTGATTTATCCCTAAAGGTGTTCCCCTCCTTATATATGCTTAAGAATGTGAATGGGAAAAGATAAAAAAATCCCTCAAAACCCTAAAGATATTATTACTTCTTGTCATAACAACTTTATGTCACTTCTCCTTTATCATATGCTTAACGCTTAAGCATTTCCATATTTGCTCATTTTCTAAATATCTAAGATGACATCACCCATGTCATACTCTATAAAGATTATTTCCTCTATGGGAAAATATTTTTATTTCATTAAATTGATTTTAAAAGCAAATAAGTGTATGTAAAAAAATTTGAACAACTTCTAACGGTTAAAAAGTTGTTTATCTATAAAACAATTTTTGGTCGCATTACCGATATTTTTCCAAAGAATGTATGTTTGCAAATATTTTTTTCAAATAGGTTTACCATCATTAAGTATGATTTAGAAGGGGTTAAAATCTTATTAAATAATTTTAATCCAAGATTCAAATATTTAAATAATTCAGATATTTAAATACGAAGTATTCGAAATTCTGGGTCGTTACATTCTCCCACACTTAGAATATTTCGTCTTCGAAATTCCAACACAAGCAACCAAAGAAATAACTATACATTGATACATATAAATATCCTAATTAATTTCAAACATACATGATGGTTTTCTCAAGTTAAACCCTCTCATCATGCAAGGACGATAATCAATTCACTAAACATACCTTTAGCTCAACAGCCTCAGGTTATTGCTTAAATGATTATTCATGCTACCCTAGAATAAATCGAAGAGCTATTCGTTAAACTCTACCTAAGCCAATAAACATAGTATACCAATATGCTAAAGCCGTACGTTGTACATGGACCATCAATATGCAATCTCAATTCTGATCACTTGCTAGATCACATAGATTTCCCTTCCAGCTGGTATGGATCACTTGACCTTTCTAGTGCATACTCCGGTGTGGTTCTTTGATTAGAAACCTTTGTTCTCCTTACATAGGCTTCTAATATGATAGAAAACTTTAGGATCATATCAAGAATCCATATCAAGTGTTTGACATCAAGAATCAAGTGAAAAATCCTTGTTCGGATAGGTGTAAACCACCTTGAATCATTACTCAAAAATTGGATCAAGAACAGTCATGCGAATAAAAAAATCTACATACGTCTTATGCATTTATCCTATTGGTTTCTTAACTGCATATCTTTTTAGGCACATTATTTTATCCAAATAGTGTATCATTAATGCTAAGATCATTTACGAATCATTTCATAAACCATAACTTCAAGTTTATAAACATTTTAAAACTTAAGTCCATACTCGTATTTTACTCCATTACATCCTAAAAGTATATACAAACATCAAATTTGTTTTATTTAACAGGTACATTCAACAAATTTAAACCTTTTTTAACTTGTTGTCTTCTTAACTCAAGTGTTATATATAAACTTAACTTTATATCTTTCATACACTTAATTACAAACTCTATAACCATCTGGAAGTTTCTGATTATCCAAAGCCGTTGAAAATTCTATTTTTGTCTCAATAAATGAAAAATACCAAGCAACATATCATATTTTGATGCACATCCATGCTTTCCTAATGCAGAAGCTACATGTGTCCATGAAATAACTCGAAAGGAAAACCTTAAAACTAAACACTAGTTTTTATTTCAAATCATTTCGAAATAGTATATACATATAACTTTTTGTATATCAAATCATACTTTAGGATTAAATCAAAATATATTTTATCAAAACAACTTTGTAGGATCCCATACTTAGAAACCTGAAAATGAATGCTGATAATGTTGAAGTCATCATCAGAATTATATTCAAGCGATAGAAGTGAATTCAATACATCAAATTTATTCCTTTTGGACTTAATCGAAATCATTTCAAAATGGTACCAAATACTACAAAAACATTTTTAAGTGCCATGATCTAAATTTTATAAATCAATATCCCAAATACTTACTTTTAAATAATACTGCTATTATTTTTTCAAAATTATGGAAAAAAAATTCAAAGCTTGTCGGGATTTAAGTTCTTAAACTCTTTATTTAAATTCTCTTTGTTTATAAACCATGTTATATAAACCATAATTACATATAATTACTTTCTTATATAAAGTTGCTTCCTTCTTTAAATCATTTCACAAATGTATATCTTTGTTCAGATTATAATAAACAACTCCTGTTAAAATTCTTTGTAACCCAATATTATTATTGAACGTCTTAAAGTCAAACTGTTATGCACAAAGTGTTCATATTTAATGTCCCCATAAATTTACAACCTACCTAACCCTTTTTGTAAGAAGGTAGATTTCTAATAAATTAATTACTATAGTAAATGCTTATAAACTAGCCGACCACAACTAATCAACCAATAAATGATAATAATTTAATATTATCATTTCCTAACAAGCAACCGTATAATAATTGTATCAGTTTACGAAAATTGTATTCGTTTATATATGAAATATAATCCTAGGTAAAATAATTTCATTTCCAAATTTTGAAAATAATATTGTTCCTGTTTTCCTTATCCAAATGTTTAGAAACCCCTATCGATAATGTTGATCAAACGCATCAACCAGAACTCATAAACTACTCAACAGACCAAGTAACACAATATAAAACAATTTTATGGTACTAACAAATACGCTATCATATGTATAATACTCTCAACTCATGCTAGGGCATTCCATTACCCTATCTCTTAATGAGCCATACCCACTAAATCCAAGGTTCTCTCTTAACCTTTAGTTCTGATACCAAGTGTAACGACTTGAATTTTCATCCCCCAAATGTCGACACTAATACATCAACAGTATTCATGTGCCGAGCAACCTATTACAGGAAAGACGAATTGTTAGGGTAAAATAAAAGGAAATAGAATAAGGAAGAAGGAATATGATATCAGAATCTCACAATGGAATGTTCATATATAATATCAAAAGACAATTTAAACTATCATCCTAAGATACAAAGTTTTTCAGAGTTGCAGTAATCAGCCTTGACAGTTATAACAACTTGCCCTAACAAACGCTGACGATACAGACAAAAGTAATGCAGTGGAAATAAATAATACGATAAGTAGAACTTCAACTCTTCTAAATAAGCTCCAAAGTGTCCGTAGCTAAATTTGGAAAAATTCACGGGGTTGACTGAGCTTTAAAATAAAATTACACTTGGATCGGTCTGTAAACCAACGTGAGAAACTCAAGAATATAAGTACCAGAACAGTAGTCATTTAAGGTCATAGAAATAACCATAATGGGTTTCCCCTCAAAGAAGCCAGTTATTCATTAAATTTGATATAATAATATAACAGATAATGTCTAGGTTGTAGAATGTAACTCATATCAAATAGCTGTGATGGTTACATTGGTCATACCACAACATATTTAGGATACAATCAAATTCGATAAATCACGTTTGCATAGGTATAAGGATTTCCGTGGAGATCGCCTCGGATCTAGCCAAATCCAAACTCCATGACTAGGATCATAAACTTAATTCTGAGCATTGTATATCTCTAGATGGGAGATACTCTAAGGTAAGCATAATTGGCCCAACATTGAACTGCATGGCACCAAGTATCAACAACTCCTATATGCAACATATTGATAAGCATTCTCTAGATATGGAGTTGATATACGCTTATGGGTAAGCTAAACCTGAGATTATGCATCCTTCTATGGTTTTAATCATTTTTGATGGAAAAGATACGTTTGATATCTTTTATATGATTTTTCATCACTCGAATAACATACGAAATCCCAATTGGATTCTGTCATCTCGATCAGATCGCGAATCGCTACATGGATTCAAGCATCTCGAATAGATCTCAGGCCTTCATATAGGTTCCTCGCATAAGTCCTTCAACAAATACTAACACTATCCTTTCTCTTAGAGTACTCCTTAAGATAGACAGTCCCATGCGGTAACATCGTTCGAAATATTAACGCTGACCTCCCCTTAGGACTCAACCTTAGGATAGTCAGTTCAACTCTATAACTTTTCACTTCACAACCTCTTCCAAAAAATAGATCATGTATATGGTTTGTAAGTGGTTTCGGGTTCGAGTCATCTCATATAAGTACTCTCCCTCCACTTATCGGATTCTACAAAACCAATCGATGAATTACCAATAAACTCAATTCTGGTTCATTTGGAAATAAACAGAAAATACATAAGAGCATAGGTCACCTCCTAATCGTTTAAGCAAATGGATTTCCTTATCATTTGCCCTAGAAGAGCTGACGAGTTTATAATTACAGGATAGCTTCTCTGAAGATAATTGTACCATAGCACTCGTGTTTCATCTAGATATTCCCAAAGTATTATTTGGTCAATTTTGATAGCCGACTGATCGGCTATCTAGTACAAGATAGATGGCTGTAAATGGAATCCAAGCCTAGGTTATTTTGCATAAGCAAATAAACACACAAACACTATCATCATCCAAAACACAATTAACCCACAAAAAGTATGATTAAGTTACTTATGCAACGTATAATCCCTTCCATTTAATTAATCCTTTTTATTCATTAAAACACCTTTATTAGTTTACTTCTTTTACTTAATAAATTTCTAGTTTTTCTATCTTTCTCCACCATACTTGTATCAAAATATCCATTTTAAGGACCTATGTATTTTCACAAATCCATTCAAAAAGTTTTAGAATAATGTCACTTAAAACATTGTTACAACAAACCCAAAACCATTTCGCTTTTGCATATTTTTAAATCATGTTTTTAAAAGATCTATTTATATACCTAAGTATAATAAAAAAGGGTTAAAGACGAATATGATTAACACGTTGTCACAAAAAAACCAAACCATTTTCCTACTTTTTACTATCTTTACAAACAATTGTTTTAAAGATTTAAGTTCATATTCGGACAAGTTCAGAATTTGATAAGTTAAGTATCAAGTTCTAAAAATGATTGCATATAAAAATCATAATTTGTATACTTAACTCATTTCCAACATTCTCAACTTTAACCATTCCTCGTTCAAGAGTGAAGCCAGGTAAGTTTGGGCACTGGTTGTTCCAAGCCTTGCCTAGACACTTAAGTATTGAATCTCACAAATGGGTAAGTCTATCTCATCAGATTTTAGTATTAAGTATAATATTAATGACTTTCATAAATAATAGAAATTTAACTTGATTAACACATTTCTAAAATTTCCACTTACCTATTCCATGTTTAAGAGGAAACCGGTGGGTTAGAGCTTTATTGCTCTATCCCCACTCGATGTTAATCTTAATTCTCACAAATAGATAAGATTACTTCATCGGCTTACTAGTGTTAAGCATAGTTAATTAATTTCCTATAAGTAATTAAACAATTTAAACATTTAGCCATTAGCAATTAATAACCACTTTCTAACCTTTTGTTTCATAATCTAAAACAAGTTATTTATATAAGATATTTTCCAAGATATTTATATAAGAAATTTTCCAAAGTATTTATATAAGATATTTATCAAGATATTTATATAAGATATTTATACTTCAAAATACTTATAATATGTGTTAAAATATTCCTTTAATATATCACTTGAAAATAACAAGTTTAAAAAATCATTGGAAACTTGAAAACGACATGTTTTAGCAAAACATGTCTTCTTTGAAAATCCACAACTAATTCTTATAAATTCATAAACATCTCAAATCACTTTTCAAATTCTCTAAGTATAGTTAGTAACCACTTGTAAAATGAAATAAAATACTTAAATCTAAATATGTTTTCAAACCTTTTAAGTCCAAAAATCAAGTCTAGACAGGGCAGTTTTGCACTAGTGATATGATTTTGGGATGTTAACTTTTTACTATTTAATATTTTAATAGCGACAAACATATATATAAAACAATATAAATATGGAGAGAAACCCTTAGGGATCTCCCTATAAAGTTCCATAACAACTGGCAAAAACAAGGCAATTCCAAACTGCTTCTGTAGCGAGTATCACTATAAGTGCACTTTTAAATCCGAGCCAAAAATAAACCAAAGTCCACTTATACCCTATGTGCTTTGTTCAAGGTCTAGTCATATGGCATACAAGTCCATTCAAGTTCATTCCAAGTTTGTTCAAGTCCATGTACATGGGTCTCATATGTCACTTGCTTTTTAAGCAAGAAGTTGCAACCATTATTTTAACATAAATTATTAAAAATTCAAACAACATAACCACAATCTAACACAGCATATATGTGTTATATTTTTAATTCAAAGTGAGGTGCTAATTCACCTTTAATCCAACCAAAACTAAGATCCAAAAACCAAAACCTAATCCCACTTGCAACCACCTCATTCCTTCCTCTTTTCCTTGCTTTCACCTTGCTCATTTGCCTCCTCCCTTCCTAATATGCTCACGGCCTAAGCTTGGGTGGAGAGATGTGCTTCACTTCTTAATTTTTTGCATGATGGAATGGTTTCTAATATTGTACAAAACATTGTGGAATAGTTTGAAGTGATTTGGAGTTGATTTGCATCTACTTCTTTTTAGAACATAAGAGAGGAAGAAGAAGAGAAGCCATTGATTTTCACAACTCAAGCTTTGTATTTTTTTATTCTTTATTCCTAATGGTGTACCCCTACTTATATAGGCTTAAGAATGTGAATGGGAAAAGACAAATGCCTCAAAATCCTAATTAACCTCAATTATATGACGACCTTGAATCGACCTTCGAAAATCAACACCCAAATACATCACCCATATTCGAATGTCGCAGATTCAAACGTCGAATCTGGTTCGCCGGAGGTTTTGAAACTCCAACCACATCATCGCTGATGCCGTCTGCTCTGTTTCCCCCCGTACCGATCCACTCTGGTCCACCATCGGCGTCACACTAATTCGAACAACATCGTCGACAAAACCTGCTACCAAAACCCTAAATTAACTTCGTGCGGCTACCATGGCGTTCAAGAAATTCATCCCACATTTTTCTGATGATCCCCAGACCCTCGGCCTCCTTCGGCCTTGACCTCGACAATCAACCTTGCACCGATCATCGCAAATCGGCGAAAAACCATTTTTCATTCAACCTAAAATTTCCCACAAATTACAAACTTAAAATCGCGATTTCACCTTTAAAATTCATCATTTTCGAAAACATTTCACATGATGTAATTGAAACAAGAAATCTTGACTCTCGAATTTTTGATATGATTTGTATTCATCTGTTTTTCTTGATTTTCCAGAAAATACTTGAATAAATTATACTTAAATATATTTTTAAAACTTAAATCATGATTATACTAACATGTTTTGTTTTAAACTTAAGACCTAAAGAGGGTGAGAAAGAGAGAACATGAATTTTTAATAGGTTTTGAAACCTGTAACTTGAACAGAGCATTAACATACATATACACAAGCATGCACAAGCTTATTCAAACACTTCTCATAATATACTCCAGTGTTAATTCACACGTCAAGATATAGAAGTGAAATCAAGTGGGTTTACTCGCCTGGATTTGGGAAGAACAGAGAACACAAGCCTGGAATTTTGCTTTAAAACCTGGAATTTTATTTTGAACTTGATTGTTGTTTGAGGTTGAACTGAACTTGCTAACTCGGGTTGATCTTGCAGTTTGAAAATGTTATTGAATTTGTAGTTTGATTTGCTTGCTTGATCCTCTCTCTAGTTTGTAGTTTGCTTTCAGATTTTGAATCTGCTACTTTTAAATTTGAACTTATTGCTGGCTTTAAAACTTGAAGTTGTTTTGATTTATTTTCATTTATTATCTTTTGTTTGTTGTCTCAGGTTTGTAATTTCTTCTTATATTTATTTTTCTCAGGTTTTGATTTTTTTTACTGATCTCGTTTTGCTTTGATTTCTTGGTTTATATTTTCCAGGTTTGTAGTTTTTGAATCAAAGTATAAAAAAAATGTAGGGGTAGAGATGTGTATATATACTCATATTTTCTTATATTTATTTTTCTTCAAAAATAAAAAGAAGATGACACTTGTTATATTTTATTACACTTGTTGATACATGTATTAAAATCTCAACACTCGTGATTTGTGTGTGTTAATTATTTTACATTTGTAATTTACATGAGAATTGGTTTTTTATATAATTTGTATATTATATTTTCTCTTTAGTTTAATGTGTATATGTTTTTATAAAATGTATTTATATCCTTTTTATATTTGTGTTTACATATATATGTGTTATTAAATTTATATTCATACTTTTCCTTTATTAATATTTATATAACTTTCAAGATATATGTGTATATGTATATTTTAAACTTTTATCCATTCTTGTTTTATATTTGTATTCATACATTATATTTATTATTTATACTTATATCAACTTAAAGAAAATGATGTTAAAACTAATTATACTTTAATAAATAAACACATAAAATTTATATATAACAGAATTCAACCTCTTGAAAATTATATTAAATTTAAATCATAACTTTCAAATCATTTTTTATATACACACATATATATATTAAAATTAGAAAACAAATTTCTATTAATTTCAAAATATAAATTTTTAAATCCAATTTATTCTCTAGGATATTTATTTTTGAATTTCAAATTCTACAATTAATTTATATACATATAAACAAACAAATATCTTATTTAAATTGGAAAAATTCAAATTAATTCATAAATTAATTCAAAATTTCATATAAATTACTAATTTATATTTGTATTAAAACCGGGATCGTACAGATTCCCCCTTAAGAAAATTTCGTCCCCGGAATTTGCTAGACAGGGAGATAACATAGAACAGATGAATACATCAAAGAAATAGCTTTCCAGATCAAACTAAAATATTTATTCTGCATTGGCTTACCAAATAAGAATATCATCGATAATAATGAGAACAAACTTATTTAATATTTTACGAAATATTAGAGTCATCCGGTCTACGTAATATGCAGGGGTATGGGTTAGTTCGAAGGGATAACTAACCATTCGTAGAATATGTCGGGACCCAAAGAATAGACAAATGGATACAATTCAATTCATTTTCACATTTTGTTGACCAATTTATTCAAATAAAATTTCAATTTATTTAAGTTAAAACGGAAAGCTGATACAATCTGATGAAGAGAATACGAAAGAGGAACTTAACTACACGAGTCGCAGGGCCGCCACCATACCAAAGCTTCTTCCTAGAGCTACGACGAAGCCATTAAAAAATTGAAATTGGATGATGATCAAAAGAGGTTGATAGAAAATGTTGTTCCCATTGTTGTTGGGTATTGACCATTTGTACTGGTGATGTGCACGTAAATGTGCATATTTTTACCACCATATTTAATCTATTTGAATTAAATAAATGATCATATCGGGTATTTTAACTTGTTTAAACCAAAAATTCAAATTATTCAAAATTGTCACATATTCATCTTCATATATTGGCAAAACGGTCATTTGCGTGCATATATTTCTTTGAGAAAAATTAATTGAAACTTTTTATATATTTTTATAGGAATTTGATCTCAAATAGAAGTGGTTTCATGAAGATATGCATGCACAAAATTAATACAGAGGAATGAAGATGGAAATAATTCAAAGTGAAGAACATGGAGGACTCCACCTACCTACCTATCTTAATGTACAAATTAAAGGCTAATGCACATGCTTTTGAAGTTAATGGCTTCATGTACATTTAATGGGGGATTAAGACATGTTAATGATTACTTGGCCTCCACACTTCCTAAGGGGCATTTTGGGCATTCCCCAAAAAATGAATTAAGGTTTTAACACTTGTATAAATACACCTTTTGTTTCATGTAGCCATCCTCCCTCTTAGTTAGTTAGCTTTAGTTTAGAAAATAAATCAAATCTCTCTTTCTTTCCATGGCTACTTAGCCATTTCTTCTCTTATGTAATTCTTTTTTTACGCAATGTTAATTATTGTTTCTTTTTAATTACATGTTCATTTCCTTTTATGCAAGTAGTGTAGATTTTCTTTTATGCAATTAGAATAGTTTTCCATTTCACTTTGCTCTCTTTTCCTCTTCTTTTTATTCAATGTTGCTTGCTACATTTGTTCATATGATGACAAATATAAGAGGCTAAACCCCTTCAATTTAGGGGTAATGAAGCTCTCTAATCATGTAGCTTCAACTTAATTTGATGTTTATGCTCTCTTTTTGTGCTTAATGATAATGATTGAAGTGGTTTAATGATGATTGTTTAGCTTTGAATTTGATAGTCTATGTTGTTCATAACAAATAGGCTATGCTTAAACAAACAAAACACAAATTGCATCTTCATCTACATATGATTATGGCAAAGAAGTGATTGTTGAAATTAAAATTTGATGTCTTATATTTCTAATTAATAGTTAATAGGTCATGCTTAAAATAGATTTTGCTTTCAACTTTGTTGTCATATTTTATAAGATTTAAAAGTGTATTAGTGGTTGTGTTATAGTTTGATGGTTTATATTGAGCTAGTTAATAGCACAAATATACCATACTTATGATAAGCACATCAACTAATTCACTAATGACAAGAAAAGAGAGATCATAACTTCATTTTGTTGATTTATGTGATCTAGAGAGTGGATTTATTCTCTAAATTGTCACTTAACTCTTTATATTTGCTTCTTCTTTTTTATTTTAGTTAGTTAGTTAATTCTCTAGCTAAAATTTCCATCGACTTTGGTTTAATTTGATTGAATAGAATTTAAAATCACCAATTCTTTATGGATCGAACCGTATTCGCCACGTGCTACATTTGTACACCGTGCGCTTGCGGTTAATTTTATTTCAAAATTCGTTCGACGGTTTTCTAAACCGATTGAATTTCCGTCGACGAACAAGTTTTTGGCGCCGTTGCCGGGGAGTTGATTCGATTTTGATTTTCTATTCTTCGAATTATTTTCGTTTGATTTTTATTGCGTGTTTGTTTGAATTGAAAAAAAAAATTGTTGTGTGTGTTTGTGCTTGCATTTTTGTTTGTGTGCTTCTTCACTACTTCTATTTGCAATTCTATATATTAAAAAAAATACACAGCCTCAATTGAAAAGGAAGAAAAAAGGTTTCATTGCCATTGTTCCCATTTTACATTTACAATTTTCATATACAACTTCAATTTTCATTTTACAAATTTCTGTACATACTTTTTCATTACTGTCTGTTCCTCCAATTCACCTTCTATCAACTGTAACTCCAACATCCCCAAACACACCAGACCATCAAACTTCCTCCCCAAACAAACCAGACCACACCAGACCATCACACACATACCCACAGCCTTCTATCCAACTTCCTCCCTACACCTCCACCCACATTTGTCTGCTGCCACACCCTGCCACACCACATATATCTACACTCCACTTCATCAAGGCAGCAAAACAGCCCACCACTTCAACTGTTCCACTGCCTAATACACTGATCATCTCTACTGTTCACATCTCCACTATCTCCCCGCTTTAAGCAAGTCGCCGCCAATCATCCTCAAATCACCGCACTTCAAATCAAAAGCCTACTCATTGTTCACGACATCAAACCAATACCCACTTGCATCCACATTCCACCTGACAGTGCCACAAACCACCCTCTGCATCAACTTCACCACACACCAATCTCCTCTACTAACCATCACTTCCTTTGTCAACTACCACATTCCCTCAACCAACTTAACTGCCACATCAGTGCTATTCCACCTCCAAACTCCCACTGACCATCGCTATAACCATACCGCCCATATTCATCAAAACTGAAGTGCCACACTTGCCCCGATCAACTAACATATTGTTGCCAGAGCTTCTACCATACTTATCATCACTGCAGTGTTTTTCACCATCAAACTTCCACCACCAAACTTCTACTGCCACTGCCTGAACACATTTCAATCCCACTGCCCAATATCATCACTTCCCACTCTGAATTCACATACACATCTTCCTCCTCCCGCAAAACATACATATTCATCACTTCTTTACATACAAAACCACTCCACTGTAATACAACATCACCACCAAACCATCTGCCTACTTTCAGATCCTCATACGTCAACTACCACCCTTACCCCAGCCACCAACACCATTACAAACAACTAAACCGATAGAATTTCCGTCGACGAACAACTGGTACTCCCCTGTCCCCTACCTCGTCCTCTTCTTGCACTCATACTCACTATCAGTGGATAGTAAGAGAATATACTGAGGCATACAGACGGATATCTTAGGGATATACTCATTCTAGGGCATTTATATCCTTATCTCTAATGAGTCACCTAATGTGTTATACTCCTGAGCTAAAGTTCTTATTCAACCTTCAGCTCTGATACTAATTACAATGACCCTGACTCGACCTTCGAAAATCGACACCCAAATACATCACCTGTATTCGAATGTCGCAGATTCAAACTTTGAATCTGGTTTTCCGAAGGTTTTGAAACTCCGACCACATCATCGCCGATGCGCTCTACTCCGTTTCCTCCCGTACCGGTCCGCTACGGTCCACCATCGGCGTCACACTAATTCGAACAACATCGTCGACAAAACCTGCTACCAAAACCCTAAATTGACTTCATGCGGCCACCACGGCGTTTAAGAAATTCATCCCACATTTTTATGATGATCCCCAGACCCTCAGCCTCCTTTAGCCTTGATCTCGATGATCAACCTTGCACCGATCATCGCAAATCGACAAAAAACCATTTTTCCTTCAACCCAAAATTTCCTACAAATTAAAAACTTAGAAATCGTGACTTCACCTTTAAAGTTCATCGTTTTCGAAAACATTTCAGATGATGTAATCGAAACAAGAAATCTAGACTCTCGAATTTTTGGTTTGATTTGTATTCATATGTTTTCTTGATTTTCAAAAAATACTTTAATAAGTTATACTTAAAATTAATTTTAAAACTTAAATCATGATTATACTAACATGTTTTGTTTTAAACTTAAAGCCTAAAGAGAGTGAGAAAGAGAGAATGTGAATTTTTAATAGGTTTTGGAACCTGTAACTTGAACAGAGAATTAACATACATATACACAAGCATGCACAGGCTTATTCAAACACTTCTCATAATATTCTTCCAGTGTCAATTCACACATCAAGATATAGAAGTGAAACCAAGTGGGTTTACTCACCTGGATTTGGGAAGAATAGAGAACACCGGCATAGAATTCTACTTTAAAAACTGGAATTTTATTTTGAACTTGATTGTTGTTTAGGGTTGAACTGAACTTGCTAAGTCAGGTTGATCCTGCAGTTTGAAAATGTCATTGAATTTGTAGTTTGATTTGTTTGCTTGATCCTCTCTCTGGTCTGTAGTTTTCTTTCAGATTTTGAATCTGCTACTTTTAAATTTGAACTTATTGTTGGCTTTAAAACTTGAAGCTATTTTGAATTATTTTCGTTTGATCTCTTTTGTTTGTTGTCTCAGGTTTGTAATTTGATCTCATATTTGTTTTTCTCAGGTTTTAATTGTTTTTAATTGTTTTTACTGATCTCCTTTTGCATTTTATTTCTTGGTTTATATTTTCCAGGTTTGTAGTTTTTAAATCAAAGTATAAAAGAAAATGTAGGGGTAGAGGGTATATGTGTATATATACTTATATTTTCTTATATTTATTTTTCTTCAAAAATAAAAAGAAGATGACACTTGCTATATTCTATTACACTTGTTGATACATGTATTAAAACCTCAACACTTGTGATTTGTGCATGTTAATTATTTTACACTTGTAATTTACATGAGAATAGGTTTTTTATATAATTTATATATTATATTTTCTCTTTAGTTTAATGTGTATATGTTTTTATAAAATGTATTTATACCCTTTTTATATTTATGTTTACATATATATATGTGTGTTATTAAATTTATATTCATACTTTTTCTTTATTAATATTTATATAATTTGCAAGAGATATGTATATATGTATATTTTAAACTTTTATCCATTCTTGTTTTATATATGTATTCATACATTTTATTATTATTTATACTTATATCAATTTAAATAAAATGATCTTAAAACTAATTGTACTTTAATAAATAAACACATAAAATTTATATATAATAGAATTTAACCTCTTGAAAATTATATTAAATTTAAATCATAACTTTCAAATCTTTATATATACACATATATATTAAAATTAGAAAACAAATTTTCTATTAATTTCAAAGTATAAATTTTTAAATTCAAATTATTCTCTTAGATATATTTTTTTGAATTTCAAATTCAAATTTTATTTTACAATTAATTTATATACATATGAACCAACAAATATCTTATTTAATTTGGAAAAATTCAAATTAATTCACAACTTTATTCAAAAATTTATATAAATTACTAATTTATATTTGGCTTAAAACCGAGTTCGTTACAAATTACTTCTTATCATGACAATTTATGTCATTTCTCCTTTATTATATGCTTAAACTTAAGCATTTCCATATTTGCTCATTTTCAAAATATCTAAGATGACATCACCCATGACATACTCCATAAAGTTTATTTACATAAATGGAAAAATAATTTTATTGCATTAAATTGATTTCCTAATCTAATAAGTGTACGTAAAAGAAATTGAACAACTTCTGGGGGTTAAAAAGATATTTATCAACAAAATGATTTTCGGTCAGATTATCGCTATTTTTCCAAAGAATATATATTTGTAAATATTTTTCGAAAACAAGTTTAGCATTATTACTTATTATTTAAAAGGGGGTTAAAAGCTCATTAAATCATTTTAATAATATTTAATCCAATTTTATATTCAAATAATTCAAATATTTAAATATGAAGTGTCCGAAATTCCTGGTCATTATACTTTATAAACTACCACTTGAATCTTGATATTATTAAACTGCCTCATTTAGTTGATGAACGTCATAAAATAGCCTATAAAATCAAAAATTACTCATAATAATCATTTGGTAATTTTCTATAGTTAAATATTATTTTAAAATAAATATATTAACTTTCAAAATAATTCTATTGTACTTCAAACCATTAACTATAATTCTAATCTTGCTCTATAAGTATTCAAAGTCATTATTAACTATATTTATATCCTTAATAAAACTTAAATGTTATTTCATAATTTTAAGTTTATAAATTATTTTCTAATAAGTTTAAACTAAACAATATAGACTTCTAGAATGAAAGCTAAACATTAAATCATAATCGCTCATATATATACAATTAAATTAATTTCTAAACATATATAATAACTCTTAGTAATTTCTAATATAATAGACAATAAACATCTAAAATCATTCATCAAATAAATATAAATAAATAATATAACTATATAAAATAATATTTTCGAAAACACAAAAATGTAAGTGTTTAATCAACTGGACCATTCCATTAGTTGACTGAGACAAGTTGACTGAATCTATAAATAGGTCAACTAAAATAGGGTGCTGCTTTCGGGTTTGTCTTTTATACTAGTTTAGTAGACTGGATGCCTAGCACAGTTATCTGAATCAAGGTATAGTCAACTGAAATCTATTTTTAGTCCACTGAATTATTGTAAATAAAAAATGACTTTTATGAATACTTCCATTCGATATTTCTAGTGATTCCACCTTTGTTAATGTTTGTTAACTCCCTATTTCTCATACATCAACTATACGATAATTACATATAGTCAATTCTATCAACGAAGTACAATACACAATACAAATGGGTGACCATTACTCCAACAACGTGTAAAGTTGGCCACTTAAACTAATGATCATTGATCTATGTCATTCTATCAAGTTAGACATTGTAGTGAGTAGAAGAACTCATTTCGTATTGAAGATTGCCTTAGCTTCTTCATTCTTTAATTCAAATTTAAATGAACTACTTGTGTTTTACTTAATGATTTAGTGTAGATGGTTGTCTAGAAGCTTGGTATTATTTATGGTGATTTATAAGATTTGATTTAAATTTATCTTAATGCTTAAAGTGGTAGCATTGAGGGAAAGATTTGAATGTTTATCCCATGATAAGATATGACGATTTTGAATTTTATTTATAATTGAGGGTGAAACCTCTAGATTAGAAAAATATAGAGTCCTTTTTCATGAATCAAGATAATTATTTTTATTTTTGGTAAACTTTAATGACCAGGGTTTTTCGATCCTCAAAATCGGTGCTAATACGTCCACTGTATTGCTTATCGAGCAGAACGCTGGAACCCGATTGCTAGGGAAAAAGAAGGAAGGAAGAAGATAAGAAGAAAAATAAACAAACAAAATGTCATGGTAGAATAAATAATCTATAATATACATTAAATCTTTACACAAAAATAAAACTGCGATATGTACATATACGAAAATCAATCAAAGTATACTAACCTATTTCCTTACAATGCTGATAAATACCATCAATGAATACAGCAGAAAATAACCACATATATGAATACGTCTCTAAACCTCCAACTCGTCTCTTAAAGCTCCAAAGCATCCAACTAATCTGTAATATGCTCGGTCTGACCGAGGCATTATAACAAAATAATATTCGAGTCGGTCTAGAAAACCAGCGTGAGAAAAACACACCCAATTGGACTTAAAGTTATAAAAAAATCTTTGAAATCAAAGTATCTCGTAAGACCACGTGACTTACAAACACGGATGGGTTTTAACCTTATGATAATCAAAACCTTTTTCTACAAAAAATCCAATTATATTATAATAAAATCTTGGGGTTAAAGTAAAATATGAATATAGCTAAAATTCTTGCATCTCACTTTTTAGCGTAGTTGGGCACAACTAAGTTCGTATGGCTCTTATTAGAGAATGAATTTCATACAATGTGACGCCCCACCCCGAGACCCACCTTAGCAAAGAGAATTAACAAGTAATTTCGTCTACTAAAGCGAAGAATAGGGCTGGTTAAGGGCGACCATCTACAATTTTGTCTTAAACATTCATTGAATACGTCGATAAATGCATTATAATTTTTTTTCAACTCAAGTGGATCGACATACCCAGTAAATGCTTAATCCAAAACTATAGATGGCTAACGGATCTATCAGAACAAAATACAATAACTGAATGTAAATCACATCACAGAACAATAATCAACATCATATATATACATATACACTGATACGTGTTTAGTACAATACAATATGAATACAATAAAGGTGGTACTCGACCACACCATAAATATCGAATTAAATATAACTACATCAGAGTATGCGAAAGAATAGTAACTACTCAAGAGAAAGAAGAGCTGATATCCAACATCAACTTCAAGCTAAGCCCAATAGATGATACCTGAAACAACTCGGTCTGACCCGAGTGAAAACACACGGGTCAGGCTAGCTAGAACTTATCATTAGTAAAGGTGATGATAAGAGATAAGGAGAAAACCATTCCATCATTTCCAATGGAATGATATAGGTCATCAAGTTATCTCTAGAGTGATACATCAATGGTTCATCATAATTGCATAGAGGAATATAATATGTATATTAGATAGACATGGTTTATCTAATTATATATATAACCGAATGAAATGGGTGAGGATATGGACCATAAAGTAAATCTTCATAAGATAATTAAACTTCAAGAATCCATCATAAATAAAACCCATCTAAGAGAAACTTCTTAATTATTATACCTCATCTCATCGGTATAAATATAAATACATCTCAAATCCATCATTAAACTCATTATAAAGGAATCTCCATAATCATTTATACCTTATATCATTGGTATAAATATAAATCTATCTTAAATCTATTATCAACACTCATCATAAAAGCATTACCATAATTTATACCTCATCTCATTGGTATAAATATATAAAATATCTCAAATCCATCTTGATAGAGCCCAGAAAGAATCCAAAACATCATATTCGAAATCACCATAAAACCATGTATATAAATTAGCCCTTTTCTTACATAAGGCTACAATAAAGCATCATCATCAAAACAGTGAAAACGAAACATCTAAACTTCATGGAAAACAGCACGTGCTTTACATCTTGACTAGTACTAGTAATTTGGTACCATACATCGTGATGACTTGGGGTCATATAAACATCATAACATCGTGATTGACTAGTCGGAACATCTTAATGACACCCAATCACAAATCCGAGTAAAAACTTCATGGTGATTGGAGTTGAGTAATAACATCGTGAACATCGTGGTGACTCCAATCGTACTCGATCTAGTACTAGTAACATCTTGAATGTGTCTCAACTATTCGAATAGGAACCCAAAAGGCGAGAACGTATATCCCATACTATACGTTCTCCCCTAATGGTTTACTAATCGTTAGTTGGTTCCACATTAGAAAACATCATAAAACATCAGAACCATCATAAAACTCACTCTGCCTCATCTCATCGGCGAGTTAATATAATACCACACTCATCTCTACTCATCGACGAGTAATGGTTCCATCGTGACTTGTCTCATTTCATCGACAAGTAAAAATCATCATAACCATCTTAACTTCATAAATCATCATAAACATCTTAACTTCATGAATACTTCATAAATACACTTACCTCATATCATCGGCAAATGCAATTAAATCTCATAATGGTTTCTCATAAACCATCATCCCCGAAAAGGAAAATCTCATCTGAAGACTCACCTCATCTCATCGGCAAGTAAAACAACATCTTAAAACGGTCCTTCATCGAATATACTTCTAAATTGGAGTTATCGGACCATATAACTACCCAAAATTCAATAGCATCTTAAATCATCTCTAACAGTTCATCGAAAGAGTTTCGATCGTACAAGTCCGAAATTAACCGATAAAGTAAATTCACGAGTCCCATACCTCGTGATTTTACTAAACCGTTTAATTTACTTCCTCATACGTCCGAAAAAGCATCAAAATAATTAAAATGAATAAAATTAATTATAAAAGATTTTACTTGAGAAAACGGGGTTATAAAACAAATTTTAGAAACTTATCTAAAAGATTTTGAGAGAAAACACATCATTAAAAAGGATTTTAATAATTTTTAAAAGCCTTAAAAATAAAGAATAATTGTTTAAAAACCTCTAAAAATACATAAAAACATTTATTCTCCAACCATGATGTTAGAAGATTTTCTGGAATTTATTTGGAATCTTTTTTTTTTTTAAAACTCATAAAAACATCAATTTGCAATTTAATCGGCCTAAACCGATATTCAAATTTAAATCAAATTTAAATTAATTTAAATTAAAATCTCATCCTAACTGGATTAGTCCATTGCTAGACAAAATGATCAAATATTAGCATCAAATTTCATATAAAAAAAAATCGCAAAGAATACAAATGGAATCGTCGAAATCAGACAAATATAAATATTGTGGCTGTCAATGACAGGCCCGTAGTGAAAACGTCAATTTTTCACCAGGTAAACTTCGAAATCCTACAAAACTCAAAACATAAAAGTTGTAGCCCACATCATATGGTTTACAGAACATCAAAAATTTCGTTATTCCGATCAGTAACGAATAAGTTATGAGTGAAATACTACTTAGAAATATTTATGTGCACTGGCTATCAACAACGGCCAGCGATAAAAATGTCAGTTATTCACTATATAAACCTCAAAGTCATTCAAAACTGAAAACAGAAAAGTTGTGGAATATTTCACAAGGATTTCAGAACATCTAAAATTTCGAAATTTCGATTTGAAACAAGAAAGTTATGATCAAATTACTAAAAACAAACATCAAACTCAGCTTGAACTTATGCATTTGCAGGACAGCGACAAACAATTGTAATTTTAGAATATATAACTTTGAAATCTGGCAAAACGTATAAATGAAAGTTTTAGCTTAGTTTCTAATCTTTTCGGAATGACTAAGATCATCAAAATCGGTTAAGAAACGAAGTAGTTATGGCGAATTTAGTTTTAGCCTTTCACAGAGCAAATATTGATTTTGCTCTCGGGATTACAGTAGAAAATTTCGATTTTGACATAGCTAATTTCATAATTTCAGAAAATACAAAACATAAAAGTTGTAGTACATGAAATAAGCTTTCCGGGACATAAAAAATTATCAAAATCCGACAAAAAATGAGAAAGTTATGTCTAATTTAGTTTCAGCTTCATGCACAGAGCAAATATAGACTTTGCTCTCGGGTTAGCAATAGAAAATTCAAATTTTGACATAGCTAACCTCAAAATTAAAGAAAACTCAAAACGTAAAAGTTGTGCATATGATTTAAGCTTTTCGGAACATCCGAAATTATCAAATTTCGATCAAAAACGAGAAAGTTATGGCTAATTTACTTTCAACCTTAAGAACAGAGCAAACATTGGTTTTGCTCTCGGGATTACAGTAGAAAAATTCGATTTTGATATAGAAAACCTCAAAATTACAGAAAACTCAATACATGAAAGTTATAATACATGATTTACGCTTTCCGAAACATCTAAAATTATCAAAATCGGATCAAAAACGAGAAAGTTATGGCTAATTTACTTTCAGCTTCAGTAATTCACTGATTGTAACATATTGATCATATAAAGAGCTAGGGTTTGTGAGTTTTACACTCACCTTGCCTTCATGAAGATTAAACTACGATTTAGATGCAAAAGATTGAAGCTTTTAGCCAAGAACAGAGCATCCAAACCTGTAACATCTTGAGGAAGGGACATGCAACAATATAGAGAAACAATTAATAGGGTTTCACTTCAAATTGGATTTTTGATAGAGATTTTGGTTTTAGAATAGGGATTACCTGAGTTTAGCACTTGAATTTACATTTTAAAAGCACCAATTTTCATTTTATTTGATGGATTTAGCATAGATTGAAGAAGGAAGGGAGAAGCTGCCATTAACAAGCCTCTGGACTTTTACAGAAGAAATGGGAAAAGACTATACGTACAGCACTTTCTTTTCTCATTTCTTAATTGCATTTCTTAATTACATGTTAGGTAACCTATTTGTTGATGGACTTAAGCCCATAAATAAGAGAATTTAGTTTAATATTAATATTTAACCACTTATTACATTTTACAAAGAATGCTAACAAATGTAATCAACCATATTTCAAGTTTCTCTTTTCTAAAAATTGGGGAAACTTTAATCTCTTGATAATAAAATGTTTTTACACACAAATAAATGATTATTAAAAAATTTAAAACATATTATTATCATACTTCTCTATTTTAAAGTAAATATCAATTTCACATTTTTAATTACAAATCTCATTGTAGTTAACACTATAAATTACACAAAAATCACATTTTTTTTGTCTAATAAAATTCTATAGCCCATTTCAAATATAATTTAACACTAAAATTATATTTTTAAACTCAATTCCATCATTTTATTAAATATATCCCTTTTTAAAAATTAATCACTTCTTTTAAAAATCATTAAAAGAAGTAAATAGTAATAATTAACATAACTATTGCATTATCTCTAAATTAAACTCATTTTCCTCGTTTTATTATCTGAAATCATCTAAATAAAGTTTTCAAAACTTTATTTTCTCATTTTATCCTCAAATACATTGTTTATTCCCAATAAACAATTTAAATTCTTCATTTATTATTAATTTTCACTATTAAATTATAACTATTGTTATAATTTAATACTCTCAGGTAATCGCTAAAACCAGGGTTGTTACAAACTCCTCCCCTTACAAAAATTGCGTCCTCGCAATTTCCTTGAATAAGGACTGTAACCAACATAAAATTCAATCGACAAAGGTGATAAACAAGCTCGAAACTCAAACCATTCATGCTCTCAACATAGAATGGTGGAGAGAAATAAGAAGACACTCCCTTAGTTAATCCAATGGTCCATCATATGTCAATATAATGACAAGCAAACCATCGAATTTTCCAAGCAACTCGAAAGGATTTCGAAGATATCCCGTTTTCGAATCAATACTCAATAAAAAGCTCAACAAATTATCAATCAAATAAGATAGATTTCTCAAAATTCTATGAATAGAGTCGGCATCAAACTCATTCAAACCTGAACTTTTAAACAATAGAGAAGATCATCAACAAGATTTTTCGCATAATAATACGGAAAGAACATCCTCACAACAAGATAAACTCAATAGACAAGATAGATAAATCACACAAAATGGCTTCTCACGAGGCCACCAAACTCGAACGACCGCGAAAATGCACGCCGTCATCAATAGCACAAGAATAGAGTGAACTCAAGAACAAGAATATAAGCTCAAATTACTTTTCAATCCAAGATATTTAGATTTTAATTTTTTTCTCAATGTCTTTTAAATTTTAAATCTCAATTTTCCACATTTGAAAATTTTCAAACTCTTTACTATATTACTTAGTAAGTAGTTTAAAACTCAAATTAAAAGTCCAAATTTCTTCCCTTACTTCAAAATTAATTTTCAAAGAATTTTGTAAATCCATAATAATTTTCCGCAAAATAAATTAAGGGTTTAAATTCTCTTTACTCTTTTTATTAACCACTTAAATCATTTAAAAACAATCTTCAAATCCTCTTATAACTCTTTTCTTAAAACATTCAATGTATAAAATATAGATTCCAAAATATCAAAATATACTTTCAATAAAGTATAGTTCAAAGTAAATAAATAAATAAGTGGCATTGCCTCGCCATTGAACCTCTAATAAATAGATATATTTGTTGGCTGCAGAGTCGATTGAACGATCAAAACTGCCTCGCCGCTCTGTTAGACTTTAAAATCAATGGCTGCAATTACCATTCAAAAATTAATTTAATATATAATCTCAAAATATATTTTCAAAATCTTAATTTTTAAAACACAAACCATTTTGTCTGATTGCCTCATCATAGCATTTAGGAGATTCCTATCGATAACGTTGATCAGGCGCATCGACCAGAACTCTTAACTACTCGATGGACAACCCAACACTCTCAAATTATTTTTATAAAAGAAATACTACTCATGTAAATATATTCCCAAAATATTCTTTGATATTTTTTTTTTAATCTCAAAGCTCAAATTTCTCTTTAAAACTCTTATTTATATAGCTTCAAAACTCCAACCAAAGAACATTAAGAGAATGCATCGAGATATTCCCAGAATACTCGATTCTCAAAATCAATAGAAGGAGATAGAGTGTTCGTCAATCTTACGATGTCACGAGCCACTCCCAAAAATCATCAAGATACAGGATAAGAAAGATATTATTCTCGAAGGAGAAGAAGAAACAATCCACGAATCACTAATTCAGTCGGAGTAATGCTAAAGGATAACATTGATTGAGTATATGAAAAGAACACACAAATGAAGCTGAATGATAAACTCAATCAAACTCGAATAATCTAGAAAGTCACCTCATTCCTTAGTGAATATCCTCGTGGAAGGATAACCGAAGAGCCAAGAATAAGGTTACCTCAACAATCGATTGCCCGATTGGATGTCAAATCCAAACGGACTCACAAAACTCAACAAAGTCACCTTGACTGGAATTCGAGATATATCATCAACATCTCGATACTCAAGAGTGAACACAGAAACTTCGGAATCATCACTAACATTTCAAAATGATAAAAATAATAACCTAATCAAATTAGGATGCCTAAATAAATATAGGATCCTATAACAACAAAAGGATCGGACTTAACATCAAATAAGTCAATCTATCTCAAATCAGATACATCTCAAGATAGTGAGTAATAAACAAATACTCACTAAAGCAGCAACAAATAGAGAACTCGGAATTCCCACAACAAGCCAATCATTGTGGATCCCTTTAATAGTGTGACGATCCGGAATTTTCAAGCAATTAAAATTGGAATATTTAATTGATTTTAAATATTCAATAGTGTAATTTTCAATTGAATTACGAATATCACAATTTATTTGATAATTAATTATCGAATTAAATAACTTGAATTTGAATAAACTGTTGAATCTGGAATTTTAAGCCGATTAAAAATAATTTGAAGGCTTATAAAATTTATATTGATAATAGTGAAGACAATAAAAGTGTTAAAATTGAATTTGGAAGTTGTTTGTTCAGTTTTGAAATTTAAATCGTTTAAACTGAATTTAAAAATAGCCTTCCTAGGAACAGTCTCGAAATTCGACGAAACCTATTCCATCGAGTCCGTAATATTGGATTGTTATCGGTTTTCAAATTTCGTAGCTCTTGGAGTTGTTTTGTGAGCGCACGATATATAAATGTGTTGGGATTGTATTGAATACTGTAGCTAACATCACGTATAGGGAAAATAAATAAATAAAAACAAAATAAAAATAATTCATAATATAAATAGTGATACCTTCTTCTGTACGCTTCTCCATTTATCAATTAAAGTGTTGGATATTTCGTTCGTTCTGGAGACTTGGTGAAACCCTTTCTTCTCGCCCAAAACAAAAATATAGGGGCCGAACCCTATTCGTTCGTTTCGAATATAAAAAAAAGAGTAAAGGAGGAATCATCATGGCCGCAAGTTGTTTCTCCCTAAATCAATCGCAGAGCCTCACTTCGAATTCTCTTCTCAACCATAATCTCAATCGAACGAAGACGAGTGAATTAGGTAGATCGCGAGTTCGATGGGTCGCGATTCCAGATCGCGCAGACTTCGCGATGCGTCGAGCGCGGTGGGCCTAGGTGGTTCTTTGGTAGAATCGTGGATAGGACGATGGTTTTGGGTGGAGACAGAGGGTCGAAGCGGCGCTTGTCTCATCTTGCTGTCGTTGGGTTTGAGCTCGAGATGGTGGCGCGTGGATTCGCAAAGCAGTGAGGTATTGTTTTTAAAAATTCAATATATATATTTATGTTAACAGAAAAAAAAATATTTACAGTAAATTTATTTACTGTTGTACTTGCTGTAGAGAGTAAATAAATAAATAAATCAATCAAGTTACTAGTTGAGACCAAATTTGTTGATTTAAGATAATTTATTTAAATGGTGATAAATTATCAAAAAAAAAGGAAGTTGGTAAAATGTAATATATAAAAGAAAAAAACATATACATACATGTTTGAGATACAGACAGAAAAAAAAAAATAGGATATAGATAAAATCTGGGTAATAGATAGGAATTTTGAATATTGCAAAGAAGTTATATAAATTAGATTTTAGATTTATATAAACGAGTTTTTAAGCGAATGAGTTTAAAGTAAATATATGTAACTTTATCTATAAAAATATATATATATATATATATACACACATGTTTTCATTAACTAATTTATTGTTGATAATATATGATGAAGATATCACCTTATTGAATTCTTTTAGGTACTAAAAATAATTTTATAAAAAGGAAATCAGCTTAAAATTAAATTATTAGTCTGGGACAAAAGTATTGAATAATTAAATTCATATACGAAAATTTAATGGTCGATCCATTCGAATGTTAATAAAAATTCATCTAATATTTGTACAAGGTTAAAATTGAGAAGGAGGCAAGTTGGATTGGAATGGATGCTAATAAAATGAAATGGTGAGTTAATCTCACTCAGTTAATTTAAATTTAAATGTTTAAATTTAAATAATTGTTTGGATGGATGAATTGAGTGATGTGATTTGGTATGATATTTTAGAATTGGCATATTTTATTGTGCTAACATTTGTGGATGCAGGGAAACAGGTTGGAGGGATCCAACTGGATCCCTCACATTTATTTAAATTATTCTATATTCTCTGTTGTGATTATTTGATATCTTATGATGAGTTATATTAGTATATTGAATGTTATGGTTGATTGGATTTTTGGGTATAATGAATTAACAAATTATATGCATTGGATTGTTGAAAGAAATTAAAAAGAAGTAAATTTGTAAGCGAAATAATTATAAAAAGTTTGAATAAATTAAGAATGAATTGGAAAGAAATAAAAGTATTATGAAAATAATAATAAATAACTTCGAATATGAAGAGAAATGGAATTTTGAAATAAAATGAAATTGATGAATTGTAAACTTAAGTCATATCAATTAAAGAAATAAAGAATTACTTTAAAATTCAAAATAAAGAAGTAATTGAGAAATCTAAAAAAAAAATTAAAAATCAAGAAATGAGATCTAAAATTAATATATTCTGAATTTAAAGGGAATAAATTGGAAATCAATTTGGGAAATTGATTTCAGTGATTGAAGTTGAGATTTTTCTCTGGATAACCAAGTACATTTTTAAAGTAAATTCTTAAATAAATTTAAAGGTTTTAAAATTTGTTGAAAAAAAGCAAGTTTTAGAAATTTATTATTTCTACTATTTCAATTCAAAGGTAAGTATTTCTTTCAAACCTATTATAGTAGTAATTACTTTAAAAGTGTCCTAGTATTTTGTTTTCAAAGGTGAAAATCTAGTTTTATATTCTATTAAGTAAATTTATTTTCAAATACTTATATAGTATGTATTTTTACAAAATATTGAAGTAATTTAACTTAAATGTTTAAAAGTATATTTTCAAAGTAAAGTGTTTTTAAATTATTTTAAAAATCTAGTTTTGTGCTTGGTAATTTCAGAGAAGAGAAATAAATATTTGGGAAAGTTTATTCTGAAAGAAAGATGGTTTTGAAAACTGTTTTCAAAGGGTTGAAAATAGAAATATATCGTGTGAAGGTATTTTGAGATAAATAAATAATTTGGGAAATTATTTATTGTTTGATGGATGTTTGTGAATATTAATTGATAGTTAAATCACCGACTATCAATATTGGACAAATGCGCTGATCGTTTCGAAGAGACCGGGATCGAGATTTATTTCTCGAAAATCACTTCGATCCGATTTGTACGTTTCGTGCGAAAAACGTGTTCGGAGTCGAAGATGAAGCAGTGAAGTGCAAGGGCTAGTCGCTACTAATCCTGAGGATATTTCCAAAATGGATGTAGTAGGAGTAGTGCCTTCGGTTCCGTTCGAACCCGGGACGGACTTGTATGGATGAATGCTTGCGAAACATCGTCAGGCGGACGATGGGCATTCTAAGTAAAAACGTTCTAAAGGTAACGTTTAGCCTCAAGCCTCATCAAATGGGAATGACTGAAAATCAGGGGATATGCAGCAAGGTTAGGTGGGTCATGCCCAAGCAGGACAAGATATTTCCCCTATCTAGATGTCCCTTATATATTTCGGCTTAGTGGGTGGTTGGTCGCGCCAACCACGGGGTTTATCTTGTTCGGGACTGTTCAGTAAGGAATGGTTCCGGCCTTGTGTTGCAGGGGATGAAGGGAGTAATCCTCGGTACGGTGATCTAGGCCCCGTACTGTGACAGGTGGTACCCCAGTGCCTAGTCATTGTTGGAAATCCATTCTCCCTACGAGCCTTGTACGAGTTTTGTTTGTATTACCCACTTTTGTGGCTAGTAGCTGGAATTTAATGAATGTAACAATTTCGGCTATTTTATAAGTATTTGTATATAGACCCTATTATAATATCAGAGGATTTCTATATAAAAATTGTTTTAGCTATCGTAAGGTAAAAACCCGACATGTTTATTTGTGGCGTGGTCTTACGAGATGCTTTTGGTTTTCAAAGGATTTTTGAAACTTTAATAATCAATTGGGTGTGATTTTCTCACTCTGGTATTCCAGACTGACTCGGGTATTATTTAACTGTAATGCTCGGGTCAGACCGAGTATTATAGGATACAGGATATGATGCTGCGGAGCTCAGGAGACGAGCTGGATGACGATACGTATTCTCGTACTTGTATATATATTTTTCCGCTGCGTTGAGTTGTTGTGTACCCATTGTATGTTATTGATGTGAGCGGTGACTGGTGTACTCTGATGATGTAATATATGTAAACTGATATATTTGATTTGAGTAAAGATTATTTATTCTCTATTATATTTTATTCCGCTGCGATGGTTAGATTATGATGTTGATTTTGTTTTCTCTTCTTCTACCTCTTCTTCTTAAACCCGAATGGTTCGTATTTCTGTACAACTTGAGTTGATTGTTGTAGAATAGTGTTGACTCAAGGGGTACGGATTTGCGGGCTGTCACACTTGGTATCAGAGCTTAGGTTGGTGATAACCTTGGCTCTGTTGGGAATAACTCAAATAGAGTCCGTGGTACTCTAAAATGAGTTTGAGCGTATTAATAGATATGAGCGCGTACTTGTTAGTGATTATAAATTATTTTAATATTGTGTTGATTGGTTTATTGAGTTGCATATGAACCTTCGTCGGCACAGCCTCGAAAACTGTATCGAAGGGGTTTCTAAACACTTGAATAGAACAATTGACACAATATTGTTTTAAATGTGGGTGAATGAAATAATTTTACCCAAAAATATATTTTTGATATGAAGAAAGTTTTTGGTAAACTATATAGCTATTATATGGTTGCTTGGATGTTAGAAATGATAATATTAAAGTATTATCATTGTTAAATGAAAATTTAACTAGAAATTGAAAATAAACAAAGTTTACGGAAATAAATTCATGATAAAATGAAATTTGTAAATATGAATTATAAATGTAAAATTATAAATTGAAATATAACTAAAATCTAAGGGAATTAATTCATTATGACATGGAATTTATAAATATGAATTAAAAATGTGAATTATAAATTGAAATATAATTAATTGGGAATTTGTATAAGCATAAACTATACAAATGCATTTTATAAATAAATTTGAATTTAAAATAGACTTTGAACCTTTAAAACCCCGGAAATTTTGGAGGTATTTTTGAGATAAATTGTTGCATTTTTGTTTTTGTGGTATTTCTGAAAGGAAATTGTTTCAAATAAATTTTGGAAAGAGATATAGCATTGGATTCACTTCAGTAGCTAGAAAATAACTTCGGTGATGACTGCAGCATCATCGATGTTCATTTTCGAGTTTCTAAGTGACAGCTTGCTGCCAGAAATTTATTCGTTCAGAAAAGCTAGTTGTTTGAAATTTACAAAGGAAATGTGTGGGGAATAAAACCAGGATTGGTTTAATTTTTGAGAAATGTGATTTTGAGATGTTGGAGATTTCAAAATGATTTGGGACCAAAGTAGGTGTTTTTAAATTCCTGATGAGATAGCTGTAAGCTTATAAATTGTAAATTTATAAATTGAGATGACTTTTAAATCAGGAAGGAAATACAGGCTTTGAATGTCGGAAATTTAAATTTAAAGGGAAATGTTAAAAATGGAATTAACTTGGATTGGAGAATAAAATTTAACTGGATAGGCTGGAAATAATATCCAGTTGTATTCGAATTAAGTTAAAATCGAATTGAGTCAAATAAATCTGAGTTTAAAATAGAATTGAACTGGAATAAAAATTCAATTGAATAAATTGAATTGGAATTGATTCTTACCTAGATAACTAGAAAATAAGTTGGATAAGAATTAGATTGAAATAAATAAACTAGAATAACTTATAAAAGGATTAAAATGCATGAATAAAATATGTTTGGGTTATAAAGAAGCATAAGGCTTGAGTTAAAATAAAAGAATAACATATTCAAGCCTATAATGGATGGAATTGTGTAAATAATAAGTTGTGGTTTATAAATTTTGAAAGTGAAATAGAAAATCCAAAATAAATATTGTTTGATGTTTTGGATAATGAAAGGAAAATCCAAATTTGTATTATTAAATAAATTGAACCAAGAAAATTAAATGGAGTGATATTTTGAATGAAAATTTCAAATGTTGGATTATGAATAATGGGAGAACTAATTAGATAATAAATTAGTTAATGAAATTGAATTGTGAGTTTATGATAAAGTTTAGAAATAAACTCAAGTTTTAAATTAAATTGGATTCAATTTGTTGATGAAGTGGAAGTAATTGTGAATGAAATTGCAATGTAAGTTAATAAAATTGGATGGTAAATTAAAAAGTGAATGGAGAAATCAGAACTTGAGTTATCAATTGAAATTCGACTTGAAGTGTTAACAAAGTAAATATAATTTGGAAATATGGAATAAAAAAATGAAATGGATTAAAATAATAAAGGTATGAATTGCAAATCAAATCCAAATAAGTGGAAATAAATTGGATATGGCTTTGTAATAAATTGAGTTAAGCTGAGTATAAAAGAGAAAATTTACTTGTAAAATGAAAATGAGCTTAAGTGTAAAATTTGAATAAATTGAGGTTAATGGACTTAGGCTAAATGAATGAAGGAAAGTTGAATTGAATTCAACTTAAAACCAAGTTAAAGATATTGGATGAAATTTAAATGGAATGTGTCGAGCTAAATAAATGATTGCGAATGGGTTAAAATAAAAAGGAAATTTAATTGGCAATTAAGATGAACCTAGGTTGTAAATGGTTTTGAATAAACTAAATTGATTAATAAAATGAAATGCAAGTGAATGGATTAAAATTTAATTGCAATGAAACTGAGAATATACGATTTGTGAATAAATTTAAGCATAAATTGAGTTGAAATCCATTTCAATTGATTATAAAACATAAGTACTTATTTATTCACTTAGATCTCGTCAAATTGCATAGAATAAATTGTCATTGGATGTAAATGGAAGTAATTAAAAAATTTCATGGGTTGATACTAGTAAAATAAATTGATTTTGGAAGCAATTGAATTAAATATGAGTTCAGTTTGCTTAAGAATAAATTGAAGGTAAGCTATTGTGTTTTAAACCATTCAAATTTGATAAAGATGTATACGAATGGATTGAAAACCATTCGAATTGAATGACAATGGTTATAAATAAATTGAAACAGTTGAGTTGGCATAGAAACTATATTAATTGCTTATGGAAAAATGTTTGGTATGAGATTCTGTTAGAATTCATATGTTTTAACTAGTGTGAATAAGTGATATACTGTTAAACTTCATATATTCGGCACTTACATGTTTAAATTGAGTAAGTACAGGTACCTGGAAGCCGTATGGCTGGATTTGGGTTGGGCTATTTGCTAAAAATAATAAGTCGCTTGCTTAAAATGCTAAATAAGGTACGCCTACGCAATTAAAATAGGAAATATGAACTGTTTTTGGTTTTTCCGACCGTGTGGGTCGATGTATATATATTTATCTCTTTTGTCAAATTGCAAAAGCTCCTCCGTACAAAGGGGACTCTGCCAAAAAATTTCAGAAATTTTGGGAGTTAGAAATTTTTTGAAGATTTTTGGAAAATTTAGTTAACAACAAAACGATTTCAAACTAGGAATTGAAATAAGTTAGCAAATGAAACTAATTAAAGTAATGACTTAAATTAGTTATAAATGGAGAATAAAAGTTAAAAATTAAAAATTCAAAGTTGAAAATAAATGGAATACATATGAAATGTGGAAATCGATTTGAATAGAAGTAAGTATAAACTAAAAGAGGTAAAGAGAAATAAAGATAAGAAACATATAAAATGTTTATACTAACTTAAGAAAGGAATGGTAAATTCTAGATTGGAAATTGATATTACAAATAAAATCTAAGATAATATTGAAATGAATAGATATTGACATTTTGTAAGAAAGTCGATAAAATATTTTGGTATATTGTGATTGGATATTAGTGCTAAGCAGGATATGCAGGTATTATAAAAGGGAAAAGGAAATTGGATTTGATTTCAAGAAATAAATTTGAATTGCCCGACAAAAGGTACGCATTTAAATTTGGTATGAAAATTGATTGGGATTTGAATTTGGATTGAGCCACTTGGCTTTTTGTTTTCTTTTTGGATTTGGGAGGCCGTAGAGCCATTTTGTAGTTGTACCGAGCTAGCCGCGCAAAGGAGACGCTGGCAAAAATTTTCGAAAATTTAGGGAGTTAGAAAAATTTTGAGAAAATTTTGATAATTCAAAATTTGGTTTTAAATTGAAAACTTGAATGGTTAAACAAATGGTATGGTTTGGAACTAGAGAAAGGTTTGGAAGTTAGTAAGAAAGATAATGAGTCTTTTATATAAAAGATAATTGGTAAGATGTTGAATTGTTAGAAAACTGTTTGGTTTAGGGAAATAATAAACGGGTATTGAATCATTCTTCCTAACTAGTAATTTCGGGGACGAAATTCTTTTAAGGGGGGAGGAATGTGACGATCCGGAATTTTCAAGCAATTAAAATTGGAATATTTAATTGATTTTAAATATTCAATAGTGTAATTTTCAATTGAATTACGAATATCACAATTTATTTGATAATTAATTATCGAATTAAATAACTTGAATTTGAATAAAATGTTCAATCTGGAATTTTAAGCCGATTAAAAATAATTTGAAGGCTTATAAAATTTATATCGATAATGGTGAAGACAATAAAAGTGTTAAAATTGAATTTGGAAGTTGTTTGTTCAGTTTTGAAATTCAAATCGTTTAAACTGAATTTAAAAATAGCCTTCCAAGGCACAGTCTCGAAATTCGACGAAACCTATTCCATCGAGTCCGTAATATTGGATTGTTATCGGTTTTCAAATTTCGTAGCTCTTGGAGTTGTTTTGTGAGCGCACGATATATAAATGTGTTGGGATTGTATTGAATACTGTAGCTAACATCACGTATAGGGAAAATAAATAAAAAAAAACAAAATAAAAATAATTCATAATATAAATAGTTATACCTTCTTCTGTACGCTTCTCCATTTATCAATTAAAGTGTTGGATATTTCGTTCGTTCTGGAGACTTGGTGAAACCCTTTCTTCTCCCCCAAAACAAAAATATAGGGGCCGAACCCTATTCGTTCGTTTCGAATAAAAAAAAAGAGTAAAGGAGGAATCATCATGGCCGCAAGTTGTTTCTCCCTAAATCAATCGCAGAGCCTCACTTCGAATTCTCTTCTCAACCATAATCTCAATCGAACGAAGACGAGTGAATTAGGTAGATCGCGAGTTCGATGGGTCGCGATTCCAGATCGTGCAGACTTCGCGAGGCGTCGAGCGCGGTGGGCCTAGGTGGTTCTCTGGTAGAATCGTGGATAGGACGATGGTTTTGGGTGGAGACAGAGGGTCGAAGCGGCGCTTGTCTCATCTTGCTGTCGTTGGGTTTGAGCTCGAGATGGTGGCGCGTGGATTCGCAAAGCAGTGAGGTATTGTTTTTAAAAATTCAATATATATATTTATGTTAACAGAAAAAAAAATTACAGTAAATTTATTTACTGTTGTACTTGCTGTAGAGAGTAAATAAATAAATAAATCAATCAAGTTACTAGTTGAGACCAAATTTGTTGATTTAAGATAATTTATTTAAATGGTGATAAATTATCAAAAAAAAGGAAGTTGGTAAAATGTAATATATAAAAGAAAAAAACATATACGTACATGTTTGAGATACAGACAGAAACAAAAAAAAAATAGGATATAGATAAAATCTGGGTAATAGATAGGAATTTTGAATATTGCAAAGAAGTTATATAAATTAGATTTTAGATTTATATAAACGAGTTTTTAAACGAATGAGTTTAAAGTAAATATATGTAACCTTATCTATAAAAATATATATATATATACACATGTTTTCATTAACTAATTTATTGTTGATAATATATGATGAAGATATCACCTTATTGAATTCTTTTAGGTACTAAAAATAATTTTATAAAAAGGAAATCAGCTTAAAATTAAATTATTAGTCTGGGACAAAAGTATTGAATAATTAAATTCATATACGAAAATTTAATGGTCGATCCATTCGAATGTTAATAAAAATTCATCTAATATTTGTACAAGGTTAAAATTGAGAAGGAGGCAAGCTGGATTGGAATGGATGCTAATAAAATGAAATGGTGAGTTAATCTCACTCAGTTAATTTAAATTTAAATGTTTAAATTTAAATAATTGTTTGGATGGATGAATTGAGTGATATGATTTAGTATGATATTTTAGAATTGGCATATTTTATTGTGCTAACATTTGTGGATGCAGGGAAACAGGTTGGAGGGATCCAACTGGATCCCTCACATTTATTTAAATTATTCTATATTCTCTGTTGTGATTATTTGATATCTTATGATGAGTTATATTAGTATATTGAATGTTATGGTTGATCGGATTTTTGGGTATAATGAATTACCAAATTATATGAATTGGATTGTTGAAAGAAATTAAAAAGAAGTAAATTTGTAAGCGAAATAATTATAGAAAGTTTGAATAAATTAAGAATGAATTGTAAAGAAATAAAAGTATTATGAAAATAATAATAAATAACTTCGAATATGAAGAGAAATGGAATTTTGAAATAAAATGAAATTGATGAATTGTAAACTTAAGTCATATCAATTAAAGAAATAAAGAATTACTTTAAAATTCAAAATAAAGAAGTAATTGAGAAATCTAAAAAAAAAATCAAGAAATGAGATCTAAAATTAATAGATTCTGAATTTAAATGGAATAAATTGGAAATCAATTTGGGAAATTGATTTCAGTGATTGAAGTTGAGATTTTTCTCTGGATAACCAAGTACATTTTTAAAGTAAATTCTTAAATAAATTTAAAGGTTTTAAAATTTGTTGAAAAAAAGCAAGTTTTAGAAATTTATTATTTCTACTATTTCAATTCAAAGGTAAGTATTTCTTTCAAACCTATTATAGTAGTAATTACTTTAAAAGTGTCCTAGTATTTTGTTTTCAAAGGTGAAAATCTAGTTTTATATTCTATTAAGTAAATTTATTTTCAAATACTTATATAGTATGTATTTTTACAAAATATTGAAGTAATTTAACTTAAATGTTTAAAAGTATATTTTCAAAGTAAAGTGTTTTTAAATTATTTTAAAAATCTAGTTTTGTGCTTGGTAATTTCAGAGAAGAGAAATAAATATTTGGGAAAGTTTATTCTGAAAGAAAGATGGTTTTGAAAACTGTTTTCAAAGGGTTGAAAATAGAAATATATCGTGTGAAGGTATTTTGAGATAAATAAATAATTTGGGAAATTATTTATTGTTTGATGGATGTTTGTGAATATTAATTGATAGTTAAATCACCGACTATCAATATTGGACAAATGCGCTGATCGTTTCGAAGAGACCGGGATCGAGATTTATTTCTCGAAAACCACTTCGATCCGATTTGTACGTTTCGTGCGAAAAACGTGTTCGGAGTCGAAGATGAAGCAGTGAAGTGCAAGGGCTAGTCGCTACTAATCCTGAGGATATTTCCAAAATGGATGTAGTAGGAGTAGTGCCTTCGGTTCCGTTCGAACCCGGGACGGACTTGTATGGATGAATGCTTGCGAAACATCGTCAGGCGGACGATGGGCATTCTAAGTAAAAACGTTCTAAAGGTAACGTTTAGCCTCAAGCCTCATCAAATGGGAATGACTGAAATCAGGGGATATGCAGCAAGGTTAGGTGGGTCATGCCCAAGCAGGACAAGATATTTCCCCTGTCTAGATGTCCCTTATATATTTCGGCTTAGTGGGTGGTTGGTAGCGCCAACCACGGGGTTTATCTTGTTCGGGACTGTTCAGTAAGGAATGGTTCCGGCCTTGTGTTGCAGGGGATGAAGGGAGTAATCCTCGGTACGGTGATCTAGGCCCCGTACCGTGACAGGTGATACCCCAGTGCCTAGTCATTGTTGGAAATCCATTCTCCCTACGAGCCTTGTACGAGTTTTGTTTGTATTACCCACTTTTGTGGCTAGTAGCTGGAATTTAATGAATGTAACAATTTCGGCTATTTTATAAGTATTTGTATATAGACCCTATTATAATATCAGAGGATTTCTATATAAAAATTGTTTTAGCTATCGTAAGGTAAAAACCCGACATGTTTATTTGTGGCGTGGTCTTACGAGATGCTTTTGGTTTTCAAAGGATTTTTGAAACTTTAATAATCAATTGGGTGTGATTTTCTCACTCTGGTATTCCAGACTGACTCGGGTATTATTTAACTGTAATGCTTGGGTCAGACCGAGTATTATATGATACAGGATATGATGCTGTGGAGCTCAGGAGACGAGCTGTATGACGATACGTATTCTCGTACTTGTATATATATTTTTCCGCTGCGTTGAGTTGTTGTGTACCCATTGTATGTTATTGATGTGGGTTGTGACTGGTGTACTCTGATGATGTAATATATGTAAACTGATATATTTGATTTGAGTAAAGATTATTTATTCTCTATTATATTTTATTCCGCTGCGATGGTTAGATTCTGATGCTGATTTTGTTTTCTCTTCTTCTACCTCTTCTTCTTAAACCCGAATGGTTCGTATTTCTGTACAACTTGAGTTGATTGTTGTAGAATAGTGTTGACTCAAGGGGTACGGATTTGCGGGCTGTCACAAATAGGATCACAACTCTCAAAGGAATGCAACGAGAATACTCAAAGAAATCGATCAGCTCCATCGATACGAATTTACTTGTATCGATAAAAATAAGAATAGAACAATCCCAAATAAGATTTTATATAAGACAAGATGACATCAAACTCTATTATGGAATACTACGGAATACAATATATCTATATTCCTAGACATATTCCACCTAAACAATCCTAAAACTCGAAAAAGAACCAAGGCTCGATTCTAAAACAAGCTCGAATAAAGGACAACGATTCATTCGTATTGTACTTCGATGTATCATGATATACGTACTGTTCTGTGTTTATTCTACTTTGTTCTGACCACGGCTCTGATACCATGCTGTGACGCCCCACCCCGAGACCCACCTTAGCAAAGAGAATCAAACAAGTAATTCCGTCTACTAAAGCGAAGAATAGGGCTGGTTAAGGGCGACCATCTACAATTTTGTCTTAAACATTCATTGAATACGTCGATAAATGCATTATAATTTTTTTTCAACTCAAGTGGATCGACATACCCAGTAAATGCTTAATCCAAAACTATAGATGGCTAACGGATCTATCAGAACAAAATACAATAACTGAATGTAAATCACATCACAGAACAGTAATCAACATCATATATATACATATACACTGATACGTGTTTAGTACAATACAATATGAATACAATAAAGGTGGTACTCGACTACACCATAAATATCGAATCAAATATAACTACATCAGAGTATGCGAAAGAATAGTAACTACTCAAGAGAAAGAAGAGCTGATATCCAACATCAACTTCAAGCTAAGCCCAATAGATGATACCTGAAACAACTCGGTCTGACCCGAGTGAAAACACACGGGTCAGGCTAGCTAGAACTTATCATTAGTAAAGGTGATGATAAGAGATAAGGGGAAAACCATTCCATCATTACCAATGGAATGATATAGGTCATCAAGTTATCTCTAGAGTGATACATCAATGGTTCATCATAATTGCATAGAGGAATACAATATGTATATTAGATAGACATGGTTTATCTAATTATATATATAACCTAATGAAATGGGTGAGGATATGGACCATAAAGTAAATCTTCATAAGATAATTAAACTTCAAGAATCCCTCACAAATAAAACCCATCTAAGAGAAACTTCTTAATTATTATACCTCATCTCATCGGTATAAATATAAATACATCTCAAATCCATCATTAAACTCATTATAAAGGAATCTTCATAATCATTTATACCTCATATCATTGGTATAAATATAAATCTATCTTAAATCTATTATCAACACTCATCATAAAAGCATTACCATAATTTACACCTCATCTCATTGGTATAAATATATAAAATATCTCAAATCCATCTTGATAGAGCCCAGAAAGAATCCAAAACATCATATTCGAAATCACCATAAAACCATGTATATAAATTAGCCCTTTTCTTACATAAGGCTATAATAAAGCATCATCATCAAAAACAGTGAAAACGAAACATCTAAACTTCATGGAAAACAGCACGTGCTTTACATCTTGACTAGTACTAGTAATTTGGTACCATACATCGTGATGACTTGGGGTCATATAAACATCATAACATCGTGATTGACTAGTCGGAACATCTTAATGACACCCAGTCACAAATTCGAGTAAAAACTTCATGGTGATTGGAGTTGAGTAATAACATCGTGAACATCGTGGTGACTCCAATCGTACTCGATCTAGTACTAGTAACATCTTGAATGTGTCTCAACTATTCGAATAGGAACCCAAAAGGCGAGAACGTATATCCCATACTATACGTTCTCCCCTAATGGTTTACTAATCGTTAGTTGGTTCCACATTAGAAAACATCATAAAACATCAGAACCATCATAAAACTCACTCTGCCTCATCTCATCGGCGAGTTAATATAATACCACACTCATCTCTACTCATCGACGAGTAATGGTTCCATCGTGACTTCTCTCATTTCATCGACAAGTAAAAATCATCATAACCATCTTAACTTCATAAATCATCATAAACATCTTAACTTCATGAATACTTCATAAATACACTTACCTCATATCATCGGCAAATGCAATTAAATCTCATAATGGTTTCTTATAAACCATCATCCCCGAAAAGGAAAATCTCATCTGAAGACTCACCTCATCTCATCGGCAAGTAAAACAACATCTTAAAATGGTCCTTCATCGAATATACTTCTAAATTGGAGTTCTCGGACCATATAACTACCCAAAATTCAATAGCATCTTAAATCATCTCTAACAGTTCATCGAAAGAGTTTCGATCGTACAAGTCCGAAATTAACCGATAAAGTAAATTCACGAGTCCCATACCTCGTAATTTTACTAAACCGTTTAATTTACTTCCTCATACGTCCGAAAAAGCATCAAAATAATTAAAATGAGTAAAATTAATTATAAAAGATTTTACTTGAGAAAACGGGGTTATAAAACAAATTTTAGAAACTTATCTAAAAGATTTTGAGAGAAAACACATCATTAAAAAGGATTTTAATAATTTTTAAAAGCCTTGAAAATAAAGAATAATTGTTTAAAAACCTCTAAAAATAAATAAAAACATTTATTCTCCAACCATGATGTTAGAAGATTTTCTGGAATTTATTTGGAATCTCTTTTTTTTTAAAAAAACTCATAAAAACATCAATTTGCAATTTAATCGGCCTAAACCGATATTCAAATTTAAATCGAATTTAAATTCAAATCTCATCCTAACTGGATTAGTCTATTGCTAGACAAAATGATCAAATATTAGCATCAAATTTCATATAAAAAAAAATTCGCAAAGAATGCACATGGAATCGTCGAAATCAGACAAATATAAATATTGTGGTTGTCAATGACAGACCCGTAGTGAAAACGTCAATTTTTCACCAGGTAAACTTCGAAATCCGACAAAGCTCAAAACATAAAAGTTGTAGCCTACATCATAAGGTTTACAGAACATCAAAAATTTTGTTATTCCAATCAGTAACGAATAAGTTATGAGTGAAATACTACTTAGAAATATTTATGTGCACTGGCTATCAACAACGGCCAGCGATAAAAATGTCAGTTATTCACTATATAGACCTCAAAGTCATTCAAAACTAAAAACAGAAAAGTTGTGGAATATTTCACAAGGATTTTAGAACATATAAAATTTCTAAATTTCGATTTGAAACAAGAAAGTTATGATCAAATTACTAAAAACAAACATCAAACTCAACTTGAACTTATGCATTTGCAGGACAGCGACAAACAATTGTAACTTTAGAATAGATAACTTTGAAATCTGGCAAAACGTATAGAATGAAAGTTTTATCTTATTTCTAATCTTTCTGGAATGACTAAGATCATCAAAATCGGTTAAGAAACGAAGTAGTTATGGCGAATTTAGTTTTAGCCTTTCACAGAGCAAATATTAATTTTGCTCTCGGGATTACAGTAGAAATTTTCGATTTTGACATAGCTAACTTCATAATTTTAGAAAATACAAAACATGAAAGTTGTAGTACACGAAATAAGCTTTCCGGCACATAAAAAATTATCAAAATCCGACCAAAAAGGAGAAAGTTATGTCTAATTTAGTTTCAGCTTCAAGCACAGAGCAAATATAGACTTTGCTCTCGGGTTAGCAGTAGAAAAATCAAATTTTGACATAGCTAACCTCAAAATTAAAGAAAACTCAAAACATAAAAGTTGTGCATATGATTTAAGCTTTTCGGAACATCCGAAATTATCAAATTTCGATCAAAAACGAGAAAGTTATGGCTAATTTACTTTCAGCCTTAAGCACAGAGCAAACATTGGTTTTGCTCTCGGGATTACAGTAGAAAAATTCGATTTTGATATAGAAAACATCAAAATTACAGAAAACTCAATACATGAAAGTTATAGTACATGATTTACGCTTTCCGAAACATCTAAAATTATCAAAATCGGATCAAAAACGAGAAAGTTATGGCTAATTTACTTTCAGTTTCAGTAATTCACTGATTGTAACATATTGATCATATAAAGAGCTAGGGTTTGTGAGTTTTACACTCACCTTGCCTTCATGAAGATTAAACTACGATTTAGATGCAAAAGATTGAAGCTTTTAGCCAAGAACAGAGCATCCAAACCTGTAACAGCTTGAGGAAGGGACATGCAACAATATAGAGAAACAATTAATAGGGTTTCACTTCAAGTTGGATTTTTGATAGAGATTTTGGTTTTAGAATAGGGATTACCTGAGTTTAGCACTTGAATTTACATTTTAAAAGCACCAATTTTCATTTTATTTGATGGATTTAGCATAGATTGAAGAAGGAAGGGAGAAGCTGCCACTAACAAGCCTCTGGACTTTTACAGAAAAACGGGAAAAGACTATACGCATAACACTTTCTTTTCTCATTTCTTAATTGCATTTCTTAATTACATGTTAGGTAACCTATTTGTTGATGGACTTAAGCCTATAAATAAGAGAATTTAGTTTAATATTAATATTTAACCACTTATTACATTTTACAAAGAATGCTAACAAATGTAATCAACCATATTTCAAGTTTCTCTTTTCTAAAAATTGGAGAAACTTTAATCTCTTGATAATAAAATGTTTTTACACAAAAATAAATGATTATTAAAAAATTTAAAACATTTTATTATCATACTTCTCTATTTTAAAGTAAATATCAATTTCACATTTTTAATTACAAATCTCATTGTAGTTAACACTATAAATTACACAAAAATCATATTTTTTTTGTCTAATAAAATTCTATAGCCCATTTCAAATATAATTTAACACTAAAATTATATTTTTAAACTCAATTCCATCATTTTATTAAATATATCCCTTTTTAAAAATTAATCACTTCTTTTAAAAATCATTAAAAGAAGTAAATAGTAATAATTAACATAACTATTGCATTATCTCTAAATTAAACTCATTTTCCTCGTTTTATTATCTGAAATCATCTAAATAAAGTTTTCAAAACTTTATTTTCTCATTTTATCCTCAAATACATTGTTTATTCCCAATAAAAAATTTAAATTCTTCATTTATTATTAATTTTCACTATTAAATTATAACTATTGTTATAATTTAATACTCTCGGGTAATCGCTAAAACCAGGGTTGTTACATACAATGACCGAGATACTGCGGTACCGCTCATCATGATGCATCTTTAGATAAAATAACACCGAGGACCTCGCTTGGATCCCCTGCCAACACAGAACCAGCCTCCACTTGACTAGTAGTACTGAATATGATCACCCCTCCGTTAACGGGCCCGGAAGCATCTAAATGAGAGATAATAGCGGCTTTAGGTAGGGATGATCATACCTTACTTAGGAGCGACCCACTTAGCCCACTTGCATCTCCCCAGTTTTAGTCATTCCCGGTTGAGGAGACTTGACGTTACGTTTTAACTTTTATATATCATTTTCCACTTAGAATGCTAATATTGCCTTCTAGGCAACAATGCAATACCAACATTCATCCACATGAGTTCGTTCTAGGACTGAACGAAACACTTGAGAGCTTCATCTCCAATTCCATCTTCTTCAAGATGTCTTCACTTCAAATGCATTTCGTTGGTTCAAAGGGGTTTTAAGATAATATACCCGATCCTGGTCTCTTCTAAACAACTTTCGATAATTTCTGGTAAACTCAAACTTGGTTCTTTAGGAAATAAAAAGTCAAAGATAAGAGTAGAGATAACCTTCTAACTGTTAGTGGATGGATTTCCTTATCATTATCCTAGAAGAACGAAATGAGATTTATACGCATAGTACAACATCATCGGAGATAACTGTGCTATATAACTCAAATGTTCCTCCTAGATATTTCCAAGGTTACATTTTTGGTCCAATTTCGATAGTCGGTTATTTAACCATCAAATAACAAACATTCAATCGGGGATTTATTCCAAAGGGAAAAACCAACTTTGGTTCAGCACATAAGAAATAACTAGCCTCCTTTTATAACCTTCATAAATAAAACCTTTTGTAAATTACTTGTATAAGAATACTTTTACAAAGAGATATCCACCAATTCCTATATTTTAAATACTTAGAAAATATCCATATACTTATCTCAACGGTGTAAGTATATTTACAAACTGAGAATGTTTCATTTTTATTCACTTCAAAAATCATTCATAAACTCCTTATAATTCTATAAAACAATTTATAAACCATTTTATAAAACTTCTGGAATCATTTACAAAACTTCTTTTATACATTTTATTATAAATCTTTTTGTACATTTCTAAAACTCATTTATAAATCCTTTATAAATATCTAAACCATTTACATAACTTCTTTTATAAACCTATAAGCCCATTCCTTAAGTCTATTTATAAATATCTAACTATTTATAAAACTCTTCACCCTGTAAATAATCATTCTTACATCTCCAAACCATTTTATAAGCTCTTTTATAAACTCCAAGTCTTTCAACTCTATACCTGGGTCTCGAAAAACATTTATAAATAATTAAAAATCTTTTTACTTTAAAACACCATTATATAACAGTAATGTTAAACAATAAACATTATAAATAAATGAAAATTATTAATTGTAAAACATCTTAAATACAAATTAATAATTTCAAAATATTGTTTACTAAACAATACTAATTAATCATTAACATTTGTATAAATAATAATAATTTATTTTCAAAACCTTATTAATAATCCTTATTATTAATTTCAAACCATAATTATTCTTGAAATAATAAACCATTAAAATTATTAAAATTTTGATAAATTGTTAAAGCAACATTAAATATAAACATATAAATTAAAACAATTCTAATATAATTAAGTAACCTTAAAATTATATTACTATAATTAAATAACTTTAAAACAATATAAATTTAATTGAATACTTTAGAACAATATTAATATAATTAAACAACTTTCAAACCATATTAATTTAATTAAACAACTTTTAAACAATATTAATATAAGTGAACAACATTAAAAAGTACTAATTTAAATAATTAACCTTAAAAAAATTATTAATATAATTAAACAACTTTAAAATAATATTAATTTAATTAAATAACCATAAAACAATATTAATAATTAAATAGAATCCTTAAAACAAATTGTTTTCGAAACCCAATGGATTTAAAAAACATTTCTTTTCTCAAAAACCAATTCCAACTTAAACGATAATTTATTTATTTTTAACATTCTAATTTGAGGCCAATAGTCACCCAATACATAACTAATATTGATATTCATTTTCTATCACTACCGTATTTATATTGACGTTATAACCACATTGTCCTCAATCATGTTTATTATTCAATAATCCATATAAAAGAAATATTATTGAAACAATTCAATAATAGCAAGGAATCCCGTTGGATCCCTCCATCCTGTTTGTGAGAAATGCGGAATACGGATCTTAAACCTAGGATTAATACTAGAGGGGGGTGAATAGTGTTTAAAGAAATTACTAAATCTTTTTGAGTTTTTGTTAATTTGAATACAGATTTATGCAATATTCTGACACAGATATGATCACAGAATCAAACACAGATGCAGAAATAAAGTAAAAGCAATAAAGGAAAGAACACACCGGATTTTATACTAGTTCGGAGTTACCCTACATCCAGTCCCGCACATAAGTACGGACTTCCTTTCAAAAGCAATTGTACAATTACACCCTCAATTTCAAGGCTACGAGGTACACCCTCCAGATTCACAATCCTCTGGGCAAAGATACTTGATTTCACGGGCAATAAGTTCACCCAATTGATTTCCAAGGCTACAATCGCACCTTTTCTCGCTAAATTGATTACAAAGAAGTCTATAATTCTAAATAGCACTGAGGATCTTATTGAGATAGTAATAGAGAATCAAACCAGAAATGATCTAGTTAGATTCAATGTTGATTTCGGCAGAGTAATGGTAAGAATGTATACATAGAAATGTGTAAGAAGAAGAGAAGTGAAAAACAGAAAAATATAATCGAAAATTCGTTGAAAACAACCCCTATTTATAGAAGAACAACAGCCATGTACATTCATGAAGGGATGTGACGAATAGACAGTTCTTTTGGAATTCAAATTTTTGAAATCAACTGACACTATGTCGACATGGATAACTTGGGTATGTCGACATCCCAAAGGAAATTTTGGTGTTTTGTTTTTCTTTGAAAATAACTTTTATCTTATATTAAAACTATTTTAAACTTTTATAAATATACTTAACTATAGTTAAAATACTTAAATAAATATAGAGAATAATATTTTGGTATATATAAAATTTTACTATAATTTTATATTTAAATCAAATATTAAAAGTGAAATATATTATTATTAGAAGATAGTTTAAAACTAAGGATAATTTGATTTTGAAATTAAATATTATTTTGAAGCTAAAAGTATTTAAAACCAGGATATATGTTTTTGATTCTTTTTAAAAGGAAGGTTTTGAAATTCTTTTGAAAACAAGATATAATTTTGCAAAATCATTTTGAATAAAAGGTTAGCGGATACAAAATGATGTTCCACTAGATTTTTCGTATATTCCATCCTACTTAGGGTTCCATCCCTTTAACAGGCTCGAAGTGGTTCCATTCCACGAATAAATTGGATTTTAAGATGTCAGTGCTTTTCTAGGAGTTTTAACAAAATTCCTACTTAAATTACTTATTCTTGAAATCTTGAACTCTTGATAACCTTGATATTTTTGATACTCATGAGTCTTCAATCTTGATATCTTGAATCTCTATACTGTACAATCTTCATTCTTGGTACCTACATGGTTATATCATGCATATACATGTATATCTAAACTATACTGTTAGTATTTATATTTTATAATCTATTCCAAAGTTGTTGTCATCAAAACCATCATCTCAAGGACTAACAATCTCCCTCTTTTTGATGATGACAACCTTTGTTTATAAAATATTACTTCTATCCTAATAACTCCCCTTAAAACTAATAACTCCCCTTAATCTATGCCTAACTATCCTATTTTATACTTCTCCCCCTTTGTCATCGAGAAAAACTATCCTAAAACCATAAAACTATAAAACCCCAAACGATGTAACTCCAAAACTATATAACTCCCCCTTAATCTAATATTCTATGATATGTGATTATAATGATAGTGTTATCATAAATAATCAACATTTATCTATAAAACGTAAAACTTAGTCCTAAACTACTAACTATCCTAACTAAGTATCCATATAATAATACTTTTAATAGAACATATATAAGAACACTACTTATTTATTAATCATATAGTTATATTTACATTTTCGTGGGAAACGTAAGAAAGAACATAAAACAATAAGAAAAGGAGAAAAGAAACTAATGAGTGTCTTTGAAAATGGGAGATCTGTGAACCGAACAATTTGGATAGTGGAAACAGAAATTTCCACGTTGTTCAATAAGATTTCCATCTTTGTCAAAGCACACTACACCAACACAAACGACTTTGTCATCGTCTTCCGTGTGCACTTCTTCCATGGGGGCTTCTTCTTCTTCCTCTCTGGCCTCTTGTACTTGATCTCCTGAAGAGTCTTCATCAATCAAGATCGGGTTAGCGCGATTGTCCATTAGAAATTTTTGCAAATTCCTAATGATTTTTCCTTGCCTCTCTTGTTCTTTGGCCATTCGAAGTTGCATCACTTGGATTTCAGTCATTAACTGAAGTGCATCCTTCAGAGAACCCTCCATTTTCGTCATACAAGCAAGCATTGTCATTGAAACGGTCCAGAAGTAGGAGAAGGGAATGAAAAGGTTGAATTTTTGTTTGATTTGGAAGAGGAGGCCATGGTTTAATTTATTTCAGAAGTTGGAATAGAGAGAGAACAGAGAGAGTGATCAAAATTTCGAAAATAAGAAGAATATATAACCAATTATTTGAATTTTGGTGGGAAAATTTCAAAATAAAAAATCGTTATATGTCGACATGGGTTGGGGAGGTATGTCGACATGTTCCTTGAAATTTTTACTATTTGATTTTTTTTGATTTAATTTTTAGTTATATTTTGTTATTTATATTTTTATATTTCAGTTATTGAACAAATTCCTAGTTCTCTTCTTAATTTAGTAAATATAGATTCATTTAAGGGTTTTGTTAATATATCTGCAATTTGATTCTCTGAATTAATATAACTTGAGTAATTACTTCCTTATTTATATTATCTCTGAGAAAATGATGTCTTATATCAATATGTTTAGTTCGAGAATATTGAGTAGTATTTTTGGATAAATTTATCGCACTAGTATTATCACAATAAATTGGTGACTTTGAGATATTTAAACTATAATCTTTTAAAGTTTGTTTCATATATATTACTTGAGAACAAGCCAACGCATCAGAAATATATTCTGCTTCAGTTGTTGATAAAGAAATTGTATTTTTCTTTTTACTAAACCAAGAAATCAGAGAATGCCCCAAAAAGTGACAAGTTCCACTTGTACTTTTTTGGTCTGATTTACAACCAGCACAATCAGCATCACAGTAAGATATTAAGTCAAAAGAATCATTTTTAGGGTAAAATAAGCCATAATCAGAGGTGTGTTTAACATATCTTATGATACGTTTTACGGCTTTTAAGTGGGTCTCTTTAGGTTGGGATTGATATCTTGCACAGAGACAAACACTATGCATGATATCAAGTCTACTAGCAGTGGTATAGAGTAGTGATCCAATCATTCCTCTATGTAATTTCTGATCTACATCTTTCGTGAGATTTCTTTACTAAGGTACTCATTGGTTTCCATGGGAGTGGGTTTTCCACTCGCAGTAGTCAAACCAAATTTATTAATTAGGTCTTTAGCATATTTTTCTTGACTAATAAAGATACCATTATCTAATTGTTTTATTTGTAATCCTAAAAAGAAGTTTAATTGACCCATATGACTCATCTCAAACTCTTTTGTCATTATTTCAGAAAATTCTTTATTCATTTCAAAGTTAGTTGATCCAAAAATGATATCATCTACGTAGACTTGTACTGGTTGAATATCATTTTTATTTCTTTTAATAAAAAGAGTATTATCTACTTTACCAATTTCAAAATTTGATTGTAATAAGTAAGATCTTAGGCTATCATACCTAGCTCTAGGAGCTTGTTTTAGACAATATAGAGCTTTCTTAAGTTTGTAAACATGATTTGGTAATTTTTCATTTTCAAAAGTGGTGGTTGTTCAACATATACTTCTTCTTTTACAACCATTTAAAAAAGCACTTTTAACATCCATTTGAAATCATTATGATTTGCGAAAGCAAGTAGAATCCTAATGGCTTCTAATCTTGCTATGGGAGCAAAAGTTTTATCAAAATCTGTTCCTTCTTCTTGACAATAACCTTGAGCGACTAACCGAGCTTTATTTCTAACTACCTCTCCTTGCTCATTCATTTTATTTTTATACACCCATTTATTCCAATTATATTTTTATTTTCAGGTCTAGGAACAAGTTCCCAAATATCATTTCTAGTAAATTGATTTAATTCTACTTGCATAGCCAAAATCAATGAATCATCATTTGATGCTTCTTTTGGATTTTTGGGTTCAGTAGTTGATATAAAAGCTACATTACTCATTTGACTTAGTTGATTTCTAGTTTTAACAACAGATTGCATATCTCCTAGTGTATTTTCTACAAGATGATCTTTTAAAAGTTTAGTCCTTTTATTAGGATGATTAATTTCATTATTAGTTTCAGTTGACTCTTGGTTTTGAGTGATTAAATCCTCTTCATCATTTGTATCTTCAAAATTTTGAGATTTTCATCGAACGAAACCTGCATTGTTTCTTCGATGGTGTTAGTTCTTAAATTAAATACTCTATATGCTTTACTTCTATTAGAATATCCGATAAAGATACATTTGTCGGATTTAGGATCAAATTTATCTAAGTTATCTTTAGTATTTAAAAAAAACAATTACTTCCAAAAATCATAAAATAAGATACTTTTGGTTTCTTTGAGTGAAGAAGTTCATAAGAAGTCTTATCAGTTAAAGGTCTAATTGAAATTCTTTTTAAAATATAACAGGCGGTAGCAACTGCTTCTGCCCCAAAAATTCTTTGGTAATTTACTATCTGAAAGCAAAGTTCTCGCACACTCTTGAATCATCCTATTTTTACGTTCTACTACTCCGTTTTGTTGTGGAGTTCTTGGAAATGAACAATTGTGAGTTATTCCCTTTTTATAGCAGAATTCCTCAAACTTTTCATTTTCAAATTCACCACCATGATCACTACTGATGGTTATAATTTTTAAAGAAAGTTGATTTTGAATCCTTTTTGTAAAGTACTTAAAACATTCAAAAGTATCACTTTTATGTTTGAAAAATATTGTCCATGTAAATCTAGAATAATCATCTACAATTACAAAAACATATTTACTATGATTTAGTGACAGAATTTGAGATGGACCAAATAAATCAAGGTGAAGTAACTCAAGAGGTTTTGAGGTTGAAATCATATCTTTTAATTTAAAGGAAATTTTTATAAGTTTTCCTAATTGACATGCATCACATAGACTACCTACTTTAAAATTCATTTTAGGAAGACCTCTTGCTAGATCATGTATTGATAGTCGAGATAAGAGTTTGAATTCAAATGTCCAAATCTCTTATGCCAAATCCAATGGTCACTTGTATTTTCCAAAAGACACAGGTTATCATTTGAAACTTTCACACTAAGAATATAAATATTCTTTTTCCTAATTCCCTCAAATATTATGGTTAAATTGTTATCTTTAATGTAACACTTATCTTTTTCAAATTTAATTTTATATCCTTTATCACAGAGTTGACTTATACTTAGCAAATTATGTTTCAGATTCTTAACTAGCAAAACAATAGTAATAATAGGAGTTTCAGAGTTACCGACTTTGCCGATGCCAATCACATATCCTTTTTAATTGTCCCCAAAGTTAATCAGTCCTCCGTCTTAATATATTATATCATTCAACATACCTGGATTTGCAATCATGTGTCTAGATCATCCATTATCGAGTATCCATTTGTTCTTTTTGATTTGCACAATTTGTCCGTGGAGGATTGATTCCTTAATCCCCATAAAGCATGTTTCCTACACATCAAACAACTTTGGCAGACAACTTGAATTTGAACATTGATTATATGCAGACTCAAGAGACAATGATGATTTGAATATTTCTAAACTAGTATTAACAAACATAGCCATTTAAAAAAAAAATTCAAAAAATAGATTATGAAACTTTGAAAACCTTTCTCTTATACCAAACGTGAGAAACGCGGAATACAGATCTTAAGGCTAGAATTAACACTAAAGGAGGGTGAATAGTGTTTAAATAAATTACTAAATCTTTTTGAGTTTTAGTTAATTTGAACACAGATGTATGCAATATTCAGACACAGATATGATCACAGAATCAAACATAGATGCAGAAATAAAGTAAAAGCAATAAAGGAAAGAACACACCGGATTTTATACTAGTTCGGAGTTACCCTACATCCAGTCTCGCATACAAGTATGGATTTCCTTTCAAAATCAATTGTACAATTACACCCTCGATTTCAAGGCTACGAGGTACACCCTCCAGATTCACAATCCTCTGGGTAGAGGTACTTGATTTCACGGGCAACAAGTTCACCCAATTGATTTCCAAGGCTACAATCACACCTTTTCATGCTTGAGGATTTCCAAGGCTGCAATCACACCTTTTCTCGCTAAATTGATTACAAAGAAGTCTATAACTTTGAATAGCACCAAGGATCTTGTTGAGATAGTGACAGAGAATCAAACCAGAAATGATCTAGTAAGATTTAATGTTGATTTCAGCAGAGTAATGATAAGAATGTGTATACAGAAATGTGGAAGAAGAAGAGAAGTGAAAACCAAAAAAATATAATTGAAAATTCACTTGAACATCCCCTATTTATTGAAGAACAACGGCCATGTCCATTTGTGAAGGAGTATGACGAATAGACACTTCTTTTGAAATTCAAATTTTTGAAATCAACAAACACTATGTCGACATGGGTAACTTGGGTATGTCGACATTTGTGACGACCAGGAATTTTGGGCAATATGAATTTAATAATTTGTATTAATAATTAAATTGGTTTGATAATTTTTCTTTATAATTTTAGTTTAAATTAGTAAATTTAATCTTTTAAAAGGTTAATAAATATTTAATCTGGTAATTTTGATCAATATCTTTTTAACAATTTAAAATTGATAAGGATTTATTTTTCAAAGCTAATAAAATTTTATTCTATTTATAATATATATATTTGATATATATTATGAATAGAAGATCTTTTGTTTTAAATAAAAGATTGAATTTTCAAATTGTAATATATATGTATGTATATGTTATAATTTGGAGTTGTTTTAAAATTTAATTTGTTGATAATATATATGTATGAATTGTAATTTAAAGCTTGGTTTTAGAATTAATATTTTTCAAAAGCTAATTTAAGTTTAATTCAATTGTTTTCAAAATATAAGATAATTGTTTATTTTTAAATATGATAGTTATAAGGGATTTAATCAAAGTTTTATTTTGTTTTCTTTAAAGTATTTTAAGTTTTAAAATTGATTTCCAAATGTATATATATAAATGTTTTAGATTTTTAAATCCATTTATAAAGATATATTTGTATTATAACTAGTTTTATAATATTTTCTTTAAAAATTAAACTTATATATTCATACATAAATATTTATTAATTTAGTAAATTAAATAAGTAAGTTTATATTTACATTTAAATTAAATAAAAATTCAATTAAAAATACTTATGTACATGTGTAACCATATTAGTCATTTTAATAACACGTGTAAGGCAAGTAAAGCAATATGAATGACATTTGTTCAATTTAACAACAAGTGGCAATATATTTATTTTAATTTTTAATAAATGTTTTAAGAAGAAAACTATTTTTTCCACAAACACTTTTTCCCTTGTCTTCTTTTCTTAACTCAAAACAGTAATTATTCTTTTAAAACCTGAGATTTCAAAACCAAAAGCAAAATTTAAATTCTGCAAAGCAAGATTAAACTTGCAACTACAACCTGTGATTCAAATGAAGGGCTACAGCAAGTTTAAAACATCATATTGTAAGCATCCAAAGGGATTCATCTTCAACAGAAAGCAAAATCAAAGAATTTTTCCAGATTAAAGATTTCAAGGGCCTGGAAAATCCAAAGCTTGGAATAATAAATTGAAACCTGCTCTGCATATCAAAGTGAGTAAACCTCTTAAAAACAGTTTTAATCATAGTGCAGTTGAATTTATTTTTGCATGCGATGAATTTGACTATGTTAATGAATATTTGTACTGTCATATGTGTATGTTGTTGATAGGAAATGCCAGAGAATAGGAAACTGTTTATGTTCATCTCTGTTCTTTTACGAAAACTGTTTTCTTAAGGAAATTTCAAAAGAAAAAGAAAAATCTTTTAATGTAAACTATATTAAATCTTGATATATGAATAAAAGTTGTTTGTTATTGTTTATTGGTAATTTTAAAAATAGTATCTGTAAATTTAAATTTACAAATAATTTTTAAAATAGAAATTACAGTAAGTAACAGTTGCATGTCAAAAATTTATATTCTTAATTCTTGCTTTCGGTTGTATAGTTGGATTAATAGTTAGAAATGATGAATTTTAACATGAAATTCATAATTTTTAAGTTGATAATCTATTGGGAATTTGGAGGAGAAGGGTTTCGGCAATATGGTGAATTTCCGATGATCCAATCAATGTTTGACGTTGATTTCAGGGTCGAAGCTTGCTTCAGTATTGTGGATGATGGGAAAAATGCTGTTGAATTTTTCTAATGGTCGTGGTGTTTGGATTTGATCAAAGTAGGGTTTAAGCATGATTTCGGCTGGGTTTGACTGTCGCGACTTTTCCGTCGAGGAGAATGGACCGGAGGCAATCGCGAGGGTGGCATGTTGAGATGGAGGTCGTGACGAGTTGGTGTTGGTGTCGACGAGGTTCAACGACATTGGGATCATCGGTGTAGATTGGTTTGGGGGTTGAGTTGTTTCAGAGTTTCGAGCTTAAGGTCAAAATTTTGATTCGAATAAATTCTATTCGATCTGGGTTCGAATTCATGCTCGCATGTGAAAGTGTGATCGTCGTCGATGGTTGCGATGAACTACGGTGGCCGAAGGCAATGGGACACGTGCATGAGTGTACGTATTTGTGCACTGGGTAATGTGACTTGGGGAAGAAGGGTTTTTCTCGAGTAGCTCTCGCGTTTTCATGGGGAACGACTCGAAGCAGTGGCGTCTGGTTTGTAACTCGGGGCAGGTTCGTGTTGTTGCCGTGTTTTACTCGAGTATTTTTGTCGTGTTCTTTCTAGTCTATACTGTATAATGTTAAAGTGCAAATTTAACTTGTTGTTGGATAATGAGATCAAGCATTCAAGTATAAACAAGTTTATAAAAGAAAACAAATTATAAAAGTTAAACTTGTTCTTTGAAATAAAATGTAAATTAAATTTATATTTCAAATTTAAAATGTTTTAAGATGAATGTTTTTGAAAATAATTAACTAATTAAATTTGGAAGTTCAATTTAAAAGAGTGTTTTGAATTTAAATATTGAATCAAAGTTTAAAATAAATTTTAAAGTAATGTTTTAATAACTAAGTTTTCAAATTTATATTGAAGATGAATATGTTTAATTAGATAATTTAAAGTGTTTTAAATTTGAATTTTATTTTTAAATGCTTTATTTTCAAATAAAGTTTAAGTTATAATTTTTTAAACCAATAGAATAAGTTGTTTTAAGTTATTAAAATTTGATTAATTTCAAAATAATTTATTTATGAAAATAAATATGGTTAATTTATCTTTTTTATGAACTTATGGATACTTAATTAATATGATTTGTTAATAAGTGAAAGTTTAATTAAGATTTATGTTTTTTCTTAATTAATTAAGGATTTTGAAATATAAGAAGTTAATTAATTAATTATTTAATTTATTTTAAATAATTAATTGATTGATTGTTTAATTTAAATAATCACTTAATTATGAATTAATTAAGTGTAATTACTTAATGAAGTAATTAATAGTGAATTTCTGGATGTAATTAAGGAAAGAGAAATTACTTATGAAAAGTAATTAGTGTGTAATTACTTATGGAAGTAATTAGTGGAAAATTACTCATGGGAGTAATTAAATGGAAGTGATTAATGGTTAATCACTAGATGTTATTAATTAAGGAATTGATTAATATAATTGTTTGAAATTAATTAATTATGGAGTAATTAATTAATTAAAGAATTAAGGATTATTTAATTACTTGTTAAGTAATTAATTAAGAGAGTAATCAAAATTTATTAATGGAAGTAATTAGAAGATAATTACTTATGTAAGTAATTAAGAGTTAATTACTTAGTTAATTTTAGTTAATTAATTAATGTGATTAATTAATTAATTAATGGGATTAATTTAAGATTAAATACTAAGGGTAATTAATTAAAATTGTAATTAATTAATAAAATAATTAATTAAGGATTTATTAATTAATTTAAATTGATTTCTTAATGAAGTAATTAAAGATTAATCAATTAGAATAATTAATCAAAGGGCTAATACAATTAATTAAGAAGTTAATTAATCAAGATAAGTAATTACAAGTTGTTAATTACTGTTTATGATTAATTAAGACTAATTAATGAGATGATTAATTATAAGTTAATTATTTAATTTATTAAAGGAATTATTAATTAATAAGGATCATTAGTTAATATAACTAATTAATTAATCAAGGTTGATTAATAAAAGTGATTAATTAATTGTAATTAGTTGAGGTTTAATGGAAACAAATGAAGGACCATTAATTATTGTAATTAATGATGTAATTAAAGGTTAATTACTGTATGTGGTTAAGGATAATTACTTGAATGTAATTAAAGGATAATTAATCAAGGAAGATTAATTAAGGAAGATCTTTAAGAGATGATTAATTTATTTATTTATTTGGAATAAATTAATGAAGAGGGATTTAGGTAATCCAATTGATTTACAGTTAATCAATTCTGCTTTTGGATGATTGGTTAATATTGATTGATTAATATTGGATGATTGATATTGGGTGTTTGGTTGATACTGTATGGTTTGGATATCTCTGATATATGATATGCTGCTTTGTGAGATGAATGTTTGATATGAATTATCTTTTGTGATAATGTGATTCATCTATCTGTTTATATCATCCTGAATATAAGTTTAATTGTTTAAAACCCTTAAACAACTTGGACATTAAAATGACGTTGGGATTTCGGTGAGACCGGGATCGGGTTTCCATATTTGGATAATCCAAAAACCACATCGATCGAAATTAAACGTTAGGTCATGAATCCAAGTGGAGCTTAGTGAAGACTCGAAGTGTAAGAACTATTCGTCAGCATAACTTTGGGGGTGATTCCGTGATGAGTTTGACGGAGATAGTACTTATAGGTTCGAGATGGTGATTTAGAGTGCGAGGGCTATGGTCGTTGACTCTGAGGGTGACTCCAAAATGAGTGCAACGAGATAGTGCTTTCGGTTTCGTTCGGACCTGGAATGAACTTGTATGGATTGAATGCTTTCAGAACATCGTCAGGTAGACGATGAGCATTCTAAGATAGATGTGTTCTATAAAGGTAATCGCAGCCTCAAGCCTCATCAACCGGGAATGGCTAAAACCGGGGAGGTGCAGCAAGGCTAGGTGGGTAGTACCCATTTCACGGTGAGGTCATTCCTGTCTAGATGTCCCTTTTTATTTCGGCTTAGTGGGTGGTTGGTCGCGCCAACCACAGGGTGATCTTGCTCGGGACTGTTCAGTAAGGAATGGTCCCGGCTTTGTGATGCAGGGGATTGGGAGTGATCCTTGGTACTGTGATCTAGGCCACGTACTGTGACAGGCGGTACCCTGGTAGCCCTGCCATTGATGGAAACCCATTTTTCCTACGAGACCCAACGATTTTGTTTATATTACCCACTTTTGTGGCTAGTAGCTGGAATTTAATCATGTAACAATTTTGGTTATTTCTTATTTACTTGAAAACCCTAGACACTATTATAATATCATTGGATTTCCTATCAAATGTTTTGGTAAGCGTAAGGTAAAAACTTTTCCATGTTTATGTGTGGGAAGTCTTACGTCATACCTTTTCTTTTCAAAGGATTTTCTAAAGTTAAGCAATTTAAACCCGTTTACTCACACCAGACCCCTGTCTGACCCGAGTGTTTATTTTATGTTTTATTAAACTCTTGGGTACTCATATTATGTATGAGTAGTCGAGGGATTCAGGTTTGCTTGACGAATTCTGGAGGAGATATGGAGCAGGAGGCTTCCACGTGTAGATATATTATGGTTCCGCTGTGTTTGTATGATATCTATATCTTGTGATATCTTGAGTTGTATAGTTAGACAGATGTTTATAACTGTCTAATATGTGTTGTATAAGTTGTGTACTATGATGTAATATGATACTATGTAATATTTTATGTGATATATTATATTTCATTCGTTCCGCTGTGAGTTATCTGATGTTGTTGTGTTTCTTCTTTCTTATCTTTTCTTCTTCTATCCCTTTCTTTCTTAATTAGTGATGCGACTTTCTGGTGTTAGAAAGTTGGGTCGCTACAGTTGGTATCATAGCATTAGGTTGAGTGAATACCTAGGCTCTGGAGTGGAGTCTTTCTTGAGAGAGCGTACTTGTATTTTTATATATAAAACTGTATATATATATATATATATCTAATTTGTTGGGTTATCTGTTTGGATTTTCCAACATAAGTTTTAGAGGTAGATGGAGCAGTGGTGTGTGTGTAACACGCCTACCACTTATGGAAGAGGTCCATATGTTTGAAGTTGGAAGTATATTTATTGAGACTGTAGACCCAATACCGTCTCGAGTGAGAATTGTAGCTTGGCGTAAGGATTTCTCTGATATCCGAAGGAAATCTTTTAAAAGATTCGAAATCCATCTTTGAAGTGTAAGTTTGGTTCTGTCGGAAGTGTAGAAGTAAGTGATGATATCTTGATAACTGCATGATGAGATGCAGTATCTATGGATATTTTTTGAAGATGTTTTCTCTTGAAGCAGTTTTAGGAGTAGTTGAGGAGCAGTCTTTACCTGCCGTAGGGAAGATTCGTCTGTGTAGAAGTTATCTGGATCTTTAGCAAGGGGGTTGGTTGTTTTGGAATATGAGACTAAGGTTTATAAGTTGCTTCGCTTGGGCATGGTCTCTTTTGTCATTCCTTAAGGAGAGCGAGGTGTTGATGCTTGGTTTGGAGCCCGAATCTCTTGAGAGGATGTCTGCCATCTCGGAGGTCCATTGTGTGGTTTGTTGATAGTTTTGGTTTTCGAGAAGCCTTTGGATTAGAAGTCTTTGGTTAGCTGTGGTAGCAGTGCAGCTCGAAGTGTTTGGTGTGCTGATGAGAAGGTCTTTTAGCTTTGCAGTATCATCGAGGTAGAGTTTGGAAGCAGCATTGTGGCCGTTTCTCCGATTGTTCAGGAATCTTTGTGGTTCTTCTTTTGGCAGTTCGGGCAGATGGTGGAAGTTTTCTTGAAGGGTTAACCTTGTTTGGAAAAGCTTAAAACTGTTCTAATTAGTAAAGAGAGGATAGTTTCTTTGGAATCCGAACTAGGTAGGATCGCAAAAGTAATTTGCGATTAGTTGGGAATTTTTCTTGGGCAATCTTTTGTTTGAGGCTGAGGATTCTCATGTGGAAGTAGGAGCTACTGAGGTAATCAGAAGTTTGTCTGCATCTGGAGTTGAGTTCCATATTGATTGGGTTCCAGAAGCGATTTTCGTAGTTAGCCTGGTAGTAGGATGGTTCTTGGAGAAGAGAGAGTTGGTGTAGATGCTCAGAAATTTTTGGAATTTGGATTGGTCGGATCTAGTTTTTGAGTTAGATTCTGCTATAGGTAGTGTGACCGAGTCAGATGGGTCACTCAGATTTTATGGATTTGATGAACAAAGTTTCCCGGATATATTGGATAAGTTTGTACTTGTGTTCATCAACAGTATTCTTATCTAATTCAGAATCAGAGTTGTGCAGCGGAAGCGAGGTAGCAGCTATACGAGGAAGGAAGCAAATTCAGTTTGCTATTGCTTGGGAAGTAGAGCTTGTGTTCCGGATTTCGACGGATTTGGAAGAATTTTCTGTTGGATAGGATCCAGAAACTGGTTTGCTTTGGTCTAGTTGTTTCTGGAAGCATTAGCATAGGTTGGGCTGATCAGGAAGAAGATTGGCAGCCTATGATTGTCTGTTAAGTCATGCAGATATGAGATAAGGAGTTTGGAATTTGAAGTTGGAGACTTCATTGTTGTTAAGATTTCTCTGCTTAAGAGAGCAGTAATTGGGTAAGATTGGATGGCTAATTCTGAGCCATTTGAGATTTCTTATCTGTGTTTTTGATATGATAAGATTGAATTGCCAGTTTGGATAGCTGGAATTCATTATATTTCACGTATCTTTGAGGGAGTACGTGTATGATTCATTGTTGGTTGTAGAATCTGCAGTTCAGTTGCATTTGGAAGTTGAGCTAGACTTGGGTATAGTCTGATGTTCTTTTCAAATTGATGGATCTAGAGATGAGAGGAGCTCTGGATTTTGGTGTGTAGTTTGTTTAGCTTCTGTAGAGCGAGTCTCCCAGTGATTTTTACTTGGGAAACACTAGATAAGTATTAGAAAATTTATTCTGATTTGTGTCAGGATAATTGGTTAGGTTTGTTTGTTTGATTGATTGCAATGGTTGTTAGTAACTGGATGATAGGTATGCTTGCTGTTTGAAATTGAAATCTTTGCTGGGTTATTAAATTACCTTTGCTTTTAAATTTCGGGGACGAAATTCTTTTAAGGGGGGAGGAATGTGAAGACCCGGAATTTTGGGCAATATGAATTTAATAATCTGTATTAATAATTAAATTGGTTTGATAATTTTTCTTTATAATTTAAATTTAAATTGGTAAATTTAATCTCTTAAAAGGTTAATAAATATTTAATCCGGTAATTTTGATCAATATCTTTTTAACAATTTAAAATTGATAAGGATTTATTTTTCAAAGCTAATAAAATTTTATTCTATTTATAATATATACATTTGATATATATTGTGAATAAAAGATCTTTTGTTTTAAATAAAAGATTGAATTTTCAAATTGTAATATATAAGTATGTATATGTTATAATTTTGAGTTGTTTTAAAATTTAATATGTTGATAATATATATATATATATATATATATATATATATATATATTTGTGTGTGTGTGTATGAATTGTAATTTAAAGCTTGGTTTTCGAATTAATATTTTTCAAAAGCTAATTTAAGTTTAATTCAATTGTTTTCAAAATATAAGATAATTGTTTATTTTTAAATATGATAGTTATAAGGGATTTAATCAAAGTTTTATTTTGTTTTCTTTAAAGTATTTTAAGTTTTAAAATTGATTTCCAAATGTATATATATAAATGTTTTATATTTTTAAATCCATGTATAAAGATATATTTGTATTATAACTAGTTTTATAATATTTTCTTTAAAAATTAAACTTATATATTCATACATAAGTATTTATTAATTTAGTAAATTAAATAAGTAAGTTTATATTTACATTTAAATTAAATAAAAATTCAATTAAAAATACTTATGTACATGTGTAACCATATTAGTCATTTTAGTAACACATGTAAGGCAAGTAAAGCAATATGAATGACATTTGTTCAATTTAACAACAAGTGGCAATAAATTTATTTTAATTTTCAATAAATGTTTTAAGAAGAAAACTATTTTTTCCACAAACACTTTTTCCCTTGTCTTCTTTTCTTAACTCAAAACAGTAATTATTCTTTTAAAACCTGAGATTTCAAAACCAAAAGCAAAATTTAAATTCTGCAAAGCAAGATTAAACCTGCAACTACAACCTGTGATTCTAATAAAGGGCTACAGCAAGTTTAAAACATCATACTGTAAGCATGCAAAGGGATTCATCTTCAACAGAAAGCAAAATCAAAGAAATTTTCAGATTAAAGATTTCAAGGGCCTGGAAAATCCAAAGACTGGAATAATAAATTGAAACATGCTCTGCGTATCAAAGTGAGTAAACCTCTTAAAAACAGTTTTAATCATAGTGCAGTTGAATTTATTTTTGCATGCGATGAATTTGACTTTGTTAATGAATATTTGTACTGTCATATGTGTATGTTGTTGATAGGAAATGCCTGAGAATAGAAAACTGTTTATGTTCATCTCTGTTCTTTTACAAAAACTGTTTTCTTAAGGAAATGTCAAAAGAAAAATAAAAATCTTTTAATCTAAACTATATTAGATCTTGATATATGAATAAAAGTTGTTTTTTATTGTTTGTTGGTAATTTTAAAAATAGTATCTATAAATTTAAATTTACAAATAATTTTTAAAATAGAAATTACAGTAAGTAACTGTTGCATGTCAAAAATTTATATTCTTAATTCTTGCTTTCGGTTGTATAGTTGGATTAATAGTTAGAAATGATGAATTTTAACATGAAATTCATAATTTTTAAGTTGATAATCTATTGGGAATTTGGAGGAGAAGGGTTTCGGCAATATGGTGAATTACCGATGATCAATCAATGTTTGAAGTTGAATTCAGGGTCGAAGCTTGCTTTAGTGTTGTGGATAATGGGAAAAATGCTGTTGAATTTTTCTAATGGTCGCGGTGTTTGGATTTGATCAAAGTAGGGTTTAATCTTGATTTCGGCTGGGTTTGACCGTCGCGACTTTTGCTTCAAGGAGAATGGACCAGAGGTAATCGCGATGGTGGCATGTTGAGCTGGAGGTCATGACGAGTTGGTGTGGGTGTCGACGAGGTTCAACGGCGTTGGGATCATCGGTGGTGATTGGTTTGGGGGTTGAGTTGTTTCAGAGTTTCGAGCTTAAGGTCAAAATTTTGATTCAAATAAATTCTGTTCGATCTGGGTTGGAATTCGTGCTCGCATGTGAAAGTGTGATCGTCGTCGATGGTTGCGACGAACTACGGCGGCCGAAGGCAGTGGGACACGTGCACGAGTGTATGTATTTGTGCATTGGGTAATGTGAGTTAGGGAAGAAGGGTTTTTCTCGAGTAGCTCTCGCGTTTTCATGGGGAATGACTCGAAGCAGTGGCGTCTGGTTTGTAACTCGGGGCAGGCTCGTGTTATTACCGTGTTTTACTCGAGTATTTTTGTTATGTGCTTTTTGGTCTATACTGTATAATATTAAAATATAAATTTAACTTGTTGTTGGATAATGAGATCAAGCATTCAAGTATAAACAAGTTTATAAAAGAAAATAAATTTATAAAAGTTAAACTTGTTCTTTGAAATAAAATGTAAATTAAATTTATATTTCAAATTTAAAATGTTTTAAGATGATTGTTTTTGAAAATAATTATCTAATTAAATTTTGAAGTTCAATTTAAAAGAGTGTTTTGAATTTAAATATTGAATCAAAGTTTAAAATAAATTTTAAAGTAATGTTTTAATAACTAAGTTTTCAAATTTATATTGAAGATGATTAAGTTTAATTAGATAATTTAAAGTGTTTTAAATTTGAATTTGATTTCTAAATGCTTTATTTTCAAATAAAGTTTAAGTTATAATTTTGTAAACAAATAGAATAAGTTGTTTTAAGTTATTAAAATTTGATTAATTTCAAAATATTTTATTTATGAAAATAAATATGGTTAATTTATCTTTATTATGAACTTATGGATACTTAATTAATATGATTTGTTGATAAGTAGAAGTTTAATTAAGATTAATGTTTTTTCTTAATTAATTAAGGATTTTGAAATATAAGAAGTTAATTAATTATTTATTTAATTTATTTTAAATAATTAGTTAATTTATTGTTTAATTTTAAATAATCACTTAATTATGAATTAATTAAGTGTAATTACTTAATGAAGTAACTAATAGTGAATTTCTGGATGTAATTAAGGAAAGAGAAATTACTTATGAAAAGTAATTAGTGTGTAATTACTTATGGAAGTAATTAGTGGAAAATTACTCATGGGAGTAATTAAATGGAAGTGATTAATGGTTAATCACTAGACGCTATTAATTAAGGAATTGATTAATATAATTGTTTGAAATTAATTAATTATGGAGTAATTAATTAATTAAAGAATTAAGGATTATTTAATTACTTGTTAAGTAATTAATTAAGAGAGTAATCAAAATTTATTAATGGAAGTAATTAGAAGATAATTACTTATGTAAGTAATTAAGAGTTAATTACTTAGTTAATTTTAGTTAATTAATTAATGTGATTAATTACTTAATGGGATTAATTTAAGATTAATTACTAAGGGTAATTAATTAAAATTGTAATTAATTAATAAAATAATTAATTAAGGATTTATTAATTAATTTAAATTGATTTCTTAATGAAGTAATTAAAGATTAATCAATTAGAATAATTAATCAAAGGGCTAATACAATTAATTAAGAAGTTAATTAATCAAATAAGTAATTACAAGTTGTTAATTACTGTTTATGATTAATTAAGACTAATTAATGAGATGATTAATTATAAGTTAATTATTTAATTTATTAAAGGAATTATTAATTAATAAGGATCATTAGTTAATATAACTAATTAATTAATCAAGGTTGATTAATAAAAGTGATTAATTTATGTGTGATTAATTAATTTTAATTAATTGAGGTTTAACGTAATTAATTATAATTAATTAATTAATGGAAACAAATGAAGGACCATTAATTATTGTAATTAATGATAGTAATTAAAGGTTAATTACTGTATATGGTTAAGGATAATTACTTAAATGTAATTAAAGGATAATTAATCAAGGAAGATTAATTAAGGAAGATCTTTAAGAGATGATTAATTTATTTATTTATTTGGAATAAATTAATGAAGAGGGATTTAGGTAATCCAATTGATTTACAGTTAATCAATTCTGCTTTTGGATGATTGGTTAATATTGATTGATTAATATTGGATGATTGATATTGGGTGTTTGGTTGATACTGTATGGTTTGGATATATCTGATATGCGATATGCTGCTTTATGAGATGAATGTTTGATATGAATTATCTTTTGTGATAATGTGATTCATCTATCTGTTTATATCATCCTGAATATAAGTTTAATTATTTAAAACCCTTAAACAACTTGGACATTAAAATGGCATTTGGATTTCGGTGAGACCGGGATCGGGTTTCCATATTTGGATAATCCGAAAACCACATCAATCCAAATTAAATGTTAGGTCGTGAATCCAAGTGGAGCTTAAGGAAGACTCGAAGTGTAAGAACTATTCGTCAGTATAACTTTGGGGGTGATTCCGTGATGAGTTCGACGGAGATAGTACTTATAGGTTCGAGATGGTGATTTAGAGTGCAAGGGCTATGGTCGTTGACTCTGAGGGTGATTCCAAAATGAGTGCAACAAGATAGTGCATTCGGTTTCGTTCGAACCCGGAACGACCTTGTATGGATTGAATGCTTTCAGAACATCATCAGGTGGACGATGAGCATTCTAAGATAGATGTGTTCTATAAAGGTAATCACAGCCTCAAGCCTCATCAACCGGGAATGGATAAAACAAGGGAGGTGCAGCAAGGCTAGGTGGGTAGCACCCATTTCAGGGTGAGGTCATTCCTGTCTAGATGTCCCTTTTTATTTCGGATTAGTGGGTGGTTGGTCACGCCAACCACAGGGTGATCTTGCTCGAGACTGTTCAGTAAGGAATGGTCCCGGCTTTGTGATGCAGGGGATTGGGAGTGATCCTCGGTACTGTGATCTAGGCCACGTACTGTGACGGGCGATACCCCGGTAGCCCTGCCATTGATGGAAACCCATTCTTCCTACGAGACCCTACGGTTTTGTTTGTATTACCCACTTTTGTGGCTAGTAGCTGGAATTTAATCATGTAACAATTTCGGCTATTTCTTATTTACTTGAAAACCCTAGACACTATTATAATATCACTGGATTTCCTATCAAATGTTTTGGTTAGCGTAAGGTAAAAACTTTTCCATGTTTATGTGTGGGAAGTCTTACGTGATACATTTTCTTTTCAAAGGACTTTCTAAAGTTAAGCAAATTTAACCCGTTTACTCACACCAGACCCCTGTCTGACCCGAGTGTTTATTTTCTATTTTATTAAACTCTTGGGTACTCATATTATGTATGAGTAGTCGAGGGATTCAGCTTTGCTTGACGAATTCTGGAGGAGATATAGAGCAGGAGGCTTCCACGTGTAGATATATTATGGTTCCGCTGTGTTTGTATGATATCTGTATCTTGTGATATCTTGAGTTGTATAGTTAGACAGATGTTTATAACTGTCTAATATGTGTTGTATAAGTTGTGTACTCTGATGTAATATGATACTATGCAATATTTTATGTGATATATTATATTTCATTTGTTCCGCTGTGAGTTATCTGATGTTGTTGTGTTTCTTCTTTCTTACCTTTTCTTCTTCTATCCCTTTCTTTCTTAATTAGTGATGCAACTTTCTGCTGTTAGAAAGTTGGGTCGCTACAACATCCCAAAGGAAATTTTGGTATTTTGTTTTTCTTTGAAAATAACTTTTATCTTATATTAAAACTATTTTAAACTTTTATAAACATACTTAACTATAGTTAAAATACTTAAATAAGTATATAGAATAATATTTTGGTATATATAAAATTTTACTATAATTTTATATTTAAATCAAATATTAAAAGTTAAATATATTATTATTAAAAGATAGTTTAAAACTAAGGATAATTTGATTTTGAAATTAAAGATTATTTTGAGGCTAAAAGTATTTAAAACCAGGATAGATGTTTTTGATTCTTTTTAAAAGGAAGGTTTTGAAAACATTTTGAAAACAAGATATAATTTTGTAAAAGCATTTTGAATAAAAGATTAGTGGATACAGAACGATGTTCCACTAGATTTTTCGTTGGTTCCATCCTACTTAGGGTTCCATCCCTTTAACAGGCTCGAAGTGGATTCCATTCCACAAGTAAATTGGATTTTAATATGCCAGTGCTTTTCTAGGAGTTTTAACAAAATTCCTAATTAAATTACTTATTCTTGAAATCTTGAACTCTTGATAATCTTGATATTCATGATACTCATGAGTCTTCAATCTTGATATCTTGAATCTCTATACTGTACAGTCTTCATTCTTGGTACCTACATGGTTAAATCCTGCATATACCTATATATCTAAACTATACTTTTTGTATTTATATTTTATAATCTATTCTAAGGTTGTTGTCATCAAAACCATCATATCAAGGACTAACACTATTTTCCCCCCATCACAAACATTATATAATCATAAAATATAAATCAACCATTTCGAGGCAGGACTCGTATATAAATGGCCATCGGTTCTTACATAGGAATGTAATAGGGTCTCATCCGCTCCAATAGGCAGAAATATATACAAACCAATTAATAAATATAATAATTCATCCAGATAATCATCTAACAATTTTTCACAAGTAAACAAAAAGGTGAGTTTAACATACCGAAATTTTTAGTTATCGCCGAGGCGTTCTAGTTTGAAACTAAAATCAAGCGTCGTTTGATTTTAGTCTAAACATCAACAGTCTCCAAATTCATCTAAAGTTGTTCCACCATGAAGCTTTCGTCGTTATGAGTGCAATGCAAAAAAATTCATCTCGATTGGACCTCGTATGTGAGAATTATGCAATTTTTAAGTTATCGATTTATTTTTAAATTAAAACAAACAACTTTTATACATCATTACAAATATACCCTATTTTCCTTTTTCCCCAAAAACGGCCTCTCCCATGTGCATGAAAATATCCATGCATAACCCACTATGTTGATCACCCTCTCTTCTCCTAGCTCCTCCGTTCCTCCATGCTTTTCGAAACCCATGAATCCAATGCTCCTCTCTACGTGAGCTCCTCCAGAACACCGCCTCCACATCTCCTCTGCCTCCTCCTATGAAAATGTGATAGCAGCAAAACCCCCCACCATGCGCTAGACCGCGAACCAACCCAAGCCCACGTTCGACCGAAAACTTCGGCTAGAGATGCTACTCAACCCACTCAATTCAAATCCGAACTCCAATTCTAGAATTAAGCCTATAAACTCTACAATCCTTAACCCTAGATCGACTGCCATCAATGGGCTCCCCCAAAACAGTGATTGAACACCACTACACCAAGCCCAAGCGAAGATAAACACCATATGAAATCAAGGAATCAAGATTCATGATTTATTTGGATATTTTAATTTAATTTTCAAAGCAGAAAACAAAATCTTGTTTACAGGCCATGTTTTAATAGATGGAAAGAAGCATGGGCTGCATGTAAAGGGAAAAGGGGAGAACGTGGAGTATGGCCTTGTACAGTTGAAGATCATGGGATAGGAATTGGGTGTGTATATGTATATACTAGTGTGAACCCGTGTGGGTATGGCAAAAATATTTTTGTTGCAGTTAGAAATTTTAAATTATTTTAAAAATAACATGAAGAAATTCGAAAAACTACTACACAATAGCAAATATATACGTATTAAAATCAATATACAATCCTTATTGAGTTACTTTGAATGACTATGTGGAAAACTGTGTATGTTAGAACTGTAATTTTCATGTGTGCTTGTTTATGCTGACATGTAAACTAACAAAAAATGTACAGTTTGGAAAATGATTTTACTAAATGTTGAATTATATGTCAACAACACATCACTGGCAGGAAAGATAGGTAAAAGAAATGTATAATTAATATCATAAATCATAAAAACCGTATACATATACCAAGTACTTTCACTTTGCATAATCACACAAAAACCAGATATTATTAACCAAGCAGTTTGAGTTTCTAAAAACATAGAACTAATATGTTTGCACCATGTACCAAACATTTCAATACTGTCATTAGCCCAGATATGCAAGGTACATATACATTTAATGTTATAAAATTATTAACAACTGTAAATTTTGAAAATAATATGACATAATAGTATCATTAAGTAGCATCTACCTCAAACTAATGTATATTTTTTGGCACTGATCCGATCATAAATTGATCTTAAATAAATCTTCGACTCATTTTGCCACATTAAATTTTAAAAATAATATATTTAAGACTATAAACAGTCATATTATAGTTATTATAATTTATAATCATGCAAACCTTTATTGAAATACTCATAACTTCAAACTCTTCTCCCACCACAATTGCTTTAGATATTTTGACCTCGTCGCTTTTGCTTAAAAGATCATAACCAATTTGTTTCCCTTCATCGACATTAAGAATCAATAATATCCTTCAACTGTTATGAACAATTTTCCATCCATAATTACCATTTCCACTGCAAATTATACCCCTTCAACTGCTACTTACGAACAAATGCAATAGAAGGTTGCTATAATAATGTATCCAACTCATTATCCTCAACATGCTTTAAGGCATGGGACGGAGTAAGCCGCTGTAAGGATATTTGTTATGGTGTTTGTCTTATATACTTCTAAACTAAAATATGAATATATCATAGTTTATATCATGATGGGCATGGATATTTGAATATAACTGGTAGTTATGACTAACAAAGTGTATGCATACTGTAAGAGTATGCTCCAATGCTTCTTGTGTGATAAATTGCGTATGAAATGAAACATATGTAGCCAACCATTCTTCGGAATGATGATTATTTTGATAAAGCTGAATTTTGCTCAATTGGCAGATGTTCATAATAGTAGAAAATAAATCTTCTACTTATATTGATATCTTGGTACACATAAATAATTAGTACAAAATGAGATGTTGAATACAGTTGTTAATGACTCACTCACTGATCAAATACCATTCCTTCATTTTACTGTGAGTTACTTGTTATGACTTAGCAAATTTTAGTTGAATAACTCAAATTTGACTCTATGATGGTAACCATAAAATAAATTGATACTAAAAAAATTAAGGAAATTTTTTTGTTAAGCCGAGGATAATTATACAACTAATGGATATATAAACATAACATCTTAAGGATAGTCAACATGTTAAAGTATAATAAGACGACATGAGTAATGTTCCACGGTATCATGTTAGGTGATGTGTTACTATTTGCTTTTAAGAACTACAATAATCAAAGTGTTTATTATTGAATTTTAACTAAGTAAGAGTTGAATATTTGTTTGCAATTTGGTAGTTTAAAATTTGTAAATTTGAAACCAAGTAAGATGATAAACTATTACTAACCATTTGGAAAAAAGCCAATAATTGTGTAAAATATAAATTTAAAAACAGCCAATAGAATGGTACTAAAATTGTAGAAGGTGCATTGTAGTGGACCTAGAATAATCAACCAATTCATCAATATTTATTCAAAAATATTTTAGCAAGCCATAATCTTTATCTATATTCATTTTCAATAACATGCATAGTAATGGGTAATTATAGGCATGCAACAATACATTATTTAAAAAGAAGTTAATTAAAAAGATCCAAAGCTAATATAACTTTGGAAGATGAATGCATCTACATTAGTATAAAAATAACATCTGTCTAATCCATTAGAGTTTTCGATGAATTGTAAGCCCTCATAAATTAGTATTTGTTCATTTTTTTAGTTCTTGTTCAACATATAAATAATGAAATAAAAAATAATGTTTTTGGTATAATATTTTGGAACAAAATTATTATACACATCATATGACTAAACACAACATAAATATGAAGGAAAAAGTTTGCTATAAAGCTAATTTCTTTGCTCATTATAAGGTAAACTTCAATTATGAAACTATGCAGTCTGGACCAAACCCCATTCAGTTTTGTCTTCACCACCTATCTCGCCCATGTAATTATTGTAAAATAATCAATGATTTTTTCAATTAATTTGAACACATAGATGAAAAGTTTTAGAAAATAGAAATCGTTTCCCATTAAATTTGCTATACGTAATGTCTATTAAACAGTCACGTAAGAAATATCATCCCAAAGAGGTAAGGTAAATTTAAGTGTGTTGTATTTGACCTTGTATGCAACGACCTAATTTTTCGACTTTCGAAAGTCGACATCAATACGTCCACTGTATCAAATGTCGAACAGTCGAATTCCGAAAAACTGAATCGGTAGAGTTAAAGAAGAAGATAGAAGAAGAAACAGAAACAATAACAGAATCTCATGTTTCGCAGCAGAACAATATATAATAGATAAATGAATAATCTTTAAAACAAAGAACTGTATCTGTTATTACAATACATCATCAGAGTTTACATTAACAAAACAGCGGAAAAGAATATCATTATATAAGTGTGATAACCTCGCCATCCAGCTTGCTTCCAGATTTTCACAGCAATTTTTTTCTAACTTCGCTCTAGAATAATGATAACCTGACTCTAGGCTGCCTGTGTGGAAAATTATGGGCACCCAGAGTTTAGAAAGGGGACAATAAACACCAGGTCAGTCATGGGACTGGTGTGAGATCTTAAAACAGTTATCTTTAACAAAAATAAAACAAAAGGGGAATAAAAAAAATTCGCAATGCTTTCTGGAAAATGAAACTACCATAAGGCCTCCCGGCACACACACAATGCAATCCACACTTGGGGGAGATTTCTCCTTACGATAGTCAAACATGCTTGATACGCAAAATCCTTTATGATATTATTATTAGCGCATAGTGCAGAAAACATTTGCAAGTATAATATTAATCTTAGCCAGCATACGTACCATTATAGTATGGCTACTATAGCTACCATGTTAAGCGGAAGGTTCTACAACTAAAACCTTATAGGGCACGTATTGGTGATTGGATTTCCAACAAATGGTCAGCCTAAGGAACTTCCTATGCCACATGGAAACACCTCTGAGGGATGCCTCGAGAACCTAACCGGATCTCTGCCAATACAAGGCCGGGTTACCTCTGTAACTAGGTAACTACTACACGAGTATGTCATCCCTCGGTCGTTACTGACCTTTATCCGAGGATCCTCAACACCAACAACCACAAAGTAATAAATTTGCAGCAACCACATAGGTTAAATATCTAGGCTTCATACCATGATACCACCCTTTTCCAGAAGGAAATGGACATACCCTAAGGGGCGCTACCCCCAATAACCATGCCACATCCTTCTGTTTCGAAGATTTCTGGGTTATGAGGTTCGACGAAGTCTCGTCCACAAAGCTACGTATTTCACAAAAGCCATGCTTCGATCAACAAATGATCAGCAACACTTAGCATACCACACTACCAAATTGGGAGTATATCACTAATAACCATCAACTACAAAACCTCTGAGCTCGTACATCTCAGAGAAGGGTGTTAAGCTAAGAGAATAAATTCTCCGCTACCAAAAGAAATGTATTTGATAGAAATCAGCTTTATATCTCAAAGTGTAATGCCAGATATACAACCATACGAGTCCATTCTAGGTTCGAATGGAACCGAAGGCACTTCAAAGAAGCCTTGCAAATCAAGGATATTCACTAATCACGTTCGGACTCCCCATCACAAAGGGTGATATAATCTCTATACTGGAGCACTCGGTGCAGAGACATTCGACAGAGAATCCTTTTGTTTTTGAAAATATCCGGTCTTCAACACCGTCTTCAAATGCAATCCCATTTCATCATATCATTATTCGGAATGGGTTTTATGACATAAAGTTCTCTCCCGGCTAAACCAAATAATGAGCGCTTATTTTAAAATAAGTGTTGCATTCAGATTTCAAGTAAATCACAGCAAATTTCCACTTTGATCTTTTAAACAAAGATGTGGTTTTCGAATATCCATTTGGAATCTGACCCCGGTCACATCGAAATTCAAATGTCGTTTAAAGGCCAATATTGATAGTTGGTTATTTAACTATCAATCAATATTCACAGCAATCATCAAGATTTAAATAATTTTCCCCCAATTATTTATTTTCAAAATATCTTCGCAAAATATATTTTCCACACTTCAATCATTTGAAAACAAATTTCAAATCACTTTCCTCACGCGAAATATTTTTCCAAATATTTATTCATTTCCACTAAAAATTTGCCAAGTTCAAATACTTTAAAATAATTTAAACTACTTATCCAAACATATATACTTGGAAATATTTAAAATAAAACTATTTTAAAACACTTTATTTTAAAACATTAGTTATGAAATTTTATACCCATATCTCATATAAATACTAAGCCCAAAATAATTTTAAGAATAAAATTATTATATAAAGTGTAATTATTAAAATATCCATTTTCTAAATCAAATACCAATTTAATCATTAAAATAACCACTTCTATAATCAATTTAATAATATTCACTTTAAAGATTTAAAAACAATTCTTGAAAATAATTCCTCTAACAATATTCTTTTTAAAATCAATTCTAGAACTTTTAATTTACACTTTAAAAGCTACTTTGAAAACATACTTGGATTCCTAGGGAAAATACACTTTCCATTTCAAAATAGTCCATTTAAATAAATTAATAAATCCTTTTCGATTTATTTCAATTTACATTCCAAATTTGTAAATTTCTTTCCACATTTTTAAAATGAATCGATATTTATTTTTATACTAAATTTCCCTTTCCATTTCAAATTCCCATTGTGAATTTAAATTTTCAAATACCCACTGATATATGATTTTCAAATCGATTTTCAAATATTCACTTTCAACACCAAATCAATTTTCATATCGATTTTCCAAAGATTTATTTCAAACACCAAATCAAATTGCAAATTGATTTCCAAATTTATTTTCAAACACCAAATCAAATTTCTAATTGATTTCTAAAATCATTACCTTTTAATATAAATTCCTTTATTTCTCCAAACTATTTGAAATCCAAAATTCAAATAATTTCCTCAACTATCAAACAACATTACTTAAAATTCCTTTATTAAAATCTTTTCCCATATTTTGGAATTAATTTGATAAGAGTAAAAAAATCAATCTTTTCCCTTTTCAAATTCCTTTTTTAAAATTTATTAAATTCTCAAAAACTAATTTACTTAAAAATTTCTATTTTAATTTCCAAAAATAAAAAAAAATCTCTGGTATCCTACGATACCAAAAATATACATTTAGCTAAACCATAACTTTCAATAAATTTCAATCAGCAATATAATCATTGACTGATTATCAATAAATCAACACACAATATATGAAACAAATTCAAATATTTGAGGAATCCAGTTGGATTCCTCCAACCTGTTTCCCTGCATCCACAGATGTTAGCACAACAATTAAATACCGATTCCACTTCGAGGTGGAATATCACGGTATATGGAATTCTACAATATTATCCGCTATTATGTGGTGCATATGGTTTCATCCACTATATAATGCGGGAAACCAATCACTCCAATATATATATACTACTATATATACTATCACAACCAGACAATCAATCAATAACTGAAATTCTAATTTTTCAATTGAGTGAAGATCTTACCTTTACTCTTTTATTTTGCAATCCATTTCAGCTTGTTTTTTTCACAGTTCTTAACCTTGTATAAACATTTGATGACTTGATTAATATTTGAATCAATCGAACAATTAAATTTTCATTTGATAAATTTAATTAACTAATGCTTTTAAATTTGAACTAATCTATTTATCAATTTCCTATTAGATAAATTATCATTAGTAACTAAAATAAATTAAATGAATTTATTTAAATAAATTAATCAACCCAAAAATTTGAACTAAACCATTTAGATCTCATAAACTCTAATTCGTATATACTCTTAGATTTTTACTAAAATCTAAAAATATTTATGTTTTGAAATATATGTATGTATTTATAAAATAACCCATATCACCACTCAAAAATCCTTATGTAAATATATTTTTTCTACGTATATCTAAATTGAAAAACTGCAAATAAATCTCACTGTATAAAATTTCTTCATATATATATATATATATATATATTGAAAAATCTACGTATGTACTTCACAGTCATAAAAAAATTCTTTCTTTTATCCAGATATATATACACATGTATCCTAAAATCAATATAAAATTATACCCCACTGAGCTGATTGAATCCCTAGCCTACTTCGACCATTCACGCGATTCAAACTCGCCAGTCGACGTCACTGACCCTTCCTACCACCTTGCTCACGCGCCTTCGTCTGGCTTGCTCGAGTATGAATTTGGCTTTGTACGCTTTTTCGTCTACATCAATTCCCACGCGAACCTAGACACGCCGCCGATCGAATCATGACTCCTCCAGATCTCACGATGCTCGCACGCTCGAAAACAGCATCGCCCTATCGAACTTTGCCTCTGACGCTCTATTGCTCGAGATCGAGCTACTCCATACCTTGATTTCATTCGACCTTCCAGCCACAACGAGGATCGACCGACCTCGAGTGCTCCACAACCACTCGCGATTTTGATTTTTTCGTTCGGTGGATTTTAATGAGGTGAATTTTGATTTTTTTTTTGAAGATTAAAGTAGAGGGGCTTCGTGAATTTATCTAGGATTGGGAAAGTAAAAAAACGAACTCCATTTATTTTGAACGAACGAGATTAAATTTCGTGTATCTCTAATTTTTTAATTAAGGAAAGATACGTGAGAAATACTTGTACAAAATTTTGGAAAACAAGGGATACGTGCATGAGATTTCTCAACGTGTTTAGCTAAAGCATTCAATGAAAACTATATTATTTATATCTAAATTTTAAATTCAAACTAAAATCGTCTAGCAATTGCGACTCAAAATTCCAAACTACAATCGAGGCATTCTACCAGGCGTTTATAAGGTTATACCCGTATTTCGAACGCTGGAAAAGGTTCCGAGTCCTAATTCGATCATATGGAGAAGATAGATTTTATACCAGTTATTGAATTGAATTTTCGATATAGATTTTAGTGCGCTTATAAACCGTATGATCACACAACAACTCTATATGCTACGAAAATTGAAATATGGTAATAATACATTATTACGGATCCAATGGAATTAGATTCGTTGAATTTCAAGACTGTGCCTCGGAAGGCTATTTTTAAATATCGATTTAAACGATATAAATTCAAAACTAAACAAAATAGTTTTAAATTCAATATTTAAATGTTCTATTATCTCTAGTATTATCAATATAAATTTCACAAACTTTTTAAAATATTTTTAACAAGCATAAAACTGAAGATTCAAAATTTTACGCAAATTTTTATAATTAAATTCAAAAATTAAATTGCCAAATTCATAGTTATATCTGAAATTCGAGCTTAAAATATCTTTCAAATATTTAAAATCAATTAAATATTTCATTTTCAAATGTTCAAAATTCTAGGTCGTCATATTGTATTTGACCTTCATTAATGTCACAAAGGATCTTGTGTTTGGCATGTTGTCTATCTGTAACATGCATTTCTCCCATCACTAAAGGGAAATCAAGAAGGAGGTGGAGAAGGAGGAATTTTCATCAGGAAGATTAAATAATACACATTATTAAGCACGATGGATATTTATCATTTAAGAGCAAAAACTACTATAAATCAGTTTATAATCAAATATGGATGAAAGCTTTATTAAGACAAAATGGTTATGATTCAAGAATGATCACCCATAAAGAAATAATAAAATACACAAACTAAGCATAGCATGGTCTCTTAAGCTCACAATTTCAGTCAAAAATAACCTGGAAAAAAGAATCAACAATTTTAACTTGGACATGAAAATTAAAGCACTAAAAATATAGTAAATTTTCATACTTTCTTGTTTAAACCTGAATTGTTGTTTTATATTTTGCTTGCATATGTATGTACACATGAAAATTAAAGCATCCAAAAATATATTAAATTTTCATACCGTCTTGTTTAAACTTGAAGTGCTATTTTTATTTTGCGTGTATGTAATAACTATGTATATACATGTACACATGTATATATGTAGACATGCTTTTGTGTATGTGGACATGTTTGCATGCTTGGTTTTGTGGTGTTAATTTTGAAAGCCTATACATTGTTAATTATAGAAAAGGCTAGTTTACAACATGATGTGAAGCATGATTGTGTAAAAAAACCTAACCAACAGCATGTAGAAATAACATTTCAACAAAAATAACAGTAATACAAAATGGAGAATTTGCCTTGCAAAGCTAAATTCTGCTTTCCTATTCCAATCTTCGTCGAATAACGATAATTACAATAACCATAATTCGATTATTAAACATCATCCAAGTGTTAAAATGGACATATAACAAACTTTATTCATTATAGCTAGATAGACAAAAATATCAGTATCAACATAAGCAGTTTATCGAACTCACAAGTTAGCATAACATCTTCGGAAAAAGCAAGAGTACTAGAAATCCAAGAAATTTACTTCATTGATTGGTATGTGCAATGCAACAATAATTGATTCATCAAATCTAAAGCAGAGAAATAGAACATAATTTCGTGTGTTCTATACAAAGGGATGAATAATATAAAATGGATTAAGAATAACAGTATCTAAACATGCTACATCCTACGAATTTTCCCCAAAAGGATTGTTTTATTCACCTAAAATTAATTTCTAAGTCGGTTAAAGGCAAACAACAGATGGATAAACCAAAGAAGATGAAGTTGCTTAAATATTAAAACTAACTATACCTTGAGGTCGGTTGAATATATAAGTTGGATATAGAGCAGAGGGTTTACATTTGAATAAAATTCTAAACCTACAAATTTGGGTTATGAGAATTGGATATGAGGGTTCAAAATAGTTTAAGGACGAAAAGTGGGAAAAGGCGACGTAACATGAGAAAGTGACATTTGGCTTTCAACATGGCACGTGGAGTAACCTGAAATTATGAGTTGCAAAACATGAAAAAATAAATGAAGCATTGAAGTGCAAAATATATTTTATGACTTAATTTGCTTTTGGGCTTATCTATTAAAATGTTATACTGCGAATTTCCATGAAATGTAAAAGTTATTTCTACCGTTGCGCCATTTTTATATCCAACACTTAAATATAAATAGATTTATCTAGTATATACCAAAATTAATGACAATGAAATATCTACCAATCTACTATAATCACACGAAATGAAAAGCATATGAGTTAAAATTCCATGATATGACATATTTAGATTGATACAAAAAAGGGTGGCTAGAAAACACACAGTAAATGATCAATTCAAAACAAATTAGAAATTTATGAAATTGAAAACCAAAACAAAGTGAAAAGATATTTATTAAACCCAATTTCCCCTTATATTATAGACTAAATCCTATATGGAAATGTATAGTAGTAAAAAAAGCTCACCTAAACAAAATTTTGGCATTTATCTTTTTGTTCAAATAATTAAAGAACTATGCAGATTGCCTAAACCTTTTTTATTGGCTTAAAAGCGTAAAGTCTTCATACTAAGCATCAATATACAATGGTATGTCGTTACTAATAGATGTATATACTAAGATTATTAGTACCCTGATTATCGCCCCTTTTAATATATTAAGCAATAAATCAAACTTTAGTATAAAATTATTCAAATAACGTTGCAGTTGTAACATAACACAACTAATGGTTAAAATAGTTAGCAGAAAAGATGAAGTAAAATCATTGGTATATGCTCGTTACATCTTATATTGTATATATAGTGTAAAATTTACACTAAAATAATCAAATTAATTTAGTAGTAGAAAATTAGGTTAACTCTACACTTCCTTTTAAAAAAATCTACAAAGGGGTAGTGTTCCATATCTAAATGTTATCTTTTCTAATCTAAAAGAAATATCTAGTAAGGGAAGAATTAAACAGGAACTTGAATACCACCTAATTTGGTAGACGAAGATACTCTACAATCCTAATTGATAAAATTTAATGGAAGATAAAGTGAATATGAAATGATTGTACTACTTTATCAAGTGACAACTACAGTAACTGCTAAAATGAGTTGAGAGTGATAGACATTTCAGTTGTGGAATCACAGAAGATATTTGTCTAGTAATCAACCCATTAAGGACCAGCTACATCATTAAAGATAATAGCATTTGCATTCTAATATAATTGCACAATGCATTCTAATTTCTACATTTCACATAAAAACTATAAATAATTTGGATCTTTCGCTTCAACCTTCGTGATTATCCTAACTTAAATTTTGTCCACCTTGAAACCAGGCTACTTTTGATCATCAAAATGCAATGAATTAAAAAAGTAGTCATCATGTACAGATAAAATTTAATTAAATAAAGTTGTGAATTATCATTATGGTTCAAATTAATTTCATTTAATTTATTTTAAAAAATACTTAAAAGAAATTGTTTCAAAGCATTTAAATTTAGATTATCGATGTTTTAGGTAAACAAAAATGCACAATGTTGTTGAAGAAAGAAAAAACACCTAAACGCAAAGTGAGATCACATGCCTAAAATGTTCAAATTTTGAATATAATGCCTTCTCATACATCTAAACACTCTGATGCATCCATTCCATTTTTTATATGCAGATAAAGAAACACATTTAGACATCTAAATTAACATGAAGAAAACCATGGAAAAAATATATATACTTTTGATGTTGTATGTGACTTTCATTTTGACATGATTTTGCTAGTTTTAAAAATGTCCCTTCTTATCTCTCAGGTCTCAGCCATGGTTGATCTTCCATTATAAGAGTTAGGAATACACTGTTCAAAACTATGAATATCTATAATTGCTTACACCTTGCAAAACATAAAACTGATGGAACGATAAAATAAGAAATTGAACTATGCAACGTTACCATCATATAATTCCAAATTTAAAGTCTAATTTTAAATATTTTCACATGCACATCATTTTCTCGATCATTGCACAAACCCATATAATTTTTCTTAACGGGATAAACGTAGAAACTTAAAATATCAATGTAAATATTTCTGATATCTAACTGTTTATAGTAAGCATACATTCATATCATTATTATCATTGTTACATCACTATTATCATTATTACTACGCTTTGTATACAGTTAGCATTCATTTATTTCAAATTGTACAATCTACACATCAAATTGGGAATAAAGGCTGTTAATGTCCTCAATATTCAACTGTATAGGTTTTATAAGAAAATAATGGTAAAATACAAAAGAATATACTAAAGCCATTAGAAAAACATGGTTGTTGTAAAATAGGACTAAAAGTTAATAAGAAAATAATGTTTCCACTACTTGGTTGTGCACATGTTTGTTAGATAACAACAATAAATTATTTTTGTTATAAGCAATTGATCTGAAACCAAATACATATGTACGTATACTATGCAATTGCAGGGCAATAAACTAAAATTGCAACAAAACATAAAGAAGATAAACACCCCAGTACCATTATCAACAATGAATATTTTATGATAAAGTACAATTGAAATACAAATTGTTCGTCAACATGTGATCAACTGCCATAATTTAATAGTGTAAAGCATAAATGTATAACAAATTTGATACATACACAGGAAATGGCTAAACCAATAGAAATAATATAATTTCATTTGGTTAGTTTACACATTTGATCATTATCCATTCTTAGTGTGTACATTGTTTTACTATGAAGTTGTGTATGACCTACAACTTGGATGATGCAAATTGTAAATTATAATACTACTTTGGAGTGCAATAAAGCTAACCATACATTGTTCTTTACCTTAACACCAAAAGAACCCAAATATAAATTCTTGGAAACCCATTCTATACGACATAAGTTGTATCAAGAACCTTATATACGGAAATAACCAATAGAATCCAAACACCTACCAAAAACTGAGCATTTATCAATAGATTCTCCAATTAGCTTCCTGTTGGCACTCATCAAAAAAATATTAATAACCCTTACTAAATGCATAGTACTACAGACAACCTGTTTGCATCCTAGCAAGCCTATACATATGTGCAGCTTGCAATCTCCAAAGTGTATAGTTTGAACCAATATCTTGTGAAGGCTTTCTTAGCACGTGTCTTTAAAGTCATCAAAAATAATAGGAGGAAAATACATTTTAGCTAAAACTATAAAAGAGAAAATATTAAGACATACACAATTTGCATGAAATCTTACGATGGCATATGGTATAACTAACTAGTTTGTTCTACTGTAAATACATGAAAACGTATGATGAGTAGAAAATAAAATAGAGATAAAGTTTGCGCACTGAGCTAAAACTAACCTTGATTTGATTGATTGGCAAGTGCTCTAAACCAGTGGGTAAAAGATAATGAAATGATAGAAATTAGTGGAACTTTTTTGGGTTCAGCAGACACACATAAATGCCTATTATAAATGCATTAATACATGTGCAACAACACTGCTTACAAAATCATTGATATTAAGACCCATTATCATTGTAAATACAATTTTGGGCATAACTTTCTTTTTTTCCTATTCAGTACAAATTCATATAGCATTCACTATATAAAAGAAAGTATCTACGTAATTATTCACCTTATACACCTCCTCTTAATACAATTGCTTAACCCTTGTATATACAGAAAAGAACATACTTGGTTGAAATTGTTAATAGAAATAAATAGAGAAGATTGTTAGAGGATAGTGTACATGCACAGATTCTACTTTCTGTTTATTGTACAGGTCTGTGTAGGAAAAAACTTCAGTTCTCAAATTGGATTACCTATGTATCGTAAAACAGATAGAGAAAATATTCTTGCCAGACAATTTGATGATATCTTACTGAGTAAGGTAAACAAACATTCACTTGGCGAGTTCAAATATGTACCACAACATTAAACTTCCACATATTGACACATAATCATATTGTTTTGACACTGTTAAAATCATATTAAGTACATAAAATCAAATAAATAGACCCTTAAAATTCAAATAAGAAACTATCATGTGCAGATTTATTCGCTCTACAAATCCTTATGCAATCCACGAAACAATGAAATTGAAATCAGTTGTGAAGGGAAAAATAACAATGCCATGAAAGCATAAAGAGGCAAACGTTCTCTAAAATCATAGTTGATGTAGGTCGTTAGTTAGAAAGATCAATAAATCGAGAATCTAAAGTCCAATAGTTTTAGTTATTTGTAGTAAACTAATGATCTAAAATCCAATAGTTAAATAGTTGATAGCTGATACACGCAAGTTGAACCTTATTGCATATGCCATCTAGGTTTCAAACTTCTTAGCTCCCAATATGCTAAATAGTAAAACGATGTAAAATATGCATTTACAGAGGTATGTATAATCAAAATGTAAGCCATAGAGAGAATTGTTTTGCCTTATGCAGGCATTTAATATCAAGTTGTTCCACTTTCATATATAGAACAATTAGCACTCTTTATTATAAATAATTACAGCACCAAGAATCAAATAAGTTTGATTATATCGAATAACACATTATTTAGTATTCATCGGGATTTCTATTGCATAACAAATAGGATGGATCTCCAAGCTTCCTGTATAGTTGTGCATAATAGAAATAGATGAATATAAACAAAGAAGAAAACACAAATGCCCTTCTAATGAAATTACCTACAAAACTTATAACAATTCACCCATATAGAATTATGTATCCTTGTTATGTTTACCGCAATGTTAAGCCAAAATGTAATATATAATTGTTAAACATAGCATAAGATTTGAAGATTGATTAAATATCTCCCTAAAGTAAAGATTCACCAAAAAGAAATGTACACTCTAACATCGAACTTACAAAAATAAGATCCAGACATGAAATTTTAAAACAATTTGGATTGCCAGATATTTGATTGGTTTAATTTAATTTTGTTTGAGATCAGCCGTATAAATTTCTCTAGTATGCAAGCAAAATTTTTAGCTTAGTGTAATGTTTAAAATAGTATAAAATACTGAAAACTAATTCATCACATCCATATAATTTTGGATCAATAGCACCATGAGAAAATATGGATATTCATTAGTAACAATAACTCTATTGTCTATACACATCCACGACTTTTTCTTGACATCGGGTAAAAGTTATCATTTAATTTCATGACATAGAAAATGTAACTACCCAGACTTGGAGTTTACCTTTCAATAATAAATTATAATGATAATTATGATTTAATATTGTAAATTGAATAAAAAAGTTGGTGAAAATAAATTGTTTATTTATTATAAACAATGAATTTGGGAAATAATTGTTGAAAATAAAGCATAAAGCTTTATTTTAATGGTTTGGGTGATAAAAAGTGTGGGAATAATTTTATTTGAGTGAAAACGCAATAATTTTGTTAATTATTGCTTTGTGGCTTCTTTTAATAATTGTTAAAAGAAGTAAGTTCTTTTTAATAAGTGTTTAATGAAATAAAAAGGAGAAAATGTAATTAAAAATAAGTTTTGAGTGTAAGTAATATTTGTAAATGAATTGGAATATTTTTACAAGTTAGAAAATGTAATTTGTTGAATTTTAGAAGTAATAAACGTGGTATGTTACAATTAAATGAACAAAAAGCGCATTTTATTCAAAATAAAGGAAATTAACAATAAAAATGTTTGAAAAGAGTAAATTATCATTTTGAATGATATAAAATGTTCTATTTTATATGTATACAAGTTTTCACATTTCTATTATGTAAAACTTTAGAGAAAATGCATTTTTGTTTGTATATATGTGATATATGCACATATATTGTTTTGTGTTGATTAATTTCTTAGGTCATGCTAGTTTATTTTTATTCTTGGGTCCAAAGGCCATTAGCCAACCTAAACCAGAAATAGGAAATGAGAAAACTCTACTGTACGTTCATTTCCTCTCTCTTCTTCCTCCTTTAGCCTGAGAAACAAATTACAGTAACCACTTCTCCAAAATTGGAAATCTAAGCAATTTCTTCAATTAAATTCATCAAATTGCTATCTTTTCCAATCTAAAGAATAAATCTTAGGTAATCTAACTCCAAACATCACAAATTCATCAAAAATTCTGATTTGTGAAAGTGATTTTCTAATTACATTAAACTCTCCTTTGCATGCATTGTTCTTCTCTTATATAGGTTCTTAGAGGCTATTTCCCAAGCCAAGGCTTCAACTTTGCAGAAAAATCCGAGCTTTTACAACAAATCAGCAAGGGGAGGCTAAACCTCACATCTATTGCCCAAAAATATTGAATCGGTAGCTATATTCTTTGGTTGTATAAGTTTTTATTCATTTCAGTTCTTGTTTTCGTTTCTAGCCTCAAGTGCCAAGTTAGGCTGTCCATAACTTTCATCTCCGGTAATGAAATGCAACCGGATCTTTTTCTGAGTCAAGCTTATATGTTAAACTTTGTTTTTGCAGAATTTGGTTGGAAAATATTGTCTTTTGAATGTTCAAAATGTTGCTGCAAAATCGACTCAGGCACAGATTTTTGCCTGTAGTTGTTTTTGAGTTGCTGCAAACATGGCCTGAGTCCATGTTTGTGACAGCATAACTCATTCGTTTCAAATCAGATTTGAGTGATTATTTTTACAGACTGAAGTAGGAGTGTTGAGCTATATTCCTATCAAATTTCATGAAAATCTGGGTTGGTTTGCTATTTCGAAACTACTGTCGAACTTGTACTCACAGCTTGTTGTAATTCGGTGTTTAAAACCTTGTTTTGGTCCAACTTTGAAATGATGCAGATTCTTCGTTTCAGATCGGATTTGAGTGATTCTTTTGGAATGTTTAGCTACAATCTTGTAAAATTTCATGACAATTTGGATTGATTTGCTATTTTGAAACTACTGTCAAACTTGTACTCGTAGCTTGCTGTAATTCACTGTTTAAAACCTTGTTTTGGTTCAACTTTGAAATGACGCTGATTCTTCGTTTCAAATCGGGTTTGAATGATTCTTTTTACACAATGAAGTAGGAATGTTGCGCTACATGTCTGCAAAATTTCATATCATTTTAAAATAGCTAACTTGTTCAAACCTGCTGTTGAATATTGAGTCGCAGCTTGTTTAAAACGAATAATACTTGTGAAATTTCTGTTATTTCGATGTTTTCTTGATATTTCTTTTTGAATTTCATATACAGTTATTATAATGTGTTTTAAAAAAAATTCAAATGAATGGGCTTTTGAAATTTTTATTTTATACTATTTTTATGTTGAATTTGGATGATTCAAATATTCATTAAAAGGGAAAGAAATTAATTAATTGATTCAATCAAATCAATTAATTTAGCTGATATATGGAAGGATATTTTAAGGAAACTAATTAATTAGTAAATCAATTAATTAGTCTGCTATATGAAGAAATAAATTATTAGGCATGGAGAATAAAGGAAAGATATGGAAACGAAGATTACGTCATCCATTTGTACCAAAATCAAATCACGCAAATTGGAAAGATATCTGCGTAATCAGGAAATTGATTTGCTTAATCTCCAAGCAACCCTTCATTATCAAGTCTATATAAATGAAGGAACTTTATCTTCATATGAACAAGCAAGTGTAGTATCCACCATTATTCTTTCCTCTTTCTTTTGTACTCTCTTCTTTAGTGAAATAAAAAGTTGTTGGGTCTCCGTGGACGTAGGATATTCATATCTGAACCACGTTAAATCTTCTTGTCTTCTATTTCTGTTATTTTTCTGTGAGACTGCATAATTCTTTTTAAGTGTCATTGATATCTAAATAGGCAATACTAGATTCTGAACAAATAAAACGCTTCCGCTCAAATAAAATAAAAAAAAATCACTACAGTTTGGTATCAGAGCTAGTGTTATTGTTTTTGTTTGGATATTAATGGCTACTTCTAGTAAGTCTGTTGGTAGATCTGGTGTCAATTATGGAGTAACACGTTTTGACGGAAAAGGAGGTTTTGGTACTTGGAAGATGAAGATGGAGGCTGTATTGAAGAAGGAGAAGACTTACAAGGTTGTTTCTGCGCCTGAGAAATTGAAAGATATTGATGCAGCTGATTTGGAAGAGATGGAAGATGAAGCTCTTACAACAATTCAGTTGAGCCTTTCAGATGAAGTTCTTAGAGAATTCTCTCAAAAGAAGACGGCGAAAGAACTATGGGATGCATTATCAGATGCATATCAAGACAAGTCTCTCACTAATCGGATTATTCTTCAGCAACAACTTTATTCGTTCAAGATGAAGCCTGGAGCTGATCTCATGGAGCATGTAGATGCTTTGACGACTTTGATTATGAACCTGAAGGCAGCGGAAGTTGATATTACTGATGAGGCTCAAGCTGTGATCCTCTTATGTTCCTTGCATAAGGAGTATACTGCTTTTGTTAATTCCATGATTTATGGCCGCAGTAAAATTAGCCTATCTGATGTAAAGGCTGGTCTTCATAATGAAGTATTAAGAGGTAGATTGGCGAGCATTAGCTTGGATAGTGATACTGAAAGCTTATCTGTTCAGAGAGGTAGAGGCCAAAGCAGGACGAAGAAAGGTGGAGGACGGAATTATTCACGGTCTCAGTCTAGGGGGCCTAAGAATTTGACTTGCCATTATTGTAAAAAACCAGGGCACTTCATAGCACAATGTCCCAAGCTTGAAGGTAGAAGAAAAGATCTAAAGCAAGCTTCAGCTTCTACAGCAGAGAAATCAGATACAGAAAGTGACACCGATGTATTTACAGCTTCTGGCTCTTCTGGGAAGAGCAACTTATGGCTGATTGATTCTGGCGCATCCTATCATATGACACCTGATAGGAACTGCTTTTCCACTTACCGTGAAATTGATGGAGGAGAAGTTCTGATGGGCAATGATGCTTCTTGCCGTATGGTGGGTGTTGGTAGCGTGATGATTAGGATGTTTGATGGTGTTATTCGTACGATCACCGATGTTAGACATGTACCTGATTTGAGGAGGAGCTTGATTTCTGTTGGGGCATTAAGTAGACTTGGCTTGAAGATTGTAGTGGAAGGAGAGAAAATGAAGATATCGAAGGGTTCCATGATTGTTATGAGAGGTGTGAGGGCAGGAAATCTTTATCTACTAAAGGGCACTACTGTAATTGGTGAATCGGCTTCTGTTACATCTGTTGATTCGGATTCTTCCAGATTATGGCACTTACGGATGGGTCACATCGGTGAGCGCAGCATGGATGAGTTGAGAAAACGAGGATTGATTGATGGAGTTCATCATTCAAAACTTGGTTTTTGTGAAGAATGTGTTCTTGGAAAGCAGACGAAGATTTCTTTTGGTACAGGAGAGCATAAAGCAAAAGCTGTCTTGGAGTATGTTCATACAGATGTCTGGGGTCCCTCCCCTTGTCCGTCTTTAGGTGGAGCCAGATATTTTGTTTCATTTATAGATGATTTCTCTCGTAAAGTATGGGTATACTTTCTTCAGTCAAAGAGTGAAACCTTTGCCAAGTTTCGGAAGTGGAAATCTATGGTTGAGAAGCAGTCAGGGAAGAAATTGAAAGTTCTCCGTTCAGATAATGGCGGTGAATTTGTATCACAGGAATTCATCGATTATTGTGAGTCTGAAGGCATTAAGAGGCATTACACCACACCAGGCGACCCTCAGTCCAATGGAGTTGCAGAAAGGATGAATCGGACATTATTGGAGAGAACAAGATGCCTTAGACTGACTGCTAAATTGAAGAAGGGATTTTGGGCTGAAGCTTTATCTATGGCGGCTTTCCTCATCAACCGCACACCTTCCACTGCCATAGATATGAAGATCCCTGAAGAAGTATGGAAAGGAGAGCCTGTCAGCTATTCATTTCTCAAAGTGTTTGGTTGCCCAGCTTATGTGCATGAGAGCAAAGGGAAGCTGGAACTTAAAGCTTGCAAGTGTATTTTTCTAGGTTACAGAAGAGGAGTGAAAGGATATAGGTTGTGGTGTCCTATTAGCAAGAAGATCGTTATGAGCAGGCATGTGACTTTTGATGAGAAGGCTATGCTGAAGGTGGAGCCTTCCTCATCGGATGACAATGAGAGGACATGTGAAGAATACCAGACACAAAGCAAGTCATCTGTTGATTCTTTCCATAGACGTTCAAATGGTGTTTCCGATGACACCGTGGTTGATGAGGATAATATCGATGTTGGTACAGAGGATCAAACTCAAGGTGGAGCTCATTCGGAACCTAGGCCTGTCAGACAAAAAAGAAAGCCTAAGTGGCTTGATGAGTTTGTTGGATTGAGCATCGAAGATATTAACTTCGATGATATGGCAACATATGCTTTGAATGTTGTCCATGATGAGCCCTGTGATTATAGAGAAGCCATCGCATCAGTTAACGGTTCCAGTTGGTTAGTTGCTATGGAGGAGGAGATTGAATCATTGCAGAGAAATCATACTTGGGATTTGGTGCTTCTTCCCACCGACAAGAGAGCTATTGGATGCAAGTGGATCTATAGACTGAAAGACGGCGAAAACGGTAATCTCAGATACAAGGCAAGGTTAGTCGCAAAGGGGTATGTTCAGAAGAAAGGGGTAGAGTATCATGATATCTTTGCTCCAGTGGTTAGGCATACTTCTATTCGTATTCTTTTGGCATTGGTTGCTCATTATGATATGGAATTAGAGCAACTAGATGTCAAAACTGCATTCTTGCATGGTGATCTGGATGAGGAGATTTATTTAAAGCAGCCGGAAGGGTTCATTGACAGTAGCAGGCCAGACTATGTTTGCAAACTCAATAAATCTCTATATGGACTGAAGCAGTCTCCTAGACTATGGTATAAGAGGTTTGATAAGTTTATGCTTTCACAGGGATACTCCAGAAGTTTCAAAGACCAGTGTGTTTATTTCAGGAGATGTGATGGTGATATGATTTATTTGTTGTTATATGTTGATGATATGCTGATTGCATCTCGGAGTATGGTCAGAATTAAGGAGTTGAAAGCGGAGCTCAGTAGAGAGTTTGACATGAAGGATTTGGGAAAGGCACAAAGAATATTGGGTATGGAGATAAGCAGGGATAGGAAGCGGAGAGAGTTAAGGCTCACTCAAGCTCAGTACATCGAGAAGGTCCTCACTCGATTTGGAATGGAGAAAGCTAAACCGGTTGGCACTCCATTAGGCTCTCATTTTAAGTTGTCAAAAGACTTATCTCCCTCATCGGAAGAAGACAAAAGGTATATGGCTGATATACCTTATTCTAGTGCTGTTGGTAGTCTTACGTATGCGATGGTGTGCACAAGACCAGATTTGGCCCATGCAGTGGGTGTTGTGAGTCGATATATGTCTAACCCAGGCAAAGAGCATTGGCAAGCTGTGAAGTGGATTCTTAGATATCTTCGAGGTACTTCTTCGGTGGGCTTGTTATATGGTAGAGTGGATGGTGACATCTTTCTTAGAGGATACTGTGATTCTGATTACGCTGGGGATAGAGATTCTAGGAAGTCAGTGTCGGGCTATGTTTTTACACTTGGCATAGGCTCGATTTCATGGAGATCAAAGCTGCAATCTATCGTAGCTTTATCGACTACCGAAGCAGAGTTGATATCGATTGTGGAAGCAACAAAGGAAGGATTGTACTTACTTCAGTTGTTGGATGATCTTTCAATGGTGCAGCAAACAGTAGAGCTATTTTCAGACAGTTAGAGTGCGATTCATCTTGTAGAAAATCAAGCTTATAGTTCACGGACGAAGCACATTGATGTTAGAGGTTTTTTTCTTATGCTTGAGGAAGAACGAAGAAAGATCAAATTGTTGAAGGTGAGTACTTTGGATAATCCTTCAGATATGATGACAAAGTCACTTCCTAAGGACAAGTTTGAGCATTGCTCAAACTTGATCAGTTTGATACCTGTTACTTGAGCGCCATGGGGCGCTAGACCCAACAACTTATATGTTGATTATTTGATGATAAGGTGATGAAGAGAGATTGTTATATTTGAATCAAGGTGGAGTGTTGAATTTGGATGATTCAAATGTTCATTAAAAGGGAAAGAAATTAATTAATTGATTCAATCAAATCAATTAATTTAGCTGATATATGGAAGGATATTTTAAGGAAACTAATTAATTAGTAAATCAATTAATTAGTCTGCTATATGAAGAAATAAATTATTAGGCATGGAGAATAAAGGAAAGATATGGAAACGAAGATTACGTCATCCATTTGTACCAAAATCAAATCACGCAAATTGGAAAGATATCTGCGTAATCAGGAAATTGATTTGCTTAATCTCCAAGCAACCCTTCATTATCAAGTCTATATAAATGAAGGAACTTTATCTTCATATGAACAAGCAAGTGTAGTATCCACCATTACTCTTTCCTCTTTCTTTTGTACTCTCTTCTTTAGTGAAATAAAAAGTTGTTGGGTCTCCGTGGACGTAGGATATTCATATCTGAACCACGTTAAATCTTCTTGTCTTCTATTTCTGTTATTTTTCTGTGAGACTGCATAATTCTTTTTAAGTGTCATTGATATCTAAATAGGCAATACTAGATTCTGAACAAATAAAACGCTTCCGCTCAAATAAAAAAAAAATCACTACATTTTAGTATAAAATACTATATACTCTATAATAAGAGAATTTCAAAGGCAATTTCTAAAGCGATTTCGAAACGTTCCTAAAACTCGTTTTCTTCAACTTAATTTCTATATAAAACACACAATTTTGCACTACAAGCGAAGAGGGAGGAGAATAAATGATTAGATAAAGCAAGCTGTGACGCTCCATCCCGAGACCTACATTAGTAAAGAGATTTACCAAGTAATCTTGTCTACTAATGCAGAGATTAAGGCTGGTTAAGGGCGACTATCATAGTAATACATCAGTTAAGAGCTAAGCATGTCAATTTTTGTCTCAATAATTTCATTACTTCATAAGTGGTAGACACGCTTAGTCCCTAACTAATGCACACTATGGTGGATTCAGACCGTTTCAGAAATAATGTAATAACATGCAGATAGAAAACATCAGTTATAGAATAGCAAACCCATATCAGAGTATATATACGAATATATACATCACCATATATCTCCATAATAATACATCATACATAAGTAGCAAGAACTACTGAATCACACATACACGCATCCAACAAAATAATATACAATAAGACAACATAAAAGCAGACGATTCAAAAATGACATCTAAGCCAAAATGATTAGTCCAACAAAAGCTATCAAGCTGATACAAGAAGTGAAGCAATCCAAACTAACCTGCAACTCGGTCTGACCCAAGTGAAAAGCACACGGGTTAGGCAAGCTAAACTTTTCAGTAGTAAGGATCTCAGTAATAAGCGAAAGGGTGAGAATCACTCCATTGTTGCCAACGGAACGACATATTATTCATCATATCATTCATTAGAAAGGGGACATCATTGATTCATCTATATATTTCAAGGGAATTCAATAAGTAACATACATCTGGTTTCTCTTAAGAACATCTATAAGTAAAGTGGATAAGGGATGAGAACCATGTAATAACTTCGAAAAGAAACATCAAATCATCATAATTTATCATAAGAACTCTATAAGAGTTATAGGCAATCATAATCAAAATCATCCTATAGCATAATATAAATGTAGCCTATATCATACTCAAGGATATCTTCAAATAACAACATCACAAAATGGTGAAATCGAACATAGAAACTTCATAGAAAATTGCACGCTCTTTTCATCTTGACTAGTACTACTATTTTTTGGTACCATATGTCGTGATGACTTGGGGTCATTAACATCTAGGCATCGTGATCATCTTGATTGACTATAGTTGAATATCGCAATGACACCCAAATCATAATATCCGAGCAAGACATCATGATGATTGTAATTTAGTAATGACATCAAGAACATCGTAATGATTCCAATCATATACTCGGTTTGTAGTACTAATAACATCTTAAAGGTGTCACAACTTGTCGTATAGGAACCCAATGGGTGTTAATGTACGTCCCATACCATACATACGCATCTATTGGTTTACTAATTGTCAATCGATGCCACATTAGAAAACATTCATAAAAATCCAAATCAAACATACACTGCCTCGTCTCATTTGCGAGTGTAAAGCACCCAACTCATTGTGTCTCGTACTTTGATGAGTTTAAAGTGACATCGAGACTTGTCTCATTTCATCGACAAGTAAAACAATCCATCTTAAACATCAAAACCATCATCAATTCATCATAACAATCCCGCCTCATGCCCTCGGCAAGTAAAAATATCATAAAACCGTAGTTCAAAGAAAATTCGACAGTACAAGTCCGATATTAAGCGATGAGGCGAAAACACAAGTCCCATACCACGTATTTTTGCCAAATCGTTTAATTCTCATTCTTATATTCCAAAAATCATCTAACTAGTCTATAATAAATTTAGAATAATTTTATAGAGAAAATGGGATTTTTAAACAATTTTTAGAGATTTTTAAATAAGTTATATAAGGAAAAATCCATTTATCAAATAGATTATCTATTTATAAAATACTTTTAAAATATATATAATTTCTTAAAAACCCTTTAAAATGTTTTAAAAACATTTATTTAATTAACCAAAATTTATAAATAATTTTTTAAAACTTAATCAAAACCAAAATCAATTAAAACCATCGAATTTTTCAAATATCGATATTTAGATTGAAATAGAATTTAAATAAAATTTAAAAATTTCCAAAATCAAGCCAATCCATCGTCGAATAAAAAAGCTTTAACATTCACCATCAAACTTATTCAAACAATATTTAAGATCATAGAAATATGCAGTGAAATAGTTAATGAAAGCACAAATAGGAGCAAAAGAACAATCTACCAAGCAACTGAGCTTTTGGCTGAATTTAGACAGTAATTTGGGATATCAAAACAACACAGATTTCAGCCAAATTTTTCTGTGTTATACTATGACATGAGGACAATAAAATACCCATAATTTGGAGCAATTTGTGGCAAAATGAAAGAGTTATGATTTTTCGAACATAGCAATTCTCAGCAAGCGCAAAAAACAAGATTTTTGGTTGTTTTGAACTAACGATTTGCTATATCAAAACAAATCAAAATTTCATGAAAATTTTCAAAAACATTTCACAGTTCATCTAGTGCAGCATATCAAAAATTGGGCTCAAATAGGTATAAAGTGAAGAAGATATGATTTTTTAAACATGGTGCATTTTTGGCTAACAAACAGAGATCACTTTTTAGCCGATTTCAACCAACAATTTTCAGTATCATAACAAATCAAAATTTTCAGAATTGTTTCACTCTCCAACTATTACAACATACCAAAAATTGGAAGTAATTGGCTGTAATACGAGAAAGATATTATTTTTTGAATATGGTGCATTTTCGACCAACAAACGGAGATCAATTTTTGGCGAATTCAACCAACAATTTTCTATATCAAAACAAATCAAAATTAAATGAAACATAGCACAAATGTTTTACAGTCTATCTACTTCAATGTATCAAAAATTTGGAGCAATTGGCTGTAAAATGGGAAAGATATTATTTTTTGAACTTGGTGCATTTTCGGCCAACAAACAGAGATCAATTTTTAGCTGAATTCAACCAATAATTTTCTGTATCAAAACAAATCAAAATTCAATGAAAATTTACGAAAATGTTTTTCAAACCAACTACTACAACATATCAAAAATTGAGAGCAATTGGCTATAAATTGAAGAATATATAATTTTTTGAACATAGCACAATTTCAACCAACAAAAGAGAAAACTTATTCAATAAATTGAACATTTCAAGCAACAAATTGATAGCAAAATTTGATATTTTGCTTTAGATTGCTATAAGACAACTCTTACCTTGCTTACCACTTGATTTAGCAATGGTTTCAACAAAAATTGATGGATTTAGCAACGAAATGGCCTTCAAGAACCTGTAGACACTTGAAAATAGACATGCAAAACAAACATAAGCAAATAAAAAACAATTCATATCTCAATTTCTCAAATTTTGATGAAATCTATTTGTTATTGGAAGGAGATTACCTTTCAATTCTTATTTTACGTAATTTCCCCTTTTAATTCGCAGAAAAGTAGGATAGAAATTTGGATTTAGGTGAAAGCAGCCATGAAAATTTTTTCCTTTCTTTTTACGGTAGGTTTATTTTGAGAAGAAGAAGAAACTAAAGGAAACTATGTACAGCCTAGTTTCTCAACAGAAAATTCTAGATGGTAGGCTAATGGATCCTCCTTTCTACCCAATTAAGCCCAAGAGAAAAAATAACTTAGTGAAAATCAAAACTATGCATATATGTTACTTAATTTAACACTAGACACGCATATTTTCAACATTTAAAGTCATATAAAATGCATACATCTTATTGTATTGAAATAAAATATCCATTGTAACAAAATAAAATTTCTTTTAATAATTAAAAGTTATACTTTTACCATAAAACCCCATTTTTAACAATATTTAACACTTTGCACAATTTTAGTATAAAAGCGTTATTTTTAAAGTATAACTTGATCAAAATTTATTATTTTAGTCAAGTAAGTTGTAATAAATCATTCTAACCCTTTTGAAAGAACAAAATAATATTTTCACAAATTATTTCATCCTTTATTTTATTCAAAGACATGTTTTCTTCATATTTTTCCTTTTATATTCAATAAAAGGCAAATATTAACAATAGTTATCAATATTATCACATTGACTTAATTAATATACAGTAAATGACTAATTTCACTCCAATACCTCAAAATAAAGTTTTTAAAACTTTATTTCCGTCAATTTGGATTTATTTCAACAATCAAATGTTGAAATACGTCACTTGGTAAATTTATTAACTCAAATTTACCTAAATTCCAATATTTTCTATTTTATTTAACCAAAACACCAAACAATGAATTTTAAACCCAATATTTAGCCCCATACTTACTGTTTATTTGGAATACACAATTTAAACCAAATTTATTTCTCCATTACATTCTATTTACCATATTAAATTATAATAATCATTATAATTTAATATCATTAGTAATCTCTAATACCAGGGTTATTACAGACTCCCCCTCTTATAAAAATTGTGTCCTCGCAATTTCTAGAGGAAATCTATATTCAACACAATTTATTTCATCAAACAATGGAATTTAGATAGATTAAATGAAATATTCTTACCTTCAAAGTGAGAAGATAAGAAATCAGGATACGATCGCTCAAAGAATTCTCTGGTTTCCCAAGTGCAGTCATTGGGATTGTCGGACCATTCAATCTTCAGGAGCGGGACACTCTTGTTCCAAAGGCGTCTAGTATCCAAAGCAAGAACTCTCAGAGGATGCTGCACATAAGATAGATCAGGAGAGACTTTAAACTTCTCTAAAGCACAAGTATCAAGCACAGAATCTGGATCTCATAGACACTTCCTTAACTGAGAAACGTGGAATACGTCATGAACTCCAGAAAACTGATCGGGAAGTGCTACACGATAAGCAACCAGACCGATATGCTCTGTAATAGGAAATGGACCAATATAGCATGGTGTCAGTTTCCCGGTCTGGCTAAAGCGTACCACTCCTTTCAGAGAAGAAGCTCGAATACAGACAAGGTCACCCAATGAGAATTCAAGAAGCCTCCTCGGCTGTCTGCATAGGATTTCTGGCGACTCTGTGCCTCTTTCATTCTCTCACGAATAAGATGGATCTTCTCAGATGATTCTCGAATAGATTCGGGGCCTAAAATAAGCTTTTCCCCAGACTCAAGCCAACAAGATGGAGAACGACACGGCCTTCCATATAAGGCTTCAAAATGTGCCATGCCGATAGAAGATTGGTAGCTATTATTATAAGCAAACTCAACAAGAGGAAGATGATCCTCCCAGCTACCACCAAAATCCAAGATACAAGCATGAAGCAAGTCTTTCAAAATACGGTTCACTCATTCAGTCTGTCCATCAGACTGTGGGTGATAAGCTGAGCTAAGATTAAGCTTCTTGCCTAAACTTGCTGGAGACTCTGCCAAAAGTGACCCGTGAAAAGAGGATCACGATCACACACAATAGATGAAGGAACACCGTGCAATCACACGATCTCCTTAATATATAGTTTCGATAAAAGAGATGTCGTCATATTCAACTTAATAGGAATAAAATGTGTGGATTTGGTGAGACGACCCACAACAACCCAAATACTGTTATGGCCTGACCTCGAACGAGGTAAGCATCAATGAAATCCATCGAAATTTGATCCCATTTCCACAACGAAACCTCTAAAGGCTGAAGAAGACCGTATGGCCGCTAATGCTCGGCCTTAATAAGCTGATAGTTATGCAATTACCTACATAACTTATGACATCACGCTTCATTCCTTCCCAATAATAAAGGCGACTCATATCAGGATACATCTCACTCCTGCCAGGATGAATAGTATACTTAGAATAGTGACACTCAGCTAGAATGTCCTGCCTAAGTTCTAGAATAGAAGGCATGATTAGACGGTCCTTCTTTCGAAGACACCCATGAATATCGATGCTGAAATCCCTCAACTCAATGTCATCATGGGATTTAGACCTATACTTCTGAATAAGAGCAGATATACCGAAGTCTTGTCGCAGAGCCTCGACAATCCGATCAAGAAGAGTAGGACGAGCTTCCATGCTATATAATGGAATAGGAGAGTTGGATGTGGAAGCACGATCACGAATATCACACATGGAAAGAGTCTCAAGAACTTTCCATTCTGCAATCATCATGGAAACAATTGCTGAATGCTTGCGACTCAAAGCATCAACCACTCGATTACCCTTCCCTGGGGTATACTGAATATCAAAATCATATGAGGTGAGAAATTCAACCCAACGCTGCTGCCTCATATTAAGCTCCTTCTGAGTGAATAGATATTTCAAAGATTTATGGTCGGTAAAAAGAATGAAGTGCTCTCCCAAAAGAAAATGATGCCAAATCTTCAAAGCAAAGACAATGGTGCAAGCTCTAAATCATTGGTAGCGTATCGGACCTCATTCGGACGCAATTGCCTAGAAGCATAGGCAAATACCTGATCTCTCTGCATCAGAACAGCACCGAGGCCACTATGACTGGCATCGGTATAAATGATAAGATCTTGGTTTCCTTCAGGAACCACAAGGATGGGAGCATTAGTGAGAAGCTCCTTCAATTTTTGAAAAGAAGCCTCATACTTATCGGACCAAATGAATCGAACGCCTTTCCTCGTAAGGCTAGTTAATGGAAGCACGATATGGGAGAGTCTTTGATAAAATGGCGGTATTAACCAGCCAAACCCAGAAAACTATGAATCTCGTGAACATTCTCAGGCCTCTTCCAACTCTGAGCAGCCTCAATCTTAGAAGGATCAATGGAAATACCTTCTGAAGATACAACATGTCCTAAGAACTTCACTTGCTTTTCCCAGAAGTGACACTTAGAAAGTTTTGCTTTGAGTTGATGCTTTCGGAGAGTACTCAAAAAAAAATCTAAGATGTCGAGCATGGTCCTCTTCAGACTTCGAATATACTAGAATGTCATCAATGAAAACAAGCATGAACTTATCGAGATATTCCCGGAATACTCGATTCATAAGATCGACAAAGTAGGCAGGTGAATTCGTCAATCCGAACGACATGACGAGCCACTCATAAGAACCATAGCGAGTGCGGAATGCGGTGAGAGGAATACTATCTTCCATGACTCGGAGCTATTGAAAACTAGTGGCAAGGTCTAACTGTGAAAAGACCTTAGCACCGCTTAATTGATCGAACATGACGTCGATCCTCGGTAAAGAGTAACGATTCTTGATGGTTAACTCATTAAGCTTGCGATAGCGATGCAAAGCCTAAGAGTCCCATCGGACTTCTTCACGAATAGTACCGCGGCTCCCTACGGTGAAGAACTAGAATGAATAAAATGCTTGGCTTCAAGCCTGAGAAGTTGCTTTTTTAGTTTCTCATTTTCTCGTGTAGACATCCTCGTGGGAGGATGACAAACTAGCTGCGCGCCGGGAATAAGATCAATATGGAACTCAATAGCTCTCTTAGGAGGTAAACCAGAAACAGGCTCGAATAAATCTGAAAAGTCGCAAACGACAGGAATACGGGATACATCATCATCATCGCCTCGAGAATCAAGGGCAAATAAAGAAGCCATGGAATCACAATCGGAATCATGAAGCGAAAGAGAACTGATCAGAAGAATCAGAATGTTGAATATATAAGACTCGCTCCAAACATAAAATCCTGGCATCGTATCGAACTTGTCAATCCATTCCCAATATCATATCAAATCGAAGAAAAGGAATAACATGCAGATTCGCACGGAAAGAAAAGCCACAAATCGAAAACTCAACATCATCACAAAGCAAACTAAGAGTTGCAGATCCACCGATAGGATTTGCAATCCGTAAAGAAGTAAGCATATAAGAAACATCTAACTGCAAAGCTTCAACGAGTTGCTTTGATATGAATGAGTGAGATGCACCTGTATCGAAAAGCACTCGAATATAATGATCATGGAATAAAATAGAGCCTTCTAGAATGGAAGGAAAAGTACCTCGAGGCTGAGAAGCATCTCTAGAAGTAGTAGCCACACTAAGATGACCCTGACGAGAACCCTTCTCATTTTTAGGACAAGCTGAAACCAAATGTCCCTCCTTCTTACAATATAGACAACGCTTAGGCTTGGGACACTCCCTCACTGGATGGTCAGGTGCACCACAATTGAAGCATGAAAAAGAGTATTACAAGGCAATACCGTCTGCTAATACGGAGAATAAAGCTGGATAGGAGCGACCACTATAGCCTTGTCTTAACTATCTACTGAATACGTCGATAAATGTAGTATTTTTTTTTGTGGATCGACATATCCAATAGATATTTAATACAAAACTATAATGGCTATAAGATCTAACAGAACAAAATATAACAACTCAAATGTAAAACACATCACAGAACAACAGATCATCATATACATATACACATATACAGATACATCACAGAGTATACAAAATGATACATGTCAAGTGGTGTAATAACCACAATATATAGGCGAGTCAAAAGAATATACATATCAAAGTTACAACAAAAAAGGACTACGCAAAAAGCTATAACAAAATGAGCTAGCAGAATAGTCCATGCAGAAGTAGAATAGGCTAAGTCCAAATGTACCTAACTTGAAACACCTCAGTCTGACCCGAGTATAAAATACACGGGTCAGTCTAGCTAAATAAATCAGTTAGATAAGCTAAATGATAATGAACATGCAAGGTCATAAGTACCACAAATATCTCTAAAAGAGATTACTCGATCATCTAACAAAAGATGAATCATAACAAGCCTCATATCATCGGCAACTCAAATAAACAAAGGATATAAATATCCCAAATCAAGCCAAAAAGGCAAATAACAAATACGAATAAAGGTAACAGAATTTTCCACAAGGTAATCGTTATGTATCAAGTGGTTCAAAAGACCTACTCCGAAAGGAGATACTCAAGGGAAATATAAATATCAACGAAAAAAAAGATGCACGTGCTCAGTACTGTATAAACAAGGATCCACAAGCCCGAAGGTGACAAACCCAAGTATCTCTCGAGCGGTATCAAGGACCAACTCCAAAAGCGATACTATAGGGAAACAAACCCGAAGGCGACAAACCCAAGTATCTCTCGAGCGGTGACGAAGGAACAACTCCAAAAGCGATACTCTAGGGCAACAAACCCGAAGGCACAAACCCGAAGGCAACAAACCGTAGTGGCAAAGGTCCGGAGGCCTAGTACTGGACACCACTAACTGGCAATATGTGTCATAAATTCTCGAAAAGGAACCCGAAAAGGGTTAACGTGTGTCCCATACCACACGTTCGCACTAAGCGTTTTACTAACCGTTAGTCAATTCAACACTCAAAGCAGTATAAAGTTTATGCCATCTCATCGGCAAACCAGACCCGAAGGTCAAAACGATCAAACAAATAGATTAGGAATTAACTGAAAAGATAAACGCATGTGTTCATAGCACGCGTTTTATCTAATCATTTAATTATCCTCCCTCTTCGCTCGAAGTGCAAAATTGTGTGTTTTATATAGAAATTACGTTGAAGAAAATGAGTTTTAGGAACGTTTCGAAATCGCTTTAGAAATTGCCTTTGAAATTCTCTTATTATAGAGTATATAATTTTATGCTAAAAAAATAATATATAATAATAAATTCAAAATCCCATTTATTTGAAAAACATTTTTAAAACACATTATAATAACTGTGTATGAAATCCAGAAAGAAATATCAAGAAAACATCGAAATAACGGAAATTTCACGAAGTATTATCCGTTTAAAACAAGCTATGAGTCAATATTCGACAGTAGGTTTGAATAAGTTAACAGTTTCAAAATGAATTGAAATTTTGCAGAATGTATTTCAACATTCCTACTTCAATCTGCAAAAAGAATCATTCAAATCCATTTTAAAAGGAAGAATCTGCGTCGTTTCAAAGTTGGACTAAAACAAGGTTTTAAACACTGAATTACAGCAAGCTGCGAGTACAAGTTCGACAGTAGTTTAGAAATAGCAAACCAACCCAGATTGTCATGAAATTTTACAGGAATGTAAGTCAACACTCCTACTTCAATCAGAAAAAAGAACCACTCAAATCCAATTTGAAACGATGGATCTGCATCGTTTCAAAGTTAGGACCAAAATAATGTTTTAAACATTGAATTACAGCAAGCTGCGAGTACAAGTTCGGCAGTAGTTTAGAAAGAGTAAACCAACCCAGATTGTCATAAAATTTTAAAGGAATATAATTCAATACTCCTACTACAATCTGAAAAAAGAATCGTTGAACTCCAATAAGAAATGAATGAGTTATGATGTCTCAAACATGTACTCAGGCCATGTTTGCAGCAACTCAAAACAACTATAGGCAAAAATCTGCGACTGAGTCGATTTTGCAGCAACGTTTTGAACATTCAAACGACAATATCTTTCAACTAAAATTTGGAAAAATGAATTTTAACATGCAAGCTATCAAATGCAAGAAATTTGGCAGCATTTCGTTGCTGGAATCAAAAGATACATGCCTCTAAAGAAGCACTACATAATAGTTTTGAACAACAGAGAAGCAAGCTCAAAATATTTCTACATAAGCTAAACTATTTACCCTTTTTGCAATTAAAAGCATTATTTTACTATATCATGTGAGTTTATTCAACTCACCTTGCTGAATACTTGAGCTACAAGAAAAAAATTGGTGGAAAGGAAGAAGCTTTGGCCTCAAAAGAGCATCAATAACCTAAGAATGAAATGTACATAAACATGCAAGAACAAAACTTGTTGTAATTAGAAAAACCAATATCTCAAACTAAGATTTTGATGAAATTATTGATGTTTTGGAGTTGATTACCTTTTAATTCACTTTAATTTGAAGAAATTTTAGTTTGAATTGAAGAAATTGAGTTCATAGCTTGAGATTTGCAAAAATGGTGAGGTGGGTTTTTCTTTTTCTTATTTCAAAGAAGAGGAAGGAGGAGAAGTATGAATGTACTGCCAATGTTTTCCTCTTTCTCAATATTAGGTTAAGTGTACTAATGGGCCTAATGGGCTCAAAAATAAAAGAAAAATCAAATGATTTAAGGAATTAATTCATGCACATATACAATTATGTACAAGTTACATAATATTACCAAATAAATTACATTTTTCTTTCAAGTCTTAATCAAACAAAATATGTAAACTTATATACATATAATAAAACATTTTACCTCGTGTAAAGATAAATTTATATTTTTAAAATATTTTTTTATTAAAATTCTTTGTTTTAGAAAAATACACAATTTTCACAAATAAATGGACAAAACATTATTTTTAACTTCTAAAATTCCAAAAAAATTATTTTTCTTGCTTGGAAAAATATAACTAACCATTATAAATCCAAATTTATAATTAAAACTCATTTTTAAATTAATTTCACCTTTTTATTTGATTAAACAACCTTTAAAATCAAATACTTCTTTTAAAAATTATTAGAAGATGTAATTGGTAATAATTAATACAATTATTGCATTTTCTCCAAATAAAAATTATTTTTCATTTATTATTAACCCAAAAAATGAAATAAAGTTCCAAACTTTATTTTCTCATTTAAATTTCCAAAATTCTTTGTTTATTCCAAATAAACAATATAAAATCTTCAATTTTATTTTAATTTACGTTATAATTTAATATTAATAGGTAATCTCCAAAATCAGGGTTGTTACAGAAAATATACATAATACCATATAACTCCATATAGAATTTCTTTTAATATGTATATATCTACGTTGTTTTCATATCATTGAATATAACCAAAAGTTCTTAGAACTTGATTTGTAGACCTTGATTTAGTTGTCTTTTTTTTCTTTTATCTAGATGGAAACTATCGATAGTGTATTATGTTATGAAAGTTACTGGGTGAGGGATAACAACCGTAATATTTCATGATATAGAAGTATTACTCTTGCCAACATCCATCACAATACTGTACCGGACTGGATACTTCATGCTAAGCCCCGTTATGTGAACAACAAAAACCAATTGATGGTTTGGAAGGCGGGAAGAAAAAAAATTAAATGTTTACTTATATAGGCATGCGAGTAAGTGGCTAAAGATCAAGGCTTTTACAGAAAGATCCACTATTGAACTTGTATGAGCTAAGAACGTTGAGTAAACTCTTAATGTCAATGCGTACACCCCCGATGGAGCTGTTAATTTGAACGGTTACCTGGTGATGAGCAAGAATAAGTAGCTGTATATGTATATTTCGTCCACCATTTTGTTCGATGTAGTTGTGTACCATGTTTATGTGATTTCGTCCCAGATGTTCATGGAGTGGAATGGAGTTCCATTGCCTGTTGCGTTCGCCAACTCATAAGTAATTCCATGATGATATGCATATGGAAAAAATAATTTAGATTTATATTCACATTAAGTTTAATTGATGCAATAAAGCTTATGGTATGACTATGCAAGTGATAAATTCAGTCTTACCCTAAATAATAGGTGAGTCATTATTATCAGTTTGTTATATTGTCTAGCGTAGATCCTGATTTTTGACCTGCATGTTCTTGCCTTATAACATACTACCACTTAACATCATCAAAAACAATTCTTATTCCACAGGGTATGAAATTGTATTGTCCACGTAGTATTAAATAAAGATAAAAATAATGGTGAAGAAATGGACAATTAGTAAAAAGTAATCGTGAGTCGCTATTAAATCAGAGAATGTTTTCGCCTAAATGATTTAATTGAACTACAATTTACCATGTTCACCCAATTTTTTGATGCAAGTATTCCCAAACAGTATAGCAACAAACATGTATATTGGAAAATGTTGTTTACAGAAATGAGGCTAAAAATGTAAAGCGGATAGGAATCAGATATTAGATAATTCACTTGGACATATGTTGTTTTTTAAATAATTTTTATGGTAAAAAATGTATTAGAATTCTTTAACAATGTATCATAGGTTTAAATATAATCATTCTTTGTAACATCCCGCCTTTTTCGCACGCTTAAAACCGACACACATGTCGATTCAAACCATACGGAAGGGCGGATTGTTATGGGTAAATAAGAAAAAAAACAGAGAAGAAATAAACAAAATAGAATCTCACAGCGGAAGGATAAAATATAATAATAAAATATACAGTTTATAAAACTGTTTACAAAACTTTTGATTCTTCTTTATACAATTTAATATCAGAGTTCACATACCAATAAATACCAATGCAGCGGAACAATGTGAGTGTGGTGCAATAGTATAAATAATAATAATACAAATCTTCGTCTTCATCCTCCAAAGCTAAAACTTCAAATCCTGACACGCTCGGACTGACCCGAGCGAATTTAAAAAGACAAAAACACTCGAGTCAGAACTAAAAGATCTTATGTAAGTTAAATTAACAGAAATAAATATGAGTACAGTAACTCAAGAGATGCTCGGGATTTACATCTCCTAAGGGTCCGTTAAACTATTTACAATGTAGTATATTGCGCTATTATAATAATGTCTATTTATAAAATAAACTTACTTTTTAATAGCGTTAAGGGGTTACCCATATAGCCCGTAACACGGAATATATTCCCATAGTCTATACAGTACCGTAATCTCCCCCGTAATGGGCGTCGTCAGAGGGCACTCCATAGGTATGGTACAAAACAAAACTCATAGTAAAGGCTCGGTATGGTAGGTGACACGGCACAACTAGGCAATGCCAGGGTAGATATACCAATTGCTATCCGGGCTGGTGGAAACGCGCAGCGCGCAGCTGCCGCCCACCTCGAACAAACTCCCCCAAAATCAAAAATAAAAGTGGTCACTGAATCAATCCAAAGTCAAAGTATAATATCGAAGAGGAGTGTCCGATCAGAGGAATGACCTCATTGGCCCGAGAATCGCTCCTGTTTTAGCCACCTTATGCCAACTCATGGGAGTCGGGTCCACGTATTTACCTTACAGGAAACGCCACCACCAACCTACTTCATTCTGGAATCTCCACCGCATACACGGTTAGTCAAAGTGATTTTCGGTATCGACAGAGAGTATGTCCATATCCGATCCCGGTCTCTTTGCCAACCAATCGTTATTATAACACCACGGTCATTTAAAATAGTTTATACCTTAAAACCAGAATAAAAATTCCATTTCAAAACTATGAATACGATATCATCTTAAAACCCAAAACAATATGATATCATTTTATCCAAATATATTTCTATTCCAAAATCATACTGCTTTAAAATTTAAAATATCTGGAAACCAAATATTTGACTTATACTTTCAAAACATAATATTTCGAAATTCATATATTTTAAAACCATAACTTCTAAAACTTGAATGGTTTGGATATTCAACGGTATATAAAATAAATGGTTTGACTTTAAGGTTACTTTGTAAAGAAAATAATTTCCATGGCTTTACAAATATATTTCTCTATCTAAAGTCTAAACCAAAATTTAAATATCACTTTCAAGTTCCAAAACCACTTCAATTTCTATATATATATATATATATATATATATATATATATATCCATTTGGAGTATTAATATTTCAAAACTAAAGTTGGAATTTATTCCTTCAACCAAATTAAATGTTCTATTATTTAGTCTTGAATATTTACATAAAAATCCATAAATAAAACTCCAATTTCTAGCAATTAAATATTTTCTTCAATTAAATTATACTAGAATATTCATTTTAAATTTATCTTGGAAAAATCCAGTTATAAATATCATACCTTAAAATTTTCCAAACTTAAACATATAATATGAATTATCAAATTCCATTTCTCAATTTTCCCATTTTTATTTAATAGATTTATACACAGCTTAAATTCAAAAAATTTAACTTCATATGTATATTTATAGAAGAATAACATTTATAAAATATCAAAATTAAAAATTTTTATAAACCGTATCCCATCCAAACCATAGAAATCACTTTAAAACAATTTATATATAGACCACGGTGCCTGTATAAAATTTTCTATCCTATGGTCAAGTGATACGGATATTTATCATTTCAATCCGCAATTTAAAGATAAAATTTACGGTTGTATATCATTTCAAACCACAATCCCGAATGAAACGAAAATGCATGATAACTTGTAGTGTAATGATACACAATAAAACATCCATTCACCCATCATCAATCAAAATTATTTCAAACATCATCAGTTTAACAACCATCAATATATATACAATATAACAAGAAATAATTGACAGTTATTAACTAACATTTTATATTCAATTAAATTTATAACTGTTTAACTAGTAGTTTATATGCAAATAAATAAATTCTAACTGTCAATTAATATGCAATAAATGAATTACAGTTAAATTAAATAAATGCGAATTAACCGATATGCTGAATAAAACATGCCAAACAATCATAAATAAATTTCTACTCATATCTAAAATAAATTTAACAAATATAAAAACTTTTAGAAGTTGTGAGTGGGTTAAAACACTCACCTTTTGAATTTAAATCGAATTTAAATTCAATTTAAACTCAAAAATCCAACGGTCTCCAAATCTGTCCAAACCAGCGTCAACAGATCTGAAATTTAATTACGATCCTAACAAAAGATATTTCGCGTGAATCGGAGATCGTATGAAAAAGATATTCAATATAAATGATTTGAAAACAAAATAAAATAAAAATAAAACAAAACCTTAATAGAGCCACGTCATCTCCTTCTCCCACCCCTTTCTCACGCGTTTTCTCCTACAGGCCGCGTGCAAATTACAGAACCCATCAAGCTCCAGTCTCCTCCCCTTTGACCATGAATCATGACCACCTCGAGCCTCAAATGCACAAACAGAAACTGCGCGTAGATTCGTATTGATGAAAACTATAACGCAAAAAATTTTTGGAATTTTCTGGGAACTTTGAATTTTTATCTGATTTGAATTTTGAATTTGGATCTAGAATTGCATCCATTGAGGAAGAGACAGAGTTGAAGAAATGAATGTACATCAAAAGAGAATAGAATGGAGGCTAGGGTTTATAATCGTCTATTTATAGATAGACGCAAAAGAATAGGTGTGCACGAATTTTAACGTGCAAACGGAAGTGGTCCCAAAAGATAAAAAAATATTAATTACACACGTTACGAATTTAGGAAATAAATAAATTCCTTGTCATTTACATTTTATTTTAAACGTATTTAAAAATGTAAATCTAGACGTTTCGTTTACGTTTCAAAATATATCCACAATTTTGTTAATTTCTCCACTTCCTTATATTTAGAAATTATAAATTAAGTTTTAAGGATGCACTAATATTTGTTCATGGTTTCACCTTATTATCCTCAAATTCCATTTAATTTTCAATAATTACAATTGTTGAATGTTGATACTTTAATTAAATTTATACATCTTGCTTTCTATAATCTATATCAACAAATGGTCCAATTATAAATAGAATTAGCATTAACTTCATCTTATAGAATTAACTACTCCAATTACAAAACAAATCTACGCTAACTGCACGATTTAAGTCAATTAATTGTAATTGAGTCTACATTAAATGTTATAAATTATAAATTGGAACCTAAATAAATTCGCTTATTGATTTAAAATCTTTCTATTCAGTAAATAGACACTTTTATGGGTATAAATAACATTTGAATTATAATACATGTCATTAGTGCATGCTTCATTTCTTATAAACTCCCTTTTATTAACTAGAACACATTAACCAAAACAAAATAATTAATTTAGATTTATTTCAATCGATTGCCATTCTTAACTTAACATACTCAAAATGGTTAACCTGAATAATTGTTACCCTTTTACATTCAAATTCACTTACAACCATCATTACAACAATGTTGCCACAGATTTAGATTTAATTACATAAATTAGATAAATGGGTAAAGTTTTGTAATTATCACTAATGCCAAATATATATGCATTAATTACTACTATTATTATGAATTCATTTATTAATTTACTAGTTGCCTTTGTCTTCTTATATCCTATTTACTACCAAACTTTCTATTTAGTTATAGTTTATCAATATATATATATACCTAGGCAAATCAAGTTCTTGTCTTTTCTGTTATTTCAATTAAATCGGGTATGCACAAATAAATTGTTTATTAACTTATTCTTACAAAATTATTTACATGCATTTAGTTACACCTAATTTAATGCATTGATTTTCATTTATAAATTAAAGGTTTTTTTTTTCCTTTAAAAGCTTTTATTACTAACCATACTCCAACCTCTACAGGACATTGATTTATTAAATTTGCACTTATTATGCATACTTTTAGCAACTCATATATACTTTGCGTCTATTCCCCAAATTTCACATTCTATTGTTACATAAATTTGCATTGATTACTATTTATTATTATTGCTTTACTGATAAATTAGATATTTGCATTGGTTTTGCTTATGCTAAATTAATTTCCCATAATAAATAAGGTTTCAAAACAATCAATAACATTTCCTTAGCCCAAACCCCGTTTACCAATTATTTTCCTTCAATAATTCATGTTGCTATAAATACGTACATTTACACTTTATAGTTATTCTAATATACCTATTCCAACCTCTTAACCCTTATCTTTATGTTCACCCACTTGTAATATTAATTATATTTATTACAATTCAATGTTGGCATTTATTACTATTAATTTATACAATGTTTATTGCCCTTATTTCAATTTCTTCCTTTTTCAGTTGCTACTCTACTATTCACAGTTTCTATGGTATACTCCTTTCCTATATAATCCAATATACACAAATTCCAATTAAATCCAATTATTACCTTTAAATAAAACATAACATTCGAATACCTCTTATTAAATTGGAAGGTTTCATTTAAGTTTATAAATGATCCACTTGTATTAACATAAATTTTTATTTTCAAATTTATTCCCATTTACGGTTAATCAATGTTATTTTACATTAACTAATTTTAATATTCACCTTTAATTTCACATCTTCAAAGTATATCTAGGAAAAATCTTTCCACCACTTAATTTACTGAATCTTATGCGGTCTTACTATAAATAGGTTTTAAATTACCATTACTGTACATTCAATTACTATCCAAAGTATTTATTCATAAATCAATTCGATATATACGTTTGTTTCCTTCTATTTGATTTATACCTAGTATACGTTTTCCTAAATCCTGTTTCATTACCTTCATTAAATGGTTATCGCATTGAGATCAAATTTATTAGCTTATATCGCATTATTACCATTAATTAAAATTGGCTTACAAATTCTTTTTTTTCAATACTCTAAATAAATAACATATTATTCCATAATTACTCTTGTTTTTACATATTCCATTCAAAAATTAAACCACAATATTTACATTATTTTATTGAATTGGAAATCTCATTTTAAATTGTTAACTTTTAATAAGAACAAATGGCAACACCAAATTCCTAACATTCATTTTATTAAAAATTATGGAAAATATGACAAATTTAGTTAACGAAATTTTCGGGTCGTTACATTCTTGATTTTAGCAATAAAAATCCAATTTGATATGCATAAAAAGGCATATAAAATGCAAACTACCGGTGCAAATTTTGATGATAATAACAACTGTAACAAAATCTAAGAATGTATACAAATATAATTTTAAGAACCACTAAACCATTGTATTAACCATTCTATCAACGGTGAGAATGCATTGAAAATTTCTAGCTAAACAGGACATATGGGTCCTTCAAGACAGAAGCGAATGTGCCAAAGCACAGAAATGCAATCTTACCTATCATGCTAGCAACAATCTCTCGTGCTACATATATATAGTATATCCTATCACGATGTTCAATAAATTTACAGAGGAGGATGTATGTTGATTTAATTCGGTAATGAGCATTCCTTTTTTGAATATAGTTGATTGTGTTCGAATATGGTTTGTACCAAAATATGAATTTCAATTATGCATTCACCTCAAAATAACAACAAACCTCAATTAATGGTAGAAGTGAGACTGTAAGCAAGATGATGATGAGAAAAATGCATTCTCATGAATGAGAGGAAAATATAAGTGTCAAACTGTAAGCAAGATGATGATGAGAAAAATGCATTCTCATGAATGAGAGGAAAATATATGTATTTGACAAAATTAAATTTACCATATATACGTTATGCCATAATTAATGCATGCAAATGCACATGTATGTAGACATGTATGAAATGTATTCATGAGCTTCCAAAAGTCAAATGTGGAAACAATGTAAACAGATATCAAAAATTTAGACTAATTTTTTAATGAATAATGTATCGTTAATAAGTAGTAGACCTAGAGTACAAATATTATTACTGCTGTAATGCTAGCATGTGGGCATGTTTGCATGCGTGTGTGTGCCAGAACTTTAATGATTATAAACTCAATTGTTGTATGATTATCACTCACAATGGACCATTAGATATATTTAAATGTTTAATTAAAATTTAAACTAAGGATTAAAACACCCATCAAAACTCCCTAAGTGGTCCAGATACCAAAATTTTTCAATAACTAAATGTTGACCCAAAGCTAGCTAGCTTTACATGTTCCAACTGTAGTGACAAATCCAGGATTCAATGATTCAATAATAGAACTCAAAACGTCAATCATAAACTGCTTTTAGAATACAACCTTGACCGGTAAGTAGAATTTTATAGATCTGCATTAAATTTAGATAAAATATTACCAATTATGAATTAGATGACTTCTTACCTAGACTGGCGATCCAGCGAATTCCAAAAAATCAGGTAACAAGCTTTTGGACCATCCGAGCAATGTCTTCATTGTGTATTTTATTCTCTTCAAGAACATGAAATTATAAATGAGCATTAATTCTCTATAATCATCAAAAAGTAGTGAACGATACAGAAGAGAGATTCTATCATAAAATTGCAGTAAATTATGTATAGAAGAGATATAAAGAAAGAAGAATTTCTTCTCTCAGTCCAACTATATCACTTCCATAAGTGCATATAAGTGTAGATGATGACATGGCCTCTTGTGGAAATGGCATAAATTTGTAAATTTTCTAAAAGATCTTTTCAATTATAAAAATAAATATTTCTATTTTAGCTTTATTCTTGGTCTGCTCAACAAACCTAAAAAATTCGCTATGATTATTGTAAACAAAGGAATTAGGTCATTATGGAATAGGATTTAACATTTTCCTTCCAGACTTTGAAGGAACTTTTTTAAGCATGACATGCACAATCATTGACCGAAAGGGTCTTTCAATTGTATTTTTAACAGTGATATTTAGTTCTAAAATCTAAAATTATATGTTAAATAAAATTTTATCTTTATTACACATCTAGATCCAATCATGGTAAAAAAATTACTAGGTATCATAACCCTAACTTAAATGTAATAAGCAATATAAATTAAAAGGCGGTATTCATTTGTATATATAAGGACATTAAACGAGATGTGTAAAGCATAAAACTAAAAGGTTGTTCTATACTGTATGGCCTTTCACAAATAGCAGCTGCAAAATATTTATAAAGATATTACTATCAAACGCAAAAGCACGCCTCCTCAAAAATAATGTGCCATACCCACACAATATGAAAATGTATACATTTGGAAGATAAGGTGGCATTTTAGGGTGTACCTAAAGAAAACATGCTTGCTGTGCGTGTTTTTGATATAAGGACATGTCATGAATTATTAATATAATAATGCTCTTCCTCTCATGTAACAATAAAAGTTTACCTTTGTTTCCAAGTTTTTCCATACATATTCCATATGGCAATGGTGGTGGTAATACAGTCATTCAAATGCTAGGTGAAAATAATTTACCACAAACACAAATATGGATGGATATCACAAGGTCAACAAACACAAAAGATGTTGATGCATTGCCAGATGATTGCTATTAAAAAAATAGAAAAAGGTTGTAAAAAAAGTATTTTTATAGCGAAATTTTATTTTGACATGAAAATTCATATATGTCAATTTATTTTTATAATGAAGCACGGTAGTATTTACATATAGTACTAAAAGAATTTAATAGAAAATAGCTATTTCTGAAGAAAAATCTATTCAAAATTTATCATTAAAATTGATGTAATATGTCTAATCTATTAGACCTTCATTTAATTTCAGCTTGAAAGATAAACATAGTTACGTCCATTGATCTAATATATTGTGTCAAACATCGTGTTTCACGTATTTACTCATTGAAGTTTGAAAGTAAGCAAAAAATGATGAAGGTCCAAAAGATGTTTCCTTTTCTATATTGCAACCTCCTAAGCATTTTTATGTTCTTTTGATGTCATCGGTTTTAAATTTCTCTGTTTATTTTGACACCCTTGGCTATAGTGGTAAAGCTAATATAAGGTCTGAATTTTAGTAAAGCAAGCATCACTATAAAGCTTAAATCAACATAAAGTATCTTCCTATTGATTTTGGTTCTAATTTACATACAAATGTCTTGAAGACTGCAATAGTTTATGGTATATACCACTCAGTTGAATTGAAGTTCCCAACATATATGGATTCAAGTATGCTACAAACTGAAACTTTTTTCTGTCCAACTTTACAGATTCATTTTGACAATGCTAAATAGATTCAGAACTATAAAGTTTCTATAATTCAATTTAATTTAGTCAATTTTTTTGGAAATGTTAAAAAAATTATTTTATTATGCTTTGTTAAATAAAAAACTTTTACGATCGAAATAATTGAAGAAAGTTCAACTACAGCCACTGTTGTTTTAGTATTTTTGTTCTCACAATGATAGAAATGATGAACATTATAGTCAGTCATAGAGGAGGTGACTTAAAAATTTATAAATGCAATATGTGTTGTCAAACCTAGGAAATACTATAGGCAACTGCCTATGAATTAAGGAACACAAAGAAGATTGGAAATCATCAAAAACTGGACCACTTTTACCTTTAATTACTATAAGCATAAAGGCAACTGCATATAAAGAAACAAAAAAGTACAATGAAAACATTACGTCGATACCTTAAACATAGGCGATAGGACCACGGTACAGAGCAGCTGGAAAGGAAGATTAGGCAGTGCATTGAAAGTAGGCAATTGAGGCACACTTCAACAGTGACCGTGGCCGGGTAGGAAAAAACAGTATTGTAGGGTAAGATGAAGTAAAATCATTGGTATATGCTCATTACATCTTATACTGTATATATAGTGTAAAATTTACACTAAAATAATCAAATTAATTTAGTAGTAGAAAATTAGGTCAACTCTACACATCCATTTTTAAAAAAAATCTACAAAGGGGTGGTGTTCCATATCGAAATGTTATCTTTTCTAATCTAAAAGAAATATCTAGAAAGGGAAGAATTAAACAGAAACTTGAATACCACCTAATTTGATAGACGAAGATACTCTACAATTTTAATTGACAAAATTTAATGGAAGATAAAGTGAATATGAAATGATTATCCAACTATATCAAGTGACAACTACAGTAACTGCTCAAAATGAGTTGAGAGTGATAGAGATTTCAGTACTTGGAATCACAGAAAGTATTTGTCTAGTAATCAACCCATTGGAGACTAGCTAAATCATTAAAGATAATAGCATTTACATTCTAATATAATTGCACAATGCATTCTAATTTCTACATTTCACGTACAAACTACAAATAAGTTGGCTCTTTCGCTTCAACCTTCATAATTATCCTAACTTAAATTTTGTCCACCTTGAAACCAAGCTACTTTTGATCATCAAAACGCAATGAACTAAAAAAAGTAGTCATCACGTACAGATGAAATTTAATTAAATAAATTGTGAATGGAAACTTCGATCTAAAATTTATGAAATCTGGCGTTAGTCTAACTTAAAAGTAGCAAATAATTTACCCTGTCGCGACATAGCTTTTGGAGCAGACAAATCAGCGATGCTTTAAAATTAGAAAGCAAATATAGGGCTGGAAGGAGGATACTTCCTAATTCATCATGGAATTAAGAAAGCGAGCGATTTGAATCGCTTCTTGGAGGAAATTTGGGGCAGGTAGGGTTTGGGAGAGAAGAGATTTTTAACCTCTGAACAGAAAGATTTAGAATCCTTATATAAAAATAAATTGTGAAAAACTAAGACGAAGGAGATCGGTCGATGGAAGAGGAAAAAAAGCAAAAAGGTGACCGTTCATTTCCCAAAATAGCAAGGGGGCTTCGGGCTCTTGAAATGCAACTCAATGATAATATAATAGTATAGATTATTTAAATTAAATTATCAAGCTATAAAATGTTCAAAAATTTTGGACTCCAAATGAGACATGGTGTCTGGCGTTCTATATGTTATTCTCCTATTTCGAACACAATGGAACTTGTCCTGAGGCCTAATTCGATCGTATGTAGAAGATAGTTTTTGAACCCAATTATTATATTAAATTTTCAATATTGAATTCAACGCGTTTTGATCTTGCAAGGCCAAATGATACGTCCAATCTTTATGAAACTTGACGGCGTATTATAATTCATTATTACGGATCCAATGAAACTGCTTTCGTCGAAATCTGAGATAATACCCCGGAAGGCCATTTTCACTTGTTAACTAAAACGAATTATTTTCAAAATCAGTTAAATCACATTTAAATCCAATTTAAAAGTTTTATTATCTTCAATTCTATTAATAGAAATTTAATAAGCTTTGAAATTTTTTTATCCAGCTTAAAACATAAGATTCAATTATTTACACAATTTCAATTATTAAATTCAATAATTAAATTAATCGTTACATTTGAAATTTGAGTTATTTAACTTATAAAATTTACTTTTCAAGGCAAGAAAAATGCCCAAACCCATTACGTATTAAAACTAGTTAGTTGAAATAGATTACCAAATCCATTTAAGTCTTTAACTTTAAAAAATCAATTCGTTGAAACTTCATTGTTATCTTTAATAAGTTCCAAATTCATTCATAGATTCCAACTAAAATCTCTCCTTTCAATCATTTTAGATTATAACTCAAAATCAAATTTATTTATTAAAAAATTTCTTCAAAATTTCTCAAAAAACTTCTAACGTCTTAAATTTAGGGAAAATTTCGCCAGTGTCTCCTTTGCGCGGCAAAATTAGAACACCTACTAATCTCCATTACAGGCCGAAACAAATAAAAGAAAACAAAAGCCAAGCGGCTCAATCATTAAACCATCAAAGTCAAGCAACAATATAAACATGTACCTTTTGTTCGGCAATCAATTTTCACTTAAGAAATCAAGGGTATCAAAATAGCTCTTGCTTTTATATACCTACATCATAGTTATACGTGATATCCAATCATATTATTATGCCTTTTCAATTTCCAACACTTGCTTTACTAAAATCGTACGATGTACATATATCATCCGTACGAAATATCAAATCTGATAGCTCGTTCGATCACACAATTTCAATTCCAAACTAGTACCGTTCATAAAACCACTCTAATGCGGACTCGGATACGGTTCCTTGATTAGAAACCCTCATTTTCCTTGCATAGCCATACACTACTACCGGAGTCAATCAAAAATCCATATCCAGTGTTCGCCATCAAGAATCGATCGAAAAATTCCAACTGCGACTGATATTAATCATCTTGGAACCATGTACTCAAATCTGGATCAAACCATTATGCGAAACAAATAGTATACGTACAATTTATGTATTTATTTTCATTTACTTCAATTCAATTGATTTACATTCAATTTCTTTTACATTCATTTGATCTGCACTCAATTTAAATCAAATTCCCTTATTCATATTAATCTCACATTGCTTTATTCACATTTATTATTTATTTATATATTCCTTTCAATACTAATATCCCTTAAGAATCATTCCATCAAATTTAATGTTTAACAACATTCCATCCCATACTAAATTCATTTATGAATCATTTCATAAAATTTTACTCACGTTTATAAACATTTCGTTTTCCATTTTCAACATTCAATTTTATCAATCAACATTCCAAAGCATATCCAATTCACCCATTTATTTTAATTATTTTCTTCATTAGCTCATTTCAAATCTAAATCAATTTTATTTCAAAAACTCATTTCATTTAACTTAACATAGATTGAATTTCTTTTCAAAATTCATTTTATTTCACTTAACTTAAGTTAAGTTCCATTTCAATTTTTCTTTTCTTAACATTCATATTCAAAAATTTGAAACATAGTTTTAACTTACTAATTCTCAAAATATATAGGTTATCAAACTTATTTTCTCATATTTTCACAAAACATTTAAATGAAAATTTCCTAGTTCTTATTTATTTCAAATCATTTTGAAATCATATATAGTTGCTTTCTTTGTAATTCAAATCATAATTTCTAATTTCTAAATCAAAAATAGATTTTCCAAAACAAAACTCCAATGGTAGCAATTCCTCTCTAGGAAACCCGAAGATGAATGTCGATGATGCTGCGGTCATCATCGAAATTATTTTCTAATGACCGAAGTGAGTTCAGTGCTTTCTAACCTTTTTTAAATTCCATTTTAAAATATTTCCAATCAAAATATTTTTTAAATAATATTATATATATATTTTACAAAACTCTGAAAAATGATTTTCAAAATTAATGGGATTTAAATTCTCAAATTTTCCAGCTTTTAAACCCTTTTTATTTACAAATATTATTTATAATATACTTTTGAAATTTGATTTTCTTTCAATTTATAAATCACATTTATAATCATATTCATATAGTCTTACTTTGGTTATATAAAACCATTTTCGTAATTGGTTACCTTGTTTGCATTATGATAATAACACTTTTATTCGATTACAAACAATAAATAATAAATGATAATAATTATACATTATCAACCGAGCGCACCATATACACCATAATAATTTATGAAAATTATTCCTTTATATATAAAATATTATCGAGGTAAAATTATTTCATTTTTCCAATTTTAAAACAATACTATGTCAAATTGCTCTATTTAAGTGTTTAGAGACCACTATCAATAACATTAATTACTTATACTGACGAGAAACCATAAGCCACTCAACAATCAACCAACACACTATAAAATATTTTTATATCACCAACAAATATGCACTCATCTATATATATACTCAAACTCATTATATGGTGCTACTGACCATGTCTCTAAAAATATCACACCAAAGCCAAGGTTCTCGCTTAACCTTCAACTCTGATACCAAATGTAACGATGCGGTTTTTCGACCCTCGAAAATTGATACTAATACGTCCACTATATTACGTGCCGAGCAATCGAATGCTAAAAAACTTGATATTAGGGAAAAAGAAGGAAGGAAGAAGATAAGAAGAAAACTAAATAACACAGAATTTTACAGCGGGATATATAATCTATAATATACATCAAATCATTACACAAGAACAAAACTGCAATATATACATATATGGAAATCAATTAGAGTATACTAGCCAATTTCAGCATGGACAGTTATAGCAGTATGTCCTTACAATTGCAGATAAATACCATCAATGAATAAAGTGGAAAATAATCATCTAAGTAAATGCGTCTTTGGGCCTCCAACTTGTCTATTGAAGCTCAAAAGCATCCAACTAATTCATAATATGCTCGATCTGACTTGAGCATTATAACAAAATAACATCCAAGTCAGCCTGGAAGACCAGCGTGAGAAAAACACGGCCAATGAGATTTTAAAGTTATATAAAAATCTTTGAAATCAAAGTATCTCGTAAGACCACATCGCACATAAACACGGACGGGTTTTACCTTACGTTAATCAGAACCATTTTCTATAGAAAATCCATTTATATTATAATAAAGTCTAGGGATCAAATTAAAATATGAATATAGCTCAAATGCTTGCATCTCACATTTCAGCATTGTTTTGCACAACAAAGTCCTTACGACGCTTATTGGAGAATGGATTCCATACAACGATCGGGCTGCTGGGATACCACACATCAAGGTGCATCTAGACAAAATAACACCAAAGACCTCGCCTAGGTTCCCTACCAACAGAACCGGTCTGCCACTTGACTAATAGTACCGAATATGATCAATCTTTCATTAATGGACCCTGAAGCAAACAAATGAGATATGATAGCGACTCTAGATGGGGATGATCATACTATAATGACCCAAAATTTGACCACTTTAAAATACACTATTTAAACTGATTTTAAATATAAAATATATAACATTTTATGATTTAAATAATATTAAATAGGATTTTCAAAGAGAAATATAAACAAAAATAGGAAAAATTGCTTATATCGACAAAAGTGACAAAACCTCGATTTTAGAAAAGTAAGTTTTAACGATTAAATAAATAATTTTAATTAATTTATGAGTTTTTATATTTTTAAATAAAATTATATAAATTTATTTTAAGTTTGGTTTACATAAATAAATAGTTTAACCAAAACGTCAAAATGTTACCGTAAAATTTTTTGTCCAAAATCAACGTATTGTCGATTTAAAATTTTCGCAACGTTGTTGCATCTTTATTTTATTATATATGAACATACATATTCAAATAGTATAAGTATTAATTAGTTCATTAATCAATTTTACTTTTTCTAAACATGCTTAGAAAATTCTAGAATGTAATTAACAAAAAATAAGCATGAAAAGACAAAAAGTGTTTATAAAAGTCAAAACGTAAACATAATATCAAACAAACGTAATTATTATATTCTTTTCTTAATACTTAAGTGAAAGTGACCAAAAGAAACAATTTTAAATGTGATGTTAAGTGCTGAAAAAAAATTAGTTTGCTTAAAGTATAAGTAAAGGGTATTTTGGTCTTTCTACAAAATATTATTTTAATCTAAATTTAAATACCAACACACTTTTTCACTTTTTTACACACACTTTTCATTCTATTTCTTCTTTCTTTTATAAGCTTCTCCTTCTTCTTCCTTAGAGCTTTAAAGGCTTCCACGCCTCTCTTAAAAAAAATTCCAAAAGCGTAATAAAGTTATGGAAAAAATAATCGGCAAAAAGAGTATACCACTTAAGTCAAGTTCAAGCTAGTAAGTTTCATCCATCCACCTAAGACCATGCCCAACTAGAAGCCATCTCCACCTCTTTTCCTCTCAACTTCTAGGATAGCGGAGCTATAGTCGGATTTCAAGAAGTTTCCAAAAATAGTAGCGAAATTATAGTCAATTCTATAGTGAAAAGGTTAGCAAAATTGGTAGGAAGTATGGTTTAGATCTGGAGTTCCTTGTGCAGTTAAAGCGCTCGGCAGATTCGAAGCGGTGGAGGTGCAAAAAGTCATAGCGGGGATACAGCGAGGATATAGCGGGATACAGCGGATGGCTCCAAAATAGCATATAAAACTCATACTTAATGTTTTTACAAATATATAAATGGTAATTTAATGAAAAATTATCATTCAGTATAATTATAATTAATACATAAATAATTTTAAACAAAAAACATGTGCGAATATACTCTAAATAAACGTAAAACTATTATATAACATAATTGAATTTAATAGAATATTAGAGTATTTTCATTTCTAAAAATATATTAAAAATTAAATCAAATAAATTAGTTTCATAATTTTTATAATGTATAAATCCAATTTTTTTAATTCATTTTATTAAAGAGGATATAGCGGAAATAGCAAAATATAGCGGGAATAACGGGATATAGCGGAAATAGCAGGGATTAAAGCGGAAAGGCTATATTTTGGGGCTATATGGAAAAATCGTAGCGGTAGAAATCCACTATGAGATATAGCGGGGTTATAGCGGGGCATTAACTACACAGGGAGTTCCTCGTCTTAAAGTTTGACGGAATGAAATCCAAAGTGCGTTATTTCTTCCTTTAAGTTCATTAAAATCATTGCTAAGTTGAAGGAACTTTAAGTGTTAAGTGTTGTTTGAAAACCCTTGTTGAATACTTATTTACTTTGTTTGCTAAAACAATGGTTTGATTTCCTTGTTTAACTATGTTTGGATGGTTAATTAAGTATTTTAAAATTTAGAAGTTAAATACTTAATGGGGAATGCGGAAACGACTAGTAAACGTGTTTCATCTGTGAGATCCAAGGAAGCTTGGAAGAGGGACGGAACATGTCGAAGGGAAAGCTTGGATGCTCCAAAATAAATATAAAACTATTTTAACCTAAGATACAACAAAGTGTTATAAATATTTGACAGAATGAACCATTAATTATCATTTATTGTTGTGTTTATTTCATTGATTGATTGTTTGAATTAGGCTTGGCCAGTTTATGAGCACTGATTATTATTTATTGGTTATTGACTTTGCTTGACTAGTTTAAGAGCAATTAATTATCCATATACATGGGCTGGGTAGAAAATAATTGTAGGCTAACACCTTGTGATTATGTCACGATTTGACTATAAGGTGTTTAGCGGTAATATTTGGTTCACTTCAATTTAATGAATTGTTTTGGAAATTGGTTTTAAAGTTGAAATGTTAAGAATGGTTTTCCATTAAAAGAGTAAAAAGAGATATTTGAGAAAAAAATATTTGGAAGTGATTTTATATAAAGAATTGTTTTATTAAAAAAATTTGCAAAACAGAAAAAATTCGAGGACTAAACCCAATGGTTTTTAAATGATTTTTGAAAGGATTTGGAAATGGAAAGTATTATACATTAGAAGTATTTTTAATTATTAGTGCAAATGATTTTGCCACTTCAGGATATAAAGTGGTTTGTTATGTTACCAAAGATTCAGGTAACCCATAATCTACGAATATGCATGGGCAATGGAGGCCCAGATGTTCTGTAGCCTCGGTGTAGTCCGCTCTTGAATAGAGGGATGCACCAATCTATTATTTATTCGAAAGGCTAGACCCAGGGTCCTGGTTATGGCTAGAAACCTCCTGAGATTTGATAGCATATAGTATTGTATGCTTTTATATATGTATCGTTTCAAAAGGAGATTTGTTTTCAGATCCCGAAGTAAAAGGACTAGTTTAAATATAAAAGATATATATTTCAAAGGTTTTGAAATAAGAATTTGGGAATAAAGTCCAAAGAGTTAATTTCCGTAAAGTTAATTAGATTTAGAATATCTAAATTTGAAGTTTAGGCCTAAGTGGGTAGTTTTGGGAATTGCATGTTGTTTGTTGCATCGTAAGCTCCATGAGTCCTATTTGCAGTAGGAGAACTACATTGGCTTGATCCTATATCTAATTAGGTATCCAATTAGATAGGGGTATGTAGGCAGTAACAAGTGGTAGTGATGCAGCCCCCAATAATAACATAACATTTTTCTATTTATTGTTTGCTATATATCATGTATTGATGTACTTTTCCTGCTTACTATTTTATTCCACATTTGACATGTTTATTGAGTTAGCAAGAATGGCTATTGTTGTCTCTTTCATCAAAGTTGTGTAGAGGTAGATTTATTTGAATGGCTAAAGCACACCCGGTAGATTAAATTGATTACTCTGGTAACTTGTAAAATTGAAATTGTATCCTATACATTTTATAGTGTTGAATATTTATCAAATATTGTGTATTAAGTTGGTAGTTTTCATTCGTAGTTTTAGAACGGACGGGTTTTTGGGCGATTAAGACTGGTCCGAAAACCCTTCGAAAAACCCAGGTTGTCACACATACCCTACTTGGAAGCGACCCACTTAGCCTTGCTGCTTCTCCCATGTTTTAATCATTACCGATTGATGAGGCTTGAGGCTATGTTTTACTTTTTATATAGAATTTCCCACTTGGAATGCTAATACTGCCTTCCATGCAATAATGTAATATCAGCATTCATCCATACAAGTTCGTTCTGGGACTGAACGAAATACTTGAGAGCTCTGTCTCCAATTCCATCATCTTCAATATGTCTTCACTTCGAAAGCATTTCGTTGGATCGAAGTGGTTTTTGATTACATATCCAATCTTGGTCTCTTCGAAATAACTTTTGATAATTTTCCGTAAACTCAAACCCGGTTCTTTAGAAAATAAACAATCAAAAATAAGATTGGAGATCACCCCTTAACCATTAGTGGATGGATTTCCTTATCATTTTCCTAGGAGAACGAAATGAGATTTATACGCATGGTACAACATCATCGGAGATGACTGTGCCATATAACTCATGTGTTTCTCCTAAATATTTCCGAAGTTATGTTTTTGGTCCAATTTCGATGGTCGATTATTTAACTATCGAACAACAAACATTCAATCAGGGATTTATTCCATAGGGAAAAACCAACATTGGTTCAGCATATAAGTAATGACTAACCTCCTTTTACAATCTTCATAAATAAAACCATTTGTAAAATTACGTGTGTAATAATACTTTTACAAAGATATATCCACCAATTCCTACATTTTCAATACTTAGGAAATATCTGTATACCTATCTCAACGGTATAAGTATACTTACAAAATTGAGAAAGATTTCATTTTTATTCATTTCAAAAATCATTCATAAACTCCTTATAATTCTCTTAAACAATTTATAAACCATTTTATAAAACTTCTGGAATCATTTATAAAACTTCATTTATACATTTCAATTAATTACAAATCCTCTTATACATTTCTAAAACTCATTTATAAATCCTTTATACATCTCTAAACCATTTATAATACTTCTTTTATAAATCTATAAACCCATTCTATAAATATCTAACCATTTATAAAACTCTTTACCTTGTAAAATAACTTCCTTACATCTCTAAACCATTTTATAAGCTCCTTTATAAATTTTGAGTCTTTCAACTCTACTCATGGGTCTCGGAAAACAATTATAAATAATTAAAAATCTTTTTACTTCAAAACACCATTATATAATAATAATGATGAACAATAATCATTATAAATAAATGAAAATTATTAACTGTAAAATATCTTACATAATAATTAATAATTTCAAATATTTTTTAATAAACAATAATAATTAATCTTTACCACTTGTATAAATAGTGATAATTTATTTTCGAAACCTTAATATTAATTTCAAACCATAATTATTCTTCAAATAATTAACGTTTCAAATTATTAACATTTTGATAAATTCTTAAAACAATATTAACTATAAACATATAAATTAAAAACAACTCTAATATACTTAAATAACCTTAAAATAATAGTACTATAATTAAATAACTTTAAAACAATATAAATTTAATTAAATACTTTAAAACAATGTTAATATGATTAAACAACTTTAAAAGAATATTAATTTAATTAAACAACTTCAAAACAATATTAATATAATTAAAGAACTTTTAAACGGTGTTAATTTAAATAAATAACCTTAAAAAATATTAATATAATTAAATAATTCTAAAACATTATTAATTTAATTAAATAACCTAAAAATAATATTAATATAATTAAATAGATAATCCTTAAAATAAAATATTTCTAAAACCCAATTTTAGATTTTAAATTCATTTCTTTTCTCAAAAAGCAATTCTAACTTAAATGGCAATTTATAATATTTATAAATACTAATTTGAGGCCAATAGCCACCCAACACTTAACTAATATCAAAATAGATTTTTTTTTTCATTACTGTGTCTTATTTTTAAACATATAACGACGTTATAAACACAGTGTCCATAGTTATCATTATTCAATAATCCATATAAAAGAAATATTTTTGAATTCAATAACGGCAAGGAATCTTCTTGGATCCCTCCGACTTGTTTCCCCCTACATCACAAACATTATGCAATCATAAAATATAAATCAACCACTTCAAGGCGGAATTCGTATACAAAGGGTCGTCCACTCTTACATGGAAACGTAATGCAGTCTCATCTGCTCAAATAGGCGGGAATATATCCCAAACTAATTAATAAATGTAATAACTCATCCAAACAATCATCCAATATTTTTTATCAACTATATATCATAATGGTTAACCAAAAAGGTGATTTTAACTCACCGAAATTTTTTTGTCGCCGAGGCATTCCGGTTTGAAACTAAAATCGAACGACGACTGATTTTAGCCCAAATTTCAGCAGTCTCCAAATTTGTCCAAAATAGTTCCATCGTGAAGCTTTCATCGTTACAATTGCAATGCAAATTATTTCTTCTCAATTGGACCTCGTATGAGATAATTATGCAGTTTTAAAGTTATCGATTTATTTTTAAATTAAAACAAACAACTTTCATATATAATTACGAACATACCCCTATTCCCCTTCTTCCCCAACCACGGCCTCTCCATTGTGCATGCAAATATCAGTGCATAACCCCCATGTCGATCACCCTCTCTCCTCCTAGCTCTTCTGTTCCTCCATACTTTTCGAAACCGATGAATCCAATGCTCCTCTCTACACAAGCTCCTCCTGAACATCACCTCCACATCTCCTTCGCCTCTGCCTACGGAAATGCGACGGCAGCAAAACCCCTACCACATGCCAGGTCGTGAACTACCATAAGCCCCCGTTCGACCCAAAACTTCGGCCATGGATGCTACTCCACCCACTCAATCCAAATCCGAGCTCCAATTCTAGAATTAAAGCCTTAACCTCTACAATCCTTAACCTAGATCGACTGCCATCAATGGCCTCCCCCAAAACAGTGAGCCAGCACCACCACAACAAGCCTTGGCAAAGCTAAGCATGATATGAATTCAATGAATCAAGATTCGCGATGAAGCGTGGAATTTTCATTCGGATATTTACATTTAATTTTCAAAGAGGAAAAAATTCTTGTTTACAAGCCATGTTTTTATAGATGGAAAGAAGCATAGGCTGCACATAAAGGGAAAAGGTGAGAATGTGGGGTATGGCCTTGTACAGTTGAAGATCATGGGCTACGAATGTCTGATACGTGTGTATATGTTATTTAAATTAAATTATTAAGCTATAAAACGTTCGAAAATTTTGAACTCCAAATAAGATGTGCCGCTTGGCATTCTATATGTTATACCCTTATTTCGAACACAATAGAACTTGTCCCGAGGCCTAATTCGATCGTATGTAGAAGATAGCATTTTGAACCCAATTATTATATTAAGTTTTCAGTATTGAACTCTATGCTTGTCGATCTCACATGACCAAACGATAAGTTCAATCCTTACGAAACTTACATCGTATTATAATTCATTATTACGAATCCAACAAAACTGGTTTTGTCAAAATCCAAGACAGTGCCTCGAAAGGCTATTTTCACTCGTTAATTAAAAAAAATATTTCAAAATTAGTAAAATCACATTTAAATCCAATTTAAAAGTTTTATTATCTTCATTTTTATTAATAGAAATTTAATAAGCTTCGAAATTATTTTTATCCAGCTTAAAACCCAAGATTCAATTATTTACACAATTTCAATTATTAAGTTTAACAATTAAATTATCAAATAAATCGTTATATTTGAAATTTGAGTTATTTAACTTATCAAATTTACTTTTCAATTTTTAAAGTCAATTAATATTTCAAAAATCAATTTACTAAAATTTTGAGTCGTTGCGTAAACTAATCTGGGGTTGTCTTTATCTATAAATTTTTATTTTATTTGTAATTCTATACTCTTTACTCCTCATTATTTGCATGAAACTCGGGTTGGCCTTGGACTTAGGAGATATTGGGCCTTGATTTACTAAATGAATTTACTTATTTCTTTTTTGTTCAAATTCATTTCTAATTAAACTTTCCTAATATCATAAAATCCTTTATAAGATCTAAAATAAATTTCAATGCATTTATTTCAAATACCATTCACTATAAAACTTTGTGTTATAGATTAATTTCAAATATAATATTCATAACTTCATATTTTAGAATAACCAAATGAATAGTTAAACTAATATTCCAGTTAAGAATAAGTTCTTTCCATTTCCATAGAATATTTTCCACCGAACCTCAAATTATTTCTCTAACCCCATAGTAATTAATTCAAAATACCATTTACTTCATTAATAGTTATTATTTTATTATTAATTAATAGTTAATTGATGATGGGTTATAACAGACTTCCCTCCCCTAATAAAATTGCGTCCTCGCAATTCTTAGAGAAATTCTATAACAAACTAGATAAATTCTAGCTCATCTACACCATTAATTAGTTACATTTTATTCTAAACAAATTCATTTTATTCTATCTTCATTTATACATATCAGCATATATAGTGATTTGCTTTGACTCGACAAGTATATATAAATAAAATAATATTAATTAATGATTAGGCCTTTCATCGGTGGCGTACAAGACTCGGATTAATACTTTCCTTTTATTTCCATCTCAAAAATGTAAAATTATAAAGGCTTATCAACAAATAATAAATGATATTCATAAAAAAAATGAGATTTCCTCAAAATATACATTTATTAAATAATTAATTTCTCTAAAATATTATTCATAATAATTAATCCTTTTAAAAAAATTAAATCTTTACAAAATGTTGTGTCCAAATGTCTCGTCCTAGTGTTTTGGGACCCTATTGGCCAGGCGCATCGATCAGTATTCTCAAAGCACTCAACGGATAGGTTAACACCATTGGATTTGGAAATTCTTTCAAATATTTTAGATATATAATTTTATAAAATCTTTATTTATAAAATAATCGTTAGAATAAAACTTAATCAAATACCACTTATGTAAACATATATCTTTATCAAAAGATATTTCTAATGTAAATATATTTACTTACTTTCGTAAAACCTTTTGTAATCTATAAATATAATATAAACTATAAACTTAATTTCATTGAAATATTTACTAAAACCCTCTTTTAAACTAATACTAAATTACTTCCAACCATTAAAACATCAAAGTTTCAAAATTACATTGCATAATTATATCTAATACAAAATATTATGCTATAAAATGTAATCTTCAAAATTCCTAGCGATAACTTCTCCGCTGAAGGCACCACAAGGTATTGGTATTAATAAATTTTCATGCAAGAAATTATCCACTAACCAAAAAAAATCAAACATCCAGTATGTTTAGCAGAATGCAATTTATTCATTTCCACTGCACACTCTTATCACTGACTGATCAAAATACAATAATTTATTCCAAACCAACATAGGTCAATCGTTCATACTCAATAATAATAGTAATCATCATATATAATACACACTATATTTGGAAGTGATCACTTTCTCTTTCATGGTAGTGCCCCAATGTCCTTTTTCTTCTTTGCATGTTCCTTCTGCATCCTCAAGCCTAGCACCCTCATCCTTCCCTACCTTACCTTTATTGAATGAAGAATGCTTCAACCTGACTGTTGTACTTTGTCCGAGTCTTAGGGGTTAGTTATTGTTTTGAATAAATCAGTAGCACGTTGTTATCTCTTCCAGTTTTCCAGCTTAAGTTGTTTTCATGTAAGCCTATATAAAGGCACAAGTATTGATCAATTATTATATATAAAAAAAAGTAATATTAAAAAAATTTATATCAGCTCTTCCTTTTGCTTTCTTAATCTATTTTGCCAACAAATTCTGGTATCAGAGCCTGACTAATTTCCTCAATCAAGCTCCACAAAAAATCAGCTCAAATCCCTCTCTTCTCTCACGCAGCTTCACCACTCAATCAAACAAGCTTCTACTATGTCAAGCAACGGCCTAAACCCTTCTGCACAACCTCTCATCCCAATCTTCAAAGGCGAAAAATATCACCTTTGGAGTATCAAAATGCAAACCATGTTCAAGTCTCAAGAATTATGGGACATTGTTGAAGGAGGTTACACCGAAGCATCAGGAGAACCTGATCAACGATTGCGTGAAAATCGTAAAAAGGATGCCAAAGCCCTATTTTTCATCCAATCTGCAGTGGATGATGACATATTCCCTCGCATATCGTCTGCCAAGACAGCCAAAGAAGCATGGGAGATCATACAGCACGAGTACTTTGGCGATAAGAAGGTAATCTCTGTTAAATTGCAAGCATTACGTTCTGAATTTGATGGTTTGCAGAAGACCAAGAAGGAGTCTATGCAACAATACCTATCAAAGGTATCAGGTATTGTTAATCAGATGAAATCATATGGTGAGTTTTTGAGCAACGAGAGAGTTGTAAGCAAGGTGTTGCGCAGCCTGGATCCTGACTTTAATGGGGTCGTTATTGCAATTGAGGAATCGAAAGATCTCTCAACTTACACATTCGATGAATTAATGTGTTCCTTGCTAGCTCATGAATCCAGGTTCAAGAAAGACGAGGAGAAAGGTGAAGAAAAGGCTCTACAAGTGAGAGGTGAGCCTTTCGCAAAGGGAAAAGGCAGAGGTGGTTTTCGAGGAGCCTTTCGCGGCCGTGGTCGCAATAGAGGTCGCGGTTATGGTGGAAGGCACAATGGAGGATATAATCAAAACTCCAGAAGCAATATTCAGTGCGCTTACTGCAAAAAAAATGGTCACACTGAGACCAACTGTTGGAGCAAGCAACAAGGAGAATCGAAGGCAAATTTCTCCGAGGCACCACAAGAGGAAAGCAATATGTTTTTGGCTCATTCAAAGCTTGAACCGATGGAGCATGGAATCTGGTTCGTGGACAGTGGATGCTCTAATCATATGTCAGGTGAAAGGAAATGGTTCAAGTCAATCGATAACACAAAGCAGTCAGTTGTGCGACTCGGCAATGACAAGCAAGTTAAGGTGGAAGGTAAAGGCACAGTGGCAATTCCAACCTGTAATGGCGAGACGAAACTCATCCATGATGTTCAGTATGTACCTTCTCTTACTCACAACTTATTGAGTGTTGGTCAATTAATTAAGGGTGGATATTCTGTGATTTTTGAAGATGGCCATTGTAATATTCATGACCAAAATCGCAAAATTATGAGCATTAAAATGACACCAAACAAAATGTTTCCCTTAAATATTTCACATGGTGAAACCAGTAATGCCCTCATTGCAAAGGGAAATAGTGAATCAAGCTTGTGGCACTTAAGATATGGTCATCTGAATATTAATGGCTTACGGTTGTTAGGCAAGAAACAAATGGTTCTTGGCTTGCCTACAATCGAGTCTATTGAGTTTTGTGAAGGATGTGTGTTTGGTAAACAAAGCAGGCCAGCCTTTCCAAGTGGTGATTCATGGAGAGCTTCAACCTGTTTAGAGCTAGTTCATGCGGATTTATGTGGACCAATGTCAATTGATTCACTAGGTGGGAGTCGCTATTTCCTACTGTTTGTTGATGATTTTAGCCGCATGAATTGGGTCTATTTCCTGAAGAAAAAATCTGAAGCATTCGAGCACTTCAAGAAGTTCAAGGCATTTGTGGAGAAGCAAAGTGGTTGTCAACTTAAAACTCTTCGCACTGATCGCGGAGGAGAGTTCGTTTCAGAAGAATTTAACCAATTTTGTGAAGAAAATGGCATTCACAGAGATCTCACTGCCCCTTATACGCCCCAGCAAAATGGCGTTGCCGAAAGGAAGAATCGCACAATTGTTGAGATGGGAAGAAGTATGCTAAATGCAAGAAATGTTCCAAAGAAATTCTGGGCTGAAGCCGTGGCTACTGCAGTCTATATCCTCAATATTTCTCCTACCAAAGCAGTCTATGATCAAACACCATATGAGGCATGGAAAGGTCGCAAGCCCAAGGTGAGTCACTTACGTATTTTTGGTTGTATAGCTTATGCTTTAGTCAATTCTCGTTCAAAACTTGATGAGAAATCACAAAAATGTATCTTTATTGGCTATAGCACCCAATCTAAGGCATATAAGCTATATAATCCTGTAAGTGGCAAAGTAATTATAAGCAGGAATGTCAAGTTTAATGAAGAGGCTAGTTGGGAAGATGCGAAAGTTGGTGCTCAATCACCTAATTCTCTCTTGACTAATGAAGAAGAAGAGACTGCACATGAGATGCCTCAACCGAATGACAATGAGGTTCACACACCTCCTATATCACCAACCAGAAGTGCGTCCTCAACACCAAGCAGTGAACGAAGCAGCTCATCAGATCAGTCCAGCTCATCATCAGACACACCACCACGAAAAATGAAGTCTTTAAGCGAAGTATATGAATCATGTTCGTTTGCCTTGTATGTGTCTGAACCAACCTGTTATGAAGAAGCAGTGGAGAATGAGCAATGGGAGGAGGCAATGCTAGAAGAACTGACTGCAATTGAGCGCAATCACACATGGGAATTGGTTGATCTTCCTCAAGGTAAAACTCCAATTGGACTCAAATGGGTTTACAAGGTGAAACATAATGCTGATGGTAGTGTTCAAAAATATAAGGCAAGGCTTGTTGCCAAAGGATATGCGCAAAATCCAGGTATTGATTACGACGAAACATTCTCTCCTGTTGCACGCTTTGAAACAGTGAGAATGCTTTTGTCTTTAGCTGCCAAATTAAAGCTTCCACTTTATCAGTTTGATGTTAAGTCTGCGTTCTTGAATGGCGACTTGGAGGAGGAAGTCTTTGTGTCTCAACCTGAAGGTTTTGTGGCAAATGGGAAGGAGCATAAGGTGTACAAGCTGAAGAAAGCACTCTATGGCCTAAAACAAGCTCCAAGAGCTTGGTACAAGCGAATTGACTCATATTTTCTGCAAAATGGCTTTGTGCGCAGTGATAATGAGCCAACCTTGTATGTGAAAGGGAGTAAGCTGTCTGATTTCCTGATTGTGTGCGTGTATGTGGATGATATGATCTATTTGGGATCATCACAAAATCTGATTGAAGAGTTCAAGTCCTCAATGACAAAAGAGTTCGAGATGACTGACTTAGGGAAGCTGAAATATTTTCTTGGACTCGAGGTGAATCAAGCTGAAGATGGTGTGTTTATCTCGCAAAGGAAATATGCAAAGGACCTGCTGCATAGGTTCCATATGTACAATGCTAAGCCTGCTGCAACACCTATGAATACGAGTGAGAAACTAAGGCATGATGATGGCACTGAAGCTGCGGATTCGAGCTATTATAGAAGCTTGGTTGGCGGACTGAACTATCTAACTCACACTCGTCCTGACATCGTGTATTCTGTAAGTGTTCTTTCTCGCTATATGCATGCTCCCACTATGCAACATCTTGGAGCTGCAAAGAGGGTGCTACGCTACATTGGAGGTACACTTGAGTATGGCATTTGGTATGCGCAAAATGCAGATTGCAAGCTGTTTGGGTTCAGTGACAGCGATTGGGCAGGCTGTCTTGATGATAGAAGAAGCACCTCAGGTCATACCTTCATCTTGGGGTCAGGAGCAATATCATGGAGCTCGAAGAAGCAGGATATAGTGGCACTCTCGTCGTCTGAAGCCGAGTATGTGGCTGTTACATCTGCAGCTTGTCAAATGGTTTGGTTGCGAAGACTGTTGAGTGAAGTTGGCTGTGAGCAAGAACAAGCTACTGAGATTTTCTGTGATAACAAGGCAACAATTGCCATGACTAAGAACCCAGCATATCATAGTCGAACCAAGCACATAGACATACGCTTTCACTACATCAGAAGTTTAGCTGCAAAGAAGGAAGTCGAGCTGAAATTTTGTGCAACAAACGATCAGACTGCAGACATACTCACGAAGGCTCTTTCTTTTGATAAGCACACTTACTTTAGGCAGAAGTTGGGTGTGTGTAGCTTTGAAGCAAGGGGGTGTATTGAATGAAGAATGCTTCAACCTGACTGTTGTACTTTGTCCGAGTCTTAGGGGTTAGTTATTGTTTTGAATAAATCAGTAGCACGTTGTTATCTCTTCCAGTTTTCTAGCTTAAGTTGTTTTCATGTAAGCCTATATAAAGGCACAAGTATTGATCAATTATTATATATAAAAAAAAAGTAATATTAAAAAAATTTATTATCAGCTCTTCCTTTTGCTTTCTTAATCTATTTTGCCAACAACCTTCCCATCACCCTCCCCCACCGCCTCTCACTCCTGACATCCCCTCGTCCTCCGCGCCTATCATTCCACTTCTTCCTTCTCTCGCTCCTCTTGCTAATGTTCATCGACAGGAATGGACTTCCTTAGTCCAAACCGTGCAATGCGAGGAAGTACATTTCTATTGACATTACGCTCTCCTTCGCTAGCGACCACATGTTACCTACTGAAGACATCGTTTTGGCTGGTTTTGCAGTTTGGAGCGATTATATTGTGGGCTTTTTCCTAGACAATCCACCGTGTTTTACAGCTGTATTGGAAAAACTCAAGCTTTTGTAGTAGCTTAAAGTATCCTTAAAGGTTCGGTCTAATGGAGTTGTCTTTCTCTTTCTGTTTTCTCTGTTGATGGCAGGAAGAATCCTTCAAAGTGATTCTATTATCATGCATAGTAAACTCTTTATCCTGAAACAGTACGATCCTACGATTAGTAATGTCAAAGGTTGCATTAAATCCGTCCCTGTTTGGGTTCAACTGCGGAATATTCCACTCTTCGCTTGGTCTCACCTTGGTATTAACTGGCTAACTAGCAGGGTTGGCAGACTGTTATGGATGGATGATTTCATCGAAAAGCATGAACTTCTAGATTATGCTAAATGTCTCATAGTGATAGAAGTCACTCCTAAATGTGAATTGGTGGATGAATTTACTATTCAATTAATTGGTGGTGGAAAGCAGAAAATATATGTAAACTACCTATGGAAACCTGACATTTTCACTTTATGTAAGTCTTTTGGCCACTTGAAAATAGATTGTGAAAATTCAGGAGCCTCCCCCGCTGAGAAATGTAAAGAAGATGAAGCAACTCAAGGAAAAAAATTCTAAAGTTCGAGAAATTATCAGAAAAGATAACCGTCCTAAGGAAATGACTAAAAAAGGTTCAAAGGTAGCAACATGTTAATAGAAATAAGAGGAGTACTGGTAGGGCAGTTAGTAGTAATATAGGAAAATTTATTGCAAGAAATTCCATTGTTAACTCAACGAATAAATAAGAGGAGAGTAAGAGTGGTGAGGGGAAACTTATTGAAGAATTAGAAGAAGGAGAAATTAGGAGAAGTGAAAAAGGAGAACTTGCTTTAATCTCAGAATAGGAAAGGAAATGAAACAATTCTGACTGGCAACAAATTCAATGTTCTGGTTGAAGGAACTAAGAAAGTAGATGTGCAAGGAAGTATTGTTGAGTAAGTTATGTTATGTACTAACAAACTTAAAGAAATCTCTAAAATTAATAGAGAGCAAGTGGCAAGAATTTTTATTTGTACTAGCATGGCAGTATTGGACCAAGTGGTCTTCAAACCGAAGTTAATAAGCATGATAACGTAAGGATAGGAGGAGTGGAGAAATGTAAAAGTATGACAAAAGAAATGTGGATTAATGCAAATTAAGCTTAGCTTTTTGTATTAACGAAAATATTGCATAGGAGATAAAATTTCAGTAAATATTTTAACCCGGGGGGGGGGGGGTGGGGGGTGGATGATGCTCAAAATGTCGTTCAAGTCCAACATGAAAATGGCTCTAATGTTTTGGATGAGGCAGAGGTTATTAATGGTATAAACAAAACATGCAACTCCAATACTCTGATAGCAACAAAACTCAATAATTTATGTTATCAGCCTAAAGATGATAGTCAAGCTGCAAACAAGGATTCTGATGTGCATGTGCATGTCCTTGTGTACAATTTCATTAATCTAACCAACCACATTCCTCATTCCCTTGATATCCTTTCAACCATCTACTTTATCGATTCAAGTGCTCGCTTTGCTTCCAACAAATAACATGATAGCCCTGCATAATCTGCGATGAAGCACTTACCCCGAATCGCGTCACCACCAACCACGACCTTCGCCGTATGCCGCGACCTACCCCATCACCGAAATCCACGACCTAACCCTAAGTCGCGAAGCTCCATCAATTCGCGACCTAACCCTAAGTCGCAAAGCTCCATCAATTCTCGACCTAACCCTAAGTCGCAGGCGAGACGCAGCAGCCCTAAGTCGTGAGTTTCCCGCATCCTTAGGTCCCAAAAACGTACGTCGCGACTCAAAGTTAGATCGCGAACGACCTATTCCACCTCCACAGTAAGTCGCGAACTCCAAGTCGCGTGCCTCCTCCCTAAGTCGCTACCTCCAGCGACCTAATCCTCGTGTATTTAGCTCGCGCAACTTGTGTCGTTGCAGTGTATTTAGCTCGCGCATTTTAAGTCGCGTGTGAAGTTTTTTAAGTCGCGTACTGCCTCCAATAGGTCGCGTTGTGTCCTAAATCACAAACGAAGAAAATGCAGCAGGTCGAGAGCAAATGTCATTGATTGGTCGTTGTGTTTCATTTAGGACACATACTTTGTTGTTTAAGTTGTTTGTTTTTTATTTCTTATGTCAAGTCGTATTATGTTGTAACCGTTCGTACTATTTGTAATGTGTTGTACTTTGTGTAGTGTTGTGATGTTGTAAGCCTATAAATAAGCGAGTCGTGTCATTTGTAAAAAGTTGTTGAAATTTGAATAAAATTTGGTTTGTGCTTTGTGCCTCCATTTTTAAATTGGTAGTCGAGTGTTAACTCCTATCTCCACTTCGGCATTCGAGTGCGCTCGAATCAACGAACGTTGAAGCCAATTCGTGGAATCAAGTGCGCTTGATCAACGCTCAAAGAATTGTAGATCTGTCTACACGGTATCGTGCGCGATCAACGTGTCGAAGATTGCTAAAATCCGGTATCTTCGTGATCAACGGATTTGGGCCTTCCAGTATTCTTAAATCCATCGATTTATCACTGATTCACCGATTATCTCCACTAATCGTGTGAAATCCTGAACGGATTTGATTTACATCATCGGATTCGCTTCCCACGCTGCGTCAGTTTGGTATCAAAGCCCAGAAAGTGTTTGAAGTTGAGCCGTGCATCACTTTGAAGTGTTCAAGACCGAGAGCCAAGTGTTGGAGTAAGCCGTGACTTGTTTGTTCAAGTGTGAGTTGAAGTTTTTGAAGATTGTTTGATTTGTTTAAGTTCAATCATGCCGCCGAGACGAGCTCAACGTCATCGCAATATTAATGCTTTGTATGGAAGAGAAGAGGCCGATGAAATGGAACAACGAATCAATGAGAGTTTCACTAAGAAGTTGAATAAAGGAATTGGTCGGTTAGAGGGAATGATGCTTGAAATGAATCAAAGTAGAAGAAGGGTTTCACCTGAATCGAGTCATGGGGGAAATAGAGTTTCACCACATTCAGATAGGGAGAGAAGAGAAGATCATGATCGTAGAAATGTTGACGATCGTGATAGAAATGTTGATGAACGAAATCGGAGAGATGTGGATTATCGTGATCGGAGGAATGTAGATCGAAGAAATGTTGGTGGTCGAAGTGGTGGTAGAGACATTGGTGGTCATGAACGACATCGATATGCATCAGATTTTGATGAGGAGTTTGATGGAGGAAGTGTTCATAGTCAAAATCGAAGCCAAGGAAGAAATCATTCAGAGTATGATCACAAATGGGAGTCCTGAATGAAAATTGAAATTCCAGAGTTTAAGGGTGGTATGCAGGCTGAAGAATTTCTAGATTGGTTATTTAATGTTGAAGAGATCTTTGATTTCAAGGAGGTTCCGGAAGATCGTAGAGTGAAGTTGATTGCGACTCGTTTAAGAGGGAGAGCCATGGCGTGGTGGCAACAAACCAAACTTACACAAGAACGGATGGGGAAGTCGAAGATTGTTGATTGGGAGAAAATGAAGAAATTGATGAAAGCTACATTTTTACCTTACAATTATCAATCACTCATGTATCAGAGGTTGCAGAACTTGAGGCAAGGGACGAAGACTGTTAATGATTATGCTGACGAGTTTTATCAACTGATTGCTCGAAATGACATTATGGAGACAGAGGAACAACTAACTGCTAGGTTTGTTGGAGGGTTGCGAATGCAGATCCAGGATATGGTTAATATGTTTGATCCAAGATCTGTGGCGGAAGCACACCAGAAGACGTTGGCTTGGGAGAAGCAGGGAAGGCGTGGAGGTGGAGTGTTTACAAGTTCCAATATTCAAAGCAAAGGTGTTAGTGGGAGTTCCAATGTTACTAAAGTTGTCAATAAACCAGTTGTGAATGAAGTAGCGAAGGCGAAGGTTGCTAACAGTTTCAAGTGTTATAACTGCCAAGAGGTGGGTCATAAGAGTAACGAATGTAATAAGCCAAAGAAGAGAACGATGATAGCTGAAGTTGAAAGTGAGGATGCTGTTGAAGGTGAAGATAGTCCAGTTGAGGAGAATGAACAGGATATCGCGTCAGGAGATGAAGGGTGTAATCTAATGATGAGAAGGTCTTGTTTAACACCGAAACAAGAGGATGAGGCTAGTTGGTTGAGGAGTAACATCTTTCAGTCGACATGCACTATATTGGGGAAAGTTTGTAAGTTTGTAATTGACGCAGGGAGTTGTGACAATATCCTTTCTACAGAAGCTGTGAGAAAACTGAAGTTGAAAACGGAAAAACATCCAAATCCTTACAAGTTAGCGTGGCTGAGAAAAGGAGGAGAGGTGAAGGTGGATAGGCGAGTTCGAGTTCCATTTTCTATTGGGAAGAAATATAAAGACGAGATCTGGTGTGATGTAGTTGAGATGGATGTTTTTCATTTGCTTTTAGGAAGACCATGGCAGTATGATTGAGCAGTGCAGCATGACGGTCGAACCAATAGCTACAGTTTTATGTTTGAAGGCATTAAGATTATTTTAGTTTCAAAAAAGAGACAGCAGGGAGAGAGCAAGTCGGAAGAGATTGAGGAGCTTAAAACTTTGTTGACTTTAAAGGAATTTGTTGAAGAAGTAGAGGAGAGTCCAGAGGTGTTTTTGTTGATTGGACATGAAGCTACTGAATCCGTTGAAGTTCCAGAGGAAGTAAAACCGATATTGGAAGAATTCAGTGATGTGTTTCCAGAAAAGTTACCAAAGGAGCTACCGCCTTTGAGGGATATTCAGCATCAGATTGATCTTGTGCCTGGGTCAATTTTACCTCACAGGCCACATTACAGGATGAGTCCTAAAGAGCATGAAGAACTAAGAAGGCAAGTGGAGGAGTTGTTAGAACAAGGTCGTGTTCAGGAGAGTTTGAGTCCATGTGCTGTGTCAGCCTTATTGGTACCGAAGAAGGATGGGACGTGGAGGATGTGTACGGACAGTCGGGCTCTAAACAAGATCACTGTGAGATACAGATTTCCTATGCCGAGGTTTGATGATTTGATTGATCAGTTGAGTGGGGCTGTTGTGTTTTCCAAGATTGACTTGAAGAGTGGATACCATCAAATTCGTATTCGACCGGGTGATGAGTGGAAGACTGCTTTTAAAACCAGGGAGGGTTTATACGAATGGTTGGTTATGCCATTTGGCTTGTCAAACGCTCCTGGTACTTTTATGAGAGTGATGAACCAGATTTTTAGACCATTTGTTAGGAAGTTCGTAGTTGTTTACTTTGATGATATTCTGATTTATAGTGGGAGTACGGAAGAACACATCCAGCACTTGCGAAAAGTATTATTGATTCTACGACAAGAGCAGTTTTATGCAGCAACAAAGAAGTGTGTGTTTATGACGGACAGTGTTTTATTTCTGGGGTATGTTCTGTCAAAGGAAGGTATTCAAGTAGACGAAAATAAAGTGGAAGCTGTCAGGAGTTGGCCACAACCAAAGACAATTACGGAAGTGAGGAGTTTCCATGGATTGGTGTCTTTTTATCGAAGATTCATTCCACACTTTAGCAGTGTGATGGCACCTATGACCGATTGCATGAAAGGAAAGAAGTTTGTATGGTCAGAGGAAGCAGGGGTTGCTTTTGAGAAAATCAAGACACTCTTGACGACAGCACCAATTCTGGTACTGCCGAATTTTCAGTTGTTGTTTGAATTGCATACTGATGCTTCGAAAGTGGGAATTGGTGGAGTATTGAGCCAGAATGGAAGACCGGTTGCTTATTTCAGTGAAAAATTGTCGGCAGCCAAATTGAGATATAGCACTTATGATGTAGAGTTTTACGCGATTGTTCAAGCCGTGAAGCACTGGCGACATTACTTGTTTCAGAAGGAGTTTGTTCTTTACACTGATCATGAGACATTGAAACAACTACAAGGACAGGACAAGATTTCAGCGAGACATGCTTCATGGATAGCATATCTACAACAATTTACTTTCGTTGTAAAACACAGATCAGGGGTAACGAATCTTGTCGCGGATGCTTTGAGTAGGAGAAATCACTTGTTGACAACGTTGAAGGTTGAAGTAACAGGATTCGAATTATTGCCAGAATTGTTTGAAGAGGATCCTTACTTTGCAAAATTTGTTGAGAAAGTTAAGGATGGGGATACTGATGAATTTGTGTTGGTTGATGGATTCTTGTTCAAAGGAAATCGATTATGCATACCAGACTGCAGCTTGAGAATGAAGATTATCAAAGAATTGCATGAAGAAGGTCATGTAGGCAGAGATCGAACATTGCAGTTGATTTCTCAATCTTATTTTTGGCCGTCAATGAGAAAAGAGGTAGAGAGATTTGTGGAGAGATGTCATATCTGTCAAGTTTTGAAGGGAACAACTACGAATGCGGGATTATATATGCCGTTACCTGTGCCTACTAAACCATGGGTTGATATTAGTATGGATTTTGTGTTGGGTTTGCTTAGAACTCAAAGGGGGAATGATTCTATATTTGTTGTGGTGGACAGATTTTCGAAGATGGCACATTTTATAGCCTGTAAGAAGACAGCAGATGCAGTGCGAGTAGCTCAATTATTCTTTAAAGAGGTGTATCGATTGCATGGTTTACCAGAATCTATTGTTTCTGATCGAGATACTAGATTTTTAAGCCATTTTTGGTTGAGTTTGTGGAAGATGGTCGGAACGAAGCTAAATTTTAGTAGCACTTATCATCCGCAAACTGATGGACAAACGGAGGTGGCTAACCGATCGTTGGGAAATTTACTGAGATGTCTCGTGAAAGATAACTTGATGAGCTGGGATATGAAGTTATGTCAAGCGGAGTTTGCATATAATCATGCAGTCAATCGTAGTACTGGATTCAGTCCGTTTCAAGTTGTATATTCAGCCATTCCAAAAGGACCGTTGGATTTGACAATAGTACCACAACCGAAGGGGACAATTAAGCGGGCTGCTGATTTTGTTGATGGGTTGACAGAATGCCATAGAATCGTTCAGGAACGATTGGAGAAGACAAATGAGAAGTATAAGCAAATGGCGGATAAGAAATGAAGGAATGTGGACTTCAAAGTGGGTGATTTTGTTTACGCAGTATTGACGAAAGATCGTTTTTCGGTTGGAACTTACAACAAGTTGAAGGCACGAAAGATTGGTCCAGTAGAAATTTTAAAGAAGATCAACGATAATGCGTATCGGTTAAGGTTGCCGGAAGAGGTTCATACTTCTGATGTTTTCAATGTCAAACACTTAATGCCGTATTATGGGGAGGAGTTTGTCGAAGATGACGAGAGCGTGAATTCGAGGATGAATTCCTTCCAACAAGGGGAGGATGATGAAGCACTTACCCCGAATCGCGTCACCACCAACCACGACCTTCGCCGTATGCCGCGACCTATTCCATCACCACATACCGCGACCTACCCCATCACCGAAATCCACGACCTAACCCTAAGTCGCGAAGCTCCATCAATTCGTGACCTAACCCTAAGTCGCAAAGCTCCATCAATTCGCGACCTAACCCTAAGTCGCATGTGAGACGCAACAGCCCTAAGTCGCGAGTTTCCCGCATCCTTAGGTCGCAAAAACGTACGTCGCGACTCAAAGTTTGATCGCGAACGACCTATTCCACCTCCACAGTAAGTCGCGAACTCCAAGTCACGTGCCTCCTCCCTAAGTCGCTACCTCTAGCGACCTAATCCTCATGTATTTAGCTCGCGCAACTTGTGTCGTTGCAGTGTATTTAGCTCGCGCATTTTAAGTCGCGTGTGAAGTTTTTTAAGTCGCGTACTGCCTCCAATAGGTCGCGCTGTGTCCTAAATCGCAAACGAAGAAAATGCAGCAGGTCGCGAGCAAATGTCATTGATTGGTCGTTGTGTTTCATTTAGGACACATACTTTGTTGTTTAAGTCGTTTGTTTTTGATTTCTTATGTCAAGTCGTATTATGTTGTAACCGTTCGTACTGTTTGTAATGTGTTGTACTTTGTGTAGTGTTGTGATGTTGTAAGCCCATAAATAAGCGAGTCGTGTCATTTGTAAAAAGTTGTTGAAATTTGAATAAAATTCGGTTTGTGCTTTGTGCCTCCATTTTTAAATTGGTAGTCGAGTGTTAACTCCTATCTCCACTTCGGCATTCGAGTGCGCTCGAATCAACGAACGTTGAAGCCAATTCGCGGAATCAAGTGCGCTTGATCAACGCTCAAAGAATTGTAGATCTGTCTACACGATATCGTGCGCGATTAACGTGTCGAAGATTGCTAAAATCCGGTATCTTCGTGATCAACGGATTTGGGCCTTCCAGTATTCTTAAATCCATCGATTTATCACCGATTCATCGATTATCTCCGCTAATCGTGTGAGATCCTAGACGGGTTCGATTTACATCATCGAATTCGCTTCCCACGCTGCGTCAATCTGTCTAGCCAACAAGAAAGTGTTCTCACTTCTCATCTGAAAAAACCAGCAAAGTGTAATGACACCATGGATACTAACAACCTTAACTCTTCCTTATCCTCCAATGCCAATGAAACTTACAAAAAACAACTCGCTGAACCATCATCTAGCTTCAAGAATGATGGTGTGGGTATGCTCAAATGCCTTAATATTCTGACAATATTCTACATCATTTCAACATTTCAATCCCCTTGCCCAACTCATCCTTAATCTCCTTTAGTATCCCTTCTTGTCTCTCTTCAGACCATCAACATGGCACCATCGATGATAACACCTTTCGTGCCCCAAAACCAACTCATACTTCTATTTTTATTCCACCTAAGAAACCTTATCAACACTTGCTTCCCCTTCCTACCTGGAAATATCTCCCTCATTCTTTGATTTAAAACCCTTCCTTTGATCTTCTTGCCACCACTTCTAGAATTGACAACAAATCCAACCCACCAGTCATCCCAATGATAGCTTTATCCTTATCTGTAGGTCATGTTACTAGGAACAAGGCAAAGAACCTTCTGAAAACTATTGAGTTTAATCAATGATGCAAACTCTAGCAACATGGAACATCAGGAGCGCTCACACTGATGTGAAGCTTGACCGGTGTAAATCCTTAATCAGTTAATACAACCTTTGCTTACTTACTATTTTGGAAACCAAATTAAATCAATGGTTAACAATAAGAGCCGCCAACTACATCTTCTCTTCTTGGAATTCAATTCGCAACCCCAATAAAGCTCCTTATGGTCCTATATTGATCCTTTTTAACCCCTCCATTCTTTCTCTCTCTCCCGTTCTTTCTTCTAGACAATTTATCCACTGCCACGCTCTTCGTCACCCCTCCTCCTTCTACTTAACCTTTTTCTATGCTGACAACTCCTCCATGGCCAGATCTTCCCTCTTCAACTCCTTGCCATTTTTCAGACAAGAAACTCACCAATGGATTATGACTGGTGATTTCAACTATTACCTTAGATTTGCTGACATAGTGGGTGGCAACCCATTGTCCTTAAATGAGATTAGACCCCTCAATTTAGCAGTTAAGTCCTCCAACCTGCTTGAAATAAAAACCAGTGGTGCCACCTACTCATGGAAAAATAAGAGGAAGCATGGCTGTCGCACGTTCTCTAAAATTGATTTCTCCTTCTGTAACCAGTTCTCCTTATCCTACTGGCCTACAATTGCCAATCACCTTCCCATCCCAATCCTATCAGATCACTCACCTCAAATCATTCGCTTAGGTGGCACTACCTTGAGAGGGAAACCTCATTTTAAATTTTTTAACTCTTGGGCTCTTCAGCCCGATTTTTTTGATGTTGTTAAGAATGTATGAACTAACATTTTTTGGTAACACGGTGATGATCTTATAGAAAAAACGTCGTAATCTTAAGCTGCAGCTGAAGGCCTGTTCTACAGCAAGATTTGGAACTGGTAGTAAACTCTCTGATGTGATCAGAGCAAGGTTCAAAATTCTGTTTTCCGTTTCTGTTCCGGTCAATGGTAATTTTAAAATTCTCGGTTCCATTCCGGACATTCCGAAAGTTCCGCTTTAATTTCGATTTTCTAATTCAGATAATTTTTTGTTTTAATTTGCTATATACGTTAATAAATATCCAATATTGTCATAAATTTATAGTATATTTTTTACATTACATATAAAATACACGCTTTAATTAAAAATTCAGTGTGTAAGATTCTGTATTGTTTATTTGAGATTTTAAAACTTGGATCATTTTTGAAATTTTTTAATTTTTTATTATGATTCGATGTAAATTAACAAAAGCATAACAATTTTTTATGAAACTATATGATTTCTTCTCCATTTATTTATTGTCCCGATTAATTTTTTCCTTTTTTAATTAATATATATTTGTTGTATTTTTTAAATTTTTAAATTTTTTATAAAAAAATTCAGTATTTGAAAAGCAAAATCCGGAATTTTGACCGAAACCGGAATTTTGACAGGATTCCATTCCGATTATGAACGGAACTGGAACGGAATCACCGGAATAACCAAAATTCCACCGGAATTTTGAACCATGGATCAGAGTGCGGCTAGAGGATGTTCTAACCAGAATACATGAAAACCTTCATGACCCGTTTCTGTCCACCCTGCAGAGTGATTTGTCCACTAAATACTCAGATGCTTTGAATAAAGAAAGTGACATGATCATAAAAAAACTAGAATCAAGTGGGAGAGGATGGAGATGTTAGGTGTGGCTCGCATTATATTAGAGTGGGTGCGTAAATTGGATTATGATTAGTCCCACATCGCAAGATATTCTAAAAGAGGTCGGCATATATATGGGATTGGTAGCTTGTAACAACAAGGGATTCCTTTTGTTGTAAATAAATGTTGCCATGAAAATATATGTGCTCTAGGCGGATGTAGAGATATCCAACATGACGCTGGCACCAAAAGAGTTGCATTCAGTGATCTTGCTTCATCTATACTAAATGAAGTGCACTCATAGCGGAAGATGCGAGGGGGAGCCGAAAACTACAACATGGTATCAGAGCCGATGGTTCGATAGGACCAATATGATGCAGCGTTGACCTAAGTATGCTCCAATATGTGTGGTTTGAGCTCGGGATTATCATTAAGGTGGAGTTATAAGTTAGAACGCAGCCTTCTCCAACCGTGTGAAAGAGAACTCTTTGTGAAACAGCTTGGCCCAACTGCTGGAGGTGGTAGCGACCTAATCTAAATTGCTGGAGGTGTTAGCGACCTTATCCAAGTTGAGGACTCTATATAAATTCAAGTTGAATTGATAAAATGCTTGCCAAGGTGGAGATCTGTTAGGTGTGGCTCACATTATATTAGAGTGGGTACGTAGATTGGATTATGATTAATTCCACATCGCAAGATATTCTAAAAGAGATTAGCATATATATGGGATTGGTAGCTTGTAACAACAAGGGATTCCTTTTGTTACAAATAAATGTTGCGATGAAAATATATATGCTCTTGGCGGATGTAGGGATATCCAATCATGACGCTGGAACCAAAAGAGCTTCGTTCAGTGGTCTTGCTTCATCTACACTAAATGAAGTGCGCGCATAGCAGAAGATGTGAGGGGGTGCCTAAAATTACAACAGGAGATAGGAATTCCTCTTATTTTCATGCCTCATTAAAAGCCAAACACAACTCTGAAACGTTCACCTCCATTTATGATAAGCATGGTATTTTAAAATCCACCTTTCAAAAGTTGATGAAGCTTTTCTTCAGTAATTTACTGATCTTCTTGGTAATGCTGATGATTCCAAACCAGACCTTGATTTTATTCACCCAGCACTTCTTCCTAAATTGAATAATGAAGACTACAACTCTCTTTGTACTGAAGTAACTGATAAAGAAATAACCCAATCTATGCATTCTCTCAATAAAAATTCTTGTGGAGGAGCGCATGGATTGAATGCTTTCTCCTACTCCAAGTGCTGGTCCATAGTTGGTAAAGATATTTGCAAAGCTATCAAATATTTTTTCAACAAAGCTTATTTACTGGACTCATTTAATGCTACTATTATTGCCTTGATCCCTAAAATAAGGAACGCCGACTCCATTCACATGTTCAGACCTATCTCTTGCTGTAATACCCTCTATAAATGTATTTTTAAAGTCATAGCCACAAGATTAAAGAGTGTTCTTCCTAATATTATCTTTATGAATCAAGCTGCTTTCCTTCCTGGTCGTAGCATTCTTGACAATGTCTTACTCTCTCATGAACTCCTAAAGGGTTATAACAACAAAAATATCTCTCCACGTGCAATGATGAAGTTTGATATCAAGAAAGCTTTTAGCACGATCCACTAGGATTCCTTAATCCGTATTATGGCTTTTATGAATTTTCCCAAACACATTACCACCGGGATTTATGCCTGCATTTCCTCTGTCAAATTCTCTATCACTCTTAATGGTTCTAATATAGTTTATTTTAAAAGTAAACAAAAACTGTGCCAGGTTGATCATATGCCTGCTTATTTTTTCATCATTATGATGGAGTTCCTAACTCGTATTTTTGATGATCTTTTTTCTAAACACCCCTTTCTTCTGCACCCTAAGTGTAGGCATCTCCATGTCACTTCTCTTATATTTGCCGATGATCTTGTCGTCTTTTGCAAAGCTGGTGTCAACACAGTTGGAGTCATAATCCAAGGCCTTGAGCGTTTCTACTTGATGATGTGTCTGAAAATCAATCTCCTTAAATCTAACATTATGCTTGGGGGAGTGGAGCGCATGCAAGCTGTTATAATTTATGTTGAATTTGGATGATTCAAATTTCTGTTAAAGATGAAAGAAATTGATTAATTGATTCAACCAAATCAATTAATTTGGCTGACATATGAAAGGATATTTTGAAGGAAACTAATTAATTAGTCAATCAATTAATTAGTCAATGTATATTTGCTATATGAAGAAATAAATGATTAGGATGGAGAATAAAGGAAAGATATGGAAACGAAGGTTACGCCATTTATTCGTACTAAAATCAAATCATGCATTTTGGAAAGATATCTGGGTAATCGAGAAATTGATTTGCTTAATCCCCAAGCAACCCTTCATTATCAAGTCTATTTAAATGAAGGATTTTCATCTTCATATGAATAAGCAAGTGTGTGATAGTATCCACCATTATTCTTTCCACTCTTTTGTACTCTTTTCTTTAGTAAAATAAAAAGTTGTTGGGTCTCCATGGACGTAGGATATTCATATCCGAACCACGTTAAATCTTCTATGTCTCTTATTTCTGTTATTTTTCTATGAGACTGCATAATTCTTTTAATTGTCATTGGTATCTAAATAGGTAATACTATATCCCGAACAACTAAACCGCTTCCGCTCAAATTAAAACAAAATTCACTACAGTTTGGTATCAGAGCTAGTGTTATTGTTCCTGTTTGGATATTAATGGCTACTTCTAGTAAGTCTGTTGGTAGATCTGGTGTCAAATATGGAGTAACACGTTTTGACGGAAAAGGAGATTTTGGTACTTGGAAGATGAAGATGGAGGCTGTATTGAAGAAGGAGAAGACTTACAAGGCTGTTTCTGCGCCTGAGAAATTGAAAGGTATTGATGCAGCTGATTTGGAGGAGATGGAAGATGAAGCTCTCACAACAATTCAGTTGAGCCTTTCAGATGAACTTGTTAGAGAATTCTCTTAAAAGAAGACGGCGAAGGAACTATGGGATGCATTATCGGATGCATATCAAGACAAGTCTCTCACTAATCTGATTATTCTTCAGCGACAACTCTATTCGTTTAAGATGAAGCCTGCAGCTGATCTCATGGAGCATGTAGATGCTTTGACGACTTTAATTATGAACCTGAAGGCAGCGGAAGTTGATATTACCGATGAGGCTCAAGCTGTGATCCTCTTATGTTCCTTGCCTAAGGAGTATACTGCTTTTGTTAATTCCATGATTTATGGACATAGTAAAATTAGCCAGTCTGATGTAAAGGCTGGTCTTCATAATGAAGTATTAAGAGGTAGATTAGCGAGCACTAGCTTGGATAGTGATACCAAAGGCTTATCTGTTCAGATAGGTAGAGGCCAAAGAAGGTCGAAGAAAGGTGAAGGACGGAATTATTCATGGTCTCAGTCTACGGGGCCTAAGAATTTGACTTGTCATAATTGTAAGAAACCAGGGCACTTCATAGCACAATGTCCCAAGCTTGAAGGTAAAAGAAAAGATCCAAAGCAAGCCTCGGCTTCTACTGCAGAGAAATCAGATACAGAAAGTGACACCGATGTATTTACAGCTTCTGGCTCTTCTGGAAAGAACAACTTATGGCTTATTGATTCTGGAGCATCATCATATGACACCTGATAGGAACTGCTTTTCCACTTAACGTGAAATTGATGGAGGAGAAGTTCTAATGGGTAATTATGCTTCTTGCCGTATGGTGAGTGTTGGTAGCGTGATGATTAGGATGTTTGATGGTGTTATTCGTATGATCACCGATGTTAGACATGTACCTGATTTGAGAAGGAGCTTGATCTCTGTTGGGGCATTTAGTAGACTTGGCTTGAATATTGTAGTGGAAGGAGAGAAAATGAAGATATCGAAGGGTTTTATGATTGTTATGAGAGGTGTGAGGGCAGGAAATCTTTATCTATTAAAGGGCACTACTGTAATTGGTGAATCGGCTTCTGTTACATCTGTTGATTCAGATTCTTCCAGATTATGGCACTTACGGATGGGTCACATCGGTGAGCGCAGCATGGATGAGTTGAGAAAACGAGGATTGGTTGATGGAGTTCATCATTCAAAACTTGGTTTTTGTGAAGAGTGTGTTCTTGGAAAGCAGACGAAGATTGTTTTTGGTATAGGAGAGCATAAAGCAAAAACTATCTTGGAGTATGTTCATAAAGATGTTGGGGTCCCTCCCCTTGTCAGTCTTTAGGTGGAGCCAGATATTTCGTTTCATTTATAGATGATTTCTCTCGTAAAGTATGGGTATACTTTCTTCAGTCAAAGAATGAAACCTTTGCCAAGTTTCGGAAGTGGAAATCTATGGTTGAGAAGAAGTCAGGGAAGAAATTGAAAGTTCTCCATTCAGATAATGGCGGTGAATTTGTATCACAGGAATTCATCAATTATTGTGAGTCTGAAGGCATTAAGAGGCATTACACCACACCAGGCGACCACCCATCTAATGGAGTAGCAGAGAGGATGAATCAGACATTATTGGAGAGAACAAGATGTCTTAGACTGACTGCTAAATTGAAGAAGAGATTTTACTGAAGCTTTATCTATGGCGGCTTTTCTCATCAACCACACACCTTCTACTGCCATAGATACGAAGATCCCTAAAGAAGTATGGAAAGGAGAGCATGTTAGTTATTCATTTCTCAGAGTGTTTGGTTGCCCAACTTATGTGCATGAGAGCAAAGGGAAGCTAGAACCTAGAGCTCGCAAGTGTATTTTTCTAGGTTATAGGAGAGGAGTAAAGGGATATAGGTTGTGGTGTCCTATTAGCAAAAAGATCGTTATGGGCAGGCATGTAACTTTTAATGAGAAGGCATGTGAAGAATACCATACACAAAACAAGTCATCTGTTGATTCTTTCTATAGACGTTCAAATGGTGTTTCCGATGACACCGTAGTTGATGAGGATAATATCAATGTTGATACCGAGGATCAAACTCAAGGTGGAGCTCATTCGTAACCTAGGCCTGTCAGACAAAGAAGAAAGCCTAAGTGGCTTGATGAGTTTGTTGGATTGAGCATCGAAGATATTAACTTCAATGATATGGCAATATATGCTTTGAATGTTGTCCATGATGAGCCCTGTGATTATAGAGAAGCTATCACATTAGTTAACAGTTCTAGTTGGTTAGTTGCTATGGAGGAGGAGATTGAATCATTGTAGAGAAATCATACTTGGGATTTGGTGTCTCTTCCCACCGACAAGAGAGCTATTGGATGCAAGTGGATCTATAGAGTGAAAGACGGTGAAAATGGTAATCTCAGATACAAGGCAAGGTTAGTCGCAAGGGGGTATGTTTAAGAGAAGGAGGTAGAGTATCATGATATCTTAGCTCCAGTGGTTAGGCATACTTCTATTCGTATTCTTTTGGCATTATTTTCTCATTATGATATGGAATTAGAGTAACAAGATGTCAAAACTGCATTCTTGCATGGTGATCTGGATGAGGAGATTTATTTATAGCAGCCGAAAGGGTTCATTGATAATAGCAGGCCAGACTATGTTTGCAAACTCAACAAATCTCTATATGGACCGAAGCAGTCTTCTAGACTATGGTATAAGAGGTTTGATAAGTTTATGCTTTCATATGGATACTCTAGAAGTTTCAAAGACCAGTTTGTTTATTTCAGGAAATGTGATGGTGATATTATTTATTTTTTGTTATATGTTGATGATATGATGATTGCATCTCGGAGTATGGTCAGAATTAAGGAGTTGAAAGCGGAGCTCAGTAGAGAGTTAGACATGAATGATTTGGGAAAGGCACAAAGAATATTGGGTATGGAGATAAGCAGGGATAGGAAGCGGAGAGAGTTAAGGCTCACTCAAGCGCAGTACATCGAGAAGGTCCTCGCTCGATTTGGAATGGAGAAAGCTAAACCGGTTGACACTCCATTAGGCTCTCATTTTAAGTTGTCAAAAGACTTATCTCCATCATCGGAAGAAGACAAGAGGTATATGGTTGATATACCTTATTCTAGTGTTGTTGGTAGTCTTATGTATACGATGGTGTGCATAAGACCAGATTTGGCACATGCAGTGGGTGTTGTGAGTCGATATATGTCTAACCCATGCAAAGAACATTGGCAAGCTATGAAGTAGATTCTTATATATCTTCGAGGCACTTCTTCGGTGGGCTTGTTATATGGTGGAGTAGATGGTGACGTTTTTATTTAAGGATACTGTGATTCTGATTATGCTGGGGATAGAGATGCTAGAAAGTCGGTGTCGGGCTATGTTTTTACACTGGCATAGGCTCGATTTCATGGAGATCAAAGCTGTAATCTATCATAGCTGTAACGACCCGTAATTTCGCTACTTCGAAAATGAGAGATTTCGTTTGTTTTAAAGATTTAAAACTTAAATAAATGAATTATATATAATATATAATAATAGACAAATTATTTATTCTTATAGTTGATAATTTAAAAAGTATAAATTTGAATTTTAGAACAAATCAACAAAAGTTAAGTTTTGTTAAAAATAAATAAATGCTTAAATAAACAGGTTTAAATATTTATTTAAAAAGATAAATTTTATTGAAAATATATAAAAAAGATAATAAAAGTATATTAAAATACTTATAAGTATGTTAATAATCGTTTAACAAAAATAACCAAATTTTGTCGCATTTTATCAGTTTTACATAAACCGTAAAATTAGAGATTTTGATATTATTTAAATATGATTTTAAAATATAAAGAGACATGCTTAACTTATTTAAAGAAGTAAAAAGTTCATTTTTAAATTTGGTTTACATAAATAAATATTTTAACTAAAACGTCAAATGTGACCGTAAAACATTTTGTCGAAAAACGACGTTTTGTTGATTAAAAGTTGTTGCAACGTCGTCGCACCTTTATTTTCTTATACAGGAACACATATTCAAATAGTATAAGTATTATTTAATTCACTAATCAAGTTTACTTTTACTAAACAAGGATAGAAACTTCTAGAAAATAATTAAGATAAAGTAAGCACAAAAGGACAAAACAAGTAAAAAAAGTCAAAAAACAAAACGTCAAATTAAAGAAACATAATTATTATTTACTTTACTTAATATCTAAGTGAAAATGACATAAAGTAATGATTTGAAATGTGATGTTAAGTGTTGAAAAAAAATAAGATTACTTTATAAGTAAGTAAGGTTATTTTGGTAATTTGGTAAAGAGATATTTTGGTAATTTACCCCTTCATTTCTTTTTCTATAAGTAAGACCACCATTCTTGCACTTTCTTCTACACCATTTTCTACCTTCTTCTTCTTCCTTGAAGCTCTCTTTAATGGCTTCTTCTTCTCTTCCATATCCTTACTAACTTTATCAAAACCATATCAAATCAACTCCAAACACCACCAAACTTTGCCAAAGACCTTAGAATACCATTTAAACATGGTTTAGCATCTAAGAAGTGAATAAATGATGGAGGAAGGAAAGGATATAGGTATGGCCGAACCTATAAAAAAAAAGGAAGCATGTTGGAAAGCTCCGGAGCAAGAAAAAGTGAAGGAAGTGCTGCCGATTTCATTCCAAGGAGCTAGAAGCAAATTCAAGGTGCCGCGGAAGCTCTGCCGAATTTTTCGAAGTTGATTAGTTGAAGTTTAAGTGAAGTGTTGTTGCAAATGAATGTTGGTAGGAAGAATTGGTTAAGTTAAAGGTGAGTATTCATAATTACTAATTAATCCATAAATTATTTCAAGTATAATGATTGAAAAGTTTAAATATGTTGAATGATTAAATGTTTGATAACTTGGTTGCAAATTGGTTGATTATATGATTGATTATCTGGTACCTAGGGCTTCTCGTCTAGTAATGGCCGAGGAAAGTGCCATTAGTTTCGTTTAGTCTTAGAATGAACTTGTACGGACGAATGTCCGACATTACATTTCTAAGACACAACGTTTGTCTTTTACAAATGTACATCAGTAGTGGCGGAGAAGGCAACTTCTCTTAGCTTAACACCCTCCTTGAGACGTACGAGCTTAAGGGTTGTATTTTTATGGAAGGCAAATATTGATCAAAGGAATGGCAGTGTGACATTCAAAGTGGAACCTGTTATGATCGAAGCGTGGTTTTGTATGAAAAGCGTGGCTTTGAAGAAATTGAGCGTAGCCTTGCGAGCCTCACACTCCGGTTATGATGGGATTCTATGTGGTCATATGTATGCTCGCATTCCGGATAGTAGTGATTTAGGTTATCAGATGTTTTGAGCCCTAGGTACCAGATACGTCTGGGCCTCATGGCAGAGATACGCGAAGTTCTAGTCCTTGGATGTTATTCGCAGATTGTATCCACTTTTAGCCATTTGTGTTGTTGTATAATGGCGTCCAAGTCATGGACGTAAGCCATAGATACAGAATGATCTTTCCACTAGTTTCCTATCATGTTGGAAATCCAATCGCAATATGAGATTTACGGTTTTGATTGTATTCCTAAAATAGCTGTAATGACTTGCAAACATTTCAGCTACTCCTTTTTGGTATTATATATTACGTTCGTTATATTCCGTTGACCCAGTCCGGATATATTTCGTTAGACTTAGTCTAGATATTGATACCTTATTTGAATAATTTTATTTGAAAAGTGTTTTCAAAAGAATGTTATTAAAAATAATACAAGTGTATTTTGGTATAAAATGTTTTGGTTATCATAAGGTAAAAACCCGTCTGTGTTTATGTGTGGGCGTGGTCTTATGAGATACCATTCTTTTCAAAGGTTTTGATAATATAGTCATTTATATTTCGAGTATCTCACGCTGGTTTATCAAGCATGATCCGGGTATGTTTAATACTCGAGTCAGATCCGAGTAGTTTCAGGTTGAGTTGAAGACGGTTGGAGTTTCTAGAGAAGAGCTGGAGATCTTTATCATCATATGGATGTATTCTATTATCCACTATACTTTGTGTAATTTGTTTGATGTTTGTCAGCAATTGTAAGGAAAAGTGTTTATAACTATCCATGATGAATTTAGGTTAGACTCTGATATTGTATTTTAAAATTTTCCGCTGTAAAGATTGAAATAATATATGTTATTCCACTCATGTGAGATTCTGTTCTATCTTTATTTTCTTTATACCCTTAATGATCCGCTTATTTGTGAAATTTGAGTTGGACATGTGCGGTTTATTGTCGATTCAAATGGTATGGAAAAACGGGCCATTACATTTGGTATTATAGCTAAAGGTTAAGCAAGAACCTTGGCTTTGGTTGAGTAAAGACTCATCAAAGATAGGGTTAGTAATACTCTAGGATGAGTAACTCATTAGAGATAGGGTTAGTAACATCCTAGAATGAGTTTGAGTGTATTATATATGAGCACATATTTGTTAGTGGCTAATAGAATGTTTTATGTTGATTTATCTGTTGAGTGATTTATAGATTCTGATCGATGCGCCTGATCACCGTTATCGGTGAGGGTTCCTAAACATTTAAACAAGGCGAACCGACACACTGATTTTGAAAATATTGGTAAATGAAATAATTTTACCTAGGATTATATTTTGAATATAAAGTATATTTTTTTGGAAAGTTGTATAGTTAGAAATCAGGATTAGTGAAATTTAAATATGAACGTCTTGTGATTAGAATTTCACAGTTTGACTATAAGATGTTTCATAAAGATAATCGACAAGTAAGCAATCTGATATGGTAATTAAGATCTCTAATACCTATTCCAAAATAATAAATTGAGAAATGATAATGTTAACTTACTATCATAAATTGATCAATTATTTGATTTAAAAGTTTAAGTACAAAAATCTTGTGAATTAAGTTTCACGATTTGACTATAAGGTATTTAATAATAAGATTTATTTAAGGAATGAAGATATAAGATGAAAATGTTTTTAAATAATGGAAAATGATTTTGTAAAAGTTATATATAAAAGAAATGAGAATTTAAGTTCGATTAAAACAATTGTGGTAATTTAAATAAAGTTAATTAATATAAGATAAAATGAATTTATAAGATAGGTTTTACAAAGTAATCTCTAAAGGATTTTGAAAATAGTACTATTTCAAATAAAAAGAGGTATTTTATGATAACTAATTCGACTGGCTCGAAAATAAACTAAAAATGGGTAAGAAATGTGTTCGGATGGTAAGGAATTCTCTTAAGTATTACTCTTCTTGTTAAGAAATATTTGATACTATTAGTACTATCCAATTCCTTGGATTGTTTTGGAGTTACTCAATCTATGTAATTTTCTTAAGTTAAAGAAATAATATGAATCATTAACTGATAAATTGATTAGTAATTTTTATAAGTATTTGAACCAAAGATAAAGCGGGATTCTCGATGATTTTGGACAGTCGAAAATTTCCGAATCATACATAACTCGGAGCTATGAAATTTAGGAAAACTTTTGGTAAAAGATTGTGAAACCTTCTGAGTAAATGAAATTGGATAAGTATAATTTATAAATATGATTATAAACAAAAAAAGGAAATTATAACCTAGAAAATGTTTTATTAATGAATTCTAGCATTAATTAAGAATTGGACTTAAGTCTTTAAAAGTGATTAATTTACATAAGTCATAAGATGTAATAAACTTAAGTAACGGTTTTACAAAAGTATTCATAAATAATATTAGCGTTAAAGGAAATATACTAAGTTAAAAGATTATTGAGAATTATAATATAGAAAAATTATCTTTGAGTGAAAAATGGTTTCCTTAGAATATTTACCTTTAATAAAAATATTTGAAAATAAATAATTAAAGAGACTATATAAAGAAGCACCTTTATAAAATGTTTAAAATTAAGATAAAGATTTTATGGAAGTTTTCGCTGTTTAAAAAATACATATGTTATATGTAGATCATTTCGTCACATAAATTTTGATCTAATATTCGAGTTCGGAACTTTGAAGTGTTTACACCGATCCAAAAAGGATTTATCACTCGATTCTTGACAACGAACATTAATTAGGGTTTATGGTTGGGTACTTGAGTTTTCTATCATAGTTGAGAGCTATGCAAGGAAAGCAAAGGTTTCTGAGCAAAGAGCCTGATTAAAGTCCGCACTAGAGAATCGGGTGATCGATACTAGTTTGGCAATAAAGTTGTGTATTCAAATAGAAGATCGAATAAGATATTTCATATGGATGATTTGTGTATATTATATGGATTTAAGTTTAAAGATAAATGTTTTGGGCATACTTTTGTTTTGAGTAATTTCGAGGACGAAATTCTTTGAAGTAAGGAAGAATGTAACGACCCGTAATTTCACTACTTCGAAAATGAGAGATTTCATTTTTTTAAAGGTTTAAAATATAAATAAATGAGTTATATATAATAGATAATAATAGAGAAATTACTTATTCTTATAGTTGACAATTTAAAAAGTATAAATTTGGATTTTAGAACAAATCAACAAAAGTTAAGTTCTATTAAAAATAAATAAATGCTTAAATAAATAGGTTTAAATATTTATTTAAAAAGATAAATCTTATTGAAAACATATAATAAAGATAATAAAAGTATATTAAAATACTTATAAGTATGTTAATAATCATTTAACAAAAATAACTAAATTTTGTCGCATTTTGTTAGTTTTACATACACCGTAAAATTAGAGATTTTGATATTATTTAAATATGATTTTAAAATATAAAGAGACATGTTTTAATTTATTTAAAGAAGTAAAAATTTCATTTTTAAATTTGGTTTACAAAAAAAACAGTTTAACTAAAATGTCAAAATGTGACCGTAAAACATTTTGTCGAAAAACGACGTTTTGTTGATTAAAAGTTGTCGCAACGTCGTCGCACCTTTATTTTATTATATAGGAACATATATTCAAATAGTATAAGTATTATTTAATTCACTAATCAAGTTTATTTTTACTAAACAAGGTTAGAAACTTCTAGAAAATAATTAAAAAAAAGTAAGCACAAAGACAAAACAAGTACAAAAGTCAAAAAGTAAAACATCAAATTAAAGGAACATAATTATTATTTACTTTACTTAATATCTAAGTGAAAATGACATAAAGTAATGATTTGATATGTGATGTTAAGTGTTGAAAAAAATAAGATTACTTTATAAGTAAGTAAGATTATTTTGGTAATTTGGTAAAGGGATATTTTGGTAATTTACCACTTCATTTCTTTTTCTATAAATAAGACCTCCATTCCTCTACTTTTGCACCATTTTCTACCTTTTTCTTCTTCCTTGAAGCTTTCTTTAATGGCTTTTTCTTCTCTTCCATATCCTTACTAACTTTTGTCAAAATCATATCAAATCAACTCCAAACACCATCAAACTTTGCCAAAGACCTTAGAATACCATTTAAACATGGTTTAGCATCTAAGAAGTGAAGAAATGATGGAGGAAGGCAAGGATATAGGTATGGCCGAACCTATAAAGATAAGGAAGCATGTTGGAAAGCTCCGTAGCAAGAAAAAGAGAAGGAAGTGCTGCCGAATTCATTCCAAGGAGCTAGAAGCAAATTCAAGGTGTCGCGGAAGCTCTGCCGAATTTTTCGAAGTTGATTATTTGAAGTTTAAGTGAAGTGTTGTTGCAAATGAATGTTGATAGAAAGAATTGGTTAAGTTAAAGATGGGTACTCATATTTACTAATTAATCCATAAATTATTTCAAGTATAATGATTGAAAAGTTTAAATATGTTAAATGATTAAATGTTTGATAACTTGGTTGCAAATCGGTTGATTATGTGATTGATTATGTGGTTGATAACTTGTTTGATAAATGATAAGAGAAATGATTAGTATTAACCATGTTAATTAAATGAGAATTAAATCCATATAAAAGTGTGTATGGAAATTATTTAGCCTCTTAATGATTTCAAAATATCTAAGAAGATTGAAAATGATATTATAATAATATAATATTATAATATGAAATGAAATGAAAAATGAATTTGAAATATTGCAATACTGTTTAAAATAAGTTTAAAATTATTTAGAAATATTTTATAAACACTTAAAAGTGTTTTCAAGAAGTTTGAAAAAAAATTGAGAAACAAGTCAAAACTATGCGCGTCGCGTAACGGTAGTTCGCGATTTCGCGCCATAAAAGTTAAATGTGTGTACAAAGTGAAATATAGGTCGGAATTCTTCGAGATAAGAACTTTCCAGTCTATTATACCCATAGTTTCCAAACGAAGAAAGAAAATCAAGATTTTGTTATGTAGATTTAGAAATATGTCCAAAATAATTTTCTAAAAATATCGCGGTTTTGCAGTTCGGAATCCAAAACGGTATTTCTTTATAAATGATATTTTTAAATGATTAAAGATATGAAATAAATTTGATAAACCTGTTAAAATGGTTTAAAAGAGATTTGGAATGGAAAATATGAATTTTCAAATATTGAAAAGTTTTTTATATCAGGTAAGCTTATATAGCACTTTCCGTAGCACTTTTATGTTGCAGATTCTATAACCTTTTGAAATGTAGTTTTAAACTTAACAATTTTTTCCTAAATCTTTTATGAATGATTTTAAAGGAATAATTAAGTAATGTAACGATGATTTGGAAGTTTTAATAAGAGTTTGAATAAATTGTTAAGATGAATTATTTATAACACTTAAACAAAAAGTGAAGAATATTAAATATAATAACAAACTGAGTATGCGGAAACGATTAGTACATTTGTCCTGCGTGTGAGATCTGGGAAGGCAAACAATGTGTTTAACTAAGGTTAGGAATGGAGCAACCAGTGCCCTGAACTTACATGGCCTATGTTTTCTCTTCTTAGGCGAGGGGTGGAACAGATCGAAAGGAAAGCCCGGATGCTCTAAAAGATCATATTTAAGTTTTTTCCAAGTTAAAAGACAAAGATATTCATGATGTAGGATTACTTGCCATTAGTCCCTGAAGGTGAAACTTGCCATTATTCCGTGGAGGTGAAACTTACTATTAGTCTCTGGAGGTGAAATTTACCATATCTAATATGGTAGTAGTGCTCTATTATGAAAATCTTCGATTTGCAAGAATATGATTTGAAGTTAAGAAAGAAAATCTTTGATTTAGATTTAATGAATGATTTGGGAATATTTTCCATAAGTTAATTAATCTTAAATATAAGAAATCTTTTATTAAGATTTAATGAATGATTTAGAAAGGTTTTCCTAAGTAAAAGAGAAAATGATTTGAAATTATTCTAAGATTTAAGAAAGGTTTAAATAAACCAAATGATTGGATAAATGAGGCTTAATGATTCCATATACTCTTGAAAAGAAAATGGAATAAATTGAAAAGAATATATCTAAGAAAGGTATTTGATTTAAATGAAAGATGAAGTAATTGATTGATGATTGATATCCACATATGAACTTAACATCTTTTTATTGATAATTGGCTTCGAAGGAACCGGAGTTGGGTTTGGGTAATTCCTATTCGAAAACCACTTTGAACCAATGTATACGTTCGAAAGTGAAGATATGTTGAAGATGATGATTATTGAAGATCGTGGATCTTCATAGCGTGAGGACTGCTTGTTGAACATGCTATGGGTAGCTCCCATTATAGAGTTATTTGTAGCAGTGGTCTCCTCGTGATGGAGATTTTTCGGATTGCAAGGGCTTCTCGTCTAATAATGGCCGAGGAAAGTGCCTTCGGTTTTGTTCAGTCCTAGAAAGAACTTGTATGGATGAATGTACGACATTGCATTTCTGAGACACAACGTTTGTCTTTTACAAATGTACATCAGTGGTGGCGGAAAAGGCAACTTCTCTTAGCTTAACACCCTCCTTGAGACGTACGAGCTCAAGGATTGTATTTTTATGGAAGGAAAATAGTGATCAAAGGAATGGCAGTGTGGCATTCAAAGTGGAACCTGTTATGATCAAAGCGTTGTTTTGTATGAAAAGCATGGCTTTGAAGAAATTGAGCTTAGCCTCGCGAGTCTCACACCCCGGTTATGTTGGGATTCTATGTGGTCAGATGTATGCTATCATTTCAGATAGTAGCGATTTGGGTTATCAGATTTTCTGAACCCTAGGAACCAGATACATCTGGGCCTCATGGCAGAGATACGCGAAGTCCGAGTCCTTGGATGTTATTCGTAGATTGTATCCACATTTAGCCATTTGTGTTATTGTATAACGGCGTCTTAGTCATGGACGTAAGCCATAGATATGGAATGATCTTTCCACTATTTCCCTATCATGTTGGAAATCCAATCACAATACGAGATTTATGGTTTTGATTGTATTCCCAAAATAGCTATAATGACTAGCAAATATTTCAACTACTCCTTTTTGGTATTATATATTACATTCGTTATATTCCGTTGACCCAGTCCGGATATATTTCGTTAGACTTAGTCCACATATTGATACCTTATTTGAATAAGTTTATTTGAAAAGTGTTTTCAAAAGAATGTCATTAAAAATAATATCAAGTGTATTTTGGTATAAAGTGTTTTGGTTATCATAAGGTAAAAACCCGTCTGTGTGTATGTGTGGGCATGGTCTTATGAGATACCATTCTTTTCAAAGGTTTTGATAATATAGTCATTTATATTTCGAGTATCTCACGCTGGTTTATCAAGCCTGATCCGGGTATATTTAATACTCGGGTCAAATCCGAGTAGTTTCAGGTTAAGTTGAAGACGGTTGGAATTTCCAAAGGAGAGCTGGAGATCTTCATCATCGTATGGACGTATTCTATTATCCACTATACTTAGTGTAATTTGTTTGATGTTTGTTAGCAATTGTAAGTACAAGTGTTTATAACTGTCCAAGATGAATTTAGGTTAGACTCTGATGTTGTATTTTAAAATTTTCCGCTGTAAAGATTATTATTGAAATAATATATATTATTCCATTCGTGTAAGATTCTGTTCTATCTTTATTTTATTTATACCCTTAATGGTCCGCTTATTCGTGCAATTTGAGTTGGACATGTGCGGTTTATTGTCGATTCAAATGGTAAGGAAAAACGGGCCATTGCAATAGCTTTATCAACTACCGAAGCAGAGTTGATATCGATTTTGAAAGCAATAAAGGAAGGATTATACATACTTCAGTTGTTGGATGATCTTTCAATGGTGCAGCGGACAGTAGAGCTATTTTCAGACAGTCAGAGTGTGATTCGTCTTGTAGAAAATCAAGCTTATAGTTCATGGACGAAGCACATTGATATTAGAGGTTTCTTTCTTATGCTTGAGGAAGAACGAAGCAAGATCGAATTTTGAAAGTGAGTACTTTGGATAATCCTTCAGATATGATGACTAAGTCACTTCCAAAGGACAAGTTTGCGCATTGCTCAAACTTGCTCAGTTTGATACCTGTTACTTGAGCGCCATGGGGTGCTAGACCCAACAACTTATATGTCGATTGCTTGATGATAAGATGATGAAGAGAGATTGTTATACTTGAATCAAGGTGGAGTGTTGAATTTGGATAATTCAAATATCTATGAAAGAGGAAAGAAATTGATTGATTGATTCAATCAAATCAATTAATTTGGCTGGTATATGGAAGGATATTTTGAAGGAAACTAATTAATTAGTCAATCAGTTAATTAGTCAGTGTATATTTGCTATATGAAAAAATGAATGATTAGGCATGGAGAATAAAGGAAATATATGAAAACGAAGATTACGCCATCTATTTGTACTAAAATCAAATCATGCATTTTGGAAAGATATCTGGGTAATTGAAAAATTGATTTGCTTAATCTCCAAGCAACCCTTCATTATCAAGTCTATTTAAATGAAGGATTTTCATCTTCGTATGAACAAGCAAGTGTGTGATAGTATCCACCATTATTCTTTCCTCTCTTTTGTGCTCTTTTCTTTAGTGAAATAAAAAGTTGTTGGGTCTCCGTGGACGTAGGATATTCATATCTGAACCACGTTAAATATTCTGTGTCTCTTATTTCTGTTATTTTTACGTGAGACTGCATAATTCTTTTAAGTGTCATTGGTATCTAAATAGGCAATACTAGATCCTGAAAAAATAAACCGCTTTCGGTCAAATTAAAACAAAGTTCACTATAATTTACATGACAACTGGTTTGACTTATAGCAATGACACTGTGCCCTACTTAGGTCTCCCTCGTTCCACTTCTAAGATAACTTTACATCAATGCATGCCGCTCTATGAAAAGATCATTGGTAGACTCAAAAGTTAGACGAATAATCTTCTATCTCAAGTGGGTAGGCTCACCTTAGCAAAAGCTGTCATTTTTTCAATGAATGTCTACTAGGCTAGAACCTTTGTTCTACCTAGCAAACTGATCAAAATGAATTCGAACTGCCATAATGAGATTCTTCTAGAAAGGATCTGTACATGGAAAATATGTCACTCCTATTTCCTTTAAATATGTTGAAAGAAGTAAGGTCATGGGTGGCCTTGGTATTATTAACCTTGTTCGGTGGACTAAAGCAGCTATTTTCAAACATGTTAATAACTACCTCAAAAAGAATGATAGTCTTAGGTCAGATGGTCGGAAAGCAATGTAGTTCGAGGTAAAAACTTCTAGGACATAGAGATTCCTAAGAGTTCTGGTGTAGCATTTTCAAGATGAGGAGGATCATTTTACCTCACATCAAACACTCAATGTGCATGGGAGAATCCATAAGTTTTTAGGATGATCCTTGGCTCAATTTTGGTTGTATTCTTGGCAATATGGTCAACCATCTTGATAAGCTTCAATCAAGTATTATTCTTAATGCAAAAGTGGGTGACATGATTCAAAGTGGGTGCGTTCTTTTGCCTAACTCATGAATCAGCACATCAAGACACTGTGATCAAAAGTGGAGGCTAAGCAACCTATCATTGTTGATATGGAAAAAGTCACGTGGAATCAAAGTAGTAAAATCTACTCCATCTCTGAAATGTACTCTGCTCTCTTCGATCATGGTGATCCCTTCGGTTGTATTTGGTACAAACAAACATGGAAGAAGGATAATAATGAAAAGGAAGATTTGATGTTTCGGATGGTCATCAATAAAGCTCTATTTACTAAAGACGTGCCGATCTCTAGGGGTTTAACACTGAATGAAACATGTGTTTTTTGTTGCATTCAAGCTGAGAGTTGTGCATCACAATAGTGTTTTGGAATAGGATAGCCTAAACTGTGAAACGCAGAATAGTACAAACCACGTTATTCTATATGTCGCAAAGAGATTAATTTAATTTGGAAGGGGAGATATAATTGATATTTGAAGCTGCTGTGAAGAAAAGTTCTCTTCGGTTTGGAAGTTATCTAAAGCATGAATTAAAAGCTGGATTGAAAAGGGTGCATTTTCATTTTAACCCTGGAATTCTCTTTGCATTAAACCGATGTTTAGAGTTTGATGCCTGTTGTTTTCTTTTTGCCTGTGTATTTGTTTTTTCCTTTGTGATTCCTTGTGGTTGATGTAATGAGTTTCTATGTTTCCTTTGCTCCTATACAGAATCTATTCTGTCTTGAGGTTTTGTTTTCTCTTACAGTGTATCAGTAAACTAATTGGGACCAGTCAACCCCTTCGGCCTTGCAAAAAAATACACACACTCCTATTATCCTTAGTATAGGCTAACTATTCAACACACTCTAAAGGAAAGAGGCCATAAGTCGTATCTAGGCCAATGACTTGTGTCTTATATATATAATGTATTGTTCTAAACCTTGATCTGATATCACTTTCTAACACCCACACCTATATACCCAAGCTATCCAAGAGTATTACATAGTAATACTATCGGATAATACGGAGAATGAGGCAATGTAGGGTACACATGTAGATATTCCCTTGGACAACACTGTTACATATTTCATATATGAATAATACTTACTATAGATGTACACGGTCTTAGTATAAAGCAATAAACATGTGTGTCTCTAGGATAGAATAACACACAATATAATAACAGTGAGAGCATAGAGTCAATAAATGTAGCGATAATATATAATAGAAAATAATCATATACTATATATTAAACATCCAATACCTAATACACTACATTTTTGTAAATTACATAATATAATGATGTTCAAGCCTCCTTCTATGCCAAAGCATCCACGTTTTAGTCATCATCTCCCAAAATCTGAAATGTTTCGTACTGACTCGAGTATTATAAATAACACATGGGTCGGACTATGTCAATTTCAAGGGTTAATATATATAATTCAATATGTATAGTATATAATAATATGATAACATCCACAAGGTTAATAAATACGTGATAATATATATAGAGTGTAAAATAACAATATCATAGACAAACTCCAATGTATTATATAATTTCAAATATCACAAATCATACATAAAAATGCCATCACCCAAATCAAAGTAAATTAGAAATTACAAAATTAAATATAGATGGATGAATCAAATCTAGAAATTGTCATAAAGACCAAGAAAACTATGAGTAATGAGATATCATCAAATATAATAAGGCTAACTTACAACAATGTCATTATACACACACACATACACACACAAATATATATCTCAGAATATAAGAACTGTCATCAACATACAAAATAGGATAGGTTTCCTATCAATATAATAAAAGTATGAGAATCCATTATACTTTGGACACCTATCAAAATATAATCTCATCTTCTCATATGAATCAATCGGAAAAGTAAGGATGTAACTAGGACTGACTACACTTTAGACATTAGATCTCTAGTATAATCAAAATCATCATAGGATTGGGAATACTATATGCCAATCCAATACACACACAACCCAGAACCAGATGGGAGACTACAACACTTATGCTTGCTCCAGGAGCCATGCATATGTATGTCTGACATGACACCTACAGTCATCGGTCACCATTTTCTCTCCCCTCGGTATTGTGATAATAATCCACCAATGACTCGACTATGCCTAGCCTCTTCAATCTTGACCCGACATGTTCCTATATAGTAACAAACTTCTGGCCTATGTGACACCAGGGCAACTACTTGACAACTGGTAATAATATAAGCATGTCACAGATTCCAGGCAAGACCACACAATCAAGCCGCTAGGGTTGATATTAGCCAATATGGTTCATTCTAGAAATATAAAGCGAGCTGTACAAATGGTGGACAAATACATAGTACTCATATCAAATAGCTATCAAAAGTTTCAGTCATATGCCAGTGAATGGCTCTACATTTCAGATAACATATGGCTATAGTGTACTCACCGCGGTGAGTATCATCATACATTAGAATAAACATACTACCGCATATTATTTGAATATTTATTTGATGCTCATAAACGTATGCAAAAAGTTTGAGGAATAACCAGAAAGTGTTACCTAAAGTCCCATACCAAATGGTACCACTAATCCATTTATTCAAATTTCTTATTACATAAAAATGAAAACATAAATACAATAATAAAACTAATCATATATAAAAAAAATACATTATATTTAAATTCTCTAGGAATATTGTTTAAGACAAATGATATAAAAGTAATATCCAAATAAATATTTAAACATCATATAATGATTTCTCAAGTCCATTATATAATTTGAAATCATAATCAGAGATCACAAAACCATTTGATAATTTAAAATAAGAATTTATGAAATCTTATAAATATCCATTTCAATCTTAATATTACTAAACTACCTCATTTAGTTTATGAACATCTTAAAATAAACTATAAATTCAAATATTACCCATAACAATCATTTCATTATTTTCTATAATCAAATACTATTTTAAAATAAATAAACTAACTTCCAAAATAATTCCATTGTACTTCAAACCATAAAAATCTATAATTCAAATCATTCTCTATATATGTTCAAAGTCATTATTAACTATATTGATATCCCTTAATAACATTTAAAATTCATTTTACAATTTTAAGTTTATAAACATTTACTAATGAGTTTATATTAAATAAAATAGACTTTGTAATGACCCGGTATTTCGAACCAATCACATCCGCACATGTCGGACTTGAATTGCTCAAAATATCAGATTTTTAATTTATTTTCGGCAAAACCCATCATATACAGTAAATCAATCAATCACAGAATCACAGAGTAATATAACAATAAGCAGCGGAATAAATAAATCGTAGTTCATAAAGCTACTATATAAACAACAGAGTTTGAAATAAAATACAACAAAATATCTCAAATACAATGTAGTCTCGAATACAAACAAATGACAAGTCTGAACAAAACAACTGGAAAAGCTGAATAGATAAGACAAATCTCCAAGCAAAGCTCCAATCTCCAAACGGTGAGTCTCAAATGCTGTGACACTCAGTCTGACCCAAGCGTAAAACATGGCACAAAACACTCGAGTTAGGATTAACATTCTTATATTAATAAATTCAACTCAAGTGAAATGTCAACTAAAATACAAGTAACTAAAAGGATGTTTGGGATACCCATCCTTTAAGGATCCGTGGAACTATCTACTATGTAGTAATATACGCTATTATAATAATGTCTATAGTATAATAAACTATTAAAATAGCGTTAAGACGTTACCGATATCCCTCTTAACACATTTTATATAATGTCATAGTCTATACAAATACTGTAAACTCCACCCGCGAATGGGAGCACTCCATAGGTACGACACAAAACAAACTCATAGAAGGCGCGATAGGGCATGTGACAAGGCACTCGAGGCAACGCCAGGGCAGATTTACTATTTGCTCTCCCGGACTGGTGGTAACGCATAACAGCTACTACCGCTTACCTCATGACACACTCCAAATACAAAGGGTGCACCTAATCACATCACAAAAGTAATAGAATGGTATCGAAGAAATGTGCCCGATTGGGGGAATGACCCCACTTGGCCCGGTATAGCTCCTGTTTTAGCCACATCAAATTGACTCATGGGAGTCAAGGCTATGTAAATACCATATAGAACCGTCACTAAACCATCCTACTTCATTATGGAATCTCCACCACGTACACAGTTGTTAAAGTGGTTTTTGGTATTGGCAGAGAGTATGGCAATATCTGATCCCAGTCTCTTTAACAACCAAAAGCTTATTTCACACCATGGCCATTCCATTTCTAATAGTTCATACTTCATATCAAAATATCATATCCATTTCAAAAGCCATATCAATTCAAAATCATTATTCACTTTAAAAATATTCATTTCCAGAATGTCACACTTTCAAATTTATAACACTTTTGAAATCATAGCAATTCTGAAATCATAACACCTTGAAATCACAGCACTTTTAAAATCATAACACTTTTGAAATCATAACATTTTCGACTTACACAGTGTAGATATGGAAAATAATATATAAAATAAATAGTAATAAATTAACATAGTTTATATACATTAAAAATACTTTATATAATAAATAGTTTCCTCCAATTTCGCAAATCGATTCAAATCATCTTAAATTCCACAAATTTAATTTGAATCAACTCCAGTTTAACCATTTCAATTTCAAGTTCAAAGATTCAAGTTTATATGTTCAATCATTTACAATATAAATTTCATTTATATTTCAACATTTAACTTTATTTTATTAAAAATTGGAAAATATTCGCTTGATTATTTTAATAACAATTAAATAAAATCTCAATTTATACATTTAAATCAATATTAAATATTCAATCTTAATTTTTATTTAAAGTTGAGAATATTCATTTAATCGCCTTTTATCAAATCAAGTTATAAATCATATCTTTCAAAATCTCAAAAATCAATAAGTTCAAATAAATTCTTATTTAAATTCAATTATTAACCAATTTAAATTCCAAGTTGACATTTATTTTTCTTCCCATCCTTTATTATTAAAGTAGATAAAAATCTATTTTTCAAATATTAATCAATTTTTAAATAAATAATTTAAAACATATCATATACTAATTAAAATAAATTTTATTAAATTAAATCTTATTATTAAATGTATCTTGCATTAAATCTTATTTTACATATTTTTAAAACAATAATTATAAGAAAATCGTAAAATTATATTTTTCAAAATTAACTTATAAATTAAAATTTCCAAAACATGTAAATTTAAAAATCTAAAATTGTCAAGTAAAATGTCTTTACATTATTAAAATCCATATATTTCCTTTCAAAATTCAAAAATCATTTTTCAAAATAAACTAACGGTGTCCGTATATAATTTTCTATTATATGGTCAAGTGATACGGATATTTATCATTTCAATTCGCAATTTAAACATTTATGGGTATATATCATTTCAACCCGCAATCCCAAAAATTTCAAATTAATGAAAATCGCTTGGGTTTATCATTTCAACCCATAACGATTTTCTCCTATTCTACAAGTCGTTTGGGTATGTATCATTTCAACCTATAGAGAATTCTTAGCTAACAGGGAACTTACAGAGTGAGAACATATATGATAATAATATAACAATCAGCAATAGGCATATATCTTCAATTACAAATTAAATCATAATATAAATAATAGATCATGGTGTCAGATGTCACAGTGAACAGTTACAAACAATGGCATATCATATATAGCAATTAAATAATTAACAGTTAAATCTAGCAGCATACTTCAATTGTCGTTTCAAGTGAAATCAAATTTAATAAATATAAGAATGATAATCGTGAATGATTGCTCACCTTTTGAGGCTAGAGATGAATGAGAATGAGATGAGTCACGAATCTAACCACGAATTTCAAAATGAAGCAAGATTGGCATGAATTCGACAAACAAAGCAAAGCTGGAAATTTGAAATTGACGGAGGACAAATCAAAATTAGCTTAACATAAACTGAAACAAAATAAATATTACATCTGTATATATTTTCTCTGAAATCAATATAAAATTTGAAAACCCAAACTTATATATACACATATATATAAATTAATATATAGACATATACAAACTCACATATATTAAAATCAAACATATATATATTATATTCACCATCTGTACTGACCAACATATGCATATATACACTGCCATGTTACAACTTACATAAATTCATATATAAAATCGAACAGATTGTGTATAACCGATGTCAAAACAAATCCTTACAAACAAAATTTTGAAATAGATGATAAAACATATTAACATAAAGTCTATATATATATATATATATATATATATATATATATATTATGTTACAAAACCACTTAGACACATACATTTTTAAATCAAAACATGTATATATATATATATATATATATATATATATATATATATTACATGTAAAACAAGATATGAAACATAGAATGTAAACTCATATATACAATATATGGACTAATATGTGCAAACCATATAATATACATTATTGTCATAATAAAAGCATCGAGGGAAAAAAAATATGTTCATAATATTTCTTTTATAAAACATGCAGATTATAAAATGTAACTATTATAAACTTCTTAAATTATAAACAATGTATGCAGACCAGAATATTTTACATACTTTTATGTGGACACTAATATACTATCAAAGTTATATATATGTATAAACTGGAAATAAGAAAACATAAAACCAAAGAACACAATATAACTACTCACAAATATATATTAAACTAGGAGGATACAAGATGGAAGTAAGGAGGGGAATCGGGGGAAGGTTCAAGTCTGTGTTTGAGGGTGGTTCGACGGAGATGAGCAGGTGGAGGCTCGGGATGCTTGGGGGTAGGATAAGGGTGATGCGGCCAGCAGAGGGAGAGGGAAAAAGAAGAAGGCTTTGGGAAAGTGGCCAGTAGTAGTTGGAGAAGGTGGTCGGCGCGGAGGCTTGTGTAGTGACGATATCCGGAGTTTGGTCAAGGTGGATATTGGGCTTGGTTTTCGGGTTGCTCGCATAGGCTCGACTGAGAGGGAGGGGACGTGGAGACGTGGTGGAGGATGGTGGTCAGGGGCTTGCATGTGTGTGGTTGGGCTGTGGAGCTCGGGTGAATGTAGGGAGATGAACGTGCAGGCTATAGGGAGGTGATTGGAGGGAGTATTCAGGTAGCATGCGGTATAGAGGCGAGAGGTGCAGTTGCGTGGAGTTGCTGTGGCCTTAGGAAGGAGATGTGGGGAGGCCGAGAATAACAGGTAGGAGAAAGGAATGGAAATAGTTTCAAGTTAATTATATATGTGCGTGACTGATGGGAAGATAGAGTGGAAGGAAGGAAAGGAAGGTACAGGACATGGAACGAACAAAAAATGAACCAACATATATAAGTTATAGATTGGAAAAGCAAAAGTCACAAGGTGAATTTCTATGAAAAATTAAAGCAAGTGCCGCTGGGTTTATACGCGGTGGAATATGAAAGAGTATGGAAAGCTAAAAGGTCCAACTACGGAACCAATATGGCAATCGTTCCGTAAGTTTTGCCATGTATCGGACTTTAAAACACATACAGGAATATGCTGTGGAGATAAGCACGACGAGACGATCAAAACAGCATACAGATATCGACGATACGACCATCCTATCAAAATTCGATATCTGGTGCCGAAAAATGCTGCTAATTCGTCGAAAATAAGATAAACGGAGCAATAGCCATCCAAATTCAATTAAACGGAAGATGACGTCTCACTCGGAAGACGATTTACAAATTTATTATATAAAGATATTCAGGTTTCGAAAACATTTTATTATCATCCAATATTAACTGATTTAAATTTTAAACAAGACTACACAACAAAATAAACTTCCGTATTATCTGATGAAAATCTATTATTTTCTATGTTTAAATAGACGTATACCAAATATCAAATTTTTATTTCAAAATTTTATTTTTTAAAATTGCACAAAATTTAGTTCTTTACGTTATAAAAACCATTAAAAATTTATGGTTCATTACACTCTCCTCCACTCAAAACTTTTTGTCCCCGAAAAGGAAGAAGGTAGGAGAATAGAAGCAACTAGAAGAAAATAGATTGAAATATCCAATACAACAGTTAATTTAAAACCATATAAACTTCATTTATTTAAAATTTATTTATATCCAGTTAATTGATTCCAATTCATTTTAGTAAATAAAATTTATTGTGTTCACGTTTGATTGATTTCATTTCCATGTATTTTTATTTAATTGATTTATTTTAAATTTATTTACATTTATTGCAAAAATTCACAACAAAAATTGTTTTATTTTACTCATTTATTAAATCTATTTGATCATCCATAGTTAATTCCACCTTAACATTCAACTTCAACTGTTCAAAACCATATAGATTTCAATTAATATTCAACAATTTGGTTTAATCCACTTTATTCAACTAATAAATAGTCATTCAATTTAAAATTGATTTTCTTTCATTTTATCAACATTTCTTTCAAACAAATTCATTTTTAAATTAACTCGTTTATTTTATCCATTTATCTTCAGCTAAGTTGTTCCACTAAAACTCAAGATCATTATTCTTAAGTTCATATTTACCTGCTTAAATAGTCTTTTTTTTATTTAATTTATTTCACTTAACATATTTTGCAACATATATTAGGTGTATACATTTTATAACCATATATTATTCAACCAATTTATTCTCTTTTTATTGTTCAATTTATTATCTAATTTATTATTTATAAATTCCCTTAACAAAATATCATTTTTGGACATATTATTTCTTACATTTACTATTAGGAACTGAGATGTTGGTTTTGATGACAATAACCTTTTTAACTTATTTTATTATAAAATATGTACTAGCACTATTATCTAGATAGATATGTATATGCAGGTATTGATTATTGAAGACTAGTCAGTATAAAGACTCAAGACTCAAGATTGAAGACTCTAGAGTATCGAGATCAAGATTTCAAGATATGTGTCTAGTTTTTGTTAGAACTTCATAATAGCATGGAAATCTTCATTCCGAATTTCATTTGGGATGGAACCCATTTCTACCTTCTTAGTGGCTTACAAACCCACAACAAGTAGCTTACAAACTTACGACAAGTGGCTTACAAACCCACGAACATCCTGGTTTCGTACAAGTTCTCAAGTCCTGACGTGATGAGATATTCTGCAAGAAGAAGCTTGCAAAACTACTTTAAAATGGTTTTTCAAAATGGTTTTCAAAACTGCTTTTTAAAATGTTTTAGCCTTAAAATTATCTTTTCAAATGATTTTTCAAAAAGATATTTTAGCCTTAAAATATTATTTGTTTTTGTTTTAAAATAAACTCTTGTTATAAAATAAACTCTTGTTTTACACTTCATTTTCAAAAACAAATTTTACATTGTTTTTTACATAGGGATGTCGACATGGTGGCTGTTGAATTCAAAAGTTTCAATTTTCAAAAGAAGTGTCTATTCGTTTAAATATTTTCACGAATGGTTATGACCGTTGGTGCTTTACAAATAGGCTTCACAAACAAATTTTTTAATCGTCTTTTTTCATCTTTTCTTCACTTCTTCTTCTCCACAAATCCATATTCTAGAATTTTCATATTTTTAGATCATGCCGAAATTCTGCCGAATTCTCAAGTGAATCAAATTAGAATCTCATTCTTGTTTGATTCTCTACCCTCTCTCGAAGATCAAAGTGCTATTCAGAGTTATAGGATCAATTTGTAATCAAAAGTTTATCGAATCTCTATATAAGGTGTGGTTGTGCCTGGAAATCAATTGGGTAATCATGTGGCCTGTAAATCAAGAGAGTTTGCTCCAGACTCATGAGACAGGAGGGTACCTCAAGGCCTTTAGAAATTGAGGAATGTAATCTCGATGTTGGTATAATAAAAATCTATATGAGATAGTTTGCCTTGGTACAGGACTGGATGTAGAGTAACTCTGAACCAGTATAAAATCCGGTGTGATCTTTACCTTTACTGTTTTTTATTTACTATCTGCATCTGTGTTTGATTCACTAATTGTTTTGTGATTAAGTTATGCATTTGTTTGTGTCATAATTTTAAGTTAGTTCATATAAGTCTTAGAATTCATTAAACACTATTCACCCCCCTCCCCCTCTAGTGTTAAATTAGCCTTAAGATCCTTAATTCTGACTCCCTTTCAATTGGTATCAGAGCATTGCTTTTTATAGTTTTCATAATCTGAAACTTGAAAATTGTTTTAATGGCTACCAACACTGGTAATGTCAACTCTGGCACTAGTTCTGATATCACTAACACTAGTTCATTTGTAGAAGGTTAGTCTACTATCAGACCACCATTTCTTAATGGCAGTAATTATGCATATTGGGTTTGTAGAATAAAAATTTATTTACAATCTATAGGATTAGACACCTGGAATATCACATAAACTGAGTATATTGAACCAATTAGAAATTTTGCCCAGTGGACTGCTGAGCGAAAAGGTGTTGCATAAAATAACTCAAAGGCCATAAATATATTATTTTGTTCACTAGATAGGAATGAGTTTAACAGAGTGTCTGTTTGTAAGTTTGCATTTGAAATTTGGAAAATTTTGCAAGTTACTCATGAAGGACAGGCAAAGTTAAACAGACTAAAATTTTCATATTAACTAATCAGTTTCAATTATTTAAAAGGCATGCAAAAGAGTCCATTTTCGACATGTATTGTCGATTTCAAGAAATTGTTCATTCACTAATTACACTGGGAAAAAGGTTTTCGGAGGAAGACCAAGTCAGACAAATTCTAAATTCACTAACTCCAGAATGCGATCAAAAAACACTTGCAATCGAAGAAGAAAATGATATCAATCTCATGAAAATAGAAGAATTGATTGGGAATCTGATGTCTTATGAAGTTCAACAACAAAGAAGAAGAGAAAACAAGGCTACAAAAAAGAAGTCATTAGCATTCAATGCAACAAGTGAAGATTCAGAACCAGACAGTGATGAGGAGATTGCCTTCATGATAAGAAACTTAAGGAAATTCCTAAAATATAGAAAAATGAATAATTACGAAAGAAATTATCGAAGGAATTCCAGAAATAATACGGAGAATGTCAAGAATGATAGATGCTACAATTGCAATAAGGTCGAGCATTATAGACAAGATTGTCCGTATCCAGATAAACAGTTGTTCCCTCCAAACAATGACTCATCAAGGAAAAGGAAGAAAGCATTCACAGCAACTCTTGATGACTCAAACTCATCATCCAGTGACGAAGAAAAGAAGATGGATAATCCAAATCTGCATTTCACTGCTATTCATGAATCAGATGATAGGAGTATGGATCTAAAAATAGGTATGCATTTACATTATTTTTTATTTTTCTTGTTTGAATGGATGCTTTTTTATTTTCTTGATTGTTTTTAAATTCCTTGAATTTTTAAATTCAAATTTATCCCTTGAATTTAATAATATTTTAAATATTAAATTTTTATCATTTAAGTATTATTATATTTAATGTTATCATAGGAATTATATAATTAGAATATAGGATATAACATATATATATATATATATATATATTAGGAATTAGGAATAGAAACTTGTCTTTTGATTCAATAGGCACATGTCGACATACCCGGATACCCTATGTCGACATGCCCCTCAGAATTTGATTTCAAAATTTGAATTCAGACTTTTGAATTTCCTCCACCTCTTCACCAACTTCAATGCTTTAGAAAGATGTCACTTGACCAGAGAACATGTCTACAGAATCTCTATTTATCTCACTCTCTTTATCACCACTTTTCACTTTTATTTCAAATTTCAAACTTATCTTCATTATCTTCAACTCCGCTCAAACTTCTTCAATGGCCTCTTCAAGCACTTCTAACACCATTAGGCTTCCAAAATCTGTCAAAAACTTTCTTTTTAATGACCCGGAAGTTATCAAAGCTTACATCAACTATGTAAATTTTGATAAAATTCATACGGAATAATTTTCTATTTTTGAAGATTTTCCTTCTTATGAAACTGAAATATTTTTTAACAATGTTCTATTCTTAGTTTAGTTGATAACAAACAAAATGATTTTGTATGTTATCCAAGTCTTGTTTTATGCGAATTTGAATCGTGGTTTTTATGTTGGGAAAGAAGGACAAATTTGGGGTAGTGTTAAAGGAACACAAATTGTTTTGGATTGTGAAATTTTAGAAAATATTTTGGGATGTAAGTATACCAGAATGAATCTCTCGGAATTTCAAATAAATGAAAATGATCGAGAGATATTTCATCACATCTTTGAAGGGATGACAATTTCGAATTCAAAAATTCGTCCAAAAGCAAGAATCGTTAATCTGCTTATCCAAAACACTCTTATACTAAGATCGGGAAACTACAACAACCCGACTTTAAAAGTTCGCAAAGCTCTTTTTGCAATTTTTGGAAATTATGATATTAATTGGGCTCAAGTTATTTAGGATGAGCTACGGCCCAAGAATTTTACTATGGGTGAAAACACATTATGTCGTGGAATTTATCTCACCTAGATTTTTAATTACTTTGGAGCTGATTTCAAAAGGGAGGAATTTATAACTAGAAAAGTGTTCAACCATGGAAACATTTCCCTTATGAAAATTCCATTAGTGTTCCAACCATATGAAACACTTACAGAAAAAGAAGAAAGGCTTGCTCTTGAAGAAATGAAAGAAATGGTGGAAGAAGGAGAAGAGGAAGAGGAAGAGGAAGGAATGGAAATTGAAGAGGAGGAAGAGGAAGATTAAGAAACCTCCGTAGAAAGTATTGAATATCCTACTAATCCCGCTAATCCATCCAACAAGACCATTCTCAATAATCAAAGAATTATAGTGGAAAATCAAAAGACACTTAAAAGATCAATGAGTAATAAAATGGTAAGATTTCCACCAAAATCGACAAGTTCTTCGGGATAAATAGTAGAAAGCTTGGACTATCATCTTCTTCGTCTTCATCTAACTAGTTTTAGTTCATGTTATCTTAAGTTCTATCTTTGTGTTTCCTTTATTTTAGTTAATATTATATTATCTTATGTAACGTTGACTAGAATTATTAATGGAATCTTTTTATCTCCTGTTATTCAACTTCACATGTCTCTATAATTGCTTGTTTTTATATTACACAAATTTTAGTTTAATAGATTTGTTCATAATATTCAAGCTAAAGCAAAATGTCATTTTAAGAAGAGGCATGTCGACATACACCATCCCCCCATGTCGACATCCGACGGGTTGAAAATAGTTGCACTTTCAAATTTCATTTTCATGTAACTAACTTGTGTCTATTCATTTCAAATGACTTTTTACCCCTATTTATATCTGTTTCTTCCATAATAAATTGTAAAACTTCATCTTTAATCACTCTCTTTCATAGTTCTTCCTATTTCTTGAATTATGGCTTCTCCAATTAAGAATCTAAGTGATAATCTTGAAGAAATTCTCACTTCCTTCAAGAATATTCTTACATTCATACTTTGTAATCAACGTCACTTAGAATTGAGTCAAATACAGATGATCAAGAAGTAAGAGAGATATTTGGATGCCCTTCGTTGGATGATCTCAGCCCTTAATAAGGACGATCTCGAAGGAAATCCACCAGTCACTCTCGACAAAAATAAAGAAGAATGGGATGTCATCAAAGCAAACCCTGTCTTTGGAGAAGGTGGATGGGTGGAAGTACCAAGGAATGTCTAGTCATTCTATATGTTATTTGTTTGATTTAATTGGTATGTTTTAAACTTGATTGACTTAACTTATTTGGTATGGTTTGTATATATGTTTGGATTGAATAATTACTATAAATATGATTGGTTGATGATTGATTTATATTTTGGATTACACTTATGATCACGCTTAGCACTTATCACACTTATATATGGTTTACCCTATTTTATTATGGTTGATTATCTTATAACAAGTTCAGGGAATTTTAAGAAGTTTTTGTTGATGACAAAGGGGGAGAAGTTATAAATAATAGTTGGCTTGGAGTAAGAGGGAGTTGTGATAGGATTTATGGCATGATAAGTATATTTTATAAATATAGGTTGTCATCATCAAAAAGGGAGAGATTGTTAGAAACTGAGATGTTGGTTTTATGACAACAACCTTTTTAACTTATCTTATTATAAAATATATACTAACACTGTTGTCTAGATAGATATGCATATGCAGGATATATAGATATATATATATGTATATGTAGGTATTGATTACTGAAGACTGATCAGTATAAAGACTCAAGACTCAAGATTGAAGACTCTAGAGTATCGAGATCAAAATTTCAAGATATGTGTCTAGTTTTTATTAAAACTTCATAATAGCATGGAAATCTTCATTCCGAATTTCATTTGGTATGTAACCCATTTCTACCTTCTTAGTGGCTTACAAACCCATGGCAAGTAGCTTACAAACTTATGACAAGTGGCTTACAAACCCACGAGCATTCTAGTTTTATACAAGTTCTCAAGTCCTGATGGGATGAGATATTCTTCAGGAAGAAGATTGCAAAACTACTTTTAAATGGTTTTTCAAATTGATTTTCAAAACTTCTTTTCAAAATATTTTAGCCTTAAAATTGTCTTTTCAAATAATTTTTCAGAAAGATGTTTTAGCCTTAAAATAATATTTGTTTTTGTTTTAAAATAAACTCTTGTTTTGAACTTCATTTTCATAAACAAATTTTACATTGTTTTTTACATAGGGATGTCGACATCATGGGATACCACATGTCGACATAGTGGCCGCTGAATTCAAAAGTTTCAATTTTCAAAAAAGTGTCTATTCGTTTAAATCTCTTCATGAATGGTTATGATCGTTGGTGCTTTATAAATAGGCTTCACAAACAAAATTTTTAATCATCTATTTTCTTCACTGCTTCTCCACAAATCCATATTCTATAATTTTCATATTTTTAAGATCGTTTCAAAATTCTACCAAATTCTCAAGTGAATCAAATTAGAATCTCATTCTTGTTTAATTCTCTGCCCTCTCTCGAAGATCAAAGCACTATTCAGAGTTATAGGACCAATTTGTAATCAAAAGTTTATCCAGTCTCTCTATAAGGTGTGGTTATGCCTGTAAATCAATTGGGTAATCTTATGGCCCGTAAATCAAGAGAGTTTGCCCCGGACTTGCGAGACAGGAGGGTACCTCAAGGACTTTAGAAATTGAGGAATGTAATCTTGACATTGGTATAATAAAAATCTGTATGAGGTGGTTTTCCTTGGTATAGGACAGGATGTAGGGTAACACTGAACCAGTTCGGTGTGTTCTTTACCTTTACTGTTTTTTATTTACTTTCTGCATCTTTGTTTGATTCGAAAATTGTTCTGTGATTAAGTTTTGCATTTGTTTGTGTCATAATTTTAAGTCAGTTCATATAAGTCTTAGAATCCATTAAAAACTATACAACCCCCCCCCCCCCCAACCTACCCCCCCCCCTCCGCCCCCTTCTAGTGTTAAATTAGCCTTAAGATCCTTAATCCCACTCCATTTCATTTACATTATATTATCCAATTACATATTCCCGTTAACCTTTCTAGGTAAGTTAAATTAATGTTTCTGGGTGTAATTAAACACTATACAAATTTTCTTTTATTTACAACATTTGTATTAAGCTAGATTTTGGTTTGAAAATTTTTACTTGAGTTTTCTTCTTGTACAACTCCTTATTATACCTTAAAATTTTGACTTTTTGAATATTTTCAGCAAGTTATATATATTACAATGCAATTTAGTATTATACAAATAATTTTATTCAAATTCAACTATTTCAAGTTGGTTTAGTTTCATTTATCATTTTAGATATTCTAATTATTCGAAAATTTTACTTTATTTCAATAATTGAAATAATTTCTTAATATAAAACTTAAGATTCAAATTTTCGGTTTCACTTCAAACTATTTTGAGGTGTGTGTGTATTATAATTCAAATTTTACACGAGAAATTCAAATTATACACAGGAAATTTAAATCAAATCCTTTTTTTCAAAACAAAAGTCAAGCACAGCTACTAAGGGGCCTCTCTACTTCGAGACTCGAAAATGAATGTCAATGATGCTGCAGTTATCACCGAAATTATTTTCCAGCGACAAACGAAGAAAGTGCCGATCTAATTCTTTTAAAATTCTTCGAGAACAATTCCTATTCGAAAATACTTTCAAATAATAAAATTTCATGTGACGACCCACCCATCTCGACCCACGAAAATCGACACAAAATACTCCACAGTATGATATGCTGACGATCAAGTGCCGGAAAAGACAGATTGTTAAGGAAAAAGGAAGAAGGTAGAAGAAGGAACTAAACAATATCAGAATCTAACCATCGCAGCGGAATAAATATAATAGTCAATAATAGAGCTTTACACTAAATGAAAACTATATCTGTTTATATATTACATCATCAGAGTATCACAAACAAATAACAATTACCAATCTGATAATTTCATACCATCACAACAGCGGATATATATACAAGTACGGATAATATGTCTCGGACTCCAGCTCCACTCCTACTCCATAGCATCCTATCTTGAATATATAATACTCGGTCTGACCCGAGCATTATAATGAAATAACACCCGAGTCAGTCTGGAATACCAGCTGATAATTTACACCCAATTGATTATTAAAGTTTCAAAAATCCTTTTGAAAACAAAAGCATCTCGTAAGACCACGCCATAAATACACATGTAGGATTTTTACCTTACGATAGCTAAACACTTTTTATAAAAAATCCTCTTATATTATAATAGGGTCTATATACAAATACTTATAAAATAGCCGAAATCGTTACATTCATTAAATTCCAGCTACTAGCCACAATCGTGGGTAACACAAACAAAACTCGTAAAAGGCACGTAGGGAGAATGGATTTCCAACTAATGACTAGGCACTGGGATACCACCTGTCACAGTACCTGGTCTAGATCAGTGTACCGAGGACCACGCCCGGTCCCCTACAATACAAGGCCAGTATTATCCCTTACTGGATAATCCCAAGTAAAATCACCCCACGGTTGGGATCAGCAACCGCACCACTAAGCCGAAATAAAAAGGGACATCCAGACAGGGATAACCTTACCCGGAAATGGGTGCTGCCCACCAAGTCTTGCTGCATAACCCCTGATTTTCAGTCATTCCCGGTTGTTGAGGCTTGAGGCTAAGCGTTACCTTTTAGAACGTTTCACTTAGAATGCCCATCGCCCACCTGACGATGTTCCGAAAACATTCGTCCACACAAGTCCGTCCCGGGTTCGAAAGGAACCGAAGGCACTACTCCCACTACATCCATTTTGGAAATATTCTCAGGATTAGTAGCGACTAGCCCTTGCACTTCACTGCTCCATCTTCGACTTCGAACTCGTCTTCCCACGAAAACGTACAAACCGGATCGAAGTGGTTTTCGAGAAATTAATCCCGATCCCGGTCTCTTCGAAACGATCAATGCATTTGTCCAATATTGATAGTCGGTGATTTAACAATCAATTAACATTCACAACATCCATCACACAATAAATAATTGCCCAATTATTTATTTCCTCAAAAATATCCTTGTGAGATATAATTTCCTTTTCAAACCCTTTTGAAACAGTTTGCAACCCCAACTCTTTTCATGGAGTAAAATCTCAAACCTTTACTTCCTTTGAAAACATCCAAGTACCAATGTTTAAGGTTTAAAATAAATTAAATACTTTATTCTTGAAAATACAGTAAACATTTACATTAAAACTTCCTACATACTTGATTTAAAATATATATATCCTTTAGAAATATGTTGAATAAAACTGCTTAACAAAATATAAACTATTATCTTAAAAATAAAGTTAAGTCATACTAGATTTTAAAATAAAGCTATGAAATTCTATACAAGTTTCAAATAAAACTTTAACTAATTGTCTTCAAAATATAACCATTTTACAAACATAAATATTAATAATATCACTTTAAAACCTAATGCCAATTGTCCCTTAACTAATTATTACTATAACTACTTTAGTAAATATTTACTTTTGAAATCTTTACAACCTACATAAGAATTTTCTTAAAACATTCCTTTGAAATCAAATTTAAAACCTTTATCTTTTACTTAGAAGTCTACTTAAACGTACTTGGCTTTCAGGGAAATACACTTCCGTTTAGGATAACCCAAAGAATTCTTTTTATCAATTCAACGCGATTTATCCCAATTAAATTTTACGTTCATCCCGTAAAAATAGCCCCTTTTATTTTTAAACACGTTGCTATTTCGTGGAAATCACTTCCAAATATATGTTTAAAATATTTAAAATAAAGCTTCTAGAATTTATTTAATTGAAATAATACTTAAGGAAATATATAGAGGTTTCCTAAGTACTTTAAGTCAAATTAATCTTTAAAATAAAGTTATTAAATCAAATATTTATATTATAATTTCTTTTGAAAACTTAATACTACTTTACTTTTTAAAAATAATTAATTACCATAATTACATAAATAAACATTTACTTACACTTTAAATAATTTAAAATAATATTTCCTTCTAAAATGTTCTAAACATATTTAAACTGCAAATTTATAATTTGAAAACTTTTCTTAAAAACATTATAAAAATTCCAAGAGAAAGCACACTTCCCATTCTTTAAAAATAAATCTCACTATTATTTTTAACAATTCTCAATCCCCTTTTTGAACCACAATTTTAAACACTTCAAATTATCAACCAATTACTTAAATTTAATTCCTTTTAAATTCTTTACTTAAGAATTTCTTTAATTTCCTTTAAACCCAATTTATTTATTTATTTTAAATTCCCAGGTTGTATTCACCCAATCAGAGCACAACACAATTAAATTTTCAAATTAAATCTATCACAGTATATAAATAAAACACAGCATAACAATATCTAAACAATTTACCACAGGATATAAATGAGGTATATCACAAAATATAAACAAAATTCCTATTAGTGAGGAATCCAGTTGGATCCCTCCAACCTGTTTCCCTGCATCTACAAATATTAGCACAACAACAAATATCGATTCAATTTGATAATAATTATCATATTCATCTAAACAACCAATCAAACATTTAAATTACTGGTATCCAGATGTGAGTGAGAATAACTCACATTGGGTTTTCGACGAGCGTTCAAATTTAAATTAAATCGAAAGGCGTTCGTTTTAACCTAAATTTTTACTTGCTCAGAATGATTCCAGAATTGCTACACTGCGTAGACCGTGTCGCTGCGATTCCGCCGTCGCCAGTTTCGTCGAAATCTGATAATGTATGTAATAGATATGAAATTAATAAGTTTCAATTTTGAATTTAAAACAAATTTCTTTTTTTCTTATTCTTACAATCTGGGCCGCATCACACAGGAAGAAATCACGACCGAACAAAACTTCATCTTGCCCGCGCAAACATCAGGTTAAAACGAACCCATTGCCGTCGTCTAGGGCTTGGCGCCACCGCCCCTTCGTCGAGTTTGACGATGATCTGAATATGCCACACGAATCTGCATCAGTGCACCTCCCTTCGCCCAAAGTTTCGCCATGCTTGGTGGTACGCTCGATGTGAAAAACGAGCGCGATTTCCTGACGAACGCGGCCCCGCTGCCCCCTCTCTGGTGAACGATAGACGATCGCCACCGTTCAACTTGAAGAACACGATGGCTTCTCCATCTTTGTAGTTGGAAGAATACGCCAATCCGCGATGAATTGGACGAAAATTGGAGGTGAACGATGAAGGTTTTTAGCCATTAAAATATAAGTAAGCGGCGGCTGAGGAAAATAGGGCTAGGGTTTAACTATGCACGTATATATATGTATAACCAACTATTTAATTATTTAATTCACTTTAAAGCAACCTTTTCACACGGTCTCCAAACGACGCATGCCGACAGGCATTTCTAAGGTTTCACCTACGTTTCGAACACAATGGTACGTGTTTCGGAGGCTAATTTGATCGTATGCACGAGTTGCGGAAATAAACGATCAATTTTAAATTAAATCGATTGAAGTATTTTCTATGCATTTTAAGCTGCCGGGGTCAAACGACAACTCCGATTACTACAAAAATTGAAATCCGATAATAACTAACTATTATGGATCCAATGGAACTAGTATCGTCAAATTCCGAGACTGTACCTCGGAAGGCTATTTTAACTCGTCGATAAATTCGATGATTTCCGAAATTGTCAAAATCGCTTAAAATTTCACTTTTAAAATTTTATTAACTCTATTATAACTCATATAAAATTATATTTACATTAGAAATCATTCTGATTCATTTTGAACCAAAATCTAATTATTGGCATTATTATATTATTAAATTCCATTATTAAATTAATACAAAAATCCAAATTCAATTTATCAACTTCTAATTTCATCCAACAGTCCAACATTACTATTTAAATCAAAATAAACTTAAATAAATTTTTAGAAACCATTTTTATATTTATTTACACCTAGATTCACCAATTATCCCAATTCTAATATTAAGCTATTATTATTCAAATCTCAATTAAATTACCGTATTTGAAATTTAACTAATTCTATTAATTCAACCAAAATATTTCTACTTAGAAATCTATTCAAAATTCACATTTAACATTTAAAATGAATTAAATGTTCAAATCTAGCGACCCAAAATTCCGGGTCGTTACATTCCTCCCCCCTTATAAAAATTTCGTCCCCGAAATTTGCTAAGGTAGAAAGAATGCTCCAAACTCAATAACAAAACCTACTTAGTGAAAATCTCAATTTCACTTTTCCTAAATTCTTTAACCTCAAATCAAAACTACTAGTTTCAATTCCTATCCCAAAATTCTTTTATTAATTTTAATTTGAAATCAATTTGTCGTTAACAAAATATTTCAAAAATTTTCTAACTCCCAAAATTTTCGTAAATTTTTGGCAGAGTCTCCCTTGTACGGAGGAGCTTTTGCAATATCACAATAGATATAAATATATATACATCGATCCACACGGTCGGAAAAACCAAAACAGTTCATATTTCCTATTTTTACTGCGTAGGCATACCTTTATTAGCATTTTAAAAGCAAGCAGCTAAATAATATTGCATATACGCGCTCCAACACTATCGATTGCCTCTCGTACCTATACTTACTCAACAAAAACATCGGTTTTCAATAATATAAGAATTTTAATAACATTCCATTTATTAATCTTGACCAATCATTTCAATTTCATATTTTAACTAAGTAAACTTCATAATTTAACAATGTTAACCATATTTTATCAGTACTTCAAAGATTTAAATCATCGTTTAAATTTCCTGACAAATCCAACACCATTTTATTTCACTTGAATGATTTACATTTAAGTTTACTATTTACAATTCATATCTACATATAAGTTTGCTACATATAAGTCGTATTTCACACGACCAATTCATCTTTGTACCAATTAAGCTCATATTCATATCAAATAGGTTTATAAGCCTTATTTACATAAATTTACACCTATTCCATTTCCAATTGATGGGCAATCAATTTTATTTTCAATTTAATTCATTCGCATTTCTTTTATGATCCATTTTCATTCATATGAAAAACCACTTAATAAAATTTCAATCCATTCCAATTGATTCAAAAACCAATTTCATTTGCTTCTTTAAACCAACTCAATTCCAAATACAACAAAACGACCAATTCTTATGCAAATTTTCATGCCATTCAAGCAAATAACCACCACTTAAGCTTGTTACCATTTAAAATCAATTCCAACTTAGATTTATATTAATTTTATTTCATTCCGAATTTTCAAAATCTCAAATATTCTTATTCCCTTACAATTTTTAAATCAAATCCTTATTCTCACTTCAAGTTCATCCTCTAACTTAAGTTTATATTAATATCATTCCATTCTGTATTATTTATAACTCACACATTCTTATTCCATCACAATATTTAATTAAAATCTTTTCACTTGCATTTCAATGTTTATTATCTAAATAAATTCCATTCAAGACCATATATAAAGCTCGACCACAATCATTTTTCCAATTTGCTTAAGTTCTTTCAATATCACATATTTCCATTTATTCTTATATTGATTTTATTTTATTTAATTTGATTCTCACTCAATCAAATTCCAATTCATTTACAAATTTTAATTCAATATGTTTATTTATTTAATCCGTCTTAAATTTATTTTATTAACAATGAGACCACTTTAAATTGTTTCACTCATTTGAATTTATTTATAATTCAAACCATCACTATTATAATCTAATTCCATTATTCATTCACACTCTCAACTTTTTACTGCCAAAATTTCATCCATGCCATTATAAATTCCATTTAATTTAGTTTACACTAAATGCATCCTCAATCTTCTTTTTATTTAATTAAGCTTACACTAAATTCATTTTCAAACAATTCCTTTGAATTTAATTGAGTTAAAATTTTATTCATAGAATATCATTCTCACTTAATCTAAATTAAATTTCCTTCCAATTTAATTCTTTTCCAAATTTAATTCAAGTTTAACTAAATTTATTCAGCCAACTTAAATTCATTCCATTTCTTTTACTATTTAAATAAGAATTTAATTCTATTCAAAATTATTTGTAACACAACTGAATTTTGATTTTAATTCAATCCAGATTCAACTCAATTCTCCATATACAAGTTCAAAACTTATTTACTAACTTAGGTCCATTCGCCCTTTTATCTTTTATATTTTCTTCACCTTATTCCAATTCACATTTCATTTGAGATTTGGTTTGAATTCACCATACCATTCAACTATTTCCCATTTTTGATTATAATTCCATTCTACTTGGGCTTACAATCTGATTTTCTATTCTTAAGTTCACTAACTCATTTATTTAAAAGCTTATATTGCTCATTTTAATTCATTTACATCTAATAATCACAATTCCAAATTTTATATATATGTATCACCGAATTTTTAAGGATACAAATCTTCTTCCAATTTAATTCTTTGCAAATTTTAAATCCACAAATTTTAGATTATAAGTATGACACTTAATAGCTTATGGGTATAATTCATTACACAATGACCCACAATTTCAAATTCATTTTATATTTCGATTAAACCTAAAACAATTTGATTCTAAGTTTAATTTATTTAATTTATCCCAAGTTAAATTCAAATTTTCTATTCACTTCCATACACTCAAGTTAAATTTTAATTCCAAGATTAAAATTTTCATTTCCTTCTTATTATATCAACTTCACTTAATAAGTTCAATAGTTGATTCATTTTAACTTTACACATTATTTAAATAGAATTTTTCGGAATTCAATTACCCGGTTTTATTCCAAAATCATTTTGAAATAATAATCAACTCATACCTACTTGGTATATTAAATCAAATCTCCGGATTTCCAAAGAACTTGTTTTTACCAAACAAATTTTCCCTTTGAAATTTCCAAAACAACTGGTATACCCAACAAGTCCAAACAATATCATAACCAACCACTTTGGTAGCAATCCATCACTTTAGAAACTCGAAAATGAATTCTGGCGATGTGGCCATCATCATCAGGATTATTTTACAACGACTGAAGTGAGTTCAGTGCTTCCTTACTTTCACAAATTCCTTTCAAAACCGTTTCCATTCAAACATATTACCCAAAATAATACTACATCATTGCCTTCAAGTCTTTGGACAGCATTCCCAAACATTCCCAAGATTTAAAATTTCCAATTTTTTTAGTTTTCGATACATTTAAAATCCTTTCCAAAATCCCCGGGATTTAAACTCTGGTTTAATTCAAATTTAGTATTTCTTCTTTTGTATAATTTATAAATATAGAATTTCTATTTGGTTATAACCATTTCAAATTTTAGATCAACTTTTAGATTTTTATTTGATTAAGATATCCACATCTAAACAATCAAATATATATAATAATTTCATAAAAATTATTCCTTTTATATCCAAAATATAATTTCGGGTAAAATTATTTCATTTACCCGCTTTAAAACAATACTATTCGGTTTATCTTGTTTAAGAGTTTAGAAACCCCTATCGATACGGTTGTACTTCCCGTACCGACTAGAATTCATAAACACTCAACCGATAAGTCAACACAGTATAAAAACAATTTTATATTCACTAACAAGTACGCTCTCATATTTATTAATACACCCAACTCATTATAGAGTACTATTGACTCTGTTTAATGAGTAATTTCCCCACCAAAGCCTAGGTTGTCGCCAACCTAAGCTCTGATACCAAGTGTGACGACCCGCCCATCTCGACCCTCGAAAATCGACACAAAATACTCCACAGTATGATATGCCAACGATCAAGTGCCGGAAAAGACGGATTGTTGAGGAAAACGGAAGAAGGTAGAAGAAAGAAGGAACTAAACAATATCAGAATCTAACCATCGCAGCGGAATAAATATAATAGTCAATAATAGAGCTTTACACAAATTGAAAACTATATTTGTTTATATATTACATCATCAGAGTATCACAAACAAATAATAATTACCAGTCTGACAATTTCATACCATCACAGCAGCGGATATATATACAAGGACGGATAATACGTCTCGGACTCCAGCTCCACTCCTGCTCCATAGCATCCTGTCCTGAATGTATAATACTCGGTCTGACCCGAGCATTATAATGAAATAACACCCGAGTCAGTCTGGAATACCAGCTGATAAAGTTACACCCAATTGATTATTAAAGTTTCAAAAATCCTTTGAAAACAAAAGCATCTCGTAAGACCATGCCACAAATAAACATGTCGGGTTTTTACCTTACGATAGCTAAACACTTTTTATAAAAATACTCTTATATTATAATAGGGTCTATATACAAATACTTATAAAATAGCCGAAATTGTTACATTCATTAAATTCCAGCTACTAGCCACAATCGTGGGTAATACAAACAAAACACGTAAAAGGCACGTAGGGAGAATGGATTTCCAACTAATGACTAGGCACTGGGGTACCACCTGTCACAGTACCTGGTCTAGATCAGTGTACCGAGGACCACGCCCGATCCCCTGCAACACAAGGCCCGGACTATCTCTTACTGGATAATCCCGAGTAAGATCACCCTAGGTTGGGATCAGCAACCGCACCACTAAGCCGAAATAAAAAGGGACATCTAGACAGGGATGACCTTACCCGGAAATGGGTGCTGCCCACCAAGCTTTGCTGCATAACCCCTGATTTTCAGTCATTCCTGGTTGATGAGGCTTAAGGCTAAGCGTTACCTTTTGGAACGTTTTACTTAGAATGCCCATTACCCACCTGACGATGTTCCGAAAGCATTCGTCCATACTAGTTCGTCCCAGGTTCGAACGGAACCAAAGGCACTACTCCTACTACATCCATTTTGGAAATATCCTCAGGATTAGTAGCGACTAGCCCTTGCACTTCACTGCTCCATCTTCGACTCCGAACTCGTCTTCCTACGAAAATGTATAAACCGAATCGAAGTGGTTTTCGAGAAATTAATCCTGATTCCGATCTCTTCGAAACGATCAACATATTTGTCCAATATTGATAGTCGGTGATTTAACTATCAATTAACATTCATAATATCCATCACAAAATAAATACTTGCCCAATTATTTATTTCCTTAAAAATATCCTTGCGAGATATAATTTTCTTTTCAAACCCTATTGAAATAGTTTGCAACCCCAACTCTTTTCATGGAGTAAAATCTCAAACCTTTACTTCCTCTAAAAACATCCAAGTACAAATGTTTAAGGTTTAAAATAATTTAAATAATTTATTCTTGAAAATACATTAAACATTTATATTAAAACTTCCTACATACTTGATTTAAAATATTTATATCCTTTAGAAATATCTGGAATAAAACTGCTTAATAAAATATAAACTATTATCTTTAAAATAAAGTTAAGTCATACTAGATTTTAAAATAAAGCTATGAAATTCTATACAAGTTTCAAATAAAAGTTTAACTAATTATCTTAAAAATATAATCATTTTACAAACATAAATATTAATAATATCACTTTAAAACATAATGCCAATTGTCCCTTAACTAGTTATTACTATAACTACTTTAGCAAATATTTACTTTTGAAATCTTTGCAACCTACATAAGAATTTTCTTAAAACATTCCTTTGAAATCAAATTTAAAACTTTATTTTTTACTTAGAAATCTACTTAAACGTACTTGGCTTTCAGGGAAATACACTTCCATTTAGGATAACCCAAAGAATTCTTTTTATCAATTCAACGCGATTTATCCCAATTAAAGTTTACGTTCATCTCGTAAAAATAGCCCCTTTTATTTTTAAACACATTGCTATTTCCTGGAAATCACTTCCAAATATATGTTTAAAATGTTTAAAATAAATCTTCTAAATTTATTTAATTGAAATAATACTTAAGGAAATATATAGAGGTTTCCTAAGTACTTTAAGTCAAATTAACCTTTAAAATAAAGTTATTAAATCAAATATTTATATTATAATTTCTTTTGGAAACTTAATACTACTTTACCTTTTAAAAATAACTAATTACCATAATTACATAAATAAATATTTACTTACACTTTAAATAATTTAAAATAATATTTCCTTATAAAATATTCTAAACATATTTAAACCGCAAATTTATAATTTGAAAGCTTTTCTTAAAAACATAATAAAATTTCCAGGAGAAAGCACACTTCCCATTCTTTAAAAATAAATCTCGCTATTATTTTTAACAATTCTCAATCCCCTTTTTAAACCACAATTTTAAACACTTCAAATTATCAACCAATTACTTGAATTTAATTCCTTTTAAATTCTTTACTTAAGAATTTCTTTAATTTCCTTTAAACCTAATTTATTTATTTATTTTAAATTCCCAGCTTGTATTCACCCAATCAGAGCACAACACAATTAAATTTTCAAATTAAATCTATCACAGTATATAAATAAAACACAGCATAACCATATCTAAACAATTTACCACAGGATATAAATGAGATATATCACAAAATATAAATAAAATTCCTATTTGTGAGGAATCTAGTTGGATCCCTCCAACCTGTTTCCCTGCATCCACAGATATTAGCACAACAACAAATATCGATTCAATTTGATAATAATTATCATATTCAGCTAAACAACCAATCAAACATTTAAATATTAGCTATTTAAATTACTGGTATCCAGATGTGAGTGAGAATAACTTACCTTGGGTTTTCGAAGAGCGTTCAAATTTAAATTAAATCGAACGGCGTTCGATTTAACCTAAATTTTTACTTGCTCGGAATGATTCCAGAATTGCTCCACTACGTAGATCGCATCGCTCGATTCCGACGTCGCCAGTTTCATCGAAACCTGATAACATATGTAATAGATATGAAATTAATAAGTTTCAATTTCGAATTTAAAACAAATTTCTCTTTTTTTATTCTTACAATCTGGGATGCATCACACTAGAAGAAATCACGGCCGAACAAAACTTCATCTTCCTCGCGCAAACATCAGGTTCAAACGAACCCATTGTCGTCGTCTAGGGCTTGGAACCACCGCCCCTTCGTCAAGTTTGACGACGATCTAAATATGCCACACGAATCTGCATCAATGCACATCCCTTCGCCCAAAGTTTCACCATGCTCGGTGGTATGCTCGATGTGAAAAACAAGCGTGATTTCCTGACGAACGCGGCCCTGCTGCCCCCTCTCTGTTGAACGATAGACGATTGCCACCGTTCAACTTGAAGCACACGATGGCCTCTCCATCTTTGTAGTTGGAGGAATTCGCCAATTCGCGACGGATTGCACGAAATTTGGAGGTGAACGATGAAGCTTTTCAACCATTAAATTATAAGTAAGCGGCGGCTGAGGAAAATAGGGCTAGGGTTTAACTATGCGCGCATATATATATATATATATATATATATATATATATATATATATATATATACGTATAACCGATTATTTAATTATTTAATTCACTTAAAGCAACCTTTTCACACGATCTCCAAACGACGCGTGCCAACAGGCATTTCTAAGGTTTTACCTATGTTCCGAACACAATGGAACATGTTTCGGAGTCTAATTTGATCGTATGCATGAGTTATGGAAATAAACGATCAATTTTAAATTAAATCGATTAAAGTATTTTCTATGCGTTTTAAGCTGTCGGGGTCAAACGACAACTCCGATTGCTACGAAAATTGAAATCCAATAATAACAAACTATTATGGATCCAATGGAACTGGTTTCGTCGAATTCCGAGATTGTGCCCTGGAAGGCTATTTTAACTCGTCGATAAATTTGAGCGATTTTCGAAATTGTCAAAATCACTTAAAATTTCACTTTTAAAATTTTATTAACTCTATTATAACTCGTATAAAATTATATTCACATTAGAAATCATTTTGATTCATTTCGAACCAAAATCTAATTATTGGCATTATTATATTATTAAATTCCATTGTTAAATTAATATAAAATTCCAAATTCAATTTATCAACTTCTAATTTCATCCAACAGTCCAACATTACTATTTAAATCCAAATAAACTTAAATAAATTTTAGAAACCATTTTTATATTTATTTACACCCAGATTCACCACTGATATACCGATGGATGCCAAGGCTAAGGACTTCATAAGTGATGGTGTCATTTCCTTGCCGTACTCCAGCAATCAACTTACACGTCAACTATGGCATGAGATCAGCAGGCAACAGTACCCTATTATCCCTTGTGACAGAGTGCTGTGGTCTCCTGATCTTGTCGAACATTCCATCTCCAAGTTATATGACTGTGTTTCCCATGATTCGTCCGCTCCTTGGTTTGCGTGGGAAAAAAGGGTTTGGAATCAACACTGCAAAGAAAATGATAACTTTCTCCTATGGAAATTTCTAAGAAATGCCATGAATTTCAAAGACAAACTTCTTCGCATTGGCTTGCTTTCTAATGCGACCTGTAGTTTCTGTAACGATGATACAGAGACAAACGTTCATCTCTTCTTCAGTTGCAAGTTTATACACGGCCTGTGGAATAGAATATCTGCCTTGCTTGGTTATGGTAACAGAACTAGGGATAGCAATAGTGAATGGTGTTTTCTATTCACAGCCACAAGATGGATTAATGACTCCGGTACTTTGTTGCTTCTTGTCCTCAAGAAATTCATCAGGGTTATTTGGAGAGAAAGAAATGATAGAGTCTTCAATGGCAAGTACAAAACTGAAATTGAAATATGGAATCAGTTGATGTGCTCGATCAAAGATGGTGTGAGAAATTGCACCTTTGAGTTCGCTGACAGTCACAATAGCATTTGGTTCTAATTGGTGTCTTGTTGACCTGGTTTGTTTGCCGCTTTTTGTATTTTGTTTTTGTTTTCCTTCTTTTGTTTTCCCCGTTGTACCATAGAATTGGTATGGTGCAATTTTTTATTGTGTTCGCAATAAACTGGTAGGGACCAGTCAATCCCGCTTAGCTTTGCTAAAAAAAATCTTTCTACTTCGAAATCAATTCAAAATTCACATTTAACATTTAAAATGAATTAAATGTTCAAATCTAACGACCCAAAATTCCGGGTCATTACATTTCAAAACTTTAAAAACCAAATTTTTAAGAGGCACTAGAAATTTAATTCTTAAATCTTAAATTTAAATTCATTACATTTTCAAATCAGTTCCTTAAACCATATTTTGAATTTTACCAAGAGTTAAGGTTAGAAATGTTGACAAACAATAAATGAAAATCTAGTATTATCATTTCTAACCACCAATTCAATTAACTATTTAATTTCAAAAATTTTATACTTTTATTTATAAATATAATCACATGAAATTTATAAATTTACCAAATTTGAAAATAATATTGTGTCAGTTTGCTCTGTTCAAGGGTTTTAGAATTCCCATCGATAGCGTTGACCAGACGAATCGATCGAAACCCAAATCAAACTCAACGGTTCAAATATGGAATATGCGATTATATGATCGTTATATGTTTTTTGTTTGATGATAATAAACATATATATTCGTATAAATGTATTTGATATTGTACTATTTCATTTATCACAGATCAAATGAATATATACTGAATAAAATTTTATCAGCACAGAATTTGAATTCAAATAGAAATTTTATTCAAACAATTTTTTATTACAAATTTGAATAGTACAAATTCTCTCACTATAACTGTACAATTTTTGAATGCAATACAACTTTCTGATTTACATCATTATCCTCACTACATATCACTCACACTCGTATTTTGTCTTCAACTGAATTTCAGTCTGATTCCAGCATCTGAGTGATCTGCAAAAATATTTTCAAACGCAGAAAAATTGAAAAAGAAAATTCAAATTGACTTGATGCAAACAGGTCATACATATTATCAACATGGATGCAGATTACAAGACAGTTTGCAAGCAAATTCAAAGTGAAAGCACCACTAAAGACTCAACAGGGAACACATGTCACAAGCAATCAATGATCAGACTACCATGATCAGTAATACAAGCAAACAGCATAAGAGTGCATGCAACAGCAGTAAAGGAATCAACATATACAACAGTGAAGAATGCTGAAGTGAATGAAGAGTAGTGTACAACAAAATGAAACTAGAGTGCAACAGGCAAACACAACAATGCAGCTGAGAACAATGGAACACAATTCAGATGACATGTCAAAGACCACAAGCAATCAGACCAAATGAAGCAGTAGGCAGGGGTTGCCGAAGCTGGGTAAATTTTGTGTGTGATTTACTTTTCAGCATATTTATTTCTGCAGTTTGTTTCTGTGTTTAAATCGAGAAAATTTGCTATAACCCTATTCACCCCCCCTCTATGGTTAATATAGATCCTACAAGTGGTATCAGAGCCCGGTATTTTACTTTAACTCTAGAGTTATGAATTCTTCAATATCTGCTTTTTCTAAGGGGCAATCTATTGCTAGGCCACCCATGTTTAATGGGAACGACTATGCTTATTGGAAAGTTAGGATGGGTATTTATCTTAGTTCTGTTGATTATGATGTATGGGACATCATTGAAACTGGCTATAAACCTCCCACTATAACTGTTGGCGGTACTGAGATTCCTAAACCTAAGGATAGGTGGGATGCTAACGATAAGAAATTAAAAACTACAAATGCCAAAGCAATGAACGCTTTGATCTGTGCTCTTGATAAAAATGAATTTGATAGAATTTCTCATTGTACAACAGCATAGGAAATTTGGCACACTTTGGAGGTGACACACGAAGGAACTTCTCAAGTCAAGGAGTCTCGTCTAGCCCTATTCAGCAATGAATATGAAAACTTTGTGATGGCAAAGGCGAGAGCATAAAGGATATGTTTGGACGTTTTTCAACTTTGGTGTACAATGCTAGAGCGCTTGGGAAGGTCTTCACTGAGGTAGAGCTTATGCGGAAGATACTACGAGTCTTACCGATGAACTTTGAGGCAAAAGTCACGGTAATACAAGAATCGAAAGATTTGAGTAAACTAAGCATGGAGAAGTTGATTGGCAATTTGATGACATATGAGCTTGAGCTAAAAGCAAAGGAGGAACGCAACAACTCTGAATCAAAGAAGAAGACGATTGTCTTAAAGAGCAAAGAAGAGAGCGATGAAGATGAAGTAGATCCAATTGAAGAGCTTGCATTGGCTGTCAATAAACTTAGAAACTCATCAAGATTCAAGCCACGCAAGAAGAAAACAAGTAGTAATAGGTCAAAACATTATGACAATTCCGATAATGAATTAACGTGCTTTAACTGCAAGAAGCCTGGACACTTCATACAAAAATGCCCACTTCTCAAAAACAACAAAGGAAAGAAAAAGAAGAAGAAGGCCTTTGCAGCGACTTGGGATAATGAAGAAGGAGAGGAAGTTTCGGATAGCAGCTCAGAGGAGGCTAACTTGTGTTGTATGGCAAAATCAGAATCAGAAGCAAGCTCCGAGGAATCTAGTGAGGCAGGTGAGTATTCCTATAGAGATCTTATTTTTATGTGCTTAGATCTTACTAAAACAATTGATAGTCTTGAATCAAAAATTGAAAAACTGAAATCTGAAAGGAGGAAACTCGCCCATGAAAATTTTAGGTTAGAAACTGAACTTGAAAATATTCAAAACCTACACTGTAAAAATTTGTAAGATTTTAGATTCAGAATTATCAAAACTTAGGAATAACTTTGAGAATCTTGAAAAAGAAAACTTGAATCTTAAGGAAACCATCGACACTAGGAAAAAGGATTTTATAAATCGATGCACCTCACTTGTAACTGAAAACACATCACTTAAAACCAAAGTCTAAAATCTTGAGAAATCTCTGAACAACTTTTCAAGAGGAGAAAAATTATTTAACATGTTATTGGGAAATCAACTCTTTGCTAACAACAGAAAAGGACTAGATTTTGGGAAAACACAAGTTGATGATAATGCAAAAGGTAGGAGTATCTTTGCTAGAAGTGAAATAATTGGACATCGGTTTGAAAATTATGGTCATAGGAATAAGAACACAAAATTTATACAAGTTTGGGTTCCTAAGAATTCTACAAAAGAATTTCATGTCTATTGGAACAAGAATGAAAGTACAAAACAAGTTTGGGTTCCAAAGGGAGTGTTTTTCACAATGCTTCAGTTACTAATATCACCAGACCTAAGAATTTCTCTAGGTCCTCCCTCTCTCTTTTTATGTAGATTTGTTGGCGGGCTAAGGAGCAACTAGAATGATTTCTAGATTCAGGCTGTTCTAGACATATGATAGGTGATAAATCGAAGCTCCTTAGCCTAGAAAATTTTAAAGGTAGAATTATGATCATGGGAGACGACAACAACAAGTATAAGATAATTGGTAAAGGTAACGTTTTTTTTGACCAATGTTATATACTTTGATAATTTGCATCACAATCTCATCTCTATTAGCCAACTATGTGACTAAGGTATGAATGTTTTTTCGATAATGATACTTGCAAAATCATTGATAAATCTTCTAAAAACATTGATAACACTTCGAGGGTTCTTGAATTAATTGGACCAAATGAATTTGCAAGCTTGAATGGAATTCGTTATTGTTGGTTGATGATTTTTCTAGATTTACATGGGTTTATTTCTTAGCCAAAAAGTGTGAATGTTTTTTGATTATTCAAAATTTACTTGTTCAAATGGGTCTCCACAAAACTATTCTTTAAATTTTTTCTGCCACTAACAACCATGGACCTATATAGGTCACATAAATCTTTTTCGTGTAGGTGAGGAGGCAGGCTAAGGAACAATAATAGTGTTACTTGGATTCTGACTGTTCCAAGGACACAACGGAAAAGCAAGTTCCTCAGCCTAGTATAAAGGTGACAGAATCACAATGAACAACATTGAAAAATATCGTAAAGGTAAAACAGGTATTGGTATATTTACGAATGTGATCATCTGCACCATAATTTTGAATTAAAATCAGTCAATATTGAGATAATGATTTTTGACACTGATTTATTCAAAATTGTTGACCAATTATGTCAATAACACTATGCTTGAAAATTCTTTCTGGATTAAACTCTTTGGATGATAATACTTTTGATTTTGGCCTTATTCACGAGTTTCAATAATTTACACTGCTTCAATTCAAATGCAAAAATGTTGCTAACACTGTTTTGGTACACACTTCATGGTCTGATCTATCAAAATGAATTTGTGATAATTTGGAATAAATGAAAAATCTCGGATGAAGATCACTGGTAATCTAGTTGATAGAAAATGTATGAGTTGAAAGTGATTTTTATTAATTGCATCATTTCTTTCACGAAAATATCTGCATATTTTTTTTCCACTTGAAATAATTTTTTATAAAACCCCTTTGAGAAAATCATTTCTTTTCATATTCTCAGATCAGTCATTTTGAAAATTTGATTTTATAATCATTTTTTGAATTTGATTTTAAATGACTATTTTAACTTATCTGTTTCCCTAATGATTATCGAAAAGATCAATAGTGATTGAAAAAGTGATGAGTGTCGATATTTGTCATACATTACTCAAGACAGTATATTTAGAAAAATTTCTTTAGAATTTCATAACAAGAGTTATAAAAACTTTTTGTTGGGTAAAAATTCCATGATCATTTCTATTTCTATCATCTTTCTATCGACCATCACTCATCAAAATCATATATAGTATGTAAATTTGTGGTAGTTTACAAAGGAAATTATTCGTTCTTCAATTTATTATATCTTCAGATTTATAAAGGAAATTATCTGTGCTTCAATTTATTATATTCTTCAATAAAAATAAATATCCAAAGTATTCACTCTCATTTAAAAGTCCTCACGGTTATGCATGGGTGAATTACTTGGATTTTTTAATATGCGCTTCCATACTCATTTAAAAGTCCTCACGGTTATGCATGTATGGAACGCATATCAAAATTGAGCTTTTAAAACAGACAAGTTGATTCTAATCCCATTTAAAAGTCCTCACGGTTATGCGTGGTTAGAAGATACTTGAATTATTTTTAAATAAAAATTGTGAATACAACTAATCTCATTTAAAAGTCCTAACGGTTATGCATGGTTAGTAGATATTCAAATTTCCTGAAATAAATATACCACAAATAGACAGAACTGTATGATTTTTGATGATTTTATCCCCATCACTTCTGAAAGTGGAATATGCGCCTGACAAGGGTAATTATGATTTTTGTTTGAGTTTTATTGAAATTTGATATTTATATTCAATTGAGTTAAATGTTGGATTCATGTCTGTCACTTCATCCCTATTTTTATAACACTGTTATTCTTTTGCTGATAACGAAAGGGGAGAGAAAATTTAAGATTTTGTCAAATAAAATCAAGCAAAGAAGTCAAATTTCATTTGTCTATTTATTTGACTATGCATTGATGAAGGGGGAGTTTTTTTAAGAAAAGAGGAATCATTCAAATAGGGGGAGCAAATTGAATGATCAAATACATTTCAGATATTCAAAATCTTAAATATATGTTTGTTATCATCAAAAGGGGGAGATTGTGGAATATGAGATTATATGATCGTTATATGTTTTTTGTTTGATGATAATAAACATATATATTCATATAAATGTATTTGATATTGTACTATTTCATTTCCCACAGATCAAATGAACATATACTGAATAAATTTTATCAGCACAGAATTTGAATTCAAGCAGAAATTTTATTCAAACAATTTTTTATTACAAATTTGAATAGTACAAATTCTCTCACTATAACTATACAATTTTTGAATGCAATACAACTTTCTGATTTACATCATTATCCTCACTACATATCACTCACACTCGTATTTTGTCTTCAACTGAATTTCAGTCTGATTCCAGCATCTGAGTGATCTGCAAAAATATTTTCAAACGCAGAAAAATTGAAAAAGAAAATTCAAAGTGACTTGATACAAACAGGTCATACATTTTATCAACATGGATGCAGATTACAAGACAGTTTGCAAGCAAATTCAAAGTGGAAGCACCACCAAAGACTCAACAGGGAACACATGTCACAAGCAATCAATGATCAGACTACCATGATCAGTAATACAAGCAAATAGCATAAGAGTGCATGTAACAGCAGTAAAGCAATCAACATATGCAACAGTGAAGAATGCTGAAGTGAATGAAGAGTAGTGTACAACAAAATGAAACTAGAGTGCAACAGGCAAACACAACAATGCAGCTGAGAACAATGGAACACAATTCAGATGACATGTCAAAGACCACAAGCAATCAGACCAAATGCAGCAGTAGGCAGGGGTTGCCGAAGCTGGGTAAATTTTGTGTATGATTTACTTTTCAGCATATTTATTTCTGTAGTTTGTTTCTGTGTTTAAATCGAGAAAATTTGCAATAACCCTATTCACCCCCCCCCCTCTAGGGTTAATCTAGATCCTACACAAATAACACAATATAAAATATTCTTATATTAAATACAAATACACTCACTTACTCGATGATTCAAGAATGGATAAAGATTCACATATAGAGGGATCCTAATCAAAGAGAATTCTAATTAACGAGATAGACTCGAAAGGAAGATAAGATAACTAAATTACAAAGAGGAAGATGGATAGACTTATATGAATCGCGGGCGACCTTAACCGGGTCAACCGAGATTCCAAGAATAAGATTGATGCGGAAATTCAATTTTCCACTTGAAGGGGTGGAGCAGTGAGTTCACCCAATATCGGATAATCTCTGCTTATCAGAGTGGAGTCAAGATTACAAGGGAATTACCCTGATCTTCTACTAGAGATGGTTCGGGATTTGCAAGAAATAAGAGCATCTAAACCGAGGACGTAAAAATCTCTGGTGAATCAATGCATGTTGTAAAGGAGTTTCACCCTATATAAATCGTACTAGGATTGGTAGAACCGCTGATGGGATTAGTCACGGATACGGATAAAATTGTCGATAGAGATGACAAGATGAGATCAATTTATTACAACGTTCAACAGAAGTAGAGCCATGGGGATGCTTCAGTATCCAGAAGGACATGAACAGGAAGGACAAGAATGGATTTCCAAACAAGGTAGGGTTCCAAAGTTCAAAAGAAATCTGAATTAAAGAAGAAGAAATTTAAGTTCGAACGAAGGTGATTCTGTAATTAAATTTTACTCCATATGCTAAGTTTTGCCTAAACCAAAGCTCTGATACCAACTGTAACGACCTGGTATTTCGAACCATTCGCATCCGCACATGTCGAACTTGAATTGCTTAAAATATTAGATTGTTAATTTATATTTGGAAAAACTCAGCATATACAATAAATCAATCACGGAATCACAGAGTAATATTACAATAAGCAGCGAAATAGATAAATAGTAGTTCATGAAGCTATTATATAAAAAATAGAGTTTGAAATAAAATACAACAGAATATTTCAAATACAACGTGGTCTCGAATACAAGTAGATGACAAGTCTAAAAAACAACTGGAAAAGCTGAATGGATAAGACAGATCTCCAAGCAAAGCTCCAATCTCCAAACGGTGAGTCTCAAATGCTGTGACACTTAGTCTGACCCGAGCGTAAAGCAAAACACAAAACACTCGAGTCAGGGTTAGCATTCTTGTATTAATAAATTCAATTCTAGTGAAACGTCAATTGAAATACAAGTAACTTAAAGGATGTTTAGGATACCCATCCTTTAAGGATCCGTGGAACAATCTACTATGTAGTAATATACACTATTATAATAATGTCTATAGTAAAATAAAATATTAAAATAGCGTTAAGGCATTACCTATATCCCCCTTAACATATTTTGTATAATGTCGAAGTCTATATAGATACTGTAAACTCTACCCCCGGGTGGGCTATCAGGGAGCATTCCATAGGTACAACACAAAACAAACTCGTAGAAGGCACGATAGGGCATATGACAAGGCATTCGAGGCAATGCCAGGGTAGATATACCATTTACACTCCTAGACTGGTGGTAACGCATAACAGCTAATACTGCCCACCTCGTGACACACTCCCAAATCAAAGGGCGCACCCAATCACATTACAAAAGCAATATAATGGTATCGAAAAAATGTGCCCGATCGAAGGAATGACCCCACTTGGCCCGGTATAGCTCCTGTTTTAGCCACATCAAGCTGACTCATAGGAGTCAGAGCTACATAAATACCATATAGAACCATCACCAAACCATCCTACTTCATTCTGGAATCTCCACTATGTACACAGTTGTTAAAGTGGTTTTCGATATTGGCAGAGAGTGTGATAATATATGATCCCAGTCTTTTTAACAACAAAACGCTTATTTCACACCGTGGTCATTTCATTTCAAATAATTCATACTTCATATCAAAATATCATATCCATTTCAAAAGCCATATCAATTCAAAGTCATTATTCACTTTAAAAATATTCATTTCCAAAATTGTAACACTTTCAAATTTACAACACTTTTGAAATCATAGCACTCCTGAAATCATAACAATTTGAAATCACAGCACTTTTGAAATCATAATACTCCTGAAATCATAACACTTTTGAAATCATAACATTTCACGGTGTAGATATGGAAAATAATATATAAAATAAACAGTTAGAAATTAAAATATTGTATATACATTAAAAATAATTTATGTGACGCCCCACCTCTATACCCACGCTAGCCAAGAACACTACTGTGAATGCTGTCAACTAGCACGGAGAATAAGGCTGTTGAGGAGCGACCATCCATGTAATTGCTTTGTGCGAGCATCGATATGTCAGATAGTATAACATGCAAATCTTTTCAAGTGGAAATCCGACATGCCGACACAAACTCAAAACTACTACACAGTAGCTATAATATCTTCGGAAACAAATATAGAAATAAACATAACATAAATCAGTCACAGACAATTCATATCACAAAGGCGGAAATAGATATGAATATTACACATGAAAGTGTATATCAGAGTAGTGGTCTAAAAAGATCCACAATAATACAAAAGAATAGCAACACGTGCTATACAAAGAATACGACTATGAGTCCATATCTCAAGTGTATACAACAAAATAAACTACTAATCTAAGTAGTTAGCCAAAAGTCAGAGTAATGAATCCCTGGAGAGAAGTCAAGCAGAAGCACCTGTAACATCTCGGTCTGACCCGAGTATTATTTAAGAAGAAAATAATAAACGGATCAGTCTAGCTATAAATATCAGGTGAAATGATATAGAATAAGAGATATGACTAAACACATAATAATCACTATGCCAAATTGTGATATATATATAAGTAATTGAAAATCAACAAGAGATTAATCAATATCACCAAATCTACACAAGAATCAAAGAAATGTCATACTCCTTATTTCTTTCACCAAACCACAAATATTGACGATAATATCAACGTCAATCACAAAAGTCAATGACACACAAATTCACCAATGCACAAATATTGACAATAATATCAATTTCAATCACAAAAGTCAATGACACACAAATTCACCAATGCACAAATATTGATAAAACTTATCAATGGAAATCACGAAAATTGGTGAAACACAAATTCTAGAAATCATCTCAAGAAATCCAGAAATCACAAAGGGGGGAGGCCTATTACAAACGGGAGCATAAAGCCCACCAACACGTGTATCACAAACGGAATGCTAATTCCATGGTCGCTAACCATCACAAATTGAGCCGAAGCTCCACAAACGGCCCGAAGACCATGGGTTGCTACCCCACCAAATTGAGTCGAAACTCCACAAAACGGGGTTTAGTCTCCCTCGCAGACAAAGAGACATCACACATTGCAAGTCTAAATCACAAAGATGATCGTCATGATCATCAAGAAGTGTCAATTACACTAAGCTAGTAAATATATGAGTTTAGCATCATGTCCCATAACCACTAGCTTAACTTAAATATTTACGAACAAATTGTAAGTTTCCACTAGAAAATTGTCACAAGAGATTCAATCGAACAAGTCCAAGAATTAACCGAACAAGTAAACGCAAGCGTTTCATACCACTTGTTTTACTAAGCCGTTTAATTAGATTTCTCATACGAGTGAGGTAAAGGTTTGTATATACTAATAGATTGGAAAATGGTTTAAGAAACGAGCTTTGTTATTGAAAATAGAGTTGAAATCATTTTGTTGAAAGAGTTTTGATATTTACTACTAGTATTGAAACCTTTATATTTTTAAAGTGACAAATCACAAAAATGATTGTAGGACAATCAATCACCAAAATTCACATTCAAAGACGTGAATAAAATCCAAAGAAATCGATACCAAATCCATAGAAATGGATATTCCCAAAAATCACGAAGAAAATGTCATCAAAGTCAATAACAAATGATAACAACAAAAAGGGAATCAACACGAATCGATTAAAGTTGGAAATATACTCAAAATTTGGCAAATAGGCAAAACTAGGGATTTCCAGACGTCTGAGGGGTTGTCCAGACGTCTGGATTTGGTTTCTGGAAATTTCCCAGAAAACCATCCAGACGTCTGAAACCTAAAATCAGACGTCTGAAAAACATTCAGACATCTGGAGGAAAGTCCAGACGTCTGGTTTTGGTTTCTGGAAATATTCCAGAAAACCAACCAGACGTCTGAAAAAACAAATCAGACGTCTAACCTTATTCCAGACGTCTGAAACAATAATTCAGACGTCTGAAATTAGCCACTGCCTTATTTATTCTTCTGCCGTATTTTATTTTTCTCCAGGTTGCAAAACCAGACGTCTGGCATTGGTCTCCAGACGTCTGAAAACCTGGTAAGGGCAACAATTTGCCTAGGCTTGGTGGTGTAGTAGGGTGGGTAATGATTAGAGAAAGGGGGTGGTGGAGGTCGGACCAGATCTGGTTGGGGAGGAGCTGATCAAACAAGTTGAGAACAAGGTGCAAAATCATTTAGGAAATAGGAAAACAAGAAGGAGAAGAAGAAGAACTTACCAAATTTTGCAAGATGGAGGCCATGATCCCCTTTTCTTTTTTTTTAGGGTTTGAGATAGAGGAAATTTCATGAAAAATGAGAAAGAGAAGTCGGCTGGAGATAGAGTAAGGAGTGGCTAAAATAACTGATGCATTGATGACAAAAGAAACGTGAAACGACATTACGTTTCTAGCCTTTAAACCTTTCAAATCCCATATATATGCTTTGTAATTTTATAAATACATATAAACTGAGAAATAAAGATAACAAATCAGAAATAAGAATAAATATCTAAAATAAATAACAAAATTTTAATTAAATAGAATTTAAATTAAGAAAATGGCTTAAAATACCAAACAGTGTTCTAAAATTGTGAATAAATCACTGTTAGTATTGGAAAATTATACATTTCATTATAAAATTATTCTAAAATAAAATTTGAATTAAAATGATTCCAAAAACATTTTCAAGGTAAAATAATAATTGAATTTTAATTAAATAGAATTTTAAATAAAGAAAAATGCAGCAAATACCAACTAGGCTTTATAAATTGAAATAAATTCAAATAAACTTTAGAAAATTTATATTATCATTTTAAAAATACTTAAAAGCCAAAATATACATAATAAAACATATTATCACATATTAAAATAAAATATAACCAAGAAGAAGTAATTTATACAATTTAAAATAGTCATTATTAAATAACCCTATATACGCACAATATTGTAAAGGGTATAACTTTCACAATTTACATCTGATTTCCACGAAACGAAAAGTGGTGTTCTTAGAATTTCATGTAATTTCATAATAAAAGAAAAAATTTAAATTTTTAAACTTTTAAAATTTTAAGTTGAAAGTCACAGTTTGACTATTTTGACCAAAATCAGCATTTCAGGCAAATATTCAACTTACACAAGTTTGGAATTATAACTCATATAAAATCAAGATTTATATTTAAATAATAAAATTTTATCATTCAAATAAGTAAAAATAAGTTTTAAAATCAAAATCTTACATCAAAAATAATTAAAATATACAATAAAATAATTACAAAATACAGGGTTGTTACACTCTCCCCCACTCAAAAACTTTTCGTCCCCGAAAAGGAATGAGGTATGGAAGGGCGCAGACAAGATAGAGCGAAATAGGATTAAGATAAGATGGCAAGGAGATTGAAATTATACCTGATAACTGTTGTTATAGGTAAGTTTCGCAAGGTGCAGATTATCAAAGATTATAGAAAGATTTCTAAACAGAAAGATCATAGAAAGATGCATATACCAGTCTATAGCAAGATAAGGATGATAAGAACAACCAAAAGATAGTTTGAAAAACAAAATAAGGAAATGAATTTGAAAGCATGGAGATTTCAGCTTAAATAGAAAATAAACTTTTACACAAGTTACATAAATCTTAACTATCTCAAATTTCATTATCTTATTATCCAATCATCTTAAATTAACAATTTTTTTAAAAAAAAAACCATGGGTTAGAAAAATAATCATTTATTACACTCACAATGTATTTAATAAATTTTATTCTTCTTTATTCCTAATAAAAATTAAATTTATTCCTCTCAATATATTTATCACTCATGTTCAATATACTTACACTTATTATAACTGCTTTCTTTTATTCTTAGTTCTTTTAACATCATTTGTAAGTTATTCAATTTCCCTTTATTATATTTACCTCTGTTAATCATTTTATAATTAAAATTTAAGTGTATAACATTTATTATAACCACTTAAATTTTATAAAAAAAACTTTTTATATTGTATATTATTCAATTACATTGTTAACTTCTAAAATTTTGGTAAGTTATATTTGAATGCAATTGTATTATACAAATAAAATTTCCAATTCAATCATTTCAAGCTTAAATCAATTTTTTTTTCTTTTTATAATTGAAATTATTCTTTAAAAATAGAATTTAAGAATTAAATTTCCGATTTCTTCAGACCATTTAGAGATAAGAAATAATATATATACATATATAATATGTCAAATCAAATTTCAATCATATATATATATATATATATATATTATAAATCAAGTCATATTTTAGAAATTCAAATCAATTTAATTTCCCAAAACAAAGCTGTAGCAAGACTACAGAACAGTCTTTTAACTTCGAAACTCGAAAATGAACATCGATGATATCGCGATCATCACCAAAGTTATTTTCCAGCGACAAAGAGAAGAGCACTAATTTTAAACCTTTAAAATTATTTGAAAACAAATTCTATTCAAAATACTTTAAATAATATAACCTTTTAAAACCTTAAACCAAAGTTCGAAATAATCGGGATTTAAATCCTCAAATTCTTGTTTTAAATTCATTTCATTTCCCAAATAAATTTATAAACAAATATTTATAGATCTATTTGTGGAACAATAATGATAAATCAAGTATTATCATTTCAAATTATCAATTTAAATAATTTCATTAAGTTCCATAAATATATATATTAAAATTTATTTCATTAACCAAATTTTAAAATTATATTGTGTCAGTTTGTTCTGTCAAAGTGTTTTAGAAATCCTATCGATAGCGTTGATCAGACGAATCGATCGGAAACCCAATTCAACATCAACAACTCAAACAACATAATATATAAAACATTTTAATTTCAAATAATAGTTCACAAATACACTATACAGGAATAGATTTTCAAAGAAGGATAGAGATTCAAATTTTTGATTAACTCAAATCAAAGGAAATTCTGATTTGAAAATAAGTTGGAAACAAGGATGAGATGATAAAAAAAAAGGAAGCTGGATAAGCTTATATAAATCGCGGGCAACCTTAACCGGGTCAACCGTGACTTAAAGAATAAGATCGATGTGGATTTTTGGGGTAAATCTACGTTCGACCTCAAGAGATAGAGTTTGGGAATATAAGATATGTTAGCGTCTAAACCAAAAATATAAATCCCTGGTGAATCGATGCTAATTGTAAAGGAGTTTCACCCCCTTTACAAGAAAATAGAATATTGGCGAGACCGCCAATTCACTATAAAGATCATTCGAAGTGGAGTTATGGGATACTCCAGAATCAAATGAAGATGAATAGTGGGGAATAAGAATGGATTTTGGAACCGCAGGGAACGTTCCAAAATTCAAAGGAATCGAGTCAAAAGAAAGAGATTCAACTCGAATGAAAGTGATTCTGTAAATACATCTACTCCATATGTTGAGTTTTGCCTAGAGCTACCAAAGCTCTGATACCAACTGTAACGACCCGGTATTTTCAACCATTCACATCCATTATAAGTGTATAGGTAGACACTCATGCCGGAATTGAATTGCTCAAAATACCGCGTTGTAAATAAAATTTTTGGCAAATCTCAGAATATACAGTAAATAATAATCACAGATCACAGACACAGAGTATATAATAATGCAGCGGAAGTAAAAAGAGATAGTAGTTCATGAAGCTACTATATAAAAAAATAAGATACATCAGAGTTAAATGAGATACAACAGAAGAGTAACATGATACATCACTGAAACACTGGATACTGAAACAAAATAGATGGCTGGATCTTCAAGGAAGCTCCAACTCCGAAGGTGAACCTTGAATGCTAACTCAATCAATCTGACCCGAGCGTAAAGCAAAACACAAAACACTCGACTCAGGACATAAATACTTATAAACTGTAAATCAACTCAAGTGAACAGTAACAAAATGCATCAGTAACTTAAAAGATGCTTGGGATCGCCCATCCTCTAAGGATCCGTTAAACTATTTACTATGTAGTAATATACGCTATATACGGTAGTGTCTAATCAGTAAAGTATAATCATATAGAAAATAGTGTTAAGGGGATGGTGAACCTTAACGCGGTCGGATCTTTAAAACTAAAATCGTAGTGGGCTCGATATAAGGATATGACATGGCACGCGAGGCAATGCCAGGGTGGATACACCGTTTGCACTCCCGGACCGGTGGTGACGGCAAGCCAGCAGCTTCCGCGCACCTCGAACAATACCCCCGAATCAAAGTGGCGCCACCGAATCGAATCACAAAAGTAGTAGAATGGTTTCCGATGGAGCATGCTCGATGAAAGGGTGCGACCCTTTGTGTAGCCCGGTATAGCTCCTGTTTTAGTCATATATGCCAACTCACGGGAGTTGGGTCCACGTAATATACCTCGAGAACGTCGCCACCATCCTACTTCATTCTGGAATCTCCACCGCGTAAACAGTTGTTAAAGTGGTTTTCGTTATTGGCCGGCTATAAGACAATATCCGATCCCGGTCTCTTTAACAACCGATCGTTATTATAACCCGTAGTTATAACTTTAAAACAATATTTTATACTTCAAAATAAAATACCCTTTTCAATCCAAATCTTTATCAAAATAAAGACTAAATCATTTCCAAAACCATTTCAATATATCATCGTAAAATATCTTTCAATTCAAATATTTATCAAAATAAATATCAAGTCATTTCTAACCATTTCAATATATTAAATTTTCATACCCTTTCAACACTACCTTTTAGTTCCAAAATATCATATCTTTCAGAACTTCTTTTTAAATTATGTTAATATCAAAATGTCATATCTTTCAAACTCCGTTTTTCAAATCATTTAATATCAAAAATATCATATCTTTCAAAACTTCGTTTCAAATCATTTTAATATATCAAAATATCATATCCTTTCAAAACTTCAAATTCAAATCATTTTAATATATCAAAATATCGTATCTTTTCAAAACTTCATTCATTTCAAATCATTATTCATTTTATTCAATCTAAAATACCATTTCAATTCATATTTTAAAACAGTTTATATTCCAAAAATTCTTTTTTTTTCATTTCAATGAAGTTATTATGCTTAATAATTAAATTATTAAATTTCCAAAAATTTCAACTTCCAAAGTTCATTTATTCACTTACGTTTATCAAAACAGTGAAATTTCACTTTTCGCAGCATTTAGAAAACGCTACGGAAAGTTACATTCAAAACAGTTCAATTTAACAAAAGACAACATTTTAAAATGTTGTAATAGGGTTTACATAAATTCGAAATAAACTTAGTTAAATTCAAAAATATAGCACTTACAAAATTGCTATAATAGTTTTTAATTCAATTTAGCTTTTTAGTTCATTATCATCAACTACAGCATTTACAAATACTGTAATATCATTTACATCGTAAGTAATAGCATTTCAAAGATGCAGTCAATTAACTCCAAATATTCAATATAATTTCTCAACCAATTATATTTTTATTTAAAACATTTTTAACTCATAAAATCATACATTTTCACATTTATAAACATCATTTAATTTTCCTCAAGTTCATGATTTTATAAAGTTAAATTTCTATTCAAAAATCAAGATTTAATAATAATTCACTTACTAAATTGCAATGTTCAATTTTAAATTCCTTGCATTGAATTTCAACTTAACACTTAAGTTCAAATTCTCAAATATAACTTAGTTTTATTTTTATTTGCTTAACTAAAAGTTCACTTTTAAGTCAATTTCATAAATTTCCAATTTTAGTTATATTTCAAAATTTAAACTTAAATATTCATTCATTTCACATTCAACTTTATCAAAAATCATTAATATGATATAAAATCATTTTAAATTAATTTAAATTCAAAATATCATAAATTTATCATATTTTCAAAGTTAATTTAAATTCCATTAAAAATTAAATCAAAATTTCCAAAATAACTTACATTCATATTTTCTAACTTTTCCATAATTTATTTAACTTATAGATTTCCAGAAAATAAATAATACTTTACAAAAGTTATTTTTTTATTAAATTTCAAATCAAATATTGTAATAATTAAATTTCTAAAATATTTTAAAATTTTTAGAAAATCATATTTTAACTACGGGCCTGTATATAATTTTCTACGCTAGGTAAAGTGATACGGGTAATATATCATTTCAACCCGTAATTTACAAAGAAAAATCCGGGTTTTATCATTTCAAACCCGCAATTCCAAGTCAAAATGAAAAATTTAAAACCATTCAGGCCTATTATTTCAGCCCATAACATTTTTTTCTAACAGGGAACTTGCAGTGTGATCATATGCAGAAATAATATAAACAAGGTCAATATCACAATATACAGTTATATATGAGATGTCAGGTGAAAATTAACAGTTTTAACATGGTAATAATATGGTAATAACATGGCATAGCATATCATATGATCATTATTAACTTGCATAAACATTTTTTATTACTAAACACTTGTCATCAATTCACTTTTCATAAGTATAAATGTCAGAGTGAGAAAGACTCACCTTTTTCAAGCTGGAGATCAAACAACAAGCACAAGAGCGATTTCAAAAGCACGACGAACACGATTTGAATTGAATGAATGGAAAGCCTTGATAATGATCTTGTATACAACAAATAACAAGACCATATAAACATATGCATACAATACAAACATGAATTGAAACGAAATGGAAATTTTTAACTCAACAAAGAACATTACCCAGCTTTAACACGAAAGTTCCTGACCACGACAACATGGCTTGTCACATGATCAAATGGGCTTGTTCTCATCACACTAGGCTTAGCCTAGGTGTCAACATGACTTGGATTTAGCATCAAAACACATGGCAACAAGTGGATGAAGATGGAGGAGTTACAACATGAATTATCACAAAACAACATAGGAATTAGTGTCCAAAACAACATCAAATGGTTTGCACTTGTTCTCAACTTCACATGCTTCAGCTAGGGGTTGGTTTAGCTCGGCCATGGCATGTCTTAGGGTCTGGTTTGGGTCCCTATAGGGTCGGCCTAGCTTGTGTTTGGTGGAGTGAAGATATAGGTGCAACAACTATCAATACAAGGCAATGTTTCATCATCTCTTTGCTACAAAAGGGTTCGGCCATGGGCTATATGGTCAGGTCCAGAGGAGTGGGGTCCAAGGTGATGACGTGGCAGAGGGTGATGGAGGTGCTGGAGGTGGTGGTGGTCATGTAGGTGGCGGCTATGGGTGGTGGAAGGTGGTTGTGTCAATCTAGGCTCGGTTTTCCAACAAGGTGGTGGTTTTGGTGGGTTTTTGTGGTGCTCCTTGCCATAGATGAGTTCGGCCTGCCTTGGTGGTGTAGTAGGGTGGGTAATGATTAGAGAAAGGGGGTGGTGGAGGTCGGACCAGATCTGGTTGGGGAGGAGCTGATCAAACAAGTTGAGAACAAGGTGCAAAATCATTTAGGAAATAGGAAAACAAGAAGGAGAAGAAGAAGAACTTACCAAATTTTGCAAGATGGAGGCCATGATCCCCTTTTCTTTTTTTTTAGGGTTTGAGATAGAGGAAATTTCATGAAAAATGAGAAAGAGAAGTCGGCTGGAGATAGAGTAAGGAGTGGCTAAAATAACTGATGCATTGATGACAAAAGAAACGTGAAACGACATTACGTTTCTTGCCTTTAAACCATTCAAATCCCATATATATGCTTTGTAATTTTATAAATACATATAAACTGAGAAATAAAGATAACAAATCAGAAATAAGAATAAATATCTAAAATAAATAACAAAATTTTAATTAAATAGAATTTAAATTAAGAAAATGGCTTAAAATACCAAACAGTGTTCTAAAATTGTGAATAAATCACTGTTAGTATTGGAAAATTATACATTTCATTATAAAATTATTCTAAAATAAAATTTGAATTAAAATGATTCCAAAAACATTTTCAAGGTAAAATAATAATTGAATTTTAATTAAATAGAATTTTAAATAAAGAAAAATGCAGCAAATACCAACTAGGCTTTATAAATTGAAATAAATTCAAATAAACTTTAGAAAATTTATATTATCATTTTAAAAATACTTAAAAGCCAAAATATACATAATAAAACATATTATCACATATTAAAATAAAATATAACCAAGAAGAAGTAATTTATACAATTTAAAATAGTCATTATTAAATAACCCTATATACGCACAATATTGTAAAGGGTATAACTTTCACAATTTACATCTGATTTCCACGAAACGAAAAGTGGTGTTCTTAGAATTTCATGTAATTTCATAATAAAAGAAAAAATTTAAATTTTTAAACTTTTAAAATTTTAAGTTGAAAGTCACAGTTTGACTATTTTGACCAAAATCAGCATCTCAGGCAAATATTCAACTTACACAAGTTTGGAATTATAACTCATATAAAATCAAGATTTATATTTAAATAATAAAATTTTATCATTCAAATAAGTAAAAATAAGTTTTAAAATCAAAATCTTACATCAAAAATAATTAAAATATACAATAAAATAATTACAAAATACAGGGTTGTTACACTCTCCCCCACTCAAAAACTTTTCGTCCCCGAAAAGGAATGAGGTATGGAAGGGCGCAGACAAGATAGAGCGAAATAGGATTAAGATAAGATGGCAAGGAGATTGAAATTATACCTGATAACTGTTGTTATAGGTAAGTTTCGCAAGGTGCAGATTATCAAAGATTATAGAAAGATTTCTAAACAGAAAGATCATAGAAAGATGCATATACCAGTCTATAGCAAGATAAGGATGATAAGAACAACCAAAAGATAGTTTGAAAAACAAAATAAGGAAATGAATTTGAAAGCATGGAGATTTCAGCTTAAATAGAAAATAAACTTTTACACAAGTTACATAAATCTTAACTATCTCAAATTTCATTATCTTATTATCCAATCATCTTAAATTAACAATTTTTTTAAAAAAAAACCATGGGTTAGAAAAATAATCATTTATTACACTCACAATGTATTTAATAAATTTTATTCTTCTTTATTCCTAATAAAAATTAAATTTATTCCTCTCAATATATTTATCACTCATGTTCAATATACTTACACTTATTATAACTGCTTTCTTTTATTCTTAGTTCTTTTAACATCATTTGTAAGTTATTCAATTTCCCTTTATTATATTTACCTCTGTTAATCATTTTATAATTAAAATTTAAGTGTATAACATTTATTATAACCACTTAAATTTTATAAAAAAAACTTTTTATATTGTATATTATTCAATTACATTGTTAACTTCTAAAATTTTGGTAAGTTATATTTGAATGCAATTGTATTATACAAATAAAATTTCCAATTCAATCATTTCAAGCTTAAATCAATTTTTTTTTCTTTTTATAATTGAAATTATTCTTTAAAAATAGAATTTAAGAATTAAATTTCCGATTTCTTCAGACCATTTAGAGATAAGAAATAATATATATACATATATAATATGTCAAATCAAATTTCAATCATATATATATATATATATATATTATAAATCAAGTCATATTTTAGAAATTCAAATCAATTTAATTTCCCAAAACAAAGCTGTAGCAAGACTACAGAACAGTCTTTTAACTTCGAAACTCGAAAATGAACATCGATGATATCGCGATCATCACCGAAGTTATTTTCCAGCGACAAAGAGAAGAGCACTAATTTTAAACCTTTAAAATTATTTGAAAACAAATTCTATTCAAAATACTTTAAATAATATAACCTTTTAAAACCTTAAACCAAAGTTCGAAATAATCGGGATTTAAATCCTCAAATTCTTGTTTTAAATTCATTTCATTTCCCAAATAAATTTATAAACAAATATTTATAGATCTATTTGTGGAACAATAATGATAAATCAAGTATTATCATTTCAAATTATCAATTTAAATAATTTCATTAAGTTCCATAAATATATATATTAAAATTTATTTCATTAACCAAATTTTAAAATTATATTGTGTCAGTTTGTTCTGTCAAAGTGTTTTAGAAATCCTATCGATAGCGTTGATCAGACGAATCGATCGGAAACCCAATTCAACATCAACAACTCAAACAACATAATATATAAAACATTTTAATTTCAAATAATAGTTCACAAATACACTATACAGGAATAGATTTTCAAAGAAGGATAGAGATTCAAATTTTTGATTAACTCAAATCAAAGGAAATTCTGATTTGAAAATAAGTTGGAAACAAGGATGAGATGATAAAAAAAAAGGAAGCTGGATAAGCTTATATAAATCGCGGGCAACCTTAACCGGGTCAACCGTGACTTAAAGAATAAGATCGATGTGGATTTTTGGGGTAAATCTACGTTCGACCTCAAGAGATAGAGTTTGGGAATATAAGATATGTTAGCGTCTAAACCAAAAATATAAATCCCTGGTGAATCGATGCTAATTGTAAAGGAGTTTCACCCCCTTTACAAGAAAATAGAATATTGGCGAGACCGCCAATTCACTATAAAGATCATTCGAAGTGGAGTTATGGGATACTCCAGAATCAAATGAAGATGAATAGTGGGGAATAAGAATGGATTTTGGAACCGCAGGGAACGTTCCAAAATTCAAAGGAATCGAGTCAAAAGAAAGAGATTCAACTCGAATGAAAGTGATTCTGTAAATACATCTACTCCATATGTTGAGTTTTGCCTAGAGCTACCAAAGCTCTGATACCAACTGTAACGACCCGGTATTTTCAACCATTCACATCCATTATAAGTGTATAGGTAGACACTCATGCCGGAATTGAATTGCTCAAAATACCGCGTTGTAAATAAAATTTTTGGCAAATCTCAGAATATACAGTAAATAATAATCACAGATCACAGACACAGAGTATATAATAATGCAGCGGAAGTAAAAAGAGATAGTAGTTCATGAAGCTACTATATAAAAAAATAAGATACATCAGAGTTAAATGAGATACAACAGAAGAGTAACATGATACATCACTGAAACACTGGATACTGAAACAAAATAGATGGCTGGATCTTCAAGGAAGCTCCAACTCCGAAGGTGAACCTTGAATGCTAACTCAATCAATCTGACCCGAGCGTAAAGCAAAACACAAAACACTCGACTCAGGACATAAATACTTATAAACTGTAAATCAACTCAAGTGAACAGTAACAAAATGCATCAGTAACTTAAAAGATGCTTGGGATCGCCCATCCTCTAAGGATCCGTTAAACTATTTACTATGTAGTAATATACGCTATATACGGTAGTGTCTAATCAGTAAAGTATAATCATATAGAAAATAGCGTTAAGGGGATGGTGAACCTTAACGCGGTCGGATCTTTAAAACTAAAATCGTAGTGGGCTCGATATAAGGATATGACATGGCACGCGAGGCAATGCCAGGGTGGATACACCGTTTGCACTCCCGGACCGGTGGTGACGGCAAGCCAGCAGCTTCCGCGCACCTCGAACAATACCCCCGAATCAAAGTGGCGCCACCGAATCGAATCACAAAAGTAGTAGAATGGTTTCCGATGGAGCATGCTCGATGAAAGGGTGCGACCCTTTGTGTAGCCCGGTATAGCTCCTGTTTTAGTCATATATGCCAACTCACGGGAGTTGGGTCCACGTAATATACCTCGAGAACGTCGCCACCATCCTACTTCATTCTGGAATCTCCACCGCGTAAACAGTTGTTAAAGTGGTTTTCGTTATTGGCCGGCTATAAGACAATATCCGATCCCGGTCTCTTTAACAACCGATCGTTATTATAACCCGTAGTTATAACTTTAAAACAATATTTTATACTTCAAAATAAAATACCCTTTTCAATCCAAATCTTTATCAAAATAAAGACTAAATCATTTCCAAAACCATTTCAATATATCATCGTAAAATATCTTTCAATTCAAATATTTATCAAAATAAATATCAAGTCATTTCTAACCATTTCAATATATTAAATTTTCATACCCTTTCAACACTACCTTTTAGTTCCAAAATATCATATCTTTCAGAACTTCTTTTTAAATTATGTTAATATCAAAATGTCATATCTTTCAAACTCCGTTTTTCAAATCATTTAATATCAAAAATATCATATCTTTCAAAACTTCGTTTCAAATCATTTTAATATATCAAAATATCATATCCTTTCAAAACTTCAAATTCAAATCATTTTAATATATCAAAATATCGTATCTTTTCAAAACTTCATTCATTTCAAATCATTATTCATTTTATTCAATCTAAAATACCATTTCAATTCATATTTTAAAACAGTTTATATTCCAAAAATTCTTTTTTTTTCATTTCAATGAAGTTATTATGCTTAATAATTAAATTATTAAATTTCCAAAAATTTCAACTTCCAAAGTTCATTTATTCACTTATGTTTATCAAAACAGTGAAATTTCACTTTTCGCAGCATTTAGAAAACGCTACGGAAAGTTACATTCAAAACAGTTCAATTTAACAAAAGACAACATTTTAAAATGTTGTAATAGGGTTTACATAAATTCGAAATAAACTTAGTTAAATTCAAAAATATAGCACTTACAAAATTGCTATAATAGTTTTTAATTCAATTTAGCTTTTTAGTTCATTATCATCAACTACAGCATTTACAAATACTGTAATATCATTTACATCGTAAGTAATAGCATTTCAAAGATGCAGTCAATTAACTCCAAATATTCAATATAATTTCTCAACCAATTATATTTTTATTTAAAACATTTTTAACTCATAAAATCATACATTTTCACATTTATAAACATCATTTAATTTTCCTCAAGTTCATGATTTTATAAAGTTAAATTTCCATTCAAAAATCAAGATTTAATAATAATTCACTTACTAAATTGCAATGTTCAATTTTAAATTCCTTGCATTGAATTTCAACTTAACACTTAAGTTCAAATTCTCAAATATAACTTAGTTTTATTTTTATTTGCTTAACTAAAAGTTCACTTTTAAGTCAATTTCATAAATTTCCAATTTTAGTTATATTTCAAAATTTAAACTTAAATATTCATTCATTTCACATTCAACTTTATCAAAAATCATTAATATGATATAAAATCATTTTAAATTAATTTAAATTCAAAATATCATAAATTTATCATATTTTCAAAGTTAATTTAAATTCCATTAAAAATTAAATCAAAATTTCCAAAATAACTTACATTCATATTTTCTAACTTTTCCATAATTTATTTAACTTATAGATTTCCAGAAAATAAATAATACTTTACAAAAGTTATTTTTTTATTAAATTTCAAATCAAATATTGTAATAATTAAATTTCTAAAATATTTTAAAATTTTTAGAAAATCATATTTTAACTACGGGCCTGTATATAATTTTCTACGCTAGGTAAAGTGATACGGGTAATATATCATTTCAACCCGTAATTTACAAAGAAAAATCCGGGTTTTATCATTTCAAACCCGCAATCCCAAGTCAAAATGAAAAATTTAAAACCATTCAGGCCTATCATTTCATCCCATAACATTTTTTTCTAACAGTGAACTTGCAGTGTGATCATATGCAGAAATAATATAAACAAGGTCAATATCACAATATACAGTCATATATGAGATGTCAGGTGAAAATTAAGAGTTTTAACATGGTAATAATATGGTAATAACATGGCATAGCATATCATATGATCATTATTAACTTGCATAAACATTTTTTATTACTAAACACTTGTCATCAATTCACTTTTCATAAGTATAAATGTCAGAGTGAGAAAGACTCACCTTTTTCAAGCTGGAGACCAAACAATAAGCACAAGAGCGATTTCAAAAGCACGACGAACACGATTTGAATTGAATGAATGGAAAGCCTTGATAATGATCTTATATACAACAAATAACAAGACCATATAAACATATGCATACAATACAAACATGAATTGAAACGAAATGGAAATTTTTAACTCAACAAAGAACATTACCCAGCTTTAACACGAAAGTTCCTGACCACGACAACATGGCTTGTCACATGATCAAATGGGCTTGTTCTCATCACACTAGGCTTAGCCTAGGTGTCAACATGACTTGGATTTAGCATCAAAACACATGGCAACAAGTGGATGAAGATGGAGGAGTTACAACATGAATTATCACAAAACAACATAGGAATTAGTGTCCAAAACAACATCAAATGGTTTGCACTTGTTCTCAACTTCACATGCTTCAGCTAGGGGTTGGTTTAGCTCGGCCATGGCATGTCTTAGGGTCTGGTTTGGGTCCCTATAGGGTCGGCCTAGCTTGTGTTTGGTGGAGTGAAGATATAGGTGCAACAACTATCAATACAAGGCAATGTTTCATCATCTCTTTGCTACAAAAGGGTTCGGACATGGGCTATATGGTCAGGTCCAGAGGAGTGGGGTCCAAGGTGATGACGTGGCAGAGGGTGATGGAGGTGCTGGAGGTGGTGGTGGTCATGTAGGTGGCGGCTATGGGTGGTGGAAGGTGGTTGTGGCAATCTAGGCTCGGTTTTCCAACAAGGTGGTGGTTTTGGTGGGTTTTTGTGGTGCTCCTTGCCATAGATGAGTTCGGCCTACCTTGGTGGTGTAGTAGGGTGGGTAATGATTAGAGAAAGGGGGTGGTGGAGGTCGGACCAGATCTGGTTGGGGAGGAGCTGATCAAACAAGTTGAGAACAAGGTGCAAAATCATTTAGGAAATAGGAAAACAAGAAGGAGAAGAAGAAGAACTTACCAAATTTTGCAAGATGGAGGCCGTGATCCCCTTTTCTTTTTTTTTAGGGTTTGAGACAGAGGAAATTTCATGAAAAATGAGAAAGAGAAGTCGGCTGGAGATAGAGTAAGGAGTGGCTAAAATAACTGATGCATTGATGACAAAAGAAACGTGAAACGACATTACGTTTCTAGCCTTTAAACCTTTCAAATCCCATATATATGCTTTGTAATTTTATAAATACATATAAACTGAGAAATAAAGATAACAAATCAGAAATAAGAATAAATATCTAAAATAAATAATAAAATTTTAATTAAATAGAATTTAAATTAAGAAAATGGCTTAAAATACCAAACAGTGTTCTAAAATTGTGAATAAATCACTGTTAGTATTGGAAAATTATACATTTCATTATAAAATTATTCTAAAATAAAATTTGAATTAAAATGATTCCAAAAACATTTTCAAGGTAAAATAATAATTGAATTTTAATTAAATAGAATTTTAAATAAAGAAAAATGCAGCAAATACCAACTAGGCTTTATAAATTGAAATAAATTCAAATAAACTTTAGAAAATTTATATTATCATTTTAAAAATACTTAAAAGCCAAAATATACATAATAAAACATATTATCACATATTAGAATAAAATATAACCAAGAAGAAGTAATTTATACAATTTAAAATAGTCATTATTAAATAACCCTATATACGCACAATATTGTAAAGGGTATAACTTTCACAATTTACATCCGATTTCCACGAAACGAAAAGTGGTGTTCTTAGAATTTAATGTACTTTCATAATAAAAGAAAAAATTTAAATTTTTAAACTTTTAAAATTTTAAGTTGAAAGTCTCAGTTTGACTATTTTGACCAAAATCAGCATTTCATAAACAAATCTCTTAAAAAGTTTTAAGAATATTATTTGTTCGTTTCAAGAACAAAAATCCAGTTTTACTTATAAATAAATCTTATGAAAAAGGTTTGCAAAATTTTAAATTACTATTTTCATCCAAAATCAATAAACTCAAGAATGGTCTCATCGAAATATTCATAGAATATTCGATTTATAAAATGGATGAAATAAGCTGGACAAATTGAATGACATAATAAGTCATTCATAAGAATCATAACGAGTGCGGAATGCGGTAAGTGGAATGCTAACTTCCGCAACTCCTAGCAAACGAAAACCGGTGATAAAGTCAAACTGAAAAGACCTTCGCACCACATAAAAGATATTGCTTAGGTGATGATCCTAAGACAAACTCAAAAATACCAGAAAATTTTTCAAACGATATGATTGAGAGAAATAATACTTTCCTTATCATGCAGGTTTTAAGGAATAAAATGATGCCATCAAATTGGAATCAAAATCACAAAGGAAAAAATAGAAATCTGCTTAACAGATTGAAAATGTCGAAGATGAATAATCCACTCGGAAAAATAGGATATGGGCTTCACAACGATTAAGCCAATCCTTACAAAAATCAATTCCGAAGCCTAAGTAAAAATATCGGCTCGGAAAGAAAAATCTCATAAAATAATTTCGACATCAATAAAAAGAAAATTGAGTGTTGTGGATCTACCATCCGGATTCACAATCCTCAGAGAAGTCATCAAGCCCAAAATATTCAAAGAAAAGGAATCGACAAGTTCTTTTGATTTAAAATAATGAGATGGACTCATATCAAAAAGAACTCGAATAAGAAGATCACGAAATAAAACAATGCCATCAAGGATTGAGTGAAAAATACCTTGACCAAGAGAAGAGTTGCTAGGGGCTTGCACAATATTTAGCTTTCTCATGTCCTTATTCAAAAGTTTGGGACATGCAGATAAAAGATGGCCCGATTTCTTGCAATAGCGACAAGAATGGGGTTTTGGACACATATTCGCATAGTGTTCCTTAGAATTACAATTGTAGCATCCTCCACGATTAGGGATTGGAGTCTTTGCTACAAAAGTAGTTTGCTTCACTCTCTTATTGGGATTAAGGCTCTTGAACTCAATATGCCTCTTCTTGGAAGTCCCAATATCACAAACACTTCCTTTACCAACCTCTCCATGAAGAAGAGTAACATCCATAAGCTGATTGAAAGAAACTTCAAGTTTCAAAGGTAGAACCATTTCGAGGTTCTTACTCAAAGCGTAGATAAACTCTTGATTCTTTACAAGATCCAAAAGTTGTTGGGCAGACATAAAAACTCCATCCAGGGGAGTAGCACTAGATTGACCGGCGCTGGGACGGCCTGGTCTAACCATTTCTCTTCTTTAAAAAAAAGAAATAAAGAAGAAGAAAAAGTTATACTCAAGATAAGTATCAAGCAATCTTGATAGATAAAATAAGGAATCATAAAAGAAAATAGGATAGGACGGTACGAAGACCCGAATAAAATCCTAAACACAACTCCTAAGAAAGACTTAGGACAATGATCCTTGTTAAATTATTCTACATTGTTCCGAAGTTTGGCTCTGATACCAAGCTGTCACGCCCCACCTCTATACCCACGCTAGCCAAGAACACTACTGTGAATGCTGTCAACTAGCACGGAGAATAAGGCTGTTGAGGAGCGGCCATCCATGTAATTGCTTTGTGCGAGCATCGACATGTCATATAGTATAACATGCAATTCTTTTCAAGTGGAAATCCGACATGCCGACACAAACTCAAAACTACTACACAGTGGTTATAATATCTTAGGAAACAAATATAGAAATAAACATAACATAAATCAGTCACAGACAATTCATATCACAAAGGCGGAAATAGATATGAATATTACACATGAAAGTGTATATCAGAGTAGTGGTCTAAAAAGATCCACAATAATACAAAAGAATAGCAACACATGTTATACAAAAGAATACGACTATGAGTCCATATCTCAAGTGTATACAACAAAATAAACTACTAATCTAAGTAGTTAGCCAAAAGTCAGAGTAATGAATCCCTGGAGAGAAGTCAAGCAGAAGCACCTGTAACATCTCGGTCTGACCCGAGTATTATTTAAGAAGAAAATAATAAAAGGATCAGTCTAGCTATAAATATCAGGTGAAACGATATAGAATAAGAGATATGACTAAACACATAATAATCACTATGCCAAGCTGTGATATATATAAGTAATTGAAAATCAACAAGAGATTAATCAATATCACCAAATCTACACAAGAATCAAAGAAATGTCATACTCCTTATTTCTTTCACCAAACCACAAATATTGACGATAATATCAACGTCAATCACAAAAGTCAATGACACACAAATTCACCAATGCACAAATATTGACAATAATATCAATGCCAATCACAAAAGTCAATGACACACAAATTCACCAATGCACAAATATTGACAATAATATCAATGTCAATCACAAAAGTCAATGACACACAAATTCACCAATGCACAAATATTGATAAAACTTATCAATGGAAATCACGAAAATTGGTGAAACATAAATTCTAGAAATCATCTCAAGAAATTCAGAAATCACAAAGGGGGGGAGGCCTATCACAAACGGGAGCATAAAGCCCACCAACACGTGTATCACAAACGGAATGCTAATTCCATGGTCGCTAACCATCACAAATTGAGCCGAAGCTCCACAAACGGCCCGAAGACCATGGGTTGCTACCTCACCAAATTGAGTCGAAACTCCACAAAACGGGGTTTAGTCTCCCTCGCAGACAAAGAGACATCGCACATTGCTAGTCTAAATCACAAAGATGATCGTCATGATCATCAAGAAGTGTCAATTACACTAAGCTAGTAAATATATGAGTTTAGCATCATGTCCCATAACCACTAGCTTAACTTAAATATTTACGAACAAATTGTAAGTTTCCATTAGAAAATTGTCACAAGAGATTCAATCGAACAAGTCCAAGAATTAACTGAACAAGTAAACGCAAGCGTTTCATACCACTTGTTTTACTAAGCCGTTTAATTAGATTTCTCATACGAGTGAGGTAAAGGTTTGTATATACTAATAGATTGGAAAATGGTTTAAGAAACGAGCTTTGTTATTGAAAATAGAGTTGAAATCATTTTGTTAAAAGAGTTTTGATATCTACTACTAGTATTGAAACCTTTATATTTTTAAAGTGACAAATCACAAAAATGATTGTAGGACAATCAATCACCAAAATTCACATTCAAAGACGTGAATAAAATCCAAAGAAATCGATACCAAATCCATAGAAATGGATATTCCCAAAAATCACAAAGAAAATGTCATCAAAGTCAATAACAAATGATAACAACAAAAAGGGAATCAACACGAATCGATTAAAGTTGAAAATATACTCAAAATTTGGCAAATAGGCAAAACTAGGGATTTCCAGACGTCTGAGGGGTTGTCCAGACGTCTGGATTTGGTTTCTGAAAATTTCCCAGAAAACCATCCAGACGTCTGAAACCTAAAATCAGACGTCTGAAAAACATTCAGACGTTTGGAGGAAAGTCCAGACGTCTGGTTTTGGTTTCTGGAAATATTCCAGAAAACCAACCAGACGTCTGAAAACACAAATCAGACGTCTAACCTTATTCCAGACGTCTGAAACAATAATTCAGACGTCTGAAATTAGCCACTGCCTTATTTATTCTTCTGCCGTATTTTATTTTTCTCCAGGTTGCAAAACCAGACGTCTGGCATTGGTCTCCAGACGTCTGAAAACCTGGTAAGGGCAACAATTTGCCTAGGCCATATGGCCCAAACGATGTCGGGAGCGATCGAGCGAGCAACGACGACTAAGGATTTACGTCAAATGACAGCCCGGCCTTATAGGCTCTTCGATACACCCCAAATATCGTAATCAAACATCCATAAAAGGATTTTCACAAAAATTGGAATATTCACCCATTCGATCCAAATCAAAAGCAAATGAATATGCACAAATGTTACGAATTCGTACCTAACCACAAAGATGGATATTGACATAGATGTGAGATAAAAATCTCACATTTGAACTAAATTTATGAAGATGAAGCTTGAAAGCAAAGGGGAATCAACCACTCTTCAAAACCAACTCTAGAAGCTTGAACCTAAGCTTTAAAAAAGAACATTCCCTAAGTTAGGTTTAGGAAATTTCTAAAATTGAATGGAGAAAGAGTTGGAGAAGAAGAAGAGAAGCTTACCAATGGGTTCTTCTTGAGTTTGGAGCTAAAGCTTGGATTTGCAAAGGAAGTTAGGGCTTGGAGTTTTAATTTTCTCTTTCCTCTCCACCATTTTCAGTTGGAGCTTGAGTTTGAGGAGTTGGAATGAAGTAATGAAGAGGAAGGGGGATTGGGACTGAGTTAGTAAATGGTTAATTGGCTCAGCCCAAACCAAAGCCCTAAATGAAAAAGTGGCAAAAATCAACTTTCTCCAAACATATCGAAGCTTATGCTCAAAAAGGTCGCAAATGGCATTTTGAACTCAATGGAGGTGGTCTCGAGTCCTAATTCGACCGTATGCAAAAAGTAGGTTCTCGGACTAAAATCCGACGAATGATAAAATATTTAAATAAAATATTTAAATATAAAATCGATAAATATGCGGGTTGTTACAATTTATATAACAAATAGTTTCCTCCAATTTAGCAAATCAATTGAAATCGTCTTAAATTCCACAAATTCAATTTGAATCAACTCCAGTTTAACCATTTCAAGTTTAAAGATTCAAGTTTATATTTTCAACCATTTAATATAAATTTCATTTATATTCCAACATTTAATTTTGTTTTTAAAAAAAATGGAAAATATTCGCTTAATTGTTTTAATAACAATCAAATAAAATATCAATTTATAAATTTAAATCCATATTAAATATTCAATCTCAATTTTTATTAAAAGTTGATAATATTCATTTAATCGCCTTTTATCAAATCAAGTTATAAATCATATCTTTCAAATTCTCAAAAATCAATAAGTTCAAGTAAATTCTTATTTAAATTCAATTATTAGCTAATTTAAATTCCAAGTCAACATTTATTTTTCTTTCGATCTTTTATTATTAAAGTTGTTAAAAATATATTTTTAAAATATTAATAAATTTTTAAACAAATAATTTAAAACATATTGTACACTAATTAAATTAAATTTCATTAAATTAGATCTTGTTATTAATTTTATTTTCTATTAAATCTTATTTTATATATTTTTAAATTAATAACTATAAGAAAATCTTAAATTATATTTTTCAAAACTAACTTATAAATTAAAATTTCCAAAACATGTAAATTTAAAAATCTAAATTTTTCAAAATAAAATATCTTTACATTATTAAAATCCATATATTTCCTTTCAAAATTCAAAAATCATTTTTCAAAATAGATCAACGGTATCCGTATATAATTTTCTATCCTATGGTCAAGTGATACGGATATTTATCATTCCAATATGCAATTTAAACATTTACGGGTATATATCATTTCAACCCGCAATCACAAAAATTTTAAATAAATAAAATCGCTTGGGTTTATCATTTCAAGCCATAACGATTTTCTCCTATTATACCAGATCGTTCGGGTATGTATCATTTCAAATTACAGGGAATTCTAAGCTAACATGGAACTTACAGAGTGAGAACATATATGATAATAATATAACAATCAGCAACAGGCATATATCATCAGTTACAAATTAAATCATAATATAAATAACAGATCATGGTGTCAGATGTCGTAGGTGAACCGTTACAAATAATGGCATATTGTATATAGCAATTAAATAATTAACAATTAAATCTAGCAGTATAATTCAATTGTCATTTCAAGTGAAATCAAATTTAATAAATATAAGAATGATAATCGTGAGTGTTTTCTCACCTTTCAAGGTTAGAGATGAACGAGAATGAGATGGGTTACGAATCCAAGCACGAATTCCGAAACGAAGCAGGATGGGCACGAATTCGACGAATAAAGCGACATTGAAAATTGGAAATTGACGGAGGACAAATCAAAATTAGCTTAACATAAACTGAAACAAAACAAATATTACATCTGTATATATTTTCTCTGAAATCAATATAAAATTGGAAAACCAAAACTTATGTATACACATATTTATAAATTAATATATAGATACAAACTCACATACATTAAAATCAAACATATATGCATATTATATTCACCATTTATACTGACCAGAATATACACATATACACTGCCAAATTATAACTTATATAAATTCATATATAAAATCAAACAGATTGTTTATAACCAATATCAAAACAAATCCTTATAAACAAAATTTTGAAATAGATGATAAAACATATTAACATAAAGTCTACATATATATATTATGTTACAAAACCACTCAGACATATACATATTGAAATCAAAACATGTATGTGTATGTATATATATTACACGTCAAACAAGATATGAAAAATAGAATGTAAACTCATATATACAATATATAGACTAATATGTGCAAACCAATGAATATACATTGTTGTCATAATAAAAGCACCGAGGGAAAACAAATATGTTTATAATATTTCTTTTATAAAACATGTAGATTATAAAATTTAACTATTATAAACTTCTTAAAGTATAAATATTGTATGCAGACCAGAATATTATACATATTTTTATATGGACACTAATATACTATCAATGTTATATATATATATATATATATATATATATATATATATATATATATATAAACTGGAAATAAGAAAACATAAAACCAGAGAACACAATATAACTACTCATATATATATATACTAAACTAAGAGGATACAAGATGGAAGCAAGGAGCGGAATCGGGGGAAGGTTCAGGTCTGGGTTAGAGGGTGGTTCGACGGAGATGAACAGGTTGAGGCTTGGGTTTCTTGGGGGTAGGATGAGGGTGATGCGGCCAGTGGAGGGAGAGGGGAAAAGAAGAAGGCTTTGGGAAGGTCGCCGGTAGGAGTTGGAGAAGGTGGTCGGCACAGAGGCTTGTGTGGTGATGATATCCGGAGTTTGGTCAGGGTGGATATTTGGCTAAGTTTTTGGTTTACTCACATGAGCTCGGCTGAGAGGGAGGGGACATGGAGACGTGGTGGAAGATGGTGGTCAGGGGCATGCGAGTGTATGTAGTTGAGATGTGGAGCTCGGGGTGAATTACAAGGGAGATGAACGTGCAGGACGACAGGGAGGTGATTGGAGGGAGAGTTCAGGTAGCATGCAGTTTGGAGGCAAGAGGTGTAGTTGTGTGGAGTTGTTGTGGCCTTGGGAAGGAGATGTGAAGACGCCGAGAATAACAGGTAGGAGAAAGGAATGTAAACAGTTTCAAAATAAATATATATGTGCGTGACTGATGTGAAGCTAGAGTGGAAGGAAGGAAAGGAAGGTAAAGGAAATGGAACGAACAAAAAATGAACCAGCACATATAAGTTAATGATTGGAAAGTAAAAGTCATAAGGTGAATTTATGTGAAAAATTAAAGCAAGTGGCTGGCGGGTTTATACGCGGTGGAAAATGGAAGAGTATGGGAAGCTAAAAGGCCCAACTGCGGAACCGATATGGCAATCATTCCTTAAGTTTCGCCGCATATCAGACTCTAAAACACATACACGAATATACTGTAGAGATCAGCACGACAAGACGATCAAAACAGCGCACTGATATCGGCGATACGTCATCCTATCAAAAGTCGATATTTGGTGTCGAAAAATGTTGCTAATTTGCCAAAAATAAGATGAATGGAGCAATAGCAGTCTAAATCTGATGAAGCGGAAGATGACGTCTCACTCAGAAGACGATTTAAAATTTTATTATATAAAGTTATTCAGGTTTCGAAAACATTTTATCATCATCAAATATTAACTGATTTAAATTTTAAATAAAATTACACAACAAAATAAACTTTCATATTATCTAATGAAAATTTATTATTTGCTATGTTTAAATAGATGTATACCAAATATCAAATTTTTATTTCAAATTTTTATTATTTAAAATCACAAAATTCGGTTCTTTATGTCATAAAAACCATTAAAAATTTACGGGTCGTTACACTCTCCTCCACTCAAAACTTTTTGTCCCCGAAAAGGAAGGAGGTAGGAGAATAGAAGCAACCAGAAGAAAATAGATTGAAATATCCAATACAACAGTTAATTTAAAACCACATAAACTTCATTTATTTAAAATTTGTTTATATCCAATTAATTGATTCCAATTCATTTTAATCAATCAAATTTGTTGTATTCACGTTTGATTGATTTCATTTCCATGTATTTTAATTTAATTGATTTGTTTCAAATTTATTTACATTTATTGCAAAAATTCACAACGAAATTTGTTTTATTTTACTCATTTATTAAATCTATTTGATCAAACATAGTTAATTCCACCTCAAGTTCAACTTCAACTATTCAAAACCATATAGATTTAAATTAATATTCAACAATTTGGTTAACCCATTTTATTCAACTAATAAATAGTCATTCAAATTAAAATTTATTTTATTTCATTTTATCAACATTTATTTCAAACAAATACATTTTTAAAGTAACTCGTTTATTTTATCCATTTATCTTCAGCTAAGTTGATTCCATTAAAATTCAAGTTAACTATTCTCAAGTTCATATTTACCTGTTTAAATAGTCTTATTTATTTATTTATTTATTTATTTTATTTCACTTAACATATTTTGCAACATATATTAGGTGTATACATTTTATAACCATATATTATGCAACCAATTTATTCTCTTTTTATTGTTTAATTTATTATTTACAAATTCCCTTAACAAAATATCATTTTTGGACATATTATTTCTTACATTTACATTATATTATCGAATTAAATATTTCAAATATTTCCATTAACCTTTCTAGGTAAGTTATATTAATGTTTCTGGATGTAATTAAACACTATACAAATTTCTTTTATTTACAACATTTATATTAAGCTAGATTTTGATTTGAACAATTTATTGCTTAAGTTTTCTTCTTGTACAACTCTTTATTATACCCTAACATTTTGACTTTTTGAATATTTTTGGCAAGTTATATATATTAGAATGCAATTTATTACTATACAAATAATTTTATTCAAATTCAACTATTTCAAGTTGGTTTAATTTCATTTATCATTTTAGATATTCTAATATTCAGAAATTTCACTTTATTTCAATAATTGAAACCATTTCCTAATATAATACTTTAAATTCAAATTTTCGATTTAACTTCACTATTTTGAAGTAAATATATATATATATATATATATATATATATATATATTATAATTCAAATTTTAGGCAAGAAATTCAAATTATACACAAGAAATTTATATCAATTCCCTTTTTTCAAAACAAAAGTGTAGCAAAGCTACTAAGGGGCCTCTCCACTTTGAGACTCGAAAATGAATGTCAATGATGCTGCATTTATTACCGAAATTATTTTCCAGCGACAAATGAAGAAAGTACCGACTTAATTCTTTTAAAATTCTTTGAAAACAATTCCTATTTGAAAATAATTTCAAATAATAAAATTTCAAAACTTTAAAAACCAAATGTTTAAGAGGCGCCTGAAATTTAATTCTTAAATCTTAAATTTAAATTCATTATATTTTCAAATCAGGTCCTTAAACCATATTTTGAATTTTACCAAGAGTTAAGGTTAGAAATGCTGACAAACAATAAATGTAAATCTAATATTATCATTTCTAACCACCAATTCATTTAACTATTTAATTTCAAAAAAATTTATGCTTTTATATATAAATATAATCACGTGAAATTTAAAATTTTACCAAATTTGAAAACAATATTGTGTCAGTTTACTCTGTTCAAGTGTTTTAGAATTCCCATCGATAGCATTGGCCAAACGAATCGATCGAAACCTAGATCAAACTCAACAATTAAAACAATACAATATAAAATATTCTTATATTAAATACAAATACACTCACTTACTCGATGATTCAAGAATGGATAGAGATTCACGTATAGAAGGATCCTCATCAAAGAGAATTCTAACCAACGAGATAGACTCGAAAGAAAGATAAGATAACTAAATTACAAAAGAGGAAGATGGATAGACTTATATAAATCGCGAGAGACCTTAACCGGGTCAACCAAGATTCCAGGAATAAGATTGATGCGGAAATTCAATTTTCCGCTTAAAGGGGTGGAGTAGTGACTTTACCCAATATCAGATAATCTCTGCTTATCAGAGTGGAGTCAAGATTACAAGGGAATTAACCTAATCGTCTACTAGATATGGTTTGGGCTTTGCAAGAAAATAGAGCATCTAAACCGAGGACTTAAATATCTTCGGTGAATCAATGCATGTTGTAAAGGAGTTTCACCCTTTACAAATCATACTAGGATTGGCAGAACCGTTGATGGGATTAATCATGGATACGGATAAAATTGTCAATTGAGGTGACAAGATGAGATCAATTTATTATAAAGTTCAACAGAAGTAGAGCTATGGGGATGCTCCAGTATCTAGAAGGACATAAACAGGAAGGACAAGAATGGATTTCAAAACAAGGTAGGGTTCCAAGTTTGAAAGAAATCTGAATTAAAGAAGAAGAAATTCAAGTTCGAACGAAGGTGATTTTGTAATTAAATTTTACTCCAATGCTAAGTTTTGCCTAAACCAAAGCTCTGATACCAACTGTAATGACCCAGTATTTCGAACCATTCGCATCTGCACATGTCGGACTTGAATTACTCAAAAAATTAGATTGTTAATTTATATTTGGCAATACTCAGAATACACGGTAAATAAATCAATCACAGAATCACAGAGTGATATAACAAAAAGCAGCGAAATAGGTAAATAGTAGTTCATGAAGCTATAATATAAACAACAGAGTTTGAATTAAAATACAGTAGAATATCTCAAATACAATGTAGTCTCGAATGCAAACAGATGATAAGTCTAAACAAAATAACTGGAAAAGTTGAAATGATAAGACGGATCTCGAAGCAAAGCTCCAATCTCCAAATGGTGAGTTTCAATTGTTGTGACACTCGGTCTCACTCGAGGGAAAAGAAAAACACAAAACACTCGAGTCAGCATTAACATTCTTATATTAATAAATTCAACTCAAGTGAAATGTCAACTGAAATACAAGTAACTTAAAGGATGTTTGGGTTACCCATCTTTAAGGATCCGTGAAACAATGTACTATGTAGTAATATACGCTATTATAATAATTTCTATAGTAAAGTAAACTATTAAAATAGCAGTAAGGCATTACCCATATCCCCCTTAGCACATTTTATATAATGCCATAATCTATATAGATACTGTAAACTCCACCCCCGGGTGGGCTATCAGGGAGCACTCCATAGGTACGACACAAAATAAACTCGTAGAAGGCGCGACAGGGCATATGACAAGGCATTCGAGGCCATATCAGGGTAGATATTCCATTTGCACTCCCGGACAGGTGGTAACACATAGCAGCTACTACAGCCCACCTCGTGACACACTCCCAAATCAAAAGGTGCACCCAATCACATCACAAAAGAAATAGAATGATATGGAAGAAATGTACCCGATCGGGGGAATGACCCCACTTGGCCCGGTATAGCTCCTATTTTACCACATCAAGCTGACTCTAGGAGTCAGGACTACGTAAATACCATATAGAACCGTCACCAAACCATCCTACTTCATTCTGAAATCTCCACCATGTACATAATTGTTTAAGTGGTTTTCGGTATTGGCAGAGGGTATAACAATATCCAATCCCGGTCTTTTTAACAACCAAACACTTATTTCACATCGTGGTCATTTCATTTCAAATAGTTCATACTTCATATCAAAGTATCACATCCATTTCAAAAGCCATATCAATTCAAAATCATTGTTCACTTTAAAAATATTCATTTTCAGAATCGTAAGACTTTCAAATTTATAACACTTTCGAAATCATAGCACTTCTGAAATCATAACACTTTGAAATCACGGCACTTTTGAAATCATAACACTCTTGAAATCGTAACATTTTTGAAATCATAACATTTTCGACTTGCACAGTGTAGATATGGAAAATAATATATATATTAAATGGTAATAAATTAAAATAATTTATATACATTAAAAATACTTTATATAACAAATAGTTTCCTCCAATTTCGCAAATCGATTCAAATCGTCTTAAATTCCACAAATTCAATTTGAATCAACTCCAGCTTAACCATTTCAAGTTCAAAGATTCAAGTTTATATGTTCAACCATTTACAATATAAATTTCATTTATATTTCAACATTTAACTTTATTTTATTAAAAATTGGAAAATATTCGCTTAATTATTTTAATAAAAATCAAATAAAATCTCAATTTATAAATTTAAATCAATATTAAATATTCAATCTCAATTTTTGTTAAAAGTTGAGAATATTCATTTAATCGCCTTTTATCAAATCAGGTTATAAATCATATCTTTCAAAAACTCAAAAATTAATAAGTTCAAATAAATTCTTATTTAAATTCATTATTAACCAATTTAAATTCCAGGTCAACAATTAATTTTCTTCCCATCCTTTATTATTAAAGTTGTTAAAAATCTATTTTTAAAATATTAATAAATTTAAATAAATAATTTAAAACATATTATATACCAATTAATTTAAATTTTATTAAATTAAATCTTGCTATTAATTTTATTTTGTATTAAATCTTATTTTATATATTTTTAAAATAACAACTATAAGAAAATCTTAAAATTATATTTTTCAAAACTAACTTATATATTAAAATTTCCAAAACATGTAAGTTTAAAAATCTAAATTTTTCAAAATAAAATATCTTTACATTATTAAAATCCATGTATTTCATTTCAAAATTTAAAAATCATTTTTCAAAATAGTCCAACGGTGTTCGTATATAAGTTTATATCCTATGGTCAAGTGATACGGATATTCATCATTCCAATTTGCAATTTAAACATTTGCGGGTATATATCATTTCAACCAGCAATCCTAAAAATTTCAAATCAATGAAAATCGCTTGGGTTTATCATTTCAAGCTATAAAGATTTTCTCCTATTCTACAAGATCATTCGGGTATGTATCATTTCAACCCATAGGGGATTCTAAGCTAACAAGGAACTTGCAGAGTGAGAACATATATAATAGTAATACAACAATCAGCAAAAGGCATATATCATCAATAATGTAATGACCCGGGATTTTGGGTATTTTGAATTGGAATATATAATTGATTTTAAATATTCAAAAGTTAACTTTTAACTTTTATTTCAAATACCATTGTTTATTGGATAATTAAACTGTTGAATTTAATTATTGGAAATTGGGTAAAATATGTAATCTGGAGTTTTAAGTTTGTTAAATATACTTCAAAGACTTATAAAATTAATATTGATAGTACTAAAGATTATTGAAGTTTTAAAATTAAATTTAAAAGTGTTTAGTTCAGTTTTGAAAATATATCGTTTAAATTAATATTTAAAATAGCCTTCCGAGGCACGGTCATGGAATTCGATGAAACCAGTTCTGTTGGATCAGTAATATTGCATAATCATCGGATTTCAAATTTCATAGCATTCGGAGTGATCGTATAATATATAAACGCGCTGAAATTTATATCAAAAATTCAATATAATAATTGGGTCCAAAAATCTTTCTTCTCCATACGATCGAATTAGAACTCGAATTTTTTTCCATTGCATTCGAAATAGGGAAATAACATTATGAACGCCTGGCGGCACACCTCGATAGGAGGTCAAGATTTCAAGTTGCATTTATCGAGACAATTTGACTTTAAAATATATATTTTTTGTATACTGATCAACTTCAGCTGAAATAATTTCACATCAGCTGTCTTTCCTTTATCACATCTAGCCAACATTCAGCTGTATTACCTTCACATCAACTGTTTCTTTTCCATCAGTTTTTTTTTTCAAATCGCTGTAGACAACTTTGTACATGTGACCATCGCTTCTTGTCTCCCTCATCTTCTTTTTAAATTTGCACGCAACAGATCATTCTTCCAGTTCAAATTGCAAAAGAAAAAAATTGGCCGCCTGCGTATTCTCTTCATTCCTCTTCTTTATAAATCAAATCCCTTTTCCAGTTCATTTCAAAACAAGTCACGCCTCCCTCTTTTAAAATCCAAAAAAGAAAAGAAAAGGGGGATTTCCATGGCTTAATCGTGACGAGCTTCGTAAGTAGGATCGTTCGAGATGTGTAGAAAGAGTCTGGGCAGCACGCGACATCGCGTGTGGTGGAGGTCGCGGATGACGTTTTGGCAGTGGGCGAGGGCTCGTAGTCGAGGCCTCAACTTTGATTCATGCTCGCATTGGAAAGGGTTGTAAGCACGGAGGCAAGTTCGAGCAAGGCGACAAGCGAGGTCGCGAGTTGGATGGAATGACGCCGCGAGGTTATGTTGTTCTGGCAGCGCATGGTCTTTGGGGAATGTCGATCGAGGGGAGAGAAGCATAGCAGTCATGTGGCATTGGTGGCACTCCTGACATCGAAGGGTGGGGCATCTGGTCTGGGGATCCGGACTTGGGAGGTTGTGTTCGACTATAAGAGTCGTGTTCGCCTAGGGGTTTGAGTTCGTGGCAGGTCGACGCTCTGGTCTGGATGGTTGTCTGGCGATGGTAGGGGTTGTTTGCGAGCGAATTTGCAATGGTGACGAAGCTTTGCCAGAGCCTGGGTTCACATTTTATGGTAAGGTATATTAACATTTATTTTAAAACGTTGTTTCTTGAAAATAGTAAGCTTTAGATTTATTGATTTCAAAACAGTGAATTTTAAATGTTTCTTAAGTTTAAACTCGTAAATAAATGGTTGGTTATTACTTCACTGAGCAGAAATTAACAATAAGGTTCAAACAGTTATGTTTTGAGAAAAAATAATAATATTATGGTAATTAACATAAATATATAAACCCTATTATAAAATTTATAACTTGGTCAGAAAAATAAAATGTAAACTAGGTTGGTTTAACTATCATTTAAAATCGGTTAATTAAATTTATTAAAAGGGTAATTGATTGTTTGATTATTTCAATTATTAATAAAACATATAATGTTTTTACAAGGTTTAAAATCGTGAAAAACTAATTCGAGATTGAAGTGGATGAGAAAACAAAAATCAAAGGTGAGTTAATCTCACTCAAATTGGATTACTGTTGAATTTAAATAGTTAAAATTTAAATTATTGGTTGACTGCTTGAATTAATGATTTATAATCAGTCTGGATGTGATATTATATATAATAGTATATATATTAGAGTGATTGATATTCCTGCATTGTATAGCGGATGAGACCCTATGCGCTCCGCATAATAACGGATGACCGTTTATACCGCGATAACCCCCTCGAAGTGGGATTGGTATTTTTATATTGTGCTAACATCTGTGGATGCAAAGAAACAGTTGGAGGGATCCAATTAGTTTCCTTAGAAATACTGAAATTTATTTCATATTTCGTTATATGATTATTTCATAATCTGTTATAGATTATACTGAAATTGAAGTTATTAAATGCTATGGCTTTGATGAACTTTTCCGCATTTAAAAAAAATATCAAAATATAAGTATTGGATTTTTGGAAGAAAATAAAAAGGGAAATTTTAAGTAAACTAATTATAGTGAAGTGAATAAATAAAAAGGATGGATTTGAGAAAAGTAAATAGTTGACTTTGAAAACCTATTTAATAAATTTCGGGGAATGAGAAATAGAGATTTTTGAATAAATGGGAATAAAATGGCTTTGAAGACTTAAGTGATATTGATTAAGAATTAAAGGATTTATTTTAAAATTAGTTGGGAAAATAAAAGGAGAATTTTGAAATAGAGTATAAAATTGATATTTCAGTTTTAAATAAGGTTTTAAATCGTAATAAAGGAGTAAAACTGGAATTAGTGGATTTGGAATAAATTGGAAAAATCGAGAAATAAATTTTAAAAGGGAATTCAGTTCAGAGAATCGATTGAAAATCGATTAACTATTTTGAAATAGTGATTTAAAAGAGAATGAGGCTATGGATTTATAAACTGGGTTTATAAATAAGGTGAAATAAATATCAGTGGATATTTGGGGTTTTTAATTCACGGTGGGAATTTATAAGGAGATGGTAATTCATTTTAAAATAAAAAGGTAGTTTTATATTCAAAAGTATGGAAAATAAATTTACGGGATTGCGATGTTAATTAAACTGGAAATAAATCGAGAAGGATTTATAAATGATTAGATGGGATATTGGAGTGGAAAGTGTAATTTCCTAAAAAGCTAAGTATGTTTCCAAAGAAAGATTTTTAAGTATAACTTAGAAGTTTTAAAGATGTTTTAAAGGAATGTTTAGAGAAATTATTATTTAAATTGTTTTAAAAGTCTTACAATAAATATTAATTAAGTAAATTTTAGTAGTTAGTTATTTTTAAAGGTTAAATTAGTATTTTGATGTAAAGAATAAATATTAAATATTTATACTTTATATAATAGTTTGTTTTAAAAGTAGTTTGGCTAAAGTTTTACTGGGAAATTGTTATAGAATTTTCATAACTATTATTTTGAACAAAGTGGTTTAAGTAGTTTTATTTTAAATGCATTAAGTCTATGTTTTTGGATAAAGTGATTTGATTTATTTAAATTCAAATTTAATGAGACTTGGTGTTTATCTGTGGAAAAAATAATAATTGGATGAATGATTGTTTAATTTGATAGTTAAATAAACGACTATCAATATTGGCCAATGCACTGATCGTTTCGTAGAGACTGGGATCGTTATCCGAAAACCACTTCGATCCCGTTTGAACGTTTGCGAATGATAACGTTGAAGATGATAAAGACGGTGATTCGGTTTGTCCATACCCAGGAAGACTTGTATGGACGAATGCTATCAGACCATCGTCAGGAGGACGATGAGCATTCTAAGTGAAATGTGTTCTAAAAAGGTAATGCATAGCCTCATCAACCGAGAACGGCTAAAACAGAGGAGGTGCTGCAAGGCCAAGTGGGTAGCACCCAAGTAGGATAAGGTCATCCTGTCTAGAGTCACTTTTGATCCCAGCTTAGTGGGCGTTTGCTGATCCCAACTGCAAGGTGATCTTATTCAAACTATCCAGTAAGGGGTAGCTCCGGTCTTGTGTTGCAGGAGATCGAAAGTGGTCCTCGGTACACTAATCTAGGCCAGGTACTATAACGGACGGTACTCCAGTAGCCCTGCCATTGTATGGAATCCAATCTCCAATAAGTGCTTGTATGGTTTTGATTGTGCCCAACTATTGCTGGAACGTGAGATGCAAGCATTTCAGCTAGATTCTATTTTACTTTCTATAGACACTAGTACAATATCAGACGGATTTGATAAAAAAATGTTTTGGTTATCGTAATGTATAAACCCGGCATGTTTATTTGTGACGTGATCTTAGAAGATACCTTTGATTTCAAAGGGTTTTGATAACTTTAATAATTCAATTAAGTGTGTTTTCTCACACTGGTTTTCAGACTGATACGGATGTTATTTTATTATTAGGCTCGGGTCAGACCGAGCATTACAGATACAGAATAGGATACTATGGAGCTCAGGGGACGAGCTGGATGGCGAAGGTATCACACGTACTTGATGTATATTCCGCTGTGTATAGTGAGCTGTATAGTCATCTTTTGTGAGAACAAGCTGTTATAACAGTCCGGTATTGTATATTGATTGGTATGTACTCTGATGATGTAATGTATAAAACAGTAATAATTCTTTTTGTATAAAGATCAGTGTTATTTATTATATATTATCCGCTGCGATTGTGAGATTTTGATGTTGTTTTCTATTTCTTCTTCTACCTCTTTCTTCTTTAACCCTAGTGGTTCATATTTCCGTCCAATTTGAGTTCAACTGATGGAGAATATTATTGACTCAAAGGGGTACGGATTTGTGGGCTGTTACTGTGGTATCGGAGCTGAAGGTTAAGCGAGAACCTTGGCTCTGGTGGGGATTACTTATTAGAGATAGAGACAGTAGTACTCTAGAATGAGTTGAGTGTAATAATAGGATATGAGCACGTATTTGTTAGTGAATACAAAATGTTTTTATATTATGTTGACTTATCGGTTGAGTGTTTATAAATTCTGGTCGGTAGAGTCTGTAGAACTATATCGATAGGGATTTCTTAACTCTTAAAACTAGGAAAACGGACATGATATTGTTTTAAATAGGGTATATGGAATAATTCTACCCAAATTATTTTTATATATAAAAAGGATAATTTTTCGTAAATTATTATAAGTATATATGGTTGCTTAGTTATTAGGAAATGATAATATTAGACTATTATCATTGTGTTGTGGAAATTAAATAAGGAATTGAAATTATAACCAAAGTTTAGAGAAATAATTATATAAAAAATTGAATTGTTAAATGTGAATTATAAATGTTATTTATAATGAGATAAAATTCGAGAGAGATATTTGAATATGGATTGAAAGGATTTGAAATTTGTAATTTGGAAAAACTTAATTTCTTTTGAGTTCGAAAATGATTTTCCAAAGGCTTTGGGGGAATAATGGTGATATTATTCGGAAATATTTATAAATTGGATATAAAATCTGTGAGATTTGGAAATAAAAATATTTGAAAAAGTTTTTAAAGAGATAAAAGCACTGAACTCTTTTTGGTCGTTGGAAAATAATTCTGATGATGATCGCGACATCATTGGTGTTCATTTTCGAGTTTCCAAGAGAGGAATTGCTATCTGAATGTTTTGGGTTGGTATTTGAGAAAGTTGGGTCTGGTTTTGAAATGCAGAGAAATAATTTGGTATACCAAGGGATTTTGGATGTAATTGATTTCAAAAATGATTTTGAAATACTTAAGTATTGTTTAAACTCTGGAATCTTATTTAAAATGTTTATGGAATAATAAATGGGTTAAAAACTTATAAATATTTGAAATTTGTTTGGAATAAAATTTAACTTAAGAAGAGTTAAATTAAAGTAAGTGTGAAAACGAAATGAGTTAGAAGGTAAGCCAACTGAATGAAGTAAATTAAAGAGATTAGTGAATGGGATGTAACTGGTTTGGAAAACTTATAGAAGTTTAAAATTTGAATTGGAATGTAACTAAATATAGTTAAATAAAAGTGGTTTAGAGGAAAATGAATCTAAGTAGACTAAATGGAATGAGAATTGAAATAAAACTTACTAAGTTAGAAATAAATATGTGAATGAACAAACTAGTTTAAATCGTGGGTAAATGGAATTGAAACTAAATATTAGAATTCAATTTAAATCGTGTTAAGTAAAATGAAGTTGAAGAATTAGTTCCAAATGGACTAAAAATAATGAGAGTTTGGAAATAAAAATCCAGTGAGATTTAAAATAGATTAGTAAGTGGAACTAATTAGAGAAATGGTTAATTAAGTATAGTTTGACATAAGATGAATATAATTCAAAATTTAAAAACGAATGGTAAATTGAATTCATATGGAATTGGAGATCCAATTTGAATAAAAGTAGATATAGACCAAAAGTGGTAAGGTGAAAAATAACTATTTAAGTGTGTAAAATATTTATATTGAACTTAAGAATAGGTGGTGAAATTCTTAAGAAAAAAATTGGTATTGCGAAAATATATTGACTTAATATTTGAATGAAAATTTAACTAGAAGTTGTGAAAAGGGATAATTGTGGATAAGTGAATAGAAATCAAAATAAAGGCGAATAAAAGGAAATTGATATAGCTAATAATCAAATAAGATAATGTAACGACCCGTAAAATTCGCTAATTAAATTAGGTAATTTAATAAGATTTTTGTAACTAAATATAGAAAGAAAAAATTTATAATTTATAATGAAGCAAATGTTAAAAATGAAATGCAACCATGGAAATTAAAGCTAAGTATTAACAATTGAAATGAACTTATGATTAATTGAAGTAATGTAAATTGTTATACTAGGCTAAGAATTAAATAAAAGAAAACAAAGGTAAATAGTGAATTAATTAATGAATTAATAATAATAAATAGTAATTGAATAAGAGTAAGAATATTGAATCAACCAATGGAATAATACACTGATTAATAGTAAGTGAATGTAAATTAATGTAATAAGGTTTATGCAAGTCGATAAGTAACTAATTTAGTGCAATACCAATTAATTGAAACAATTGTAAGGTTATAATGAATTGTAATCAGTAATATGGGAAATAAATTCAAAGTTACATTAATTGATGAAAAAATACGTAATAGATTGCAATTTGATAGAATCAATGTTAGATAAGTAATTATAATAATTGTTAGTTGATAATTAAGTATGAATGTGAGTAAATTTGGCAATAATGATAATTATTAATTGTTTACCCATTCATTTAATTTATTGAATTAGATCTAAATCAATGGCAACATTTGTTTGTTAATAATAGCTTATAAGTGAAATTAAACGTTAATGGTAACAATTATTATAAGTTAACCATTTATTTAGTATATGAAATTAAAACTGGTAATTTGAACAGCAGAGAGCATTAAGCCCATTTTATTGACTTAATCAGAATTACAACACACCATTACAATGCTACAAGATACAATCAGTTACAAACCCGCACTTGACTACATTCAATAACAATAATGCAGACACAAAATACACAAAGTGACAACTAACTCAAAATGAACTGAAACAAACTAGTGATACAACAATCTGTTATACAGATTCATGCTCAGTAACAGACTATCCAGTTGCTCTCATACCAGCAGTGATAGATACTTCATACTTCAAGTAACGACAGCATATTGACAAGTGAGTATCCAGGCAGTTAATATTATACAATCTAAGAGTATAACCATCTGCAGGTCTACTAAGAAATACAAGCAAGCTTCAATTACTGTCTATTTTCAAATCTTTAAGAATACTACCATGAATCAAATTATAGAGTTGTGAAGAATTTTTAGTAGCAATACCAAACACTCTATTATTTCTTTCTGTCCAAACTGCATATATCAACCTCTTCAGTAGCTTAAGGAGCAGTTTGGTCATTCTGGTCTTCCATCTAGTTGCTTTAAACAAATTAAACCATTCAATGGCACTAACTGGTGAAGGCTTATAAAATCCACCATTTAACAAAAGCCTATACCAAATCTGATATACAAACGTGCATTCAAAAAATAAATGTGTATTTGTTTCTGGTTCTGATCTGCAGAAAACACAAATATCCTCTGATATAACACCCAATCTACATAGCTTATCTTTAGTATTTAATGCATTTGCCATCACTTTCCACAGAAGTAAATTTTCTTTAGCACTTCCACCAATATTCCAAATTCTTGAATGCCATGGGAAATATGAACCAACTCCACAGAGTGATTTATACACATACCTAATAGAATGAGGCTTACCTTTGTCTGACCAGATCAAAACATTTACATTGTTCTTGATGGGATTACTGCTAATAACATTCCGAAGATTCCTAAGCTGAAAAGAACTAGAATATGGTAAAACAATACTATCACCCTGTATAAATTCATCAACAGTAGCCAAATCAGGTATACCAGAGTTGTTTCTGAGATTATAATCAACAACAGAACTTAAAATCAAACCTTGTCTAGCCCATGGAGAATGCCAAAATGATAAACCTTTAATTAGAGCATAGTTACATTGTATGAGAGGGATAAAAGTTTGCCTAAGCTTAAGAATACTTCTCCAACTCCAACTGCAGTTCTGTGGAATTTGCATAGTCCAAAATTTTTTATGACCAATCAAATTATTATTAACCCATTGTGTCCATAAATTTCCATCAGATTCAAAAATCTTATTAAAGAAAACTGACATGGCTGCCTTGTTCCAAAGAAAAATATTAGTTATACCAAGACCACCATTCTTCTTAGATTCAAACAGTTTATAAAATGAAATTGGGATGAGTTTTCTAGAAAAAGGATCACCATGCCAGAGAAATTTGTTTAGAGCACTAGAAATCATGTTTATCAACTTTACAGGGAGTATGTAATGTCTTGTCCAATAATTGGTCATAGCTACAGCAATGGATTGAATGATAGTAAGCCTTCCTGCTTGTGATAGCTTATCAATAGGCCATATTCGAAGTCTTTCAATGATCTTCTCAAAGAGAGGCAAGCAGTTATGTTTAGTAATTCTAGAACTCAAGATAGGTAAACCCAAATAGTAAGAGTACTTAGTTAACTCTTGAAGACCTGAAAATTCTATGATATCCTTCTTTTGAAATGAGTTCAAACCAGCAACCATAATATTTGATTTCTGTATATTAATTTGCAAGCCAGTGATTGAATGGAAGAATTTTAGGGATGAAGTAATACATTGAATATTATGAAAAGAAGGCTTTGTAAAGATTATAAGATCATCAGCAAAAAGAAGATGAGTGATAATTGGATTTTTACATTTGGGATGAAGCTGAAAATTTTTTTAACTACAAGATCCTTCAAGATGGAATTCAGAAGCTCCATGACTATTATGAACAAATAATATGAGATTGAATCACCTTGTCTAACACCTTGATTACCTTTAAAATAACCATACAATCCACCCTCTCTGGTAATTGAATACGTAGGTGATGATATACATGTGTAGATCCAAGCTAAAAAAGGTTTTGGGAAATTCATTCTAGACATTATAGCTAAAATAGAAGGCCATGCAATGGAATCAAATGCCTTTTTAATGTCTAGTTTTAGCATGCACCTTGGAGAAATATTTGCTCTCTCATATCCATACAACAATTCTTGAGTCAAGAGGATATTATCACTTATTGATCTACCAGAGATATATGCAGCTTGATTGTTTGCAATGATAGATGGTAAAACTATTTGTAATCTATTTGCCAAAACTTTTGATATAATTTTGTAAATAATATTACAACAAGATATAGGCCTAAAATCAGCAACTGAAGATGGATTATTTATTTTGGGAATCAAAGCAATAGCAGTTGCAGCAAGACAAGCAGGGAGCTTATTATGAAGAAAAAAATGTTGAATGGCCTTAACAATATCTGATCCAATCATCATCCAACTCTTCTGAATAAAATGTGCATTAAATCCATCTGGACCACCACAACTATCACTATCTAGACTAAAGACTGCAGATTCAATTTCATTCCTCGATATTGCACTAATCAAAGTATTTGATTGAGAGACAGTAATTGTAGGAAGGTTAATGTCAAAAAGAGAATTGATATCAGGAATGAATAAATTGGATGGAGCTAAAACAGATTTGAAATACTGAACAAAAGCCTCATTTATTCCATTAAAGGTATTCACTATGTTTCCATACATATCCCTAATCTGATAAATGCATCCATGATTTCCTTTTACTTTTAGAAAATTATGATAGTACTTGGTATTCCTATCAGCCTCTCTTTCCATTCTCAAGTGAATTTTCTGTTTGATTGAAGAAACTTCTTTTTGTATAACTTGATCCAGAGCATTTTTTAATTGCATTTCAATATGAAGTAAAGAAGTATCAGATGGTCTATCACTCAGCATAACTTGAATTTTAAGGAGCTCATTCCTAATCTGAGTAGATAGTTTAGAATCCATACCAAAGTTAACAGCAGACCACTTCTTAAGTTGAAACTTTAGTGCCTTCATTTTGAAAATAATATTTGAAAGAGGATCCTTGCCATGTTGCATTTTCCACACCTGCTTTAAAATAACATGATAATCAACTTGTTTAGTCCAGAAATTAAAAATTTTAAAAGAATGCTTCCCACCACGAAAATCATCAGCTCCACAATGAAATAATAATGGACAATGATCAGATAGAGAAGGTTGTAAGATATTATAAAAAGATTTTGGCCAAAGTTGAAGAAAAGGAATGTTTAAGAAAATATGATCAAGCTTACATAAAGTAGAATTTCCACTCCTATTACTATTAGACCAAGTAAAATCTGAACCAATATATTTAGCAGAGATAAGATTTGATTGAATTAGGGCACTATTTAAAGGAGAAATATCTTTAAGAGATAATGGACAGCCACCACATTTTTGATTGCTTGCAAACATACAATTAAAATCACCACCAATTAGCCAAGGAGTGAAAGATGATTGTAAAGATGGAAGAAAATCCAGAAAAACCTGTCTTAAAGATAATGAGTTTTGAGCATAAACAGAGGTAAGATGAAATGAAACATTGGAAGGCAAATGAATACAAAGGTAGTGAATATATTGATCTGAAGCATTTAACCTAGAAAGTTTGAATAAGTTTGGATTCCATAAAGTGAGCAATCTGCCATAATTGGCTTCAAGAAAATTATCATCATATAACCAGGATGGAGCTATCAAGCGCATAGCCTTTATAGTAGATTGTTTATCAAGCTTAGTTTCAGATACACACATTAAATGAATATTCTTTTCATGAATAAGATTTTTGATCTCAAATTGCTTAGATGATAAATTAGCTCCTCTTATATTCCAAAAAGCAATATTATTCATTTGAGAGGGAGTGGAAATGAAGACTAAATAAATCTAAATAAATTATTACGTTAATGTTAATTAAGGTAATATTTGAAATTGATGTTAATATTATCCATAATAGGACCATTTGTTGGATTAAGAATGGAAATGAAGACTTTCCAATTTAGCGGGATTTGAACTATAATAATGGGATAAATTGCAAATAAATGAAATTAAATATCTAAACATTACGTTAATGGAAATTAAGAGGGAATGAGAGAATATTAATGTAATAGATTATGAACCCAATGTTAATTTCATCTATTTGATAATAATGAGTTGAATAATAGAATGAAAAGTAAATTAAATGGGATAATTGTAAATTAAATTTATAATTTTCGAATTTAATAAAAAATGAAATTTAACACTGAAATTGATAAAGTAATCAACTCTAAATTGATATCTAAGTGTATATACATTAGTGTAATTGATTAAGAAATTTAAAACGATAAAATTTGTAAATTGTAGAATTGAAACTGAAAACTTGATTTAATTAATTAATTATTAATTTATTTAATTAACTGGAAAATAGCCATTTTGGCCACTGACTTGGATTTCGACGAAACCAGTTTCACCAGATCCGTAACGGTGAATTATTGTAAGGTTTCAAGTTTCGTAACGATCGGATTTTTCATTTGATCGTACGGACTCGAAACGTCTTGAAATCAATGAAATTGAAATCAATTGCAATAAATCTAAATAAATTATTACGTTAATGTTAATTAAGGTAATATTTGAAATTGATGTTAATATTATCCATAATAGGGCCATTTGTTGGATTAAGAATGGAAATGAAGACTTTCCAATTTAGCGGGATTTGAACTATAATAATGGGATAAATTGCAAATAAATGAAATTAAATATCTAAACATTACGTTAATGGAAATTAAGAGGGAATGAGAGAATATTAATGTAATAGATTATGAACCCAATGTTAATTTCATCTATTTGATAATAATGAGTTGAATAATAGAATGAAAAGTAAATTAAATGGAATAATTGTAAATTAAATTTATAATTTTCGAATTTAATAAAAAATGAAATTTAACACTGAAATTGATAAAGTAATCAACTCTAAATTGATATCTAAGTGTATATACATTACTGTAATTGATTAAGAAATTTAAAACGATAAAATTTGTAAATTGTAGAATTGAAACTGAAAACTTGATTTAATTAATCAATTATTAATTTATTTAATTAACTGGAAAATAGTCATTTTGGCCACTGGCTTGGATTTCGACGAAACCAGTTTCACCAGATCCGTAACGGTGAATTATTGTAGGATTTCAAGTTTCATAACGATCGGATTTTTCATTTGATTGTACGGACTCGAAACGCCTTGAAATCAATGAAATTGAAATCAATTGAAATCAATTTGAAATAACTTGATTTTAGCATAACTTCTTCATACGATGGAATTTGGACTTGAAACTAGTTCCATTGCTTTTAGAATATTTTAGAACATCTATTTTGATATATGGGTTGATCCAATTTCGTTTCGGAGTCGAAACGGGCTTTTCAGGCCACTTTATCGTTCAACGCGTATATCAATCTTATCCATCTATTCTATTTCAATGGCAGACAATTCCAAACCCAATTGTAATTCAAAAACCAAATCAAAATTTCAATCTCCACAAACTATATCAAATTTTATATGGATTCGAAGCTCTCGATGAACGCATCTCATATCTGCGATTCGTTTTTGGATTCGAATCATCTTTGTCCTGTAATCGCGAATCAGTTCCGGCCGTTCATATGGATTTCCGACGATCCAACGGCGGATCGTCGACCAATCGACGATCGGATGGTGCCGTTGTTAAGAGCTCGTTGAGAGGGTCAGGGATCTGGTGCTCATTCATGCTATAGGGGCTCAAATTCACCTGAAATCGACGAAGAACGTCGGCAGTGGCGAAGTTGGAGGATGGGGCCAGACGATGGCGCGCGCCACCTTGGTTCTTGGAAGTTGTGCGGCGATGTCTATTGGTGGTGAATGTCGACGATGGCATGGCGAAATTCGGTGGAAGTTGTGCGTGGTGGCGGCCTCAGGGTTCTGTTCGATCGCTTATTAGAGAATGGCTAGTGTTCGCTCGTTCACACGGTGATGACATGGCACTTCGGTGTGGGTTTTGTTTTTTTTCTTTTATTTATTTAATTCTAATTTAACAATGTTCAAATCTTAATAACTTTTGCATACGAGGTCTGTTTCATGCGCGGTTTTCTCCCTAGGTTCGTATTGGAATTCCGGACACTTTGGCATTAGTTTGGACGAATTTTGAGACTGTTCAAATTTTGGGTTTAAATTGAATTTAAATTCAATTTAAATTCGAAAGGTGAGTGTTTTAACCCACTCACAACTTCTAAAATTTCTTAAGTTTGTTAAATTAATTTTTTGATGTGATTAGAAATTTAATTATGACAGTTTGGCATATTTTTAATCATCATCTCAATTAAATTAGATTTATTGGATTAAATTGTTAATTAATTTATTTTTGAATATAAACTGCCAATAAACACCTGTTGTTTATTATATGTTATATATTGATGTTATTGTTTGAATTGGATGATGATTGTGATAAATGGTTGATGATTGATATTGGATGAATGGATGTTGTATTTTATATTGTTATAAACTGCAAGTTGTTAAGCATTTTTATTTCATTCGGGATTGCGGTTTGAAATGATATGTATACGTATTTTTATTTTAAATTACGGATTGAAATGATAAATATCCATATCACTTGACCATAGGGTAGAAAATTATATACAAACACTGTGGTCTATATATAAAAATATTTTTAAATGATTTTCTATGGTTTTGTAAAGAAATTTATGGTTTTATGAGATATTGATTTGGATATTTTATAAATGGTATTTTATATAGAGTTAAATTCTGGGTTTTAAGCTATGAATAAAATTGTTTAAAGTATAAAATAGGTTTAATAATAAAGTTTGATTTTATTTAAATATAATATGGATAAGTATTTACTTAAATTATATATTAATATAGAGTTTATATTGATTTTTATAAATCAAGGTTGAGAAGATAGTTTTGAAATTGATTTTGAGATTTTATTTAATTAAGAATTATATTTAATAAGAATCCATTTGGAACTTATTGAAATTTAGATTTTAAAAGAATATGGTTTTATAACTTAATTCGGGGTTAAGGCGATTTAAGTGAATATATCAAGTCTAAATAAATTGAGGAATATTCAATTATTGATTGAAGTTTAATTTAAAGGATATTGGATTTATTAAGCAAATATTTCAAAAGTAAATAATAGTAAAATGAATTTGGTGTGTATATATATATGACTTATAAAATTTAGTTTGAAATATTGAATATCTAAGCTTTGAAATATATTGAATTTGAAATGGTTTATTTTGTGGATCAAATCTGTTTTGAAATTGATATAATTTGGAATGGTCTATTTGAAAACTGAATTGAATTGAAATTTATGATTTGGGGAATGGTCAAATTTAAAATTTAGAAATTCAGGTTGTTTTGGAATTGATTTGTGAAATTTAAGAAGCTAGTTTATTTTATAAAATATTTTAATATTTAAACCATGTAAGGGGTGGAAGTTATGTTTCAAAGTTATAAATTTCAAAGTATTACGTTTGGAAGTGTTATAGTTTTAAGTCTTTGGTTTCGAAATTTTATAACTTTGAAATACTATGATTTTAAAATGATATCATATTGATTTGGATTTTAAAAGGGAAATGATATCGTATTATATGGTTTTGAAATAGATAGTATATTCTGGCTTTGAAGTATAAATTATTTTGAAATGACCGCGGTGTTATAATAACGTTTGGTTGTTGAAGAGACCGTGATCGGAAGTTGTCATACTCTCTGCCAACTCCGAAAACCACTTTAATAACCGTGCACGCGGTGGAGATTCCAGAATGAAGTAGGATGGTGACCGCGTTTCCTTTGAGGTAAATACGTGGACCCAACTCCCGTGATTTGGCATAAGGTGGCTAAAACAAGAGTGGTCGACGAGCTAAGAAGGTAGCACCTTTTATCGGACACATCCCTTCGATATTATACTCTGACTTTTGGATTGATTCGGTGGCCACTTTTGATTTTCTGATTTGGGGATGTGGCTCGAGGTGGGCAGTAGCTGCGCGCTACGCGTTACCACCGGCCCGGAAACATAATTGGTATATCTACCTGGCATTGCCTTGTGTGTCGTGTCACATACTCTAGCGCGCCTTGTACGAGTTTGGTTTTCTCCCGTAGCCCGTGTGGTATCCTGTGTTGGCTTCCCGATCAGGAGGGACCATGATATTGGATGGACCACTGGGACTATTACGTGGTAAGGGCTATATGGGTAATCCCTTAACGCTATTTAAAAGTAAGTTTATTTTATTATGGACATTATTATAATAGCGAAATATTACTACATAGTAAATAGTTTAACGGATCCTTAGAAGATGTGAATCCCGAGCATCTCTTAAGTTACTGCACTCACGTTTGACACTAGATAGGAGATGTCAAATCCCGTAAACATCTCTGACACTGTTCCACTTATATTTTATCGTTGATTTAACTTACATAAGATCTTTTAGTTCTGACTCGAGTGTTTTGTTTTTCAATTCGCTTGGGTCAGCCTGAGCATTTCAGGATTCGAAGACTTTATTTCTGGAGGACGAAGATGAAGAGTTTATTACTATTATCTATTATATTATTCCACTGCATTCATACTGTTCCGCTGCATTAATTATTATTCTCTGGTATGTGTAACTCTGATATGTATTGTATAAGAATAATCGAATATTTTGTAAACAGCTTCATGAACTGTATATTTGAATATTATATTTTATCGTTCCGCTGCAAGATTCTGTTTTGTTCTTTTTCTTTCTCTGCTTTTTCTTATTTACCCCATAACAATCCTCCCTTCTATATGGTTTAAGTCTGACATGTTTGGTTTATCGTCGATTTAAAGCATACAAAAAGGCGGGACGTTACATCTGGTATCATAGCTTTGGTTTAGCGATAAACCTTAGCTTTGTGGGGTCTAACTCTTTATTATTAGGGAAGTAATACCCTATGATGAGTCATTGAGTGTATATATATGAGAGAGCATATTTGTTAGTGTTATAAAAGGTTTTGATATTGTGTTAATTTGTTTCGTTTTGTATTTATAAATTCTGGTCAGTACATAGGACGCTATGACATCGATAGGGATTTCTAAATACTTAATAGGATAGACCGACACAATATCGGTTTTGAATATAGGTGAATGAAATAGTTTTGCCTATTATATTTTCTATATATAAAATAATTTTTTTAAAGGTTATATTTGGTTGTAATATATTGGGTGTTAGGTAGTGAAATTTATAAATGTTAATTGGAAATAAGATTTGAAAATAAAAATAAATGAAATCGAAAATTTAGGACCTAAGTTCCGGGATTTTTGAAAATCTCTTTCAAAGGATTTGGAATATAATAATATTAGTTAGAAGTATTTTCCGATATAAATATTTCAATACAATTTGAAAGATTTGTTTCAAAGAAATTTTGAAAAGAAATAAATTCTGTACTCCCCACTTTGTCGCTGGAAAATAATTTCGGTGATGAGTGCACGCATCATCGACATTCATTTTTGAGTTTCGAAGTGGGAAGGCCACTATAATAGTTTTACTGCAGATTTATTTTAATGAACAAATATAAAGTTTAAATTGTTTTAAATATAAGGGGATATATATATAAACTGTAAGTATATACATTTATCTATTATTTTAAAATGATTTGAAATTAAACCCGGTATTTTGTTCTTAAGTTTCCATTAATTGATAGTTTCAATTAGTGTAATGAAATGGAATTTAACTAATAATTGAAACCCCTAAATGCAATAAGAGATTTAAATGATAAGTTATAATGGAATTAAAAGGAAAAAAATTGAAATTGTAACATATAAAACAAAGGATATTATTATGGAACATCAAGTTAATTTAAAAGAAATAAAATAAACTTGTACAACTTTCAATTACATTCTTAAAGCATATATATAACTTACCAACTATAAAAAGTTAAAATGTTAAAAGAAATTGTAATGGGAAATTTTACAAGTAAAACTTGAGTAATGAACAGTATTCAATGAAATTCTTTAATAGATAAGGATTTATTTGTTGTAGTTGTTATAAACTTAAGTATAATTGGAAATATTACTGATTTATTATAAACCTTAGTAAATGAATTAATATGCAAAGAAATTGAATTAAACATGAATAGTATGAATAAATGAATGTTAATAAATGAAATTATGTAATAATTAATAAAGGATGGCATTAATAAATGAAATAAGTTTTGTAAGTAATAATGAAAATAAATGAAATAAACATTGAACCAATGAAAAGAAATAAAAAGTTGTAAGAAGTAAATGTAAAATAAAAAGATAAATCAGTTTGGACGAAATGGAAATCAAACAACAAATATTATGAAATGAAATTAATAAGAATGAAATTGATCTATTGTTTGAAATTGTTGTTTGCTTGACTTATAGCTGTTTGGGCAAAGATACTTTAAATTTGTTTGGATGCATGAATAATCTATTTAGTTTCATCTAAGACTGTTAAGTAAATGGTGCACTTAATAGTTTATTTTCATTTCCATACAATTTAAAGTTTTTGAACCCGAACAACTATTTGTTTTGTTTGATATGAATGGATAATTGAGGTGTGTTGATTCTATATGATGATTGTATGTTGGTTACAAATTGATTGTCGTTGTTTTATATTGATTTGTCTGTTAGAAGTTGAGAACAACCTTAAATATTTCATTTTATATAATTGTTAACTCTTTTGGATTATATAAGTGAAATACAGGTTATGGAAGCAATTGCTACTGCTTTTGGATTCATAAAATAAGCGTAAATTTCCCGACATATAGGTACGTTTTCGGATTATGGTTTATAGCGTTATTATATTGTTTTCCCGTATTGGGATATATATTATTTTGGAAAATTATGTTGTATATTGTTATATTTGATATTATATTTTCTCCCAAGCCTCTCCATACAAAGAAGACTCTGCCGAAATTTTCCGTAAATTTTGGACTTAGGAAATTTTTGAAAATGTTTTCCAAACTTTATTAATTTAAGTATAAAAAGATTTAATGGTTATAAATTGGTATATTTTATTTAAATTAATTAATTTTGTAAATATGTTTGTTCACAAGTTAATATTTTAAATAAGATATATTGATTTCTTAATTCTTCTTTTCCCTCCTTTTTCCTTTTCGAGGACGAAAAGTTTTGAGTGGGGGAGAGTGTAACGACCCGTAAGATTCGATAATTAAATTGGGTGATTTAATAAGATTTTTGTAACTAAATATAGAAAGAAAAAAAGTGAAGCAAATGTTAAAAATGAAATACAACCATGGAAATTAAAGCTAAGTATTAACAATTGAAATGAAATTACGATTAATTGAAGTAATGTAAATTGTTATACTAGGCTAAGAATTGAATATACGAAAACAAAGGCAAATAGTGAATTAATTAATGAATTAATAATAATAAATAGTAATTGAATAAGAGTAAGAATATTGAATCAACCAATGGAATAATATATTGATTAATAGTAATTGGATGTAAATTAATGTAATAAGGTTTATGCAAGTCGATAAGTAACTAATTTAGTGCAATACCAATTAATTGAAACAACTGTAAGGTTATAATAAATTGTAATCAGTAAATCGGGAAATAAATTCAAAGTTACATTAATTGATGAAAAAATACGTAATAGATTGCAATTTGATAGAATCAATGTTAGATAAGTAATTATAATAATTGTTAGTTGATAATTAAGTATGAATGTGAGTAAATTTGGCAATAGTGATAATTATTAATTGTTTACCCATTCATTTAATTTATTGAATTAGATATAAATCAATGGCAACATTTTTTGTTAATAATAGCTTATAAGTGAAATTAAACGTTAATGGTAACAATTATTATAAGTTAACCATTTATTTAGTATATGAAATTAAAACCGGTAATCAATTGCAATAAATCTAAATAAATTATTACGTTAATGTTAATTAAGGTAATATTTGAAATTGATGTTAATATTATCCATAATAGGACCATTTGTTGGATTAATAATGGAAATGAAGACTTTCCAATTTAGCGGGATTTGAACTATAATAATGGGATAAATTGCAAATAAATGAAATTAAATATCTAAATATTACGTTAATGGAAATTAAGAGGGAATGAGAGAATATTAATGTAATAGATTATGAACCCAATGTTAATTTTATCTATTTGATAATAATGAGTTGAATAATAGAATGAAAAGTAAATTAAATGGAATAATTGTAAATTAAATTTATAATTTTCGAATTTAATAAAAAATGAAATTTAACACTGAAATTGATAAATTAATCAACTCTAAATTGATATCTAAGTTTAAATACATTAGTGTAAATGATTAATAAATTTAAAAACGATAAAATTTGTCAATTATAGAATTGAAACTGAAAACTTGATTTAATTAATCAATTATTAATTTATTTAATTAACTGGAAAATGACCATTTTGGCCACTGACTCGTATTTCAACGAAATCAGTTTCATCGGATCCATAACGGTGAATTATTGTAGGGTTTCAAGTTTCGTAACGATCGGACTTGTCGTTTGATCGTACGGACTCGAAACACCTTGAAATCAATGAAATTGAAATCAATTGAAATCAATTTGAAATAACTTGATTTTTGCATAACTTCTTCATACGATGGAATTTGGGCTTGAAACTAGTTCCATTGCTTTTAAAATATTTTAAAACATCTATTTTGATATATGGGTTGATCTAATTCGTTTCGGAGTCGAAACGGCCTTTTCGGGCCACTTTATCATTCAACGCGTATATCAATCTTATCCATCTATTCTATTTCAATGGCAGACAACTCCAAACTCAATTGCAATTTAAAAACCAAATCAAAATTTCAATCTCCACAAACTATATCAAATTTTATATGGATTCGAAGCTCTCAATGAACGCATCTCATATCTACGATACGTTTTTGGATTCGAATCATCGTTTGTCCTGTAATCGCGAATCAGTTCTGCCCATTCATATGGATTTTCGACGATCCAACGGTGGATCGTCGACCAATCGACGATCGGCTGGTGCTGTTTTGAAGAGCTCGTTGGGAGGGTCAGGGATCTGGAGCTCGTTCGTGTTATAAGGGCTCGAATTCGCCTGAAATCGACGAAGAACGTCGACGGTGGCGGATTTGGAGGATGGGGCCGGATGATGGCGCGCGCCACCTAGAGGTGCGCCTGGTCCTTGGGAGTCATGCGGCGATGTCTGATGGTGGTGAATGTCGACGATGGCACAACGAAATTCGGTGGAAGTTGTGCATGGTGGCGGCTTCAGGGTTCTGTTCGATCGCGTATTAGAGAATGGCTAAGGTTCGCTCGTTCACAGGGTGATGACGTGGCTCTTCGGTGAGGGTTTTGTTTTTTTTCCTTTTGTTTATTTAATTCTAATTTAACAATGTTCAAATCTTAATAACTTTTGCATACGAGGTCCATTTTACGCGCGGTTTTCTCTACTAGGTTCGTATTGGAATTTCGGACACTATGGAACTAGTTTGGACCAATTCTAAGACTGTTCAAATTTTGGGTTTAAATTGGATTTAAATTCAATTTAAATTCAAAAGGTGAGTGTTTTAACCCACTCACAACTTCTAAAATTTCTTATGTTTGTTAAATTATTTTTTTGATGTGATTAAAAATTTAATTATGACTGTTTGGCATATTTTTAATCATCATCTCAGTTAAATTAGATTTATTGGATTAAATTTTTAATTAATTTATTTTCGAATATAAACTGCCAGTAAATACCTGTTGTTTATTATCTGTTATATATTGATGTTATTGTTTGAATTGGATGATGATTGTGATAAATGGTTGATGATTGATATTGGATGAATGAATGTTGTATTTTATGTTGTTATAAACTGCAAGTTGTTATGCATTTCTATTTCATTCGGGATTGCGGTTTGAAATGATATATAACCGTTTTTTATTTTAAATTACGGATTGGAATGATAAATATTCGTATCACTTGACCATAGGGTAGAAAATTATATACAGACACCGTGGTCTATGTAAAAATATTTTTAAATGATTTTCTATGGTTTTGTGAAGAAATATATGGTTTTATGAGATATTGATTTGGATATTTTATAAATGTTATTTTATATATAGTTAAATTTTTGGTTTTAAGCTATGAATAAAATTGTTTAAAGTATAAAATAAGTTTAATAATAAAGTTTGATTTTATTAAAATATAATATGGATAAGTATTTACTTAAATTATATTTTAATATAGATGTTATATTGTTAAATCAAGGTTGAGAAGATAGTTTTGAAATTGATTTGAGATTTTATTTAATTAAGAATTATATTTAATAAGAATCCATTTGGAGCTTATTGCAATTTAGATTTTAAAAGAATATGGTTTTATAACTTAATTCGGGGTTAAGGTGATTTAAGTGAATATATCAAGTCTAAATAAATTGCGGAATATTCAATTATTGAAATTTGAAGTTTTATTTAAAGGATATTGGATTTATTAAGAAAATATTTCAAAACTAAATAATAGTAAAGTGAATTTGGTATATATATATGACTTGTAAAATTTAGTTTGAAATATTGAATATCTAAGCTTTGAAATATATTGAATTTGAAATGGTTTATTTTATGGATCAAATCTGTTTTGAAATCGATATAATTTGGAATGGTCTATTTGAAAACCGAATTGAATTGAAATTTATGATTTGGGGATTGGTTAAATTTAAAATTTAGAAATTCGGGTTGTTTTGGAATTGATTTGTGAAATTTAAGAAGCTAGTTTATTTTATAAAATATTTTAATATTTAAACCATGTATGGGGTGTAAGTTATGTTTCAAAGTTATAAATTTCAAAGTATTACGTTTTGGAAGTGTTATAGTTTTAAATCTTTGGTTTTGAAATTTTATAACTTTGAAATACTATGATTTTAAAATGATATCATATTGATTTGGTTTTTAAAAGAGAAATGATATCGTATTATATGGTTTTGAAATAGATAGTGTATTCTGGCTTTGAAGTATAAATTATTTTGAAATGACCGCGGTGTTATAATAACGTTTGGTTGTTGACGAGACCGGGATCGGAAGTTGTCATACTCTCTGCCAACTTCGAAAACCACTTTAACAATCGTTTACGTGGTGGAGATTCCAGAATGAAGTAGGATGGTGGTGGCGTTTCCTTTGAGGTAAATACGTGGACCTGACTCCCGTGAGTTGGCACAAGGTGGCTAAAACAGGAGCGATCGACGGGTTAAGAGGGTAGCACCTTTTATCGGACACATCACTTCGATATTATACTCTGACTTTTGGATTGATTCGGTGGCCACTTTTGATTTTGGGTTTTTCATTTGGGGGTGTGGCTCGAGGTGGGCAGTAGTTGCGCGCTACGCGTTACCAGGGGCCCGGAAGCATAATTGGTATATCTACCCTGGCATTGCCTTATGTGCCGTGTCACCTACCCTAGCGCGCCTTGTATGAGTTTGGTTTCTCCCATAGCCCGTGCGGTATCCTCTGGTGGCTTCCCGCTCAGGAGGGACCATGATATTGGAAGGACTAGTGGGACTATTACGTGGTAAGGGCTATATGGGTAACCCCTTAACGCTATTTAAAAGTAAGTTTATTTTACTATAGACATTATTATAATAGCGAAATATTACTATATAGTAAATAGTTTAACGGATCCTCAGGAGATGTGAATCCCGAGCATCTCTTGAGTTACTGCACTCGCGTTTGACACTGGATAGAAGATGTCAAATCCCGTAAATATTTCTGACGTCGTTCCACTCATATTTTATCGTTGATTTAACTTATATAAGATCTTTTAATTCTAACTCGAGTGTTTTGTTCTTCAATTCGCTCGATTCAGCCTGAGCATTTCAGAATTCGAAGACTTCATTACTGGAGGACGAAGACGAAGAGTGTATTGCTATTATCTATTATATTATTCCACTACATTCATATTGTTCCACTGCATTAATTATTATTCTCTAGTATGCGTAACTCTGATATTTATTGTACAAGAATAGTCGAATATTTTGTAAACAGCTTCATGAACTGTATATTTGAATATTATATTTTATCGTTCCACTGCAAGATTCTATTTTGTTCTTTTTCTTTCTCTGCTTTTTCTTATTTACCCCATAACAATCCACCCTTCTATATGGTTTAAGTCTGACGTGTGTGGTTTATCGTCGATTTAAAGCGTACAAAAAGGAGGGACGTTACAGATAAATACGTGGGATGTACGTATATCATTTTATTTGCATAACGATTTGATTCAAATTTGAGCGTAGAATTTCGAGATAGTTTTATCGATCCGAGGTAGGATTTTTCGCTCGATTTTCGACGGCGAACCTTGGATATGGATTTTTGATTGATTCTAGAAATTCTCTATCGTAGTATGTGGCTATGCAAGGAGAATGACGGTTTATGATCAAGAAACCAGATCTGAGTCCGCACTAGGAAGTCGGGTGGACAATGCTAGTTCGGATGTGGAAATTATGCGATCGAGTGAGCAATTAGATTTGGTATTGCATACGGATTATATGTGTACATCATGCGGGCTTAAGTAAAGCAAAAAAATTGAGAATTCTGTAAAGAAATGAATAAGATGATTTTGAATTCTGTGATTGGATATTATTGCTAAGTAGGAATAGGTGTTTTAAAAGCAAAAGAAAATCGGTGTTTTGATTTCAGAAGATAAATTTGAATTTGCCCGACAAAAATGTATGTATTTAAAATTATCGTATGAAATTTGAGGTTTTCTGATCAAGCCACTTGACTTTTGTTTTCTTTTGAAAATTTGGGGTCGTAGAGGCAATTTTGTAGTTGTTCCGAGCTAGCCGCGCAAAGGAGACGCTGGCGAAAATTTTCGAAAATGTAAGGAGTTAGAAAATTTTGATATTTTAAAATTTGGTTTTAAATTATAATTTGAATGGTTGAGTAAGTAATATTATTTGGAAACTATGGGTCAGTTGGGAAGTTAGTAAGAGTTAGTATGTCTTTAATAAAAATATTTTTTTGGAAAGTTGTCGAAAAAACAATTTGGTTTTGGAAAAATAGTTAACGGGTTATAGACCATTCTTCGTAACTAGCAATTTCGGGGACGAAATTCTTTTAAGGAGGAACGAATGTAACAATCCAAGATTTTGGGTATTTTAAATTGGAATATTTAATTGATTTTAAATATTTAAAAGTTAATTTGTAACTTGAATTTCAAATACCACTGTTTATTGGATAATTAAATTATTGTATTTAATTACTGGAAATTGGGTAAAATATGAAATCTGCAATTTCAAGCTTGTTAAAAATACTTCAAAGGCTTATAAAATTAATATTGATAGTACTAAAGATGATTGAAGTTTTAAAATTAAATTTATAAGTGTTTTGTTCAGTTTTTGAAAATATATCATTTAAATTGATATTTAAAAATAGCATCCCGAGGCATAGTCTCGAAATTCGATGAAACCAGTTCTGTTGGATCCGTAATATTATATTATTATCGAATTTCAAATTTCGTAGCATTCAAAATTTCCATGTGATCGTACATTATATAAACGCGCTAAAATTTATAGCGAAAATTCAATATAATAATTGGGTCCAAAAATCTATTTTCTCCATACGATCGAATTAGGACTCGAAACTTTTTCCATTGCATTCGAAATAGGGGTATAACATTATGAACGCCTGGTGGCATGCCTCAATAGGAGGTCAATATTTTAAGTTGCAATTATCTAAACAATTTGAATTTACAATAAATATTTTTATATATTGATCAACTTCAGCTGAAATAATTTCACATCGGTCGTCTTTCCTTTATTACCTCTAACCAACATTCAACTGTAATTCCTTCACATCAACTGTTTCTTTTCCATCGGTTTTTTTTCAAGTCACTATAGACAACTTTGTACACGCGACCATTGCTTCTTGTCTCACCCATCTTTTTAAATTTGCATGCAACAGATCATTCTTCCAATTCAAACCGAAGAAGAAAATGCCTGCCTGCATATTCTCTTCATTCCACTTCTTTATAAATCAAATCCCATCTCCAGTTCATTTCAAAACAAATCGCACCTCCCTCTTTTAAAATCCAGAAAAAAGGTGGATTTCCGCAACTTAATCGCAACGACCTTCGTGAGTAGGACCGATCGAGATGCGTGGAAAGAGTCTGGGCAGCACGCGACATCGCGTGTGGTGGAGGTCGCGGGTGGCGTTTGGGCGGTGGGTGTAGGCTCGTAGTCCAGGCCGCGGCGTTGATTCGTGCTCGTGTTGGAAAAGATTGTAAGCACGGAGGTGAGTTCGAGCGAGGCGACAGGCGAGGTCACGAGTTGGATGGGATGGCGACGTGAGGTTGTGTTGTTCAGGCGACGCGTGATCTATGAGGTATGTCGATCGAGGGGAGGAGAAGCATAGCAGTTCCCATGGAATTGGTGGCACTGCCGACGTCAAAGGGTGGGGCGTCAGGTCTAGGGATCTGGATTTGGGAGGTTGTGTTTGACTGTAAGAGTCACGTTTGCCTGGGGATTTGAGCTTGTGGGAGGTCGACGTTCTGGTCTAGATGGTTGTCTGGCGATGGCAGAGGTTGTTCGCGAACGACTTCGCGATGGTGACGAAGGTTTGCCGAAGCCTGGGTTCACATTTTGCGGTGAGGTATATTAACATTTATTTTAAAATGTTGTTTTTTGGAAACAGTAAGATTTAGATTTGTTGACTTCAAAACAGTGAATTTTAAATGTTTCTTAAGTTTAAACTCGTAAATTAATGGTTGGTTATTATTTCACTGAGCGGAAATTAACAATAAGGTTTAAATAGTTTTGTTTTAAGAAAAGTAGTAATAATAATATGGTAAATAGTATATATATATATACACCCTATTATAAAATTTATAATTTGGTCAGAAAAAAGAAATGTAAACTAGGTTGGTTTAACTATCATTTAAAATTAGTTAATTAAATTTATTAAAAGGTTAATTGATTGTTTGATTATTTCAAATATTAATAAAAACATATAATGTTTTTACAAGGTCTAAAATCGTGAAAAACCAAGTCAACATTGAAGTGGATAAGCAAACAAAAATCAAAGGCGAGTTAATCTCACTCAAATTGGAATACTGGTGAATTTAAATAGTTAAAATTTAAATTATTGGTTGATTTCTTAAATTGATGATTTATTATCAGGTTAGATGTGATATTATATATAATAGTGTGTGTGTGTGTGTATGTATATTGGAGTGATTGATATTCCTGCATTATATAGCGGATGAGACCCTATGCGCCCCACAAAATAGTGGATGACCCTTTATACCGCGATATCATTCTCGAAGTAGGATTGGTATTTTTATATTATGCTAACATCTGTAGATGTAGGAAAAGAGGTTGGAGGGATCCAACTGGATTCCTCAAAAATATTGAAATTCATTTCATATTCTATGATATGATTATTTGATAATCTGTGATAGATTATATTGAAATTGAACTTATTAAATGCTATGGCTTTGCTGAACATTTTGGCATTTTAAAAAAATATCAAAATATAAGTATTGGGTTTATGGAAGAAAATAAAAACGGAATTTTTAAGTAAACTAATTATAGTGAAGTGAGTAAATAAAAAGGATGGATTTGAGAAAAGTAAATAGTTGACTTTGAAAACCTATTTAATAAATTTCGGAGAATGGGAAATAGAGATTTTTGAATAAATGGAAATAAAAGGGCTTTGAAGACTTAAGCGACATTGATTAAGAATTAAAGGAATTATTTTAAAATTCAAGATTTAAATTAGTAGGGAAAATAAAAGGAGAATTTTCAAATAGAGCATGAAATTGATATTTCAGTTTTAAATAAGGTTTTAAATCGTAATAAAGGAGTAAAACTGGAATTAATGGATTTGGAATAAGTTGGATAAATCGAGAAATAAATTTTAAATGGGAATTTAGTTCAGAGAATCGATTGAAAATCGATTAATTATTTTGAAATAGTGATTTAAAAGAGAATGAGGCTATGGATTTATATATTGGGTTTATAAATAAGGTGAAATAAATATCAGTGGATATTTGGGATTTTTAAATTCACGGTGGGAATTTATAAGGAGATGGTAATTCGTTTTAAAAATAAAAAGGTAGTTTTATATTTAAACGTATGGAAAAGAAATTTACGGGATTGGGATGTAAATTAAACTGGAAATAAATCGAGAAGGATTTATAAATGATTAGATGGGATATTGGAGTGGAAAGTGTATTTTTCTAAAAAGCGAAGTATGTTTTCAAAGAATGGTTTTTAAGTATAACTTAGAAGTTTTAAAGATGTTTTAAAGGAATGTTTTTAGAGAAATTATTATTTAAATTGTTTTAAAAGTCTTATAGTAAATATTAATTAAGTAAATTTTAGTAATTAGTTATTTTTAAAGGTTAAATTAGTATTTTCATGCAAAGAATAACTATTAAGTATTTATACTTTATATAATAGTTTTATTTTAAAAGTAGTTTGGTTAAAGTTTTACTGGGAAATTGTTATAGAATTTTTATAATAATTATTTTGAACAAAGTGGTTTAAGTGGTTTTTTTAAATGCTTTAAGTGTGTAATTTTGGACAAAGTGATTTGATTTATTTAAATTCAAATTTAATGAGACTTGGTGTTTTTCAGTGGGAAATAAAATAATTGGATGAATGATTGTTTAATTTGATAGTTAAATAACCGACTATCAATATTGGCCAATGCGCTGATCATTTCGAGAGACCGGCATCGGATTTAATTATCTGAAAACCACTTCGATCCGGTTTGAACGTTTACGAATGAAAACCTTGAAGATAATAAAGATGGTGATTCGGTTTGTCCATACCCTGTACAACTTGTATGGATGAATGCTATTAGACCATCGTCAGGAGGACGATGAGCGTTCTAAGTGAAATGTGTTCTAAAAAGGTAACGCATAGCCTCAAGCCTCGTCAATCGGGAATGGCTAAAATAGGAGAGGTGCAGCAAGACTAAGTGGGTAGCACCCAAGTAGGATAAGTTCATCCTTGTCTAGAGTCCCTTTTGATCTCGGCTTAGTGGACGGTTGTTGATCCCAACCGCGCGGTGATCTTATTCGGACTTTTCGGTAAGGGATAGCTCCGGTCTTGTGTTAGAAGGGATTGGGAGTGGTCCTTGGTATGCTGATCTAGGCCAGGTACTATGATGGGCGGTACCCTAGTAGCTCTGTCATTTTATGGAATCCAATCTCCAATAAGTGTCTGCACGGTTTTGATTGTGCCCAATTATTGCTGGAACGTGAGATGCAAGCATTTCATCTAGATTCTATTTTACTTTCTATAGACACTAGTATAATATCAAAAGGATTTGATAAAAAATGTTTTGATTATCGTAAGGTAAAAATCCGTCATGTTTATTTATGGCTGATCTTACAAAATACCTTTGATTTCAAAGGGTTTTGAAAACTTTAATAATTCAATTGAGTGTGTTTTCTCACGCTGGTTTTCCAGACTGACTCGGATGTTATTTTATTATAATGCTCGGGTCAGACCGAGCATTACAGATACATGATAGGATGTTATGGAGCTCAGAGGATGAGCTGGATGGCGAGACGTATCACACGTACTTGATGTATATTCCACTGTGTATGGTGAGCTGTATAGTCAGCTTTTGCGAGGACAAGTTAGTATAATTGTCCGGTATTGTATTATTGATATATTTTTATATATTGATCAACTTCAGCTGAAATAATTTCACATCAGTCGTTTTTCCTTTATCACCTCTAGCCAACATTCAGCTTTATTTCCTTCACGTCAACTGTTTCTTTTCCATTGGTTTTTTTTTCAAATCTCTATAGACAACTTTGTACATGCGACCATTGCTTCTTGTCTCCCCCATCTTCTTTTTAAATTTGCACGCAACGGATCATTCTTCCAATTCAAATCGAAGAAGCAAAATGCATGCCTGCATACTCTCTTCATTCCACTTCTTTATAAATCAAATCCCATCTCAGTTCATTTCAAAACAAATCGCACCTCTCTCTTTTAAAATCCAGAAAAAAGGTGGATTTCCGCGGCTTAATCGCGATGACCTTCGTGAGTAGGACCGATCGAGATGCATGGAAAGAGTCTGGGCAGCATGCGGCATCGCGTGTGGTGGAGGACGCGGGTGGCGTTTTGGCGGTGGGTGTAGGCTCGTAGTCGAGGCCGCGGCGTTGATTCGTGCTCGTGTTGGAAAAGGTTGTAAGCACGGAGGTGAGTTCGAGCAAGGCGACAAGCGAGGTCACGAGTTGGATGGGATGGCGACGCGAGGTTGTGTTGTTCAGGCGACGCGTGATCTCTGGGGTATGTCGATCGAGGGGAGGAGAAGCATAGCAGTTCTCATGGAATTGGTGGCACTGCAGATGTCAAAGGGTGGGGCATCAGGTCCGAGGATCTGGATTTGGGAGGTTGTGTTTGACTGTAAGAGTCACGTTTGCCTAGGGATTTGAGCTTGTGGGAGGTCGACGTTCTGGTCTAGATGGTTGTCTGGCAATGGTAGAGGTTGTTCGCGAATGACTTCGCGATGGTGACGAAGGTTTGCCGAAGCCTGGGTTCACATTTTACGGTGAGGTATATTAACATTTATTTTAAAATGTTGTTTTTTGGAAACAGTAAGATTTAGATTTGTTGACTTCAAAACAGTGAATTTTAAATGTTTCTTAAGTTTAAGCTCGTAAATTTATGGTTGGTTATTATTTCACTGAGCGGAAATTAACAATAAGGTTTAAACAGTTTTGTTTTAAGAAAAGTAGTAATAATAAATGGTAATTAGTATATATATATACACCCTATTATAAAATTTATAATTTGGTCAGAAAAAGGAAATGTAAACTAGGTTGGTTTAACTATCATTTAAAATTAGTTAATTAAATTTATTAAAAGGTTAATTGATTGTTTGATTATTTCAAATATTAATAAAAACATATCATGTTTTTACAAGGTCTAAAATCGTGAAAAACCAAGTCGACATTGAAGTGGATGAGCAAACAAAAATCAAAGGCGAGTTAATCTCACTCAAATTGGAATACTGGTGAATTTAAATAATTAAAATTTAAATTATTGGTTGATTGTTTGAATTGATGATTTATTATCAGTTTGGATGTGATATTATATATAATAGTGTGTGTGTGTGTGTGTGTATTGGAGTGATTGATATTCCCGCATTATATAGCGGATGAGACCCTATGCGCCCCACAAAATAGCGGATGACCCTTTATACCGCGATATCCTTCTCGAAGTGGGATTGGTATTTTTATATTGTGCTAACATCTGTAGATGCAAGGAAACATGTTGGAGGGATCCAACTGGATTCCTCAAAAATATTGAAATTCATTTCATATTCTATGATATGATTATTTGATAATCTGTGATAGATTATATTGAAATTGAACTTATTAAATGCTATGGCTTTGCTGAACATTTTGGCATTTTAAAAAAATATCAAAATATAAGTATTGGGTTTTTGGAAGAAAATAAAAAGGGAATTTTTAAGTAAACTAATTATAGTGAAGTGAGTAAATAAAAGGATGGATTTAAGAAAAGTAAATGGTTGACTTTGAAAACCTATTTAATAAATTTCGGAGAATGGGAATTAGAGATTTTTGAATAAATGGAAATAAAAGGGCTTTAAAGACTTAAGCGACATTGATTAAGAATTAAAGGATTTATTTTAAAAGTCAAGATTTAAATTAGTAGGGAAAATAAAAGGAGAATTTTCAAATAGAGTATGAAATTGATATTTCAGTTTTAAATAAGGTTTTAAATCGTAATAAAGGAGTAAAACTGGAATTAATGGATTTGGAATAAGTTGGATAAATCGAGAAATAAATGTTAAAAGGGAATTTAGTTCAGAGAATCGATTGAAAATCGATTAAGTATTTTGAAATAGTGATTTAAAAAAGATTGAGGCTATGGATTTATATACTGGGTTTATAAATAAGGTGAAATAAATATCAGTAGATATTTGGGATTTTTAAATTCACGGTGGGAATTTATAAGGAGATGGTAATTCGTTTTAAAAATAAAAAGGTAGTTTTATATTTAAACGTACGGAAAAGAAATTTACGGGATTGAGATGTAAATTAAACTGGAAATAAATCGAGAAGGATTTATAAATGATTAGATGGGATATTGGAGTGGAAAGTGTATTGTCCTAAAAAGCGAAGTATGTTTTCAAAGAATGGTTTTTAAGCATAACTTAGAAGTTTTAAAGATGTTTTAAAGGAATGTTTTTAGAGAAATTATTATTTAAATTGTTTTAAAAGTCTTATAGTAAATATTAATTAAGTAAATTTTAGTAATTAGTTATTTTTAAAGGTTAAATTACTATTTTCATGCAAAGAATAACTATTAAATATTTATACTTTATATAATAGTTTTATTTTAAAAGTAGTTTGGTTAAAGTTTTACTGGAAAATTGTTATAGAATTTTCATAATAATTATTTTGAACAAAGTGGTTTAAGTGGTTTTTTTAAATGCTTTAAGTGTGTATTTTTGGACAAAGTGATTTGATTTATTTAAATTCAAATTTAATGAGACTTGGTGTTTTTCAATGGGAAATAAAATAATTGGATGAATGATTGTTTATTTTTATAGTTAAACAACCGACTATCAATATTGGCCAATGCGTTGATCGTTTCATAGAGACCGGCATCGGGTTTAATTATCCAAAAACCACTTCGATCTGGTTTGATCGTTTGCGAATGAAAACCTTGAAGATGGTAAAGATGGTGATTCAGTTTGTACATACCCTGGACAACTTGTATGGATGACTGCCATCAGACCATCGTCAGGAGGACGATGAGCGTTCTAAGTGAAACGTGTTCTAAAAAGGTAACGCATAGCCTCAAGCCTCATCAATCGGGAATGGCTAAAACATGGGAGGTGTAGCAAGACTAAGTGGGTAGCACCCAAGTAGGATAAGTTCGTCCTTGTCTAGAGTCCCTTTTGATCTCGGCTTAGTGGACGGTTGCCGATCCCAACCGCATGGTGATCTTATTCGGACTATTCAGTAAGGGATAGCTTCGGTCTTGTGTTAGAAGGGATTGGGAGTGGTCCTCGGTACGCTGATCTAGGCCGGGTACTGTGATGGGCGATACCCTAGTAGCTCTGTCAATTTATGGAATCGAATCTCCAATAAGTTCCTGTACGGTTTTGATTGTGCCCAACTATTGCTGGAATGTGAGATGCAAGCATTTCAGCTAGATTCTATTTTACTTTCTATAGACACTAGTATAATATCAGACGGATTTGATAAAAAATGTTTTGATTATCGTAAGGTAAAAACCCGTCATGTTTATTTATGGCGTGAGCTTACAAAATACCTTTGATTTCAAAGGGTTTTGAAAACTTTAATAATTCAATTGAGTGTGTTTTCTCACGCTGGTTTTTCAGACTGACTCGGATGTTATTTTATTATAATGCTCGGGTCAGATCGAGCATTACAGATACATGATAGGATGTTATGGAGCTCAGCGGATGAGCTGGATGGCGAGACGTATCACACGTACTTGATGTATATTCCACTGTGTATGGTGAGCTGTATAACCAGCTTTTGTGAGGACAAGTTTGTATAACTGCCCGGTATTGTATTATTGATTGGTGTGTACTCTGATGATGTAATGTATAAAACAGTAATAGTCTCTTTGTATAAAAATCGGTGTTATTTATTATATATTGTCCACTGCGATTATGAGATTCTGATGTTGTTTTCTATTTCTTCTTCTACCTCTTTTTTCTTTAACCCTAATGGTTTGTATTTTCGTCCAATTTGAGTTGAAATGAAGGAGAATATGGTGTCAGATGTCACAGGTGAACAGTTACAAATAATGGCATATCATATATAGCAATTAAATAATTAACAGCTAAATCTAGCAGCATACTTCAATTGTCGTTTCAAGTGAAGTCAAATTTTAATAAATATAAAAATGTTAATCGTGAGAGATTTCTAACTTTCGAGGCTAGTGATGAACGAGAATGAGATGATTATGAATCCAAGCATGAATTTCAAAATGAAGCAGGATTGGCACGAATTCAACGAACAAAGCGAAGCTGGAAATTCGAAATTGTTGGAGGACAAATCAAAATTAGCTTAACATAAACTGAAACAAAATAAATATTATATATGTACATATTTTCTCTGAAATCAGTGTACATTTTGAAAACCCAAACTTATTTATACACATATATATAAATTAATGTATAAATATATACAAACACATACGTTAAAATCAAACATATATACATATTATATTCACCATCTTTACTGACCAACATATGCACATATAAACTGTCATATTATAACTTATATAAATTCATATATAAAATTAAGCAGATCATGCATAACCAATATCAAAACAAATCCTTATAAACTATTCTTACCCTTTAAAGAAATTTCTTTTAAAAATGGGGACCGCCCCTTTTCTTCTTACCCTTCCCGCTAACCCATCACTTCCACACACTTCCCATCAGCCTTGTCCGTCCTCCCCTATTCTTGTACCACCTTCTGAGCTGCCCATCCTTCCACTGTCGATTTTCGTTCCTCACCCATCGTCCCATCACTCTGTCCCACCTGTTAAACCATCGCATCCATCAGCTTCATATCAGCCTTGTCAAACTCCTTTTCTAGATCCTTTCTCTGCACCACCCATTCTTCCACTTCCTGTCACCTTTTCTGCCGAACCATCCAATGCCAGAGTTCAGTGTGCCCCACCCATACCAGTTCATGCCCTGACCAAGGTTTCCCTGATACCACCACCTCCTCCATCCTCTACCACAACCTTATCTTCACATCCACCTAACAAACATCTGAAAGCATGGAACTCTCTTTTCAAAGCGAGACCTAACAACGCTGGCACGTATGTTCCACGTGATATTCATCTTGAATTTCAAGGTGAAGCAATTGTGCCACCTTCTGAAGTTGTCAAAGCTGGTAGTACAATGTGGTGTGACTATCTCGTTGGGTTTTTCCTTGATAAACCACTGCCGTACTCTACTGTTCTTCACTACCTCAAGCGTGCTTGGAAGCTTAAGGGGATGATTACTGTCAAGTCGGACGGTTTCCTGTTCTTGTTTAAATTCTCAAATGATGAGGATAGGAAAAAAATAGCTGAAGCTGATCCGGTGGTCATGAGAAATAAGTTATTCGTTGTGAAGGCGTGGGATGAAAATATAGGGAACAGCTGTAGTAGTATAAAAGCAGTGCCGGTGTGGATAAAACTATCCAACATACCATTGTATGCATGGTCACCTCTAGGAATTAATTGGTTAACTGCCAGAGTAGGAAAGCTACTTTGTATGGATACGTCAACTGAAAATTTTGAGCGCTTATCCTTTGCTAAATGTTTAGTTGAAGTTACTCCAAACAAAGAACTGCCAGATAGTTTTGCTGTGATGATGTTAGATGGGTCAGAACAAGTTGTTAAAGTGGAATATTTGTGGAAACCGGAAATTTGTACTCTTTGTTGTGAATTTGGGCACATGAACAAGAACTGCAAGACTAATGAGAGTGAAGAGAATGAAGAGGAAAGTACAACTGAAAAGCAGCAAAAGCATGCAGAAGACAAAAAATTTAAGATGAATAAGGGGAGAGCAAATGAGAAGCAAGAAAGAGTTAAGCAAGTGTGGCAAAAAGTAAACAAAAACAAAGATAAAAGAAGAAATGGGAGTGAAGAAGTGGGAGTAAATGACTTGATGATACAAGGGGAAAAGATGGCTCCTGAGAAAGATGCAAATGTGGCAAATGATATAGTGGGAAAAAATGTGAAAAATTCTCAAAATGATGATCAGGCATGTCCTATTGCAACTAATAATAAGTACCACTTGCTTCAACCTGAAGTGGATAAGGAAGACACTCTGGAAATAATTGAAGTTGAGGAAGGTGAAATAACAACTGAAGCCACAGCAGTAGAAAAGTGTAATGTTGAGTACAAAGGATATGATACTTCAAATGTTGATCAAGATCAGTATGTTGGTAAAGTTTCTTTAGATAATAAACTGAAAACAAATGCTGAGAACACAAATTTGTTTTGCAATGAAGATAACAGTACTGAACATGGCCACACAACAACTACTGGTAAACAAGTATTGCATGAAACTACTGATACGCTTGTAACAGAAATGGATAAAGTTTGGTGCATCAACCTTGAGCAACAAGTTAAGCAACTAATACATTCTATGTATGAAAAACAAGTGGATGATCGAGCAACTCCTCAACTCCATACAACTTTACCATTGACTTGCCAGGATGGCCGGCATGTACTTCCAACCATCAATCTACCATAGTTCCTCCTCCTGATCCAAACTCTACCCTATCTCCTTCCCTACCACCTTCTCCTTCATCTCAGTCTAAAAGAATCATACAAACAAGATCTCTTTCTGCAAAGAGAAGAAATAACAATACCTTTCCCCAATCAGTTTAATGTTTAAAAAAATTGGATCATGGAACATTAGGGGGGCTCACAGTAACTTGAAACTTGATCAAGTGAAAAGTATTATCAGTGAATACAACTTATGTCTTTTTGGTCTACTCGAAACAAAACTAAACTTATCCTTATCAACCAAAGCTGTATCATACATTAATCCTACCTGGACTTTTCATCACAATCTTGAAAGTGCCTCGTATGGTAGGATTTTAGTAATCTATGATCCAACTGTACTATCTCTTTCCCCCCTACTATCTACTAGGCAATACATCCACTTTCATGTCCAAGAAATAATTTCCCACTCTTCTTACTATATCACCTTTGTCTATGCTGATAATTCTGCAAATGCTAGGAAAGTTTGTTTTGATGCTCTGCCACCTTTAAGACAAACCACCCACCCATGGATTGTGATGGGAGATTTTAACTCCTGCTTTGAATTCTCTAACAAATCTGGTGGATCTCCACTTTCAACAAATGAACTTGACCCACTCAACCAAGCAATACATGAATCTGATTTGATAATGGTAAATAAATCTGGAGCAAAGTTTTCATGGAACAATAGAAGTCGCAGTGGTATACGCACTTTCACTACTATTGACCATACCTTTTGCAACCTTCAAGCTATCTCTATCTGGCCCACCCTATCAGTTTACCTTCCTCAGCCTATCTTGTCTGACCACTCCCCTCTAATCTTATCCCTTGGTCACCATTTTAAAAAGGAAAAGAGAAGTTTTAAATTTTATAATGCTTGGGCTGATCATGACCAATTTATTCCCTTAGTCACAAAAGTTAGCTCTGAATTTTCATGTTATGGTAATCCAATGTTTAAGTTTTGCAGGAAGCTACAATGTATTAAGCAGCAGATTAAATTATGGGCTAAATCTACTTTTGGCTCTGGTGGCTTGCTGTCTACTGAACTTAAGGAAAAGCTCAAGAATCAACAGGAGTACATGATGGAGCACCCTCTTGATGCTCAAGCTGCAGAAGAAGAAAGCAAACTGTTTAAAGAGGTAAATAATGCTTTGTTCTTGGAAGCAAACATGAAGAGACAACAGCTGCACATAAAATGGATTGCTGAAGGAGATAAAAACACCAAATTCTATCATGATTCTATAAAGGTAAAGCAAGCTAGAGAGAACATTCACAGCATTTTTGATGAACAAGGTACCGCATGTACAACTGCTGATTCTGTTGATAGAGCTTTTACTGTCTTCTTCTCCAATTTGCTTGGCAACCCTGACGATTTCATCCCTGATCTTGATCTCATATCAACCCTTCCACTACCTAGAATATCATCCCTGGATGCTGCATCCCTAATTTCTCCTGTAACTAATGAAGAAATTAAAAAAACTCTCTTTGCTATGAATCAACAATCTTCTGGAGGGCCTGATGGATTAAATGTTGTATTCTTTATCAAAACATGGAGTGTTTTGGGCAGTGAGTTCTGTAGTGCCATTCATAATTTTTTCAACAAGTGTAAGTTGTTGGGTGTAGTGAACTGCACGAACATTGCACTTATTCCAAAATACACTAACCCAACTAGTGTCACTGAGTTCAGACCCATATCTTGCTGTAACGTTGTTTACAAATGCATTACTAAATTACTTGCATCTCGGTTAGTGACGCAGCGGATAATTCGAAATAAAACTTCAATCGATGAAATGTAGCAATCGGTGAGTTGAAGATACCAAAATGCCCAAGTTCGTTGATCCAAAGATACCGAACTCTAGCTATCTCAAACACGTTGATAGCGCACTATACCGTGTTCAAAGATCTACGATTCTTCGCACGTTGATCTAGCGCACTAGATTCCGTGAATCGGCTTCAACAAACGTGGATTCGAGCGCACTCGAATGACGTAAGTGGAGATAGGAGATTACACTCAACTACCAATTGGTATGAAAGCACAAAGCTAACAAAAGAGAAATTTTATTCAAAATCAACAACCACAAAAATTACAACACACACGCTATTTATAGAGAATTACAACTCAACACAACAAACAACACCCATCTCTTAGGTCGGCACCGACTCACGACCCATTTTAAGTCGTGACCGACTTAACACTCGCGACTCAACGCTTTTACAACAGACCAAAATACAACCGACTCATCCAAGGTCGTTAACGACCTAACACATTACATCTATGACCGACTCAACCCCCAAGTCGCACACGACTTAGTACCATACATCTCACACATCCATAGGTCGGTAACGACCTACAATACAACACACATAACCTCTAGGTCGGTAACGACCTAAATACAACACGACTCAACAAGCCCAGCGACTCACGACTCAACCGACTTAACACTGGACGACTCATCTAGGTCGTAGTCCCTCCACCGACTCAAGCCTCCATCAGTTGAACCCTTCTCCCTCTTGATGCTAACTCGGGCACGACTTATGGATAAGTTGTTGAGTCGTGTACGACTCATCAGGTACGAACACCCCACGATCCCCTTGAGTCGTAACCTTGTTTCCTTAACTCGTATGCGACTCAAGTATCTGTTATCTCGTGCCTCCTCTTCTCTCGCCCAATTAGGTCGGAAACGTTCCATGCTCTTGAGTCGTAGACGACTCAAGTCCGATGCCTCATCTCCCTTTTTGTTAAGCCGTAGCTCGTTCCTCCAAGCTTCGTTAGGTCGGAAACGACTCATGCATCTATTAACCCGTGAACGACTCATCAAACACGTATGACTTAAGCCGTTAAGAGATGCATCCCTCTCATATATCTCCTTCAATTGTCTCGTGTACGACTTACGAGTTAAATCCGAAGCTCCTTGACTCGTGCACGACTTAATATGGTCTAACTTCTGAATTCCCATAGGCCTTGCTGCATCATCCTCCCCTGGTTGAGAAAAATTCGACCTCGAATTTGTAAATTCTTCCTCAACAATCTCATTCCCATGATACGGAGTTAAGTGTTTGATGTTAAAAACATCAGAAGTATAAACATCATCTGGTAACTTTAATCGATAGGCATTCTCATTGATTTTCTTCAAAACTTCAACTGGACCAATTTTTCGCGCCTTCAACTTGTTATAAGCACCCACTGGAAAACGATCCTTTGTTAACACAGCATAAACCAAATCGCCTTCATTAAGTTCAACATTTCGACGTTTCAAATCTGCAAACTTTTTATATTTCTCGTTCGACTTTTCCAATCGTTCCTTAACGATTCTATGACATTCAGTCAGCTCGTCAACAAAATCAACAGCTCGTTTAACTGTTCCCTTCGACTGTGGTACTACTGCCAAATCTAGCGGTCCCCTGGGTAAAATTGAATAAACGATCTGAAATGGACTGAATCCTGTGCTACGATTCACTGCATGATTATGAGCAAACTCAGCTTGGCATAATTTCATGTCCCAACTTCTCAAATTATCCTGTACAAGACAACGCAACAAATTTCCCAATGACCTGTTAACAACTTCTGTCTGCCCATCAGTTTGTGGATGGTAAGCGCTACTAAAATTCAGCTTTGTTCCGACCATCTTCCACAAACTCAGCCAAAAGTGACTCAGGAAACGAGTATCTCGATCAGAAACAATAGATTCTGGTAAACCATGAAGTCGATAAATCTCCTTGAAAAATAGCTGTGCGACTCGAACTGCATCTGCTGTCTTCTTGCAAGCAACAAAATGTGCCATCTTTGAAAACCTGTCCACCACAACAAATATCGAATCATTTCCCCTTTGAGTTCTCGGCAAACCCAAAACGAAATCCATGCTGATATCAACCCATGGCTTAGATGGTACTGGTAACGGCATATACAACCCTGCATTCGTTGCTGTCCCTTTTGAAACTTGGCAAATATGACATCGCTCCACGAATCTTTCAACCTCTTTCCTCATCGACGGCCAAAAGTAAGACTGCGAAATCAACTGTAAAGTACGATCACGGCCAACATGTCCTTCCTCGTGCAATTCCTTCACAATCTTCATCCTCAAACTACAGTCCGGAATACATAAACGATTTCCTTTAAACAGAAAACCATCAACTAACATGAATTCATCGGTACTCCCATCCTTCACTTTTTCAACATATTTCACAAAGTAAGGATCTTCTTCAATCATCTCTGGCAACATTTCAAACCCCGTCACTTCCACCTTCATTGTCGTCAGTAAATGACTCCTCCTACTTAAAGCATCAGCTACTCGATTGGTCACCCCAGATTTGTGCTTAACGACAAAAGTAAACTGCTGTAAATATGCAATCCATGATGCATGTCTTGCTGAAATCTTATCTTGCCCCTGTAAATGTTTCAAAGCTTCGTGATCAGTGTACAGAACAAATTCCTTCTGAAATAAGTAATGTCTCCAATGCTTAACAGCCTGAACAACAGCATAAAATTCAACGTCATATGTACTGTATCTGATCTTTGCCCCTGACAGTTTCTCACTAAAATAAGCAACTGGCTTTCCATTCTGGCTCAGAACTCCTCCAATTCCAACCTTCGAAGCATCAGTATGCAATTCAAACAATAACTGAAAATTAGGTAGAACAAGAATTGGTGCAGACGTCAACAATTCCTTGATCCTTTCAAAGGCAACCCCCGCTTCCTCTGACCACACCAACTGTTTACCCTTCATGCAATCAGTCACTGGAGCCATCACGCTACTGAAGTGTGGTATGAACCTTCGGTAGAATGACGCTAGCCCATGAAAACTTCTCACTTCTGTAATTGTCTTTGGCTGTGGCCAATTCTTGACTGCTTCAACTTTACTCCGGTCAACTTGAATACCTTCCCCTGAAACAACATACCCCAGGCATAAAACACTAGGTGTCATAAACACACATTTCTTTGTAGCAGCATAAAATTGTTCTTCACGAAGAATAAGCAACACTTCCCTCAGATGTAGAACATGTTCCTCCGTACTCCTGCTATAAATCAAAATATCATCGAAATAAACCACGACGAACTTTCCAATGAGTGGTCTAAAAATTTGATTCATCACCCGCATGAATGTACTAGGTGCATTAGACAAACCAAATGGCATAACCAACCATTCGTACAACCCCTCTCTAGTTTTGAAAGCTGTCTTCCATTCGTCTCCAGGTCTGATACGAATTTGATGATAACCACTCTTCAAATCAATTTTCGAGAATATAGTTGCCCCACTCAACTGATCCAACAAATCATCCAACCTCGGCATAGGAAATCTGTAACGAACAGTGATCTTATTCAAAGCTCTACTATCAGTGCACATTCTCCAAGTTCCGTCCTTCTTTGGTACTAACAATGCAGGTACAGCACACGGACTCAAACTTTCCTGAATACGACCCTGTTCAAGTAATTCTTCCACCTGCCTTCTCAATTCCTCATGTTCCTTCGGACTCATACGATAATGTGGTCGATGTGGTAACACTGCCCCCGGAACAAGATCAATCTGATGCTGAATGTCTCTAAGTGGTGGTAACTCCTTTGGCAACTCCTCTGGAAAGACATCTTCAAACTCTTCCAAAACTGGCTTTGCTTCTTCGGGAATCTCAACTTCTTCACTACTCTCTCTCCCAATCAACAAAAACACTTCCGGTTCTTCCTCCACTTCTTTAACAAACTCCTTCAAAGTCAACAGAGTTTTCAATTCTTCAATCTCCTCCAGTTTGTTCTCCTTCTGCTGTTGCTTCTTAGGAACCAAAGTGATTTTAGTACCCTCGAACATGAAACTGTAACTGTTGGCACGACCGTCATGCTGAACTGCTCTATCAAACTGCCATGGTCTGCCCAACAATAAGTGACAAACATCCATATCTACGACATCACACCAGATTTCATCTTTGTACTTCTTCCCAATCGAAAAATTAACACAAGCCCTTCGACACACTTTTACTTCACCTCCCTTCCTTAACCATGCTAGCTTATATGGTTTAGGATGCTTCTCGGTCTTCAAGTTCAACTTTCTCACTGCTTCTGTAGAAATAATATTATCACAACTTCCTGCATCAATAACAAACTTGCAGACCTTTCCCAGAATAGTACATGTCGATTGGAAAATATTGCTTCTCAGCCAACTACAATCCTCCTCTTGCTTTGGTGTCAAACAACTTCTCCTCATCATAAGATTACATCCTTCATCTCCCGACACTTCTTCTTCCTCCTCAACATAAGGTACATTTGAATACTCTGCCTCCTCACCATCATCTGCCTCAACCTCTGCAACCATGGTTCTCTTCTTCGGCTTCGGACATTCGTTGCTTTTGTGACCCAACTCCTGACAATTATAACATTTGAAAACACTACTAGCCTTCGCTTTCTCTGCCTCCTTCACCACTGGCTTTGTAACAGGTTTAGGAACACTAGAACTTCCGCCAACACCCCTTGCTTGATTATTGGAATTAGTAAACACACCACCTCCACGCCTTCCTTGTTTCTCCCAAGCTAACGCTTTCTGATGTGCCTCTGCTACTGATCTAGGATCAAACATATTAACCATATCTTGGATCTGCATTCTCAAGCCCCCAATGAATCTAGCAGTTAGCTGTTCTTCTGTTTCCATGATATCATTCCTGGCAATGAGTTGGTAAAATTCATCAGCATAATCACTAACAGACTTTGTCCCCTGCCTCAGATTCTGCAACCTTTGGTACATAAGTGACTGGTAGTTGTAAGGTAAGAAAGTAGATCTCATCAACTTTTTCATCTTCTCCCAAGATTCTATCTTTGACTTCCCCATTCGTTCTCGAGTAAGTTTAGTTTGCTGCCACCATGCCAATGCTCTTCCCCTCAGCCTTGTAGCAACTAACTTCACCCTTCTATTCTCCGGCACCTCCTTGAAATCAAAGATTTCCTCCACATTAGACAACCAATCTAAAAACTCCTCAGCAACCATTCCGCCTTTAAATTCTGGAATTTCCATTTTCATACCCGACTCCCAACGACGATCATCCTCCACATCACGGTAAGAATTTCGAATTTGGTCTCGATCTCTATAAGGAATACTTGCTCTATCACCCTCTTCAACAAAATCAAAGGTACGCCTACATCGATCTCGACTAACATCATCCCTTCTCTCATGCATGCTTCTTTGACTATGTCTCTCTTCATCTCTATATACTTCATGGTCAAATTCTCGATGACTTCTTCTTTCTTCATGTGCATAGTCATGATGATCTCTTCGTGATGAAATTGATGTTTCTCTTCTATCTCTACAAGAATGTGGTGATACCCTCCTCGCTTCCGTAACCAATGGCGAAACTCGGTTTCCTCCATGGTTCGAGTTTGGTGATCTCCTCCTTTGATTCAAATCAGTCATCAATCTCTCCAATTTACCAATGCCTTCATCAAACTTTTCATTAATACGTTGTTCCATAAGCTCGGCTTCTTCTCTACGATACAAAGCTTCAACGTTTTGATGTCGGTTAGCTCTCCTTGGTGGCATGGTTGTAAACTTCACAAGACTTCAAAAATTTAACACAAGACTTCAATCAACAAGTCACGGTTCAACAATGTCTCGGCTCCAACTGGTCTCGGCCTTGACACTTCACGGTTCAACTTAGGTCGATTTCAACAATGCACAACTCAATCACTTGGCACGGCTCAAACTAGCTCGCACCAATCTATCTCGGTTCACTTGCTTAGCTCGGCCTACAACTCCAAAACCCTTCAAAATTTGGCGCGCAAAACTCCAATTCAAAATCCAAACAAAATCCAACTCCTCGATCCAAAATAAAATGGATCAAACACCCCAAACTTGTTGCAACTTCAATATGAACACAATGAACAACTCCAAACTTCAAAAACTTCAAAAACTTGGCTCCACGAATCAAACTTAGCTATGATTGGCTAAGTATGGCTCTGATACCAAAACTGACGCAGCGGATAATTCGAAATAAAACTTCAATCGATGAAATGTAGCAATCGGTGAGTTGAAGATACCAAAATGCCCAAGTTCGTTGATCCAAAGATACCGAACTCTAGCTATCTCAAACACGTTGATAGCGCACTATACCGTGTTCAAAGATCTACGATTCTTCGCACGTTGATCTAGCGCACTAGATTCCGTGAATCGGCTTCAACAAACGTGGATTCGAGCGCACTCGAATGACGTAAGTGGAGATAGGAGATTACACTCAACTACCAATTGGTATGAAAGCACAAAGCTAACAAAAGAGAAATTTTATTCAAAATCAACAACCACAAAAATTACAACACACACGCTATTTATAGAGAATTACAACTCAACACAACAAACAACACCCATCTCTTAGGTCGGCACCGACTCACGACCCATTTTAAGTCGTGACCGACTTAACACTCGCGACTCAACGCTTTTACAACAGACCAAAATACAACCGACTCATCCAAGGTCGTTAACGACCTAACACATTACATCTATGACCGACTCAACCCCCAAGTCGCACACGACTTAGTACCATACATCTCACACATCCATAGGTCGGTAACGACCTACAATACAACACACATAACCTCTAGGTCGGTAACGACCTAAATACAACACGACTCAACAAGCCCAGCGACTCACGACTCAACCGACTTAACACTGGACGACTCATCTAGGTCGTAGTCCCTCCACCGACTCAAGCCTCCATCAGTTGAACCCTTCTCCCTCTTGATGCTAACTCGGGCACGACTTATGGATAAGTTGTTGAGTCGTGTACGACTCATCAGGTACGAACACCCCACGATCCCCTTGAGTCGTAACCTTGTTTCCTTAACTCGTATGCGACTCAAGTATCTGTTATCTCGTGCCTCCTCTTCTCTCGCCCAATTAGGTCGGAAACGTTCCATGCTCTTGAGTCGTAGACGACTCAAGTCCGATGCCTCATCTCCCTTTTTGTTAAGCCGTAGCTCGTTCCTCCAAGCTTCGTTAGGTCGGAAACGACTCATGCATCTATTAACCCGTGAACGACTCATCAAACACGTATGACTTAAGCCGTTAAGAGATGCATCCCTCTCATATATCTCCTTCAATTGTCTCGTGTACGACTTACGAGTTAAATCCGAAGCTCCTTGACTCGTGCACGACTTAATATGGTCTAACTTCTGAATTCCCATAGGCCTTGCTGCATCAGTTAGTTAAAGTAATACCCTCTGTTGTATCAAGAAATCAAGCTGCTTTCATTCCTAATAGAAGCATTCTTGATAACCTGCTACTGGCACAAGAATTAATGAAAGGATATGGTCAAAACAAGGTTCCCACCGCGGCAGCTATCAAAATTGACATATCTAAGGCATACGACACCATCCACTGGTCTTCTATTGTCAGGGTTATGGCACAAATGGGATTTCCTAAAATATTTGTATCCTGGGTTTATGTGTGCTTATCCTCTCCATCTTTCTCTATAGTAATCAATGGTAGATCTGTTGGTAACTTCAGAAGTAGTAAAGGTATACGGCAAGGAGACCCAATTTCTTCATATATATTCCTACTTGTCATGGAAGTATTCACTGTTATACTTCGACTAAGGTATTCTCAGAAGATAATAAAGTATCACCCTAAGTGTGCTAAGCTCCACTTAACTTCCATCATGTTTGCTGATGATGTGTTGTTATTTACCAAGCCTGATTTGCCATCCTTAAATGCCATTACTGAGGCTCTTCATGATTTTTTTGTGATGACTGGTCTCAAAATTAACCGACAAAAATCTTCCTTGTTGGTTTCTGGAGTCAGTGATACACAAGCTATTGCTTTACAAAGAGCAAGTGGATTCACTTCAATGAACTCTGACATGAAGTATCTTGGTCTACCATTAATTACAAAAATAATTACTAGAGTTGACTGTTTTCCACTCTACGACAAAATCACTTCAGTTATGAAAGCTTGGGACAATAGGAGGCTATCTCAAAGTGGTAGATCAGTGCTTATCAAGGCTACTGTTTTCTCCTCCCTTGTTTACTGGGCTCGTACCATGATTCTTCCTAAAAGGCTACTGCAACAGGTTCGGTCTGCAATGAACAGATTCTTTTGGACAGGAAGCATTCATAACAAAAAAGTGTTGCCTTGCTCCTTTTCAAAGTTTGAAGTTCCCAAGATTTTGGGAGGCCTTGGGATTAAAGATGTCAAAAAATGGAACTCAGCAGCAATGACCAAACATATTGATGATTTAATCAACAACAGGCCTAGTTTATGGGTTGAATGGGCTTGGCAGTACAACATAAAGGGAAAGTATTTTTGGTGTATGGTAAATCCACAGTCTGGAAGTTGGATATGGAGAAACTTGCTGAAGTTGAGAAATGTTGTCCTTCCTATGATCAAATATCCTGTCAATAATCACTCTAAAGTCAGCTTCTGGTACGACCCATGGGTTAGTGAAGGCCTTATTCTGTCTTCCTTGTGTGACTATAACCAGATTATGCAGTCTGGAATACACATGAATGCTAAGGCAATTGATTATGTTCATGATGGGAAAATTGTGCTGCCCTATAATAGTAATCAACACATAAGACAGCTGTGGAATAAAGTGCAACAACTATACACTCCTATTTCACAACATGACTGTGTTGTTTGGAACAGGAAGATTCATACAATCAAAGGGGTATACAACCATATCACTGACACTACCCCTCTGCCTACTGCTAGATGGTTCTCTATAATTTGGACTCCAGATTCACAACCAAGCCACAACTTGATGCTTTGGAAAGTGATAAACCAAGCCTTGCTAACTAGGAATGTACTTAACAAATATGGAATGGGTTGCTCTCTGAAGTGTTTGTTTTGTGACCTATTTGAAGAAACTGCTCATCACATTTTTTTTGACTGCCCTGCACTTCTTTTTATCATTAAAAGAATTGGAAATAACAGTGGACATTGCTTGCTACCTGCTAACACAACTGATGTGTGGGAAGTTATTTTTAACTCTGCCAAGAAGAAAGATGATAAGGGTAGGATACTTGCTGTTTGCATGAAGATATATATGACTGTAATCTGGAGGGAAAGAAATGATATCTTTTTTGAAAACCAGAGAAAAAATGGGGATGCTCTTTGGCATGAAGTGAAGAATGCAATTCTTTGCCAATTGAAATACAGTCAATCTGGTTTCTCGCCTGATCTGATACAACACTGGGAATGAGCACTGTTGCTTTTCATTTCCTTACTTTCTGTTTCTGCTGTGTTTTGTTGTTTCTCTTCCATAGTATCTCTATGTTTCATGTGTAACCTTTATTGTTATTTGCAATAAACTGGTAGGGGCCCAGTTAACCCCGCTGGCTTTGCCAAAAAAAAAAAAAAAAAAAAAAAATTGAAATAGATGATAAAACATATTAACATAAAGTCTATATATATGTATATATTATGTTGCGAAACCACTCAAATACATACATTTTTAAATCAAAACATGTATATATATGTATGTATGTATGTATATTACATGTAAAACAAGATATGAAACATAGAATGTAAACTCATATATACAATATATAGACTAATATGTGCAAACCAGAGAATATACACTATTGTCATAATAAAAGCACCGAGGGAAAAAAATATGTTCATAATATTTCTTTTATAAAACATGCAGATTATAGAATTTAACTATTATAAACTTCTTAAATTATAAACAATGTATGCAAACCAGAATATTATACATACTTTTATATGGACACTAATATACTATAAATGCTATATATATGTATAAACTGGAAATAAGAAAACATAAAACCAGAGAATACAATATAACTACTCATAGATATATGCTAAAGTAGGAGGATACGAGATGGAAGTAAGGAGGGGAATCAGGGGAAGGTTCAGGTCTAGGTTAGAGGGTGATTCGGCGGAGATGAGCAGGTGGAGGCTCAGGTTGCTCAGGGGTAGGATGAGGGTGATGCGGCCAGTGGAGGGAGAGGGGAAAACAAGAAGGCTTTGGGAAGGTGGCCAGTAGGAGTTGGAGAAGGCGGTCGGCACAGAGGCTTGTATGGTGATGATATTTGGAGCTTGGTTAGGGTAGATATTGGGCTCGGTTTTTGGGTTCCTCACATGGGCTCGGCTGAAAGGGAGGGGATATGGAGACATGGTGGAGGATGGTGGCCAGGGGTGTGCATGTGTGTGTGGCTGAGATGTGGAGCTCCAGTGAACTGTAGGGGAGATGAACGTGCATGCAATAAGGAGGTGAGTGGAGGGAGAGTTCAGGTAGCATGCGGTTCGGAGGCGAGAGGTGCAGCTGCGTGGAGTTGTTGTGGTCTTAGGAAGGAGATGTGGAGAGGTCGAGAATAATAGGTAGGAGAAAGGAATGCAACCAGTTTCAAATAAATATATATGTGCGTGACTGATGGGAAGTTAGAGTGGAAGGAAGGAAAGGAAGCTAAAGGAAATGGAACGAACAAAAAATGAACCAGCACATATAAGGTAACAATTCGAAAAGCAAAAGTCACAGGGTGAATTTCTGTGAAAAATTAAAGCATGTGTCTGCTGGATTTATATGTGGTGGGATATGAAAGAGTATGGAAAGCTAAAAGGTGATATGGCAATCGTTCCATAAGTTTCGCCGCGTATCGGACTCTTAAACACATACATGAATGCATTGCATAGATCAGCACGACGAGACGATCAAAATGGTATACAAATATCAATGATACGACCATCCTATTAAGAGTCGATATCCGGTGCCAAAAAATGCTACTAATTTGCCGAAAATAAGATAAACGGAGCAATAGCAGTCCAAATTTGATGAAACTGAATGTGATGTCTCAATCAGAAGATGATTTACAAATTTATTATATAAATATATTCAGGTTTGAAAAACATTTTATTATCATCAAATATTAACTGATTTAAATTTTAAATAAAATTACACAACAAAGTAAACTTCCATATTATTTGATGAAAATTTATTATTTCCTATGTTCAAATAGACGTATATCAAATATCAAATTTTTTTTTCAATATTTTATTATTTAAATTTTCACAAAATTTATTTCTTTACATTATAAAAACCAGTAAAATTTTACGGGTCATTACAGACTTCTATAATGAAAGCAAAACATTAAATCATAATAGCTTATATACATACATTTAGATAAATTTCTAAACATATATAAACTCTCCCTATGTTCTAATATAATATAAAATAAACATCTAAAATCATTCATCAAACCTAAGTAAATAAATAATATGAATATAAAAAAAAATTCGAAAAACTTACAAAAATCAGGGTTTAGTCGACTGCACCCTTCCATTAGTCGATTGAAACTATAAATAGGTCGATTGAAACGTGGTGTTGCTTTTGGGTTTGTATTTTATACTAGTTTATTCGACTGAATGCTTAGCTCAGTCGATCAAATAAAGATTAGTCGACTAAATTCTATTTTTAGTTTGTTGAATTGCCAAAAGTCAGAAAATGACTTTTATGAATACTTCTATTCGATCTTACTTGTGATTCCTCCTTTGTTAATGTTTGTTTACTCCCTATTTCTCATACATCAACCATATAATAATCACATGTAATCAATTCTATCAAAATGTAAACTTGATCCCTTAAACGAATAATCATTGATTTATAATCATTTTGTCAAGTTAGACAAAGTATTGAGTGGAAGAACTCAGCTTGAATTGAAGATCACCTTAGCTTCTTTTTTTTCTTCCTTCCTTCCTTCTACTTGCCCTCTCAATAAGGATTCTTTAATTCGAATTTAAATGATCTACTTATGTTTCACTTAACGAATTAGTGTAGATTCTTGTCTAGAAGCTTAGATTTATTTATGGTGATTCATAGGATTTAATTTAAATTTATCTTGATGTTTCAAGTGGTAACATAGAGGGAAAGAGTTGAGTTTTTACCCTATGATAAAGTGGGAGGAGTTTAGGTTGTATTTATAATCGAGGGCGAAACCTCTAGGATTAGAAAACTTTATAATCCCTCTTCATGAACCAATATAATTATTTTTGTTTTGGCCTAAACCAATTTGGGCTTGTCTTTGTCTATAAACTTTTCTTTTCTTAGTTTATGTGAAATAATTCTATACTCTTCTACTCTTCATTATTTACATGAAACTCAAGTTGGGCTTGGATTTGGGTAACATTGGGCCTTATTTTACAAAATGAATTTATTTCTTTCTTTTTTATTTAAATTCATTTCTAATTAAACTTTTCTAATATCATAAAATCCTTTCTAACATCATAAATAAATTTCAATGCATTTATTTCAAATATCATTCACTATAAAACTTTCTTTTATCAATTCATTTCAAATAAATAATTTATAACTTCATAGTTTAAAGTACCTAAATGAGTTACTAAACCAATATTCCTATCAAAAATAAATTCTTTCCATTTTAATAAAATATTTTCCATCGAACCTCCAAATTATTTCTCTAGTTCCATGTTAGTTAATTCAAAATCCCATTTACTTCATTGATAATTATTTATTTTTTATTAATAAATAGTTAGTTGACAGTGGATTGTTACAACCATGAGTTTTTTAGGAGAAGAAAAGTAATGAAAGTTGATAGCTATTCAGGGAAGGCCCTCCTTCTAGCGTCAAAATGTTAATTAGAATTCTATCCAACCTAGAAGTAGATATTAGCAAAGATAATTTACTAAACTCGTATTTAAGAAAATTAAAATGAAGGGTTATAAGTTATAATGGAACAAAGATAAATGACACAAGGTTTAGAATGATTCGATCTTAATAATCTACGTCCATTACAGTAGCTAATTTTACTACTATATATTTTTCTTAAAAGAGATATGTTGAAGAAACATTAAGCTATGTTATATTGCATGTAGAAACGAAAATTCGATCCTTGTACAAGTGCATGTTAATTTATATTTATAACTGTTGAGATGGAGTTCTAGAGGGCTCATATTAAAGCATCGAACCTTGGGTTACCGGTAGACATTAAAGATGATATATTGTCCAGATACAAGCCAGCTAGAACGCTAGATGGAGAGAATGGCTCAGATGAGGGTTAGTTGGAGGTCCATAACACGACATGCTTGTGTTATAAAGATGTCATGGAGGCAAAGTGCTATTGGTGTACAGTAATATCGATACGATGTGGACTGTGAGGTACAAAGGGTTGTTACTACACAATGATGCTTTTTTTAGATCTACGGTGTCGGTTTTGCTGATATTATTAGGGGAAAAGTATAAGTTTAACTTTTTATATAGGGACAACCAGGCACTTTTGTCAAACGTCTATTGAGTCTTGATAGAGAAAGATGGGCGAGGCAGTTTGGACGAAAAAGTGAGAGATGGGTCGGGAAAGACGAGAGGCCTGGATGGACACGTTGGAGGTGGGACTCTCTTATTATGGCATTGTCGCCTTTGGATGGTGTGAGGCAGTCTTGTTCGTTTGGCTCCTGCTTTGGTGAGCCACTGTCCAGGCCCAAGAAGAGGCGGGGCCCTTTGATGCCTGAGAGTAAAACCATCTAAAGTGTGTACGTGACCTAAACTTTCGACCCCCGAATGTTGGTACTAATACAACCACGGTATGTGCCAAGCACCCAAGTGCCGGAAAGAAAGAATGTTAGGGTAAAATAAAAGAAAATGAGTAGAACTAGAAAAGAAGAACATAATATCATAATCTCACGACATAACGGTAATATATAATATCTAAGAAACAACACAAATGGTTACTCTGAATATAGAAATATTATAGTTACTAATACCTAAGTACTATCATCAGCTTGAACAGTTATAACTACCTGTCCACATAATGTTGACATATACAATATAGAAATGTAACGGAAATAAGAACACTACGGAATGTAATCATCCACCTTTTCTACATAAGCTCAAACCATCCGTAGCTAAATCTGCAAGCATACATGGGGCTGACCCGAGCACTATAAGAAAATAACACCCAGATCAGTTTGGTAAACCAACATTAGATGAAATAGTAACGGTAACCATAGAGAACTCATGGATTTTTGGAGCAGCTTTTCCCTAAAATGAAAGCAATCGTTCCCTAAGTTTAATATAATGATATGATAGATAATATCTAGGGTGCAGAATATAAATCATATCAAATAGTTATGATGCTTACATTCATTACACAGCAAGATATTTAGGGTACAACCAAAACTGCAAAGGTTTGAGGTTCGTTCGCATAACGTATTTTTTCATGAAGATCACTTCGGTCGATGTCAAATCCAATCTCCTAAACAAGGGTCAAAAACTACCTCCGAGCACATATATCTCTAGATAAAATATACCTCAAAGGAAAACATAGCCGTTGCATGCCCTAACACATGATCCCAAATATCATCAACTCTCATCGACCAATAATCGATAAGCGTACTCTAGATATGGAGTTGATATATCCTATCGTTGGTTTGCAAAACCCCAGGTTATGCCCTTACGTTGTTTTCTATCGTTTCCAATATCGAGGATATTTTTGGCATCTCTTACACGAGCCCACATTACTCGAACAGAACATGAATCCCCCAATAGATTCACACATCTCAAACCGATCATGAATCTCTACATGGATTCGAACATATCGAACAGATCTCGAATCATCGCATAGATTACCCCTATAGGTCCTTCAACGAATGCTAAAGTTGTCCTCTCCCTTTGGAATACTCCTCAAGATAAACCATCCTATGTAATAACATCGTTTGAAATGTTAACGCTGACCTCTCCCTTGGACTTAACCTTAGGAATGATAGTTCAACTTTATAACATTTCACTTTCCAAATGCTTCCATAACGTAGAATTCATATACTAGTTTTGAAGTGATATTCGATAAGTAAAACACTTACTGATCCTGGTATCTTCAAAAATAATCCAATGAACTTTCGGCTAACTCAATTCTGATTCTTCTAACAGTAAGTGAAGGCTAGGGACAATTCGCACCAATGCTCATTCCTTGGGTTTCTCACTGATAGGAAATCACGAAGCCTTTTGGTAATTTCTTAAGTCATATTAGGTCAAGTTCGATAATCGACTAATCGATTATCTAGTCAAAACAATTGCTTATACAAATCATGATTCGTACGGTTAATTCATTTCCGACATTCAACTTAACTATTCCTCATTCAAGAGTGAAGCCGGGTAAGTTAGAGCACCTATTTGTATCAAACCTTGCCCAAACACTTCATTCTTGAATCTAACAAATGGATAAGTTTACCTAATCGGTTTTTAATGTTAAGTATAGCATTAATGATTTCTATAAAGAAGTAAAAATCAATACGATTAACACGTTTCTGACATTTTTCAAATTACTATTCCTTAATTAAGAGGGAAGCCTGGTAGGTTGGAGCTTATTACTCTTCCCTACTCAACACCAATCTTAACTCTCACAAATAAATAAGCCTGACTTCGTCAGCTTTTAGTATTAAGCATGGTTAATTACTTTTCAAACAACATCAAATAATTAACCATTTAGCCACTAAGCAATTCTAACCGCTTTTTAAAAAATTTGTTTATAATTTTAAAATACTTGAAAATACTTTTGAAAGGTTTTAAAACTTTTATCCAAAATATTACTTGAAAATAACAACTTTACAAATTTCTTTAAAACTTAAAGCGACATACTTCATTATAAAAACCTCTTCTTTAAAAATTTACAACTAATTCTTAAAAATTCATAAAAATATCAAACCACTTTTGGAATAATACAATACGAGTTAGCAAACACTTGTAAAAAGTATAAAGCAAAATATTAAAATTTAAATATCTTTTGAAACCTTAAAGTCAAAAAATCAAGCCTAAACGGAGCTGTTTTGCACTAGTGCAGTTTTAGCCATTTTCGAGATGTTAATTAACTTGTTAGTATTCAAGCTTTTAATAGCAACAAATGTATATATATAAGATATTATAAATATGGTGAGAAATCCCTAAGAATCTCTCTACAAAGTTTCATAACAATCGCTAAAAACAAGGCACTTTACAACTGCATTTATAGCAACTATTGCTTAGGTGCACTTTCAAATCCAAGTTCGATCTAAACCAAAGTCCATTTATAACCTATACGCTTTGTTAAAGGTTTATTCACAAGTCATACAAGTCCATTCAAGTCTATTACAAGTTTGTTCAGGTTCATATACATGAATCACATATGTCACTTACTTTTAAAGTAAGAATTCACACCAATGTTTTAATGTAAATTAATAACACTTAATTAAATTTCAAAACATGTCAATATTCAAAGATGAAGTTTTCAAATTTCCAGGTCGCAACATTCTCCCCAACATAGAACATTTTGGCCTCGAAATTCAAACATTAACGATAATCAAAGGAGATGGAAGAACAAGATATATATATAGCATACTACTGAAACTATATACAAACTAACTATAATTGAATGCATACTAAGCGACTCCACCTCAAGCGGTGAGTACACTACAAAAGGTAGACAATACTAAGGTAAGAAGGAACCCTCAATCTATAAGTGACTCTAGATAGAACTCCTTCAAACTGTCCTCCGTCTTCTTCGTATCATCCTGAGCATCCTCACTCCATGGCACTTCTAACCTTAATAAAGGAGCAAGCACACAAATACTCAAATAGTATTTACAACACTAGCAACCGGTGCTTATGGTTCGCTCAGGTTTAAAACTCTCCCGTCATTCAAGGACGATAAACAATCCACTAAGCATACCTTACGCTCAATAGCCTCAGGTCATTGCTTAGACAATTATTTCTGCTACCTTATAATAAATCGAAGAATTGTTATTCAAACTCTTCATAAGTTAACATACATTACAAAAATGTACTAAATCCCGTATGATGTACATGCATCATCCGTACACAATATCTGATTTGATCACTTGCTCTATCACATAGACTTCACTTCCAACCAGTATAGATCACTTAGCCTCTCTAGTGCGGATTCTGATTTGGCTCCTTGATTAGAAATCTCCATTCTCCTTGCATATTTATATACTATGATAGAAAATATCAGGATCGTATCACGAATCCATAAAAAGTGTTCGCCGTCAAGGATCAAGTGAAAAATCCTCGTTCGTGCCGATCTAAACTACCTCAAAAACATGTATTCGAATACTGAATCAAGAATAGTCATGTCAATAAAGCGATCTATGTACAACTTAAGTATTTATCAAATTGGTTTCGTAACTACACCAATATCTTCTTAATCGCATTCATTGACACGAATAGTATTTCATTCAATACTAAATTATTTTTGCATCATTTCATAAATCATAACTTCAAATTTATAATCATTTTATAACTTAAGTCGATACTTATATAATACTCCATTGCATCTTAAGAGTATATACAAATATCAAATTTGTAGCAAATGATTAACAAATTTATAACTTGTTTTAACTCTTTATCTTCTAAATTCAAGTATTATATAAATTCGACTTTATATGTTCAAAACACTTAGTTTCAAGTTCAATAACAATCTAGAAATTCCCGACTATCCAAAATTGTCAAAAATCCTATTTCATTTTAACAAATGAAAATTACCAAACAACATATCATATCATGATGCACATACCATACTTTCCTACTACATAGGCTATGTGTGTCCATGAAATAACATAACAAGAAAACTTTAGAACTAAACACTGATTTTTCATTTCAAATCATTTTGAAATAATACATACATATAATCTTTGCATATCAAATCATACTTTCAATATTTAAATCAAATTCCATTTTATCAAAACAATTTTTTAGCATCCCACATTAGAAACTCAAAAATGAATATCGAGGATATTGCAGTCATCGGCAAAATTATTTTCAAGCGACAAAAGTAAGTCTGGTACATCTAAACCATACTCTTGGTACTTAACCAAATCATTTCAAAGTGATATCAGATTCTTCATAAAATAATGCTAAGTATCATGGTCTCAATTTCCTACCCAATTTCTCAAATATTTACTTTCAAATAATACTATTATTATTTTCACCAAAATCTTGAAAAATATTTTCAAAAATATAGGGATTTAAGTTCTCAAACTCTCTATTTATATCCTTTTCATTATAAATCATATTTTTATAAACCATGCTTATATAAAAATCTCCTTTTTATATAAATCTTTTCACAAATATTTATTCCCAAAATATTTTTATCTTTCCTTTTTTATTATAATAAGTGCCTTTTACTAAATTTTAACATTTAACCCAATATTTTCAATGAACATTTTATAGTCAAACCGTGAAACTTAATTCACAATGTGTGCATTTCAATGTATCCACAATTACTGTCTACCCAACCCATGATGTAGAAAGATAAAATTGCCCATAAAGTGGTTGAGCACAAATCAATAACAAATGATGCTCAATGTTCCTACCATGTCGAGCATGATTAAAAAATCAAGGTTACGGGATATTAAACTGTGAGAAGTACTAATACCAAACCAAACACGAATAGGTAAACTATAAACATATATTATACCCTCAAGAATCTGCTTTCTCTTCGCAGCCGTCAAAGTGGAAGGTATAGAAGAAAGTACAAAAGCTCTAGGTTGTTGTCCAATATGAAGCATCGGACAACTCCTAACTATATGACCGGGTTGATAGGGGTTATAGCATGTCCTCGATCCCAACCATGCCTTGGTCAACAATGACTCAAACTTTGGTACCTTAGCAATCGATTCCTCGGCTACTTGTCTTTCACCCTCTATCTTACAATCCTTAGCAAAGTAACTCTTCTACCCACATTGATGGCAAATAAGTTTGGACGTGTACTTCAATTGCTGAAACTTTCACTTGTTGCTTTTGATTGGTGCAGATATAGATGGTCTTAGAGTCGAACCCTAGAACCGAAAAGCCATACTTAACATATCCTTGAATGCATCATGGATATGATCCGCCATATCCTTACATACTATGCTGCATAAACTAACCAAAGCCTAGACTTCGAGGATAGTCTCAGTGCCATTGAACCTTTTTTTTCCCAATATCCCAAACCCAGGCCTTATCGAAGCAAAGTCTTACCAGGGTCAAACCTGCATCACTTCTTCTACTACATCTCTTTCAGCATTAAAAGCCCTAACATCCTTAGTTCTTACTACCTAATCAAAGAAGAACAGCTTTAGGAAACTAAAAGATAGTGTAGCGATCCAGAATTTTAGTCATTTGAATTTGAAATATTTAATTGATTTTAAATACTAAAAAGTTGATTTTATAAGTCAAATAACTTGAATTTCAAATATCGTGATGTATTTGATAATTAAGTTGTTAAGTTTAATATCTGGAATTGTTTAAATTTTTAAATATTGAATTTAATATGAAAGAAAATGATTGCGAATTTTGATTTAAATTCTATTTGAATAAGAAGGAAGATAGTAAACTTTTATGTTGTATTCAAAAGTAATTTAAACTAATTTTCAAAGTAACTCGTTTTAATCAACGTGTAAAAATAGTCTTCTGGGGTACTGTTTCGATTTCGAGAATACTTATTTCATTGGATCCGTAATGGTGAATTATTATACGTAGTCGAATTTCGCGGCGATCGGAATTTTCGTTTGGTCGTGCGAGTTCGAAACGCCTAGAAATTAATTAACGAATTTAAATTAATATAATTTGATTTTGAAAGTTAACTTCTATATATGATGGAATTGGCTTCCGGGATATATTTCGCTATATTCAGAATAAGAGTATAACATATAGAACGTCAGGCGACACGCTTCCTTTAAAGCCTGGAATTTTAAAGTGTGAATAGTGTCATTAATTTTTTTTTATATATGGACATCAACTTTTTCATTTGCAAAACCAAAACCTTAAAACTAAATCGCCACTATTAAAACCCTAACATCCAACGGCCATCATTGCATGGCGAACTAGGAGTAAAATTAGTCGTAACGTTCAACATGAAAGATGAAGGGGTTGCTAAGAGGAGTCGATCCATGGCCGGGATCGTCGAATGGACGATGATGGCAGCGGTTAGGGCGGCGCGTTCGAGGCGCAGTTGTGTTTTTTTTTGAGCAAACGACGTGCATGGCAGCAACAGGCGAGGCACGAACGACAGGCGAGACGGTGGCCCGGTAGCAGACGTGTGTGGCGGCGGCAGGCGTGATGGCAGCGTTGGTGATATTGCGATTAACGAAGAAGATAAAAAAAGGGAAGTGAACGCTGCCTGAAAATCGTGTACGAGTACGAGTGAAAGGAAGGAGGGAATATGTTTTTATTAAAATTTTCAATTGAGAACACTTGACCATAACGGTAAAAGAAAAGAATGCACTCTTCTTATACAACCGAAAACAAAGTTTACTCTGGAGATCAGAATCAGTATCAGTCGCAATAAGTTTATTCTTAAGCATGTAAGAAATCCGAACGGACGAAGCTGTTAATTGGGACTAATGCCAAGAAATGTCATTCTTCAAATCATAAAAGCAACAATCAATGAACAATTGAGCACCGAAAGTATTACATCGAATACAAACAAATAAAGAAGGCTATTATCACCATTGCAAAAGAAAAAAGACATCAGTAAAAAATCAAAAAGAAAATAAAATAGTTTTTACAACACTAATACTTACTGACAGTAAAACTAATACCAAAAATTGAACATCAAATTAATGGTAAAACTGATACTCAAACATACTTCATTAAATGTTTGATACTAACAAAACACTAATTTAACTTATCCATTATTAGCTACATATCATCATCTTTACTATGTAACAACTTCATTTTTCTATATGCTCAAACAAAACAAAAAAACATTAAAAATACTTGCACACTATAGTATTGCAAAAAATGATACTAAGAAAAATAAAATAAAAACCTAATCCTCACTGAACTCAACACGACAACATATTTTCAATCGAACCAACATGAATACAAGGAAAAAACATCAATTAATTTTTTTTGTTTTATATTGTCAATTTATTACACTATGATAGTTATCTTTATAAAAAAAATCCGAAACAAACAAATAACAAAAAAAATTCAAAAATTATACTATCAGACTCTAGAATGATACCTAATATCTGATACTCAAACTAATAAACAAAATGATATTAAAACAGAGTTCACTGAATCCAACATATACATTAATGAACAAAAACCAAATAACATTCACTTTAAAACAAATAAACAAATACTGCTACATAAAAAAGATAAGAAAATGCATACTACAGCCAGTGCCCAAATTTGCCATAGAATATGGAAGAACAAAACAGAACAACAAAACTGAATTCGATTTTTAAAAAGAAAAACAACAAAATGTTGGAAATAACCAAATTAAAATTTGATAGAAGAAAAGGAGGAAAAAATTAGAATCATACTTAGAACTGACATTTTCCAATGTCGAAAAGAAAAAGAGTAAAATCGAAATCAGGATAATATAAATGAATCGTGTATAAAAATATGAACGAGCGAATACAAAAATTTAAATTTGAACGCGTGCGAAGAAGAAAACGAGATCGAAAAGGAATTAAAGAGGAAAAGGAACGAGATTGAAAAGAAGAGGAGGAAAAACCACATACAATAGTTAGGTTTTTTTCAAATATTTTAACGCTTTGTCCTTATGAATAAGTAGTGGTGGGCTGTCCTTGCTAACAAAAAGCCCTTAAGTCTGTCCTTACAATATTTTTATGTATATTATAATTAATTACTTAATCTTAAACTATGTAAATAAATTCAATCTACAGTTAATCATGAGTTCGCCTAATAAATAAATAAAAACTAACATTTCAATATTAGACCATATTCATGTTAACAGAAATAGCAAAAAAAAATATAACTACATCAATCATGTGCATAAATTATATACATAAACAATAAATACAAATTTAATCTTGCAAGTATTTTTATTTAAATAATATTTTGATGGAGGCTATCAACCCTGATCCAAATCCTAGTCCTAATTTTCATAAATTCTTCCAAAGAGCGTAACATTGGAAATCAAAATAGACCTCCGGATGGAGATATAGGATTAGAAGATGTAAAGGGAATGGAGATGGTTAAACAGAGAAAAGGAAAACAACAGGCTTTTGATGAACAAATAGGCAGAGACCATTCAGGTGGCGGTCAAAAGAGCAGAGGGCTTTCTGGTAATTAAAAATCAAATGGAGAAGGAGCTAAAGGCCGATCCAAAGATGTAGGCGTAGAAGGTACAGCAAGCAGATTCAAAGGTGCAGGTAGAGATGTGGCTAAAACAAGATCCAAAGGCGGAGAAGGTGCAGGTCAGGAAGGCAGGACTTATGTTGGAACAGGCAGAACCAAATATGCTACACACACATCGAGGATAAGTGGTTTCTCAATAGGTGATAAGATAAATATGGGAAACCCTAGATCAAAAAATCAAAATTCCACCAAGTTTCCTATGTCATTTTGCTGCAACTGATAAAGTAACTTAGAGGTATAACGACCAAATGTAATCCAAAAAAACGAAATTATAGTTTGTTGATGCAACTGATGTCAAAGACCTTAGAGTAGCACTCATTAAAGAAGAAGAAATTAGTAAAGGATGAGAAGAGTGGAAGAATTCCATTATGACGTATGTGCTTAGACCACGTCCTTACTATGTTTATTTTAAAGCTTTTCTAATTAGAGTTTCAAACCCAAAGGTGAATGAGATATTTTCAACAAACTAAGAGATTATATATGATAACCTTTCAAATAGAAGAGGATTGCAACGAGCTGATAGAATGTGGTCCATATTTTTTTAGTGGTAGAGTTATGATAATGAAGGAATAGCACACTTCGCTCAAAACTGATAAGGATATGCCCTCTTCTATACCTATATGGGTGAGATATCCAGACGTTAATTTATGTTTGTTAAATGCTAATGGGCTTAGTGTAATTTTTAGTCTACTAGGCAATCCTATTGAATCAGATCTTCTTATAGCTACTCGAAAGAGAATCAGTCTTACTAGATGTCTCATTGAAATGAAGGCGGATTCAACTTTCCTAAAAGATTTATCAGCCAGTTACTTATGAATGTATACCACCAAGGTGTGAGTCTTGTGCTTATTTCAGACATTACAAATCGCAAAGCCCATTTAAGAAGGTATGGAAAGAGAAAAGGATAGAACAAGAAGTAGTGAATGTTGCAGATTCAGAAGATGTTACAGGAAAAGATGATGCTTACTCGTGTTACAATGGGAATACATATAATCAAGCTAATAGTGCAAGAGAAGAGCTGCAAAATGAGGAAACAATTTCAGTTAATAACGCAAACAGAGATGAATAAAATTGTGAAGCAAGTAAGAAAACGGATACAAATGACTACACGACAAGTCAGACATAGTGGCTAATCAAACCAAATCAACATTTAATAAACTCTAAATAAGAACCAATCACATAGTTCAACGTTGAATAGCCAATCTTTATTCAAAGTCCAAATTTTGATGCGAATATTTCTTAAAAAAGGTATAAAAATATCGCACAAGAGCAAGGCAATGAAGAAGGTATGATTTACAAACATCAGTCATAAAAGGATAATTTGCAAACATAGACTTGTTTATGTAAACAATAACAGAAATAACCCGGTTTTGATAATAATTACAAACGTAGACCTGTTTTTGTCAGGTAGACGATAGCGAATTTTCAAAATGCGTCTTCGGACGAACTTCCAACAGGCGACTTTCGAAAATGCGTCCAAATGCTTATTTTGAAAATTCGTCTTTGCAAAAACCTTGCAAACAAAGAAGACAGTAGGCAGAGAGTTTATCAAATCTAACAATCGCATAGATATATAATTTCAAATCTAACAACTTACGTAGATATCAGCTTGCAAATCTAACAATTTCGAAGTTCATTTAAGTTTGATACATAACTAGTTAGTTTGATACATAGAAATTACATTTGCTTAAACTTGAATGCACCGAAATCTTAATTCGTTACAAAGTCATACTTTCGATAATGGAAGTTTAGATCCCTACAGTACATCGCTTTCTGTTATGGCCCTGCGATCCACATTTGCTGCACCTGTTTGTTTTAGACATTTGAAGTTCGTCCATAATATTTTTATCCTTGTAGATTTAGGTCGTCCAGATTGTCTTCTTGTAGATGGAGGCAATATATGTGGATCGGTATATGGTCTCCAGTATCTCTTATCACGCACGGGATGAAACTCTGGCTGATATGAAGCTTTGTAACTACGAACAGAGCACCACTCTGATGCGAACTCATGATGTTCTCTGTTAGCACCGTAATCCTGTGCCGAACAAGCCGTCATTACATAGGCACACATGGTAATTTTTGCAGTAGGGGGATGTTGCATGTACATGAGCAGTTAGGACCATCAATTAACACTTTAAATTCATCGTCGTAGCAATGAATCACTTGCCATTCTGTTCGACTAAAGCGAACTAGTTTACAACGTCGTGCTTCAATAGCTCGATCTGCTATTTTAGCTTTCCATTGTGGAGTCAAACGTGTTGTGATAGCATCCGTCATCTCTCGTCTCTTACAGAAAAATTCAATCGATCGAAAGAAGGTTCGTGCAACCAACGCCTTGATAGGTAATGATCGAGCACCTTTCAGTACAACATTAAAACTTTCAAATGCATTGGTGGTCATAACATGAAAGAGTCCTCCATTGTCTTTGCATAGGGCCCAATTTTCTTCAAAATTCCATAAACTTCTTTCAATCCATTCATGAGCCCGTGAATTTGTAGCTTTAATTTCTTCTCTGATTTTGTTGTACTCAACTACTTTTGTAGCACATGCACCTGAATAAAATAAAGCTGTAAGTCGTTTATCCCTAAAACCCGCTGTTTGAAAATTAGCTTTAAGATGTCGTGCACAGAACCTATGTTTGTGTGGTTGTCTCCACTTCTCCTATAAAGCTCGGAATTCCTTTCATCTGATCCGATATGAAAGTAATACGACGATTGCAAACACTATGAATGAATTCACGCATGTAAGAAAAAAACCAACCTCAACTATCATATGATTCGGATTCGACAACTGCATAAGCTAATGGAAACAGACAGTCACCTGCATCTACAGCAGTAGCAACAAGCAACATCCCTTTGTATTTACCATACAAATGTGTCCATCAATACATAGCAATGACCATCAGTGTAGAAAACCTGTAATGCAGGGGCCAAATGCCCAAAACGCACGATTAAATATGCCAACTTCATCGTGGATCACATGTCCAACAGTCCCCGGGTTACTTCTCTTTATTTCCTCGAAATATTGAGGCAAAGTCGCATATGATTCGGCCCAGTCACCATAAATTCTTTCTATTGTTTTGTTTAATGCTCGTCAAGCTTTCATGTAACTAATTTCGATGAATAGTTAGTCGTCGACAAGCACTTGGGCTGTACCCGCTGAGATATCCAAATCGGCCTTGACAAACGACATGATTTTTGACACGAAAATTAGAAGTGGCTTGCTTGTGGTTGGAATTAACTGTAGGACTGACACAGGTATGTTCGCTAGGCAAATTTCTAATTTCCCACTAGCCAGACTGCGATTTCCATGAGACTATTGCATGTATTCTCCATGGACAGTTAGTGTCAACATTACAGATAGCAGTGTATATGGTTTTATTCGATTTGATCGGCTTGTACGAAACTCCATGTAGAATTGATCATTCGGTTAATTGGTGTAGCATCTTTTGTTTACTTTCAAATACCATTCCAACAGCAAATCCATTTTGCATGCACGCGGTTGAAAAATTTTCCCCAGCAAATTGCAAATTGCAAATTAGCAACGACCAATCTTGCCATCATTTATACAGTACATAGATCATCATCCAACGGTACTTTCATTTGAGCTTCTTCACCACCACTTTCAACATCATCTACGTTCGGAGAGTCGTAATTTAACGATTCATTGTTCACCTGCATTCGTTCTACCCAACACACATCATTATTAATCCTCGTCGCAACAGCCATACTATCAATTGGAGGAACATGCTCGGTGTCTCCATCTATATTAACATCCATATCAGTGTCAATATTGGAATCATGTGAGTGTTGTGACGGTCCAGCACCACATTCTGCAGCAGCATCCTCAAGGCTTGTACATCTATTTACAACAGTATTTTAGTATGAAGCTAGAGCAGATAGAAAACATTACCCAAATAAATTGCTAAACAAACTTTTGACTTATATCATACATTTGTGATGGAGTAGGATATAACAGTTGCGACAAATGAATATTTTGTTGTTCAGAACGGACATTTTATAGATGCATTTGTTGTTGGAAGCTGAATGTGTTAGAAGAAAGTATTAGGCAATTGTAATTAAAAAGATACATGCAAAATACCAATGTTAACTACGATACCTTGGATGCATCGTAGGTGGTGTGTAGTATGGAAAGTACTATTCTGGAGTTGGTTGCGACATCATGTAATGCATGAAACCATAGTTTATGGGAGGAGGACCATGACCCTCAGCATGTACATATGGATTACTGTAAGTAGGAGAACCTAAGCTTGCTGAAGGATTATCAGTTTCCAACATTTCTGTAAAATGCCATAATCATGTGCTAACGATAGGAGATTGTACATGTTTTTGCAGATTTTCTTTTACAACTTTCCCAACGTACAGCTCAATGGATTCGGTAACCGTGGAAAACATAACTTCAACGTCCTCATTGTCTGAAAGTGTTATTGCTTTTGAACCCGAATCCGTAGGCCAGTTAACGACCAACTCAATATCAAATTCGATTGCGCTTATTTTTGTCGCTTTGTAAACAGATTCTTTCAACTCAAATAGTGTGCAACATTTGTGTACTCTCCCTGGTTTACAAAAACCGCCGACATACTTCTCATTTTTTTGTTCGTCGATGATCAGTTCACCGTCGTAGTAGCAAAGTGTGGGAATGAGATTTCTACCCATTCTACAAACAAATAGTTTTTATTTGACCAACCAATTTCTGTCCATTCATATGGAAATATTATAATGGATGTAACAAAGCTAGGGTTTGTAATTTCTTACCAATTTCTAGGCAGAGATATAGTGAAGACGTTTGCGTAGACCAGCAAGGATTCTATGGCAACAACCAACAAATTATCAAAAGAAATTGAGTTTTGGTGTTTGGGAATGTAAGCTAAAAGAAAATGGGTTCTTCAGATCTGAAAAAACATGGGGTATGTTACGAGGATGTGAGTGCTTAAGCTGACTAGATATAAAGCAGTTTATGAATTGGCGACTTTTCAAAAGTCGCCTTTGTGCGAATTTACAAAAGTCACCTGAAGGAGAATTTTGAGAATTCACCAAAGGCGACTTTTGAAAATTCGCCAATTCAAAAACACCCTAAAACATGATATAAAACAGATTATTAGTCTGTTGAACTACAAGATATCTCTCAATAGAAAATACAGGACGGACAAATGATAAAAAGCAAGTATATACAAACAACAACCACCTGATACAACTTTATTACCAATACATCAAAACATACGGTCAATCACGTGGTAACCGGTAGCACCATGCAAGCATTTCATTGAGAATTGCAATATTCATCCTCTCCAAGCGACTAACCTTAGCTTGCATCTCAAGCGCGTATTGGACCCCCCTTTCCGTCAGTGGAGGATCGAACCATTCAAAAAAATTACAACTATACACCCCCTGACGCGTATGTGCATCGATATATGCTTTACAGCCGTAAAAGCGACGTCCTGCATTCCTATGACTTTTGAAAACAACAATTTTACATTCAACTCCGCAATAGCAAAGTACCGAACGTCCCATGATGCTAGAACTTGACGTATTAGGGTTTTGATGAGCAAGTACAGTCATTAGCCTGGGATGCAATGATTGTTGAACCGGTTGGGGATTCTCGAGTACGACATTTGCTCGCGTAGCACAAACAAGTTCGGCCTCTAGTTCTTCATTTGTCTCTATAGCATCCACTCTTGGTAGATCTTCCACTTGGGTCTCTGAAACAAATTCTACCTCATCGTCTGCACCCTTGTTCCGTTCGTAATTATCATATATTTCCATCATTGTTTGATCATCGATCTCCCAATCATCCATTTTTGCCTAAAAGAAAAGTTGAATAAAATACCAAAATTAGTCAAACTTGCAACCATGGTTTGGGTCGATTTACTTTTCGATTTGAACAAAATTGAAGAATGGCGTACTATACATCTACAACTGTGAGAATAGAGGAAAAAATTGGACAAAATACCAACCTTAATGACTTCTGTGAATGACTTTGCACAAATTTAGGTTTTTGGTTCGACCTTAAAGCAAAAAGAAATGAAAAAGGAAGAAGGGGCTAACCGGTTTTAACAGTGCAGGTTTCTATTGGTGAATTTTCAAGATTTGCCTTTGGACGAATTTTAGGAATTCGACCATTGGCGCATTTCAGAATTTGCCCATTGGCGAATTCTTAAAATTCGCCCACTGAAACCTGCTTCTGCAAACAGAATAGCAACTACAATCCCCGACTACAGCATATTACACAAACAAAATACAACTACACAAATTTAACAAAACACAACTACACAAATTTAATAACATTTTACAAATCCAAATAACATTAGTTTGTACAATACATATCACTTTCCACATCACCTCTAACTATTCGCATCAAACAACAATATGGATTTAGTCATGAAGCTTATGAAATTCGCGTGGGCTTCTTCTCTACCGACGCATTACCAGTGGTCTCGAACTGCTGCTGCTGCTGCTGCTGCTCCGTTCTCTACGCGTAGTGGAAGACGAAGGTAATGCGGCCGCTGGTTGAGATGGGCTAGGAACAAATTCTTCGTGTACCGGTGTAGCTTTTGACGAGGTTCCCTATGACGATGAACCCACACCTCCTTTAGGACGACGCCGTGTGTACACAAGCATTGGAGGTAGAGATGGAAGTCTCAGCCTATCAAGTTTATTCATGCACAACACAACATCTAGAACCCTTTGGATGTTAGTGGACATCCTCCTAACCTCCACGTCGGTTTATAGTTTGCGAGGATTTTCTGCTTCTTTCTAAGCCCTGCTTATACCAGCTGCTTCTAAAGTTGAATGAAAATTAGCAACAAACACAACTACCATAACTAATTGATATACTACTTACAACATCAACTTACCACGTTCCTCTCAAGTGGTGCTCTGAGAACATACGGACTTCTATGCACTGCCTCCACTGGCGCTGTAAGAACATATCGCCGTGTTATGTTCCAGTACCACCTTTTGTACTGCTCTAGCGTAATGGTGGGGTCCCCCTCAATCTGGGTAGCTGTATGCCACTCATTCCACAACTGAATGTAGGTTCTATACTCCTCTGCATTGTACGTAGACGTACAGGGTGGTGCATCATCTAGTATATGCTGCATCATGCCGAACTGTCTCATAACCCTGTCGGGTAAGTGAAATGCAGTCTGGGTGTAAGATATAAGTGGTACTCTCGCAGTCCACAAGTATCTAGCATTTGTACACATGGCTGAAAGTTGTGCTAGCACATCATGTGTGTATGGTGTCCATGTCACCTTGTCATCCTCCAGCACATCTAACTCGTTGCGGTAGAACTTCACACTCCGTTTTGGAGTTTGGCGCGTTTTTTGATCCTACCCACCTGTTATAAGATGTTAACAATTGAATATTACACATGAAAATTGCACTATTTAATTAATTTAAAAGGATAAAAAAATATCATGACCTAAGCTGCATCGACTGATCGACAACAATGTTTGTTACTAATAATCTTTCGATCGGAAGATAAGTCCATGACCAAAGCTGCATTTATAAGAAACCAAAAATGAGACAAATCATGTAAAACGGTAAACTATTGAAGTTTGTTTCAAACCTGTACTAGTGTCAGACATCCACCAATAGATTTATTCTCCAAAAGAGAGAGTCTGGATAACTCCATATATGTATAAGATAACACAATACTGCCCCAAGAAAACTTACCACACTCTCCAAAATCAGCAATATACGTAACCATTTCAGATCTACCCGAGTCTTTGTATGATTGCACATCAATCGGGAAACAATGATGTGCAAAATAATAGCACGTGCTCGCTGTTGAATCTGAGCCTCTGTAGTATCAGCAGGAATGTTGTGCGACAATTGACGTCTATACCACATGACTTCCATGAACTCATTGCCCCTTGTTTGTTCGGGGGGTGGGTCAAGACCAAGTAAATCATGACACAATTGCATATAGTCATATGTCACTCCTCCATAAGCCACCGCATTGCCTTCAATAGGCAAACCTAACAACACGGCTACATCTCCTAATGTAGTTGTCATCTCACCAACAAGTAAATGAAAAGTGGAGGTCTTCGGTCACCATCTGTCTACCAAAGCAGTGATAAGATAGTGGTCAAGCTGGATGAATCCTAGTGTAAAAAACCATCCCTCTCAATCTCAGCCAATACTCATGGATGGTTTGAAGTCACTTTCTTCACCGACGTGTAGTGATCTATAATTGTATCTAGATCGTCACGCTGATCAAATGATAAATACATAATTAAAAAGCTGGAATTATACCAACTGACACAAAATTATAATTTTTTTAAAACCACCTGCATCCACATGTCGTTAGAAGTACGATGATGTACTTGAAGAAATAATACCCTTCCATCAACATGTCCAGACTCCATCTCAACATACTCTACAAAATACAAATATTAAAAATCAATTCATTTCGATAAAAATTATACACTAACCAAAAATTGACAACCTCCTAACCCACAAAGTAGTATGAATGCACGTAAACTCATTGTCGTTCATATAGATTGCTTATAAAAATAATCTTAAATTGCTTTTAAGAACCTTTTTTAATATGGCTTTTATAAACTATTTATAACTTAGTTCAAATTGCTTTTAATCTAAGACTAAAATGTGTACAAATACTTGTAATGATAGTGTTGTAAATGCTTTATCAACGGTGATATTAAAATGTTTTACTTTACAAGCACAATTTTTGTTCATGAAGTAAGATTGCAAAAAATTCATGCCTTAAATTAGAAACAACAAATTATGGGCATAGATTCATACCTATTTCTTGTTCTATACCTGATGTACTTGCCATTAACTAATTTGTGAAAGAATTTGAATAAAAATTGAAGAAATGGAAGCGAAGAAAGGTTTTGAGGAACTTGGGGCTTTTGGGTTCGGTTGGGAGAGTTGGGAGAGAGCGGAAATGAAGAGGGGGGTTGTTGTCTGGTTATTATGTGTGAAGGGTTTTTGCGAAGGCGAATTTTCAAAATGCGCCTTCATGCGCATTTTCAAATGTCGCCTGTTGGCGCATTTTGAAAATGCACCTGAAGGCGAATTTTGAAAATTCGTCATCGTCTACCTGGCAAAAACAGGTCTACGTTTGTAATTATTATCAAAACCAGGTTATTTTTGTTATTGTTTACATAAACAAGTCTAAGTTTGCAAAATTTTCGTCATAAAAAGCAAAAATGAACAAAAAGCGGACAACCATCAAAAACCAAGAGACCGCTCAACACCAAAAGCTACAACAAGTGCAGGAAAGCTCTTAGAATTCAAGTTGTTTCATCGGCTCTCTCGAAGTGTGGATGAAGAATAGAAGGAGGACAATGTCGTTTCGAAACACAACATGGCTCAATGTTCAAAGACAAATCCAGTTGAACACAAGCCTGAAGTCATGTAGGATACATCATAACATCAAACATTCACAACATGAGTGGAGACACTGAAAGAAGCGCATAATGACCCGATTTCATCATCGAGCAAAGAAACTCACATCACTTCTTACTCTTCTCATAATATGTTATATAATATTGAGTTAATTAGAACTTTAATAATGATAATTCTGTTATTTTGCCGACACCAACGGTTGCTGCTACTATAATTGCAGATACTCCTATGGAAGTAAGAGCTAATTCGAGTTCTGAGACTATAACTCATGCTAATCCTTTATCCATACCAAATGTTCTACCTGCTAATTTATTGGTAAAAAATGAATTATGGAAAGCTGTGAATGATTCCAGAAAAAGAAAATACAAAAGGCAATGATTCCCTAGACATCCCTTCTCCTATATAAGGAGAAGTGATAGACTCGTCAAAAATCAATGATTATCCTAACATGAAAATAAAGTTGTTAGAGAAAATAAGTGTACTGTTGTTGCCTTACTGAAAACCAAGATTAGTAAAGGCAGTCTATATTTTTACAATAATTGTTAGGACGACAACTGGTATGTTTTAGATAATACAAATTTTTATCACAAATGCAGCATTCTAGTGTATATCAATAAACATAGTTAGATAAGCACCCTAATGTCTTCAAGTAAACAACATATCGCAGTTTATCATCAAAATAAAGGTGGGGCTAAATTAATTACCTCATCTACTTATGAACAGAATCATGAAAACCTTAGAAAAAGTTTATAGGATAAACCTGTAATTTATAGTGCATCATTTAACTCTCTATGGTTTCTATTAGAAGATTTCAATTGTATGAGATTGTTCAAAGATTAATCAGAAGGAAGAGAGTTGGCAATTAGAAAATTTTGATGAACTTAATAGCCGTCTAATCAGGTGTAGCCTTATGGAGCATTATGTTAGTGGTATAAAATTTACTTAGAGATCGGGTCAGATCCTCAAAAAGACATTGGATGTAGACTTGATAGAGTGCTAGTTAAGTATGACTGGTTTTCTGAATTCCTACATCCAAAAGCTTCTGTTTTGGCACCAATGTTCAATGATCACTCACCATTAAAAGTCTGGTTAAATCAAAATAGTAGCATTGAAGGAACCAGATCATTCAAAATTTTGTAATCACTTAAACTAATATGAGGATTACAATTCTACAATAGAGGATTACCTATTTTTCCCTTAAGTAGGAAATCATCTATTCAGCTTAGTGCAAGTCAAGAAAAATGTTAAGCGATGGAATTACAATTAAACAAATTTACAAAAGGAAGTAGATAAATGCAAGGAGAAGTGTAACACATTATAGAGTACATTTGATACAAATCATGATGAAATCACCTTTAAAATGAATTTTTGTAGTAAAAGTGGATTATAAAATAAAGTTTCACATGTTGGCTATATCTTCAAAACATAAATCTAAATATGAATGAAACAGCACAATTTTTTTATACTACTCTATCAAATAAAAATCACAATAATTTGTAGGATCGATTTCACCCTAGAGGGGGTGAATAGGATGATTCTAATAATAACATAAATTAACGCAGAAATAAATATATTAATTGCAGCACAGATAATAGCAGAATAATAAAAACAGAAATAGAACATCACAGATTTATCCAGCTTCGGTAAAACCCTGCATACGTATTGCCCCCAAGGTTTCAACTAGAAATTACATAGTCAGACACTTACACATGTAAACTTACGACACCCGCTAATGACTAATAACTCTACATTCAAAACCCTGCCACAAGTCAGCCACTGGATTGCGAATTCTCAAACTACGCTCTGTAGTTTGTACATAGTCACACGATAGAAAGTTACATAGTTTAAAAAAGAAAATTACACAAACAATAATAGACTAAAACAAATAAAAAACAAAACCCTATTGTTTTTAACTAAAGCCCAATATAACAGTAGAAGACCGGTCCACGAAAATAACACTGATAAAAATAAGTCTGTTCCATTTTTCTCTTGTTATTGCCTTCGGTCGTTCTTTCTTTATTTCTCTTCAAAGCGGAATTGGGGTTTCGTAGAATTTTGAGGATTTGTTCAAAATCAAAGTTGTTGAACAAGATATGGTCGATTGTAGTGATGAATTCTCTTCGATTTGCCTTGTCAATCGATCTCTCGGCTGATTATTGCTTACGGTCGCTTCTCCGTTGAGTTCAAATACTGGTATGCGATTTTCCTTTTCGATTTATGATTTTTCTTGACTCAATTTTGCTTTCGAACTCCATTTCAATTCGAGTTATTGATTTTTGATTTTCTTCGATGAATTGCTCTCGTATTTTGCTTGAACTCAAATCCATTAATTGCCAATGATGATATGGGAATTTATAGGGATTAAAAACCCTAAATTTACATTCATACATTTGAATTTGAATTCTTCACGATTTTATCACTTGCTTCGATTTACTATGCTCGGCCCTTCATTATCAATTGAATGCTTGTGATAACTTCTGACTGGTTCATTTGTTACACATCATCGATAAATTTTTACTCGCTTGAGTCGACTCCTTCTTTTCTCTGATGTATTTGAATTTCGATTCCGTAGTATTCTGCTATGACTTTGGAATCGTGAATTTTTTAGATAAACCTGACTTCGACTTGTTCAATTCCTTTCTGCTTTGACTTGTTTATCATGTTAGTATACATACGAATTTGAAATGTCTTCGAATATGTTTGACACCTGTTGATTTTTATCTCAGCCTTGACTCATCGAACTGCTTCTGTTTTGTTACTTCGACTGCATATATATTTTTTGAATATATTCCCTGGTTGATAAGTTCAAAACTGCTCCTGTTAATAACTGAACTTGGTAGCCTTGCATTCCACTATGTTGAATATGTATATACATGTTGCTTTGAGTTTGCACCGGGTGATTTTTTCTGCTTCACTAATGTATATGCATGTGTATACATATATATGCGTATATGTATACATGTGTTTATGTACTATATATGGTTCCTTGTATTTAAAATCTTGTTGTAGTGTGTGGATTGAGGCTTCATTTGCATTTAAGTTGATCTTATGGATAATGCCAAACTTGTATATATGAATTCTGTTGTAACTTGGTTGGTCATTAAACTAGATGAAATTGACTTGTCTGAAGCGATTCATTTCTCTTGTTCTCGTAGTCTTGGTTTTTTTATTTCATTTCTCTAGTCTGTTCTGTTATTTCATTTCTTTGGTCTGCTTCGAGTTAAATTTGGTCTGCACTTTGTTCATGCCTCTGACCTGATATGTTTGTGAGGTCTGATTGATACTTATGTATGGTCTTCATTTGCTTTGAGCCAGTTCATTTATCTGATTTGGTTGCACCCCATACCTGAACTGATGTTGATGCTTCATGTTTTGCATTTACTTTTATGATACCTGGTTTTTGTTGCAATTGAGTCTGGTTCACTTTGTATTGAGTTGCCTTTGAGTTAGCTGTCTAGTTGAGGTTAGACTTGTTGTGTTGTTGACTTGGTTGTTGCTTTTATAGTTTTGGTTTATTTTGATCTTGATGAGTCTGATTCCAATTGCTTCATGTCTAGTGTATTGAACTTGTGTATCACCATATATGTACATACGTACATATGTATGTGTGTGTATGTGTTGTTGATCATGCTGCAGACATTATGTTGTGTGACCATATCTATTTTGGTCTGACTGCTATGTGGTCTTGTTGCATATGATCTCCGTTGAAGTCTTTGTATTGCTTCATGGTTGTTGCTATTTATAGATTTGCAGTCTGGACTTTGTTTTTTGATTCTTTAAGCTTGTTCATGTTATTATGTGGTTGTACATGAACTTACTGTTGCATATATACTGTCTGATTTTGGGTTGCAATGTTGATTTGTGTGTACCTGAGTTGAATCCAGCATCGGCTCGGATTTGACCTTATACTCATCTGTCCCTATAGTTCTAACACGCAGGTGTATATCGGTGTGCATGGCCTTATGGCATGTGCAGTGATACACTGTGCATGTCACAAGTTGTTTGTGCAAATGAATTCAAAAGAAATAAATGACGAAAAATCCAAATAACTAAGGCAAATAATATTTTCAAAACACACACTCCATTGTACACTACAAAATATTTCTTTTTCAATTTTACCGCATCAGTGTTTATTTTGCAAATAATTCAGATGCTGGATACAAACTGGAATAGAGTTGAAGAACAAATACGAGTGAATGAGTGATATGTAGTGGGATGATAAATTGTAAAATGAAATTTGTGATGTAATTGAAATTGTAATGTAACTGAAATTGTAATGTAACTGAAATTGTAATGTAATTGAAAAATGTATATATGTAGTAAGAGCTCGGATTTATATTATTTGGGTTTGTAATAAAATATTAGTTTGAATAAAATATTTGTTTGAATATGAATTCTATATTATTTATTTTATTCATCAAATATTTATTTAATTATGTGAAAAATAAAATAGTATAATAACAAATACATTTAAATGAGTATATATATATGTTTATTAACATCAAACAAAAATCATATACTAGCATATTCAACATAATTCAACCATTAATCTGATTCAATCAGATGGTGTCAATCCTACAACTGAAAATGCGTTAGCCATGGAAGCGGTCTCCTTTTTCAAGAATATTTAAAATAAAACTGGCTACACTAATGAATTCCCAAGCATAATTTGCAAAGCAAAGATTGCTGAATATGGGAATGACTACTTATCTACTTCCTTTTCCTTTGAGGAAATAAAGTATGCAGCTTTTAGCACTCAAGAAGACAAAGCTCCCTGCCTTAATGGATTCTTTTCAAAATTTTATCAACAACATTGGAATAAACTCAAAGAAGGACTTCTTGCTTTTCCATGCTGAAGGCGGAATTATTAAAGAAATCAAACATACCTTTTTTGCCCTTATCCCAAAAAAAAACCTCATAATCTATGAATGATTACAAACCCATAGCTTGCTATAATTTTGTATACAAAATTTTGTCCAAACTACTCTGTTACTAAGTAATATCCACTCTTTCTTTACCTATATCAGAAAATCAAAATGCTTACCTACCATACAAAAACATTGCAAATGGTATAATGTCAGCACATGAACAAGTCTAGATTCAATTATACCAATGCTAGTAGAATGTGCATTAAAGTTGACATTAAAATAGCTTATGATTCTAGTTATAGAGATTTCATAATGTTGGGGAAATCTCGTTTTTCCCCGCTTCGTGAAGTTAAGATAGACACTTTAAGATTAAAAGTAGCAATAAGCACAAGAGTTTATAATATGGAGATTCTTCCACTATACAAAAGAATAGTAGGATTACAATAATATGATTACAAAAGTAACTCACACTTGGTGGCTCACTCAAGCTTGAGGATAAAGACTTCTCAAGCTATCACTCTTTTCTCTCAAAGAGGATCTCTCTAACTCTCAAGTTTTTTCTCACACTAAGAAGTGGCTTCTTCCTTGGATTCTTGGATGGCTAGTAATAGGGCTCCTTCTCCTATTTATACTACTCAACCTCCATAATGAATGGTGGAGATTACTTGCATCCGACGGTAGAGATTGATTCTCTAGAATGCTCCACACTCTCTAGGAATCTCTACACTCTTCCATTCCCTTCTGTATTCTTCCATACTCTTCCGTAAGGTTCCAGAAGGTTCCACACATCTCTAGAATATTCCAGAGGGTTCCACAAGCTTCTAGTGAGTTCTACACTTCTCTAGAGTTCTCCGAAACATTCTAGAAAATTCTAGATTTCTCTAGAAATGTCTAGAATTTTCTAGAAACTCTCCAATTAAGGAGGGATCCCAACAAATCTCCCCCTCCCGACTTAATTAGGGGGTAGTAGTACGTCGGCACCTTGACAGCAGTCTTCAAACTTCTTTGTTGGTACTACCTTGGTCATTATGTCAGACCAGTTCTCATCTGTGTGAACCTTGTCAAGATGTATTTGCTTTTCCTCAAGGACTCCTCGGATCCAGTGATATCTTGTATCAATATGCTTTGTGCGGGAATGAAATGTTGAATTCTTTGCCAAGTAAATTGCACTTTGATTGTCACACTTCAAGACATACTTTTCTTGATCCACTCCCAATTCATGCAACAAGTTCTTCACCCACAACATCTCCTTGCAAGCTTCAGTAGCTGCGATATTCTCTGCCTCTGTAGTGGATAATGCAATACACTTTTGCAGCTTTGATTGCCATGAAATAGCTCCCCCCGCAAAAGTGGTTAGGTATCCTGATGTTGATTTCCTTGAATCAATGTCACCAACCAAGTCTGCATCTGTATATCCTTCTAACACAGGTTTTCCTTTTCCAAAGCATAAACATCTTTTGGAAGTTCCACGTAGATATCGGAGGATCCATTTGACTGCAACCCAATGCTCATTCCCTGGGTTAGCCAAGAAGCGACTGACGACACCAACTGCATAAGCGATATCTGGTCTTGTGCATATCATTGCGTACATGAGACTGCCTACTACAGATGAGTATGGTTTCTTCTTCATTTCCTCCTTGTCTTTTTCACTTGTCGGACTCTGCTTCGAACTTAGCTTGAAGTGCCAGCTAGTGGAGTGTTAACTGGCTTTGATTTGTGCATGTTGAACCTTTCCAAGACTTTCTCGATATATCTCTCTTGGGATAGCCATAACAGTCTTTTTGATCTATCACGGGTTATTCTCATCCCAAGAATCTGTTTAGCCGGCCCCAAATCTTTCATGGCAAAGCTCTTGCTTAGATCTTTCTTTAAAGCAGCTATCTTTATGCGGTCTTGTCCAATGATTAGCATATCATCAACATAGAGCAGAAGTATGAGAAAGTCACCACTTACATACCTCTTTATGAAGACACAATGATCGCTTTTCGTCTTTTTGAAATCATGCTCTGCCATGAATGCGTCGAACTTCTTGTACAATTGCCTTGGTGCTTGCTTAAGTCCATATAGACTCTTTGTGAGGCGGCACACTAGATCTTCTTTGCCTGGAACTTTGAATCCCTCAGGCTGTTCCATGTAGATCTCTTCCTCTAGGTCACCATGTAGAAACGCCGTCTTGACATCGAGTTGTTCAATCTCCAAATCTTGCACGGCTGCTAGGCTAAGCACAACTCGGATTGATGACATCTTTACCACGGGAGAGAATATCTCTTCAAAGTCAGTACCTTTTTCTTGTCCAATTCCTTTGACGACTAATCGAGTTGTATAGCGAGGCTTTGAACAGTTCTCTTCGGTCTTGATTCTATACACCCACTTATTCTTCACAGCTCTTCTCCCTTTTGGTAGCTCCACTAGTTCATATGCGTTATTCTCATGCAAGGATTGCATTTCTTCTTGCATGGCTATTCTTCACTCTTCTTTATGACAATCACTCATTGCTTCTTTATAGCTTTGAGGCTCCCCCTCATCAGTGAGCGTAACGTACTCCTCTGTGTTGTATCGGGTGGATGGTCTTCTGTCCCTTGAGGATCGTCTTGGCTCTGGTGCGATTGGAGTGCTAGATTGAGGTTCTTCCTGAACTGGTTCATCATGAATTTCATGATCTTCAGCTTCACTGCTTTCTTGTGTGTTGTTATCTTCATGTCGAACTAGAGTAGGTTCAATGTTCTTACTGCTTCTCAATCTTGGCCTCTCTGAATTCTTGATGTCTTCAATTGTTTGGTCTTCGAAGAATACAACGTCTCTACTGCGAATAACCCTCTTGTTAATTGGGTCCCACAACCGGTATCCAAATTCATCCTTAGGTGAACGAAGATAAATACACTCCTTTGTCTTTGCATCAAGCTTAGCTCTCTCATCTTTGGGTTGTGAACAAATGCTCTGCACCCGAACACCTTGAGATGATTATATGAAGCCCTCTTGCCCATCCAAACTTCCTCAGGAATGGCCCCATCCAAAGGAACTGATGGTGTGAGGTTGACTATGTCGGCCACAGCCATTATAGCTTCTCCCCAGAATGATTTGGATAACTTAGCATGAGAGAGCACACAACGAACTCTTTCTTCAATGGTTCGGTTCATTCTCTCAGCTAGCCCATTCAATTGTGGTGTCTTGGGTGGAGTCTTCTCTAGCCTAATGCCATATTTCTTGCAATAGTCTTCAAAGGACCTCTATACTCACCTCCGTTATCTGATCGTACACACTTGATCTTCCGTCCAGTCTCACGCTCCACCAGAGCATGGAATTCTTTGAAGGCATCAAGCACTTGATCCTTTGATTTTAACAGGTGCAACCATGCTTTCCTTGAATGATCATCAATGAAGGTGACAAAATATAGAGCACCACCAATGGATCTCTCAGACATCGAACATACGTCAGTGTGCACGAGGTCTAGAATGTTCTTTCTTCTTGTGGGCGGAGAAGATCTTTGGAAAGCAACCCTATGTTATTTTCCAGCAAAAAATGAGCACAAGGATGAAGTGGTTTACCTTTCACGTCAGGGAGGAGTTGTTTCTGAGCGAGCATGTGAAGACCTTTCTCACTAATGTGCCCAAGTCGTTTATGCCATGTGTCCATATCATCAGTAGACATGTTTACTTCTCCTTTGCATAGCTTAGCTTGCATTACATACAATGATCCTACCTTCTTTCCTCGAGCTATTGTCAAACTTCCTTTGGTGAGCTTCCACTTCCCTTCACCAAAGTAATTCATTAGACCGTCATCATCTAGCTTTCCAGCGGAGATAAGACTGAGGCGCATGGTCGGGACATGCCTCACATCTTTCAAAACAAGCTTGCACCCGGTGCTTGTCGTCGGAGTGATGTCTCATATTCCAACAATCTTGCTTCTATCTTGATTTCCCATTTGCACCGTGCCAAAGTCACCTATTTGGTAGGATGAGAAGAAGTTTTCATGTGGAGTAACATGGAAGGAAGTACCAGAATCAATAATCCAAGAACTCTTATCACAAGCAATGTTTAGAATGTTACTTTCACCAACGAGATATAGCAGATCTTCCTTTAATACTATGGCAGTAGTACTCTTTTCTTCTTGCTTCTTCGTTAGGCTTATTTGGTCAGGATTAACATTACCGGCCTTTTGGTCTCTTTTGAAGCTTCGACATTCCATTTTCTTGTGACCCATCCTTCCACAGTAATAGCATGCGATCTTCGAGCATGACTTGGATCTACCTCGAGATTGATGGGGATTTCGGCTCTTACTACGTCCACGGGTTTCATTCCTACCCTGATTCTCAACAACATTAGCTTCGGGATGGATAGACTCATCTCGTTCCATTCTCCTTGCTTCTTCACCAAGAAGGCTGTCACTGACGGTATCCATAGTTAACTTTCCATCCGGAGCTGAGTTACTTAGCGTGACAACAAGTGTGTCCCAACTTTCCGGTAAGGAACTAAGGAGTAGAAGGGCTTGTAGCTCATCATCAATCTTCATATCAATTTTTGTTAGTTGATTTACGAGCCCCTTGAAGTTATTCAAGTGCTCAATCATACTATGACCATCCTTATACTCCAATTTCACCAACCGTCTAACTAAACTGGCCTTGTTGCGAGGCGTTTTCTTCTGAATCATGGACTCAAGCTTTGTCCATAATTCATAGGCATTGGTATAAGTAGAAACATGCTCGAAGAGAGTTTTGTCGATGTACTTATGGATCATAGCAACAGCCTTACGGTTCAACAGTTCCCACTGAGCATCACTCTTTCCTTCCACCTTATTTTTGTAGATGATGGGCTCATGCAAATCCTTACAATACAAGTGGTCCTCCATCATTGGCTTCCAATAGGAGTAGTTGTTAGCTGTGAGCTTGAACATGTCTCCATCATGAGCGACAATATCCTCCATCTTGAACTTACACGAGCTTGATTACGGCTACGAATGAACCTTGCTCTGATACCACTGTTGGGGAAATCTCGGTCTTCCCCGCTTCGTGAAGTTAAGATAGGCACTTAAAGATTAAAAGTAGCAATGGAAGCACAAGAGTTTATAATTCTCTAATATGGAGATTCTTCCACTATACAAAAGAATAGTAGGATTACAACAATATGATTACGAAAGTAACTCACACTTGGTGGCTCACTCAAGCTTGAGGATAAAGACTTCTCAAGCTATCACTCTTTTCTCTCAAAGAGGATCTCTCTAACTCTCAAGTTTTTTCTCACTCTAAGAAGTGGCTTCTTTCTTGGATTCTTGGATGGCTAGTAATAGGGCTCCTTCTCCTATTTATACTACTCAACCTCCATAATGAATGGTGGAGATTACTTGCATCCGACGGTAGAGATTAATTCTCTAGAATGCTCCACACTCTCTAGGAATCTCTACACTCTTCCATTCCCTTCTTTATTCTTCCATACTCTTCCGTAAGGTTCCATAAGGTTCCACACATCTCTAGAATATTCCAGAGGGTTCCACACTCTTCCACAAGCTTCTAGTGAGTTCTACACTTCTCTAGAGTTCTCCGGAACATCTAGAAAATTCTAGATTTTCCTAGAAACATCTAGAATTTTCTAGAAACTCTCCAATTAAGGAGGGATCCCAACACATAATTCATAGGACGCACCAAATGGATTTTTCCGATAAGAGGATGAAAATGATCAAAGAAATAATTAACACCGCCTCCTTTTCTGGTCTATACGAAGGCATTTCCAATGATTTTTTTAACAGCAACAATGGTGATGGACATGGGGATCCACTATCAACTTATCTTTTTGCTATTATAGTAGAGTATTTCACCATTCTTATGAATTTAAAAGTAAGCAATTGCAAATCAAACCCATTTACAAAATTGAGCCTGATCTCACACATATATGTAGATGACCTACTAATTTTTTATAAAGCAGATTATTAGGCAGCTAAGTAGATTAGTTTTTTTGAAAAAATGCATAAATTTATAGGGCTTCAAATGAATGTATCAAAAACAAGAATATTTTTCAGCAAGGGATGTTCTCAAAAGGAAGGAATATGTGATATTTTGGGTCTACAAGAAGGTGAATTACTTGAAAAATATTTGGGTCTACTCTTATCAAGTTAATATCTCAAAGTTAATACATGCAACAATTTAATAGATAAAATCAAAACTAAAATTAAAGGCTAGGAATGTAAATGTTTAAGCATTGCAGGAAGAACTGAGCTTATTCAATCTTCATTCTACCTGTAATGATGTTTTGGTGCCAAAGTTTTAAAATTCCTCCAACGGTGCTAAACCAAGTAATTAAAACATGTTCTAATTTTATATGGAAAGAAAAATTCAGTAAAAAAATTTAGGAAATCATGTGCCAAAGAAAACTAGAGGGTGGAATTGGCCTATATAATTTTCAAGAAACCAACGAAGCCTGTGGTTCAAAAATGGTATGGAAATTTCTAACTAAGAGTACACTGTGGTCCAAATGGATGAGAAACAAGTATCTACAACTAAGTCCCTTCTGGGACTGTTCCATCAATGCATCATTGTCATGTAACCAGAAAAGAGTTCTTGCTCTAATAAAATTGGCCTTGAATGGTATGGAGAGAAGAATAGTTAATGGACAATATACTAGCCTGTTGTTTGATCAATGGATTAATTGGTCAAAACTTCTAGATATATTGGTCAAACTTCACTGGAATTATGAGGTAGTAGTGGACTCAAAGTCGGCAGTATAATTTGCAAATAGAATGAAAACTATGTAACTTACTTCAAAATAATTTTCTTGCTAATGAGATTCATTAAATCACGATCTACAAGGCAACAATTAGTTAAATGAGACAAATGGTTGCTATACTTTCAGATCAACATTGATCTCATTAAACCACATTTGCAAATCTATCAATCGGAGAAAGTTTATTTAGAAAAAAATTCATTGCCCAAAGATGAATTTTTTTTTATTCAAGGCAAACACCGACAGACTATCTGTAACAACATGAATTTTAAATAGAAGTAAACTAGATTTAATAGTAGTAATTTAGTCGATTAAAATAGAATTTGGTGATTCATTTAATAAATTGGTTTTGAAATTATTTAATAAAAGAGTTTAATTTTTGAAAATAAGATATTTAAAATTGAACTAAGTTAAGACTGTGGAAATAATACTTTATAAAGATTATGTAATTGAAATAAAATATTAGTTTGTAAAAGAAGTGATTTTTAAGTCGAAATTTGTATTCATTTAAGTTAAATAATACTTAGTTTATAAATAAGAAAAAATAAATATATAAACATTTATTTATTGTGTTTTAAAGCCTAAGCCCAAGTTTTAATAGCCAAATCCATTTTCCAAATTTCACTACTTCACGAAGTTTCTTCTTTCATAAATATTCACGCACACATTTCTTATTTATTTCATCACTTCCTGAAGCAAGGCAATGAAAACCCTCATCACTTTGAAAATTAGAAACAAATACAACAAATTACTAAAATTCTCCAATTTGAATATGTGCTTCCTAATACTTGTATACATCTATGGCAAGAAAAGCTTCGGGTTGTGTTGTGCCATGGTGGTGTTGTGTGCACGCGTTCAAGAGAAAGGGGGAAGGAATAAACAACGTCTATGGTTAGTCAATAATCCTATATGTATGCATATGATAATGAGTGTCGTATGGATGTTAAGTGTTGTGTGATTCAAGAGTAATGAGATGGGTGAGTTGAAGGTGGTCGAGACGTTGGAATTCAATTGGAGAAGAAGCAGTTTTGCATCAGGCGCGGTCGACTCTTAGGATCTACCGGTCGACCATGATCAATCGATCTGTGGTCGACCATGGGCTGGGTAGTATTAATATAAACACATATATAATTTTAAAAATAAGAATAAAATAAGTAAAAATATAATAATTAACATACATTAGATATTTAACATAAATAACAAAATAAAATGGATTTGTGGAGTTTATATGAAAATATATATATATAATAATTATTAATTTAAAGTAAGTAATTAATTAAAGAATAAATTAGAGTTTGCTTTTAAAAGTTATACAAAAATTGAATATATATTCTAAAAAAAAAAGGAAATATAATTTAATTAATATTTTAAGTGGCTTGAAGTAAATTTTACAGTGAATAGATTTAATTAGAGATATGCTAGACATTTTTATACATTAAATAATTTAAATATCACTTTGAAATTCAATTTAATTCTACAAATGGTTATTATTTGTTCTTGATATTATTCTGTGTTATAAGAGATTAATGTAGTGGATGATTCATTATCCGATAGCTTAAATAAATTATATCTATGAATTGATATTCTATTCAAGACTGGGAATTATAATTTATTAGATTTAAAATGTTATACGTTTGTTAAAGAGAACATATTTTGGTTTAAAAACGTCTATTCAAAGATTGTGTATATAAATAATATTTGGAAAATAAGTAATTTTATGCAAGTATTTTAAAGTGTTACTCACATGTAATAAACTGAAATAAGAATATTTTCTATATATCTATGAAATTAATTGATGAGATTTTTCATAGTATTTTAGATTACATATTTTCTTTTACTGATTCTGATGACTTCAGTGAATCGCCATTACATATTTTAGATTACATATGATTTTATTGTATTGAAATCCGTGTGACAAGAAATCCGAATGAATAGAATTATAATACCGTTTGGTATGGGACTTTCAGTAATATTTCTTCGGTTGTTCTTTAAACTCATTATATAGAATATTATGTGGATAAAGTGTAATTTATAAGCAGTGAATAAACACATGAGTATCACATGGTGATATGGAATGCTTTTGTGATATTTAATCGATTATTCATTGTAAGTAAATGACACTCAGATGATGAGAATAGTGTTATGTATGTGAGGTAACACACATAGAGATGAGTATGGCTTTGTGCCTACATTTAGTAAGTATGGCTATATGCCTAACGATGAGCAAGACTTTGTGTCTTTATGTATTAGTTCTATATGCTACTATAATGATGTACTCTTTTTATTTGCGTTTGAGAGGACCAGATGGCTAGAATCCACCTCAGCGGCCTGATTATAGGGTCGCATCCCAGATCTATGACACTTATTTCTATGTAGCTTTGTGCTCTTACTTCATGCATTTGCTCTTGTGTCACATAGGACAGCAGTCTATTATAGAGGATAGAGTTGGTCGTGACTATTGAATCCTCACGTTGATGAACACACCAGTGGATACGTGTCACGATTCCATAATGGTAACTAAAAATGCAGAGACTTTATATCTCTACAGCTTGCTCTGTGCTATCAGTCTCCCTTTTGGTACTGACAGAGTAGTAGTTTGGCATATACTACTGTACACCTCACTTTATTATAGACGTGGGTTAGATGATCCACATATTGTTATATATATGGTTTTACTTAGGACTTCGTGTCTATCATAAAATCATTCCCTATCACGATGTATTCCAATATTTTTTATACCTATAATAGAATTCCAGAGTATAGTGGATTCTCGGTATATTCACAGGCAGCTTATCCTATACTATATACATGTATTAATGACAATGCTTTATTGTGATTGAGAGATATATTTAGGTAATGCTACATGCAAGCCCGCTATACTTAGCGATACCTCACTTATCTATGTTTTTTGGATTTAGATGATGATTTTTGAGTATGCATGATTCATCCATTTGTGTTGATTATGTGTTTCTATTTTGATGTGTTTCTATATAGGTAATGATATTTTTTGATATTAGAGCCGATTGCTTCATGTTCATGTTTGATTTACTCACGTAATATGATGCTTTGATGGTTATTTATGATATTAACAATATATTTCATGCATATCCCCATGGCTATATATATATGGGGTGTGTGTATTATCGAGCCGATTGATGATTTGAGTAATACCGATAGTGTTATCATATTATTATTCCTCGTATATACTGTATTATTTAAATCATAGATTCCAGATTAGACATAGTCTGGCCCATGAGTCATTTATGTAATACTCGGTTCAATCTGAGACATTTCAGGTGCAGGGATGATATGACCTACATGAGTTTTATTAGGCTTAGTGGAGACTTATATTAGGATTGTTATATAATATTGGGTGACACTATTTCACTATATATACTGTTACATAGTTTTATATTGATTATCTATCGCATGATATTGAGATTGTTGAAATTTGAGATGAGATGTATTTTTATTGTATTATCGTATTATATATTGTATATTATTGTTGTGATTCTGACTCTGTGTTCTTTGATATTTATTGTGTATTATGTCTTGAGGTACACGTGTTTATTGCATTGTATCGGTATTGTGTGCATATAAGTGAGTTATTTATTTGATGTTTTTATACATACCGGTATTAGTCTAAAGGAATATTTACGTGTGTACCTCTTATAGCATCATTCTCCGTATTATCTGATAGTATTGCTCTGTAATACTCTTGGATAATATGGGTATAGAGATGGGTGTTTCACTATCAACAAAATAGAATCTTATGCAAAGATATGTCGCTTATGAAAATGATAAGTGTGTGTTATGCAATCAAAAAATAGAAGATATTAATCATCTATTTTTTTGGCTGCAAGTTCACTACACATATATGGAGCTTATGTAACTTAAATATGTTATGCAAGAAAGCGATAATTACATGCGACGTAATGAAATCAAGTTTTCACCCAAGAATAAGTGTAAAGACAGATTAAGAGAAATGATCAGACTTATAACTTAAATTGTAGTTTAGTTAATTTGGAAAGAATGAAATGCAAGAATTTTAACTGGCAAACTAACAGAAAAATTCACTATCCATAGAGAGAATGGGTTATACTCGAAAATATTTATGCTCAAATCGAATCAAAAAATACTAACTCACTACTATACTCTAAAGCGGTTAAATTTGGGGAATTCCAATTGATTATAAAGGCAGACCCCCTGATCAACCTTAATCTTTACCTTTCAATCATATGCATGAGTTAAGTCGAGGAACAAGATGAAGCTCTACCTTCAGAGTGATGTGATGAAAGTATAAAACTTAGGATTCCTAATCTACTTAGATTAAACTAAATTTTGTGGGAATTTACTCAATCTTAGATGGCCATTTTTGGAAAACCTAGTTAGAGTAATCAAACTAGAGTTCTTTCCTTTTTTGTACAGTTTGTTTTCTTCTGTTATTTGCACGTAGGCCTTTTGCATTTTATTTTGTAGGCCCGACTCAAGGTATAAATTCTCATATACCCAAAGCAATAAAAAAGCATGTTTCTTCAAAAAAATATACAAATTTAATGCATAATCCATTTATACTATTTAATCTACCATGTATTTCATTGTAAAATTCTTTTTAACTTCAAGTACTTACTTGAAAATTCTACGGTTATTTACAAAACTCTCCATAATAACAACTAATATTGTACATAAGTCAGTATATTCAAATCAATTATGTAAACTTGAGTTTGATTATTCAAATAATTTCAGTTAACAAATATTTTCTAATTCATCTAATAAATCCTAAATATGATGGTTTCAATATGTATACCATGTCATGTCACCAAAAGCGGTAAAATTACATTTCTCATTCAAATAAAAAAATACAAATCAGGTAACACATAAATAATATTAACTAATTTAATTTAATATTTGCTTATCTCATTAGATTTTTCATATATTTTATTACAAATTCTGTTTTTAGCTTCAAATACATACATTTCAACATTTCCATGATTATTTATAGACCCTCCTCCGTTCTTTCCTAATATTTTGTATATGAATCCATATATTTTAATAAGAAAAGAGCTACAAGTCCCTGTTTTTTATGTTATTATAAGAAAATTCCCTGTAGAAATAAAAATGTAAATTTGGTATCTATTTTTGAAAAATAGAAAACGCAATGTGTCTTGCACCTTTCTGACAGAAAATGAAGGTACCATGCATTTTTCTGATTTTGAAATTTCTTTCAAATTTCAAAAAATTTAAATTTTTTGAAAAGCACAAGTTAACTTGCACTTTCTATTAGGAAACAACAAGTTAGTTTGCGCTTTCTGATTTAGAAAAAACAATGACCTAATTTACAAACTCATTGCTACAAGGACTTTTCTTATAACAACATCATAACCTTCTGTGCAAAGCCCCTGAACTTTAAACTACCTACAAAATATTAAATTTAAACTACTTACATAATCTCGGAAAATAGGTAGTCTATTGTAGTAATAAATCCTAAAAATATATGCTCATCTTTACACATATACATACATACATACATACATACATACATACATATATATATATATATATATATTCACATTAACGAAAATGATATAATTAACTTTTTCATTCAACTATAAAGATATTATAGATCACATAACATAAATTATGTACATAAAAGGCACATAAACGATAATAATAAAGTTAATTTATCAACCATAATTCATTTACCGCAAAGAGTTTATCATACACTACGTTCCAAGAATCTGCTTTTAATATCAAATAACTTCACAAATAATTTTCTATAAAATCCTTCTCAATTGTTTTCCTAATATTTACCTTTGAGTATATAGATATTTAAACTAATTACATAATTTAAAATTTAATCGATTTAACAAATTTAGTTACATAATTTTTGTTAATTCATCTATAAATCATTAAAATATTTCGGTTTCAACATGTATGCTATATACATAATAACAAAAGTGACAAGGTTAATTTTTCTCAAATATAAAGCTAAGGAGTAAACATTGGATAATATCATCGATATATTATCGATACATCGCATATCGGACTTCACGTGCAACGATCCATAAAATTTTTTTAGCAAAGCCAGCCGGTTTTTATAGTGGACGGACCACTTTTTATTATAGCAAATAATAAAACAATACAAAGCTGGAGATAAGCGAGTTGCCTATCAACAAATACAAGGTTTTTAAGGTGGACCGACCACTAAATCTAAACTAGATTACAGCACAGGAGTTGGACAACACACCTGAACTACAAAATGGCACCGCGCAGGGTACAAATTATGACAATCAAGTTGCACAAGGCAATCACAAAACACACCTTACTAAACCACAGACCTATGAAACAAAATATCCAAAGGAACAAATTACCAAAGTAACTGAACCCAAATCCCAAGAGTCCAAACAACCATTTCAATTCCAGCAGAAGAGCAAGAAGATGCTACCAACGAGAGCATAAAACGAAATAAACATAGCAGGAACAAGAAGCTCCAATATAACAAGGAACAAGAATCTCCAATATAACAAGCAGGAGGCATGAAAACAAGCAAGACCAATTCGCAAGATAACCAATACCGAATTCGCATAAGCAATAATGTGCAGGATTACACATTGCAATGACACAAAGCAACAACAATGAAGAACTCCCAACGAACAAGAGACCAGTAAGAACATGGCATGACAACCAAGGAGGAAGACCCGCAGACGAACTGCCCGGAGCCAACCAATCACCAGAGAGCAAAAACTAAAACATGGCAACCACCATAAAAACCCAAAAATAGATCAAATAGAAAACGCTCCACTAGACAACAGGAGCAATGACAAGACCAGACCAATCACACGTACTTAGTCGAGAACGGAGCCAAACAAAGCCAAGAGCGCCAAAACCAGATCAAAGATGCCACTTCCGCTGTAGGCAGTCACCAAGGGTAAGGAATTGAGCTGAAGCGCGGCGGGTTGACAAGAACATGGACCAAAGTACAACAATCGAAAGACGGTCGAAATCAATGAAAGAAAAGAGAAGCGAATCGGAGGACCTGAGCAAGAAAAAAGGGGGTTTAAGAATGGATAGGGTTGCAAGTCATAGCATAGGGGAAAGCTAGGGTTAAGGGAGAAAGAGTGTGAAATAAGAAGAGAACAAAAGATTAACACGGAAGACTAAGAAGAGAGCAAAAGAAAAAAATGGAAGAGGCGGCGGGAAGAAAACCCTAGTCCCCATTGATGAAAACTTGTAACCCCATTTGACTAATTTGACAATCCATAATTTTGGGTCTTCAAATTTGAATATTTGACTTATTTAAATATTCGAATTTGAATTACATTATAATAAAATACAGGTTTCGAATCACGACCTCATTTTTGATGATGTATTTTTAATTTATTTTACAGGATTTTTCCCTAATTTTTAATTGGAAAAATAATTAAATTTTTGTTTAACGCTTTTTGCGGCAAATGTCAGTACTTTTGAAACTTTACGGAATAAGTTAACTTGTCTATTTTATTTGTTTTATGATCGTCTCAAATTGTTGTGTGCAATCGTATTTTTATTTTTATCGTTCGCAGTTCGTACGCGAACGTGTTATTGTGTAGCGGGGTATCGTAAAACTTTATTTTCATTCATCAGAATTTACACATGCACAACGCCTTTCTTTGCCTGGCCCATATCTTTTCTCATTTTCTACCTTACATGTGCCCATGTCTTCGTTGATTCATGGCTTGTTTTGTGGAAGTATGGAACACTATCATTTCATTGCACCAAGGGCATGACTTCATTTTTTTGCTTTGCCTGTTTATATTGTTCATTTTGGATTGGAAAGTGGGACACAAGCATATAAAGAAAGCAACCATGGAGGAGATGAACGCATGCCTTTTTTCAGTTTTGTGAATGAAACATCACCATTTTCCCACTTCAAACATCAATAACTCACAAACCATTCATTTTTAACGTGGACTTCCTAGACGGAAGGTGTTCGTAATCCTTTTTAGTATTTTTAAAAATTGGTCACTCAAGATTTTATCGAGAGATGAGAGAGAAACTGCAAGATAACAGCAAGCGGGAAAGTTTGTATCAAAACTTTGAAAATTAATTTCTCTCAACCGGTGAAGAATTACTCGACGGCGTATGTATCGTTGAGTTCGTATCGAAGTATAATATTTCTGATGTGAGTTCGACGAATTTTATGTCCATGATTTGCGATGGTCGAAGGCTGGAGTTTTATTTAGGTAGAGCTAGAAGCATCGAGAGAGGAAACAGGATGCGCTGTTGGATTCAAAGAGGAGTAATGCTTCGATTTGCAAAGTTTGTTGAAATTCAGCATCGAAAAGTGTCGCACATTTGAACGACTTATACGTGAATTCTTTTGTCTTGGGTCGAAATTTGTTCGTGGGGTGCGAAGCTTGGGCGAGTAGGTGTAGTCCAACAAAGAGGAGAAGGAGGACGCGATGGGGGCTTGGGTTGGTCGATAGTCGGAGGAGGCGGAATGTGCACATGCACGACGTTGTGCATGGTTTGAAATGGAAATGGAGAAGATGGTGGTTTGGGGAATAAGTGAATATTGCAATCGAATCTGGTGCTGGTTGGGATTTGGGCTTGACAATGGGTGAAATTGTTCTGTTTTATTCTAATTAAATCAATTAGCTAATTAAAATAATTAAAATTTAAAAAGCTATAACTCCTTTATACGAGATCAGTTTTACCCGTGTTTTTGGCATTGGATTCGTATTAGACAATATAATACACCAGTAAAATTATTTGATACATTTGATGAAGCATAATTTAGTAATAAACTATTAATGGTTGAATTGAATTATGATTAACATAGTTAAATTGTTACACATCGTTGATGAAATTTATTAAGCAGAATAAATCCACGTTTTATGCTTGCAAATAAAATGATTATTTTAAAGTTAATTAATGTGTTGATTAATTGTTATTGATAAATAAATGTATTCGCAATTTATTATTGATTGTTGGTTGTTTGATTTACGCTCGACCAGTTTATGAGTCATTTCCCTTTTCTATTTGGCATGCGTTGGGTAGAAAACAATTGTAGGCTAACACCTTATGGTTTATTTCATAATTAGACTATAAGGTGTTTAGCAATAATATTGATTTATATAATTATTATAATTAGTTATAATAATTAACATTTTAGTTTGAACTTCAGTTAAATGAAGTTGTTTCAAAAGATAGTTTTCATAAATGAAATGTTTATAGAAAATGAATTGTTTACAAAGAATTTGAAAATATTGGTAAATGAATAATTATAATAAAAGACGTTTCTTTAATTTTAAAAGGGAAAGGATACTTGTCTTTAGAAATGAAATGGTTTCTTTAAAAAGAAATAAAAATATTTAGAAATGAATATTTTAAAGTTGTATTGTATAAAAGTGATTTACACAAAGATATTTATAACATGTGTTTTGTAAATAAAGAATTTCGAGAACTTAAAACCCAAAGGTTTTAAAATGGCTTTCAAAAGGTTTACGTGAAAATAAACAATACCGTGTTTGAATGTATTTGTGATTATTAGTGCAAAATGATTTGTCACTTTAGGAAACAAAATGATTTGTTATGTAACCGATGATTTGGGTACCCTGTAACTAAAAAAAGTGGGAAAAAGAATGGTTTAACCTTTAGTATAGTCTACTATTAGTATAAAAGGATATACTTTGTTTATTTATCTTGTGAAGGCTGGGACCCAGTTGTCTTTTTATTGGGAGAAACCTCCGGATCGGGTTGCTTATATTTTGATATGCTTTTATAGTGGAGTAATTTTGGATTTCTAAATAAATATATCAAATGTTGCACTGTAACATTATACAGTGTAATTGATACCTATTTTGAAAAGGCTTTGGCTTAAATCCCAAAGAAAAATTTGATTTGATATAAAAGATATACATTATTATTTTAAAAGGATTTGAAATGAAACCGAGAATTTAGTTGGAAGGGATTATTTTCTAAATGGATTATATTTTGAAAATAATAAAGTTAATTGGATTTCATAAATCTAAATATGAGGATTAAGTCTAAGTGGATAGATTTGGAAGCTACATTTAAATGTTATATGTTATGTAGTTGGGAATTGCGTATTAGTTTGTTGTATCGTAGGCTCTTTGAGTTTTATTTGTGAATAGAAGAACTATGTTAGCTGGATCTTGTATCTAATTGAGTGCCCAATTAGATATGGGCACGTAGATAGTCACAAGTGGTAGTGATGTAGCCCCAATAATAGTATAATATTTTTATTTGTTTGTTGGTTGTTGTTTGTCTTGTGTTGTCGTATCTTTCCTACTTACTATTTCACTTCACATTTGACATGTTGTTCACCTTGCAGGAATAGGATATTGATGTCTTTCTAATCAGATTTTGTGCAGCGGTAGATTTATTGTATTTGAGTTTTCTTTGTATTATAACACACCCTGTAGAATAATTGACTAGAACTCTGATAACTTTTATAATTGAAATTTTATCCTATACATTTAGAAATGTTGAATATTTATCAAATATTGTGTATTAAGTTGGTAGTTTTCGTTAATAGTTTTAGAACGGACGGATTTTACAACAATTTTGACCGGTTTGAAAATCAGAGTCGCTGTAGAACGTATCAAAGCTTAGGGTATGTGCCTAAGTAAAAATTGTCTAGGTTAGTACTCAACCTATGAATTTTAAATGAAACTATCTTAATTTTCATTCATCAAAATTTAGACACACACAGTACCTTTCCTTGCCTAGCCCGTATCTTTTCCCATTTTCTACCTTATCTATTCCTGTGTCTTCGTTGATTCATGGCTTGCTTTGTGGAAGTATGTAATAGTGTCATTTCATTGTACTAATGGCACGCCTTTTTTTGCTTTGCTTATTTATATTATTCATCTTAGATTGGAAGAGGGGACACAAGTATACATAGAAAGCAAGCATGGAGGAGATGAACATGGGCAATTTTTAGTCTATGAATGAAACATCACCGTTTTCCCACTTCAATCATCAAGAACTCACAAACCATTCACTTTTAACTCCGACTTCCTACACGAAAGTTGTTCGTAATCTTCTCTAGTATTTTTAAAAATTGGTCGCTCGAGATTTTATCGAGAGACAATAGAGAAATTGCTAGATAATAGAAAGCGGGAAAGTTTGCATTAAAACATTGAAAATTAATTTCTATCAATCCGTGAAGATTTACTCGACGGCGTCATACTTTTTTTGTGCGATTTAGGTTAAGTTTCGTGTCCATGATTTCGATGATCGGAGACTATGGTTTCGTTTAGGTGGAGCTAGAAGCATCGAGAGAGGAAATGAGATGCGTCGTTGGATTTAGAGAGGCATATTACTTTGAGTTGAAAAGTTCGGTGAAATTCGGTGTTGAAAAGTGTCGCATGTTTGAACGACTTGCACGTGAATTCTTTCAATGGTCTCGGGTTGGAATATGTTCGTGGAGTGCGAAGCTTGGGCAAGTAAGTGAATTCGAACAAAGAGCGGAAGGGGACATGATGAGGGCTTCGGTTGGTCGATATTCGGAGGGTGTGTGATTTGCATGTGCAGACATTTGTGCATGGTTTGAGCTGGAAATGGAATAAAAAGGGGTTTGGGGGAAAAGGCACTATTGCAATTGAGTCTAGTTGTAACAACCCTGAATTTTGTAATTTATTTTAATTGTTTATTTTAATTATTTAAATTGAATTTCTGATTTAAAAACTTTGTTATATTTATTAAAATGGATAAATTTTATTATTTTAAGTATAAATGTTGATTTTTGTGTGAATTATAATTTCGAACTTGAAGAAATAGAATCTTTTCCATAAATGTGAATTTTGGTCAATATGGTCAAACTTTGACTTTTAAAATTAAAATTTAGATATTTGAATTTTTAATTTTATCTTTTATTATGAAGGTAAATAAAATTTCAAGAATACTACTTTTCGTTTCGTTGCAATCCGATTTATATTGTGAAAATTATGCTATTTACAATATTGTGTGTAAATTGATTTATTTAACAATATTGTTTATTTTAATTTATATAAATAATATTTTTTTGTCATATCCTGTTCTAATTTGGGTATATATGTGAAATATTTCATATTATATATATACATATATCTTTTATTATTAGAACATTTTTAAAGTATAGTAGTTATTTTTCCAAAACTAGTTATATTTTTGTTTGCAATTTCCAAAAAAAAACTAGTTTGCATATAATTAACTATATTATTATATTTTTCTATATTTTTATAAAATTTATTTATTCATTTCATTTTCACTTTGTCTGGTATATATTTTATTTTAAAACATTTTTTAAAGTGATGTTATAATTTTTCCAAAGTTTAGTGCATTTATTTTCAATTTTTATAACCTAGTTTCTATTTTTAAGCTATTTTCTTGATTTAATTATATTTATTTAAAATTATATTTATTTATTTTATTCATTCATTATTTTTCTGTGTTTTTATTTTACTTATAATCATTTTATATGTATTTAAAAATGTAAAAAGAATTTTGGAAATATGAAGAGTTTTGACCTTTTGTATACCTTGCCTTTTCACATTTCAACTTACCTTTTCACACCAAACATCACATGCATTCTATTGCTGGCCATATCTCCTTTGTTAAACCGACTTCCTCATCATTTTTCACGAAATTTTTTGTTTCTCAACTCAAAAAAATTCGGCCTCCATCTCCTGAGCAAAAACTTTGGTAAATAATTCTTTGTTTTTCACTTTTCTTCTTTGTTTTCTTATTCTACTTGCACTTGCTTCAACCTTATATTGTTCGGCCTTGCTCCACCATCACCACCACCTTCATCACCACCTTGTCCAGCTGCAAACCACCTCCATCTCCTCTTCCCTACCAGGCCATGGCCATCGTTGATGCAGGATCCACACAAAAATGCAAGCATCACTTCCTATATATGCATAGCCGAGCTCCTATGGCCTTCACCACTTCACCACACCCATTGGCCACCTTTTGCATCACTTCCACCAGCACCTACCTGACCCAAAGCCACTTCCACACCATCCCCTAGCCTCCAGCAGGTCTGGTCGTGCCACATAAGGCCATAGCCGTGACTTGTTGTTAGATAAAAATGCACATTTGCCTTGTGTTTGTACATTTATGCAATAATCACTCAAACAACTTTCATACCTTCACTGCCCTTGTTAGGCCGAGCATATATGACCCATACCTGACCAAATACACTCCATGACAGTGCCTTATCACCCTATAGGCCGAGCATAGTGATGGTGGAAGAAGGTGCAAGTGTTTGATTAATTGTTGTTCTTTAATTCTAGCTTGTTGAATGTCATGTTTTGGTTTGAAATTCATGTTATGTGCATTGTTTTATTGCATATGTACAAGACAAATAGCTTTGACTTTTCCTCACTTGAATCGTAGTTATGCTTTCGTGCCTTTTAGATCTCTGTTGTGTGTCTGTATTTGTTATCTCCAGCTAGAGGTGAGTATTTCTCACCAGACATTCCGTACTTTTATAAGTAGTAAATTGACATCCTGTGAATCTGTAGTTCATATTATTATGTTATAACTGCCTGTGATATTATTTATACGATGTTCACTCCTATTTAAAAACCTGTTATATCATTTGTTACTGTTATATAATGTTATTCTTGTTATTTATATCAGTTCATCACAATGCAAGTTCCCTGTAGAATAGAATCACTATGGGTTGAAATATTATATACTCGAGCGGACTTTAGAATAGGGAAAAATCGTTATGGCTGAAATGATAAGCCTGAATGATTTTTATTTTATTTATTTCATTTAACTTGGGATTACGGGTTTGAAATGATAGAATCTAGATTTTTCCTTTGTAAATTACGGATTGAAATGATATATTATCCGTAACATTTGACTTAGGTTAGAAAAATTATATACAGACCGTGGTTAAAATATTTTTTCTAATTTTTTTATATTATAAAAATGTAAATATTATGATATTTTGATTTAAATTTAATAAAAAAATGATTTTTATAAAATATTAGTGATTTTATACAAGTTAAATAAGTAAAATAAATAAATGGTAAAGTAGAATTTGAGATATAAATAAATTTTGGAATTTATGATTTTGTTTTAAATAAAGTTTAAGTTAAGTTAGAAAATATGATAATTTGATTTTAATTTTAATTTAAAATGATTTTTATAAAGTGTTATTGATTTTCTATAAATTAAAAATAGTTAAATAAATAAATGTTTAAAAGTTGAAATTTGAAGTATAACTTAACTTGGAAAATGTGAAAGTGTTTTAAAAATAAAGTTAAGTTAATAAAATAAAATGGAATTTGAATAAAATTATGAAATGGTAAACTTAATTAAAATGCTAAGTAAATGAAATGTTATAAAATTTTACATTTATATTATAAGTGAATTATTAAAGATTTGATAATTATTTGTGAAAAATTCACTTTGTAAAATCATAAATTAAGGGATATTTAAATGATTGGTTTTAAAGTGAGGAAATATGATTTTTATAAGTAAAAATGGATTTAAATAAATTTTAATTGTTTATGAAATTGTGGTGAAAGTTTGAAATTTAAATTGATAGCATTCCTGAAATGCTATCATTTCTAAAGTTAAAGATATTACAGCATTATGTAAATGTTGTAATTGATATAAATGAACTAAATGGCTAAAATGAACTAAGGGCTATTATAACACTCTGTAAGTGCTGTAGTTGTCGAATTTAACTAAAATATTATTTGAAATCTAAAACCTATTACAACATTTTAAATGCTGTCTTTTGCTAATTGAATTGTTTTAAACATAACTTTCCGTAGCATTTTCTAAATGCTGCGAAAGTTGAATTTTCATTGTTTTAATAAATTTAAGTGAATAAATAAATTTTAAAAGATTTAAATTTTGGAAATTTAATAATTTAATTGTTAAGAAAAATTACTTCATTTTAACGATTTAAAATGAAGTAATTTGTTTTGAAATATAAACTATTTTGAAATGTTAAAATGAAGTAATTTGTTTTGAAATATAAACTATTTTGAAATGTGTGTTGAAATGGTATTTTAAATACAATGAATGTGGTTTGGGAAATATGATACTTTGAAATGGATTTTGAATGATATTGAATTTTGGAAATGATATTTGATTTCAAAATATAAAATACCATTTTTGAATTTTAACCACAGGGTGTATTTAATTTATGATTTAAAGGATCCTTAGAGGATGGACGATCTCAAACATCCTTTAAGTTATTGTGTATTACTACTACAGTTCACTTGAGTTGGTTTACATTATATAAGTATGTATGTCCTGACTCGAGTGTTTTGTATTTTACTTTACGCTCGGGTCAGCCTGAGTATTTACAGCTTAGCTTTGGATTTCTTTTCTGAAGCTAGGAATCGCTGGAGATTCTGTTTGTCTAGTTATCTGTTCCCTTTCAGTTTCTGTTGTTCTATTTCAGCTCTGGTATTTATAAACTGCTATGTATTTGAGATTTCTATTGTATATGTTTTTCAGACTGATATTATGTGTTATGTTTTGAGAATTGTTATAGTAGCTTCATGGACTACTATGGTATTTTAAATTTCCACTGCGAGTTATTTTGATAATTTTGTGTCTGTGATTCTGTGATTTATATTTCATTTGCTTAAAATTTATTTACAATGCGGTATTTTGAGCAATTTAAGTCCGCCATGTGTGGATGCGAATGGCTGAAAATATCGGGTTGTTACACTAGTGTTTGTCGGGCTTTGGGCTTGGTAATGGGTGAGATTGTATTATTTTAGTTAAATTAATTAGCTAATTAAAATAGTTAAACTTTAAAAAGCTATAACTCCTTCATACGAGATTCATTTTATCAACGGTTTTTGACGTTAGATTCGTATTAACGAATATAACACATCGGTAAAGTTATTTGACACCTTTGATGAAGTATAATTTAGTGATAAATTATTAATGGTTAAATTTAATTTCAATTAACGTATTTAAATTATTATACTTCGTTGGTGACATCTATTGAGCAGAATAAATTCTCATTCTATGCTTGCAAGTAAAATGATTATTTTAAAGTTAATTAATTTGTTTATTAATTATTATTGAATAATAAATGTGTTCACTATTTATTATTGATTGTTCGTTGTCTGATTTGTGCTCGGCCGGTTTATGAGCTATTTCCCTTTTCTATTTGGCATGGTTAGGTAGAAAACAATTGTAGGCTAACATCTTAAGATTTATTTCACAATTTGATTATAAGGTATTTAAAAATAATATTGGTTTATTTAAATTATTATAATTAGTTATAATAATTTAACATTTTAGTTTGAACTTCAGTTAAATGAAATTGTTTTAAAAGGTAGTTTTCGTAAATGAACTTTTTATGAAATGTTTATACGAAATAAATTGTTTACAAAGAATTTGAAAATATTTGTAAATGAAATAAATATAATAAAAGATGATTCTTATAATTTTAAAAAAGAAAGGATACTTGTCTTTTGAAATGAAATGGTTTCTTCAAAAGTATATAGAAATATTTGGAAATGAATATTTTGAAGTTATATTATATAAAAGTGATCTATACAAAGATATTTATAAATGTGTTTATAAATAAAGAATTTCGAGAACTTAATTTGATAAATAAAAATGGATCTGCTAATTGTTTCATTTAAAAATGGAAATACCTTAGTTTAAAAATGGAACTAGTTTAATTTAAAAATGGAACTACCTTAATTTAGATAAAATAAAAATGGATCTGCTAATTGTTTCATTTAAACAAATAAAAATGTATAAATTGGTTACATTTTTAAATGAAACTACCTTAATTTGATAAATAAAAATGGATAGGACAAGACACTATACCTTCGATCGGGGTTATGGGTTGTATTATATTTAGTGTGCTTGGCTTTTGTTAATGGTTTCGTTTTCATTGTCTTTTTCAGTCCTTGGAATTTCAAGGATGAAATCCTTTTAAGGGAAAAGAATGTAACGACCCGTGATTTTAGGTATTCAAATTTGAAAATTTAACTTATTTAAATATTCGCATTTGAATTAAATTATAATAAAATATATGTTTTGAATCAAGATCTCATTTTTGATGACGTATTTTTAATTTATTTTATAGGATTTTCCATAATTTTTAATTTGAAAAATAATTAAATTTTCGTTTGACATTTTCTTTAGGCAAAATGTTAGTACTTGTAGAACTTTACAGAATAAGTTAACTTGCATATTTCATTGTTGTTTTATGGTCGTCTCAAATTATTGTGTGTGACCGTATTTTTATTTCTGTTGTTCGCATCTCGTATGCGAACGTGTTCTTGTGTAGTAGGGTACCGTAAAACTTTATTTTCATTCATCCAAATTTACACACGCAAAATACCTTTTTCTTTGCCTGGCCTATGTCTTTTCCCATTTTCGACTTACATGTGCACATGTCTTCATTGATTCATGGCTTGTTTTGTGGAAGTATGGAACACTGTCACTTCATTGTACTAAGTGCATGCCTTTATTTTTCTTCTTTTCTGCTTTGCCTGTTTATATTATTCTTCTTGGATTGGAAAGGGGGACACAAGTATCCACAGAAAGCAAGCATGTAGGAGATGAATGCATGCATTTTTTAGTCATGTGAGTGAAACATCACCATTTCCCACTTCAAACATCAACAACTCACAAATCATTCACTTTTAACCCTGATTTCCTACATGGAAGTTGTTCGTAATCCTCCATGGTATTTTCTAAAATTGGTCGCTCACGATTTCATTGAAAGATGAGAGAGAAATTGCCACATAACGACAAGCGGGAAAGTTTGCATCAAAACTTTTAAAATTACTTTCTTTCAATCCATGAAGAATTACTCGACAGCTTCAGCATCTTTGAGTTTGTATCGAAGTATAGTATATTTTGTGCGAGACAGCGAAGTTTCATGTCCCTGATTTGCGATGATCGAAGGTTAGGTTTAAGTTGAGCTAGAAGCATCAAGAGAAGAAATGGGATGCGCCATTGGAATCAAAGAGGTGTAGTGCTTCAAGTTGCAAAGTTTAGTGAAATTCGATGCCAAAAAGTGTTGCATGTTTGAAAGACTTGTATGTGAATTCTTTTGATGGATCTTGAGTCAGAATTTTTTCATTGGGTGCGAAGCTTGGGCGAGTAGGTGCAATCCAACAAGGAGGAGAAGGGGGACGTGATGGGGGCTTCGATTGGTCGGTAGTCAGAGGGGGTGCGATTTGCATGTGCATGACGTTGTGCACAGTTTGAACTGGAAATGGAGAAGAAGGGGGTTCGGGGGAGAAGGCACTATTATAATCGGGTCTAGTGCTTGTTGGGCTTTGGGCTTGGTGATGGGTGAAATTGCTTTATTTTAGGTAAATTAGTTAGCTAATTAAAATAGTTAAACTTTACTCCTTCATACGAGATCCCTTCTTACCCATGGGTTCGACGTCAGATTCGTGTTAACGAATAGAACACATCAATAAAGTTATTTGGCACATTTGACGAAGTATAATTTAGCGATAAATTATATGTCATTGAATTTAATTACGATTAACGTAGTTCAACTATTATAATCCATTGGTGATATCTATTGAGCAAAATAAATTCTGTTTTGTGCTTGCAAGTAAAATGATTATTCTAAAGTTAATTAATTTGTTGATTAGTTATTATTGAATAAATAAATGTGTTCGCTATTTATTATTGATTGTTGGTTGTTTGATTTATGCTCGGCCAGTTTATGATCAATTTCCCTTTTCTATTTGGCATGAATTGGGTAAAATGCAATTGTAGACTAACATCTTGCAATTTATTTCACAACTTGACTATAAGATGTTTAACAATAATATTGGTTTATTTAATTATTATAACCAGTTATAATAATTTAACATTTTAGATTGAACTTCAATTAAGTGAATTTGTTTTAAAAGATGGTTTTCATAAATGAATTTACTATGAAATGTTTATAGGAAATGAATTATTTACAAAGAATTTGAAAATATTTGTATATGAAATAATTATAATGAAAGATGTTTCTTATAATTTTAAAAAGGAAAGGATACTTGTCTTTTGAAATGAAATGGTTTCTTTGAAAAGAAATAAAAATATTTGGGAATGAGTATTTTGAAGTTATATTATATAAAAGTGATTTATACAAAGATATTTATACAATGTGTTTTACAAATAAAGAATTTCAAGACCCTAAAACTAGGTGGTTTTAAAATGGCTTTCCAAAGGTTTTGGAGAAATAAACAATACCGTGTTTGGAAGTATTTGTGATTGTTAGTGCAAAATGATTTATCACTTCGGAAAACAAAATGATTTGTTATGTTATCGATGATTTGGGTAATCCGTAGCTAAAAAGTGGGTAAAATGGTGGTTTAACCCTTAATATAGTCCACTCTTTATACAAAGGGATATACTTTGTTTATTTATCTTGTAAAGAGCTGGGACCCAGTTGTTTTGTTATTGGGAGAAATCTCCCGATCTGGTTGCATATATTTTGATACGCTTTTATAGTAAAGTATTTTTGGATTTCCAGATACATATATCAAATACACCACCGTATTGTTACATAGAGTAATTGATACGGATTTTGAAAAGGTTTTGACTTAAATCCCGAAAAAAGTATGATTTGATGTAAAAGATGTATATTATTATTTTAAAAGGATTTAAAATGAAACCGGGAATTTAGTTCGAAGAGACTATTTTTGAAAGGATTATATTTTGAAAATAATAAAGTTAATTGGATTTCATAAACATAAATACGAGGAATAAGTCTAAGTGGATAGATTTGGAAGCTACATTTTCATGTTATATGCTATGTAGTTGGGAATTGCATATTTGTTTGTTGCATCATAGGCTCTTTGAGTCCTATATATGAGTAGGAGAACTACGTTAGCTTGATCTTGTATCTAATTGGGTACCTAATTAGACATGCTACGTAGACAGTCACGAGTGGTAGCGATGCAGCTCCAATAATGATATAACTTTTTTGTTTATATGTTTATTGGTTGTTATTTGTCTTGCGTTGTTGTATCTTTTATGCTTAGTATTTTATTCCGCGGTTGGAATGTTGTTGAGTTTGCAGGAATATGACATTGTTGTCTTTCTATTAGAGTTGTGCAGCGGTAATTTATTGTATTTGAGTTTTTTTGTTAGTAGCGCACCTTATAGAATATTTGACTATAACTCCGATAACTTATATAATTGAAATTGTATCTTATACATTTAGAAATGTTGAATATTTATCGAATATTGTGTATCAAGCTTATAGTTTTCAGTAGTAGTTTTAGAACATACGGATTTTTTGATGATTTTGGCTGATCCGAGAATCCAAGTCGTTACATCGTGATATTTACTGTAAAATGTTGCTTAAAATATAGTTTATCGATATTTCAGTGATATGTCATTGATATTATCAGATATACCTGTGATATTACATCGATATTTGAAATAAATATCTGTGAAAGTAGTCAAATATTGTTAGTAAGAAATGTTCATGATTATCTCATATTGTAATAAAAATCTATATTGTATATGCGAGTTCTTTATACATATATATCTCCAAACATCTTAACAATTATTTAAAGTGTCAAAATATGGATAATTACGCATTTTATCATTTCCATAATTTTCACAACTAGCTAATAAACATGCTCATATTAATTACCTGATATTTTAAATGTGTTACCTTATCGATAACAATGTTAACTACTTAGAGCTAGAGATATATAAACTACATAACATAAATTATGCATAAATAATAATAATAATAATTTTAGATTATATTTGATTTATGCAACTGAATTTAACATTAAAAGTAACATTGAAAGTATAACTACACAACAACTTTCTAATTTTAACACTAAAAGTATAATTACTATATTATCCAACATTAGCGTATGCAACGCACGAAATACACACTTGTATATTAGCAGATTATGAAATAATCTCATGTCAACTATTAATCCACTACGATAAATTATATTTGGACCCATTTATATGCTAAGCAGCCTTGCTAATTAAAAAAATATATAATTGGACTAAATTACTCTTTTAGATTTTTTTTAATGTTTTCGACCAGCACCTAGAGCGTCTACGTGGATTCTAAAATTACCACGTAGTACGAATGCATGTACTAAGGACGTACCGCATACTAGGCTTTTAAGGTTAAAACTTTATCTTGTAGGTCGACTACGAAGTTAAAAGGCTTATTACGTATTGGTCCTACGAAGTTCAAAGGCTTACCTCATAATGGACATAGGACATCGTCGATTAAACAAAAGTATGATGCGGAAGTTCAACGGAGTTTATTTTAATCCTATTAGGATTTAAATTTTTTAAAGGAGCTACTCATCATATTGCACATTCTGGAGTTTAAATAGAATTTGACGACATTAATGCATGAGGTAGGTAAGTCGATCCAGTGTTCTAATTGTTGAGATAGTTTTTCATTCTGAAGTTTTAATCAAATAATGTTTTTCAGAATGACGTTTCTATTATCACTTATTGATTTACTTTTCGCTCTGGATAAAATTTATAACTTCCCTATTTTCTGTTCAAACTTCTGAATTGTGTTAGAAAGTGTAGACATGTAAAAATTGAAAAATATAATTAAACATCGTAGAATGTGATTGCCACAATAACCTCGCTTGCACAAAGTTTGATAATTGTAGTATCCTCTCTCACATCATGCTTGATTACCATAATGGCCTCACTCCGATCAAACTTGGTTAATGTAGTAATCTTGTTCATGAAGAGCGCTAACACATAGACCATGCTCGTGGTCTTTTTTTGAGAGAAATGTGTGGTCCTCTATAAATAGAGGAGGCCACACATAAATATATATATATATATATATATATATATATATATCACAAAAATGAAGCGCTGCCAACATGTCTGGCAGGTAGTAAATAGGTAGATACAAGAAACGAAGATACTCATGTACTTCTAAGATGAGTTCCGGCAAAGCCACCATCCATCACACCCTAATATCGAGCTCCGGCATTATTGAGATATATTTAGAATATATAATTAGATATTATGAGATATTGAGATATATTTAGAATATATGATTAAATATTATGAGATATTGAGATATATTTATAATATATGATAAGATATTATTACCATAAGATAAATATATGGTTAGATGTTATTACCATAAGATAGAGTTTGATGAGGATTGGAATATTTTGTGGTATAGTGTATTATAAATATTGACGCTGGTGATTAATAAAGAAGCAAGCTGAGTTTTGCCAGTTCTTCATGGTAACGGAGCAAAGAACAATTTTTCTTCTTCACTAATAATTTGCCATGGCTGATGGGCAAGTACGCGCTAATGCGGCTGCTGACAGCAGTTCCATTGTCGCATCCAATTCATCGACGGTGTTAGCCTTAGGTCAATTGTTCACGAGTGAGCAGTGGAAAGCTATTTCGGGCGTGATTGGTAATAGTAAAATTTCCGAAAATCGATTAAATAGTAAGTTTGATGTTATTTCATGGATTATCGATACCGGAGTAACCCATCATGTTACAGGGCAACGTTCATGGTTATTTGACACACAAAACATTGAGTGTCCCGTTGGTTTGCCGAATGGTGAAAAAGTGATTGCTACTTTGGTGGGATCCGTATGTGTGTCGGATGAAATTACTCTCACCAGAGTACTTTATTTTCCAAATTTGAGTTGCAATTTAATTTCTGTTTCTCAACTTAATAATGATTTACGCACTATTGTCTAATTTGATTCTCATATTTGTGCTATACAGGACTGCACGAAGGAGTTGATTGGAACGGGAGTTAGGAGAGATGGACCGTACTACTTTAGCAAACCGGAATTTGTGTCAACAGTTGAAGTAACATCAAATTTGGAGTTGTGGCATCATTGGCTCGGGCATCCTTCCGAAAAAGTAGTTAAGTTAATTCCTCATGTCAAAATAGTAAAGATAGTTTAGATAAAGGGTGTGAAGTATCTATATGTGCTAAACATCCTAGTTACAAGTTTTCTTTAAGTGACAATAAAACTTCTAGAATTTTTGAGAAAATACATTGCCATTTGTGGGGTCCATATCGACACGTTTCGTCGTGGGGCCAGTTACTTTTTGACAATAGTTGATGATTTTTCGAGAGCAGTTTGGATTTATTTGTTGGTTGACAAATTAGAGGTGTTTCAAATGTTTATGTCCTTTGTTGTTATGGTCGATAGGCAATTTTCTCAAACAATTAAAGTCGTTCAAAGTGATAATGGAACTGAGCTTAATTGTTTGATTGATTATTTTAATGCAACTGGAATTTTGTTTCAAACTTCGTGTGTGGGTACTCCACAACAAAATGGGAGAGTTGAGTGGAAACATATACATATTTTGAGTGTGGGTAGGGCATTACGTTTTCAAGCAAAATTGCCTATTTATTTTTGGGTGAATGTGTTCTTGCTACCGCTCATTTAATTAATCGTACACTCTCTTCCAAGTTACAAAATAAAACACCTTTTGAGATACTTTTTGGTAAACCACCCTCTTTTGGTGCTGCTTGAACCTTAGGGTGCTTGTGCTTTGCTCATAATCAGAAGACTAAGGTAGATAAATTTGCAAGTTGGAGTCGAAAGTGTATTTTTTTGGGTTACCCTTTCAGTAAGAAGGGGTGGAAATTATTTAATCTTGATACAAGGAATTTTTCGTGTCTAGAGATGTAAAATTTGTAGAGGTGTTCCCGTTTGGGTACCCGGAAGATGTCAATATAATATCTAGTAAGAATAATGATCATATATTCATCAAGATTTTGCTGAAATAGTTTATGAAGATGAGGATGTTGATTTTTTGATTAGTGATAATGGGTATAATGCTCAAAGTCATATGAACAAAGTTCAAATTGACACACATGCCATTGTTCCAGAACCAGCGACCACTAGGCCAGCCTATCAACAACATGAGCAAGCTACTGCTCCGCCCGTTGAAGATCCAACGACTGCTGGACTGGAGCAGAGGCACACTATGCATATTGATGATCAGTCTTTAGATGGGTCTGCTGGGTCTGCGTATGGTTCTACTTCGGATCAGCCTACTAGCCCATAGAAAATGGATCGTGGTCTTTGGGAAAAGTTCCCAAATGTTATATATCGAGATTTTGTGACACATACGGTTTTTGCTAATGGTCCGTCTTTTGACTCTCCTCCTTCCAATCACTCCTCAGTTACTCTTTATCCTCTAGCACATTATATAAATTATGACAATTTTTCTATAAATTATCGAAGATTTCTAGCAGCTATAATTAAGGGTAAGGATCCTAAATCATTTAAAGAAGCCATGAAATCCGATGAGTGGTGCAGTTCCATAAAGGATGAGATACGGGCTCTAGAAGACAATGACACATGGACCTTAAAGCATCTTCCTTCGGGGAAACCTGCTCTTGGTAGTCAATGGGTGTACAAGACCAAATACTTGTCAAATGGAGATGTTGAGCGCCTCAAATCCAGATTAGTAGTATTGGGTAATCACTAACAAGAAGAAATTGACTACAACGAAACTTTTGCTCCAATTGCCAAGATGACTATAGTTCGTGCTTTTCTAGCCATAGCGGCATCCAAGAATTGGGAACTACATCAAATGGATGTTCATAATGCATTCCTACACGGTGATCTTGATTAGGAGGTATACAAGAAATTACCTCCCGGATTTGAGAGCTCGGATCCAACTTTGGTGTGTCGGTTGCGTAAGTCATTGTACGGCTTAAAGCAAGCTCCAAGATGTTGGTTTGCAAAATTGGTGTCGGCTTTGAAAGGGTATGGATTTCTTTAGTCTTACTCAGATTATTCTCTTTTTACATTTAGTAAAGGCGGTGTTCAGATTAATGTCTTAGTTTATGTTGATGATCTTATTATTTCTAGGAATGATTCCGCTGCGCTTACCATATTCAAACCTTATCTTAGTGACTGTTTTAAAATGAAAGATCTTGAAAATCTCACATATTTTATGGGGATTGAGGTCGCCCATAGTTCATCAGGCTTGTTTTTATGTCAACGCAAATATACTTTGGATATTATTTCTGAAGCAGGTTTGTTGGGGGCAAACCGATTGGATTCCCTATAGAACAAAATCATAAGATAGGTCTTGCAACTGGAGAGCATCTAGCGGATCCTGACTCATACCGATGACTTGTGGGTCGTTTGATTTATCTTGCGGTTACTCGACCGGACTTGACTTATTCAATTCATATTTTGTCTCAATTTATGCAAGCACCTTGAACTGAACATTGGGAAGCGGCTCTTCGGGTTGTCCGTTATTTGAAAGGGACTCCAGGTCAGGGTATTTTTCTCCATGCTGACAGTGAGTTGACCTTGGAAGGATGGTGTGATTCGGATTGGGCGGCTTGTCCTCTTACTCGTCGCTCGTTGACAGGTTGGCTTGTGTTCCTTGGTCAATCTTCTATTTCGTGGAAGACAAAGAAACAACATACGGTATCTCGGTCTTCCGCGGAAGCCGAATATAGGTCTATGGCTGCAATTACCTGCAAATTGAAGTGGCTAAAATGGTTGTTGTTGAGTTTGGGTGTGCATCATCCTAAAGCTATTAAATTATTTTGTGATAGTGAATCAACGTTACATATAGCAAAGAATCATGTTTTTCACGAGCGGACGAAACACAACGAGGTTGATTGTCACTTTGTTCGTGATGCAATCAATGAAGGTTTGATATCTCCTACTCATGTCTCGACATCGTCACAGTTGGCGGACATATTTACAAAGGCCCTCGGCAAGGCTCAATTTAATGTTCTTCTCTCCAAGTTGGGCATTTTTGAATCTGATGCTCCAACTTGAGGGGGGGTATTGAGATATATTTAGAATATATGATTAGATATTATGAGATATTGAGATATATTTAGAATATATGATTAGATATTATGAGATATTGAGATACATTTAGAATATGTGATAAGATATTATTACCATAAGATAAATGTATGATTAGATATTATTACTATAAGATAGAGTTTGATAGGGATTGGAATATTTTAGGGTATAGTGTATTATAAATATTGACGCTGGTGATTAATAAAGAAGCAAACTGAGTTTTGCCAATTCTTCAGGCATGGCCACCGCCGATATTATAATGTTTGAAGTACCTAATAATCTAAGAAGAAAAACACAAAGCTTCTAGTACAGGAGGACTAGAATATCGAGTACACTGAAATGAAACTAAAAAAATAATACAGAAAAGAAAACCACTCCGAAGACTCTAAACCATTGGATTAAGTGCCATGTATAATAGTAGATCCTCCTGAAAATAGCACGCCATAATGAAGATGAAGATGCCCTGTATCTAAGGTGGATCTGCTAATGGATCTGAAAGGAAAAAACTCTGCTCTAGTGGTCTCTCTGCAATTCAACTGCAATTCTGTAACTGCAGTGAAGCTATCAGTGAATCTGAGAGGAAAACTCTACGCTGATGACCACTCTACAATCCAAAATCCTGCAATCCTGAATCTGCGTGGGGATAGCAGTGAATCTGATAGGATAACTCTGCGCTGATGACTTCTCTGCAATCCAAAATCCTGCAATCTGAATCATGAGTGCCTGTTAAGTGAACCTAACATCCTCTCATCATTACCTGCGTCTAAAAAATGACTAAGAAAAAAGTTAGAATGATACATATATATGTATATTTTATAATTAACACACACACACACACATATGTAGGAAAAAGGAAGGAAATAAGATGACAAGTAAAACTAATAGTCTAAACAAAAACAAGTACAATAATTAGTACACAAACTAATAAAATTTGCGTGAACCTTTTACCCTAAGCAAATTATGGTTAATAGCGAAATCATCGTATAAGTTTGAAAAATATATTTATACTACTATTGTTAGTGTTAAAAAAATTATTATCGAGTTTAAATGAATTAATATTATAATTAACCTTGTTAAGGTACTCTTTAAATAGATTATTTTTAGGGTACTTTTGGCACAGATCCTTATTAAGGTTCAAAATACACGAAAAGTCTTTCACTAAATTTCAGTGTAAATTAGGCCTCTGTTTTTTATTTATGATTATTGCAGAGCATGATGCAACTTTTCATAAAAGTTGCTGACATTTCCGTAACTTTTCGGTACGCTGTGAACATAGTATATGAATGTTGCTGAAATACCAGCACTTATTTATAAAAGTTGCTGACATTTCAGCAACATTTATGTACACTGTGAACACAGTTTATGAAAGTTGCTGAAATATCAGCACTTATTTATAAAAGTTGCTGATATTTACAGCAATAATTTTTCTTTGTTTCAAGAAAACATGGACCAAATTTACAATGAAACTTTGACAGGGAAAGTTGCTGAAATATTAGCAATTATTTATAAAAGTTGCCGACATTTCAGCAATAATTTTTCTTCTTCTATAAAATAGGGACCATATTTACAATGAAACGTTGACATGGACCCGCTTTACAATATGAAAGTATGATATGGATGCCTTCCTAATTTCCACTTATTTTTAGCTAGTTTATATTTGGGATTAGAGATCCAATTAAAATAAAAATAAGAAATTGTATAAATTAATTTGTTAAAATGACTATTATTGTTGTTAAAAATTCTTTGATTTCTTACAAACCAAATATACCAACAAATAACAATGAATAAACTATCTAGTAAAAATCTAATATTCTTTTTGAACTTAAATCTAAAACTACTCCATTAGAAATCACACTCAGAAATTTTAGATGTTATATTAAAATTAAAAATTTTAAGGGTGTTTTTTAGGATGTAATAAGAATTCGTGCTATGTTGCTCGTGCTTTTTTATACATGGGGATTTTAAGGTTTAACTGGTGTGTGCAGGAATGGCAATGGGGCGGGTTGGGGCGGGTTTTTAGTGCCCCATACCCGTCCCGGATTTTTTAGACCTCGTCCCAGACCCGCTTCGTAGACCCGGTGTGGTCTGAAATTTTGCCCCATATCCGGGACCCGTACGGGTCTATTCAAAATTGTGTACCAACTTACATATATTTATTTGTTTATACTCGTTATCACCAAATAATACATTAAATACAAATAACAACGTGTCCAAGGAAAGTTAATAAAAATGATGTGTACAATAACAATTCATAAAATATATACATATGCTATTGTATAATTATCAATGACGCAACTTAATACTCTAATTTTTATATAAATTATTTATTAGAACATTTTAATACCCATGCTAGAATTACTTATATATAAGAAGATTAATAAATCATTATATTAATAAAGCAGTTTCATGATGTTAGTAGTGTGGGTCGGGTTGGGGCGGATCAACCGAGCCCCGATTCTACGCTAGACCCGAAACACTAAACAAGGGTCACGGATCTATCCATCTCAATAACCCAATGGGACGGGTTTGGACGGTACAAAACAATGATGGGTCGACCGGGTTTGGACCCTAGACCCGCTCCGTTGCATTCCGTCCGTATGAGTGTGAGACAAAAATGACGCGGCGCGATAATTTTTGGGAAAATAGCGGAGCGCAAAAAAGGGGAAAGGCAAAATAATCGGTATTAGCATTAACACAGCGTAACACCCACTTCTTCTAGTTGTAATACTCCGCTAAAAATCTATGTCGCTTTCGCCTCAAACACAAAAAGCAATCGAGGCAACAGTAATAGTGCACAATATAGCAAAGAGACACAACGTTGGAACCCTAGCTCGCAGCGCCACGGCCTTTGGCGTGGACGAACTAATCTTGGTCGGCCGTCGCGACTTCAACTCTTTTGGCAGCCATGGTTCCACTTCGCATTTGAGATTCCGCCACTTTACTTCTTTATCACTTGCTCGAAACTATCTCAAGGTTCGTTGATTTATGGTTTTGTCACAAAACCTCTCCATTTTTTTTCCCATTATGCGGACGATTTTTGCGAGCTTTTGATAAACTGCGGAATTTTTTTTATCAGTCTTATTTTCGCTGTTAAATGTTGATTGAATGTTTGCATATTTGTTCAATTAATTTTTGTTTTTTTTAATTCGACAGCAATTCACCTATGTAACATTTGTTTGTTGCATTTAGTCATTAAGAATAGGAGATTGCTAGAACAACCGGCCGTTGAAGTACAGGCTTCATATGGAGGAAATCAGGGGGGTAGGATTCATAATTTGTGCTTAGATTTTCTTCTCTTGTTCCTTCCGTTAACAAACAGCCTGTCGGTTTAGACTTGTTGTTAAGAATATTACTTTTTAAGTAAAATGTTTCTACCAAGGGATGGAAATTTTGTTCAATCATTCACATGTAGCTGAATAATATAAAATTTCACAGGTTTTCATGTTCTGATTTATTTTTCGTACTTTATAAATTTCTAAATTAATATGCAATACAAATCAAAACCACACAAAATTTGTGTTTTAACCTCAAAGATCAATTTGAATAGAAGGTTCCATAACGTTTGAATGATGACTTCACAACTGCATGAAGTGGGGAAATTATTATATAGGTAGCATGATCAACTTACATGGCAAATTCTATTTAAACACCGAAAAATACAATACACCAAAAATGTTAATAAATCAATATACACCAATTTTCACTTTATCTACTCAGAAAAATTACAACACAACCTACACCTTTCAAGAAAATTATATTTCCTTCCCTTGTTCTTTGTCTTTAATCTTTTCAAACAAAATTCCTAAATTAGAATCCAATGTAGCAAATTCAACTCTACGTGGTTGAATAAGTTTTTGTCTCTTTATGCATGTCACTCCTTACTTTAAGAGATCAAGCAACATCTTTTTCAAAATTCATTATCTTAATTTAGCTGATTTGAAAAAGAAATATTTTCAATAAAGGAAAGAAAAATAATGATAAATTTTCCTCTCTTCATTCTATTATAATTTAAAGCTTATAATGAATTCAATAATTAAAATCATTAAAGTTTGTTTTTATATTTATATAGCTTTTGGTTTTAATTTAATGGGTTCATAATGTCAGGTGCTATAAACAGACATTGTAGAATGGATCGAGTCTCTACTGTTTTGTTCTATTTTCAGTTTTGCCGAGTCAATGACTCCTACCTATTAGGAGATAACCGTTGCCTACTTTATGGTTTTATGACCGCTTCTTTGGTTGTTTTGGCCACCTAGTTTGTGTTTGTAAACGTGATTATATCACGTGTCTTTGTTTTCATGTAAGGCAGTATATAAGCCACCTGTTTTCTGTCATCAATAAAGAGAGATTCATTAACTGAACTTTAAAGTATTTGCAGTTAATACTTAACACATAAAATAGTCGTCGCTGTTGTAATGAAGAAAAAAGACAGATATGTCCTAAGATTAATTTTAAAAATGCATGTGTAGGTTAGGCAATTTTCGGTGTTCGAATAGAATTACCCTTTACTCATGTATATGCTATTTGCGAAATAAAAAAAGGCACATTGATTAACTTCTGTTATATCACCAAGTATTATCATATTCTGACTTAACAAAAGAAGTAAGTGACCCTTTAATGTTTATGCAAATTGTCGTGCCACAAAAAAGAAAAAAGAAAAACTGATTTGTGTACCTTTAGTTACATCCCTTCAGTAAGTATATTTCTAGTAGTCTGTGACAAATAAAAGTACTAAATACAGAAATGCACGTACATAGTGTTATATTATACTATATTATTCCATATAGTTTTTTTTTATTAAATAAAAACAAAAACCTTCTACTCTCTCCTATTAAAGATCTAATTACTGCAACCAGCTTACAAAACAAACTTCTACATTAATGTTTAGTCAAAACACAAATAAGCAGGAGCTACAAAAGTACATAATATATGTAAGCAATCATTTACGGTTTATGGCTGTCTTAAGAAAACATCAACAAATGTGAAAACCAAGCAATCGTATGTGGCTGTAATAAAACTGGCCTTATCTCTTTCTGGCATTTGGAGAAAAGCGATTCGATTAATGCATATTTTAAAAAAGGGAGGGAGGGGGGAAGTGTGATAAAATAAATTTAAACGACCGTATTTCAAATTTTCAACCATGATCTTATTTCAAGAAATGCCCATTGCTGCATACTCACGATTTGAAGTTCTAACACATTTTTCTTTGTGTCTAATCGTACCTTGGCATTACCAGATCATGAATCCTCACATTTTTATATTGTTGAGATAAGGCATGGGGAGTAAGTGAAAATTTTATTATTTTGTATTGTTATTAAATTAGTATATTGCATTTTCATTATTCCAAAGTTTTGACTGTGATTGTTCCTTATCAAGATAGAAAACTACAAAGAATTAAAATTCATGCAGCCGATCTCAATCACATGATGATGATTTTGACTAGTGAATTTTAGTGGTTACCGTTGAATCAAGAAGTATATTTTGTTCCTAGCGACTTTTGTGTGTGTTTTTAATGGTATTGTGATTTTTTTTTCGTTTTCTCTTTATGAAGTACACTAATTATTTCTAAGTGATTGTTGACACTGTTTGCAGTGCAGATCGCTTGCACTATTACAGTGCAAGTCTCTCACACCATCGGCAGCACAAGGTGCTTGCACATTGCAGAGTATCTATAGCACAAATCGCTTGCGTTGTGTATAGTGTAGTTGACTGTAATACATACATTGTAGGTGATATACATTGTGTATGTTGCAATATTAAAAATGTGCATTGTGACTTGCATTTAATACAGTGAAACCGTTTTCACTACAACAAATGCCTTTTTGCCATACAAATTGCTTTCCTCATTGAACTCCTTAAACTAAGGCTGATTTTCTACATAGAGCAAGTCACCAAAATGCATGAAATGGCTTGCATTTTATATGGCACAAGTCAATTTTCAATGCAACACAAGTTACTTTTTATACCAAATTCTTTTCTTTGTCAAACTGAAGTCCTTTTTGAACAAAAGACACATAAAAGCACAACTGGAATTGTTTCTGATTTTCTAATAGTTTGCACTACATTACTCAAGTCCTTTTATACAGTGCAAGCAAATTTCAATGCTACACAAGTTATTTTTTGTACATATTCTTTCCTCCTCAAGCTCATGAAACTGCATGCAATTTAATACAGAAGCACAATTTAAATTGGATTTGGCATTTTCATAGTTTGCATAGATAGATTGTGGTGCATGAATAGAAACCGTAGTGATAAGAACTTAAATCAACTACCCATTCAAACGTGAACAATAATTTTGCATAGTCAGGCACGCTTCTACATATTCTTTTGCCTGGTAGGTGGTAGGAAGAGAAACGAAGATGGAATGCAATTTAACCAAATGATTCACAGATCATAATAATGTCAAAAAGAGGTAATTTTTAAACTATTTGTCAAAAGTTAACCAAGATTAAGAAAATAATTAATAGAAAGGGCATACTATGGAGATAACAATGCAGAAAGATAGGTGTATGGGTGTGGAAACATTAGACAGAGATTACATAGTAACAATAGGATTACAAACAATTGCAAGCATGAGTAGAGAAATACGTTGTAAAATAAAACCGATAGAAGAACAATGAACCGATAGAAGAACAATGACAGATCGATATAACTGGAGTCCATGTGAGGTCATCATAATTGAAATCAGGTGGCTGGATTGGAGCTGTAACAGTTGGAGGTCATTTAGAATATAAATAGTAAAAATAAGGACCCAATCCATTTGCGCTAGTATACAAGTAGAATTATTGACTGTTTTTATTGTTGTGAAAATAGTAGCACTTTGCGGAAGCTTTTATCAACAGATCTTTGTCACCCAAATCACAAAGAGATAACTTGGATTGAAAACAAGTCGTAGTTGAAATCAAAACGCAATAATACGAAATATTCCACCCAACCACCCACTTTATTGATTCATCAAAATTTTATTTACAATTAATAGAACAAAACTAAAGTAAACAAAATACCATTGAATCAATAACCAAATTGAGAAAGAGAGCAAATATCTATATGACTAAAATTGCTGGGAAAAAAACATAGATGAAGAAGAGAAAATTATCAAATAGATTTTCCACCACACTTTTACCCTCAATTCTAGTCTCTATTTATATAATTAATTACTTAATGCTCAAGTTAACATTAGATGACAAAAAATAATTTGATTATGAGAGAGAAATAAATATACTCAAATATGCCTATTAATTAGAGAAAACAAAATCTTCTCTTTCTTTCTTTTGCATATTTATTTCCCTCTATTTGTGATTTTGTATCACCAAAATTTAACACTCCACCTTGACTCAAAATCACATATTTCCAACATATCAAGCATGTCATATCTAGTTCTATCACAAATTCTTATATTTCAACCATACTAAATTACAAATCTCAACCACCGTCTGCAAGTGATGCATCTCCCACATGAGGTGCACCACACAAATCCGGTCTCAAAAATGTTTGTAATACCACAAAGATCTCCGTCTTGTTCGTGGATTTTGCAATTCGACACCCGTCTATCACTCGATCTGAGCTCATTACCTGATCACTATCGATCCCTCGAGTATCATCAACATGAAGATCGCTGTTCAAAATATGATCCTCAATGCTAAAATCATAAGCAGTGACCACATTAACCTCTCCACCTTTGCTGTGGACTAGGTACTTCAACCGTCACTCGCTTTCCATTGTCGACTACAGAACCAACCAAGCTATAAATGTTTCCTTCTTCCAATACTCATCTCATCCTTACACGACCACCTTTCTTCACTCTCAAAACTCCACCTTGAGTCTCATAAGTGCAACCACGACGATCCAATTGACCGAGAGAAATAAGATTATGCGAACAAGTGGGTACATGTCTCACTACAGAGACTTTTCTAACCACACCATCATGCATACGAAATCGGATAAATCCAATATCATAAATCGGTAGCTCTTCTCCATTGGCTGTCCTAATTCTGCCGATACTTCTTATAAGAAGAAAAACAATTCACATCTCTACAAACATGAAAACTGGCTCCCGAATCTGTCTTTCAAGGCTTATTTTCACTAAAGAGGATATCACAAGAAGCATCACTATTGGTACCTTCAGCAAAACCTGCATGTGCATCACTACTAGTACACCATGCACAACATTTTTCTGATCTCTTTTATAAACATAACACTTGCTGCGTATGTGACCTTTCTTATATTACTACTACTAATAATGAAAATTTTATGAATATGATTCAACCGTGTCTTTTTGAATTTCTTAAAATACCCTTTACATTTTCATAATAGTTAAAATTATTTATCTCTCAATTTGCATGCCATTAATTCACGGACCGTATTATTAAAATTCATGGCATGATCTCAATTCAATTAGATATATTAGAACCAGCTCCTTTCTTCATTCTTTAACTTATATACAACAACAATTAATGTATTTTTGATGATGTGGGACAAATTACTTTTGAACAAAACGTGTACACCGATGCACGATGCAAAGCGTGTAGTCTAATTATGAGGAGACGGGAAGAACTAAGGTAACAAATGACATAAATAAAACGTAGTACATTAATTGGAAAAGGTGGAATTGTGTGGTGTTTGAATCGATTTGTTTGGAACATCGAAAGCAACTGTTGGCCAACAAATCACATGCGCAAAACCTCATAGTTTTTTTTCCTCTTGCTTCAGTTGAATAAAAAAACAAGTTTGTTTCTTTGCTCATTCTTACGAGTCAGTTTGATTTTTGTCATGTTTGTTGTTTACTTATATTTGAAGGTCCTTTGCAAATGATGTTTTGAAATATGAAAATGTATGCGCGTGCAATTTTTATGATGCCGTTGTCTGCCTGAGCTTTTTAAAGGTACAACTACTATGACAATTATATAACTAGCATAAAGACTTTTTTGCTAAAGTTGAGTGATTCATAAATGTTAGAATAATTCTTTTTTAACTTCGTTACACCTTCTCGTTACAATAATACAGGTGATAACACCTTTACCATTAGCGTCCTTTTAAATTGTATCTTTCTTCGAGTCTCTTGCTACTATAACCTCACTTTGAATTGATTTCATACCCGATCCTTTTTTTCTAAGCCCCTCATTCAAAATACTGCTTCGAACAGTTTCCAGAGAGATAGATCCATTAGCAGTGGAATTACTTAATGAAACAACAAAAGTTTCCCAACTTTCTGAAAGTGAACCTGTCACGACCCGATTTTTCGACGTCTGAAAAACCGAACCATTTGGGTTAAAGAAGAAGAGGTAGAAGAAGAAAGTAGAAAACAACATCAGAATCTAATCATTACAGCGGAATAAAATATAATAGATAATAACAGATCTTTACACAAAAGAAAACTATATCTGTTATATATATATACATCATCAGAATATACCATCAGAGTTCAACAACATCAATAACATACAACTGGACAGTCATATAAACTTATCCTCAAAACTGAATACACAGCGGAACAATAATCAAATACGGAAGTACGTATCGCCATCCAACTCGTCTCCTGAGCTCCACAACATCCTTGCCTGTATTCTATAATACTCGGTCTGACCCAAGCATTATAGTTAAATAGCACCTGAGTCAGTCTGAAAAACTAGCGTGAGAAAACCACACTCAAATTGGTTATTAAAGTTTCAAAATCCTTTGAAAACAAAAGCATCTCGTAAGACCACGCCACAAATAAACATGTCGGGTTTTTACCTTACGATAGCTAAAACACTTTTTATCAAAATCCTCTGATATTATAATAGTGTCTATAGAAAGTAAAATAGAATCTAGCTGAAAGCTTGCATCTCATGTTTCAGCAATAGTTGGGCACAACCAAAACCGTACAGGCGTGTAGGGAGAATGAATTTCCAACTAATGACTAGGCACTGGGGTACCACTTGTCACAGTACGTGGCCTAGATCATCGTATCGATGATTACTCTCAATCCCCTGCAATACAAGACCATGGCTACCCCTTACAGGATAATCCCGAGTAAGATCGCCCCACGGTTGGGATCAGCAACCGCACCACTAAGCCGAATAAAAGAGACATGTAGACATGGATGACGTCACCCTAATGGACGCTATCCACCTAGCCTTGCTGCATAACACCTGATTTTCAGTCATTCCCGGTTGATGAGCTTGAGGCTAAGCGTTACCTTTTTAGAATATATCACTTAGAATGCTCATCGTCCACCTGACGATGTTTTGAAAGCATTCATCAATATAAGTCCGTCCCGGGTTCGAACGGAACCGAAGGCACTACTCCTACTACATCCATTTTGGAATCACCTCAGGATTAGTAGCGACTAGCTCTTGCACTTCACTGCTCCATCTTTGACTCCGAACTCGTTTTTCCACGAAAACGTACAAACCAGATCGAAGTGGTTTTTCAGAAATTAATCCCGATCCCGGTCTTTTCGAAAAACACTTCCAAAATCTCCGAGGTTTTAAATTTTCAAATTTTGACTTAAATCAAATTTTAACTATAATTCATTTGTATAATTTATGCTCATACAAATTTCCTTTTTTGATTACTCAAGTCATTCCAATTTTTATAATCTTATTTGTTTAAAATATTATCATCCAAACATCCAAGTTATATAACAATTCAAGACAATATTTTTTTTATATCAAAATATAATTTTGGGTAAAATTATTTCATTCACCCACCTTTAAAACAATACTGTGTCAATTTATCGTGTCAGGTGTTTATAAACTCTTCTCGAATAGGGGCCAACTTACTCGATCAGAATTCATATATCACTCAACCAATAAGTCAACACAATATTAAAACAATTTATATTCACTAACAAATACGCGCTCATATCTATTACTACGTTCAAACTCATTCTAGAGTACTACGGACTCTATTTTCAAAGAATAATCCCCATCAGAGCCAAGGTTATCACAAACCTATGCTCCGATACCAAAATGTCACGACCCAATTTTTCGACGCTCGAAAAACCGAACCATTTGGGTTAAAGAAGAAGATGTAGAAGAAGAAAGTAAAAAACAACATCAGAATCTAACCATCGCAGCGGAATAAAATATAATAGATAATAACATATCTTTACACAAAAGAAAACTATATCTGTTATATATATACATCATCAGAATACATCATCAGAGTTCAACAACATCAATAACATACAACTGGACAGTCATATAAACTTATCCTCAAAACTGAATACACAGTAGAATAATAATCGAGCACGGAAGTACGTATCGCCATCCAGCTCGTCTCCTGAGCTCCACAGCATCCTTTTCTGTATTCTATAACACTCGGTCTGACCCGAGCATTATAGTTAAATAACACCCGAGTCAGTCTGGAAAACCAGCGTGAGAAAATCACACTCAAATTAATTATTAAAGTTTCAAAATCCTTTGAAAACAAAAGCATCTCGTAAGACCACGCCACAAATAAACATGTCGGATTTTTACCTTACGATAGCTAAAACATTTTTTATCAAAATCCATTAATTTCAGACTTTATTCCTTAATTATGATTTAAAATCTTTTTAACTGAAAATAGCAATTTCATATTTTTTAAATTTCTTCTTTATCCTTTTAAATAAATTCTTTATCTCTTGATATAACATCACTTAAATTTAAAATTTATTGTTTATCTGTTTATTCAAAATCTCTTTTTCCTACCCGGAACTATTTATTAGAATTTTAAAATCACTTTTATTCTTTTCCAATTCATTCTTAAATTTATTCAAATTCTCTATAATTATTTTACTTAAAAATTCACTTTTTTATTTTCTTTTCAAGAATCTAATTCTATATATTTTGATAACTCAGTGTACCGAAATATATTCAAGCAAACCACAACATTCAATATTCCAATTATCAATAATATTCATCACAGAATAACAAATATTCATAACACATAATATTAAACGATCTAAATAATTTTGAGGAATCCAGTTGGATCCCTCCAACCTGTTTTCCTGCATCCATAGACGTTAGCACAATATAAAATACAAATTCCACTTCGAGGTGGAATATCGCGGTATATGAGATTAAATAATATCATCCGCTATTCTGCGGCGTATATGGTCTCATCCGCTATATAATGCGGGAATCCGTCGCTCCAATATATACTATATACACTACTATATATAATATAGCACATGAAATCAATTCAATCATTTACCCAAATATTTAAATTCAATCATTTAAATTTAGTTTTAACCCAGATGAGTGAGATTAACTCACCTTTGATTTTGATAATATGCAATCCGATCCGCACCGGCTCGTCTCTCCACGATTTTAGACCTTGTATAAACATTATAGGGCTTATTAACATTTTTAATAATTGAACAAATAGTTTCCTTTTAAATAATTTAACCTAAACTAAAAATTCTATTTTTAAACTAATTTCCCACAAGGAATAATTTCTAGTGACTAAATTAATTTAATAAGTTGAGTAAACAAATTTATCACCATAATTCATTACTTTAAAATAACTAGTAAGTGAAGATAGCATATATGTATACTTATTTTATTTTATTCTTTCATTGAAACTACATATATCTATAAAATAAACCCTTTTTTTTAAACCTGGTTACAGAAAAGAAAACAATATACAATTCCATTATAAATTTGAATTAAATTAACAACCAAATTTCATAAATTAAACTGAATTAATTCAAGATTATACCTTACTGCCTTACTGCTAGCATCGCCTCGAGCTCGCGAATCGACAATCCAATCTGCGATGAACGCATCACTATCGACCTCTACTGCCGTAGCCAAAGACCCAGCTTCGATCGACTCCACAACCTCCTCTACCCGTCGCTCGAAATCACCCCGACCACGCGAAAAATCCTCGTACGAAACCCACGCCGCCTCGAAGTCGTACTCTCGAGAACGACCTCGCGACTTGGTCGTGATCCCCCTTCAACTCATCGATGCTAACCAAGCTCAATTCGAGATTGTCGCTCACAAATCGCTACTCCTGGCCGCCGTGGAGAAGAACTGTAATGACCTGCGAATACTCCTCGTCGTATGATTCGAGCACGAATCCATTTTCATAAATGGATTTGAATTCGATTTTGATACGATTTGATTTTCGCTTGCCCTTTTTTTTTGAATCGATGCCGAGAATGAAGCAGAATGGCGAGAGTGCGATTTTGTTTGGAAAAGAATTGAAGTTAGGGAGCAAGACGAGAATGAAGGAGCGGTCGCCCTTTTTTTCTTTGAATTGAAGAGGATAACTACGGCTGTTAATATAAAAGAATAAAGACACCTTGCGTGTAGCTTGCTGGCTACGGTAATATGAAGGGAAAGGAAAAAGTTATGACAGTGAAAGAAAGTAGGCTGATATGACTTATCTTGACCAGTCAAAAAAGTATGGATATTTTATTTAAATTTGAATTTGAATCGACTTGGATTCGTAGCTAAAAATCTCGACCTCCTATCGAGGCGTGCCACTAGGCGTTTATAATGTTATACCCCTATTCCGAATGCAATGGAAAATGTTTCGAGTCCTAATTCGATCGTATGGAGAAGATAGCTTTTTGAACTCAGTCATTATATTAAATTTCCGATATGGATTCAGCGCGTTTATATGTCGTACGCTCACACAACAATTTCAAACACTGCGAAAATTGAAATCCGATAATAATACAATATTACGGATCTATTGGAACTGGTTTCGTTAAATTCCGAGACCATGCCTCGGAAGGCTATTTTTTAAATATCAATTTAAAAAATAAAATTTCAAAACTTAACAAATCAATGTTAAATTCAATTTTAACACTTACTATCTTCAGTACTATCAGTATACATTTTATAAGTCTTTGAAATAATTTTATTCAGCTTAAATCCAAGATTTACCACTTAAACCAATTTCAAATGATTTAATTTAATAATTAAATTATCTAATAAATAGTGATATTCGAATTCAAGTTAGAAATTTACTATGAAATATTTAAAATCGATTAAATATTTCGATTTCAAACAACCAAAAATTCCTGGTCATCACATTCCTCCCCTTTAAAAGAATTTCGTCCGTGAAATTACTAGTTAGGAAGAATGGTCTAATACCCGTTTACTATTTTCCCAAAACCAAACAGTTTTTAACAACAACCAAACAATCTTTATTAAACACACACTATCCATCTTACTAACTTTCCAAACTTTTCCATAGTTCCCAACAACATTATTTACTCCACTTATTCAAATTTAAATTTAAATTACCAAAATTTCTTAAAAATTTTCTAACTCTTTAAATTTCCGAAAAAATTCGTTAGCGCCTCTTTTGCGCGGTTAGCTCGGTACAACTACAAAATGCCTCTACGGGCCCTCAAATTTCAAAAGAAAATAAAAAGCCAAGTGGCTAGATCAAAAACACAATCAAATTTCATACAGAAATTTAAACACATACCTTTTTGTCTAGCAAATTTCAATTTATCTTCTGAAATCAAAAATCCCAATTTTCCCACTTGCTTTTTAATACCTGTATATCCAATTTAACCATATCCAACTACAGATTCCAAAATCATTTTATACACTTCTTTACAAAATTTTCAGTATTCATTCCATTTGAGCCCGTACGATGTACCTATATCATTCGTAAGCAATACCGAATCCGATCGCTTACTCGATCACACAATTTCACTTCCAAACTAGTATCGTCCATCCGTCTTCCTAGTGTGGACTCAGATCTGGTTTCTTGATCAGAAACCGTCATTCTCCATGCATAGTCATAATATGATAGAGAATTTCCAGAATCAATCAAAATCCATATCCAGGGTTCGCCGTCGAAAATCGAGTGAAAAATCCTAACTCGGATCGATATAACTATATCGAAATTTTGTGCTCGAATCTGGATCAAATTGCTATGCGAATAAAATAATATATGTACATCCTACGTATCCATCTCAATTAATTATCAACTATATCAATTTTCTTTTTATTCACATTCATTTTGATTTCTATCCCCTTGTCAACGCTTACCATTTCACATATTTTTATTAAATTTTCACTCAAATGCTTATTCAATATATTTTCCCGACACCCATATTACTTAAGAATTCTACCATTTCTTCTTAAGTTCAATATAAGTATTTTATATGCTTCTTATGTTTATTTTCACTTCACCACTTTAGTTAATATCTATTTCTATTCAAATTGGTTCTCCCATTTTCATATGAATTCAATTTATCTTCAACTTTGAATATTGAATTTTATCTTCCATTTATAACCGATTCATATCATTATTTTAAATTAGTTTCATCCACTAATTTATTTCAATTTCCAATTTGAAATCGTTTTGTCGCTAACAAATTTTTTTTCAAAAATTTTCGAACCCCCAAAATTTTCGAATTTTTTTGGCAGAGTCTCTTTTGTACGGAGGAGCTTTTGCAATTTGACAAGAGATATAAATATATATATATATCGACCCACACGGTCGGAAAAACAAAAACAGTTCATCTATTTTTATTGCGTAGGCGTACCTTTATTTAGCATTTTTAAGCAAGTGACTTATTTATTTAGCAATTAGCGCGTTCAAAATCCAGCCAAGGGCTTCCGGTACATGCACTTACTTAATTCAAACATGTAAGTATAAAATATATGGAGTTTATTTACATTTCACTCATTTTCAATAGCTAACACATGGAATAAACAATGCATACTAAACAATAAACAATTTTAAGATTTCGGCACTAATTCGAATAGCTTCCAACCAAATTTTATTTAGTTAGAATGGTTTATTATTCAATCGTTTATATTCAATTCCTTTTTAATTCAAACGAATCCAATTCACTTCCATTGATTCAAAAATCAATTTTTATTGAAGTCTCTTCCTTATTAACTTATTTACAAGCCATACACCTACATTCCATTTCCGCAATTTTTTCATTCAAAGACATTTTATTAAGCTTGGCACATTCATTACTTATAAGTTAATAATCATTTCCTAAATTAATTTAACCCAGACTTTTATTTAATGGACGTCCCTTCCTACTCGAAGTCGAGCTTCTCATTACTCTTAACTTAAGTTAATTTACTTCAATTAATTCCAACTTCAAACTTAAGTTCACTTCTATTTAGTTTGATTCTCATCTAATCAAATTCCATTTAATTCAGTTAGCCCATCCATTTTATTTTAACTCACCTTCTCAATTTATCAAAATAATATCCAAGCACATGCTTAATTCATTTATACTCAAGTTTTATTCCTATCATTTAATTCACAAACCAATTTTATTAACTCACAATTCAACTTTTATTTCATTTCAATTCTTTTCAACTTATTTCAAATCCAACCCATTATTATTAACTTTGCTTAAGTTAATTTAATTCTAATTAATTTTATTTCTCAATCCAAATTTAATTTTTATTTTCCCATTCCAATCACATTCAAGATTTACTAATTATTTCTTCCAATCATCCATTAAATTTTCCACAATTTAATATTTTCAAATTAAATCTATTTAACATTTTCACTTTAAATTTTAATTCCAACATTCAAAGTTCATATTTTCCCTCCTTATTTAAAAATCATCTCAACTTTACAAGTTTATAGCTTACCTCGTTCGGATTTTCAATTCAAATAAGGATTCAGGATTTCAAACACCCGGCTTTTGGTTCAAATCATTTTACAACCACCATTATCTCAAAATCACACTTCTCAAAATTTTAAACCAATCCTGGTTTTTATCCCCAACAAATTCCCTTTGAAATTTCAAAAACAAATTGGTTATTCTGAACAAATTAATTTGGCAGCAATCCGTCGCTTACAAACTCGAAAATGAACATCGATGATGCTGCAGTCATCACCGAAGTTATTTTCCAGCGACTGAAGTGAGTTCAATGCTATATCCCTTCCCAAAATCTATTTGAATCAATTTTCTTTCAGAAATACTTCTAAAACAATAATGCTATTATTTGTCTTCAAAACACTTCGAAAAACACTTCCAAAATCTCCGAGGTTTTAAATTTTCAAATTTTGACTTAAATCAAATTTTAACTATAATTCATTTGTATAATTTATGCTCATACAAATTTCCTTTTTTGATTACTCAAGTCATTCCAATTTTTATAATCTTATTTGTTTAAAATATTATCATCCAAACATCCAAGTTATATAACAATTCAAGAAAATATTTTCTTTATATCAAAATATAATTTTGGGTAAAATTATTTCATTCACCCACCTTTAAAACAACACTGTCAATTTATCGTGTCAGGTGTTTATAAACTCTTCTCGAATAGGGGTCAGCTTACTCGATCAGAATTCATATCCCACTCAACCAATAAGTCAACACAATATTAAAACAATTTATATTCACTAACAAATACGCGCTCATATCTATTACTACGTTCAAACTCATTCTAGATTACCACAGACTCTATTTTCAAAGAATAATCCCCATCAGAGCCAAGGTTATCACAAACCTATGCTCCGATACCAAAATGTCACGACCTAATTTTTCGACGCTCGAAAAACCGAACCATTTGGGTTAAAAAAGAAGAGGTAGAAGAAGAAAGTAGAAAACAACATCAGAATCTAACCATCGCAGCGGAATAAAATATAATAGATAATAACAGATCTTTACACAAAAGAAAACTATATCTGTTATCAGAATACATCATCAGAATACATCATCAGAGTTCAACAACATCGATAACATACAACTGGACAGTCATATTAACTTATCCTCAAAACTGGATACACAGTAGAACAATAATCAATCACGGAAGTACGTATCGCCATCCAGCTCGTCTCCTGAGCTCCACAACATCCTTTTCTGTATTTTATAATACTCGGTCTGACCCGAGCATTATAGTTAAATAACACCCGAGTCAGTCTGGAAAACCAGCGTGAGAAAATCACACTGAAATTGATTATTAAAGTTTCAAAATCCTTTGAAAACAAAAGCATCTCGTAAGACCACGCCACAAATAAACATGTCGGGTTTGTACCTTACGATAGCTAAAACATTTTTTATCAAAATCCTTTGATATTATAATAGTGTCTATAGAAAGTAAAATAGAATCTAGCTGAAATGCTTGCATCTCACGTTTCAACAATAGTTGGGCACAATCAAAACCGTACAGGCGCGTAGGGAGAATGGATTTTCAACCAATGAGTAGGCACGGGATACCACCTGTCACAGTACGTGGCCTAGATCACCGTACCGAGGATTACTCCCAATCCCCTGCAATACAAGACCGGGACTACCCCTTACTGGATAATCCCGAGTAAGATCACCCCATGGTTGTGATCAGCAATCGCACCACTAAGCCGAATAAAAGGGACATCTAGACAGGGATGACCTCACCCTAATGGATGCTACCCACCTAGCCTTGCTGTATAATCTCTGATTTTCAGTCATTCCCGGTTAATGAGGCTTGAGGATAAGCGTTACCTTTTTAGAATATATCACTTAGAATGCCCATCATTCACCTGACGATATTGCGAAAGCATTCATCCATACAAGTCCATCCCGGGTTCGAACGGAACCGAAGACACTACTCATACTACATCCATTTTGGAATCACCTTAGGATTAGTAGCGATTAGCCCTTGCACTTCACAGCTCCATCTTCGACTCCGAACTCGTTTTTCCACGAAAACGTACAAACCGGATAGAAGTGGTTTTCGAGAAATTAATCCCGATCCCGGTCTCTTCGAAACGATCAGCGCATTGACCAATATTGATAGTCGGTTATTTAACTATCAATTAACATTCACAACATCCATCAAACATAAATAATTTCTCCTGAATTATTTATTAACCTCAAAATATCTTCGCAAGATATATTTCATTTTCAACCCTTTTGAAAACAGTTTTCAAACCACACTTCCCTCATGAAATAAATTTTCAAATATTTATTTCCACTGAAAACATCAAGTACAAAGCTTTAGATTTTTAAAATAATTTCAAACACTTTATTATAAAATATACTTTAACATTTAAATTAAAAATTACTTCAATACTTTATTAAAATATATACTTTAGGAATATTTAAAATGAGGCTACTTATAAAATATAAATCTAGATTTTCTCTTTTTAAAACAAAATACCAAGTCACCTTTAAATAATACTACGATAATAGATTTAAAAATACATACTTTAGAATTTAAACATTTAGAAATAATAAATTTTCTAAAACATGCTTTTTAAAACAACATTAAAGCTTTTAACTTATGTTTAAAAATTTACTTTGAAAACATACTTGGCTATCCAGGGAAATATACTTTTCTTCACATCCTTTAAAAATAAATCATTTTTTATTTTTAAACAAATTTTCCCATTCCTTTAATAAATTCCCATCGTGAATTTATTCTTCCAAATATCCACTGATATATTACTTCACTTTTATAAACCCAGTTTATAAGTTCCATAGTCACATTCCCATTTAAATTTACAATTTCAAACACTTAAATCAATTTTCAAATTGATTCCTAATATACTCCATTTGAAATAAATTTCTTTACCTACTCATTTTTTTTCAAAATCCATTAATTTCAGACTTTATTCCTTAATTATGGTTTAAAATCTTTTTAACTGAAAATACCAATTTCATATTTTCCAAATTTCTTCCTTATCCTTTTAAATAAATTCTTTATCTCTTGATATAACATCACTTAAATTTAAAATTCATTATTTATCCGTTTATTCAAAATCTCTTTTTCATACGCGGAACTTATTTATTAGAATTTTAAAATCACTTTTATTATTTTTCAATTCATTTTTAAATTTATTCAAATTCTATATAATTATTTTACTTAAAAATTCACTTTTTTCTTTTCTTTTCAAGAATCCAATTCTATATATTTTGATAACTCAGTGTACCGAAATATATTCAAGCAAACCACAACATTCAACATTCCAATTATCAATAATATTCATCACAGAATATCAAATATTCATAACAGTATTAAACGATCTAAATAATTTTGAGAAATCCAGTTGGATCTCTCCAACCTGTTTCCCTGCATCCACAGACGTTAGCACAATATAAAATATCAATTCCACTTCGAGGTGGAATATCGCGGTATATGAGATTAAATAATATCATCCGCTATTATGCGGCGCATAGTGTCTCATCCGCTATATAATGCGGGAATCCATCACTTCAATATATATACTATATATACTGCTATATATAATATAGCACATGAAATCAATTCAATCATTCACCCAAATATTTAAATTCAATCATATAAATTTAGATTTAACCCAGATGAATGAGATTAACTCACCTTTGATTTTGATAACATGCAATCCGATCCACACCGGCTCGTCTCTCCACGATTTTAGACCTTGTATAAACATTATAGGGCTTATTAACATTTTTTAATAATTGAACAAATAGTTTCCTTTTAAATAATTTAACCTAAACTAAAAATTCTATTTTTAAACTAATTCCCACAAGGAATAATTTCTAGTGACTAAATTAATTTAATAAGTTGAGTAAACAAATTTATCACCATAATTCATTACATTAAAATAACTAGTAAGTGAAGATAGGCATATATGTATACTTATTTTATTTTATTCTTTCATTGAAACTACATACATACATACATATATATATAAAATAAACCTTTTTTTTAAAAACCTGGTTACAGAAAAGAAAACAATATACAATTCCATTATAAATTTGAATTAAATTAACAACCAAATTTCATAAATTAAACTGAATTAATTCAAGATTATACCTTACTGCCTTACTGCTAGCATCGCCTCGAGCTCGCGAATCGACAATCCAATCTGCGACGAACGCATCACTATCGGCCTCTACTGCCGTAGCCAAAGACCCAGCTGCGGTCGACTTCACAACCCCCTCTACTCGTCTCTCGAAATCACCCTGACCACGCGAAAAATCCTCGTACGAAACCCACGCCGCCTCGAAGTCGTATGCTCGAGAACGACCTCGCGACTTGGTCGTGATCCCCCTTCAACTCATCGATGCTAACCAAGCTCAATTCGAGATTGTCGCTCGCAAATCGCTACTTCTGGCCGCCGTGGAGAAGAACTGTAATGACCTGCGAATACTCCTCGCTGTATGATTCGAGCACGAATCCATTTTCATAAATGGATTTGAATTCGATTTTGATACGATTTGATTTTCGTTTGCCCTATTCTTTTTGAATCGATGCCGAGAATGAAGCAGAATGGCGAGAGTGCGATTTTGTTTGGAAAAGAATTGAAGTTAGGGAGCAAGACGAGAATGAAGGAGCGGTCGCCATGTTTTTTCTTTGAATTGAAGAGGATAACAACGGCTGTTAATATAAAAGAAGGAAGACACCTTGCGTGTAGCTTGCTGGCTACGGTAATATAAAGGGAAAGGAAAAAGTTATGACAGTGAAAGAAAGTAGGATGATATTATTTGTCTTGACCAGTCAAAACAATATATGGATATTTTATTTAAATTTAATTTTGAATCGACTTGGATTCGTAGCTAAAAATCCCGACCTCCTATCGAGGCGTGCCACTAGGCGTTTATAATGTTATACCTGTATTCCGAACGCAATGGAAAAGGTTTCGAGTCCTAATTCGATCGTATGGAGAAGATAGCCTTTTGAACTCAGTCATTATATCAAATTTTCGATATAGATTCAGCGCGTTTATATGTCGTACGCTCACACAACAACTCCAAACACTACGAAAATTGAAACCGATAATAATAATATTATGGATCTAATGGAACTGGTTTCGTCAAATTCCGAGACTGTGCCTCGGAAGGCTATTTTTTAAATATCAATATAAACGATAAAATTTCAAAACTTAACAAATCACTGTTAAATTCAATTTTAACACTTTTACTATATTCAGTACTATCAGTATACATTTTACAAGTTTTTGAAATAATTTTATTCAGCTTAAATCCAAGATTTATCACTTAAACCAATTTCAAATGATTTAATTTAATAATTAAATTATCTAATAAATAGTGATATTTGAATTCAAGTTAGAAATTTTCTATGAAATATTTAAAATCGATTAAATATTTCGATTTCAAACAACCAAAAATTCCGGGTCGTCACAGAACTAATTAATAAAAGAGCTGTACCTCATCATCAAAATTGACCTTCATATTTGCCAATTGATTTATTACATCTTGAAATTAATTTAAATACTCTGCAACAGACGTCTCTTCATCTAATCTCAGTTATACCAACTTTCGAACCAGAAAAGCCTTACTAATAGCACTCTTTGACTCATACAAAGATACCAACTTGTCTCACAAAGCATTCGCGGATTCACAACTAGCTATATGATGCAAAACTGAATCATCAAGATACCGACGAATCAAAGTAATCGCCTTCTTTTCCATTTTTTTCCATTTTCCCTCACCTACATCAGAGGGTTTCTTTCCATCTCCATCAATCGGATCATGAAGACCATTAAGGTACAGAACATCCTCCATTTTAGGCTTTCAAATACTTCGATTTTTCTCATCCAAGATTGCTTTCTTTGAAAACGAAATCATATCCGACATAAATAATTTTTCAAACCAAAATTACTCTAAGTTTTGCGACGATCTGTGCTTCGAAACCAAACTGTTATAAAAATAGTAGTGCTTTATGGAAGCTTTTATCAATGGATTTTTGTGATACAAATCACAAAGAGATTACTTGGATTGAAAACAAGACGAAATTGAAATCAGAATGCAATAACACAAAATATTTCACTCAACCATCCATTTATTGATTCACCAAAATTTTATTTACAATTAATAGAACAAAGCTAAAGTAAACAAAATACCATTGAATCAATAACCAAATTGAGAAAGAGAACGAATATTTATATCGCTAAAATTGTTGGAGAAAAAGAACAAAGATGAAGAAGAGAAAATTAACAAATAGATTTTCCACCACACTCTTACCCTCTCTTCTAGTCTATTTATATAATCAATTACTTAATGCCAAGTTAACATTACAAAAAATAATTTTATTAGCCAATTAGAGAGAGAAATGAACATATTCAAATATGCCTATTAATTAGAGGAAATAAAATCTTCTTTTTCTTTCTTTTGCATATTTATTTTCCTCTATTTGTGATTTTGTGTCACCAAAATTTATCATTTATTTGGTTGATTTGTATTTTCTATTCATGAAAACGATACAGATCGATTATACTTTTTAAATTAGCAATGCCTTAGAGACTAATGTTTTTTGGGCTACTAGAATGGGTAATGAGAAGTATTGAAGTAAAGACTTAAATAATTGCCTAGTTCTTGACAGACCAGAGGGACTAAGTAGAAAGATACCGCCTCCCTGTCTCTGCATATGATATAAAATTCTTGAAAGTTGGCCCAAGCTAAAATATGAGGTGGAGCCTTGGCGCAATAGTTAGGCAACCCGCATGGGTTCTGCCTTTATGGCCCAAGCTAAAATATGCTTGTTATTCAAAGGTTGAAAAAACATTGCAGCATCAAATAAAGTAGATTTGGCGAGTACAATGGGGGTGAATTCTTTCTAATTTTATCTCAATGCAATGATGCACAAATATACGGTTGCATAGAATATGGAAGAGAAGTTCAACTTTGGTTAGGTAATTTCAAGAAGCTTGAATTTGAAATGTAAATTTAATTTGGATGATATCTCTATAAGCTAAAGCATGTTTACTAAGTAGAGCGGCCTTATGTTTTTTTCCCTTAGGCTTACCTTATTCTAAGTACAACAAGCTTGTAATTATTGTTTTTATAATTCAGAATAGTTATTAATCTTCCAATGCGCGTGTATGCTGTGGAGGACAATTAGTTGATTTGTGATGAATTTATTATTCAAGTTTAACTCATAAAGTTTTACTTAGACTAATTTATGTGCTTCTAGATAAAGTTAGAGAACCACGTATTATTGTAAAATCATACAACGTGAAGACCATATTATGTGAAGAATGGTCGTTTTGTATCTAATTTGTGTATGTTCCTTTAATATTAATCGTCAAATGTAAAATTGTTTTATAACACTCTCATCTCTCTTGTATAATGTATCTTCTGCCAAATATGTTGAGTCATAATAAGTGATATTGCATATGTGTGATGGTCAAGCTTAACGTGCAATTTATGTGTGTACTTGTTATCACCAATTCAATCTTCATTGTGATAAGTGATTTCTTCCCCTTTGATAGGGAGATCACTCTCATTAACCATGTCAGGCTACACGTACATTGCAAATTAATCACCATCCACACACCATGCTACCCAATGTTAGTATCTTTTCGTAGTTTAGATATCTCACACGCGAGAGAACGTATTAGGTATAATATCAAGATTAACATTGGAGGTATCTATACGCATATAAAATATATTATAAAAAATATCTCTTCACAAAGTTAATTGTTTTTGTAAAAGTATGTGATTTTTTAATATTGAAATGCTGAATTGGAACAGTAGTGATATTACATAGAAACTTTGGTTCAATAATATTTTTTTTCTTTACAGGAGAAAGATTTTGATATATGTGGGGTTGAGATAGTTGATGGAGCAGCTTCGGTGGCAGATCATCCATTCAAAAGGAGCACAGCATTTCTTTTGGGAAACGAGGTTGCTAATTTTTTTAGTGTATTAATTTATTTGGGCAGTAATGATCACATTTGTTATAATTCAATTCTTGCAAACCTTGTCCATTATAGGTGTAATCACCTTGTGTCAGAATTAGGAATATCAATTTTAAAACGAATTTTAATTGTAATACTATGAAACATTATTCTAATTGATGTTATGCCTACTTATATAATTTTGTACTTGATGGCGTTGTTACTATTATACCAGTTAGTTGCATGAAAAGTGATATTTCAGAAATAAATAAATAAAGGGTTTTCATCTCATTATATACTTTAAAGATTAGATGCAATTTTAATCAGCTAGAAACAATGTTGATAAAGTTCTTAAAATCTTACGATTTGAATCCCATTTCAAATCTAATCTCTCTCATAACGATTCAATTCTCAAATTCCAATTCAAAATTAAATCAAAACCAGAACTGATTTTTTTATATTCAATCCATGCTGAGATAGAAAATGTCCAAATATTTACTTTAACCAACAATTCAATTTTAATTGTTTTCTAATTAAAATTAGATGAAACGGGAGAAAATTAAGTTTTAGGTTTAAATGTAGAAATTTAAACCTCAAAATTAATTTTAAATATATAAATGATTAGTATGAAGCATGCAAAGAAAGATCGATGTTTTTACGTACTCAAATGTCATTTAATGACCTATACAGAGTTAAAAATTTAGCATACAAGTATGTATATAATATATAATAAATATAAATGAGCGATGCTGCATCAATCGGCAAATGAAGAAACAAAACATACAGCCGTGCAAAATAATGGAGGATATTACGGGGCTCTATTATTTTTATGGCTAAGATCTCCCCCATGTAGTACCGTAGGTTCAGTTCCCCAGTTGAAGTAGTACTAATATAGATTCTTTCAACCTACGATTTGCGATTTAAATTCACTTCGATTTAAACTTTACAATATACAATTAAATTCTGTTTTGAAAACCTTGGCTAGAAAGTTACTATTGGATGATAGCATTTGTAGTGGATGTGAGATACTTCCACTACATTAACGGGTGTTATAGGGTGTTAGAGTTACTTCTACTTTATGATCTGTTATTGATTTTATTTTATTTTGATGCCAATATAATATATTATCATTGACATTGGAAAGGGTACAGGGCTGTCAGAAAAGGAACTAGAGATATGTGATTACTTTGTATACATTCCGCAGTACGGTTTTGGTACTGCTTCATTGAACGTGACAGTAGCTGCATCAATTGTTCTACATCAATTTGGAGGTATTATAAATCTTTTCTGATAATCTTTATTAGTCAAAATTTGTTTATTCTGCGAATGATTAAATAATAACAATACATGCTTTATTTCTAGTTTTGTCATGCCCAATTTGAACACCAATTTCTGGTGATATTAGCAATTAGTTCTAAAGTAATCATAGCGATATGCCTGTATCATCGTTTCATAGTTGCTTTAGGTTTATTGTTATTGTTATTGCGATTGTTTTAAGTTGTAACGGTTTAAACATTTTTATTTTTTTCGTACTTGCAGTTTACTGATAACTTGCATGTCATCTAAAAGATTATTCTCATCCAAATTTGAAACTAGTTTCTTTATACATGGATCGTTGATTACTTAGTTGATAAAATATTTATCGTGTTTTTTGTGTTGCAATTATAGAATTTGAATCATATGAGGATTATATGTTTGTTTCCTAGGGTGGTTGTGAATCATAACTATAAAAAAAATCTGGATAATTTAAAATGGTATATGCCCCCTATTTTCACTATTCACTAATAATGTGAATTAATATATATTTTCTCTCTTGCCAAATTCTTGTAACAGTCTTTTTTGGACAGATTGGACGATCAAGTACTGACTTAACAAGGATATCTATGTTCTTTTTAATCATTATATTCCAAAATATTTTTAATCTTAATTACAGATGTAATGAAATTCATTTTTTAAATGTAAAATTGTTTCAAGTTTTATTAAAAAAAAAAGAACTTTTAAAATGCAATGCCATCTTGCTACATAGTCGAATCTTGATTTGTTTAAAAAACACGCAATGCACATTTTAATTACAAATTTGATGACTTTTAAATTTTTTCAAGGATATTAAACTTTATAATATGCAAAGTCCTTTTGCTTTGTAATGTAGTAACCGAGAAATGCTATCGGCATTGAAACATGTGCGATGCATATGCAGTGTTAGTGAAGAATCAAAAGCAACTATAACCTGAAACAAGAGTTTGTTTCCCATGCCTCTATATTAATAATGTGATAAAATGTCAAATATAATATCATTGAGACTTGGATACAAGATTAACCGTGTATATTTTCTTTGCGTGTGCTGCTCCAAATGAACTTTTGGTATCATCAGAAGTAAAAACATATTCTTCTTAATGTCGAGACAAGCATCTGACGTTGTTTACCATTCACTCCAAGAACAGAGTCAGCTAAACTTACTGGTATATTACCTAATCATATAAGTTCGCTTGACCATGTGCTTTTTATTTGGAACATAATAATATAGAAAATTATATGTATATGAAGGCGACTCAGGGTTGCCTCATTTTCATGAAAACAAAATAACAATAAAAAATTCAATTCAAAACAAAATTTCCGCAAAAAAAAGAAAAAAAGAAAAGAAGAAGGAGAAGTACAAATCGAAACTGAAAAGCCGTTTTAGTTCTCTTTTTAAACAGGTTATCTTAAAGATATCCAACAAAATAAATTAATTTAGGATGTAAATTTTATAAAGTAGTGGTTTGTCAGAAACAATGATAAATTTATCTTTTCGTCGTTGACTAAAGATACAACAATAACAACTAAGCCATTATTCTCAAACAAGTTGGGGTCGGCTAGACATGGAACCCAAAACTAGATGACAAAGTCAATTTAAAAGTCATATTAACAATAACAATAAAAACTATGATAATAATTATAAAATAAAGTAATATAAGTAAACAAATAACAACAACAACAAAGTAAAACAAAGATAAAGATAGATAGATATATATATATATTATAATATAATAATAATAATAATAAACTATAATGATAATAATAGTAATACTAATAGTAATATTAACCCAATATCAAACACTACGTCTTATGCCCCTATTCACTAGTCCTATAATCTAAAACTTATAACACCACTCCTAAATCAACTCTAAATAAAAAAACTCATAGCTCATGGTTCTGATACGTGGATCGTTAACTTCCACTCGCTCTTATCCGACATCAGCTCTTCGGATATATTTCAATCCTTCAAGTCTCTTTTTACTACTTCATTCCATGTCAACCTTGGTCGACTTCTACCTCTTTTTGAGAATTCAATGCGGCCTATGATTCCAACGCGCACATGTGCCTCTGGAGGCCTTTGTTGGAGATGTCCAAACCATCTTTAGCAGTGTTGGACTAACTTCTCCTCAATTGGTGCTACTTTAAATTTATCACGTATATCATCATTTCTAATTCGGCCTCTTCTTGTATGACCGCAGCTCCATTGCAACAGACGCATCTCTAATACACTTATCTTCTGGACGTGTTGGCTTTTAGTCGGCTAACATTCTGCACCATACAATATTGCATGCCTGATTACCCTTCTGTAGAACTTTCATTTAAGCTTCTATGAGACTTTTTGTCATAGAGAATGCCATACGCTTGTCGCCATTTCATCCATCCCGATCGAATTCTAAAACTAACATCATCAATCTAACCATCATACTGCAACATTGATCCTAAATATCGAAAGGATTCTTATTGGACGTTATCAGAGTGACATCTTCATTGTTTGACCTGACATCATTGAACTCGCACTTCATATACTCTGTTTTAGTTCCACTAAGCCTAAAATTATTTGATTCTAAAATCTGTCTTCACGGCTCTAGTTGTTTATCAACCTCAATCTTTTTTCGTCAATTAGCACAATATAATCAGTAAAGAGCATACACCAAAGAATCTCACTTTGTATATCATTCGTAACCTCATCCACCAGTAGGGCAGAAATGTAGAGGCTAAAAGCCGACCTTTGATGTAATCATATGTTAACGGAAAAATAATCGGTTTTACCATCGCATACTCTGACACTAAGTTACAACATCATCATACATATCCTTGAAAATGGTAATGTACTTTGTTGGGACTTTTTTCTTTTTTCAGAGCCCACCACATAAACTTTATCGGTATTTATCATAAGTTTTTTTCAAATCGATAAATACCATATGTAGATCCTTTTTTGCTCTCTAAACCTCTTCATAAGTTGTCTTATTATGAAAATCATCTTTGTGGTCAACCTCTTAGGCATGAAACCAAATTGGTTTCTTGAAACGTTTGTCATTCTTTTTTATCGATGTTCAATGACTCTCTCCTAAAACTTCATTGTATGACTCATAAGCTTAATTTCTCTATAGTTGGTGCAATTTTGAATATCTTATTTATTCTTAAAAATTGAAGCTAATATGCTTCTCCTCCACTCGTTTGGAATTTTGTTATATTTGAAAATATTATCGAACAACTTAAGCTATCACTGCATCTCCAATGCATCTTCACACCTCAATAGGGATTTCATTAGGCCCCATGCATTGTCTGCTTTCATACGTTTTAGCGTCTCCTTTACTTCGGACTCTTAAATTCTTCGAATAAAATGTCTACTGGTGTCATCAAAAGAGTCGTTCAGCTCGATCATGGTGCTATTACCTTCTTCATTGAATAGCTTGTCAAAGTAATCTTTTCATATATTTTTTATCTCATTATCCTTCAGCAAAAGTCTACTATTGTCATCCTCGATTCCTTTAATTTGGTTGAAATCTCTCATCGTCCTCTCTCGAACCTTAGCTATCTTATAGACCTTTTTTCACCCTCCTTCGTAGTTAGCTTTTGATATAGATCTTCATACGCCCGACCCCTTCACTCACCGCTTTCTTTGCATACTTCATTGCCGCTTGGTACTGTTGCATGTTGTACTCGCTCCTGTGATGATATAATCATTTATAACATTCCTTCCCTTTTATACTCTTTTGCACATCACTGTTCCACCACCACAAATTTTTATCTTCGCGTTTATTTCCTTTCGTTATCCCAAATATCTCAGTAGCCACTTTCCGAATGCGCGTAACCATCTCACCACATGTTATTTGCTTCTTCTTTCATATTGCATGACCCTTCTTCCATCACTCTATCCTTAGACACCCGTGAGGCGTCTCCTTTGAGCTTCCACTATTTCGTCCAGCTAATTTTGGTTCCTTTATCCTGTCAAATATGTATTCGAAGACGAAATTTAGATATCAAAAGCGCATGTTGGGAGTGACATGTTTTTCAGGTATGACTTTGCAATCTACATAAACTCGTTTGTCATCTCTTTTAGTAAAGACAAAGTCAATCTGGTTAGAGTGTTGGCCACCACTGAAAGTAACCAAGTGCGATTGTTTTTTTCTAAAGAAGGTATTAGCTATCATGAGGTCATAAACGATAGCAATATTTCTTCTCCTTCTTAGTTTCTATCGCCATATCCAAAACCACCGTGCACTCTCTCAAACCCTCACTAGTTGTATCAACATGGCTGTTGAAATCTTCTTCTATGAAAAGTTTCTCGCTATTAGGTACATCTTTAACCATGAAATCTAACTTTTCCTAGAAATTTCTCTTGACGACTTCACTTAGGCCTACTTGTGGGGCATAAACACTAATGATGTTTAGAACCATATTATTAACTACCAGCTTGATCAGGATGATCATGTTCCCTTATCTTCTAATATCGATCATTTCGTTTTTAAGGTTCTTGTCATTAAGATGCCTACTCCGTTCTTGTTACTTCTTTTTCCGTATACCATAACTTAAAGTCCGTGTTCTCCGTCTTCTTGCCTTCTGGTTCATCCATTTGGTCTCCTGAAGACATAAGATATTTACACGTCTACTAGTTATAATATCAACCATCTCTCTTAAATTTTCTGTCAATGATACTACATTCCAACTACCCAACGGAATTCTACTTTCATCGACCAGCTTCCTTGCCCCATGCACCCGCCGAGTAAAGTGCGAAGACCCTTCCTCATTTATCACTACATCGGGGCGTCGATGTAGCACGCCACTAAGCGAGTGACGTCCCAACCCTTACATATTTATCACCATACCCGAACCTCGATGTGACGCGCCACTAAGGGAGTGACGACTCAGCCCTTGTTCACTTACCATCATACTTGAGTCTCGATATGACGGGTGAGAGTTACGCCCCAACGAAGTATAATAAGGTTCCATTACCATAAGAGTGGCTATTGGTTTTATGTTGGCTCACCAAGTCTATCACAATCCTCCTCCTTTATCCTGGCTTGGGACATGCTGCATAGAAAACTACGCAACAGAGTTATCATTGACTAGAGATAATTAAAGGAAAAATTTGGAATATAGTCTTAGATTGTAATTAGAGCCTAATGTGTAATAGATTAAATAAAAAGGGCCCTAAGCTTATATTGGAAGCAGAAGTTTACACTAATTGTATGTATATGTACGTGTGTTCTTTGAAACTACAAAATGAAAATTCCAATGACGTGATTAAAATATAGAGGTAGTTTGACATATAGTGCCTCATTTGTTAGTCTCACTAAGATCGAGCGTGATATGATATTCAGAATTGCATGTTATGCATAATAAATACTAGAATGAGCAAACAGTTGGTTCTGTTCAATTATATCCAACAAAAATCAAAAACCAATTTGACACCAAGCTAGTACAAACCAATTTAATTTAAAACTAAGTTTAAATCAAACTATATTAATTCGATTTAAAACCAAATAATATACAAACCAAACTAGTACAAACCGATTTAATTGAAAACTAAGTTCAAATCAAACTATATTAATTCGATTGACTGGTTACTTCACGTATGGACTTTTTCAAAGAATATAAGAAACACACATATCAAAACCGAGAACAACATTTAAGCATAGAACTTAATTTTTGTTGCATCATTTAGCAAAACACGTCTTTAAATATCTTCAATACAACCAATTATGTATCTAGGAATTAAACTTAAAATTAAACCGTATGTGCTGTCCCGTTATTAAAGAATTTTAATCATCATTACCAATTTGTGCACATAAAATTTAAATGGAGCGAATACAACTCAAAAATCCATAGGAAACTAGGAATTAACACCTTATGTGTAGGGCACAAATCTACGATATTAGTTCACCTTGTAACAACTAGTTATCACTCAAAAAACGAAGTTTATTTGTTTGAAGAAAAAGAAAAACAATTTGTTGATGAATACAAATCTAATCTACTCAGAAGAATTTTTAATGCTAGTATCATTTGCAATCTCTTCCACCTACACAATTTGAATTTTTGTTTCAGTCGCCAATAATATCTTCCAATTCCTTACTGTCCTTGCCATCAAATAACATTTTAAGGCAACTCATCTAATAACATTAGATATCAAGACTAGAACCAGAGATTGCAATACCATTCATATATACTATAAGAAACATTTAACTTGATATAGTCTAGAATTCCAACTACCAAAAAAAATCAACTTAATAAAATCAAAGATCATATTGCAAGAAGAATTCGTTACTACAGTAAATGCAACTCAACTTAAAAGATAAATAGTATTTCAAGCTAAATCATTATTCAAGTTACAACCACATCAAATCCAACTAAGAGTTAATCCAACTTGCTAATAATATTATCGACTCAGTATATGTGCTAAGCAATAAATTTGATTTTGAAGTATTTCTTAAATTTGGAAATAGCCAAGCAACATAAACATCAAAAGCTGGGTATGTAGCACAAAAACGTAGAACTTATCAGTAGCCAACTCAAAGGAAAAAGAGATAGCAAATAAACTTTGTAATCTACATTTAATAAGTAAATGCAAGAAAATGTAAAAACAGTAAATATAGCAACTAAACATTGGAAAATAAATTGGTCAACTAAATATGATAACAAACATACTAAAATAACATATAGAACAACATGCTTAATAATTTTCCAATAACGCAACTTATATTGAGTCAAACCTTTCACATCATTAACATGATCTAAAATAAGTTCGTTTTCATTTGCATATAATAACGGCATGAAAGTTAAAAATAGAAGAAATAAAATAACTAATAAAATTATAAAAATCTATTGTCATTTTTTTATCTGCTTTTAACTGCTCAATTTTAAAAAACCTTTTTCTTGTTCACTTCTATAAAATCAATCCTTTTTTCTTATTCACTTCTATAAAATCAAAATTTAAAATTAGATCTTCTAAAATTTTCTTTATATCGTTGTCTTGCATTAAGCATAAGTAAAATTGGTACATCTGAGCATAAACCATATAATTGGTGTGTTTTTCAAAATGAAACACAGTTTTCAAAATTTTAAACATTAAGCATTGAATAGGAAATTGTGTTTTACTTGTAAATTAAAGTATAAAAGTGATGCTTAAATATACCAACTAGGTGTTTATGCTTATTGGAATACAATAATATGAAGAACCTTTTGAAAATTTTATATTGTAAGTCGATTTTGTAGGGAGTTAAATAAATAAGTACCTATAGAGATTACTCGAAAAAATATTAGAATATTATGTTTATTTCTTTACAAGCTTTATGAACTTGCATCACTTGTATTTGGTTTTTCATATATTATCGGTAGTTAATGTTTTAGTGACATAGGTAAATAGCTAAAAGTTTGGATAAGATGTACCTGTGTAATGATATTCAATTACAAAATATGATTAAAAAAACAATTTGATAAAGGAGCAAATTTTGAACTATTTAATAAGTATAAATTAAATCAATATATTTCACTTCAGTTTATAGATTTAGGAAAATAATAATTGAGAATGAAGATGAAACGATAGATTTAAGATTACGTCTTAAAAGGTTAAACCAAGGTTCGAGAACTCGGTTTCGGTCTCCGTTTCGCTCATTTGAAATTTTCTTAGTTTCGATCAATTTTGGAAATTTCGGTTTCGGTCCCGCTATCACATTTTCAGCTAAAAAATAATAATAGATGTTATAAATAAAATAAAAGAATATGGTCTAAACATTTATTTAAGCCTAATCTAAACAATTAATACAATGACCATTGAATTTAGACACATAGTATACATTGTATATAGCCTAATCTAAATAAACAATATAGAAAGCCCAACCCATTAGCGTTCAACCCATTAGCATCTAATGGTTGGTGTAGTTGCAATTCCCAACACCAATCTACATGACTCCAAACATGTCTGTATTTCCCCTTATTATTCCCAACATTCCTAGCAATCTATTCCTTAACCGTATTCATCAACTCATATATATGGTGCGTTCTTGTACGAAATGAAAGAGACATTTGAAAGAGGCATGAAAATGGATTATTTAATGCAAAAAGAATGTGTTCTGGTGTTGCAAAAGAAGCATGAGATGGATTGTTAATTCTGTTGTTACTAATTATATTGTGTATTGTTTTAAAATAGATGTATTTTGAGAATGTAAATCGATATTAAATTACAACTTAATGCGAAAATTTGATAATATTGCCAAAAAAACAATTATACTAATGCAAAATTTTGAATTATAAACACAATAATGATACATGTACAATTGCACTAGCACAATAATTTTGAATTACGGATACGATAATGATACAAGTACAATTACACAAATACAAATTACTAATGAAACATAAATAGTTCATAGCATATTCGCAGCAACCAGGTCATTTCATACGTTATCTCAAACGATTGCCTTGGGATTTGTAATATTTCTTTCAACTTGTCCATGATCGTTATTTTCTAACGTTTGAATATTATATAGTATTCTAATGGAAATTTTTTCAGAGCTAGCTCAGGATCATTGTCATATGCCGTAAGTTCCGGGTCTCCTTCGTTGTATCTCCATATGAAATTGTAACAACCATTGTGGCAGTAACAACTTTACTTGAATTTTATATTTGTATGTCGGCATGCTAATGTAAGATCGCAATTTTCCCCTAAATTTCAAAAGTTCTTTCGATTGTTATACGTAAATTCGAATGATAGTAGTTGAAAGTTTCATTTTCGGTCTCTAGTTGGTTACGTGTTTCATTAAATCGAAAATATGATATCTAGTATTGTGGTAAAGAGGTAAATGTCTATCCATTAATGGATATCTTGTGTTAACTAAATAACATTGTCTTGGTGGTGTATGAGCGAAATTCAAATTTCTGTTGCTTAAAACCAATGAAAACTTTAGTATCGTGTGCAATTTCTTCCACCCCGCTCTTATAAACGTAGATGTTAAATTAAATGAGCATGCAATCATAATATTCTGCGTAGCAAAGTCTTCACATTCAAGCTGCATATCTGCAGAAGACACATGTTCAACTACATGTGTACCATCATTAGTTCTAATACAATATTTAAAGTATGAGTAATATCATTGTGATATCGTAATTTGTTTTAGGATTCTGTTAAATTGAGGGTTGATCGGCCTGAAAATATCATTAGACATTAAATCAATAATTTTCAAAATTTCATGAAAATAAACACAAAGCATGCTATTTGATCATTGAAACCTTTCAATAACTTGCCATGTAGGAAGAATCAAAATAATTGTATACAGAAAGATGACCACCATTTTTCCAATGCACATTTCAGATGTTGGCTACAAATCGTAGTTTTCCAATCGTTCGTACAATGTCATGAAACAAAGTCTTTTCATTTGGAAGTTTCGTTTGCAACATTCTGCATGATTGCAATCATATCGTTAATCTAATGAATTTCTTTATATTTTGAAGTGTGAATTTGATCCGTTGGAACTTTCTTTAGTGTTTTAATTCTCCTAATAGCTTATATATCGGTCAAATCTTCAGAATCTAAATGGTTGGCTTCGTCGTACGGTTTAGTCTTAGATTGTTTGTTTGTAGTTGAGTAAGGTGGAGATGAAGAAGATAATGAAGTGGAAATGGAGATTAGGGTGGTTTAAATAGTAAGGGGTTAGATACAAAAGGATAATTAACAATGGCTCTTTCCAACGGACTATTAGGGTGAGGGCCATATCCCCAATGCATCTGATTCGGACTTGCCTAACGAAAAAATAGCTGCGAACGTACCTACACATATATAAAGGGGTGTGTGTGCATGACAATGATCGACTACACCTCTAATCCCATAATTTCAACAACATGTTTCTATTTGAACAATAAGATGAAGCGACGAGAAAGAGAGACTCTAATCATTTATATTTAAACGAGAACATATGATTGAAATCAGGGGGATTTGGGGTATTTGAGGTGTAGTCAGTCCTTATGTCTATGTTTACACACACACATATATTTTCCATAACGGGTCTAACTTCTCCATCGACATCTTTCAACACACAAAGAAGAGGGATAACACTTTTTACATAATAAGCAATATGTTGTCGAAACTTTCATCAAATAACACATATTTTCTAGCTTGAACACCATCATTTTCTTGCAAATGGACATTCAACCCATTGTAATAATACTTTTTTTTCTTGTATAAACATTGAAGTGTAAGAAAAGAAGTGACAAATCTAGCGATCAGAGACAAATAAGCTCTCTATCTTTTGTAAACTTCCACATCAAAGCGAGAACCCACGAATGCCCATATATGAATTTCACTACAATTTTATGCTTTTTGAATGGTTTGGCTTAACACTGTCAATTTGCTAATATCTTCAAGCATCAAACAATGCAATGGGCCGTTTGAATGTTGCCGGTTCTTTTGTAGTTGTAAGCATTATCGGTAACAATTTGAATTACATTATCATTTCCATTTCATCTATAATACTAAGTACGTAACTATAAGTCCGCATTCTTTATCGTATCTGATGCATCAATGGATTTAAAAAACCATGTACCTTTCGAGCTATTAATTAGGAAATTATAATAACCTTACTTTTCCCATCCATTCAATCATTGGGCATAATAGTCAATCTGTATTTCTCCCAATCTTTTTTGTAAGCTCCAGTAACGCTTCCAACATCTTCAACACTTTCTTTTAAGGATCCAAGTCCTTTAAATCATGATTTGAAGGTGGCTTAAACCAAGGACCATATTTTGCAATATTTTCCATTGCCACTTGATAATATGGAGGTTTGTTGTGTGGAATGGAATTGCATTAGTGTAAAACCATAATTTTTTTCCTTTTTCGCAAACTGCATTTCTTTCACCCTTCTTATAACAATTATTCAAAGTACTTTGCTTTTTCTCTAAATTTAACAAATTTATCAATTGCTCCTCTAGGCCTAGGAACATTACCACTTTCACTTCCACTCTAGTTCAAAACTATGATCATCTTCAATACTTTCATCTTCTACCAATCTCACGAAACATATCAAATTTTGATTGCTTAGCACATTTATTTTTCTCTAGAGACACGATGCACTCATCCTTCACATTTTGTGGGATTTTTGGACAAAGAATAATTCCAAGATGAGTACATGATTAATATTTTTAAAATCGAGCAATTCCTCCGCTGCATCTATGATCACAAATTCCACAAAGAGCATATTTTGGATTGGTTGAATCCTGTAAATCTTTAACCCACTTTCACACGGCAACTTTGTTACTCATTTTAAATTAATAACCTATACAATACATAAAAATAAAATAAAGAGCAAATCATTCGGGTCTTGCTATGAACAGATCTGCATCTCTTATTCTTCTTCTTATTATTATTAAAAAAAAACTAGAATCCATGTTCTAGTTTTGATGTCTGGAATCAGAGTCAATACCAGTGTTTGTAATGCATATAACAATCTTTTTTTTTGAATTTTTTTTACCTGCTTGCTCGATGATTTTCTTTCTTTGCATTGGTTGTTGAATTCATCCTTTACTGGAATGAGGCGGTTTTTTTTCTTTCTAAAATGGTACTTAGATACAACATGTCATTGGGACAACATAACGCAAACCACATATCAATATATGTTCGAATCACGCTACGCAAGTTTTGAACTTGTGACCTCCCACACCAAAGTCGAATCACTTAACTACTGGGACAATGGTGCTTGTCATTATGTGGGGTTTTGTGCGAGACAACAATTATCGGCACATATTTTTTGTACTCAAAAAGCGTAAGCCTCATTAGCAGGATGGGTTGAGGCTTACGTTTACCTTTTTTTTTTTGCATTCTTTATGCATCAAACGGCTGAGGCTTTTTTGCCTAAACCTTTTCGGTAAGATGCCTTTTAAATCAGGGCTTGAGGCTTTTTTGGCTATGCCTCATGCGCGTTTGCTAAAACAGTTGTTGTAAATTGTCGTAGATTTTCAGATGTTTAATTTGCATGGTTATTTCCAAATCTATGCAACGCTTCAGCTTAAAGTGCTCTCCCTCCCACCCCCATCCCTTCCTCTCTCTCTCACCTTCGCCCCCAACCCCCACACACACCCCCCCCCCCCCCAAAAAAATCTACTGATATATTCTAATTTATCATAAATTTTGGTATACATATAAGCTGTTAAATCCTAGTTTCTTACAGATTTATAAGTTGGTTGTATTCATTCTTCTCTAAATTTCATGTGCATGGTGTACAAGTATTGTTGGAATACTGATAAAAACTGTTCGGTAAGAGGATTGCATATAAAGATATATTTTTAAGTCTGATCTCTGATGCCTAAATGTCTGCTTGTTTTGAAAATAAATTCTTCAGTAAGAGGATTGCATATAAGATATATTTTGAAGTCTGATTCTGATGCCTAAATGTCTCCTTACTTGTTTTGAAAGTATACCGTAGTTTAGTTTTAAAAACAAGGTGTTTTGCAGAATGAGTAGTTTGATGCCTGAGTTCGTAACTGAATTAGTCAACTGAACTGAATGGAATTAGTTAAATCAGTTTGGTTTGGTTGATGTATTATTTGTCAATTTGGTATCAATTTGATTTTTTAGATACAAAACTGTTTACTCACCCTTACCTGCTACATGGTTTGTATGATAACTTGAGACTACACAACAAATCTTTGTTTCAAAATATATCAAATGAATCAATCAAATTTTGGTAGTGTGTTAAAAAAAGCTTTGAGCATAACCCATAATATATTACTGTACATTACCAACAAATGCCATATCAACTGCAAAAGAGTAGAACTGATGTTTCTTACTATCCAATGAACTATGTATAATGAAAATCCTGCTATGTTAATTAGTTTATCTTAGTTAGAAGGTGCTCTAATGTCTGGAGAATCAAACACCCCTGAAAATTCTTTGCCTTCAAAGCTGCAAGTTTTAGCTTTGGAAATGACATCTACAAACCTAAGCATCAGTTGGATTATGAAAGTCTTTGAATTTCTGGACTTTCTACATTCTTAATATTACTTGTTCCCCGTTTGCTTGCGATTTCCTTATCCATCAATTTTGAACTATAATTTTACTCGTCTTCCTTGATTTATTTGGTGTGGCATGGCACTACCTTGCATTTGAATTTTACCTAAAGAAGTATGATCGGTAAGCAAAGGTATATTTAGGTGCTTATCCTCCAACTCCAAAAGAAAAAGGCAACTGAATACCTGAAAGAAGGAAAACAGGGTTCATGCATCAACAGGAGTTGGTAAGAGCAAGACTTCTAGGTCTAAAGATTTATCCCTGTTAGTTCCATAATGCATTGTTTGTTTGGATTTATGTTAGAGATGCACATACCTTCCTTCGAATTGAGTAAGCACCAATCTTTTAGGTCTTGCGAAATAGAGTTGCATGCACAAGCAGTTTACTTGCAGACAATCTCGATTACATTTCTTTCCTAAGTTTAGCAGATGTTAACATTTTGATTTCAAACCAGAAGCTCATACACAGTAAACTTTGATGTTTTGATGGTTTGGATATATTCAAATAATGACTTGATTTCTATTGATGTCACCTTCTTAATTTTCATATCTGATGTTACAATCACTTGAGCATATCAATTCATAGATATCATCAGCCTTTCAGATCTTACTAAATACACAAACGTATTTTTAAAAAATATATATCAATATATTCTTATTTATCTAGCTATATTATGTATAAAGGAATTGAACATATAACATTCATCGGGTTCGTAGATTTGACATAGGTCAAAGTTTCATAACTACCTTTTCATTTTTTCCCATAGCCAGTCGCATTTCTACATCATTCGCATGCATGTACCCATCGTGCATGTCGTACCCTGGTAATATATAAATAGAAGTAAGAAACAATCGTAGTTTGGATGCCAGTGGAGAGCTGCAACACACAAAATCCAGTGACCATAGATAACTTGTTTGGTAGTCTCATATGGGTATGTGAGTGTGCGATACTTCGTTCTTCTTCTAGCCTTATAACTATTTATAGTGGTTCTATGCCTTATTTCTGTATTATTATCTTTCTTTTATTCATTTGTTTGCAATAAATTTACTAAATTTCATATTCCTTTTGTTGTCTTTTTCGTATTTGAAACTGTTTTTCAATTTTTCGTCGTTTTACTTTGCTTTCGGACTACAAGACACCCCATACTTTTTTTTCACATTTAAAGTTTCAAGAAATAATTCAAACAAGTAAAATAAAATAAATCCTTTGTGAGTTTTTAGGTATTTTAAAAGACAGCAATATATTTTGATAGGGAACATCGTGGCATTGTTTACATTGGCGTCCATCATTTGTTACTTTGTTGTTAGTTTGCGGTTTGTGTTCACATATACCATTCACATCTCTACATAGATTAAATCGCGGTCGCGCAAAATATATCGAATTTGGTCTTACGTTAATTCAATGAGGATGACAAAAAGGCATATGCAACCACACATGTTTATTCTATTCTTTGTTATTAAAAATTACAAAACTTCTGATTTCAAAGTACTCCACGTTCCGATTTCAGTTCATCTTTACAAGCTTAAGTATTCGTAGATCAAACGATCTAATTTATTGTAGAACGTTTTGTATACTATTATAAATGGGTTTTAGAGGCTTGAAAGAATAGTGTTTTCTTATTACGCGTTTAATGGCCGGTATATTTTCATTCGTGTGCCTTTAAATTCTGAACAAAACACAATCTGTCTTTTGACTGTCGGAGATCCACTTACAATAATTTTCAAATTGTTAGACATTGAATTAGATTGATCGATCTTTGTATACTCAGGTTTAGAAAAGTGAACTGAAATCGATGCATGGAGTACTTGAAACTGATAAACCTCATTGTTACTAACCAAAAAGAATAACATAAAATTGCCACGTGCAGTTTTGTTCACAATTTTTAACCTTCATCATAATAACATAAGATTCAACATATTAAGTGTTGACTATGAATATGTTACATAGGAATGTGTATGGTATCTGTAAATACAATCCTCAAATTAATAGAAGTTGACGAATGCTAATCAAAATGAGTTGTCTTCTATCAAAATATATTGGTTTCTAAGGTATCTAAAAAATTGTAAATTTTATGTTTGGAATGTTTCGTAAAACTTAGGACGCAAAAAAAAGTGTGCAGTTTGTAGCTTGGAAGTGGGGTAAAATGATTTTTGACTGGATTTACAGAATTCGACAGAAGGCTTTGAAAAGGAGATGGAATTTCCACTTAAATTAAATTTCTTATAAAGAACAACTAAATGATGAAAGGGGAATTATAATAACAGAAATTAAGAAGAAGAGTTATTGCTACATATGTTTACAGACTAAAAGATGAATGATGTATATAGATAACCAAGACGATGAAAGTCTATCAAAACACAAATTGGTGATGCAACCTTCAACCGTTTGATCTTTCTCTAATTTCAAACGTCGCTGTAGTACACAGATTAAACGTCCAATATATTATGTTAGATATTTTTTTTTTTGGTTGGCTAGATATGCATAAAACAATATGAGCGTGTGTGCATTTTCGTTTCATCAGTAAAGAAGAAATTTAATGCATCTCAATCTATGGTGATTGTAATATTGCAGCTTAGCAACGAGGATAACAAAGCAAATAGTATCGTGAGAATACTCAGTCTTTTTATGGTTCTTTACTACTAATAATGCATTTCAATTTTGCAGTGTGGGCAAATTTTCCAGAAAGAAGTCGTGAGGGCAGCAAATTTGATGTAGCAGAGAGACCCATAAAGCAAGGTAAAAGGAATTACTGTACAGAATCTGTAGAGACGGTGATAGAAGAAAGAAAGAATAGGAAGGAAGCAGCAGCCATTGATATTCTGGAAGAGCATGAAGCAACAGATGATGGTGGTTCACAAGCAGCAAGCTTGCTAGAGTCACTTTGGACATGATCAAGAAAAAATGCTAACATCAAGAAATGTTTGATGTACTTCCAAATTTGATCCTTTATTTATTTGGATAGGTGTTATTCTATTTTTGAAGTTCAAGCTTTAACAGACGCACATAGTATTGTTTCATTTTGAAATTCAAGTTTATGCATGTAACTATGGCCCAATAATTAATTGGATTTGGGCTGATGATGGAGTACTGGGCTTATTTTCTGGGGCTGTAAAAATATTTCTTTTTTGGATGTGTGCGAGTGTGTGTGGCGGTGGAGGATGGCACACCATCTATGTTTTGAAAGAAAAGCAACATGAACGATGTTTGCGTCAAAATTGGTCACAGACACCCAATATCGTGAAAGCACCCGTTTATGAACACAAATCAGCAACAATCAATATAGAACTCAGATCTAAGCAATACCAATCACAATAATTCACAAACATAGGATTTATAATGGTTCGGCGATCTTGCCTACATCCAATCTGAAGCTTATGTCTTTATTGATTCACTTGATGATGTTAATCGATTACAGCGGATTACAGTTAATGATAGCTTTGAAATCTGAATACAACAGCGATAATGAAGAGTAGAATTGAATCCGGCAGAGTCTGGACGTTGAATGGCCGAAAGATCCCCTTTTCTGAAGGCTTCAGGGTGCCATTTATAGGCGTTGAAGGCTCAGATCTTGCTCAAACTTCGGAAGACTTTTTCTGGCACGTGAGTGGGCCCATGCGACCGACCCCACCAAGTTTCGACTCGATCTGAGATCGATTCGAACTCCATTCGAATCGATCAAAAAATGACCCAATCGAGCTGAAACTTGACAGGAACAAACTTTACCTTGTATGGTGAAAATTTCGTGGCATTTGGACTAGTGGTTCATGAGATATGATCGATGCAAGATTGCATTTTCGTGTACACTGTTTCGTTCGAATCCTTGTTTCGTATCCATGCCTTTCGAATCGATCCGGAACACGTGTGCGCAATGACGTGGCGCGAGCTTCCTGGATCGCTCCACCTTTTGTGCTATGTTGACCGATTCGTTTCCATAGATTTAGCCTCGTTTGCCTCGGTGACCGTTGCATACGGATGCCTTAATTCATATCGATAGAGGTAGCCTCGTTCGCATCCATCGATCCAATCCTTGTTCGTATGGACCAGTGTAGATGGACACGAACGAGTGGTACTAGCCTTAGCTCGATGGATGCGAACAATCATTCAGGTATTGCCGCCTAATGGGTACGAACCAGAGTCAACTGGCCCTATAACCGATGGATACGAAATGGGTGGTAGGTGATCGAGACGAAATGAGGTAGCTTGATGGGTACGAGACGGATCGATGCGAGGTTGATGGATACGAACCCAATGGACTCGAACTATACAAGACCCGATGGATTCGAATAGAGCAAGGCGAAGTCAAGCCAATGGATTCGAATCAGATCGATTCGAAGATGATCGATTCGAACCTGGTCGGTTCAAACCTGATCGATTCGAAGCTGCTCGTTCTTGATGGATTCGAACAAATCAATATGACGGTTCTCTGATGGATTCGAACAGCGCATCTCCTCTAACTTGTATCGATCATATCTCATTCACATGAACTCCGATTAACCTGAAATTTGAAACGCTGGTTCGCACGACTTTGCTTGCCGTGTTTTATCAATTGTAGCCTGATCCGGGCTCCGAAAAAATTCGTCGATATCCATGGTGAAGCAAAGTACAACCAATCTTTGAGATGAACTGTCTTTGGTTTTCGATCGATCTTTTGGTATCACGGCTTTGCCAAAAAGCGGGATAATATTTGCCCCCCAGAACACGCCTTGCGGTAGGAAGGTGTGTTTTGGATGTTCATATCCTGTCAACAACCTGTAAAGAACTTGATAGTTTCACATGACCTCAAATGACGACCGTTCGGGATCGTGTGCCATTAGAGGTGATACGGAACTGTTCGCGGTCGTATGCCGTTCATGGCGGATGATGGAATGAGACCGTTCGCGGTCGATGCCGTTCGCGGCGAGTTGTGATCGTTCGCGATCGTGTGCCATTCGAGGAGAATTTGTGACCGTTCGCGATCGGGTGCCGTTCGCGGCGAATGAGTGTGCCCGGGGGGGACTTAACATTATCGATACCAGGCTCACGTTCGAGTGGGTCCCTGGATCGTTTGTTAAGGCGGTTTATCGCCATCTCAGAGCATGCCTAAGGACCGTTCGCGACCCCGTACATGTGTAAGTAGCTTAGCCATTTCAGAATTATCAGAATCAAATATCTATTCAACAGATGAGTTTTAAAACAGAAATGTCCAAACAAACCAAGTCTAAATGTCCAAATCAAAATGAAACAAAAGCAAAGCAAGGATGTCAAAGTGTAAGTTCCCACTACGAAAAGGTCAATGATCATTCAGAGCATGCCTGGGGATCGTTCGCGATCTCATACATGTGTAAAAGATTTAATTGTGTTAGCGGGAAGTTTACGACTTGTTCATCGTTATTTCAGTCGATCAATGGATAACAAAACGGTGCCTTGATTCAGGGTCGCCTCTAGCTGATGTAGACGGTGGTCGCTCTGGTTCCACCACTGGAGTTCGCCTCCTCACATACTGAAGGAGCATACCGTTCCTGATATGCCCTTCCACCTCGTCCTTCAGATGCCTACAATCATTAGTGTTATGACCGTTCAATTCATGAAATACACAAAACTTATCTGATTTTCTTTCGTCAAAGGTTGGACCCCTTCGCATCGGTCTACGATACGGAACCTGCTCTTTGGTATCCTGATAAATTCGTTCCAGACTCTCATTCAGCTCATAGTAAGTGGTGAATCGCGGCTACCTCCGTTGCCGCTTTGACCTGTCCCCGTCATTCTCAGTCTTTCTTTTACCTCTACTAGTTTCCGCGCCTTTCTCAGGGGGATTTCCTCCTTTGATCGCAAAAATATCAATTCCTTCTCCTTCTTCTCTTTCGGCGTTTGCATCTTCCAATCGTAAAAACTTTTCTGCCTCGTCGTAGAATTCCCCTAGATCCACAGGTGGATCTTTAGTGTAACGACCGCCTTTTTGGATAGTTTAAACCGACGATCAAATACACATGTCGATTCCAAAACCATTCAAAAGTGCAGATAGTTATTGGGGTAAATAAGAAAAGAAAAGAAAAGAAATAAAGGAAATGAAACAACACAGAATCTCGCAGCGGAACGATAAAATATAATAGTCAAATAAACAGTTCATGAAGCTGTCTACTATACTTTGACAATTATTTATACAACATTTATCAGAGTTATACATATACAACAAAGCAATTAAATAATGCAGCAGATAGCATGATGCAAGGGTAATAATAGTGATAGTATACCAAATCTTCGTCTCCATCCTCCAGAATAGATCTTCAAAAATCTGAAAAACTCAGGACTGACCCGAGCGTAATGAAAAGACAAAACACTCGAGTCAGGACTAAAATATCCATATGAAAGTTAAATCAATCGTAAATAAATATGAGTGTGACGGCGTCAGAGATGTTTACGGGGTTTGACATCTCATATCCAGTGTCAACGTGCGTGCAATAATTTAAGAGATGTTACGGGATTTTCCACCTTTCAAGGATCCGTTAAACTATCTACTAGGTAGTAATGTACGCTAAGTAGATAATGTCTATCAGTAATATAAAGTACCAAAATAGCGTTAAGGCGTTACCATAATCCCCCTTAACACATTTTATATTCCCAAAAGCATATACAAGACCGTAGTTTCCCCAAAACCGGAAGTCACCAGAGGGCAATCCATATACTCAATGTACAAACCAAAACGTAGTGGTCGCGAATAGGATAATCAGTATGACAAGGTACATGAGGCGATACCAACTAGGATACTAGTAGTTGCGTGATCCGGACTGATGTTGAGCATAGCGGCTACTACCTCAACACCGCGAAACAACACTCCCAAATCAAGGGGTGCACCCAAATCAAATCACATATGTAATAGATATGGTATCGAAGAAGTGTGTCCGCTAGAGGTGGCGAACCTCAATGGCCCGGCGTGGCTCCTGTTTTAGTCATGTCATGGGTCATCCAATATCGTTCTCTTTCTTCAGTCAACGCGTTCACCAAACCATCCACTTCATTCTGGATCAACACTCCGCGTATAATAGTTATTAAAATGGTTTTCGGTATCGACAGAGAGTATGTCCATATCCGATCCCGGTCTCTTTAATAACTACGTATTATTACACTGATGGCTCTTTTATATTTCAAATTGATTCATGATTGATAACAAAATATCATATTCGCTTTAAAATCAAATCCATTTCAAAATCATCATATATTCAAAATTATCAATTTTGTCCGATAAATCAATTTCACTTCAAAATTTGATTCGAATTCAATTTAGGTTATAATCTCTACTTTAACCTAGTTCGTATTTAAACCAAAGGTTTAAATATAAACATTTCCGTCTCTTTAACCAGTTTGAATTTAAGAAAATAGTTTAAATAGTTTAAAATAGTTAAATAATTCAAAATAGTTTAATAGAAAATATTTAAATAGTTTAATCGAAAATAATTTGAATATAAAATGGTTTACATATAAAATAGTTTGGAAAAAATCAAAAATTATTTGATAAATAATTCCAAAGTCAAACCGGTCAACTTCCCAAATTTCCTATCCAAATCAAATCCAAATTCCATTTCGATTTAATCGATTTATTCCAATTTCAACTTGAATAAATTTCTATTCCACGTAATTTCGATTTCAATTCACAAATTTCTTTAAATTTCAATTCAATTCCAAATTAATTTAAATCTAACTTTCAAATAAATTTTCAATTCCAAACTCAAACTTGAAATATCATTTCATATCAATTTTCTTAGAAATATTCAGAGTTCGATTAAAAGTCCAATCTTTTAAAACAAATCAACTTTCAAAAATTTACACCGTATTTCAATTTTCAATTTAAATCTAAACTTCGATTTTATTTAATAATTTCGTTTACCAAGTTTAAATTCTAACATTTCGAGCTCCAATTCAAAATAATTCAATTTCCATAAATTGGATTTTATTCTTAAAATCAATTCATTTAAATAATTTCAAAACAACTTTTAAAATCATTTAATTTATCCAACTCGGTGTCCGTATATAATTTTCTAACCTATGGCCAAGTGATTAGTTATTACAATTAAATGTCAGGGATGAATATATCATTTAAATCAATCACAGTGTCATATGTATGCATAGCAGGATATATATAAACAAATAAACATCCAAACATTTAAATATCAACCAATAACATCCATCGAAATACATCATCCAATAGGCAATACAATTCACGGCAATTTCATATTTATCAATGTCAGGTAATTTAATCGCAATTCAATTTTAATTTAAATTTAACTGTCAATTTAATTTTTTAACGGTGAATTCAAATGACAATCAATATGATAATTAAATTTTATCAAACAATAACAAATAAAAATCATAACTATGCATAATGTCAAATTTAACTAGCATAAAGATATTCAGTACGTTGTGAGCGTTATAAAACACTCACCTTGATTTTACGATTTTAAATCAAATCGAACGACGTTCGATTTAACATAAAATTTTAATGAGCTCCAAACACTTTCGGATCTACACTGCAGCGCAACTCTCATCTCCGTGATTCCGGCGCTTCTTCCCCAACGTGAAATTCACGTATGCAAACCCATTAGTCGCCGATCCTCAAGCAATTTTCATGACCACCTCGTCGACTTCCAGAACGATCAGCTAGCGCCACCACGAAGCCCTTCACCAGAGCCACCTACGCGCCAAGTTTCATCCCGTCATTCGCCGTCGTTTGCACGCAATCCAAGGAAATACGTACACACTTCCAAGTCAGATCTGGACGAATCCATGAAAAATTAGCATACATCAACCGTATGGATTTGAAGAGCACGTCGAGATTTACACCTTTGCTTTTGGAATTTTTCGATTTCGTCGAACGGATTGAGAGATATTAAGGAAAGAAGATCGGCAATTTCTGGCCATGGAATAGGCGGCGGCCATGATTTAGAATTAGGGTTTCTGGGTTAAAAATAATAATAAAACTGTCTCGGTTTGCGTGCATATTTATATAGGTAGGTCCAAAATCATCCGAACTCCAATCGAGACGTGCCGCCAGGCGTTTATAAGGTTTTACCCACATTCCGGATGCAATGGAACTAGTTTCAAGGCCTAATTCGATCATATCTGGAAGATAGCTTTTCGAAGTCGATTATTTTAATTAAATTCGAAATTAAATTTCTACGCGTTTCAAGCTCGCACGGCCAAACGACAAGTCCAATTGCTACGAAAATTTAAATCCTACCATAATTTACTATTACGGATCCGATGAAACAAGTTTCGTCGAAATCCGAGACTGTTTGAAAAATGGCTATTTTAACTCGTCAACTAAATATTAAAATATTCAATTTTCACAAATTTACTTTTAATTCGATTTTAAAAGTTCTACAACATCATTCTAACTTTAATATGATAAAATAGAATTTTACAAATCATTTTTAATCATATTAAACCCGTTATCCAATTATTCAAATAATTTCAAATATTATATTATTCAACAAATTACATTAATAATCATTTTCCTTCAATAATCACCTTAAATTTTCTAATTAAAATAGCTAAAAATACGGGTCGTTACACTCTCCCCCACTCAAAACTTTTCGTCCCCGAAAAGGAAAAGAAGGGAAAAGGAACTAAGTATAGAATTCAACATTAGATATATTTTATTCAAAGTTACCAACTTATAAAACAATGAAATTCCATTTATAAAGTCATAACTACGCTTCCACAATGTTACTCCGAACGGCTTTCTAAATTTAAAAGTTAGTTATCAAAACAAGTTATAAAATTTAAAAACTTGAAAAATTTTCTAACACCCGGATTCACGGAAAATTTCGGCAGGGTCTCCTTTGCGCGGCTCGATCGAAAATTTTTACAATTCAGTATATAACACAAATATAACCAATATATATCAAATATACATCTCATCTCAATGATGAGGCATCCCATATCTGGGGAAACAACATATATATATCACCAATACCATATAAAACCATAAGCGTACCTTTTATTTAGCATTTATTAGCAGTTTACTTACATTTTGTATTTAGCACAGAAGCGAGCTCTACAACGAAGCGCAACCCCTTTGCTACCTACTAAAATGCTCAATAACTAAGTTAGAACCATGCATATAAAGATAGATCGATATATTTAGCCTACACAACATATATATAACCTATTTAGCTTCAAAACTGAGATTCCAATTTCAGGACAGCAAACAAATTAGGTCACCTAAACTATAAAATTTGGCAACAGAATCTAAACAAAAGTTGTTGTATTCATTTCAAGCTTTCCGGAATGTCCAAAATCATCGAATTCGAACCATACATTCAAAAGTTACGGCCGTTTTACTTAGAGGATACGCCTCAGCCTGGGCAATGAATTGCGCAGGTCAGCGACGTTCACCCACGTTTTCGACCTTCTAAACGATATCAAAACACAAAACACTTAAAACAAAAGTTTTAGCTTAGGTTCTTAACTTTCCATAAAGTGCAAGATCATCAAAATCCGATAAACCAGTCAAAAGATATGGCGAAAATACTAAGGGTGTATACTACTGATTTTACTTATTTTTACACAGGACAGCAAGTAACATTCAAGTTTTTAACCAAGCAGACGAAGGAATTTTCTCAAGTTATCTAAACAAAAGTTGTGCTATAGTTTCTAAGCTTTCCGAAAAGTCCAAAATCGTCGAATTCCGTTCAGCCATTTAAAAGTTATGGTTGTTTTCGTTTCAGCATATATTGGACAATGTTGGATTTTTTTTTTTTCCAAAAATTTGCTTTTATTATTTCAAAGTACAAAACATCAAAACTTCAAATTTTCTAAAGAACAATCATAAACACAAAGTCATCTATTTTCTTATTCATCCATGCAATAGGTTTACATTCAATTTGTTTCCGATTTATTCAAGTTTGTTTCATTCACATTTTTAATTCAAGTCAATTTGCTCCCAATTTGAATTTAATTATTTAAAATTTTATTCCGTTTATTCAATTCCATTAATACTAATAAATTCTACTTAATCAATTATCATCCATCTAACAACCAATGCATATCAAACATTAACATCCATCCAAAATCTACACTAAATCAATTATACATTTCCAAGTCAATTTTAATTTCATACACTTCCAAGTTTATTGACATTTAGTTATATTCAAATTTAATTAGTTTCCATTTACCAATTTTATATTTCATTAAGTTTAAATTTTATTCATTCACTTATACATGTATCATTCATTTTACATCTTAAATTTCTTTTATATTTACAACTATCAATAGATCTTTACATTTTATTTTTCACTCTCACACTGGTATATTATTTCTCTACTTATCCTTATTAGCATTTTAAACCCTTTAAGTATTTGGTAAGTTATAGTTATGCAAATAGAATGTAGTTAAACAACATACAACTTCTTTTCATTTAAAGTTGAATTTTCAATTTATCAATTCTTAAGTCATTACTTAAATTTCACTATAATTTAATTTCACATTTACATTCACATATAGTATTTTCATTTTATATTAACATAATTGTGAATCACCTTTAAATGTTAATTTAAATTCCAATTATTTACTAACAATTTTATTTATATTTGCAAACCATTAATTAAATGCATATTTCATTATTCAAACCTATACTTGTATATTATCCAATTAACAATTCATGTAACATTTTTGAACTTCTTAAGTATTTTGGTAAGTTATATCTAAGCTATAGAATGAAATTTAATACTATGTGAGTTTTATAGTTTCAATTTTATTTTAAGTTCATAATTTCCTAATTCTAAGGATTTCTACTTCAATTGATATTTTCACTTGGCTCTTAGGTTCATTTCTCATTTCACAATTCAGAAGTTCCTTAATGATTCAAGTCTAAATTCATTTCAATCATAAAAAAAAATCATTAATTATTAAAGAACTTAAGAATTCCAATCCCGGTTTCATTTCAAATCAAGGTTTGAAATAATATATACTTATATAATTTATATATCAAATCATACTATAGAGAATGCAAAACAAAATAAAATTTGAGTCAAAACAAGGTTTAGACAAGCTATTAAGTGGTCTCCCCCACTCGGACTCTCGAAAATAAACGCCAATGATGCGTGCACACATCATCGAAATCATTTTCTAGCGTCAAGAGAAGGGAATATAACACTTATCATAAAAAAAATCCTTCGAAAACAATTTCAACTCAATTATACTATCATATAATGCTCATATTATATTTTTCAAATTCTTGTAAGTCAATCTCAAACACCGGAATTTAAATTCCCAAATCCAAGTTAAAATTCATTTATATTCATTATCAATTGTGTTTACAAGATTTCATTTTCCTAAATCCATTGTTATTTAATCAATTGTTGTAAATATTGACTGATCAAACAATAACGATAATAATCTAATATTATCATCTCCTAACAATCAATTCAATCAAAATGAATAAATATTCAAATAATTCTTTTATATAAAATATATTCCAAAATGATATTGGTTTGGTTTGTCCTATTCGAGTGTTTAGAAATTCCTATCGACGCCTTGGCGTCCCAAGTATCGACCAGAATTCATAAATACTCAACGGAACAAATTAACACAATATAAAACCATTTTATATCAAATAACAAGTACGCTCTCTCATGCACACTCAACTCATTCATATAGTTTACCTCTATTACAATGAGTTATTCCCCACTAGAGCCAAGGTTTATCGCTAAACCAAAGCTCTGATACCAACTGTAACGACCCGCCTTTTTGGGTAGTTTAAACCGACGATCAAATACACATGTCGATTCCAAAACCATTCAAAAGTGCAGATAGTTATTGGGGTAAATAAGAAAAGAAAAGAAAAGAAATAAAGGAAATGAAACAACACAGAATCTCGCAGCGGAACGATAAAATATAATAGTCAAATAAACAGTTCATGAAGCTGTCTACTATACTTTGACAATTATTTATACAACATTTATCAGAGTTATACATATACAGCAGAGCAATTAAATAATGCAGCAGATAGCATGATGCAAGGGTAATAATAGTGATAGTATACCAAATCTTCGTCTCTATCCTCCAGAATAGATCTTCCAAAATCTGAAAAACTCAGGACTGACCCGAGCGTAATGAAAAGACAAAACACTCGAGTCAGGACTAAAATATCCATATGAAAGTTAAATCAATCGTAAATAAATATGAGTGTGACGGCGTCAGAGATGTTTACGGGGTTTGACATCTCATATCCAGTGTCAACGTGCGTGCAATAACTTAAGAGATGTTACGGGATTTTCCACCTTTCAAAGATCCGTTAAACTATCTACTAGGTAGTAATGTACGCTAAGCAGATAATGTCTATCAGTAATATAAAGTATCAAAATAGCGTTAAGGCGTTACCATAATCCCCCTTAACACATTTTATATTCCCAAAAGCATATACAAGACCGTAGTTTTCCCAAAACCGGAAGTCACCAGAGGGCAATCCATATACTCAAGGTACAAACCAAAACGTAGTGGTCGCGAATAGGATAATCAGTATGACAAGGTACATGAGGCGATACCAACTAGGATACTAGTAGTTGCGTGATCCGGACTGATGTTGAGCATAGCAGCTACTACCTCAACACCGCGAAACAACACTCCCAAATCAAAGGGTGCACCCAAATCAAATCACAGATGTAATAGATATGGTATCGAAGAAGTGTGTCTGCTAGAGGTGTCGAACCTCAATGGCGCGGCGCGGCTCCTGTTTTAGTCATGTCAGGGGTCATCCAATATCGTTCTCTTTCTTCAGTCAACGCGTTCACCAAACCATCCACTTCATTCTGGATCAACACTCCGCGTATAATAGTTATTAAAGTGGTTTTCGGTATCGACAGAGAGTATGACCATACCCGATCCCGGTCTCTTTAATAACTACGTATTATTACACTGATGGCTCTTTTATATTTCAAATTGATTCATGATTGATAACAAAATATCATATTCGCTTTAAAATCAAATCCATTTCAAAATCATCATATATTCAAAATTATCAATTTTGTCCGATAAATCAATTTCACTTCAAAATTTGATTCGAATTCAATTTAGGTTATAATCTCTACTTTAACCTAGTTCGTATTTAAACCAAAGGTTTAAATATAAACATTTTCGTCTCTTTAACCAATTTGAATTTAAGAAAATAGTTTAAATAGTTTAAAATAGTTAAATAATTCAAAATAGTTTAATAGAAAATATTTAAATAGTTTAATCGAAAATAATTTGAATATAAAATGGTTTATATATAAAATAGTTTGGAAAAAATCAAAAATTATTTGATAAATAATTCCAAAGTCAAACCGGTCAACTTTTCAAATTTCCTATCCAAATCAAATCCAAATTCCATTTCGATTTAATCGATTTATTCCAATTTCAACTTGAATAAATTTCTATTCCACGTAAATTTCGATTTCAATTCACAAATTTCTTTAAATTTCAATTCAATTCCAAATTAATTTAAATCTAACTTTCAAATAAATTTTCAATTCCAAACTCAAACTTGAAATATCATTTCATATCAATTTTCTTAGAAATATTCAGAGTTCGATTAAAAGTCCAATCTTTTAAAACAAACCAACTTTCAAAAATTTACACCGTATTTCAATTTTCAATTTAAATCTAAACTTTGATTTTATTTAATAATTTCGTTTACCAAGTTTAAATTCTAACATTTCGAGCTCCAATTCAAAATAATTCAATTTCCATAAATTGGATTTTATTCTTAAAATCAATTCATTTAAATAATTTCAAAACAACTTTTAAAATCATTTAATTTATCCAACTCGGTGTCCGTATATAATTTTCTAACCTATGGCCAAGTGATTAGTTATTACAATTAAATGTCAGGGATGAATATATCATTTAAATCAATCACAGTGTCATATGTATGCATAGCAGGATATATATAAACAAATAAACATCCAAACATTTAAATATCAACCAATAACATCCATCGAAATACATCATCCAATAGGCAATACAATTCACGGCAATTTCATATTTATCAATGTCAGGTAATTTAATCGCAATTCAATTTTAATTTAAATTTAACTGTCAATTTAATTTTTTAACGGTGAATTCAAATGACAATCAATATGATAATTAAATTTTATCAAACAACAACAAATAAAAATCATAACTATGCATAATGTGAAATTTAACTAGCATAAAGATATTCAGTACGTTGTGAGCGTTATAAAACACCCACCTTGATTTTACGATTTTAAATCAAATCGAACGACGTTCGATTTAACATAAAATTTTAATGAGCTCCAAACACTTTCGGATCTGCACTGCAGCGCAACTCTCATCTCCGTGATTCCGGCGCTTCTTCCCCAACGTGAAATTCACGTATGCAAACCCATTAGTCGCCGATCTTCAAGCAATTTTCATGACCACCTCGTCGACTTCCAGAACGATCAGCTAGCGCCACTACGAAGCCCTTCACCAGAGCCACCTACGCGTCAAGTTTCATCCCGTCATTCGCCGTCGTTTGCACGCAATCCAAGGAAATACGTACACACTTCCAAGTCAGATCTGGACGAATCCATGAAAAATTAGCATACATCAACCGTATGGATTTGAAGAGCTCGTCGAGATTTACACTTTTGCTTTTGGAATTTTTCGATTTCGTCGAACGGATTGAGAGATATTAAGGAAAGAAGATCGACAATTTCTGGCCATGGAATAGGTGGCGGCCATGATTTAGAATTAGGGTTTCTGGGTTAAAATAATAATAAAACTGTCTCGGTTTGCGTGCGTATTTATATAGGTAGGTCCAAAATCATCCGAACTCCAATCGAGACGTGCCGCCAGGCGTTTATAAGGTTTTACCCCCATTCCGGACGTAATGGAACTAGTTTCAAGGCCTAATTCGATCATATCTGGAAGATAGCTTTTCGAAGTCGATTATTTTAATTAAATTCGAAATTAAATTTCTACGCGTTTCAAGCTCGCACGGCCAAACGACAAGTCCAATTGCTACGAAAATTGAAATCCTACCATAATTTACTATTACGGATCCGATGAAACAAGTTTCGTCGAAATCCGAGACTGTTTGAAAAATGGCTATTTTAACTCGTCAATTAAATATTAAAATATTCAATTTTCACAAATTTACTTTTAATTCGATTTTAAAAGTTCTACAACATCATTCTAACTTTAATATGATAAAATAGAATTTTACAAATTATTTTTAATCATATTAAACCCGTTATCCAATTATTCAAATAATTTCAAATATTAAATTATTCAACAAATTACATTAATAATCATTTTCCTTCAATAATCACCTTAAATTTTCTAATTAAAATAGCTAAAAATACGGTCGTTACATTTAGTCAATGAATTTTTGAACTCTGTGCCGTCAGCTACTCTGGACACAGCTGCCATCACCACTATAGATGGATCCGCTCGATCCACCGAAGTTGTTGCTGCATTGAATCGCGTCAGAAAACTCCTCAGAGTCTCTCCAGCCTTCTGTTTTAGAGTTGCCAAAGTCATCACATTCTTGGGTCTTGTAATGTGAACCCTGAATTGCCTCATAAATCTCTCAGTTAAATCATTCCATGCTCCGATAGATCCACTCTCTAGTTGCCTAAACCATAACGCTGCAATATCCGTCAAGTACAATGGAAAGCACCTGGCCATAACCTCCTCTGATGCCCCCAGCACTTCCATATGCCTCATATACTTTATCAGATGAACGTGGGGTCCGTTCTCCCGTCATACATGTCCAACGATGGTAACTTGAAATCCGGTGGGTTCCTAGCTCGTCTGATTGCCGGAGTAAAAGGACTCCTATTAACATCTTCCAAATCTTTGCTTACCAAACCGCCTCTCATAACTCTTCTAACTATCTCTGCCAATCTATCATTGTCTCCGAAATGCAATCTTCGTTCATCACTTTCAACCTGCCCCCCGAGTTCACGAGGGAACTCTAGGATCTGCCCCCTTGACTGAGCGTTCACTCCTCTGCTACTCTCAGGTTGCGCGGATGCTCCTCTCTCTCTCTCTCTCCGAGATTGAATCAACATTCTCCATGCGCGTGCCCCCTAGTTCAGGTGCCACGCCGGATGGTCCTGCTCCATTTTGAACTCCATCCGCTTCTCTATTCTGTGCTCCAAGTTGTCCTATCTGTTGAAATAAACTCTGGATCAACTCCTCTTGTTTCTTCATCATTGTCTCCATCTCATCCCTAGTGATGAAGATCGACGCTTGATTCGCTCCTGAGGAAGCCTCTTAACTTCCTTGGTGTTCACTTCGCTCTGGTCTTGGCCTTCTGCTTGATTGTCTCTTCATAATTTCTCAAATCTGAACTTTCAAACTTTCTGAATCAACTTCTAATTGGTAGAACTCCTGAATTAGCCTTCTCAGTGAAAGCACCAAAATGTTTGTGCCAAAATTGGTCACAAACACCCAATATCGTGAAAGCACCCGTTTATGCACACAAATCAGCAACAATCAATATAGAACTCAGATCTAAGCAATAACAATCACAATAATTCACAAATAACAATCACAAACACAGGATTTATAGTGGTTCGACAATCTTGCCTACGTCCACTCTGAAGCTTATGTCTTTATTGATTCACTTGATGATGTTAATCGATTATAGCGGATTACAGTTGATGATAGCTTTGAAATCTGAATACAATAGCGATAATGAAGAGTAGAATTGAATCCGGCAGAGTTTGGACGTTGAATGGCTGAAAGATCCCCTTTTCTGAAGGCTTCAGGGTGCCATTTATAGGCGTAGAAGGCTCAGATCTCGCTCAAACTTCGGGAGACTTTTTCTGGCACGTGAGTGGGCCCACGCAACCGATCCCACCAAGTTTCGACTCTATCTGAGATCGATTCGAACTCCATTTGAATCTATCAAAAAATGACCCAATCGAGCTGAAACTTGGCAGGAACAAACTTTACCTTGTATGGAAGCTTCTGTGAAAATTTCGTGGCATTTGGACTAGTGGTTCATGAGATATGATCGATGCAAGATTGCATTTTCGTGTACACTGTTTCGTTCGAATCCTTGTTTCGTATCCATGCCTTTCAAATCGATCCGGAGCACGTATGCGCAGTGACGTGGCGCGAGCTTCCTCGATCGCTCCATCTTTTGTGCCATGTTGACCGATTCGTTTCCGTAGATTTAGCCTCGTTTGCCTCGGTGACCGTTGCATACATATGCCTTAATTCATATCGATAGAGGTAGCCTCATTCGCATCCATCGATCCAATCCTTGTTCATATCGACCAGTGTAGATGGATACGAACGAGTGGTACTAGCCTTAGCTCGATGGATGCGAACAATCATCAGGTATTGCCACCTAATGGATACGAACCAGAGTCAACTGGCCCTACAACCGATGGATACGAAATGGGTGGTAGGTGATCGAAACGAAATGAGGTAGCTTGATGGGTACGAGGCGGATCGATGCGAAGTTGATGGATACGAACCCAATGGACTCGAACTATACAAGAACCGATGGATTCGAATAGAGCAAGGCGAAGTCAAGCCGATGGATTCGAATCAGATCGATTCGAAGATGATCGATTCGAACCTGGTCGGTTAGAACCTGATCGATTCGAAGCTGCTCGTTCTTGATGGATTCGAACAAATCAATATGACGGTTCTCTGATGGATTCGAACAGCGCATCTCCTCTAACTTGTATCGATCATATCTCATTCACATGAACTCCGATTAACCTGAAATTTGAAACGCTGGTTCCCACGACTTTGCTTGCCGTGTTTTATCAATTGTAGCCTGATCCGGACTCGGAAATAATTCGCCGATATCCATAGTGAAGCAAAGTACAACCAATCTTTGAGATGAACTGTCTTTGGTTTTCGATCGATCTTTTGGTATCACGGCTTTGCCAAAAAGCGGGATAACAAACGTATTGAAAAATCTACATAAAATCGGTAAGCTTTGTTGATACAATACCACAGCATGAGTCTATGAGTCAAAAATTTGGACCAACGCTCAACAAGACTATAAAGAACCAACAATTCGATACGTAGTAGTTAATTGTAGTTTTAGGTGGATAACCTTTAATCTGCGTTGCGTACTTAGTATTATAGATGTTTTCTTTTGCATTGTGTTGTAATCGATTGTCTAAGAGCCTATTATCCCTTCATCCATGATATGGATAACACTTACGCTTTAAAGTATGTTTCTGTGAATACAAAGCATACCTTGTTTAGAGATAAACGATCAAATCCAAGATCAAATAGATGTTTCTATTATCCAATCATTTCAATGAAGAGACATCTTTTAAAGAACATTTTTAACCCATATATCATTGAGTCATGTCTTTCTAATTGATATAAATTCATGAGTTTGAAGCCAAAAATGTCGTCTTTTTCAACGAGACTCAAACCAAGGTAAGTTAATGTCCATAAGTTACCAAATTCAATTTAAAATCATCAAGATTCAAAATCCTTTAGAAAATGGAAAAATCCCAAACTTTATAGATCCATACCGATTGTTTTTTTTGAGATGGTACTTTATATACAACAAATCACAGTGACAACATGTCACATGTCAATAAAAGTTTGAATCATGCCAAATTTCGAACTTGTGACCTCTTGCACCAAAGCCAAATCAATTAAGCACCGGGGCAATGATGCTTGTCATCCACACCGATTGTTGTCAATATAAGAGAGTTGAGACTAAGAAAATTTTCTTACTTCATCTTCTCTTTACTACAACTGCTAACATTGCTATCGAGCACTCTTTTCCCCTAGGGTTGCAAACATCATCCAATTCTTCTCCAATCATGACCAGATCAATTTCAATCGAAAGGTAGACGATTTCTGCATTTATCATGCACATAATTTCTACATCGCCCCATTGATTCACTTTAATTTTATCGAGCCCGAATTTGGGTCGATCCACCCCAACATCGTTTCATGATGATTTAGGGCTTGTTTCTTGCTAATTTGATCTTAGATAGCCATGTTCTATACTACATCAATTCCGCATCAATCTTGGTACTTTGGATCGATCATCTAAATCTTATATCGCTTGGTGTAGGTTAAACATATTGATTTTGTGGATTTTGCTAATTTTGATCGCTAGAATGTCCTCGAACACATTCCATCACCATTCACCTTTGACGATATCAAACTCTTAAATTTCTTGAAAAACATGCTATCTTACTGGTAGAAAATGATCAAGAACAAGAGCTCCTGCCTACATGGATTAGTTTGGTACTAACATATATGGTCTCTACATTAATAGTTCACATCCAATACATAGTTACCATCGTGTATCGAGAACTCATTTGCAAACAGTGTGGGAATCATAACATATAGCGCACTACTGCATGTACAACTTACATACACATCTAGGACACTACCTATCTCTAGTCGATGTACAAAACCCGATGGGTCAACACACGTCAACATTCGTTAGGCACTCTACATCGACCGCATCGGGGCGTCACACACAATTTCTACATGCATTAGGATTTGTAATAAAGTAAATAGTACCTTATATGAAAACCATCCTTTGAGCTTAGTGTTCAACTTAGATATCGTTTATAGATCTTCAACACTCCACTATACCCATTGCCAAAACAACCATCTCTGCATCTACATCAATACCAAAATTTAATTTCTTCCCAGCTCCCTCTTTTAGGACCTCTCATAGGCCATCTGCTTCTCCTAGTGCACTCGCAACTACTACTCGTATCATGATTATTGCCGATCGCCGTAGTTGATGCTTCAGACGTGCTACTTGATGGGGTAACTATCCCAAATGATCCTCTTGACTCCTCTCCATCTCGCCTTATTGTCGTGGATCTTCTTAGAATATGTGATGGGCACGACATCCCTGAGAATGAGGTCAAGTTGCCACAACCGTTATAACATGCTCATAACCCATATGTTGGCTACTCTACATGCAGTAGATATATGTGCCTTACCGTTGTGGTTTCGCCTTTTAACCCATTTCTTCATCGGTCCCTTCAATCTTTAAAGATTTCTCCATTCAGCTGTATCTGAATGCCTACTTGGTGCTTTTGAGTCTATATGTGTTTTTCACTATTCGCTTTAGCTACGAAAATAACATGGTCGAGATTCGATTCTTTTATATTTGAAGCGAAGGTCGCCCAATACTTTCAACATCTTCTTTGAAGCACACTGCTCCTAACTCGTCGTGATTGACCTTCACAACAAAAGGAGTGATTTTAAAGATAACCATTTCTTTTTCACATGCCCTAAATGCTATAATCATTGATGGCTCTCCAGATGTAAGTTCCTCATCTTATACATTAAATATCCAACCATTAACTCTTTCCTCACTTAAGTCTCCAACCCATCTTTAATCTTCTACATATGTTCCTCTAAGAGTAAAAACAGATTCCTTACAATGCATGGTTGCTGGCCTTAAAGCGATTTTGAAACCCGAATGTTACATTTCTTTCCTTCCAATTAACCTCAAGCTACTTACCTATCACTTTATTCACAACCGCCGCCAAAGCGTCCTATATCTGAGAATAGGAGAAATGGAGCACAGTCAGATCAAAATGGATGAGGATCGACTATCCTATGCGGATAGGTTTTTGCCAGTAGAAGAGTGATAGAGTAAGAAGATGAAGAGAAGGGAGGAGGTTGGAAAAAAAATAAAAGAAGAGGAAGGAAAAGAGAATAGAGAAGATGATGACTCTAAGGAAAACTTTACTAGGGGAAATGTCGATGACCCAAAATTTCGAATTCTAGTTCCCCAATTCAAGGGTCTACACAGAATGCCACAGGGGTCGTGCCAGACTAAAAGTAGCATACCTACCACCCACGAAGGTAATGATTGTTGGTACCTTAGGCATTGGTTTTGATAACAACAACCATACGATATTATATAAAATATAGATACTAATATTTTTATCAAGTTATATGTAGTATATAGTGCAAGACATTAGACAAGTGTTGATTAAGAAGACTGTATAATATCCAGAGCTTATTCAAAATGCTGAAATAGAGATTCAAGAGTTAGAGGTTGAAGGCTCGTGACAACATATCTAAATATGCTATAGAGCCATTGATTATTTTGCTAAAACCCCGATAGCACTTCCTTGATCTTTCTTCTCATTTTTCTTAAAGGTTTTAAAATCTACTTTTTTTAAATATTCTGAATTTTGAAAATGATTTTGAAAGAATTTCTGTTTTCAAAATGGCTTTCAACTGATTTCTCACATTTTGATTTTATAATTATGTATTGAGTAGTTAAGTGTTTAAGTATTTTATATCTTAGTATATTTTAAATTTATTTGCTTTGTTATAGTTTTAGTTCTATGCTTTCTAAATATTTATAAGCGTATCTTAACATGTATTATGACTTAGTTTTTATCTGTATATTCACTAATGCTTCATATATATTATTTTCAAAAGAAATCTATATTTAAATCCCTTATATATCTAAAATATTTTAAAATAATTTTATAAATATTTCTTAAGTTTTATTATGATTAAAATATGTAAAAATTAGGTTTAAAAGATTTTAAAAAGTATCAAAATATTTTACAAAGCCAAATATTTTCAAAATTTTTATGAAGTGTTTTTTCAAAATTAGTGAGGATATGCCAATATACATAGTTGGGATATGTTGACATATAGACCAATTTTTTTTTAAAATTCAAATTTGAATGGAAGTGTCTTTTCGTTGTATCTCTTCGCGAATAGACATGACCGTTGTTTCTCTATAAATAGGGTTAAATCAATGAAATTTTATTAACTACTTTCTTATATTTCTCTCCTCTTTTCACTCTCTTGTTTTATAAAAGAAATTATACCTGAACTCTTTTCAATTCAATCAAATCAAATTCAAACTACATTGATTTGATTCTCTATTCATTACTCTCTGATCTCTATCATCTCTCTTACTCAAATCACGATCAAAGTGTTATTCAAGAGGTTATATGATCATTTGTACTCAAAATCATAAAAATGAGTTTGTAAAATCTATCAAATCATACTTTTATACTTTATGGTATGCCTAATGTCCCTAAAATCCAAGTGGAAATGCTTGTATTTCATCTAAATCAGGTGGGTGCACTTTATGTCCTAAAAATCCAAATGGTTATGTTGGTGTCCCGTCTGAATCCAATGAGTATACTCAGAGCTCGAAAACTTGGAGGGTGTGTCTCGTAGCCTTGAAATCAAGATTATATTGCCTTTGGTATTTGAAAATAAATCAGTACAGGAAATTGTACGAGACTGGATGTATGGTAAATTCAAACTAGTATATTCCTAGTATGATCTCTCCAACCCTTTACTTTTTACTTTTTCTGCATTTATATCCTTTTGTTTTTGCATCTGTGATTTTTGATTTTGCATTGTTTAATTATAATTTTAAAAGAATTTAAAGAGATTCACAAAAATTGGTGAACACTATTTACCCCCTCTAGTGTTAAATTAGCCTTAAGATCCATCTTTCGCAAACTAACGTTTGGTATCAGGGATTTGGTTTTCAAAATTCCATAATTTGATATTTTGAAATTCTTTTGTGGAAAAAGTTATTGATAATATTTTTAACACTATTTTTGAAAGACAAATTTGCAAAATCAACATGACATTGTTTCATCAATTTGCATCCATTCATTATGAAAAGCCACTTGATGTTTTGAGTAGGTATAAATTGTTGGAACATATGTGACCAAACTTTACAATTTAAAAAGAAAAAATAGATATTGGATAGTGGATGCTCAAGGCACGTGATTGGAAATCCGGAGATCCCGAAAGATATTGCTTACAAAGATGGTGGATTGGTTAATTTTGGAGACAACTCTGAAGGATATGCAATTGGCATAGGAAATGTCGGTAATTTTAAAACTCATACTATTTTTAATGTTTTGATTAGAAATTTATAACAAAATCTGCAAATTATTAGTCTATTATATGATAAAGGCTTTAAAATTAAATTCGAAAAAGATATGTGCCACATTGAAGATAATGATTCAATATCTTTGGAGGCATTAGAAAAAGAAACATATATATATTAAGTATGAAAGTGTCAAAAGATAATTTATGTCTTTTGGCCGAATTAAGTGATCCTTGGATTTGGCACAAAATATTTGATCATTTGAATTTCAAACACCCACCTGAAATTCCCAAACATGATCTAGTTAGGGGTCTTGCTAAAATAAATTTTGATGTTAATAAGCTTTGTGATGCGTGTCAATTGGGGAAACTTATAAAAAAGTTCCTTTAAATCAAAAGATATAATTTCTACATCTTAACCCCTTGAACTTCTTCATTTAGATCTTTTTGGTCCTTTGCAAATACAATCTATAGATCATTGTAGATATGTATTTGTAATCGCAGATAATTTTTCTAGGTTCACGTGGACGATTTTCCTAAACTTAAAAGTGATGCTTTTGAAATGTTTAAAATCTTTGTTAAAAGAATTCAAAATCAAATGTTAATTAAAATCAAAATAATTCGAAGTGATCACGGCGGAGAATTCGAAAAGGAATTTTTTTGTAATATTACGCATAATTTTTCATTTCCAAGAACACCTCAAAAAAATGGAGTAGTCGAACGTAAAAATAGGATGATTCAAGTTTATGCTAGAAGTATGTTAAATGATGGTTATTTACCTAAAAACTTTTGTATTGAAGTAGTAGCTACAAGATTTTATATACTAAACATAATTTTAACAAGATCTTTGACTAAAAAGATATTATACGAATTATTTTATAATAAAAAGCCTAAAGTACCACAATTTAGAGTTTTCAGTAGCAAATGTTTTATATTAAATACTAAAGAAAATTTAGATAAATTCGATGCTAAATGTAACGACCCAGGATTTTTATTAATTAAAATTTGAACATTTAATTTATTTTAAATATTAATAAGTGAATTTATAAGTCGGATAAATTTTATTTCGAATAACTGGATTTAATTGAATAATTAAATCGATAATTTAATATGTTAAATTATGGAAATAATTGAAAATTGATTTAAATATGATTGAAAATGATTTGTAAAATTTTATTTTATCATGTTGGAGTTAGAACGATATTTTAGAACTTTTAAAATCGAATTAAAAGTTAATTTGTGAAAATTGAATATTTTAATATTAAATCGACTAGTGAAATAGTCAATTTTTGAACAGTCTCAGAATTGGACGAAACTAGTTCCATTGGATCCGTAAAAGTTAGTTATTACCGGATTTCAATTTTCGTAGCAATCGGAGTTATCGTTTGATCGTGGCAGCTCGAAACGCATCTAAATTGTTTTAATTTTAATTTGGCGAGTTAAAATAGCCATTTTTCAAAAAATCTCGGATTTCGACGAAACTAGTTTCATCGGATCTGTAATGTGATATTATTGTAAGGTTTCAAATTTCGTGTCAATTGGATTTACCGTTTGTCCGGTACAAATTAAAACGCCTAGAAAATCGTTTAAATCGGTTTAATTTAAATTGAACGTTTATTGCCATATCTCGCACAGATGACTGAATTAGCTTCCGAAACCTGTTCCATTGTGTCCGGAACGCGGGGTAAACCCTAGAAACGTCGGTTACGGCGCGTAAATCGGAGTCCGAAAATTCCAAAATGAATAGTGTTTTGTTTTATTTCCTATAAATAGCCCACCTTCACAATATATATATATATATATATATATATATATATATATATATATATAAACTAAACCCTAGTTGAAGCCAGCCGCCACCCCCTCATCAATGGCCGAAAAACTCCAACCTTCTCCTCCAATTATCTCCCAATCCACTCAATGATTTCGAAAACCTTCAACTAAGAAAATGTCAAGCACACTAGGATCTACAACTTCAACGGTTGTGATCGAAATTGGAGTCATAGATCGACGGCAAGAAGGAGATGAAGGCCATGCATTCAGCCTCGTGATGCGTGCATATGTGTCGACCGGACCTAGCCGCACTTGGACCGTGGGTGGAGCTAGGGGAGGCGCGCGACATGAGGTATCCTGATCGAATTTTAATCGAGTTTTGGAAGCGCAAGAATTAACCCTAATTTGTATAAGTGGGTTCGGCTACAACTGTAGGATACGCGCGCGTGAACGAGTGTTGGAGAAGAAGCTAATGCACGGTCGTGATGATTTTGGGTGAGATCCAGTGGCTAGGATTGGTTGTAGGTTTAAAATTAAATAAATTGTTGTAAATTTATATATAAAATCGTGTAAAACTTTGAAAAATCATATCTTTTTCATACGAGGTCGAAAACGCGCGAAACCAATTGCGTTGGAATCGTATGGACGAGCACTACGCGATGGAGTTGGATTGGAGTCGTTTGGAGTTAGTGAGAATTTCGGGTAAAATTAAACGTCCGTTTATTTTATTCGAAATAAATCGCTAAAGCGAAATTGAAATCAAGGTGAGAACTTCTCACTCAATCGAATCAGTTTCGATTTTATTTTAAATAGTTAGATTTAAAATACTTAAATGCATGTTTGAATGATGATTGTTATCTATTGATTGTTAAAATATACATTATGCGCCGTTAGTAAGCGGATGTTATTTATTAAAAACATATACCGCGAATATTTCATAAACAGTGAAATTGGTATTATATATAATAGCAATATATATGTTGGCATATGTATATATTGCAGTTATTGATTTCCCGCATTTGTATAGCGGATGAGACCCTATTGCGCCATCTATTAAGCGGATAATATTTTAAATCCCATATACCGCGATAATTCCGTACTGGAGCGGAATTGGTATTGTGCTAATGTTTGTGGATGCAGGAAAACAGGTTGGAGGGATCCAACTGGATTCCTCAACAGTTTTTATTTGATTTCAGATATTTTGATATTTGATGGATTATCATATTGATATATGATATCGTTGTTGTCGTGATTGACTATTTGGTATGTAGAATCATTGGACCAAATTTTGGAATTTTAAAATGATTTTTAAAGTGATTTTTGAAAGTATAAGTTATAAAATATTTTTGGAATTGATCCATTATAAATAAATAAACGTTATACTTTTAAAAGTTATAAAAATTATGATTTTTTAGAAATACGGTTAAAGTTGATTGTTGAGAAATATGGATTAATGATTTTATAAAATAGTTTAAATTGGATCTCTGAATTTATTGTAAAAAGTTTAAATATAGGATTTATAAAATTTGATTATTTTATAAATCAAAAGGATGAAATTATAAAGAAGTTTAAAGACGTTTTAGAATAATAATACAAATTGATTTGTATAAAAGATTTATAAAATGGATATTTATAAATTAGAATATTTTGGATTATAAGACGAGTTTTTATAAGTGTTAGAATGAATTGTAAATGAATTTCATAAATGAATGAAATTCATAGAATTATAAACGGTGAAGTTATGAAAGGAATTTTATAAGCAGTAGGTTTATAAAATTTGCAAAGTTATTAAAAGAATGGTTTTGGATAAACAAATAAATCTTATAAGTTATAAGATTTATAATTTGGGAAGTTAAAGGAACGATTTTGCAAAGAAATAAATTATAAGTGTTTAACTTATAATATGGACTTTTGGTTCATAATTGAGATATAAAGTGAATAGGTTAATAAAGAAAATTTATAAAGAAAGATGTTATAAGATAAATAGAAATGGAATTTATAAACGTTGTTTTATAAATTCGCAAATGACTTATTTTGATAAGTAAATTGTTGAAACCTATTAATGGAGTTATATTTACGTTTTGACTGTGAATAATCCTTTGAAATAAATGAATAAAAGGATGAAATTTGTTAACAAAGTATATTCACGTTTTTGAATAGTGAATAATATGTTAAAGAAAATGTTTAGGATGTGATATTTTAAACAGAATTAAAACGATTTAACGATGTTTTAAATGTGTTGAGATTCGAAACCATAGATTTCAACATTTATTGTTGAAATAGACGTTTTCGAGAAATAAAAGGAAATGGTGGACTATAACACTGTTGTTATAGTAAATGATTTCCGAAAGGAAATGTTTTGTATAGTATTGGGATTTATATATCTATTTTAATTTCGAATCCCTATACTAGTGATTTTGGGTTGTCGTAACGATGTTTTACGCAACATTCGTTTTGGCCCAAATAAATATGTTTAAGAGAATGATTTCCTTAAAGAATGAAATATGTACTTAATCTCGATTTTAGTATATTGAATATTTTCCAAGAGTTGAAAATAAAAGATTTGTGAATTACTTATTAAATAAGTATGGAAATGTTTTCCAATATAAAGTGAATATTATGAGAATTTATCTTTTTGAAGATAAATTGAAAATGAATAATTGAAATCATATATTCATAGATATTGTGAAATATAAATTCATTATGGAATTTATAAAAGAAAGTGGAATTTGTTTAAAAATAAATATTGATTTATTTTTGAAGTGTGAAAATTATATATCTTGTAAAGATATCTTTGGGAAATAAATAATTTGGAAAAGTATTTGGAATCTGGTGATGCTGTGCATATCCATTGATAGTTCAATAACCGACTATCAATATTTACCTTTGAAAGGTATTTGTTGCGATTTGCTGAATTTGAATGCACACTTATTTTTAAATTATTGCGCTCATTATTCGGATTACCCATTCCGAATAGTGATACGACGTAATGGATAGCATTGAAGATCGATGTTGAAGACCCGGTATTTGCGAGAGCGATAGGATGACCTGTCGATTGACTCTGCACCGAGTTGCTCCGGTATAGAGTTCTCCATATGTGATGGGGAATCCGATCAGGATTGTGGATATCCGGATTGCAAGGACTTCTTTGTAAGTGCCTTCGGTTCTGTTCGAGCCCGGAACAGACTTGTATAGATTGTATGTCTGACATTACAAATTGAGATATAAAGCCGATTTCTTTCAACTATATTTCTGTTGGTGGCGGAGAATTTATTCTTTTAGCTTAACACCCTTCTCTGAGACGTACGAGCTCAGAGGTTATGTAGTTGAAGGTTATCAGCGATATATTCCCAATTTGGTAATGTGACATGCTGAGTGTTGCTGTGAAATAATCATTGTGTTGATTATTTGTGATAGGATCATTTATTTGATCGTTTATCTTTGTGATCATTTCTATGATCATTTGTTGACCCAAAGCACGGCTTTTGTATAAAGTGTGTTTTTGTGGACGAGACTTCGTCGAGCCTCAAACCCCGGGAATGGTCAAAACAGGAAAGATGCAGCAAGGTTATGAGGGGTAGCGCCCTTAAGGGTATGTGCATTTCCTTCTGGAAAAGGGTGGTATCATGGTATGGAGCCCATATACTTACTCATGTTGAAAACACTTTATGATTGTGTGAATTGATTACGAGCGCTCGGTTAAAGGTCCCAAAGGACCGGGGGATGGCATATTCGGTCAGTTATTACTCAGTTAGGGGTAACCCGGCCTTGTGTTGGTAGAGATCCGGTTTGGTTCTCGGGGATGTCCATCCAGAGGCGTTCTCATGTGGCAATGGAAAGTTCCTTAGCCTGACCATTCGTTGGAAATCCAAAGAAACAATACGATCTTGTACGGTTTTAGTTGTATAACCTGCTATGGAATGTGGCGGTAACCTGCTATTGAACATAGTTAGCTATAGTAGGCATACGATAATGGTCGTATGTTGGCTAAGATTTATATTCTACTTTCGAAATATTTTCCTACACTATGCACTAGTAATAATATCAAATGTTCTTTTAAATGCGTATCAAGCATCTTTGACTATCATAAGGTGAAATCTCCTCCGATTCTGCGTTTGCATTGTGTGTGTGTGCGGGAGGCCTTATGGTAGTCTCATTTTTAAAAGCATTGCGAATTGACTTTAAAAATATTCCTCTATTTTGATTTTTAAAGATAAATAAACTGTTTTGAGTTCTCACACCAGTCTCATGACTGACTCGGAGTTTATTGTTTTCCTTCCTAAACTCTGGGTGCCCACCAATTTCCACACGGGCAGTCAAGAGTTAAGGTTTATCAGGATATTCTGGAGTTGTTGGATGCAAGATGGATGACATGGCGTATTACTAGTATATAGTATTTCTTTCCGCTGTTTGTTGTTGTTTGATGTTGTACACTCTGATGATGATATGATGTAATGTAATGTGATGTAATAACTGATATAGTTCTTTGTTTAAAGATTATTTATTTATTATTATATGTTGTTCCGCTGCGAATTGTGAGATTCTGATGTTGTTCAGTTGTTTTCTTTCTGTTCTATTTTCTATTTTCTTTTCTCTCTATTTTCTATCTTTTCTCTCTTCTTCTGTCTTTTTCTCTTTCTTAAACATTGAGAATTCGTATTTCTGTTCATCTTGAATTAATCTATGGAGATTAGTGTATATTCAAGGAGTACGGATTTGCGGGTCTTCACACTAAATTAGATAAATGTATTTTCATTGGATATTCAAATAGAAGTAAAGCTTATAGAGTTTTTAGTACTAGAACTAATATTATAGAAGAGGCATTACATGTTTTATTTGATGAAAATTTTAAAATTAAGAATACCAGCATTGATGAAGAAGAAAATATTGTAATGTTGAATATTCAAGTATATGATTTTTGTTTGATGATAATATATATATATATATATATTCATTTAAATGTATTTGTTATTGTACTATTTTATTGTTCACATAATTAAATACATATTTGCTGAATAAAATTAATAACACGGAACTTAAATTCAAACAAAAATTTTATTCAAACAATATTTTATTATAATTTTGAATAGTACAAATTTGAGCTCTCACTATATATATACAATTTCAATTACAATACAATTTTGAATACATCACAATTTCCCATTTACATTTGCATCTCACTACATTTCACTCATTCACTCGTATTATTTTTCAACTCTATTCCAAATTGAATCCAGCATCTGAGCAATCTGCAAAATAAACACTAATCAAAAGCCAAGTTCAACTCAAATGCAATACGAATAAAGTCACGACACGAGCACAGGGTCAAACCCAAGCTCTTGGCTAGATTCAACACTGGCGCAACCTAAATGTACACATGAAATTCAAATTGAAGCCACAATGAAACTGCACTAATCCAGACAACATGAACATAATGATTTGGGTCAAAATCAGTAAACATACATCTGAACATAACTGCAATAGTAAAAGCTGCAGTTTAAACCATAGCGTGCACCAATTCAACATATTATGCACAAGAACCAAGGTCAGAGGTGACATCAATGTACATGTCGACCAGGGAGCAAACAAGAATCGAGCTAACAGTTAACATGGAATCTCAACAAAATATACACAAGAAGGAAACTCAAACTGCTACAGATCAGTCAACATGAAAACAACAACTTGAATGATCAAATGTACTCAAATACACAAGACTCTAATGTACAACTTCAAGCTCACATATATGACAACATTGCAGTCCGACCATAAGTGCATAAGAATCAATTATAGAGAATTAAGCAATCAAGTACAGGATCGAACACAATGAACCAGACCAACTTGAGCTAGTCCATACACTTAAAGACTACACATACCAAGTTAAAGAACACATTAGTTCGAACTAGACCCAAATGTATATGAACCACAAACCTGATCACAATGAGACGGCAACTCAACAATACAAGTACAAACTGCACAATCAATGGTTCAACTGGTCAAAGCAAATCAAACCATCAACAAGCATATGAACTCATGAGGACAGTACAACCAAGAATATATATGAAATGCAGCAAAGTGACTAATGACTAGTTTCAACATCAACGAATGATCAAGCAGTGATGAACCAACAGACTCAAAGCCATATGCAATGACCACAGGTAGTAGACAATGAACTGCAGACCATACAAGATCAAAACCAAAATACACATGACTTCAAACAAGTACACAATGTCACACAAAACAAAGGCAACATTGGTAACTACAAACTATATGGTGATACAACAATGAGCAATCGAGACAAGTCAATACTAACATCAAGTGCAACATCACATACAGTGGAAAATGCAATGCACAAGTATAGTGACTGGATGAACAATTACAAGTATCGGGTTGAAAATACTACAGAGAAATTAAAAGTTTTACCAAAGTCAAATTCCAACAAAAATAAATTCAAAATCAAACTTGTCGAAGTCCAAATTATTAAAAATTCAGAAATCGCTGAATTCAACTTATAGACGAATAATTCGAACAAGTCAAAATGCCAGCATAATCGAAACCATGGCGAGCAAGGAAAACATCGTCAAAGCAATTCAAAGCCATGATAATCAAGCTACGATAATATAGGAATTGAATAAGTCTAAAGAAATCACAATCATTCAAGAATAATCAATAGCCAACTTAAAAATATCAGACGAATTCAAAATTATATTCACTCGAAAATTTAGGGTTTTCAATCATATAAAATCTGTAACATCATCGGCATATTCATGGCAATCGAGTTCAAATAACAACAAAAAAGAATAATCAATCAACTCGAATCAAAGTCGAGTATAGTATAAATCAAAAAAAGAACGAACGTACCAATTCGCGCAACAATCGAACTCCAGTTGATTGAAGCAGCCGTGTAAAAATCGACAAAGCAGCAACATGAAAACATCATTTTATTGATCAACTGAAGTCGGCAGCTTCTAATTTACAAAGCCGTAGTTTATAAATTTGGACGAACGAGAATAAAAGAGAAGGCAACGATTTTTCTCGAAGAAGAAGGAATGGTTCATTGAAATAAAAAGAGAAAAGGGGGTTTCCTTTTTAATTTTCATTTGGGCCGGCTTTTTTCTAATTTGGGCTATAGTTTAAAAATTAGGGTTTTGTGTTATTTTTAATTGTTATTATTTGTATTTTTTTTAAACATTTGTAATTTCTAGTCGTGTGACTAGGGGACGAACTGCGGTGGTGTAGTTCGAGAATTCACAACTGAGTGGCTGAGTTGTGGTAAGGTTTTGAACGTAGAGTTATGTTATTCGATAGCAGGTGTTGCGAGTTTACGTGTGTAAGCGTATGACTACTTAATTTCTAGTAGAAATCTTATGGGCAGCACGTATGCAAGGTTTTCCCAAAGCTAAATAAATCTGTATTGTTCTGTTTCTGCATTTATTATTCTGCTATTATCTATGCTGGTGTTATTCTGCTATTTTTGTGTTGCAATTATTTTATATACTTCCGCATTAAATTTTTATAATTGATAGTATCACCCTATTCACCCATCTCTAGGCTGAAATCGATCCTACAAGTGGCATCAGAGCCAGGAATAAAATCCAATTTTTATTTTAAAATTTTGATTTTTCAAAAACCAATTTTTGTTTTAAAAATTTGAATTTTTAAAATGGCTTCTTTTAATAATGCTTTTGCTTAGGGTCAGTCCATAATTAGACCACCATTGTTCAATGGTGAATATGCTTACTAGAAAAATAGAATGAAAATCTTTTTGAAAACCATTGATGTTTGGAATATAGTTGAGATGGGTTATTGAGCATCAACTATAGTAGTAGATAATCAGGAAATAGATAAATCAATGGATCAATGGACAGATTTAGAAAATAGACTATAGAATGCTAATGCTAAAGCTATGAATTCTATTATTTTTTCATTGGATCAAATCGAATTTAATCGTGTCTCACATTGTCTAACTGCGCAGAAAATATGGCACACACTCGAAGTGACTCACGAAGGAACATCTCAAGTCAAAGAATCTCGCCTTGCTATGTTGAGTTGTGAATACGAGAATTTCATAATGGCCAAGGAAGAAAATGTCAAAGAGATGTACGGACGACTTTCCAATATCGTATACAAATCAAAAGCTCTTGGAACATCATACACAGAAGTAGAAATAGTCAAAAAAATCCACAGAGTCCTTCCATGGAATTTTGAAGCGAAATTTACAGCCATTCAAGGATCAAAAGATTTGAAACAAATCAAAGTTGAAGAACTCATTTGAAACCTCACTACTTATGAGCTAGAAATGAAATTCAAGGAAGAGCGTGAAGGAGATGATACTCGAAAGAAATCGATAGCTCTCAAAGGAACAACAGAAAGTGACGACGACGACGACGACGATGAAGCAGCCGAGCTAGCACTATTAGTAAAGAAATTCAACATGTGGAATTACAAATACGGAAATCCATCTCTAAATCAACAATTAAAAAGCAGAATAGCCAAGCACTAAACAACTTAGAAGAGTAAGAGATCATATGTCACAAGTGCAATAAACCCGGTCATATCAAGTCCAACTATCGAAAAAATCGATTCAACCAAGAAAAGAAATCGAAAAGGAGACGTTTTGCAGCCACTTGGGATGAAACAGATGAAGATGAAAAAAGCACTAGCAGTGAGAGTGAAAAAGCATCGAGGTGATATAAATGACAGTGATGACGACGGCGAGCCAAGTAAGGTATCGAAACTTACTCATTCAGAATTACTTATACGTTTTCATGAAGTAAATGGCTGTTTCGAATACTTAGAAAGAAATATACTAAAATTGAATCACAAAGAGATACTTTGATAGATTTAGATAAACAACTTGATCAATTGGTTAAAAAATATCAAATCAAGAGCCCTAAGTGTGACAAGTTTCCATCATTTGAAGAAGAAATTAAAAAATCAGAAACTAAAATAAAATCACTTGAAAATGAAATTCTGATTTTGAAAGATAGTAAAAATACTAGGAGAGAAAATTCTATTAAAAAGTGCACATAATTATTAAATGAAAATGTATCTCTCGAAACACAAGTCCAGCAACTGTCTACGACTTTTGAAAATTTTTCAAAAAGTGAAAGATCGTTAAATATGCTATTAGGTAAACAAACTATTAATATGGTTAGACAAGGACTTGGGTATAATCAAACATAACGTTATAGAAATGAAATTAATCAAGTCAATTCAAAGTGCACAATATATGGAAAAACTGGAAACAATCAAAATATTTGCTGGTATAGACCCAAACATGTGAAAACCATTCCAATTTGGGTTCCAAAAGGCATAAATATAAAATCCCTCAAAGTCAAATAAATCTGGGTGCCAAAAGGAACAAATATAAATTCTCTTGGGTCTGCACAATTATATTTTTCAAAATATTTTGCCACTAACAACCATGGACCTATAGAAACAAATAGGTCACAAAAATCTTTACTCGTGTAGGTGTGTTGGCAGGATAAGGAACAACAATAGTGTTGTCGGGATTCTGGCAGTTACAGGCACATGACGGGCGACAAATCAAAGTTTCTTAGCCTAGTATAAAGGTGATAGAATCACAATGGGTAACAACAAAATATTACTGGTAAAGGTAAAATAGGTAATGATATATTCATCTTGAATATTTATATGTGAAAATTGCACCATAATCTGAATTAAATCAGCCAGTTATGTGATAAAGAAATGAATGTTGATTTTGATTCTGACTTTTTCAAAATTGTTGGCCAATTATATTTTTTATGCCGAGAACACAACAAGTATATCTATAATCTCTGAACTACTTCATATAGATTTGTTTGAACTAATAATGGTGTTTTATTGATTGATGTTTACTCATGATACACGTGGATATATTTGTTTCTGGATATGATACTATGCTCACTATCTATTTATTTGCACGGTTTCAATTCAAATTCAAAAGAATTTCATTTAAAAGTTGTTAAAAATGAATTTAAGGAATTTTTTGCACACATCATGGTCTGGTCTACGACATCCCACCAACAATAATCTTGCGTCTAAGAGAAATTCAAATGCAGATTGCACCGACAATCCAGTTGATAGAAAAATTACTCGTCGAACGTGATTTATGACATTGAGTAGTTGCATCGTTTTCAAAGAAAATATCTGCATATTTTTCATCTCAAAAAAATCATCAATTAGAAGACAATTTCTTTTATAAAACCTCTTCCAGAAAATAGTTTTTGTAGACCTTGTTTCAGATTAGTCATCTTAGAAATTTTTGATTTTATAATTATTTTTAGATTTGATCTTAAATGACTACATTAACTAATTTGACTCCCTGCTGATTATCAAAAAGATAAATAATGATTGAAAAATGATGAGCATTGATATTAATCATATATTATAACTTGAGACAGTATAGTTAGTGAATTTCTTTAGAAATTTAAACAAGAGTTATAAAAAGTTTTTGTTGATAAAAATTCCATGACCATCTCTATTTCTATCACATTTCTAACGACCATCACTCATCATAATCCAATATAGTATGTCAATATGTGGTATTTTAAAAGGAAAATTATTTGTTCTTCATTTTATTATGTTTTTAGCAATAAAAACATCCAAAGTATTCGCTCTCATTTAAAAGTCCTCACGGTTATGCATGGGTGAATAACTTGAAATTTTTTATTATGTGCTTCCATGCTCATTTAAAAGTCATCATAGTTATGCATGTATGGAACGTATATCAAAATTGATTAATTAAATAGACAAGTTGATTCTAACCCCATTTAAAAGTTCTCATGGTTATGTGTGGTTAGAAGATACTTGAATTCATTTATTTTTTTTATAAAAAATTTGAAATACTACTAATCTCATTTAAAAGTTCTAACGGTTATGCATGGCTAGTAGATGTTCAAATTCCTAAAATAAATATACCACAAATAGACATAACTATATGATGACATTATCCCTATCATTCTAAAGTGGAATATGCATCAAACAGAGTATTCATGATTTCTGTTTGGTTTTTTATTGAAATTTAATATTTATACCAAATTGAGTATTAATATTGTATTAATGTCTATCACTTTATCTCTATTTTTCTAACTCTATTACTCTTTTGTTGATAACAAAAGGGGGAGAGCAAAGTTAAGATTTTGTCAAATAAAGGAAAATAAAGGTTAAATATTTTATTTTGTATTTTCTATATGCATCTAGGTTCATTTATTCATTTTTATTTATTTTCATGCATATATGATTATTTTCATGCATATATGAAGGGGGAGCTTTGTATAAAGAGGGAGTATTCAAATAACGGGAGCAAATTGAATGATCAAATACATTTAATAAATTCAAAATCTTAAATATATGTTTATTATCATCAAATGGGGAGATTGTTGAATATGCGAGTATATGATCTTTGTTTGGTGATAACAAACATATATATATATATATATACATATACATATACATATACATATATATATATGTATGTATATGTATATGTATGTATGTATGTATATATATTCATTTAAATGTATTTGTTATTGTACTATTTTATTTTTCACATAATTAAATAAATATTTGCTGAATAAAATAGATAACACAGAATTTAAATTCAAATAAATATTTTATTCAAACAAATATTTTATTACAATTTTGAATAGTACAAATTTGAGCTCTCACTATATATGTGCACTTTCAATTACAATACAATTTGGTTACATCACAATTTTCCATTTACATTTCCATCTCACTACATTTCACTCATTCACTCGTATTATTCTTCAACTCTATTCTAGATTGAATCCAGCATCCAAGAAATCTAAAAATAAACATTAATGCAGTAAAATTGAAAAGAAAATATTTTTGTTGTGTAAAATTAAATGTATTTTGAAAGTATTATATGCCTTAGTTATTAGGGTTGTTCGTCATCATTTAATTTTGAATTCATCATACACGAACAGCTTATGACATGCACGGTGTATCATTGTACATGCCACAAGGCTGTGCACACTGATATACACTTGATAAAATTACAAGGATATGTGAGCACAAGGTCAAACCCAATCATAAGCCGGGTTCAACTCAAGTGCAATACAAATAAAGTCACGACACGAGCACAAGGTCAAACCCGAGCTATAAGCTGGATTTAACACAGGTGCAACCCAAATGTACACATGAAGTTCAAAGTGAAGCCACAATGAAACTGCACTAATCCAGATAACATGAACAATATGATTTGGGTCGAAATCAGTAAACATACACCTGAACACAAATGCAATAGTAAAAGCTGTAGTTTAAACCAAAGCATGCACCAGTTCAATATGCTATGCACAAGAACCAAGGTCAAAGGTGACATCAATGTACATGTCACCCAGGAAGCAAACAAGAATCGAGCAAATAGTTAACATGGAGTCTTAAAAAAGGACACACATGAAGGCACTCAAACTGCACTAGATCAGTTAATATAAAAACAGCAGCTCGAATGAGCAAATGAACTCAAATGCACAAGACTCTAATGTACAACTTCAAGTTCACATATATGACAACATTGCAGACCAACCATAAGTGCACAAGAATCAATATACAAAGAATCATGCAATCAAGCACAGGATCGAATATAATGAACCAAACCAACTCAAGCTAGTCCATAGACTTAAAGACTGCACAGACCAAGTTAATGAACACAGCAGTTTGAACTAGACCCAAATGTATATGAACCATAAACCAGATCACAATGAGACAACAACTCAACAATGCAAGTACAGACTGCACAGTCAATGGTTCAACTGGTCAGAGCAACTCAAACCATCAACAAGCATATAAACCCATGGGGACAGTGCAACCAAGAATATATATAAAATGCAGCAAAGTGACAACTGACCAGTTTCAACATCAACTAATGATCAAGCAGTGATGAACCAACAGACTCAAAGCCATATGCGATGACCAGAGGCTGTTGACAATGAAGTGCAAACCATACTTATATACATCTTAAGACCAAAATACACATGACTTCAAATAGGTACACAATGTCACACAATAACAAAGGCAACAGTGGTAACTACAAACTATATGGTGATACAACAATGAGTAGTCGAGACAAGTCAATACTAACATCAAGTGCAACCTAACACGACAGAGGAAAATGCAATGCACAAATACAGTGATAGGATGAAAAACTACAAGCATCAGGTTGAAAATACTATAGAGAAATTAACAGTTTTACCAAAGTCAAATGCTAACAAAAATATATCCAAATCAAAGTTGCCAAAGTCCAAATTATCAAAAATTCAGAAATGGCCGAATTCAACTTGCAGACGAATAATTCAAACAAGTCAAAATGCCAGCAGAATCAAAACCATGGTGAGCAAGGAAAACATCGTCAAAGCAATTCAAAGCCATGATAATCAAGCTACAATAATATAAGAATTGAACAAGTCTAAAGAAATCACAATCCAGCTTAAAAATATCAGACGAATTCAAACATTATATTCGATCGAAAATTTAGGGTTTTCGTTCACATAAAACCTGTAACATCATCAGCATATTAAAGGCAATCAAGTTCAAGTAACAACAGAAAAGAATAATCATTCAACTCGAATCAAAATCGAGTATAGTATAAATCGAAAAAGGAATGAATGTACCAATTCACGCAACAATTGTACTCGACTTGATTGAAGCAGCAGTGTACAAATCAATGAAGAAGCAACGTGAACACATCATTTGATTGATCAACTGAAGTCGACAACTTCTAATTTACAAAGCCCTAGTTTCTAAATTTGGACGAACAAATATAAAAGAGAAGGCAACCATTTTTCACGAAGAAGAAGGAATGGGCCGTTGAAATAAAAAGAGAAAAGGGGGTTTCCTTTTTAATTTTCATTTGTGTCGGCTTTTCTCTAATTTGGGCTATAGTTGAAAAATTAGGGTTTTGTGTTATTTTTAATTGTTTTTATTTGTAATTTATTTGTAAACGTTTGTAATTTCTAGTCGTGTGACTAGGGGATGAATTACGGTGGTGTAGTTCGAGAATTCGCAACTAATTGATGAGTTGTGGAAGGGTTTTGAGCGTAGAGTTAGGTTAGTCGATAGTAGGTGTCGTGAGTTTACGTATGTAAGCGTCTGACTACTTAATTTCTAGTAGAAACCTTGGGGGCAGAACGTAGGCAGGGTTTTGCCGAAGCTAGTTAAATCTGTGTTGTTCTATTTCTGCATTTATTATTCTGCTATTACCTGTGCTGGTATTATTCTGCTATTTCTATGTTTCAATTATTTTATATACTTCTGCATTGAATTTTTATAATTGACAGTATCACCCTATTCACCCCCACTCTAAGGTGAAATCGATCCTACAGATAAAACAAATGAAATTACCAATAACGAAATAACTAATGATGAAAATAATAATTTTGAAAATTTACATCCAAATAAGAGAACAAAATACTTAAAAGATCATCCTATGTAAAATATTCTAGGGAATATAGAATCTGTTGTTAAAACAAGGAATCAATTAAATAAAATGAGTAATGTCACATTTATTTCAACAATTTAAACTAAAAATCCAAAGGAAACATCAATAGATAATTCATAGATTCTTGCTATGTAAGAGGAATTAAATTAGTTCATAAGAAATGATGTTTGGAAATTAGTCCTAAGACCTGAGGATAAATCTTTAATAGGAATTAAATGGGTATATAGAAATAAAGTGAATGAACAAGAAGAAGTCGCTCAAGGTTATTGTCGGGAAGAAGGTGTAGATTTAAATGTAAGCTTTACACCCATTGCCAAATTAGAAGCAATAAGAATCTTACTCGCTTTTGCAAATAATAATAATTTTAAATTATTTCAAATGGATGATGAAAGTTCCTTTTTAATGATTTTATTAAAGAAGATGTCCATGAAGAACCCCCATTTTTTGAAGATGAAAAACTACCTAATCATGTGTATAAATTAAAGAAGGATATGGCTTAAAACAAGCTCCTAGGGCATGGTATGGTAGATTTAAATCGTACTTTTTACAATCTAATTTTGAAATTGGTAAAGTAGACGGTACTCCATTTAATAAAAGAAATAATAATGGCATTCAACTAATAAAAATATATGTAGAGATATTATTTTTGTTTCAACCAAGGATAATTAAATAATTCTTTTTAGATATAATGACCAAGGAATTTGAAATGATTTATATAGGAGAACTAGACAACATTTTAGAATTACAAATAAAACAATTAAGTAATGGTATATTCATAAGTCAAGAAAAATATGCTAAAGATTTAGTTAATAAATTCGATATGTCAAATACCAGTGGTAAGCCAACTTCCATAGCAACAAATAAAAAATTAAATAAGGAAGAAAATTCAAAAGATATGCATCAAAAATTGTATAGAGGTATGATTGGATCACTGGTTTATATAACTGCCAGTAGACCTCATATAATGCATAGTGTATGTCTGTGCAAGATATCAATCTCTACCTAAGGAAACTCATATAAAATTTGTAAGATGAATATTAAGATACGTATACAATACATTAGACTATGGACTCTTTTATCCAAAAGAAGATACCTTTGATTGATTTCATATAATGATGCTGATTATGCTGGTTGCAAATCAGACCGAAAATGTACAAGTGAAACTTGTCACTTTTTAGGACACTCTCTAGTTTCCTGGTTTAGGAAAATTATGTATCTTTGTCCACAACATTAGCAGAATATATTTCAGTAGCATTAGCCTGTTCTCAGGTTATTATATGCAAAAAACATTAAAGATTTTGGTTTAAATTTACGAGTGTAATTAATTTATCTAAAAATCCAACTCATCATGCAAGAACTAAACATATAGATATATGAGATCATTTTCTAAGAGATAAAGTAAATAAAGAAATAATATCACACAAATTTATAAATATTGAAAATCAGGTAATAAATATATTAATAAAACTGTTAAATCAAACATCGTTTATGAAGCTAAGAAGGGAGTTAGGAATATGTTCTTTCTCAGAAATATAAATATGATAACATATAAATTAAAAAAAAAATCATAAGAAAAAAACCAACAAAATTGTACTAGTTATGTCAACATATCCATGATATGTATGTCGATATACGCAGTTATTTTTTGATTTCAAATTTCCCTCCTTACTTTAAAACTTAAAATCGCTATATATATCCATTCTATTTCGAAATCAAACCCATTCTACAGTCTTATTCTTTTTGAAAAACTCAATAAAATAAAATCAATGGATCTTAATCATTCCAAACATCCAAAGCATGAATCTACATCATTTTCCTTCGATTTCCCCACTCCGGACCCTCTTCAAAACTCTACTTTAGCCAAAATGACTATAATTGAGAGATCTGAAGCGCACTCTAAATTTTCTTTCTGAAATGGAAGCAATTCAAATGACAATGAAGAATGAACAAGAGAAACAAGGCAGAATTCTTAGAAATCTACAAAATTATCTATTGATAACCCCACAAATCCAATAGCCATTGAGGATGGTGATGCAAATTTGGACTATCACAATCCTTTAAATGGATGTGAAGAAGAAGTGGAAGAAGAGGAAGTCGATATTGATGAAGTCTGGTGTGTCGGTGAAGCATGCTTCGATCGGGATAGAAATTTGGTCGTGCGAAAAGGAAATTCTTGTCTTCACTATCCATTCTGTCCCATCCACAAATCTCCCATTATAGAGAAGAAACCTTAGGACTTAGGCTTAGCATGTTTTAGTATGATTTGTTAGGATTTGAATTTGAACTGTTTTAATTTTGTGTGAATTGTTGTTTGACATGTATGATTTGATTTGGATTGATTTTTTTGCTTTGAATTTGCATGTATATATCTATAGTATGATTTAAAGTGATTGTCTTTTGGTTTGGTTTGACTTTAATTTAAATTTATGTAAAGATTTGTTCAATTAATAAAAATGATTTGTGTTATCACTTATTATTCCTATATGTCATTCTTATCGCTATTTTATGTCATATAGTACCTTAGTTAGGGGGAGTTTTTTGGTTAGATTTTTGTTGATGTAAAAGGGGAAAAAATATATAAAATCTAAGCATAGATTAAGGGAGGGTTTTATAACTCAGAGGGAATTATAACATATTTTATATACATGGTTGTCGTCATCGAAAAGGGGGAGATTGTTAGTAACTTAGGCATTGGTTTTGATGATAGAAATCATATGACATTATATAAATAAAGATACTAATGTTTTTATCAAGTTATATAGAGTATATAGTGCAGGATATTAGGCAGTTGTTGATTAGGAAGACGGTATAGTATCAAGAGCAGATTCAAGAGGTTGATATAGAGATTCAAGAGTTAGAGATTGAAGGCTCATGAGAGATTCAAGATATCCAGATTAGTTATAGAGTCATAGGTTATTTTTTTAAAACCTTGATAGCACTTCCTTGATCTCTCTTCTCATTGTTCTTAAAGTTTTTAAAATCTATTTTCTATTTTTAAATATTCTGAATTTCAAAAATGATTTTAAAAGAATTCATATTTTCAAATGGCTTTCAAATGATTTCTTACTTTTTGATTTTATAATTATTTATGGGGTAATTAAGTTTTTAAGTATTTTACATCTTAATATACTTTTAAATCTATTTACTTTGCCATAGTTTTAGTTTTATGCTTTCTAAATGTTTATAAGTATATTATAACTTTTCTTTTGACTTTGCTTTTAAATGTATATTTACTTATACTTCATATATATTTTTTTCAAAGAAATTCAAATTTAAATCCTTTATATATTAAAAACATTTCAAAATAATTTTATACGATTTTCTTAAGTTTTATTATGATTAAAATATGTGTGAACTATTTTTAAATAATTTTATAAAGTATCAAAATGTTTTACAAAGCCTAGTATTTTCAAAAATAAAAATTATAAAGTTTTTTTCAAAAATAGAAAGGATATGTCGACATACATAGTTGGGATATGTTGACATATAGACTGATTTTTTCAAAATTTAAATTTGAATGGAAGTGTCTTTTCATCATATATCTTCTCGAATAGACATGATTGTTGTTTCTCTATAAATAGGGGTTAAAGCAACAAAATTTTCTTAACTACTTTCTTATATTTCTCTCCACTTTTTACTCTCTTGTTTTCTAGAAAAAGAAATTATACTCGAAATCTTCTCAAATTCAATCAAAATCAAATTCAAACTCCATTGATTTGATTCTCTATTGATTACTCTCTGATCTCTGTTATCTCTCTCACTCAAATCACGATCCGAGTGTTATTCAAGAGGTTATAGGATCATTTGTACTCAACATAAAGAAAATTAGTTAGTAAAATCTATCAAATCATACACTTATACTTTGTGGTGTGCCCGATGTCCTTGAAATCCAAGTGGGTGTGTTTGTGTCCCGTCTAAATCAAGTAGGTGTGCTTGGGGTCTCGAAAATCCAAATGGATGTGCTGGTGTCCCATCTGAATCCAGTTAGTGTACCTAGTGCTCGGAAAATCTGGATGGTGTCTTGTTGCCTTGAAATCGAGATTGTATTGACTTTGATATTTGAAAAGAGATCTATATAAGAAATTCTACGGGACTGGATGTAGGGTAACTCTGAACCAGTATAAAAATTCCTGGAGCGATCTCCCTAACTCTTTACTTTTTTACTTTTACTGCATTTATATCTATTTGTGTTTGCATTTATGATTGTTGATTCTGCATTGTTTAATTATGATCTTAAAAGAATTTACAAAGATTCACAAAAATCAGTAAACACTATTTACCCCCTTCTAGTGTTAAATTAAACTTAAGATCCATCATCCGCAAACTAAAACGATGTCACTGATCCTTCTAACTACCCAACGCTCGATGAACTCACCAATATGAACTTTGATTTCGATGAGGTTGCCAATGCGATGAATTCTCAACGAGAACGAACCCCGTCGAATGCACAACTATGGGGAATGAAACTGTCTCGCCCACATAAATCTCTTCTTTAGGCCTGCAACATAAGTAGAACTACATTGCACATTGAATCCTTAGGCTTGCATTCATACAAATTACATATTTACATAGTCATTAACTTCTACATTAATTCTGTTTTTCTTACATTTATAGTGATATGGGAGGATATTGCTACTTTGGTGCTCTCTTCTAACAGTTAAAGCATCAAGTGCCTATATCCCTACATCAGGATCCTCCCTGTTGCCACATGAACATCATGAGAGATATTCTCGAGATGAGTACCATTGTGATAGAGGGATGGTAGATACCACGACACTTACCCAAAGACCTATACTCATTACCTTCACTCTCCCTGGGATTTGGGCTATTACGAATCAAAGCAACCATTTTCATCTCTCTATCATTACTCCTTCTAATTAGGCAAGAGTCATTCTACAAGCAGGTACTCCACTTCATGCCTCGTTCTTCCTACCGACAGCTCCTCCATTGGTTCTATTGTTGCATGCTCCTCTATTGTATTTTCTATTGACAAGGGCAATGGCCATGTTCCTCCTTCAGGTCCTTCACCTTGGATATCTACTTGCATGGCTCTACTTACGAAGTCATCTTTTAACCACCATAGGCCCTCGGCTAAAGTTGAAATCAATGCTACCACCTCTTTCACTTTTTCTACACACACCACCTCCTCTAAGTCGCAAGTATACCTAAATCTTGATCTTACTAGAGTCCTTTCCTATACAACCTTGTGTTGATCCTCGAGGGAGCCATGGCAACGTTTATCGATATAATCAAGATGCTCGAAGAAAGGTATAAATTCTATCTTAAGGCGGCAAAGCATCTAAGTGACGTTAAAACGATCAATCAAACCCTCCTCAAAGGGAATAATTAAAGAGGATAAGAAGTAGATAAAAATCCTTGATACCGCGATTGCCTTGCTTAAGCAAAAGTACGCCAACATTGAAAAGTTCCGGGATAGGAAAAATGACATTACCAATAAAGCTTACAAGGATATTAAGCGCGAGCTCGACATTGTTGAGGCCAACTCCAAAAGGCCCATATTTGCAACTGGTCTCTCATCAAAGAATATGATGAAGCTTAGGCCACTGCTGATAAATCCATCTCTGAACTAACCATTGCTCAAATGAAGCTCAGTAAAGCTCAGAGCACCATCCAAAAACTTGAGTCTTTACGAGAAAAATCGTACCGAATTTCCATACTTGAAATTGGGAATGATAGGTTCAAGTCCTCCTTACCTCGAAGATAAAGGAAATACTATTGCAAACTTCGATGATATGCTATTTAGGTTCTACAAGATGGTATACCACACAAATAATCTTCATTTTATTGGGGACCATAATCGCATCGTCGTGGATCTTCATGAGAAAATCATGAAGGACGAACGCGTGCGCCGAAAGGAAAGGCTAACCCTTCAATAAGTCCGATGTCAAGGACCAATTCTTTGACTCCAAAAACTTGGTACCTCTTGAGAGGGGTTGTAAAGCACATGCCGAGGAGGAGGCCAAGAAGGTTGTAGAGGGGTCCACTTTTGAACTCCAAACTAAGGAGTCAATATACTTTCTTATTGTCATTATACATGTAGACCTTACTCCGATATCGTAAATTGCCTGAAAAACTAGCTCTACAGTTACTATAATTTTTGTGCTACTTCTTCCATCATTCAAGACCTCGATTGAGGTCCCTGAACCATATATTCTGTCTTTTCGTCCTATTCCTCCTCTTGGAGCTCAGTTACCACTAATCACTAAGGGTAAATAAGTCTCAATCAAAGTACCGCCACTCCATTACCAAAGTTTCTACGGGTGCTGACCCACTTTTTGTGGAAGGTATTCTGATTTTGATCGCCTTTACTTCAAAAGTTAAACTTATCTTCCATCGAAGCTTATGATCTTTACCATCCCATTTTCCATGTTTTAGGACCTATCGATGCTCATTGTCCTTCTAGCTAAAACTGACACCTATCATCTTAGAACCCAAACATGGTCTAGATGCTGAAAGGATTGGACCTTTCCTTGAGAGGGATGATCTTGTGTAAGAAGGCAAGATTGACACCACACCGCTCCTGCACCTATCTGTAATACCTTTTCCCTCTACCTTTTCCCTCAGGGAGATTGTTTTGCCTAAATTTAAGAAGGAGTGGATAGACAAAATGCTCGACTAGAAATCAACTACTCCATCTCCGACCGAGGATCCTAAGCCTAAGATTGCCAAGGAAAAAGGGAAACAAAGACAACCTTTGTCGCTTTTGTACGTAGAAAAGAAAAATGAATAGTAAGGACAATTTTTTCCAATTTTGTATCTTTCCATTATGCAATTTACTTATCTCTATTTTCATTACTGTACTTGCAAATATTCAACTATGTGCCAGTAATGTTTTCAATATTCCATGCTATGATATGTTGGATCAAGTGCATTGGCAGTGGAGTAAAAGGGGGAAATTCCTTTTAATTAATTTGTAATTAGATCTTTATTTTTTATATAAATAATATGTTCGCGTTAAATCGTATTTAGCGAACATTAATAAAAAGAGGGATGTGTTATTTGAATTTTATTTTATTTGCCTTTAAATGCTTTAATTATATATAATAGGTGATAATCAACTTTAATTTTTTTTATGTAAAGTCGCATTTGCATTATGAGCATCGTAAGTGGTATAAACTAACCTAAGACCTTTTATGTGATTGACAGAATAAAGATTGTGTGTACATATATAACCATTATGATTTATGGTCATAAAATGTGAATACAATATGAAGAATATCCTTTTATTATATTTGCATATATTTATAAAGATACATGTATAAGTGTATATACATACATAATATATACACAGGCATACACAAGCATATAAACATTGTAAATACCGAAGCTTGTACGAACTTTGCTGAAGCACCGTATAAAGCCATGTTTAACGCTTAAAGGCCATATAGGCAAAATTGTATTTATGATCTAAAATAAGCTCACTTAGTAATGAAAATTAATAGACATATTATTTTTATCATCACTATATCACTTAGATATCTAGAGTTTGGTTCATGGTTAAAAGAAGCTCTATTAATATTCATATTAATAGTGTAAACAAATTTAATGTCCTTAGTTCAATCTGATAACATTTATCGATGAGCCAGTTTACTTTGGCTAGATATTTTGACTTAAAGTCGTATAACACTTATGGTAATACTAATGAAGGAGACAAATTATCTCGTAGGTAGTGTCTCACTTCATGTAATTCAATGTATACCCAACTATGGTCGTACCAAGGTCTCATGCCAAGTATTTAACCATAATCAAAGTATATCCTAGCTAATTAAGATTGATAGTACCTTTAAGTCAGAAGACTAATTGTATGTCACAACCATGAGATCTTCTATTTTGACTTAATTATAAAAAACTATAAAAGACTCTCATCGAGCTATTCTATGATTGTTCCAAACAATCACAAGTATTTGTCCCATGGTGCCTACAATGATCATGAGTAAATTACTGTTCGTTGTATGAAGAGCGTTACATACACTGGTCTCAACAAACGTATTAGTATCCTTTTTTCGACACATCTCGACTATGAACATTTAAGGAGATAGTATTTGTTTATATCGATCCAATAATTATGGTTACAAACTCATTCGTAACTGCACTCGATTAAACATTATTCCTAAGGATTTTATACTTGTATATATAAGTGTAACAACATGCGCTTTGGGTATTGAAATGACATACGCTTCAAACATAGAATGATTTCTTTTACAAATGGTACTTGTTTCACACATGCAAGAGAAAATGATTTACAAAACCGTGAAAGCAAAATGTTACAACCATATTTAAAAAAATGATATATAATAAAACATCAAGTTTTTTAACTACTAAATAACATATCCAATCTTGTTAAAGATTCGTAGCTTTAATATAGCATTTCATTTCCAATTCAATAACGAGAATGATGGTAAAAGGAATATTTTTCTTTTATCCAAATTAAGGATAAAACTTTGGTTAAAAATTGTGGATAAATGTTTGACTTTTTTAAATATGATCAGCTATTTGTTATTCCTTTTTAAGGGAATTTTTGGTAGTTCATGTTTACACCAAAGATATTAACACTATTATCAAAGATGGTTAATGTAATTAATTAATTTTTTTATATAACAATATAACAACACATATAATTGAAAACAAAACCAAAATCTTATTTTATTATGAACAAGATTGCTTATAGAGTTAAATTTGTATAACAAATTAAATAATTACCCATAGATCACACCCTTAAATCCATTAGTCATGAGTTTACACTCGTCTTCCTTGTAATTGTGATAATACTCATTCAATATTATTTTAAACTATAAATTTAAAATAAAATTTCCCTTCATCATTTGCAACACGAATAGAGTACTTTTCATACATATGGTTGTTGAGCACATTTAAGCCACAGAATATCTAAAGAGACGTTTATATTGTCCCCAAATAGGTAAGAATATTGTGTAACTTTGTTGAGCACCTTCAAGGTTTACATAATTACCCTTAAGATATCGTGAAATGATGTGTCTAGGGTATCTAATGTGCTTTATGATTTTTTTGAGCACTCTTAGGTCATATATATGATCAGGAGCAAATAAAAGAATGGTTGAAATTATATACAAGATATAATTAGCGAAGAGTTACTTACCATTTGTGGGGAGTATAATTTGTTGAGCACCCTCAAGGTTTTAGTAACATGATAAATATGTCCAAACACCCAATTAAGCAATTTATGAAATTCCATACCCTTTTAGGGTTTTTTCGAGATGTAGAATCCAGTGGGAGCCTTATTAGATAAATATAACATGAAATTATTGTCAAGGATAAAATTTTACAGCTTTTTTGCCTCAAGGACAGACTTTCAATATTTTATCCTGAAGGACAACTTTCTGTAGGTATCAGTTTTTAGTTATTGATAGCAGTTTTTAGGTATCAGTTTGTAGTTATCGGTAGCAGTTTTTAGGTATCAGTTTTAGCTCGGTAGCAGTTTTGTTGTCCTTATGAATAATTTTGGAAAATGTTTGTCCTTATGAATAATTTTTAGAAGAATGTTTGTCCTTATGGTAAAAATATTGAGGTCGTGTCCTTGAGGCAAAAAATATACAAATCTTTGTCCTTTAAATTAATTCCCCCATTGGATAAAAACAATGTTATGTGAGCAATTGTAACATTTGTTTGTTAATAATAACTCATAAGTGTAATTAAAAGCTAACGGTAATAATTATTGTATATTACCCCTCTATTTAACCTGTTAATTTAAACTGAAAATAAATTTCAATAAACGTAATTAAATATTATGTTAATGTAAATTAAGTTAATATTTGGAAGTAATGTTAATTTTTATGCATAGTATGACAATTGGTTAAATAAAAAGAATGGAAACCGATATTTATTAATTTATTTGAATTTAAAGGATAGTAATTGGATTTATTGTAAATAAATGAAATTAAATATTTAAATATTATGATAATGGGAAATCAAGATGAAATTGGGAAACATTAAGATGCTAAGAGATAAACCAATTTTAGTTATACCCTTATTGTGATAAAAGACTTGAATAACAAGGTTTAAAATTTAATAAATGGATTTTGGAATTTTTGATTTATAATTTCTGAATTTGATGAAATTGAAATTTAACACTGAAATTGATAGATTTATCAACTTTAAAAGTGACATCTAAATTCGTTTAAATTATTGAAATTGATTAAGAAATCAAAGATGACAAAGATTTGCTAATTATAGAATTGGAATTGAAAATTCAATTTAATTAATTTAATATTAATTTATTGATTAACTGAAATATAGCCATTGTGGCCACGAACTTGGATTTCGACGAAACTAGTTTCATCGGATCCGTAACAGTGAATTATGGAAGGATTTCAAGTTGCGCAGCGATCGGACTTGTCAATTGATTGTGCGGACTCGAAACGCCTAGAAATCAATTTAATTGAAATCAATTGAAATCAATTTGAAATAACTTGATTTTAGCATAACTTCTTCATACGATGGAATTTGGATCTGAAACCAATTCTATTGATTTTGAAATATTTGAAAATATCTATTTCGATATATGGGTTGACTCATTTTCGTTCCGGAGTCGAACGGGCTTTTCGGGTCGTTATTGTCCAATTTTTCCAAACCAATCAAGCCCATTTGTTTCTATTGTGTCCTACCTATATATATATGTCATTATAAATCCTAGCAGCCTTTCTATTTCTCATTTCTGTACGTACAGAAATTTCTGTTGCTTCTCTTCCTCAATGGCTGAAGACCCTAAATATTCCAATTCAAATCCAACAACAAAAATTTATTCTCCTCAAACTATATAGAATTATATATCGATTTGAAGCTCTCGACGAGCGTAACCCACTGCAACAATTCATTTTTGGATTTGAATCGCCATTTGTCCAGAAATCAGTGAATAATTTTTGGCCGCTCGTTCGTTAGAGCTTCGATTTAACGGCGGATTGTCGACTACAGGACGATCGATGGGTGCTAGAGCGTAGAGGAAGGCATGGGCCTTCGATCAATGGTTTTCATTCGCCTTAAGGTGGTTGAGATTTGCCAGCTTTGGCCGTGGATGTCGTACGGTGGCGGGTTGCCTTTAGTCGACTGGGGTGGCCACGTTCGTGGACGTGGGTGCGGCTGAAGGAGGGGAGTGCGGCGCAGGTGGGCGATCAGGTGGAAAGTCGATGTGGTGGCGGCACTTTCCGATCAAAGCGCCACGGCTGCGTTAGGGTTTGGTTGAGTAGTTGCTTGGAAAATTCTAGGGTTCACATGGATGCACAGAAATCGAAGGTGATGTGTTATTGATTATTTATATTTTATAAATTCTTATTTAAATCATTTATGTTCTAATATCAATAACTCTCGCATACGAGGTCCGTTTCACACGCGGTTTTCTCCGCTAGGATCGTATTGAAATTCCGGACATCTTGAAGCTGGTTCAGATGGATTCTGAGATTGTTCAAATTTTGGGTTTAAATTGGATTTAAATTCAGAGGTGAGTGTTTTAACCCACTCACAACTTCTAAAATTTCTTATGTTTGTTAAATTGGTTTATGATGTGATTAGAAATTTATTTATGACCGTTTGGCATATTTTTAATCATCATTTCAATCAAATTGGATTTATTTGAATTAAATTTTTATTTAATTTATTATTGAATATAAACTGCCAGTAAATACCTGTTGTTTATTATCTGTTCTATGTTGATGTTATGATTGAATTGGATAATGATTGTGATAAATGTTTGATTATTGATATTGGTTGAATGGATGTTGTATTTTATATTGTTATAAACTGCAAGTTATTGTGGGTTTTTATTTCATTCGGGATTGCGGTTTGAAATGGTATACAGCCGTAAATTGTTTAAATTGCGGATTGAAATGATAAATATCCGTATCCCTTGACCATAGGATAGAAAATTATATACAGGCACCGCTGGTCTATATAAATATTTTTGAAAATGATTTCTAAGGTTTTATAAAGAAATATATGGTTTTATATAAATATTGATTTTTGATGTTATATAAATGTTATTTTATTCTTGATTTTTAAGCTAGATATAAAGCTGTTTTAATATAGAATAAGCTTAATAATAAGTTTGATTTTTATTGAAGATAATATGGTTAAGTATTTAAATTTTATTTCAATATAGAGTTTATAACGACTTAAATAAATTTAGGTTGGAAGATAAATTGGAAATTTATTTGAATTTGAATTTATTTAAGAATTAAACTCAAATAAGTTTGATGTGAAATTTATAAAATTGAAAATTTTAAAAGGTATGATTTTTATAACTTGATTTTTGGTTAAGGCGAATTAAATGAATATTTCAGGTAGAAATCAATTGAAGGAAATATTTAGTTATTTGAAAATTTGGGATTTGTTTAAATGATAATGGATTTATTAAGTAAAATATTTCAGAACTAAATGATAGAAAATTGAATTGTTGAATCGAAATTACCAACTTAGTTTTGAAATTGTTGAATACTTAAAGTTGAAATATATTGAATTGGAAATGGTTTATTCTGTGGATCAAATCTGTTTTATAATTAGTTTATTTGGAAACTGAATTGAATTGAAATTTATGATTTGGAATTTGATTAAATTTAAAATTTAGAATTTCGGTTGTTTTGGAATTTATTTGTGAAATTGAAGAAGCTAGTTTATTATATGCAGTATTTTAAATATTTAAACCATTTAAGCGGTGGAAGTTATGTTTCAAAGTTATGAGTTTCAAGGTATTATAATTTGAAAGTGTTATATTTCAAGTGTTTTGATTTCAAAATGTTATAACTTTGAAAGTGTTATGATTTTAGAAAAGGATGTGTTTGAAATGAAAATGATATCGTATTGATTTGGTTTGAAAAGGCCATGGTATTTGGTTTTAAAGTATAAACTATTTTGAAATGACCGCGATGTTATAATAACGTTTGGTTGTTAAAGAGACTAGGATCGGAAGTTGTCATACTCTCTGCCAACTCCGAAAACCACTTTAACATCCGTGTACGCGGTGGAAATTGCATAATGAAGTAGGATGGTGGCGACGACTTTGAGGTATATACGTGGACCCAACTCCCGTGAGTTAGCATAGGGTAGCTAAAACAGGAGCGATCTCGGGCAAGGAGTTAACCCCTTTTATCAGACACACTGCTTCGATATTATATTATGATTTTGAGATTGATTTGGTGGCCACTTTTGATTTTTGATTTGGGGATGTGGCTCGAGGTGGACGGTAGTAGCTGCTACGCGTTACACCAGCCCGTGTGCGTAATTGGTATATCTACCCTAACATTGCCTTGTTGTGCCATGTCACCTAACCTAGCGCACCTTATACGAGTTTGATTTGTGTCATACCTATGGAGTATCCTCTGGTAGCCTTCCGATCATAAGGTATTACGGTATTGTATAGACTATTGACACTATTTATGAGTTAAGAGGAATATTGGGTCACTCCTTAATGTTATTTTAAAGTAACTTTATTTTAAAGTAACTTTATTTTACTATTAGACATTATTATAATAGCGTATATTACCACGTAGTAAATAGTTTAACGGATCCTTAGAAGATGTGAATTTCGAACATCTCTTATGTTACTACACTCACGTTGACACTGGATAGGAGATGTCAAATCCCGTAAACATCTCCGACGCCGTACCACTCATATTATTTACTGTTGATTTAACTTACATAAGATCTTTTAGTTCTGATTCGAGTGTTTTGTCTTTTCAATTTGCTCAGGTCAGTCTGAGTATTTCAGGGTTTGAAGACCTTATTTCTGGAGGACGAAGGCGAAGATTGTATTATTATTTATTATATTATTCCACTACATTCATACTGTTCCGTTGCATTATTTATCATTCTCTAGTATGTGTAACTCTGATTCTATATTGTATTAGTATAATGACATGTTTTGTAAAACAGCTTCATGAACTGTTTATTTAATTATTATATTTTATCGTTCCGCTGCTGCAAGATCCTGTTTTGTTTTTTCCTTCTCTGCTTTTTTATTCATCTCAATAACAATCCGTCATTATGCATGGTTTGAGTCTGACATGTGTGGTTTATCATCGATTTAAAGCATACAAAGAGACAGACCGTTACACAAATCTTTCTAATAGTCGATTTGATAACAGTGTAACACTTAACCCCTAAGAAACTCTAAACTCTAAACCCTGGGTTTCATGTGTACTTGGACCCGAATTTTGATAAGGATGCTGATGCCGGTCGAGAAGAAATTAGAAGGCGAAAAGCAAGCAAAATGTTGGGGACGGGTTCTAGTCTATTGTGTGGGATGGCATTAAGGCTTCCAAGCAATCAGTTGGTCGAGATCTGAAAAACCCTCATCCGGGTCGATCTGATTCGGCTTGGAAGGCAGGTGGCATGGTGAAGAATGTTTCATTTTCTGCAACGAAGGATAATAAGAAGCCTACTTGTTGTGAGGCGGTGAAGGGTGATTCTCTTTCTTAGTGAGCTAATCTGGAATTCATAGAACCTGGGTTTGTTGAAGGTAAGAGGAGGGGCAGTATTCCAGCTGAGGCGATTAAGAAACGGAGGAAAGTTGGTATAATTGTTTGCTGTTGAAAAACCTTTTGTCATTCAATCTAGAGACAATGTCATTTTCATCATTAGATTTGAAGGAGATAGGGACTGTGATAAGATTCTAGGAAATGGACCTGGTTTTTTGACAAGAACTTGATTATTATGAAGAAACTTACCTTCCATGACCACAGATAGAGATCTGTTAATTACGATGCCTATGTGGATTAGAGTTCTCAGTTTAAATTTTAAGTTGTGGGGACGGAGGGTTATTAGCGGCCTTGTGAGTGCTGTTGGTAAGCCTGTTTATATGGATGAGGCAACATGTAATAAATCTAGAAATTCATTTTCCAGGGTACCAGTGGAGGTTTGTGCAGAGTTTGGGTTCCCAAAAATGTTGGAAGCTAAAGATGAGGCGGAAATGTTATCTATGAAAACCCACATCCTTTATGCGAAAATTGCATATGTTTTGGACATCAGACGTCTCAATGTCCAACGAGCAAAATCTAGGTTCCTAATGAGAAATTGGATACTAATAAAGAGCATATGGAATCTTCGAGGAATGTTGGTGCAGTAGAGTATAAGAGTAAAGAGGCTGTTGGTAAAGAATCTTTCCCAGTTATACATCCTTACAATTTATATTTAAACGACGTTGTTTCAAATGGTGAAGGGATGGACGCTAGTTCAATGAAGAAAGAAAGTGACCTGAAGTCCTGGAGAAGGTTGTAGGTAATATAGATCAGGCGGTAGAAGATTTGCTCTTTATTAAAAGGGATTTGATAGTGAAGTTAAATGAAAAGAAGGTTGAGGTTCCTTTTGAAGATGCATGAGGCTCATCCAGCAGAGGAGCATCATCTCAAAATAAGCACTATAAACGACAATTCAATTTTATGTGAAGCGTGTAACAATAATGAGGAGGTTGATCTTGCATCATTTGCTTCGCTGGCGGAGGGGACCAAACCAAAGTCTCCTGCTTCTACCCCAAATGAAGGAGCCATATCATCAAAGAAAGAGGAATGTGCAAATAAGTCATTTTTGATTGGAGATGAGGTTTTTGGTGACGCCTCCAAGTAAGTTGTCAACAGAGCGGTGTATGAATATAGAGAGATTTGATAAGATCGAAAAGGATAAATTGGTGATGGGAAATCCTGAGTTTGAAGCACTGGAAGCTAATGAATTGATTGAGAAAGCTAAGGACTTGTCAGGTAGAGTTCTTAAAAGAATAGTTTGGTAAGTTCAGAGTGAAGTTGATTGGGCTTACTACTGTAGAAATATATATTTGCTTAATGAGAAGTTGTGTGATATGATCAGTGTTGATAGCTGCTGCTTTGGAAAGATGTTTGACACAACTCCAGCCAACCTTCTCCTTGTGCAGCAGCTGATTTGCTTTCATGTACATAGATTATCGCCTTGGTTTTTCAGAGTTGATGTTTAATGTTTTATTATCTTGAGAAGCTCTGTGTGTAGTTGAGTGGGATTATACCACATTAGCTGAACATTTAAGCACTATGAGAAGTTGAGTGATTAGTTCAGTGTTAGTTAGCTACATGGCTTTCTACCTAGTCAGCTTTCTCTAAATACGGCTGTTGTTCAGGGTTTGGAACTTCTGTCTAGTTTATTGGTTTAAGGGACACGTTGGTAGGCTTATCTTTGTTCTAAGTCTACATTTTAATTGTTAGCAAATTATATAGATGTCTTCTGAAATCCAGGACGTTTTGATTTCTGAGCTTTTTCGAATGAATCATATCCTCATGTGCTGAGTTGAGTTATTTCCGATGTGACTCTTGCTTCGAGATTTCTTGTAATCATTGACATGCCTTTTGACAGGAATTGTTTCTTCTGCAACTTGTCTTCAACTACAAGGGTCCTGATTATTGGTTGTATGTAGGTTGCAGGTATTGCTACAACCACGTCTTGTTCTCAATGGTTCATGTCAGAGCTTTTGGTATCATGTGTTTCTGGTTTTCATGGCAACATTGAAATTCTCTTGTACTTTAGATTTTAAAAGGTTCTGCATGGCATCAACAATCATGTGCCAATAGTTATGGTTCCTTATGCTTGGTTATTGTAGTATGATCTGCCAGCTATGAAACATAACATGTTGAAGGATACATGCTCCCATTCATGTGTCAGTAGTTCTATGTGATATTTGTAGCTATTTGAGGTGGAAGCTTGTGCAAGAACAAGAGCATTCACGTTGTATTGTGATGTGCTGCATGAGATTCTGAATGCTCATTGCATTTGTTTGCAAGATTTTTGGGCTTTGGGCCTTTATTTTTGAATGTTGAGAGTGGGTTTTTAGTGCATTTCGCTGGGCTATTGTTTTATTTACCTTGTTTCCGTTTTGATGCTGTAAATATGGGGACTTGCTCTCCCTTCTGTACAGTCATTTTTGGTTTCATATAAATGCAAGTTGAATCTACTTCAAAAAAAACACAATCAAAGATCTACATCATATTTTACAAGATCATCCTATTGAAAATGTTTTAGAGATTTTAGAACAAATGTTTTAACTAGAAGACAATTAAACGAAATGAGTTACTTGGCTTTTTCTCAAACATTGAACCTAAATATTATTAAAAAACTAGAAAAGACAGATACTGGATTTTGACAATGCCAGAAGAGTTGAATCAATTTAAAGGAATAATGTATGGGAGTTAATTCCTAGACCGAATGATCAATCCGTAATTGGAACTACGTAGGATTACAAAAACCGAAGCGATGAAAATGGAGAAAAAATAAGAAACAAAGTTAGAATAGGTTCTCAAGAATAGGTTCTCAAGGGTACAATCAGTAGGAAGAAATCGATTCTGCTCCTGTTGCATGACTTAAGGCAATTTGAATATTACTAGCTTTTGCCTGTCATCATAACATCAAATTATATCAAATGAATGTTGAAAGCGCATTCTTACTAATTTATTTAAAGAAAATGTATATCTATACAACCTCCTTTATTTAAACATGGAAAATATTCAAACCACGTTTTTAAACTTAAAAAGGCATTTCAGGGTTCAAAAAAAGCACCGCCTACTTGATATGATAGACTGAAAAATTATTTACTAGAATTAGGTTTTGAAATTGATAAAGTAGACACTACTCTTTTTATAAAACATTATAATAATAATTTACTAGTTGTCTGTATATATGTTCACGACATTATTTTTGAATCAACTAACGAAATCATTGCATAGATTTAGCAACATAACAAGAAAAGAATTTGAAATGTCCTATATAGATGAATTAAATTATTTTCTTGGTTTACAAATTAAATAATTGTAAAATGGTATTTTTATTTCACAAAAAAATATTGTATAGATTTAAGTAAAAGATTTAATTTTGAAATTTGAGTGGTAAGCCGACTCCAATGAGTACAATAGTTCCCTTAGATAAAGATGAAAATGGTAAAGATGTTGATAAAAAACAATTTAAAAATATGATTGGGTCTTTATTATATTTAACAACTAGTTATCCGGATATAATGATGTGTGTGTATCTACAAGCTGGATTTCAAGCAATCCTAGGAGATCACACATACATGCCATTAAAAGAATTTTAAGATATTTAATAGGAACTAAGGACCATAGTCTTTTCTATTCAAAAGGACGTCCACTCGAATTAGTGTCGTATAATAATGCTAACTTTGGTGGATGGAAAATAGATAGAAAGTGCTCTAATGACACATGCCACTTTATAGAACAATCTTTAGTTTTGTGGTTTAGTAATAAACAAAACTGTGTGTCTTTATGTACTTGTGAAATATAATATATCTCAACCGATGTAGTTTGCACTCAAATAATTTATATGCAGCAAATTCTTAAAGGTTTTGGAGTAAATTTACATGTATATTGTGATAGTACCAGTGTGATAAATTTAGCAAAAAATCCAATTAATCATTCAAGAACTAAACACGTTGATATAAGACAACACTTTTTACGAGATCATTTTGAAAAAGAAAATATTACTTTAGAATTTGTAAATACTGAAAATTAAATTGCAAATATGTATACTAAACCATTAAATGAAAATATTTATATTAGAATGCATAGAGAACTTGGAATTTGTTTGCTAACAGATGTAATCTAAGGAATTTTCCAATAAAAGTTTCTAGAAATTAATTTATTCGCTAAAGATTTAATAGGACTTTAACTTATTCATATTTTATATATTGAAATCAATTATATCAAAAGTAGACAAGACATACAATATATCCGTATGATAAATTATAATTAAGAGTTTACCATAGTTTAACCATATTATTTATAATAAATTCTTTTTAAGGGTTTTACAAATAATCTATAAACATAAAAACCATATTATTGAGTTTATATTGAAAATTAAATTTATTCATATTATTATTTAGTAAGTAAACTTTATGAATAATAAACTTTAAATTAAATAGTTTAACAATAATTAAATTATAATATCCAATTTAATAGTAAATATATATAAAATAAAATAATTCATATTAAAATTGTATAGCAATTTCATATTATTTTTAATAAAAAGTCAAAAAGCTTTAAATAAAATGTTGAATTTACAAAAAAAAGCTAGTACCCGATCGACCAATGTGAGTCCCCATTGGTACACCAGTGATGGTTATTTTTCTATAATTCGAGAGCTTTTTTACATATCCTTGGTTATATTTTTAGTTCACCACTTCATTTTGCTACCTCCATTTTGATTTTTAGCCCTCTCAAATTAACGAAATCGATCAAATTTCCAATAAAAATTGCAACTTTCCACATGACTAGAGGTAAAAAAACCAATCTCCTCTACCTTCTTTGACGCTATCAATGAGATTCTTACTAATCAAGAAAAAGAGTGACAGAAGAACAATCGGGAAAACATTAAGAGATTCAAAGCTATAACGAAAATTGACTCTCTAAGAGGTATATTGGTAAATCTAGATTCTCTTTCCCATTATGATATTCGAAATACATTTACTCGAGCTCAACTAGTGAATATTATTGATATGAACAACTTTGAAGTAAATATTTATCCTCGATGTGTCACCTTATTTTACGCTAATATGGAAGTATGAGGTGATGTCAATGGAATTGTATTTTACACGAACATTAATAGAGTAGATATCAAATTTAGTGAAGAAGTTTTAGGCACTATTTTGGGTATTTCCTTATATGGTATCATTATGGATCAGCTAGTTATGGATGATCAAAATATAGTGCAAAGAATTTTTGAAAAAAAGAATTTGAATATATTTGCATCTAATCTTACCAACCAAGCTAAATCACTATTTGTATACTAAAATAATTTGATTCCAAAGACTGATAGTTTTAATGAGATCTATCCGTTGGTCCATACAATTATATATTCTATTCTTAGAAACATTTAGGCATTCTGTGCTCATACTATCGTGGATAATATGATAGAGAATTGATCTGGAGAGAGGTGTACAACCCTTGTGGAACCTCATCAATTCTATTATACAGCATTTCCGTTTTTCTTTGGTAGATGAGACATATATCCAGCATCATTATGGTTCTATATTTGATGCCAAAGTTCTTAAAACCTTGAAGATCCCTATCAAACTGGATAAGATTCATGTTGAGACTCCAATATCAGCCATTACAGACTAATATTTCTTCTTTCTCAATACATCTAGCTTCTCCATAGCTTCCCTCTCCCTCTCGAGATGATCAGATTATATCCATGCTGAAGAGGTAGAAGTAGCTTATTTAGTCAGTTATGGAGGAGCAGAAGGAATAAAAAGGATCTTATTTTCACTAGATTTCTACCGGTTCAATTATGTGGTACTTCACACACTCGAAAGAGCGGTGTCAACATGAGTTGTAGGGATGGCACCTTGTAGCCTCTTTTAGATGAGATGCTTTTTTCAAAACCATAAGTTCAAGATCTTTAGACAGAAGTTTAGGATGGTGATGCTCCTAGAACATCGTTTCAGCATCCTATTGGACCTACTAGGATGGGAACTACACATGGGGACGTAGGCCACTGGCTGGGCTCAGGCATGGATCTAGATCTCGTACTCATCCTCTATTACCAAGCCGACATTATACCATATTTACATAATTTGATCCTACTACATCTTCCTAACGTAGATCCCCATATTGTTGAGAGCTTTGACTGCTGAATTCTCAAGAATTGGCATCCTTGTTATTTGTTTTTTATTAAAAAAAGTCCTTGATTTTGATAAAGACAACTTTATATAACATATATAACATAAAAATAGAAAAGGCCATATCAACAGAGCTATATATTGAAGTGGAGAATGCCTACTACCTTTTCGGAGTACAAGCAGGCTATATGTTGCAGTCGAAAATGTTTGCTACCTTATTGGAGTATCAACAAAAGAAGATTCCTTTGAAGAATTTAGCATTAGCATCTGTAGTCCTAAATATATTTTATTAGTACTCATAAGAATCTCAATATAATAATCCAAGGCTTTAAAGTTTCTTAAATAATTTTTAATGATTTTTCTAAAATTATTTAAATATCTTTTTAAAGCCTCCCTATAGCTTCATAGTTTGAAAAACCATGTATATCGGCCCTTCGTTGGGTCCAATCGGTGTATCGAAGGACATGGGTTTTCAAAAATATGAAGCTCATAAGAAATTTCTAAAATCACGTGTCTTCAATTGGTCGTACTCTTTTCTTTAAAGGTTCATAGCGATAGTCGTTGGCTTCAGCAGTACCTTTTAACATCTATGTATGGTTTTTGAAGGAATTCAAACTTGCTTTTCCGATTCTTACTCTCTGATTTCAAAATCTTCTATTGTCTAAAAGCATTCAAAATCAGTGTACTTTCAATTCATAATCAATCACTAACCTTTACTTGTCCTTTAAATCTTTCCCATTCAATTTCAAAAAGATTCTTGTGAGTTACAGGATCCTTATACTAAAATTGACAAATTAGTATATTAGGATACAATTTTTGTCGAAGATTGTTTTCGTTTTGAGTTAGTGAAAAGACCAGTTAAGCGACTCAAGCACTATGCAAGCCTATTCCTCTGAGTGAAGTGAGCATATTAGCTAGCGAAAAGCCAGAATAGAGATTCTGGGACATTTTAGCTAGCGAAAAGCCAAAATAGAGATTCTGAGACTGGATATAGGACAGTGCTTCAAATTAGTATAGAAATCCTGGTGTGCTAATTTTATTTCTACTAGTTAGTTTAATTTACACACACACACACACTCTCTCTATATCTTTGTTAGCTTACCATATACATGATCCACCAGAATTTCTTTGACCATTTACAAGCTCTTGCTCCCACTGACCTTAAAACTTCAGGCTACAACACGTTAACGGTCTCTTTTAACTCACCATTTGGAATTCCATTTTCATGTCCATCTAAATTATTTCATAGTCATAGAAATCAACAATAATATGTAATATCTGAATGGACTTAACATTAGCTACGGAGGAAAACATTTCATCATAATCAACACTTTGAATCTAGCAAAAACCTTCACGACTAGCGTAGGTTTATAGGCCTCTGCCTTTCCACCTGCATTCAGTTTCTTCTTGAAGATCCATTTGTAGCCAATGGGTTTTATACCATGAGGCACATCATCCAAAGTCCATACTTTGTTCATTTACATAGAATCCATCTCGGGTTTTATAGCTCCAAACTATAGAGCAATGTATTTACTCTATAGTGCTTTCAAAATGTGAGGAGTGTCATCTTCTTGGACATAATTCTCTTTATCACCATTCCTAAGAAAACCGTAATATGTGCGAGGTTCCCTTATATATTGTGTGTTATCATATATTAGTGATTTGTCTCTTCTACTAGTTCAGTCTTTATATTAGTATCTTAGATCACATCCAAATTTACAACTTCACTACTAATTTCTTTGATAGAAATTCTTGTTCTAGAAAGAAAGCAAACCGAGAAACAATAACCTTTTGCTCCTTTGTGTTATAGAAAATATATCTTATAAGATGTCTTATAAACTTACACAACACTAGTCTTGCTTCAAGTTTATTGGGGTTAACATTCTTAATGTAGGCTAGACATACCTACACATTCAAATACTTGAGGTGGGTTTTATTCCCATAACATGACTCATATGACATTTTAGGAATAGATTTAGTAGACATTAAATTCAGCATATGCATTGTTGATTCTAATGCATATCCTAGTATGAAAGAGGTACCTCAACACCAGCCTTCATAGTTCAAACCATATCTGATAGGGTTCAATTCCTTTCTTTAAAACATCATTGTGTTTCAGAGTAGGGTGGGATGATCTGAGAGATAATCCCATTATCTTTTAAGTACTATTTAAGTTCTTGTCCAACATACTCCCATTCTTGATCAATCAAAGTATTTTTATTTTATGATGATTCGTCTGATTTTCTACTTCGTTCTTATTCTCTTTAAATTTTTCATTGACAATTTATTCATTATAAGATACATACATACATACATACATACATACATACATACATACATACATACATACATACATACATATATATATATCATATTCTTGAGAAACCATTTATAAATGCTACGAAATAAGTGACATCGGTGTGTACGAAACTATGTGTTTACTAACTATTTCGTTGCTCTGACTTTGGAGGTTCTGATCATTTTCCCTTTTAAGACATGACTCATATGTGTTGATTAAATCATAATCAAAATGACAAAAGAAAACCTTCAGTTTTCATTTTGTGAAGTATTTTATCACCAATGCAACCTAACCTACAATACCATAAGTAACTATCTTTAACATTAATAGTAGAAAATTATTGACAGTACATATAAGGTTGAAGTTAAATACATAAATGCCACTATTTAAAACATTACTATAGTAGGTAAATTGCGTAAATTTCAAAATTTTCTTCCTATTTGGATCATAGTGGGCCTAAGAAGTCTAATGGGTGCTAGATAAGATCTAGTCAATTTAAATAAATCCAACTTCATTAAACTTTTCAATTTAATTTATTAAATCTATGTTTATTAAGTGTAATGTTTGAATAACTATGAATATATCAGATATACTCATATTTCTAAATTGAGTTTAAAGGGAAAAGAAATATATTATAAGATCTAGATATAATCAAATCAAGTTCTAAAATGAAAAAGAAAAAAATATAGTATCAATTGTTGATTGCACCTTCCTTTTTTGCAAACATTCTACTAAAACTATACCTAACTATTATTCAAATGATATGTGATAATAAAGTGTTAAACATGACAAACAATAAAAAAATCAACATAAAGGTCAATATATACATATGTAGATATTGCAAATTATATCTTTCGTGATTGCCTCAAATTAATTTTAATTGGAAAGTTGCATGTTTGATTATAAAATATTATGAGATCATGAATATTGTTAACAAAGATTAATTTGAAAAAACTTAACATAAATAACCAATAGAAACTTCAAAATCTAAATTTAAAGTTAGAATCTAAATTTGGCAAGTTTTATTCACAACTAAGATCTTACATTTATTAATGCAATAACCTTAACGAATCAATTATTAAATTTAAAATGCATATTTACATTTATACGATTGTGGAGCGAAAATGATTTCAATTATCCAAAATGTACATACATATACACACACATACAAATGTAAATTTGAATTTTTAATACGAACATAAGAATCACGTATTTTTGAATGCTTTTATATATAAATCTATAACAAATATACATGCATACATACATATATATATACATATATAATTTTATTCTATCACTCAAAATTAATGTAATTTAGAATTAAAAAAAATCTAAAGGAATATTAAAAATCAAAATATACATGTAAGCTTAGAACAAGACGATAATGTATTTCATATTTCAAAATGATTCAAATCAATAATATTTAATTCATTATAATTATAAATAACCTTAGAAAATTATATATATATATATATATATATATATATATATTGAATCATATTTATAGGTAAAATTATATTTCTACATATATAAAATATTTTAATTTAAAATGAATTAAATAAAATCACATCGTCTAACCAAAATTTAAGTTATGATGTCAATTATAAATATAATGAGGTAATTGTATGTATATGTGTGTGTGTATATGTATGTATGTATGCATCAAAATATAAATATGAAAATAAAATTTACCTTATGGATCTAGCCAATAAGTTACACCTCAATTTGATGTTTCTCCTCAGGTCTCTAAATAGATCCACACCCAGCATTACAAGAGAAGGATGAACCACTTAGATTTATTTTATTCGATGTTATTATCTAATTTGGAGTTGATATTTGTTTTGGAATTGAGGATTTTATTTTCTTCCATGATTATGGAGAAGAGGAGAAAAAATGATAGGAATAATTAATGGAAATAAATTAGTGGATTTGTTTTAATTGAAATAATGAAACATTCCCTTTTCTTTTAATTGAAACTTCCCGAATCAATTCCTTAGTTTTTTTTCTTTGTCTCCCCCCACCCCTTCTTTCTTCATGATTTGGCTATTCATATATGCCATCAAATGGCATAAAATTTCATCAAATCCCTTCATACAATTGTGTTTTATTTAAACCCATTTAAAGTTACATTAATATCATATATTGGTGCATGCAAATATATATTTTATAGCACTTTCAAATAATTCAAAACAACTCCAAAAGATTAAATAAATTAAAACCAATTTTTCTCAAATATGAATTAATTCAATTATGTACAAAATTTAATGTTTAATTAAATCGTGTGTTTTTTGTAGAATTCACAAATACAGGTGTGAGACTTACTGATATGAGTTCGGTCATCGATTAGTTTTGAAAAATTCAAATATTAACGCTTACACATCACATTAACTAGCAGCGTGACAATATGGCTAAGTTCATCTCTTATAGATCTTTTTTATAAAATCCAATTTCACATTTTCTTAAGAGGTACCTTTTGCAATAATTATTTGCAGACGTTCTCTTCGTTGACACTATATCACTTTAGGATTTATGGAATTTGGTTTTGGTTAAATTCCAATATCATCATTATACAACTTAGTTGTCCTTAAACAAAATCTTTTATTCAATAGTAACATTTGTTATAATCCATGGTTCTTTGGCTAGAGATTATGGCTCTAAATTGAATACAGTTGACCATGATATTAATCTTAGAAAACTAAGGAAACGAATTCTCTATTGAGCGGTATCTTATTTCCATTGTTTCAACTCATACCTAATTACAGTAATTTGATGGCAGTCATGCCACAATTTAACTATGATCAAAGTGGAGTGTCCATATTGAGATTAGCATCATTCTCAGGTTAAGAGAACCATGTAATATCGTCACTTCGAGATTTTGTTTGACTTTAGTTATTATTAACCAGCGAAAAACTCTCTTGAGAGCCATTCCATTGTTATTCAATAACTATCAGTGCGTAAACCATTTGTGCCCTCACCCGCCATGAGTAATATACTTCTCAACGTTTGGAGAGCGTTACGTATTCTTGTCTCAATTATGTATCGATATCCCTTCTCGGAACATCTTGATTAGGAATATTTAAAATAAAACGTTATTTGAAATTGTGATTAATTACCCATGATCGCAATAATTTTCGATTATAATCATACAACATTTCATTTAAGGATTTTTTTTATATACATTAAATTAATTACTTAATTAATTATATCACTGTTTAACAAAGTATACAATAGAAATCAAATACCTTTATTATGATTAAGATTTGTCACTAAGTTAAATATATGTAACAAGTTATATAATTACCCCTAGGGCATACCCGTATCTCTATCGATTATCTCCACCAAACACAATGTTCATAACACTATCGTTACAATAAAGACCATATCTAGTCTTAGCCAATCTAGACATGGATATAATACAACAAATAAAGTAATGTACATAATAACAATTACTAACCAATTGTAAAATATTGAATGAGTCATTTCATATTAATCTAGTAACTATAAATACATAACCCCTTGGTGTCTCCAACCACCATGAGTAATATACCATCCAACATTGGGAGGGTGTTACGTACTCTAGTATCAAGGAATGTATTGATATCCTTTCTCAAAACATATTGACTAGGAACAATTAAAATAAAATGTTACTTAATATATGATTAATTACTCACAATCGCAACCACTTACGACTACAATCACATAACATTCCATTTAAGGGTTATCTTATTTAATACTTCAAATTTATTACTTGATTAACCATACCACTATATAGCAAAGTGTACAGTAGAATTTTAATAACTTTGTTATGAATAAGTTCATCACAAAGTTAGATATATATGTAACAAGTTACATAATTGCCCCTAAGATATACCCCTAACTCTATCAGTCTTCCACTCGCACTTGGGCTATTATGGAATCTAATTCCCGTTCCTCCAATCATGTTTTTAAAAATGATCAAGTTAGTCCCTTAGTAAATAGATATTTTATAGTGAATATTAAGCTCAGGTCCCTAATAAGTTTCAAAATACACAAAAAACCTAGTAAAAAAGTATGAAAATTAGGTCCCTAAAGTTAAGGTACTAAGTAGTTGCATACAGTTATGCAATTATTTGCTGAATAATTGTAGACATTTATGCAATTATATCCAAAAGTTGCATAAATTTATGCAATTTTTTTGTGAATAATTGCAGAAATTTCCACAATTGTATTGGTGAATAATTGTGGAATTTTCCGCAATTTTTTAAAATATTTACATAATTTTTCACGGTTTTTTAAATGAATTGCGGAAATTGATGAATAATTGCGGAAATTTCCGCAATTTTCAATGAATAATTACGGAAATGTCTGCTATTTTTTGATATAATTACATAAATGTCTACAATTATTCACTGAATAATGGCATAATTGTATGTCATTAATCAGTAACTTAATTCTAGGGACTGTCATTATTCAGTAACTTAATTCTAGGGACCTAATTTATAATATATATTTTTAGGTATTTGTGTATTTTGAAACTTAGTAGGGACCTGTGCCAAACTGTCCCTATTTTATATTCTTAATGATCAACTTTTTTTGCCAACTCTCTCAAACGTTTATAAACTGCATTTATCATGTGGAACTTTTCAGAGTATGTTACTCAAATTTTAGCAAGCTCTAGGTTCTTTCATGATCGATATTATGACATTGTTATTGCGTATAATCTTATATGATTCTCAGCATTTGCATTCACTCTAGCTCAGTAATAACTTTTTCACTATAAACACACACATACATCTTTTGTTGCGGTGCTATTCTAGGCAATGTACTTAGCCTTTTGGATGAATCATCCACAGTCTTTCGTTTGGAACAATTCCAACTTAAAGCCCTTTGACTGCCTTTATATATGTATAAAATTAATTTATTTTTGAGTTTACGATAAATTATGTTTATAAAATAAAATGGTCAACCAATGCCGGTTGATCTAACTATAACGACCCTGACTCGACCAAAGAATATATCATTGATATGCAACATTCGATACAACAATGATACAACGAATACCGCAAAATCAGAGATAACAACAACAAAAAGATTTATACCAACAACAAAGGCTACAAAGAAAACCAATGTCCATATTGCAACTCCATCTCTAATGCTCCAAAACCAAATAGATCAACTCAAATTGCTTCGAAGATTCCGATCCAAAAAGCTCGAACCACCATCAAACTGAACTAAGAAAACTCGATTCCCAACGCGATTGCCAAAATCCAAAGACTTGAAAGATATCGAAACAGAAAGCTAAAGGCAACCGAATATATAACTACTATTTGAAAATCAAACTCTAGACTGCTCGTGTGAAAAATTGTGGGCACCCAGAGTTTAGAAAGGGAACAATGAACTCCAGGTCAGTCATGGGACTGGTATGAGCAAACAAAAACAATTTTAAACAAAAAAAACAACAAAAGAATTTAAGATTGAAATCCGTAATGCTTTTTGAAAAATGAAACTACAAAATGGCCTCCCGGCACACACACACAATGCAATCGCACACTTAGGGGAGATTTCTCCTTATGATAGTCAAACATGCTTGATACGCAAAATTCTTCTGATATTATTATTAGTGCATAGTGCAGAAAAGATTTGCAAGTATAATATTAATCTTTACCAGCATACGAACCATCATAGTATGCCTACTATAGCTACCATGTTAAATGGAAGTTCTACAACTAAAACCGTACAAGGCGCGTATTGGTGATTGGATTTCCAACAAATGGCTAGGCTAAGGAACTTCCTGGGCCACATGTGTACGCCTCTGGAGGGACACCCCGAGAACCTAACCGGATCTCTGCCAACACAAGGCCGGGTTACCTCTGTAACTAGGTAACTACTACACGAGTATGCCATCCGTGGTCGTAACCAACCTTTATCCGAGGCCCCTCAACCACAAAGCAACAACCACAAAGTAATAAATTTGCAGCAACCACGTAGGTTAAATATCTGGGCTCCATACCATGATACCACCTCTATCCAGAAGGAAATAAACATACCCTCAGGGCACTACCCCCAAATAACCGTGCCGCATCTTTCCTGTTTCGACCATTCCGGGTTGTGAGGTCCGACGAGGTCACGTCCACAAAGCTACGCTTTACACCAAAGCCATGCTTCAATCAACAAATGATCAGTAGCACTTCTTATGACACATTACCAAATTGGGAATGTATCACTAGTAACCATCAACTACATAACTTCTGAGCTCATACGTCTCAGAGAAGGGTGTTAAGCTAAGAGAATAAATTCTCCGCCATCAAACAGAAATGTATTTGATAGAAACCAGCTTTACATCTCAAATTGTAATGTCAAACACACATTCTTACAAGTCTGTTCCGGGTTCGAACAGAACTGAAGGCACTTGCAAAAACGCCCTTGCAAATCCGGATAATCCCTAATCATGTCCAGATTTCACATCACAAAGGTTGATCATATCTCTATACCGGAGACCAGTCGGTGCAGAGACCTTCGACGGATTATCCTTTCGCTTTCAAAAATACCCGATCTTCACCACCGTTCTTCAAATGCTATCCATAACGTCGTATCATTATTCGGAGTGGGTTTTATGACATAAAGTCCTCTCCCGGCTAAACCGAATAATGAGCGCAATATTTAAAATATATGGATATTGAGATTTTAGTTAAGTCACAACTCATCACTCAAAATCTTTCTTCAAAATGGTTTAAACAAATTATCATTTTCAAATCTTAAAAAAAAAGATTCACTTCACAAAGTTCACCAATCTTTTACAAATTAATTCACAGCTTTCAAAATAATTTTCTTTCAATTCCAAATCTTTTATACAAAAGATACCTTTTAAGACCCTCTTTAAGTTGAAAAAAAATTCACCGATCTTTAACAAAGATTCATTCACAATATATAAACAAAAGATCTATCTTCGAGACCCTCTATAGTTTGAAACAAAGCTCACCCAAAATCTTTAATCAAGATTCATTAGTAGCTTTCAAAAGAATTCCATTTCAAAACTGAAATCCTTTCAACAAAAACTGGAAATCCATTCTTTATTTGAAAGCTATTATCATTTGAAAACAAATACTTTTCGTTTCAGAAAAATCTGATCAGATATGCACAAGTTATATCCTTTAAAGTATAAACTTGGGTTAATTTTGAATTCCCAAAATAGCACTTTTAAAATACTTTAAAGATGGTTTAAAACCATATATATACATTGTATAACTTGTATAAACCTTTCAAACCACATTTCCAATACAATTTCAAAACTTAACAAGATATAATCTTATTCAAACTAAATTTAGATTCCAAAATTTCTTTTCAAAAGCTTTTCATATTTAATTCGATTCCATTTCCAAAACCATTTGGATTCAAAATTTAACTTTAAAACCATTTCATTAAATTCGAATATCTGTGACTTAACCAATTTTCTCGTGTAATCTATATTTGTGTGTGTAAGGTGTAGTCCAAGGGTTTTACGCAATAGTGCAACAACATCAATCGTCACAAATTCAAACATAGCAATATCGATAAGCGGTATATTCCTATAACACTTGTCTTCATTTACAGAATCACGGATATATAATATTTATTCATCATAGATAAATAATTTACGTTTATCACAGATAAATAAATTACATTCATTACAGCTCAAATCAAAATAGAGCATCACACATCAGGGATATCAAACAATTCAACATTCAGTAGGATCCAAACATCCATAAGTAAGATCAATTAATTATCTGATTAATTTAAATCAGATTAATTACTTATGAATAAACTACTAATCCTGGATAATTAATATTAATTAATTACAAACCATCTTAATTAATTAATCTTTAAATCATTTATTTATTAACCTTTAATAATGAATTAATCAACCTTTAATTATTAATTAATCAACCTTAATTAATTAATAAATCAACATTTAATTATTAATTAATTATCCTTTAATTATTTAGTTAATATTTAAATAATTATCCTTAATTAATTACATAAATTAATTAACCCTTAATTAATTACCATTTAATTAATTATCCTTAATTACTTTTTATTAAGTAATTATCTTTAAGTAATTAATTACCTTTAAAATAATTAATTAATCAATTACTTTCATAGTAATTAATTATTCTTTTTATCATCAATTTAGAAATTAATTAACTAATTATTCTTTAACTACTATTATTAAGTAATTATTCTTTGAGTAATTATCTTTTTAATTACTGACATTAATTAATTACTAATTACTTAAACTTTAATTAATTTAAAAGATGAATCATTTATTTTAATTAATCACTTAATCAAAACCTTAAATTAATAAACCATGGTAATAAATCATAACAAACCAATCAACTTAAACTTTTTAAGTTAACAATTTTAAAAACATTTGATTAACCTCTTAATTTCATTATTAAGTTTATTTAAAATACACTTAAAAAAATAAGGTTATTTATATTTTAAAACATTCTAAACTTAAATTTTTTAAAATGATTTATTTTCAAAAATCCTTCACTAATCCCAATTTTAACAAAATATTAATTATTTAAAATGAATGGGTTAAACATTTTTAAATTAAATTTGTTTTAAAGTTTAAAGATCGGTAGCACCACATACCCAAGATAACTTCAGGTCAGACCCGAGCCTTTTCAATTTTTTCCCCGAGTGAAACCCGAGTCGTTCCCCTCTTTTATTTTCTTTCCTTTAAAAATTTGATTTGTTTAAATTTTAAAAATATTATATTCATTCGTATACCAACCCGAACCTATCCCGAGCTATCATCCAATTTTCTTCGAGAGTAAACCCGAGCATTTCCTTCATCTTCCCAACAGTACGACAACCCAGATACACCCATGCCCACGTGCAAATGCACGACCATTCTGGTCACCTCCGACCAGAGCCACAACCACCCACACATCGTCGATCATCTACCCCATCATCACAAAAACCTAGATCGTCAAATTAGACCAAGAATTGAAATCGCGTAGTTCAATCACCCTGGCATTCAAACCCAGCCAACCCAAAATGCCTCGCTGACGACAAGACCAACCATCAGAAAATCTACCATCCATACCAGAGACGCGTCACGACACTACGCATCAAACCCCCTAGTCCGATTGCCGTTAGTCCACCTACGATTACAAATTTCTACCCCAAACTTCGAAAAGTCAAACCAGGTCTTAAACCCTAAAATCAAGCTGCACCGTTGCCACGATCAACCAAAAAATCTGCAAGCATTTTTCTGGTGATCATTGAGACTAGAACTACCTACCGACCAAAACACGATGAACTTCATCTTGCCGTTCGACGGAATTTGACAAAAGTATCATTTCCGTTCAACTCTCTTTTTCTCACCGTTTAATACATTAAAAATTCTAAAATAACTTTCAAAAATCATGGTTTGTAAACACCAATATATTATATAACAAAAACTTGAAATAAAATCATTGAATTTTCAAGTTTGAAAAGATCCTATTGATATACCTAATTTTCTAAATATTTCTTGGATACTCCTACTTTAAATTATTTTTAAAATCGATATCATATTCTTATGATCATTTTTCCTTTAAAAAAACTTGGTCAGAAAATGTAGAGATAAAGAAATATTGATTTGTTTTGATGAGAGTGAACCTATAACTTAAGAACAGGCTTAACATATTCACACAGACCTGCATATCAATATATATCTATGTATATTCAATATGCAGGCAAAAATAAACAACATTTTCGTATCAAACTTCAAGCATCAATTACAATATCAAAGGTGATAGGCAAGGATAAGTGAGTTTGCTCACCTGACTGTATAGAACAGAGAAGAATAGAGAAACAAATTTGAGCTGGAATTGGAAATGATCTGGAAATTGCATTTGTTTTTGAAACTCATAATTGATTCTTAGCTTGTTGAAGTTGATCTTTAATATTTGCCTGATTTGCTCATGAATCATGTTGAACTCTGAAATCTTGTTTTTGGTTTGATTCCAGGTTGAAACAAATTTCAATTTTATTCCAAGTTTTGAGATGAATTGATTCCAGTTTGGTTTCCAGGTTGAAAATACTTTTGTTCTTAGGTTTTTTTTTGAATGATTAGGTTTTGATCTGAACCTGCATCGAGTTGCTTTACCGGTTTGCCTTTGATTCCTTTCTGGTTTGTTGTTTACTCATATTTTTTTATTTTGCTTTGCATTTCATTTTCTAATTTTAGTTTGTTGTGCTATTTTGAAACTTGACTTTCCTAAAGCTTTTGATTCGGTAGATTGGGATTGTATTACTAATATTTTTATGCTAGAGGTTTTGGTCCTAGATGGATCAATTGGATTATGTCTTTACTTAGGACCGGAAACTCTAGTATTATGGTCAACGGTATTTTAGGTAATAAAATTCAATCCAAGAGAGGATTAAGGCAAGGAGATCCTTTATCTCCTTTATTATTTAATTTAGCTGCAGATGTTTTTGATAAAATTATTAAAAGAGCAGTGGATAATGGTTCTTTAGATAATGTTGGGAATGATATTTCGCGTAATGGTATATCGGTTCTCCAATTTGCCGATGATACCTTACTTTTCTCTTGCCATCTGCCTAAGCACATAATAGCACTCAAGTTTATTCTTTACAGTTTTGAACTTTTATCAGGTTTAAAAATAAATTTTGACAAAAGCTCAGTGTTAGTCTTAAACGATTTTGAAAATGTTGAAAACTCGGTTGCTATTACTCTAAATTGCAAAACAATGAGTTTTCCGTTTGAATATCTTGGTTTTGTGATTAGACCCTCTAAACTCATGAAGACTGGTTTATAATTATTGATAAAATTAAGAATAAGATTTCTAGCTGGAATGGGAGATATTTATCTAGAGCAGGAAGGCTAGTTTTAATTAATTCGGTTTTATCAGCCCTTCCGATTTATTGGATGTCCATGCATTTATTTTCGGATTGGGTTATCGATAAAATTAACAAAATTAGAAGAGACTTTTTTTAGAGTGGAGAAAATTCTAATAATAATATAAAATGTTTAGTCAATTGGGAGACCGTCTGTAAAGCCAAGAAGGAAGGTGGTTTAGGGGTTATAAACTTGTGTAATATGAATTTATCATTGCTAGGTAAATGGTAATAGAAGTTTAAAGATATTAATGATAGTGCTATTTGGAAAGAGATTATTTCAAAATATTACTATAATGGAAATAGTAATTTATATCAAATTGCTTCTCCATCCACTCATAACTTTTCTAATTTTTGGAGAAACATTTTAAAATGTCTAGAGATTTTTAACTTAGGAATAAATACTATTGTTCACTCCGGTAACCGTACTTCCTTTTGGCATGACCAGTGGATTTCGTTCTTGCCCCTTAAACTGGAATTTAAAGAGCTTTACGATATCTATAATTTTAAGTTTGCTCTAACTAGTGAGGTTTTTTCTCCTGATAATGATCCTCCTTGGAATTTCAGCTTTAACAGAATTTTAGTAGGACCAACTCTTAGGCTTCTTCATTTACTTTACGCAAGATTAAATCTTTACAATATTGATAATGATAATGATATTCTTTGTTGGGAATGGGATAGAAGTAAGAATTATACTTCTAACTCTTTTTATAGATTTATTAATTTTTCGGGTACTATAAACAATTCGTTCAAATTTATTTGGAAATCAAATGCTCCTCCTAAATCTAAAATTCACATGTGGTTAATATTGCATGGTAAACTTAATACAATTGAAAACTTAAAAAGGAAGAACATTCATAATGATAATAAATGTTATTTTTGTAATCTACATCGTGAAGACATTAAGCATTTATATTATGATTGCATGGACTCTTATTACATTCTTAATAATGTTCTCAAAATTTTCAATTTTAATATCATAACTAAAACTTCGGATTGTGACTTTTACTGGAATAATTTTAGATTTACGTTTAAAAAGAATATTAGATCTCTAATTGACTCTTTATTCACTATTATTAGTTGGTATATATGGGTTGAAAAAAATCAAAGAATTTTTAATAATAATAATAGTCATATTCATAAATTGATTTATACAATGTCTTCTTTCTGTTTTCATTGGATTTCTAATCCCAAATATAAATTAGCTAAGAATAATTCATTTAAAGGGTATCTTAATATGGTTAGCTACGATATTAATTATTTTAAAAACAATTGTCTTTTTAATGACATCTGTACTAATATGAATACTTTTTTAAATTCATACCAAGATCTATCGGTTAATCATAACCTGCTAATGATTACATATTCTTAGTTTTCTTTTTTGGGTTTTTATTTTTGTCTCTTTTTTTGGTGTAATTGTTTTGAAATATTTTTATCCTTCTTGCTACAAGTCTTGTCTCCTTTTTGTTTTTCTTCTCTCTTTATTTATACACATATATGTATATTAATTGTATTAATATACATATATATGAATAATTCTTACTCTTTCCTTAGTCACCCTCAGATGCAGATATGAGTGAGAGGTTTCCAGGTTCTTCTTTCAGGTCCCCTTATCTTCAGAGCGCATGTTTTGGTTTGACTGAGAGACTTTCAGAGAGGTTCCTTGCTACAGCTTGGCATTACTTCCCCTGTTCAGAGATTCCAGTGCAGACTATCCTATCCAGCATCTCGTTTATTTTCACTTCAGAGTAGAGGCTTCTGCTCTCCTTTAGATCCAGATGCATGGATTTTTTCTGCTATATGTGTTGCTTAAAGCTTTCGAGATTTTTGGAGCATCATTCCGGTCCAGATGCATAGAGTTTTTCTTCTCTTTTTGTTGCTTGGAGCTATTGAGATGTATTGAGCATCTTTCACCTTTTGTTTCTTTGTTTTTAGTTTTTGTTACCTGCCAGGCATGTTGGCAGCACCTTGCTTTAGTGTTATATATATAGTTGCATGTGTGCTCTCCTCCATCCTATAGAGGATCACACATTTCTCTCAAATTTTTTTTGTTTGTTCAGGTTTGAAAATTAAGAAAATGCATATGAAAGAAAATTTGAGCAACATGCATTAGCCTGATCTTTTTCTCATATATTATATTTATAAATCTTATTTAAGAGGGGATTTAATTGCCACTTGTAATATTAAGTTACACTTGTTAAATTCATAAACTCTTTATCCTACACTTGTCAAAAATAGTATAATTTGTTTACACTTGTTAAAATAATTCAAATTATGTTTAAGCCCTTTAGGTTTAATTAATTCATAACTTTGTTTTAAACCTTACTTTGTTTTAATTTATAAAACATGTTTATCTATTTGTTTTCTTACATTTTATATATTTACAACTTTATAAGAAAATAAGTTTGAAATCTAATTATACTAAATAAATAAACACATATATAGATCATAGGGGCATTTCACTAGAAGGACAAACTTTGCAGTCCAATTAGTTTCTAGGACACACATCCATAGAAATTAATTTCAAGGCCGAAGTCAGTAGAATAATTACTTCTAAGGGCAAAGTCGGTAGTCCAATTACTTTCAAGGACATAATTTCACAGGTTTTTAGGTCTTAGAAACTAATTATTTTGCACTTTGTCCTTAAAAGTAATTATTTCAGTTGTGTGTCCTAGAAACTAACTGCATTTGCTAAAGAGGCCCTTATGGCTAATTTCCACTAGATTATATATATAAGTTTTTTTAAAATATAAATTTAACTTTAAACGACTTTTTAAAATTATTTATATCGAATTAAATTTTAACTTTCAAATATTTTTTAAAAATTTACTATATTGAATTCCAATAAAACTTTAAAATTATATATTACATATGCATGTTATAAATTAAAAAATAAATTTCTAGTAATTTTGAAATAGAGCTTTTCAAAATCAAATATTATTTATAAGAGATTTACTTTGAATTTTTATATTCAATTTACACACACACACACACACACACACACACACACACATATATATATGAATAAAGAAACAAATGTTTTATTTAGTTTGGAAATTTCAAATTAACCCACAATTTAATCCAAAAATTTATTTTAATTATCAATTTAAATTTAACTCAAAAATCGGGATCGTTACAGATTCCCTCAAGAAAATTTCATCCCCGAAATTTGCTAGACAGGGAGACAACAAAGATAGATGAACACACAAAGAAATGCTCCACCAGATCAAACTGAATAGTTATTCTGTATTTGGTTACCAAATCAGAATATCATCAATAAATATGAGAACGAACTCATTCAATATCTAACGAAGTACTTAGGTCATCAAATCTACGAAGATATACAGGGCATTGGTTAGTCCGAAGGGATAACTAACCATTCGTAGAATATATCAAAACCCAATAGAACAGACAAATAGATTCAATCTTCCACAATTCTCAAACGCTAGGTATGGATTCCAAACTCAGGTCAGAATACCCCAAGATTTACACCAGCTTGTCCCTCTTTAGACTTTGATTCTCACAAGAAATTACAATAAAATTTCAAATTTGGTTTTAATCGAAATCGTTTTATCGATACAAATCTTCATATTTGATTCATCAATTCATTTTAAATAGAATTTTAAATTCATTAAAGTTTAAAATGAAAAGCTGATAGGTAACTAATGAAGAGAATACGAAATAAGAGTATTCTACAACGATTCGCAAGGCCACCACACACCAAAGCTTCATCCTGGAGCTGCCACGAAGCCATCCAAGAATCGAAAAGAGATTAATAGAGAAAGTTGTTCCTTGTTGTTACAGGTATTGACCATTTGTAGTAGTATTTCCCTGTCCCCTACCTCGTCCTCTTCTTACACTCATACTCGCTATCAGTGGATGGTAAGAGAATTTACCGAGGCATATAGACGGATACCTTAGGGATATACTCATTCTGGGGTATTTGTAACCCTATCTCTAATGAGTCACTTAATATGTTATACTCCTGAGCTAAATTTCTTACTCAACCTTCAGCTCTGATACCACTTATAACGGTCCTGACTTGACCTTCAAAAATCAGCACCAAATACATCACCCGTATTCACATGCCGTAGATTCAAACATCGAATCTGGTTCGTCGGAGCTTATAACACATTAAGTAAACAACACAGCGGAAGAAAAAGAATATATCATTGATATACAACATTCGATACAACAATAATACAATGAATATCACATAATCAGAGATACACAACAGCAGAAAGATTTATACCAACAACAAAGGCTTCAAAGAAAACCATTGTCCATATTGCAACTCCATCTCTAATGCTCCAAAACCAAATAGATCAACTCAAATTGCTTCGAAGATTCCGATCCAATAAGTCGAACCACCATCAAACTGAACTAAGAAACTTGATTCCCAACACGATTGCCAAAATCCAAAGACTCGAAAAATATCAAAACAGAAAGTTGAAGGCAACCGAATATATTCTACTATCTGAAAATCTAACTCTAGACTGCCTGTATGGAAAATTGTGGGCACCCAGAGTTTAGAAAGGGAACAATAAAATCCAGATCAGTCATGCGACTGGTATGAGCAAACAAAAACAGTTTAAAACAAAAAACAAACAACAACAAAATTTAAGATTGAAATCCACAATGCTTTTTGGAAAATGAAACTACCATAAGGCCTCCCGGCGCACACATAATGCTATCGCACACTTGGGGGATATTTATCCTTATGATAGTCAAACATGCTTGATACGCAAAATTCTTTTGATATTATTATTAGTGCAGAAAACATTTGCAAGTATAATATTATCTTAGCCAGCATACGTACCATTATAGTATGCCTACTATAGCTACCATGTTAAATGGCAGGTTCTACAACTAAAACCGTACAAGACGCGTATTGGTGATTGGATTTCCAGCAAATGGTCAGGCTAAGGAACTTCTTGGGCCACATGAGTACGCCTTTGGAGGGACGCCCAGAGAACCTAACCGGATCTCTGCCAACATAAGGCTGGGTTACCTTTGTAACTAGGTAACTACTACACGAATGTGACATCCCTGGTCGTAACCAACTTTATCCGAGAGCCCTCAACCACAGAGCAACAACCAAAAAGTAATAAATTTGCAGCATCTACATAGGTTGAATATCTGGGCTCCATACCATGATATCACCTCTATCCAAAAGGAAATGTACATACCCTTAGGGGGCGCTACCCCCAAATAACCTTGCCGCATCTTTTCTGTTTCGACCATTTCGGGCTGTGAGTTCCGATGAGGTCACGTCCATAAAGCTATGCTTTACAAAAAAGTCATGCTTCGATCAACAAATGGTCGGCAGCACTTCATATGCCACATTACCAAATTGGTAATGTATCACTAGTAACCATCAACTACATAACCTCTGAACTCGTACGTCTCAGAGAAGGGTGTTAAGCTAAGAGAATAAATTTTTCGCTACCAAACAGAAATGTATTTGATAAAAACCAGCTTTACATCTCAAAGTGTAATGTCAGACATAAATCCATACAAGTCTGTTCCGGGTTCGAACAGAATCGAAGGCACTTCCAAAGAAGCCCTTGCAAATCCGGATAATCCCTAATCACGTCCAGACTTCACATCACAAAGGGTGATCAAATCTCTATACCGGGGACCAGTCCGTGCAGAGACATTCGACGGGTTATCCTTTCGCTTTTGAAAATACCCGATCTTCAGCACCATTCTTCAAATGCTATCCATAATGTCGTATCATTATTCGGAGTAGGTTTTATGACACAAAGTCCTCTCCCGGCTAAACCGAATAATGAGCGCAATTTTTAAAACATATGGATACTGGGAGCTTAGTTAAGTAACAACCTATTACCCAAAATCTTTCTTCAAAATGGTTTAAACAAATTACCATTTTCTAATCTTTAAAAAAAAAGATTCACTTCACAAAGTTCACCAATCTTTTACAAAGATTAATTTACAGCTTTCAAAACAATTTTCTTTCAATTCCAAATCTTTTATACAAAAGACACCTTTTAAGATCCTCTTCAATTTGAAAACAAATTCACCAATCTTTAACAAAGATTCGTTCAAAATATATAAACAAAAGATATATCTTCGACACCCTCTTTAGTTTGAAATAAAGCTCACCCAAAATCTTTAATCAAGATTATTAATAGCTTTCAAAACAATTCCATCTCAAAACTGAAATCCTTTCAACAAAAAATGGAAACCTTTTCTTTATTTGAAAGCTATTATCATTTGAAAACAAATACTTTTCGTTTCAGAAAAATCTGAACAAATATGCACAAGTTATATCCTTCAAAGTATAAACTTGGGTTAATTTTAAATTCCCAAAATAGTACTTTTAAAATACTTTAAAGATGGTTTAAAACCATATACATACATTGTATAACTTGTATAAACCTTTCAAACCACATTTCCAAAACAATTTCAAAATTAACAAGATATAGTCTTATTCAAACTAAATTTAGATTGCAAAACTTTCTTTTCGAAAGCTTTTCATATTTAATTCAATCCCATTTCCAAAACCATTTGGATTCAAATTTAACTTTAAAACCATTTCATTAAATTCAAATATCTGTGACTTAATCAATTTCCTCATGTAATCCATATTTGTGTGTGTAAGGTGTACTCCAAGGGTTTTACACAATAGTGCAACAACATCAATCATCACAGATTCAAACGATAAGCGGTATATTCCTATAACGCTTATCTTCATTTACAGAATCACGGATAGATAATATAAATTCATCACAGATAAATAATTTACATTTATCACAGATAAATAAATTACATTCGTTACAGGTCAAATCAAAACAGAGCATCACACATCAGGGATATCAAATAATTCAACATTCAGTAGAATCCAAACATCCATAAGTAAGATCGATTAATTACTTATGAAAACTGATCCTGGTTAATTAATATTAATTAATTACAAACCATCTTAAATAATTAATCTTTAAATCATTTATTAATTAAACTTTAATAATGAATTAATCAACCGTTAATTATTAATTAATCAACCTTAATTAATAAGTAAATCAACCTTTAATTATTAATTAATTATCCTTTAATTATTTAATTAACATTTAAATAATTATCCTTAATTAGTTATATAAATAAATCAACCCTTAATTAATTACCATTTAATTAATTATCCTTAATTACTTTTTATTAAGTAATTATCTTTAAGTAATTACTTACCTTTAAAATAATTAATTAATTACTTTCATTAAGTAATTAATTATCCTTTTTATCATCAATTTAGAAATTAATTAATTATTCTTTAACTACTATCATTAAGTAATTATTCTTTGAGTAATTATCTGTTTAATTACTGACATTAATTAATTAATTGCTAATTACTTAAAGTTTAATTAATTTAAAAGATGAATCATTTATTTTAATTAATCACTTAATTAAAACCTTAAATTAATAAACCTTGGTAATAAATCATTATTAACAAATCAATTAACTTAAACTTTTTAAGTTAAGAATTTTAAAAACATTTGATTAACCTCTTAATTTCATTATTAAGTTTATTTAAAATAAACTTAAAAACATAAAGGTTATATATATTTTAAAACATTCTGAACTTAACATTTTTAAAATGATTTATTTTCAAAAATCCTTCACAAATCCAAATTTTAAAAAAAATATTAATTATTTAAAATGAATGGGTTAAACATTTTTAAATTAGATTTGTTTTAAAGTTTAAAGATCGGTAGCACCACATACCCGAGACAACTTCGGGTTAGACTCGAGCCTTTTCAATTCTTTCCCCGAGCGAAACCCGAGTCGTTCCCCTCTTTTATTTTCTTTCCTTTAAAACTTTGATTTGTTTAAATTTAAAAACTATTATATTAATTCGTATACCAACCCGAACCTATCCTGAGCTATCATCCAATTTTCTTCAAGAGTAAACCTGAGCATTTCCTTCATCTTCCCCAACACTACAACAACCCAGATACACCCACGCCCGTGTGCACATGCACGACCATTCCGGTCACCTCCGACCAGAGCCACAACCACCCACACATTACCGATCATCTACTTCATCATCACAAAAACCCAGATCGTCGAATTAGACCGAGAATTGAAATCGCATAATTCAATCACCCAGGCATTCAAACCAGCCAACCCACAATGCCTCGCCGACGACAAGACTGACCATCAGAAAATCTGCCATCCATACCAGAGACGCATCACGACACAACGCATCAAACCCCCCTGGTCCGATTTCCATTAGTCCACCAACGACTACGAATTTCTACCCCAAACTTTGACGAGTCAAACCGGGTCTTAAACCCTAAAATCAAGTTGCACCGTCGCCACGATCAACCAAAAAATTTGCGAGTGTTTTTCTGGTGATCATTCATGCTCGAACTGCCTACCGACCAAAACACGATGAACTTCATCTTGCGGTTTGATGGAATTTGACAAAAGTATCATTTCCGTTGAACTCACTTTTTCTCACCATTTAATACATTAAAAATCCTGAAATAGCTTTCAAAAATCATGTTTGCAACACACCAATCTATTTATATAACAAAAATTTGAAAATAAAATCATTGAATTTTCAAGTTTGAAAAGATCCTACTGATATACCCAATTTTCTAAAAATTTCTTGAATATTCCTACTTGGAATTATTTTTCAAATTGATATCATATTCTTATGAACACTTTTCCTTTAAAAATCTTGGCCAGAAAATGTTGAGATAAAGAAATGTTGATTTATTTTGATGAGAGTGAAATTGTAACTTAAGAACAGGATTAACATATTCAGACAGACCTGCATATCAACATATATCTATATATATTCAACATGCAGGCAAAAATAAATTGAAAATAATTAACAATGCAAGTTATTACTTAGGATCGACTAATATGGAATATAACTAAAAATAAATGTGGAAACAGATGATAATAGCAAAGAAAAATAAAACAAGCACACCAGGAATTTTTATACTGGTTTGAACTTCCCGTTCTACGTCCAGTCCCAGACTCCTTCTGGAATTTCAACTACAACAACCGTCACTTAACCCAGAGGAACAGGTTTACACTACCTGAGCAACCGAACAGGACTTTACCCGCCTAAGCAACCGAATAGGACTTCAAATAACAAATATATCTGACTGTAGTGTGTTCTTAAATAACACTGATAAGTCAATTGAGTACAATCTTCCTATGGTCTTCTCCTTTATGATATATAGTGATGTGCTTTGAGAATTGTGGAAGATAAAGTGATTAATGATCAAAGTATGTAAGCAATATAAGTGCAATTTGAAAGTTTGAGAATAGATGAGAATTCAAGAATGCTAAAAGTAAATTCGGTTTTAGTTTATTGTTTGTTGAATTCTATAATCTATTTATAGTGTATAAAGAGTTGCAACTATAGATGAAAAATTATATTGAAAAGAACAAGTGCAACCATTGCTTTTGAAGATGTTTCTCTTCGACGAAGAGAAGTGACTTTTCAAAAAAATAGCAGTTAAAAATATTCAGACGTCTGAATAAAAAAATTCAGACTTCTGAATTGGATTAATATGCAAACAGCAAGGAAATAAGCTATTTTTGGCCTTATTCAGACGTCTGAATATTTTCGTTCAGACGTCTGAATATTGTGGAACCACAATTTTGTTTCAGTATTCAAATGTCTGAATGAAGTATTTCAGACGTCTGAATTTAGCCTGTAACAAAAATTACCATAGCTCAAATGGTTAGAGCACTTGCCTTCTGAACTAGTAACTCGGGTTTGAGTCCCGCTCCATGTAACTTTTGAAAACTTAATTTTTCATTTAGAATATGAATGTATATGTGTGAATACCATTTGGAGAAGATTTCAACATTTATGAACTCTAGACACGACACTATATGACTAATAATACTTTGGTTGACACCTTCGTCTTGTCTCTATCGTGTATATCTCTTCTTGTATCTCCATATACATACTTTCATTCTTTTTTGTACCGTGAATCTTCATTTTGAACGTATTTGTTTATCTCTTTTTGATGCTCATGTACCTGCAAATAAGCTTAAAGATTCTTTGATATAATTGTATAGTTGTTGTCATTAATATCTAACGATTGAGGTTCTAACATTCTCCCCCTTTTGATGATGACAACTATACAATTTAAAAAAAAAATTCGTTGTATATAAAAATATTCATATGTTTAAAACTCCCTCTAAGTATAACATCCCCCCTTAAATATAATATCTCCCTCTATCAATATGCATATGAATTTCTCCCCCTTTGTCATTATAAAAAAGAACGAGGGAATATAATAAATTATATAAAATATCCTGTGAATAGTGGGATAAACTCAATATTAATTATGGAGAAAAAATAAAATAGATTTTACCATATTTGCTGAAGTCCATATTTCATTGTAAGCACGTAATTCTATTAAACGTATGGATCATTCTTTAAAATTTCAAAATCTATCATTTTCCTTTTGTTTCTCCGAGTACCCGCAATAAATAATAATCATTTTCGATACCCACTTACTATGTTAGGGTCCGGGGGGGTTAGGTATTTGGAAACCATACACATTTGGGTGTGGTTGAACCTTTATAAATATAATTTTCATTACAAATCACATTCTTATAATAGTTGCTAATATAAAGTTGTTTATCATGATCAATCATATTAGCCGGAATCCATATCTTAATACTATTAGTCATTATCTTAGTACTTGAAGAATAATTTCTATCATTTCTAAATAAAGTACTATTATGACTATAACTGGTTTTAAAACTATCTTGGTTACTAGTATTAGAACTAATATTAGTATACAAGAATGCATATCTAGTACTATTTTTACTTTTAGCTTGTTTATAGCCTAAACTGCTTTTATCATTATGAGCTTTTGGATTCTTAACAGAACCTAATCCCTTCTTATTTGAAGCTGGTTGAGAATTTTCAATAATCCTGGATAAATTTTCTCTCCCTTTATTAAAATTGAAAATATTTTTAGTAATGTCATCAAGCTTAGTTTTGAGACTAGTGTTTTCTAACTCAACAATTTTAATTTTTGTTTTTAACTCATGATTCTCAGAAGCTAGAGCATTTTTTTTTTCTTTTTGAGCTTCTATTTCTTGACTTAATAGAGCGAGTTGCGAATTGTCAGAGAGTGAATCTTGAATTTTCTCTAGTTCTTCTTCTAATATTTTCTTCTCGTCTTTAAGCATATCTCTTTCAAATTCTGCTTTCTTCTGATTTTCCAGAGCTTTCTTATATTTTCTTTTGAGATTTTTTAAAGTGTCTAGAAGTTCTGAATTTATTTCTATCATATCATCAAAAGTTAGATCACTGACCTCATTATCTTTTGCCATGAAGCAATTGTTTGTTTGCTCCTTTGATTTTTCTTTATTGCTCTTCCTCTTCTTATAGCCTTGACTAGATCTCTTTGCAGCCATTTATTCTAGGATGTTGTTACGATCTCTAGAATACCAAGCTTTGATACCAATTGAAAATAATTAACAATGCAAGTTATTACTTAGGATCGACTAATATGGAATATAACTAAAACTAAATGTGGAAACAGATGATAATAGTAGAGAAAAATAAAACAAGCACACCTGGAATTTTTGTACTGGTTCGAACTTCCTGTTCTACATTCAGTCCTAGACTCCTTTTGGAATTTCAACTATAACAACCTTCACTTAACCCGGAGGAACATGTTTACACTACCTGAGTAACCGAACAGGACTTCACCCGCATAAGCAACCGAATAGGACTTCAAATAACAATTATATCTGACTGTAGTGTGTTCTTAAATTACACTGATAAGTTGAGTACAATCTTCCTATAATCTTCTCCTTTATGATATATAGTGATGTGCTTTGAGAATTGTGGAAGATAAAGTGATCAATGATCAAAGTATGTAAGCAATATAAGTGCAATTTGAAAGTTTGAGAATAGATGAGAATTCAAAAATGCTAGAAGTAAATTCGATTTTAGTTTATTGTTTGTTGAGTTCTATAATCTATTTATAGTGTATAAAGAGTTGCAACTATAGATGAAAAGTTATATTGAAAAGAACAGGTGCAACCATTGATTTTGAATATGTTTCTCTTCGGCGAAGAGAAGTGACTTTTCAAAAAAATAGCAGTTAGAAATATTCAAACATCAGAATAAAAAAATTCAGACTTCTGAATTGGATTAATATGCAAACAGCAAGGAAATAGGCTATTTTTGTCCTTATTCAAACGTTTGAATATTTTCGTTCAGACATCTGAATATTGTGGAATCACAATTTTGTTTCAGTATTGAGACGTCTGAATGAAGTATTTTAGACGTCTGAATTTAGCCTGTAACAAAAATTACCATAGCTCAAATGGTTAGAGCACTTGCCTTCTGAATTAGTGACCCGAGTTTGAGTCCCGCTCCACGCAACTTTTGAAAACTTGATTTTTCATTTAAAATATGAATGTATATGTGTGAGTATCATTTGGAGAAGATTTTAACATTTGTAAACTCTAGACACGACACTATATGACTAATAATACTTTGGTTGTCACCTTCGTCTTGTCTCTATCGTGTATATCTCTTCTTGTATCTCCATATACATACTTTCATTCTTATTTGTACTATGAATCTTCATTTTGAACGTATTTGTTTATCTCTTTTTGATGCTCATGTACCTGCAAATTAGCTTAAAGATTCTTTGATATAATTGTATAGTTGTGTCATTAAAATCCAACAATTGAGGTTCTAACATAAACAACATTTTCATATCATACTTCAAGCATCAAATACAATATAAAAGGTTATAGGCAAGGATAAGTAAGTTTGCTCACCTGACTGCAGAGAACAGAGAAGAACAGAGAAACAAATTTGAGCTAGAATTGGAAATGATCTGGAACTTGCATTTGTTTTTGAAACTCGTATTTGATTCTTAGCTTATTGAGGTTGATCTTTGATCTTTGTCCGATTTTCTCTTGAATCATGTTGAACTCTAAAATCTGGTTCGTGGTTTGATTCCAGGTTGAAACAAATTTCAATTTTATTCCAAGTTTTGAGATGAATTGATTCCAGTTTGGTTTCCAGGTTGAAAATACTTTTGTTCTTAGGTTTTTTGTTTTTTTGTTTTTGTTTTTGTTTTGAATGATCAGGTTTTGATCTGAACCTGCATCGAGTTGCTTTACTGGTTTGCCTTTGATTCCTTTCTGGTTTGTTGTTTTCTCAGATTTTTTTATTTTGCTTTGCATTTCATTTTCTGATTTTAGTTTGCTCATGTATGAAAATTAAGAAAATGCAGATGAAAGGAAATTTGAGGAACATGCATTAGCCTGATCTTTTTCTCATACATTATATTTATAAATCTAATTTAAGAGGATTTAATTGCCGCTTGTACTATTAATTTACACTTGTTAAATTCATAAACTCTTTATCCTACACTTGTCAAAAATAGTATAATTTGTTTACACTTGTTAAAATAATTCAAATTATGTTTAAGCCCTTTAAGTTTAATTAATTCTTAACTTTGTTTTGAACCTTACTTTATTTTAATTTATAAAACATGTTTGTCTATTTGTTTTCTTACATTTTAAATATTTACAACTTTATAAGAAAATGAGTTTGAAATCTAATTATACTAAATAAATAAACACATATATGATTATATATATAAGTTTTTTTAAAATATAAATTTAACTTTAAACAACTTTTTAAAATTATTTATATCGAATTAAATTTTAACTTTCAAATATCTTTTTAAAAATTTATTATATAGAATTCCAATACAACTTTCAAAATACATACTACATATGTGTATTATAAATTAGAAAACAAATTTCTAGTAATTTTGAAATAGAGCTTTTCAAAATCAAATATTATTTATAAGAGATTTACTTTGAATTTCAAACCAAAATTCTTTTTATATTCAATTTACATACACATATGTATATATGAATATTTTATTTAGTTTGGAAATTTCAAATTAACCCACAATTTAATCCAAAATTTTATTTTAATTATCAATTTAAATTTAACTCAAAAAATCAAGATCGTTACACTGACACTCCTTTGGGGTTATCCATACAAGATCTCTCACGAGTAAGTATTACGTGCAACCTTGACTCAACAACTCTTTGACAAGGGTATGTAGCAATTTGTTATAACTCTTATCTTATGTGATCGCATGAACAGTGCTTTGGATAAAACTAAATTCAACCTATGTACGTACTCTTAAGTACACGTCTCTACAGAAAGACATCAAGTCAACTTCGTTAATCATCAATCGTACTTTATCCAACAAAGCCCAATTACTTCTTATTAGTACATCATTATGTATAACAAAAAGGAGTGACTTTTGAGATTGATATTATTCATTTTTAGGTACATTTGGAATATTTCACGATTCACTCAACTTATTCGATCAAATCGAATTCTTTTATTTCCTTTACTTTTTTTTATATTGAATGAACTTATCATAAATATACAACTTATGTATTAAATACACATATTTACTTTTATGAAAATTCATCTATGAATTAAAAGAAGTATGTGGAATCATTTTTTTTTGGTGCCATTAGACCAATGATTTAATATATTTGAATGTCTCAATCTGAAGAGTATGCTAAGTTTTATGCGTCTCCTACTAAACGGATTTTTCTCCCTTATTGTTTGGGATACAATTCAACAATAACATATGATTGATAATCATATGATTAAAGAATTATTTCTTAAAATTGTAGCTTAGTCCATAATTCCAAAATAATTGAAAAAAAATCGGATAATTTTGTATTTTCTAATGCATTACTTTTATTATGAAAAAACTATTATTATAGTTTTATCTTATAACGAATATTTATAATATACACACTGAAATAAAACTATGGCTACTTTCAGTCGATACTTTTGACGATCTGCCCTTTTCGACCCTCGAAAATCGACACAAAATACCCCATAGTATGATATGCCGACGATCGAGTGCCGGAAAAGACAGATTGTTGAGAAAAAGGAAGAAGGTAGAAGAAAGAAGGAACTAAACAATATCAGAATCTCACAGTCGCAGCGGAATAAAATATAATAGTCAATAATAGAGCTTTACAAAAAATGAAAACTATATCTGTTTTATATATTACATAATCAGAGTATCAGAAACAAACAACAATTACCAGTCAGACAATCTCATACAATAACAGCAGCGGATATAAACAAGTACGGATAATACGTCTCGGACTCCAGCTCCTCTCCTGCTCCATAGCATCCTGTCCTGAACATATAATACTCGGTCTGACCCGAGCATTATAATGAAATAACACCCGAGTCAGTCTGGAATACAAACTGATAATAATTCACCCAAATTGATTATTAAAGTTCAAAAATCCTTCTGAAAAAAAGCATCTTGTAAGACCACGCCACAAATAAACATGTCGGGTTTTTACCTTACGATAGCTAAAACACTTTTTATAGAAATCCTCTGATATTATAATAGGGTCTATATACAAATACTTATAAAATAGCCGAAATTGTTACATGATTAAATTCCAGCTACTAGCCATAGAGTGGGTAATACAAACACAACTCGTAAAAGGCTCGTGGGGAGAATGGATTTCCAACTAATGACTAGGCACTAGGGTACCACCTGTCATAGTACCTGGTCTAGATCAGCGTACCGAGGACCACGACCGATCCCCTGCAACACAAGGCCCGGATTATCCCTTACTAGATAATCCCAAGTAAGACCACCCCACGGTTGGGATCAGCAACCGCACCACTAAGCCGAAATAAAAAGGGACATCTACACAGGAATGACCTTACCCGGAAATGGGTGCTGCCCATCAAGCCTTGCTGCATAACCCCTGATTTTCAGTCATTCACGGTTGATGAGGCTTGAGGCTAAGAGTTACCTTTTAGAACGTTTCACTTAGAATGTCCATCGTCCACCTGACGATGTTCCGAAAGCATTCATCCATACAAGTCCGTCCCGGGTTCGAACGGAACCGAAGGCACTACTCCTACTACACCCATTTTGGAAATATCCTCAGGATTAGTAGCGACTAGCCCTTGCACTTCACTGCTCCATCTTCAACCCCGAACTCGTTTTTTCCACGAAAACGTACAAACCGGATCGTAGTGGTTTTCGAGAAATTAATCCCGATCCCGGTCTCTTCGAAACGATCAACGTATTATCCAATATTGATAGTCGGGGATTTAACTATCAATTAATAGTCAAAAACATCCATCACACAATAAATAATTCCCATATTATTTATTTTCCTCAAAACATATCTTTATGAGATATAATTCCATTTTCAAAATCTCTTGAAACACTTTTCAAATCTAATTCTTCTCATGGAATAGATTCCCAAATCTTTACTTCCTCTGAAAACATCCAAGTACCCATACTTAAGATTTAAAATAATTTAAATGCTTTATTCTTGAAAACACACTAAAACATTTATATGTAAAACTTCTTACATACTTTTTTTTTGGCAAAGCCAGCGGGGTTGACTGGACCCCTACCAGTTTTATTGCAACACAATAAAAGAGAACAATACATAGAGAATAGAAAAGAAAAGGAAAGAATTAAAAAAACAATTGAGGAAACAACAAAAAACATCAAACCAAAACAGTTAACAAACAGTCAGGGAATTTGGTGTTGCAGTTCATCAATTGCCAGTGGGTGCTTTTCTTAACTTCATTCCATAATAATTCAATCTTCTTCCTGTGGTTATCAAAAATGATTGCGTTCCTTTCCTTCCATATTACACGTAGATATTTTTTTAAATATACTGCCAAAACTCTGGACTCAAAATTTCTCCATCTAGTAGCTTTGTAGATAATACTCCAGGTCATGCTAGATCCACCAGCAGAAAGATTAACCCCAGAAAAGGCACTCATTCTGGCCATCATGATTTGAAGAGCAGGGCAGTCAAAGAAGATGTGGTTAATTGTTTCCTCATGCAACTCACAAAAAAGACATAACGGAGAGAAAGCCATACCAAATTTGATCAACTTACTTCTAGTGAGTAGGCCTGATTAATCACTTTCCACAACATCAAGTTATCGGATGGAACAGTATCATTATTCTAGATCACTGGGTACCATTGGGCCGCAGGGAGTGAAGCATACACAGAAATAGAACTGTACACACCCCTGACACTGTGAGACTTCATGTCACATGCAACAGCCTCCAGTTGATGGGTTGAGCAGTACTTGGTTTGAATCTCAGTCCACAAATGCCTGAGCAATTGATTACTACTATTAGGCAATAGCAATTTCCCTTCATGAATATAATCATTAGCTTTTGCATCATAGTATACCAGATTGATGAACTAGAAGGTAGTCAAAAACTTTAGATAGGATCAGCCCTTTTCCCGACCATGGATCATGCCAGAAGCTAACATCAGTATTTGCAGTTACATGATATTGTATCATTGGTAGATATACATCTCTTAACTTTAGTATATTCCTCCAGATCCAACTGCTGTTTTGTGAGATTTCAATGCATCAAAAGTATTTAGTCTTTATGTAATATTGCCAGACCCATTTAGCCCAAATACTACTTCTCTTGTTGATGAGATCATCAAAATGAGTACTTATGGCAGCAAAGTTCCACATCCTAGCATTTTTAACTCCAAGCCCACCAAGTTTCATGGGAGTTTCAAATTTTGTGAATGAGCAAGGCATCAACTTTCTGTTGTGAATATTGCCAGACCAAAAATATCTATTCATGGCAGACCTGACTAGTCGCAACAGCTTGGTTGGAAGGATAATAGACCGAGCCCAATAAACTAAGGAGGAAAATACTACAGATTTTATAAGGACAAGTCTTCCACTCTGTGACAATTGCTTATTAGACCAAACACCCATAACAGATGTAATTTTACTGTATAAAGGTATACAATCAGCATTTGTAATTCTTTTAGTGATTAGAGGAAGACCAAGATACCTCATATCATTGTCCATGCTAGAGTAGGAAGTGTGGAGATAAAGTGCAGCAGCTTGAACGTCACTAACACCAGCTAATAACATGGAAGATTTAGCTTGGTTAATAGATAGACCAGTCATACAGTAAAATGACTGGAGAACCTCCAATATACCAGTCAAAGAGGGAATATCAGGCTTAGTGAACAACAAAACATCATCAACAAACATTAAAGATTGTATTTGGAGAGTAGAGCACTTACGGTGGTACTTAATTATCTTCTCTGTGTATTTTGAGTTAAGAATAACTGTAAACACTTCCATAACTAACAAGAATAAGTACGAAGATATGGGGTCACCCTGTCGTATTCCTTTACTACTCCTGAAGAACCCAACTGGTCTACCATTCAAAACAACAGAGAAGGTTGGAGTGGATATGCACGCATATATCCATGACACAAATATTTTGGGAAACCCCATGACTGCCATGATCCTCACAATTGAAGCCCAGTGGATAGAATCATAAGCTTTAGATATGTCGATTTTAAGAGCAGCAGCAGGTGACACATTGCCTCTAGTATAACCTTTTAGTAATTCTTGAGCAAGTAAGACATTATCAAGTATGTTTCTAGAGGGTAAGAAGGCTGCTTGATTCAAAGAGACAACAGTTGGCATAACACTAATCATTCGGGTGGCAAGAATTTTGGTGATACATTTATATATAACATTACAATAGGATATAGGCCTGAACGAGGAGACAGAAGTCGGTGGAGAAACTTTAGGGATTAGAGCAATATTGGTGCAATTCACTTCCCCAAGCAATTTGCATTTTGTAAAGAAATTGTGGATTGCTTGACATAATTCATGTCCAAGCACACCCCAAGTAGCTGTGAAGAATGTCACATTTAGCCCATCAGGACCTCCAGAAGATTGCTTGTTCATAGAAAATAGTGTAGCTTTTATTTCCTCATCAGTTACCAGCTTTATAAGAGCTTGTGCTTCCTGGGATGTTATGCATGGCAAGGTAAGTGTTGAGATTAGATCAAGGTCATGGGAGAAACCAGAAGCATTGCCAAGCAATAAGGAGAAGTAATCAACAAAGGCCTGATCTACAGAATCAACAGTTGAAAATAGGGTACCCTGATCATCAAGAATGCTAAAAATATTATCCCTGGCATGTCTGACCTTTATTGCATCATGGAAGTACTTGTGTTCTTGTCACCTTCAACAATCCACCCGGCATGCAGTTATTGCTTCTTCATGTTTGCTTCCAAGCATAGGGCATTGTTGACATCACTGAATAATTTGCTTTCTGCAGCAGCAGCTTGATCATCAAGGGGATGCTCCATCATATAATCTTGTTGCTTCTTCAACTGTTCCTTAAGAGTTGTAAATAGTAGGCTGCCAGCTCCAAAGGTGGTAATAGCCCACAATTTAATCTCCTGCTTGATTCGTTTCAGTTTTCTGCAAAACTTATACATGGGGTTACCAAAACATATAAATTCAGAGTTAACTTTAGTAACTATTTCAAGAAAATGATCATGCTTAAGCCAAGCATCAAAAAATTTGAAACTTCTCTTTTCCTTTCGCAAATGGGGACCCAAATTTAAAATCAAAGGAGAATGATCAGATAATATGGGTTGTGGAAGGTAGACAGACAAGGTGAGCCATTGGTTGAGGGCTTGAATGTTGCAGAATGCATGATCAATAGTCGTGAACGTACGAACTCCACTACGACTTCTATTATTCCATGAAAATTTGGCTCCTGACTTATTAACCATTATTAAGTCAGACTGTTCAATAGCTAAGTTGAATGTTGCAATGTCTGCAGGAATAAGGGGATTACCACCACATTTGTCAGAGAAGTCAAAACATGAGTTGAAATCACCTAACACAACCCAGGGATGTCAAGACCGACGTAATGGTGGCAAGGAGTTGAAGAATGTATTACGAGAAAGGACAGAGTTGTCCGCGTAAACAAAGGTGATGTAGAAGGAGGTTTGAGATAGAATTTCAATGACATGAAGATGTATGTACTGTCTAGTAGATAGTATTGGGGATAGAGTTATTATTTTAGGATCATAGCTAATTAAAATTCGACCATATGATGCTGAATCAAGGTTGTGGTGGAAATCCCAAGTAGGATTAATGTAAGTTGATGCTTTGATGGATAACAATTGGTTAAGTTTTGTTTCAAGCAATCCAAAAAGACAAATATCATAAGTTGAAATGTAAATTTTAACTTGATCAAGTTTTATATTACTATGCGCACCTCTGAGATTCCAAGCAGCGATTTTTTTAAACATAAAAGATTATTGGGGATTGGTGAAGTTATTTCTTCTCTGCGCAGACAGAGATCTTGTTTCTATTTTCCTGAAAGGAGAGGAAGGATGAGAGTTGGGTGGTTCTTTGGTTGGTAAAGGTTTAGATTGAGGGAAAGAGGTGTTTGAAGGCCAACCAGGCAGGTCAATGGAGAAATTGTAATGTGGTGGATCATGTGATTGAACAACATCAACAGACTTAGGCTTGAGATAATAAGTTGGGTTATGAAAGTCTCAAGTGCAGTACACCAGGCACTGTCTTGTTCTGATACATGATTATCAGCTTGTGCATGCTCTTCTGAAATACTATTACCATTTTCCTTGCTAATGCCACAATTAGCTGTTGCATTATTTTGTGTGTGTTGCTCTTCAGAATGTACAGAAGGAATTTTATTATCAATGACATTACTATCAGAAGAATTAGCAGTAATCAGAGAAGTTTCCATACTTAATTCAACACAAATATCTGCAGGAATAATTTCACCTTCCTCTTCCTCAATAATTTCCACAATTTCTTGCTCAGTCTCCTCATTTTGCAGCACATTATATTTATTGTGTGTTTTGACAGTACATGCTTGGTCTACTTTATGAGATTCACTAGTAACATTCATACCAGATCTGTTTTCTTTACTTCCAACAAGCTCAATTGTATCCTCTGCTCCTATGTTTATCTTTGATTTGTCCTCCAACTCCTTACTTAATTCACTTTTTCCCCCCTACTCCTATTGACTTTTTGCCAGACTTGCTTCACTAAAACTTGTTTGCCAGAGTTTTTTCCTTTATGCTCACTGTGTTGCTTCACTTCACTACACTCCTGTCGTTCAGTAGCTTCACATTGCTTATCCTTCTCTTCAATTACTGACTTCTTGCAGGAAGTTACCAAATGCCCAAACTCCTTACAAAAAGTACATATTTTAGGCTTCCACAGGTAATCAACTATTACATCCTGCTCAGACCCATCAAGCAATTTGACTGAAAATCTTTCAGGTAATTCATTCTTGGGCGTCACTTCGACTAAGCATTTGGCAAAAGTGATTCGTTCAAAATTTTCAGTTGAGGCATCCATGCAAAGAAGTTTACCAATTCTTGCAGCTAATCAATTTATTCCCAATGGTGACCAAGCATACAAGGGTATGTTAGATAACTTAATCCAAACAGGTACTGCTTTGATACTGCTACAACTATTGCCAACATTCTCATCCCATGGTTTTACAATAAATAGTTTATTCCTCATTACAACGGGATCCGATTCTGAGATTCTAATCTTATCATCTTCATTAGTGAATTTGAACAAGAACAGGAACCCATCAGACTTAACAGTTATGGATCCTCGTAGTTTCCATGCTTTCTTAAGATAGTACAACACTGTCGAGTATGGTAATGGGTTATCAAGAAAAAAACCCACTAGGTATTCCTTCCACATAGAGTTACCTGCCTTCACAAATTCAACTGGTGGAACTAAAGCATCACCGTTGAAATCAAGCTGCATGTGACGTGGTTCATATTTCCCAGCATTAATGGGTTCAGCTTTAAACAGTGAGTTCCAAGCTAGTTGAGACTGCGGTAGGGGAAGCAATGGAGGGGTAGTAAGGTTCATGGAAGCAGACTGGGAAGAAGGTGAATTCGCAATGGTGGCAGAGGCCGGAATGGTTTGGAGACTGACAAGAGGGATGGGAGATGGAAGAGTGTCTGTCAGGGAAGCATGGGGAGTGGAAGCAGGTGGTACAAGTATAGGGGAAGAAGGACATTGCGGCAGGGGGGATGGTTGATAAGATGGTTCAGCAGGAAAGATGGAAGAAAAAGGGAGGGTCCCCATTTTTGAAAAAAATAATTGATGCTTCGAAAACTTCTTACATGTTTAATTTAATATATATACCTTTAAAAATATCTTGAATAAAACTGCTTAATAAAATATAAACTATTATCCTTAAAATAAAGTTAAGTCATACTAGATCTTGAAATAAAGCTATGAAATCCTATACAAGTTTTCAAATAATACTTTAATTGATTATCTTTAAAATAAATAAAGTATAAATAATAATAATATTCTTTAAAACATAATTCAAATTACCCTTTTAAAATAACTACTTCTATAACTACTTTGATATATGTTCACTTTTAAAATTCTTACAACTTAAATAATTTTCTTGAAACCATTTTTTAATATAGCTTCAAACTCTAACATTTCAAAAATCTACTTTAAAAACATACTTGGCTTTCAGGGAAATACACTTCCATTTTAGGATAACCAAAGAATTCTTTTTATCAATCTAACACGATTATCCCAATTCAATTTTTCGTTCATCCCGTAAAATCCTTTCCATACTTTAAAAATAGCTCCTTTTATTTTTAAATACATTGTTATTTCCTGGAAATCATTTTCAAACATTTGTTTAAAATATTTAAAATAAAGCTTCTAGAAATTATTTAATTGAAAATAATACTAAAGGAAATGTATAGAGGTTTCCTAAGTACTTTAAATCATGTTTAACTATTTAAAAAAAATAAAGTTATTAAATTAAATATTTATATTAAAATTCCCTTTTGAAAACTTAATACCACTTTATTTTTTTTAAAAAATAATTAAATACCATAATTACTTGATCAAATATCTGCTTTCACTTAAAAACAATTTAAAATAATATTTCTTCCAAAATATTCTAAACATATTTAAACTGCAAATTTATATTTGAAAACTTCGCTTAAAAAAACTACTAAAGTTTACAGGAGAAAGCACGCTTCCCATTCTTTAAAAATAAATCTCGCTATTATTTTAAACAATTCACATTTCCCTTTGAAATCACAATTTCAAACACTTCAAAATTTTCAACCCATTCCTTGAATTTAATCTCTTTCAAAATTCTTTACTTAAGAATTTCTTTAATTTTCTTTAAACCCAATTCATTTATTTATATTTAAATTTCTAGATTGTATTCACCCAATAATTTAATTTTCAATTTAATCTTTCACAGTATATAATTAGAACACAGCATAACAAGATCTAAATCGATTTATCATAGAGTATAAATGAGATATATATCACATAATACAAATAAATTTCTATTTGTGAGGAATCCAGTTGGATCCCTCCAACCTGTTTTCCTACATCCACAGATATTAGCACAATAAATAAATATCGATTCCGTTTGATAGTAATTATCATATTCAGCTAAACAACCAGTCAAACATTTAAATATTAGCTGTTTAAATTACTGGTATTCAAATGTGAGTGAGAATAACTAACCTTGGGTTTTCGACGAGCATTCAAATTTAAATTAAATCGAACGGCGTTCGATTTAACCTAAATTTTTACTTACTCCGAAAGATCCCAGACTTGCTCCACTGCGTAGTACTCGTATCTTCGATTCAGGTGTTTCTAGTATCGTCAAAATCTGACCGAGTATGCACAAGATATGAATTTTTAAAGTTCAACTACAGATTTCAAAACAAATTTCTTTTATTTTTTTATAATATACCATACGCATCACAGCCGCACAAAACAGAAGTCAAGAATCAAGGCCGCATGATCATCTTCTTCCCCCCCATCACGTTCACGTTCTACAGGACGAAACCGGACCCAACATCAGGCTCTAGGGTTTGATGTCGCACCTCCAACCATCGCCGAGAACAAGACCCAATACCACCACTCCGAAGGACAAGTCGACACGCACCCATGGCCAGAACAGCGCCGAGCTTGGTCAGCCCCTGATCTCGAAAAGCGAGCACGAAATTCACTTGCACGCAGCTGCTATCCCCCTCCTCTGGTCGACGAAAACTCATCTCCACCATACGAATCGAAGATCTCGACGCTCTCTACGATTTACTAGTTGTAAGATTTGCGAATAAATGCGTGGATTTGGAGAAAAACGAAGAAGAAGGAGGCATGTTACCGGCCATTGAAATGAATTAAGACGGCGGCTCCAGAATATGCTAGGGTTAGGCGTAAACGTGAATATATATATATATATATATATATACGTACGTATATAAACAATAATTTAATATTAAATCCATTTAAAGCAACTTTTTCACACGATCTCCAAACGACGCGTGCCGACAGGCGTTTCTAAGGTTTTACCTACGTTCGGAATACAATGGAACATGTTTCGAAAGCTAATTCGATCATATGTGCGAGTTACATAAATAAACGATCAATTTTAAATTAAATTGATTAAAATAAATTCTATGCGTTATGAACTGCCGGGGTCAAACGACAACTCTGATCGCTATGAAAATTGAAATCCGATAATAACTAACTATTATGGATCCAATGGAACAGGTTTCGTCAAATTCCGAGACTGTGCCCCGGAAGGCTATTTTAACTCATCGATAAATTCGAGCGATTTTCAAAATCGTCGAAATCACTTAAAATTTCACTTTTAAAACTTTTTAACTCTATTATAACTCGTATAAAATTTATATTCACATTAGAAATCATCCTGATACAGTTTAAATCAAAATCTGATTATTTGCATTATTATATTATTAAATTTCATTATTAAATTAATATAAAATTCCAAATTCAACTTATCGACTTCTAATTTCATCCAACAGTCCAACATTACTATTTAAATCCAAATAAACTTAAATAAATTTTAGAAACCATTTTTATATTAGTTTACACCTAGATTCACCAATTATCACAATTCCAATATTAAATTATTCTTTTTTTTTAACAAAAGGTGTATATATATATATAGACAATCCAAGGGGAAAGGAGCTGCCAACAAGCCTGGCAGGTGACTGAGAAACAGGAGACAAAAGACAGCAATAGTATAATAATAGATGTACATCAAAAACAGCATAGCCTAAGGGAAAGAAGGAGGCTGCCTGTCGAGAATCTCTGGATGAGCTCCGGTAAAACCACCGCCCATCGTATCACGCTAACAAGCTCCAGCATGGCCACCGCCTGTAAGCATGATACAGAGACTCTCGACCAATAGAAATCTGAGCTGACCATCGCCCAATCCCTAAAGCTCAACAAAAACCTGTGCTCCTGTCTTACCAACCCTGAATGACTAGCAGTATTATTAGTAATAAACGAAATTTACTAGTTTAGAGAATACCTGATTAGATGAGGACACTCCAATGCAGTCTGTCTGTCAGATACCTGTGCTCCATGCTTTCCAACCCTGTATGACTAGCAGTAGTATTAGTAATAAAAGGAATTTACAAGAACAGAGAATACCTGAGTAGTCAAAACCGATCCAATGAAACCTCAACCGATACCCGTTCTAAGGGGCCTAACAGCAATGGAGAGACGATCAGCAAGTTGGCGCGATCGGGATCCGAGGTGCCTCGTGTAAGGGCGAGCCTGGAAAGCTATGAACAAGTCGTTCCTAACTCGACGAATCATAGAAGTAGGGTCCATCCGTACTTCATCAAAGACTACCTTGTTTCGTGAGCACCAGATGTGCCACAAAATAAGGCAAGGAATCAAACGATACAGAATAGATCTAAGAGACATTCCAGTATGACCGTTCCACCAAGAGCAGAGAATTGCAGCCGGCGAGGAAAAGTCCCCATGGAGACCGATAAAATTACGAAAGAAGTTCCAGATAGCTTTGGCAACAAAGCCTTCGAAGAACAGATGGCAGATGGTCTCCTCAGCCCCATTGCCGCAGCAATAGCATCGAGAGACGATAGGAATGCCAATCCTGCGAAGATTGGCATGGAGGGGGAGCCCATTATGCAGCGCACGCCACATAAATATGGACACTTTAGGGGGAAGGAGGGAGTCCCAGATAAAGGAAAAGACAGGACGAGACGGGGCCGATGCACGAACGGAATTCCACACCTTAAGAACAGAGAAGGAAGAACCATCCCAGCTGGCCATTCCGTCGTGGGCGTCGGACAGAGATTTGACCGCTTGCATACGTTTCCAGGTTTCGCTGGAGAAGGAAGGAGAGCCCGAGAAATTCGCGGCAGAGAGGCAACGATATTTAGCTCGGAGGAATGATGCCCAGAGAGAATCATATTGCCCGAACCGATACCAGAGTTTGCAAGCAAAGGCAGTACACATATCCTTAGGATTTCGCAGGCCGAGGCCGCCCTCCGAGCGAGGGCGGCAGACCGTGTCCCACGAGATCCAATGATGACGAGAAGCGGTTTCTTTGGAACCCCAAAAGAAAGCCGAAGCCAACGAGCAAAAGGACCTGAAGAAGGAGTCAGTAGGGGTGATAGCTGCGAAGATATGGGTTCCGATCGAGTCCAAAACAGACTTTATCAGGACCAGTCTTCCAGCTTGAGAGAGAAGAGAGGAATTCCATTGCAAAATCTTTCCTTTGACTCTGTCCGTTAAGGGATCGAAGAGGGCATTCAGTTTCCTACCCTTGTACAGGGCAATGCCAAGGTAAGGCAACGGAAGAGAGGAAGATCTAAAACCCATAAACGATTGAATCCAAAGGGATTTGGCGGGAGTTATATCTTTAGCAGATACGAAGAAATTCTTAGCCGAATTAACGAGTTGGCCCGAGCTTCTCTCGTATTGCTGGAGGAATTGAATAAGACGGCGAATAGACCACCAGTGGCCATTGGTGAAAATGATGATGTCGTCAGCAAAGGACAAGGAGGAAATAAGAAGGACCCCTTGGAATGCCGAAGCGCTGAATTTGACCGTAGATGGTCAAAGAGTGAATGCCACGAATCAAGGCTTTGGCGGCCATAACAAAGAGAGAGGGAGACAGAGGATCTCCTTGTCGCAGATCCCTTCCTGCTCTGAAGTAGCCACAGGGCGAGCCATTGACAAGAACAGAAAACCAACAGTTGGAGATGAGTCTCCATACCATGTTAATGAGAATTTCTGGAAAGCCAAAGGATCTGAGAACCTTGAGAATGAAAAACCAAGACATACGGTCATACGCCTTAGCCATGTCTAACTTAAGGACAACATTAGATCCTCTAACCTTGCGGTCTATCTGAGAGATCAATTCTTGTGCCAGCAGGACATTGTCCGAGATTAGACGGCCTTTAACAAAGCCAGCCTGGGAAGGAGAGATAAGACGATTAAGGAAAGGAGCTAAACGCGAAGACAAGATCTTGGAAATAACTTTGTTGGCAAAGTTACATAAGCTGAAGGGACGGAAATCCGAACAAGATCGAGGCGAAGTCGACTTTGGAATCAGAACCAAGTTGGTAGACGTCCATCCCTGGGGAAGGGGCGCCCCTGAGAAGAAGGACTGGATAGCAAGACAAAGGTCTGCCTGAATAATAGACCAACAGGATCGAAAGAAAACGCCATTGAAACCATCAGGTCCGCTGGCGCTATCCTTGCTGAGGGAGAAGACACAGGATCGGATCTCTTCCTGAGAAGGAGGATCAACTAGTCCAACGCTCTCAGAGGGGAGTAAAATGGGAGGGATGAAGGCAAGAAGCGATTGATCGGCGACCGTCGTAGAAGGGGATCCTAGGAATTCTTGAAAGTGAGACACTAAGGTTTGTTTAATGACTACGGATCAGTAGTCGTCGAAAGGTCCTCCTGCTAAATCTCGAAAATGGAAAGGAAACGATTCTTTTTGCGGATAGAGGAGTGGAAGAATTTGGAGTTTAAGTCCCCTTCCACAGCCCATTTGATACGAGCTTTTTGTCTCAGAAAATCATTCACAACGCGAAGCTCGGAAGAGAAAGCTGTCTGAGCAATAGACCACGCTTCTTTGTTCACCGACGAAGGATCCTCATCAAAAGCGGGTTCGGCCAGAATCAGGGATTCTTCCGCCTCTCGGACCCTATCAAAGATGTTCCTAAAAACGTCCACATTCCAAGATTTGAGACAGGATTTAAGACGACGAAGTTTATGAGAGAAGACCGATAGAGGGGGACCAGTCAAGGGAGCAGACCGGTCTTGCTCTACAGCGCGAAGGAAGGAATGGTGAGACGTCCACATACTCTGAAAACGAAAGGAGGAAGGACCAGAGGAGGAGAGATAGGAGCAAACCAAGAGTAAGGGTGAATGACCAGAGAAGGTTCGGTGAAGGTGGGAGATAGAGAAGGTGAAGGGAAGCGCTAGCCATCCTTCTGAACCGAAAACCCTATCAAGCCTGGAGAGGATCTGATTTGGACCTTCTCTGTTGTTACTCCAAGTGAAAGAAGAACCAATGAAAGGAAGCTCAGAAAGACCAGAAGCGGCTATGCAGGCATTGAAATCCTCAATACCCCTTCTGTTGGAAATAACACCGCCATACTTTTCAGCATGGCTAGCAATGACATTGAAGTCTCCTCCAATGACTGCTAGAGAGTGATGAAGGTCAGCAAGCGAGAGAATGACAGACCAGAGGTATAGTCTTTCTAAACGATCGCATTTAGCGTAGACCGTCGAGAAAAGGCACGGTAAAGGAGACAGAGGGGTAGAACAAACCAAAGACAGCAGTTGTTCAGAATCAAATTATGGGGAAACGACTAACGATCGGGACCACATGATCCAAATCTTGCCAGAGACGTTAGCAATGACTCCGGTGAAACCAATGGAAAGGACAGTGTTGGTTAGCGCATCCGGACCGACAAGCGGTTCAAGGAGAGCGACCAAGCGGATAGAATGCTTCCGAACAAGCCGCTTAAGCCTGGCGGAGGACTCAGAGTTACCGATTCCTCGGATATTCCAGATCAGAAAGGACGCGATCGGACGTAAAAACAGAAAGAATAAGAAGGAAGAGTGGAAAGGGGACTCAGCGGAGATAAAGAGTGTACCGAGTAGATCGGACAATCTGCTCGGACGCTGCTATAGAGCGTGTGCGAATGGTACGAGGGGTCAAGGGAGTGCTACTCGTCGAACGACTAGGCCGACGAGAGCGACGATGGCGAGGAGCTAGGGGCCTAGCAGCTATCTCCTCGCAATCAGAAGAAAGAGACAAGGACCTCCTAGCCCGCAGCGGGGTGGTAGAGTCATGAGAGGTCTCAGCCACAGCGCGGGAGGAGTTCTTAGTCAGTCTGAGTAGACGGCCAGAAATGGCCTCTATCTCTGACTGGCTAAGGAGAGGACGAGAAAAGAAGGGAACTAATTCTATTAAATTCCCGTATTTGAAAGTTAACTAATTCTATTAATTTAACCTAAATCTTTTTACTTCAAAATCAATTAAAAATTCACATTTAACATTTAAAATGGGCTAAATGTTCAAAATCTAGTGACTAGAAATTCTGGGTCGTTACATTCCTCCCCCTTATAAAAATTTCATACTCGAAATTTGCTAAGGTAGAAAGAATGTTCCAAACTCAATAGCAAAACCTACTTAGTGAAATTCTCAAATTCACTTTGCCTAAACTCTTTTAGTTTCAAATCGAAACTACTAGTTTCAATTCCTATTCCAAAATCTTTTTTTAATTTAATTTTAATTTGAAATCATTTTGTCGTTAACGAAACATTTCAAAAAAAATTCTAACTCCCAAAATTTTCGAATTTTTTTGGCAGAGTCTCCCTTGTATGGAGGAGCTTTTGCAATATCACAATAGATATAAATATATATACATCGACCCACACGGTTGGAAAAACAAAAAACAGTTCATATTTCCAATTTTTATTGCGTAGGCGTACCTTTTATTAGCATTTTTAAAGCATGCGGCTAAATAATATTGCATATACGCGCTCTAATTCTATCTATTGCCTCCCATACCTGTGCTTACTTAAACAAACACATCAGTTTTCAATAAAGATGAGAATTTAACAACATTCTATTCATTAAACTAGCCAAGCACATTAATTTCAAAACCAAACAAACAATTTCCATAATTCTACATGCTAATCATGTTTAATAAGAAATCACAAGGTTCAACACTAATTCAATTTACCTAAAAATCCAATTATTTCACTTGAAGGATTTAAATTCAAGTTTACTTCTTACAATTCATATTCACTTCAATATGATTAACATATGCCTTTGTTACATCACTTTACTTCAATTCAATTCCAAATTGATTCACAATCAAATTCTTTTTTCAATTTGAAGCATTTGCATATCTTTTATGATCCATTTTCATTCATATGCAAAAATCACTTAATAAAATTCCAATCCATTCCAATTGATTCAAAAACCAATTTCATTTGCTTCCTTAAACCAACTCAATTCCGAATACAACAAAACGACCCATTTCCTACGCAAATTTTCATGTCATTCAAGAAAATAACCATCACTTAAGCTTATAACCATTTAAAATTAATTCTAACTTAGATTTATATTAATTTTATTTCATTCGGAATTTTTCACAATCCCAAATATTCCTATTTCCTTGCAATTTTTAAATCAAATTCTTATTCTCACTTCAAATTTATCATCCAACTTAAGTTTATATTAATATCATCCCATTCTGTAATATTTACAACTCATACATCTTTAACTTATCTCAATAATTAATTAAAATTCTTTTCTCTTGCATTTCAATTTTATTATCGCAACAAATTCCATTCAAGACCCCTTATAAAGCCCGGCCACAATTATTTTTTCTCAATTTGCTTAAGTTCTTTCACGATATTTATTTCTTCTTAAATCAATTTTATTTCATTTTCATTTGATTCTCATTAAATCAAATTCCAATTCATCTACAATTTTTAATCCAGTTTGTTTATTTATTCAATCCATTTTAAATTTATTTTATTAACAATGAGACCACTTTAAATTATTCCACTCATTTGAATTTATTTATAATTCAAACCATCACTATTATAATCTAATTCCATTATTCATTTACACTCTCAGCTTTTATTGCCAAAACTAAATCCCATACTAAAACTGGGTTTTTATTTTTCTTTTCAAAATTTTCTTAACAAACCACCTAAATTTCCTCCATGCCAATACAAATTTTAGATTCTTATTTGATTATAGTATTAACAACCAATCATCCAAATATATATAATAATTTCAGAAAATTATTCCTTTTATATCAAAATATAATTTTGGGTAAAATTATTTCGTTTACCCTCTTTAAAAATAATACTATGTCAGTTTATGTTGTTTAAGAGTTTAGAAACCCCTATCGATACGGTTGTACTTCCCGCACCGACCAGAATTCATAAACGCTCAACCGATAAGTCAACACGGTATAAAAACAATTTTATATTCACTAACAAGTACGCTCTCATATTTATTAATACACTCAACTCATTATAGAGTACTATTGACTCTGTTTAATGAGTAATTTCCCCACCAAAGCCCAGGTTGTCACCAACCTAAGCTCTGATACCAAGTGCCACGACCCGCCCTTCTCGACCCTCGAATATCGACACAAAATACCCCACAGTATGATATGCCGACGATCGAGTGCCGGAAAAGACAAATTGTTGAGGAAAAAGGAAGAAGGTAGAAGAAAGAAGGAACTAAACAATATCAGAATCTCACAGTCGCAGCGGAATAAAATATAATAGTCAATAATAGAGCTTTACACAAAATAAAAACTATATCTGTTTTATATATTACATAATCAGAGTATCAGAAACAAACAACAATTATCAGTCAGACAATCTCATACAATAACAACAGCGGATATAAACAAGAATGGATAATACGTCTCGGACTCCAGCTCCTCTCCTACTCCATAGCATCCTGTCCTGAACATATAATACTCGGTCTGACCCGAGCATTATAATGAAATAACACCCGAGTCAGTCTGGAATACCAACTGATAATAATTCTCCCAAATTGATTATTAAAGTTCAAAAATCCTTTTGAAAACAAAAGCATCTCGTAAGACCACGCCACAAATAAACATATCGGATTTTTACCTTACGATAGCTAAAACACTTTTTTTATAGAAATCCTCTGATATTATAATAGGGTCTATATACACATACTTATAAAATAGCCGAAATTGTTACATGACTAAATTCCAGCTACTAGCCACAGCGTGGGTAATACAAACAAAACTCGTAAAAGGCTCGTAGGGAGAATGGATTTCCAACTAATGACTAGGCACTAGGGTACCACCTGTCACAGTACCTTGTCTAGATCAGCGTACCGAGGACCACGCTCAATCCCCTGCAACACAAGGCCCGGATTATCCTGGATAATCCTGAGTAAGATCACCCCACGGTTGGGATCAGCAACCGCACCACTAAGCCTAAATAAAAGGGACATCTACACAGGAATGACCTTACCCGAAAATGGGTGCTGCCCACCAAGCCTTGCTGCATAACCCCTGATTTTCAGTCATTCCCGGTTGATGAGGCTTGAGGCTAAGCGTTACCTTTTAGAACGTTTCACTTAGAATTCCCATCGTCCACCTGACGATGTTCCGAAAGAATTCATCCATACAAGTCCGTCCCGGGTTCGAACGGAACCGAAGGCACTACTCCTACTACATCCATTTTGGAAATATCCTCAGGATTAGTAGCGACTAGCCATTGCACTTCACTGCTCCATCTTCGACTCCGAACTCGTTTTTCCCATGAAAACGAACAAACCGGATCGAAGTGGTTTTCGAGAAATTAATCCCGATCCAGGTCTCTTCGAAACGATCAACGCTTCGTCCAATATTGATAGTCGGGGATTTAACTATCAATTAATATTCACAAACATCCATCACACAACAAATAATTCCCACATTATTTATTTTCCTAAGAAAATATCTTTATGAGATATAATTCCATTTTCAAAATCTCTTGAAACACATTTTAAATCCAATTCTTCTCATGGAATAGATTCCCAAATCTTTACTTCCTCTGAAAACATCCAAGTACCCATACTTAAGATTTAAAATAATTTAAATGCTTTATTCTTGAGAACGCACTAAAACATTTATATTTAAAACTTCTTGCATACTTAATTTAATATACACATATATACCTTTAAAAATATCTTGAATAAAACTGCTTAATAAAATATAAACTATTATCCTTAAAATAAAGTTAAGTCATACTAGATCTTGAAATAAAGCTATGAAATCCTATACAAGTTTTCAAATAATACTTTAATTGATTATCTTTAAAATAAAACCATTTATAAAGTATAAATAATAATAATATTCTTTAAAACATAATTCAAATTACCCTTTTAAAATAATTACTTCTCTAACTACTTTGATATATGTTCACTTTTAAAATTCTTACAACTTAAATAATTTTCTTGAAACCATTCTTTAATATAACTTCAAACTCTAACGTTTCAAAAATCTACTTTAAAAACGTACTTGGCTTTCCGGGAAATACACTTCTATTTTAGGATAACCAAAGAATTCTTTTTATCAATCTAACACGATTATCCCAATTCAATTTTTCATTCATCCTGTAAAATCCTTTCCATACTTTAAAAATAGCTCCTTTTATTTTTAAATACATTACTATTTCCTGGAAATCATTTTCAAACATATGTTTAAAATATTTAAAATAAAGCTTCTAGAAATTATTTAATTGAAAATAATACTTAAGGAATGTATAGAGGTTTCCTAAGTACTTTAAATCAAGTTTAACTTTAAAAAAATAAAGTTATTAAATTAAATATTTATGTTAAAATTCCGTTTTGAAAACTTAATACTACTTTATTTTTTAAAATAATTAAATACCATAATTACTTAATCAAATATTTTCTTTCACTTAAAAACAATTTAAAATAATATTTATTTCCAAAATATTCTAAACATATTTAAATTGCAAATTTATATTTGAAAACTTTTCTTAAAAAAACGTACTAAAGTTTCCAGAAGAAAGCACGCTTCCCATTCTTTAAAAGTAAATCTTGCTATTATTTTAAACAATTCACATTTCCTTTGAAATCACAATTTCAAACACTTTAAATTTTTCAACCCATTCCTTGAATTTAATCTCTTTTAAAATTCTTTACTCAAGAATTTCTTTAATTTCCTTCAAACCCTATTCGTTTATTTATATTTAAATTTCCAGGTTGTATTCAGCCAACAATTTAATTTTCAATTTAATCTTTCACGGTATACAATTAGAACACAGCATAACAAGATCTAAATCGATTTATCACGGAGTATAAATGAGAAATATATCATAGAATACAAATAAATTTCTATTTGTGAGGAATCCAGTTGGATCCCTCCAACCTGTTTTCCTACATCCACGTATTTTAGTACAATAAATAAATATCGATTCAATTTGATAATAATTATCATATTCAGCCAAATAACCAGTCAAACATTTAAATATTAGATATTTAAATTACGGGTATCCAGATGTGAGTGAGAATAACTCACCTTGGGTTTTCGACGAGCGTTCAAATTTAAATTAAATCGACCGGCGTTCGATTTAACCTAAATTTTTACTTGCTTCGAAACATCCCAGACTTGCTCCACTGCGTAGTACTCGTCTCTATGATTCCGGCGTTTCTACTTTCGTCAAAATCTGACCAAGTATGCACAAGATCTGAATTTTTAAAGTTCAATTACAGATTTAAAAACAAATTTCTTTTTTTTTATAATATACCATATGCATCACAGCCGCACAAAACAGAAGTCAAGAATCAAGGTCGCGCGATAATCTTCTTCCTCCCCATCACGTTCGCGCTCTACAGGAAGAAACCGAACCCAACATCGGCCTTTAGGGTTTGATACCGCACCTCCAACCATCGCCGAGAACAAGATCCAATACCACCACTCCGAAGGACAAGTCGACACGCACCCATGGCCGGAACAGCGCCGAGCTCGGTCATCCCCTAACTCGAAAAACGAGCATGAAATTCACATGCACGCAGCCGCTATCCCCCTCCTCTGGTCGACAAAACCCATCTCCACCGTACGAATCGAAGATCTCGACGCTCTCTACGATTTACTAGTTGTAAGATTTGCGAATAAATGCGTGGATTTGGAGAAAAACGAAGAAGAAGGAGGCACGTTACCGGCCATTGAAATGAATGAAGACGGCGGCTCTAGAATATGCTAGGGTTAGGCGTAAACGTGAATATATATAAATATAAATATAAATATATATATAGACACACGTATATAAATAATAATTTAATATAATCCATTTAAAGCAACTTTTTCACACAATCTCCAAACGACGCCTGCCGACAGACATTTCTAAGGTTTTATCTACGTTCCGAACACAATGGAAAGTGTTTCGGAAGCTAGTTCGATCGTATGTACGAGTTACGGAAATAAACGATCAATTTTAAAGTAAATCGACTAAAATAGATTCTATACATAAGAACTGCCGGGGTCAAACGACAACTCCGATCGCTATGAAAATTGAAATCCGATAATAACTAACTATTACGGATTCAATGGAACTGGTTTCGTCGAATTCCAAGATTGTGCCCCGGAAGGCTATTTTAACTCGTCGATAAATTCGAGCGATTTTCAAAATCGTCGAAATCACTTAAAATTTCACTTTAAAACTTTATTAACAATATTATAACTCATATAAAATTATTATTCACATTAGAAATCATCCTAATACAGTTTAAATCAAAATTTGATTATTTGCATTATTATATTATTAAATTTCATTATTAAATTAATATAAAATTCCAAATTCAACTTATCGACTTCTAATTTCATCCAACAGTCCAATATTACTATTTAAATCCAAATAAACTTAAATAAATTTTAGAAACCATTTTTATATTAATTTACACTCAGATTCACCAATTATCACAATTCCAACATTAAATTATTCTTATTCAAATTTCAATTAAATTCCCGTATTTGAAAGTTAACTAATTCTATTAATTTAACCTAAATCTTTTTACTTCAAAATTAATTAAAAATTCACATTTAACATTTAAAATGGGTTAAATGTTAAAAAACTAGCGACGAGAAATTCTGGGTCGTTACAATACTAAAGATAATTATTATTTCACAAGTAATATATTGATTGTTTACGAAAATAATTTTTCATCACCTGATGTGCCCATAAAGAGGTGTTATATGTTACATTTCCTTTATTCCAACCATTACAATATATGAAGCATCATTCAACCATTTATTTTATCATTTTATTTCATACACTAGTTTGCAATTGAGTGTTTTAAGATTAAATATCTTGAACTTGAATAATTAACTTTCACATAAAACAATTTTCTATATGAAAATACATTTGAAATAGAAATCACATTTCTCATTCCATATTAAGTACCATTTAGTATATTATCTAGTTCTCTTTTCCAATGTATCTTTATGAAGCAGAGGTGACCATTCACTCTCTTCCTCCTAACTATACCTAAGTTACATCTACTTTCGTACATTAGCTTTCCTTTCAAAATGGTTGCACCGTTAAAAAGGGAATCCTTGGCATGAGTGTGACAAAAAATATCTTTAATAACTAAGCTATCAGATGGAATTTACCACCCGATAGCCCAAATCAAAGGGCTTAGAAGGAGAAATCTCTCGTGCATGCTACTTTGAGACAATGTTGGTATATTTGAGTGCCTAAACGCATCTAAAATAATATGTATCTCATCTCGATAAAGGCAAACATATACTAGTTGCTCAGACTGAATAAAATAGTATTGAAGACATGTATAAGTACAAACACACAGCTAACAATGCCAAAGTTGAACAAAAATAACAAATATGTTTCATATTTGAAAATCTGACACACTATCTTTAACACTCATACCAGTGGCTATACAATACAAATATCCAAAATAATCAAGTCTCGATACTCATCAAATAAATATATGCCATAGTCATCAACTCCATCTCCATTTCGTAGCCCACATATCATACATAAGCAAAAATCAAACCTTAAACAACCTAAGTATAGCACGAGATTGTTAAATACATAACAAACCCCAAGTTAGGCTACAAACTAGTTGTGAGTATAAATGTGCGATAAGAATATAGTCATGTGATTTTGGGTATTATATATGATATATCACAAAAAAATATTTCGCACACTCTATAGTCTAATCCTACCCTCATCCCATCAAATCAAATGTTAATAGTGTAAACACATATTTTAGGCACTATTCAAAGTGAATCGGGACTATAAATCAAATCAACTAGTATATCACATCATATTCATAGTTGTAGGTTGCCATCATTATTTAAATCAAATACATGGTTCAAGTTATTCGTTTATGAGATCTGTAATCACTAATAAATCTCATGTTTACTCTTACTAGACTCTACCTTGACACCAAGATATCATGACCTTTTCTCCGTATAATCCTCGATCAAAGTTGTGGGTGCCGCACAATCTATTTGTTACACAATCTCCTCTCTATCTCGTTGGACTCCCCTTATATTATGGTAATCATCATCCCGCCTAACCATGTATTCAATAATGTGATTACTATTCTGCTCTTGGCTTCTAATTTGCACTACACCTATCTCCACGGTCGTGCCCGTACAATAGATCATTTGGACAATAAGTAACGTGGAACCAAATTCATCTTAATTCAGGTTGCGATCCCGAATCTATCATTAGGATGAATTCTAGCATCTAATAGTCTTCCCTCAAATCAATCTTCATAAGTTAAATTTATTTCAAATATTCGTATCTTTAACCTCCCAAAAACCATTTATCCTGAAAAGACAACGTATCTGGTTTTTATATTACATATAAATTTCATGTATGTGCTTTCTATAATATTTCATCATAAAATAGGGAATAAAACATGATAGTTCAAGCATTCAACTCATAACATGCATGGAATAAATTATTCTTAAGATACTAACATAACATCAATGAAACATAATCATCAATCACTTATATCAAATTAAATCAAGAACTTTTAATCACCTAAGTATATTCCTACAACGCAATCCATTTATTATACTCATGATACATAAAAAATAATACTTGATATCCATTTTTCAAAATCATACTCTTTCTGTTTTAATTAACTAAGTATTATTAATGTAACAGCCCGCAAATCCGTACCCCTTGAGTCAACACTATTCTACTTCGATTAACTCAAGTGAAACAGAAATACGAACCATTAGGGTTAAAGAAGAAGAGATAGAAGAAGAAGAAACTAAACAATATCAGAATCTCACAGTCGCAGCGGAGTAAAATATAATAGTAAATAATAGATCTTTACACAAAATGAAAACTATATCTGTTTTATACATCATATCATCAGAGTATCTCATACATCACAGTTACCAATCAGACATACCATACAATCACAGCAGCGGAATATATATATGTATAGATAATACATCACAGACTCCAGCTCCTCTCCTGCTCCAAAGCATCCTGTCCTGAACAAATAATACTCGGTCTGGCCCGAGCATTATAATGAAATAACACCCGAGTCAATCTGGAATACCAGCTGATGATAATGCATCCAAATTGATTATTAAAGTTTCAAAAATCCTTTGAAAACAAAAGCATCTCGTAAGACCACGCCACAAATAAACATGTCGGGTTTTTACCTTACGATAGCTAAAATACTTTTTATAGAAATCCTCTGATATTATAATAGGGTCTATACACAAATACTTATAAAATAGCCGAAATTGTTACATCTATTAAATTCCAGCTACTAGCCACAGAGTGGGTAATACAAACAAAACTCGTACAAGGCACGTAGGGAGAATGGATTCCAACTAATGACTAGGCACTGGGGTACCACCTGTCACAGTACGGGGCCTAGATCACCGTACCGAGGACCACTTCCGATCCCCTGCAACACAAGGCCGGGACTACCCCTTACTGGATAATCCCGAGTGAGATCACCCCACGGTTGGGATCAGCAACCGCCCACTAAGTCGAAATAAAAGGGACATCTAGACAGGGATGACCTCACCCTGCTTGGGTGCTACCCACCTAGCCTTGCTGCATATCCTCTGATTTTCAGTCATTCCCGGTTGATGAGGCTTGAGGCTTGAGGCTTAGCGTTACCTTTAGAACGTTTCACTTAGAATGCCCATCGCCTACCTGACGATGTTCCGAAAGCATTCGTCCATACAAGTCCGTCCCGGGTTCGAACGGAACCGAAGGCACTACTCCTACTACATCCATTTTGGAAATATCCTCAGGATTAGTAGTGACTAGCCCTTGCACTTCACTGCTCCATCTTCGACTCCGAACATGTTTTTCCACGAAACGTACAAACCGGATCGAAGTGGTTTTCGAGAAATAAATCTCGATTCCGGTCTCTTCGAAACGATCAACGCATTTGTTCAATATTGATAGTCGGTGATTTAACTATCAATTAACATTCACAAACATCCATCACACAATAAATAATTCCCAATTATTTATTTTCCTCAAATATCTCTTATAAGATATATTTTCAAATTTTCAAAGCTCATTTGAAAACAATTCCCAAAGTTCTTCCTTTACAAGGTAAATTCTTTACCATTTATTCCCATGGGAAATAACCAAGTTCAAAACATTTAAATTTGAAACAGTTAAAAAAAACATTTTATACTGAAATATACTTTAAAATATGTAAATTTACTTCTAGTTATTTACTCAAAATATAAATATAAAATATGTGAAGTAACTCTATTTATTAATACATAAACTTGATTTTACATAAAGGTTTAGTAAAACTAATTTAAAAGTATATTTTAAAAGGATTAATAATAATTTCAAATAACTTTATTCAAAACTAGCCTTTAAATAAATCCATTTGTAAAAATAATTTCTAATGTATTCGTAATAATTACTATTGCAAATTTACTAATTAGTTACTTAAAAATAATAATTTCAAAAATACTCTTTTAAATCAAGTTTAAACTTTAACTTATTCTTAAATAAAATCTGTTAAAACACGAACTTGGTTTCCCAGGGAAAACACACATCCCTTCAAACATCCCAAAGAACTTTTCTTATAAATCCAGCCCAAACCATTTCAACCCAAAATTTATGTTTAAATAACGTAAATTTCCTTTCCATGCTTAAAAATTAAACTCCTTTTGAAGTTTAACACCTTTTCCATTCCCGGAAATCCACTTCAAAGTATGAGTTTAATATTTTTAAATAAACTATTATAAGTTATTTAAGAAAAACCACACTTAAGGAATTTCCTAAACAAATATCTACTTAAATTCCAATGGTTTAACATAGGATTTCAAATATATTTTTATATACATTTAAACTGCTAATTTATATTTGGAAAGTTTTGTTGAAACCATATTTTAAATTTCCAGGAAAAACATCATCAAATAACCCCATTGTTATTCAACACAATTGATAAAACCCATACTTTCACATTTATCAACTAATAAATTTCCCACTTTATTTATAATTCCAATTTACAAATTCCATTCTTCATCCAAACCAAATCCAAATTTTATTCCTTTAAATCCCTTATTTAACAATTTATTTTATTTTCTTAAAAACCCAATTAAATCCATTTAAAATTAAAATTCTGGGTTTATACTTATGCAACAATATATCAGTTCAATTTAACTTCAAATTTATCAACCACAACATATAAACAAATCGCATCATCAATTATAAAAATGATCACTATATTGTGAGGAATCCAGTTGGATCCCTCCAACCTGTTTCCCTGCATCCACAGATATTAACACAACAATTATATATATCAATCCAGACTGATAACAACATTTATATTCAACCACTCACACATATACTTAAATATCAACTATTTAAATCAGCTAACATCCCAGATGTGAGTGAGATTAACTCACCTTGCGTTTTGACGAGCGTTTGAAATTTTAAATTAAATCGAATCGTTCGATTTAATCCAAAATTTCCACTCGCCTAAAACGAATCCAGATCTGCTCCACAGCGTGCTTCTCGTCGCTGCGATTCCAACGCTTCCTGTTTCGTTAAAATCTGATAACGTAAGAATGAGTTACAACATTTTAAACTTTTAATTTTAAATTTATAAACAATTTATTTTTATTTTAAACCTCACATAATCTCGGCCGTCACTCCCACTATGAAATCGAGGCCGCACGTTAAAAGAACATCTTCTTCCTCAACGCGGTATACCAGATCGAACGAAACCCATCAACCATTGACTAGGGTTAGAACTCGCTCCTCCTACGCGCAGCTAGAGATCGATCAAACATATACAAATGGTCGCCCATAGCAAGCTCCTCCTTCAGTCCCAAGCATGTCGAACTCGGTCGCCCCCTCGGCTCGATAAACGAATGCGAACGGCCGACGAACGCGGCCAGATTTCCTCACCATTGACGAACTATATCCCATCTCGACCGTTGGATGGGAAGACGTCGAGGTGATCTACAACTTCCCAGTTAGGAGTTTCTTCAATCGAAGCGTGGATTGATCGATAATTGAAGATGAAGTTAGAAGGGTTTCGGCCATTAAAAGATGTAAGCGGCGGCTGGAGAATAAGTTAGGGTTTAGCAAAGATATTTATTTATATAATATAATTTTATATTATTTTAATATCGTTCTTCACTGTTTTAATGACCTATGCAAACGAACTCCAATTCTCACATACCAAAAGGCGTTCCTAGGGTTTTTCCGCGTCCCGGACACAATGAAATAGGTTTCATAAGCTAATTCGGTCATACGTGCGAGTTACGGAATTAAACGATCAATTTAAAATTAAATCGGTTAAATCGATTTCTAAGCGTTTCGAGCTGCCACGGTCAAATGGCAACTCTGATTGCTACGAAAATTAAAATCCGATAATAACTAACTATTACGGATCCAATGGAACTGGTTTCGTCAAATTCCGAGACTGTCCCCCGAAAAGCTATTTTAACTCGTCTATTCAATCGAGAAATTTTCAAAATTGTCGAAAACGCTTAAAATTTTACTTTTAAAATTTTAATAACTTAATGATAAATTACATAAAATTTATAATCACATTAAAAATCATTCTGGCTCAGTTTAAATTAAAATCTGATTATTCGCATTATTATATTATTAAATTAATATAAAATTCCAAATTCAATCTATCGACTATTGATTCCATCCAATGGTCCAATATTAACATTCAAACCCAATTAGACCTAAAATAAACTTCAGAATCAAATCTTATATCTATTTACACTCAGAACTACCAATTATCCCAATTCTAATATTAAATTAGTATTATTCAAATTTTCAATTTCATTCCCGTATATGAAATTTGACTAATTTTATTAACTTAACCAAAGTCTTTTATTTCAAAATTAAAATTATAACTCATATTCAACATTCAAAATGAATTAAATGTTCAAATTTGACGACCCAAAATTCCGGGTCGTTACAATTAATATAATTATATTCATTCTCTTTACCTACCATATCCATATATTCTACCAATATGAGCAATTAGACTTCCAAAAATAATAAAAAAGGATTTAAAATCCCTTACGGAAGTCATATAATAAATAATTTAACATTCATTTCTTACTTTCTTATTACTTTCATCTAAAAGTTCTCTTGCCAAATTTAATTCATATCAACTCTTATCCTTCAGATATGTTAAAATAACTCTTGCATTTCCTTTCACTTATTATATTCACCTTTCAAAACAATAATCATCATTTTTATAGCAAGATTTTAAATCTTATTTGATATTTTATAAACTTCAACAAGCTTTGTCTATATTTGTCTACTCAAGCATCATTTGGAATTTGTTATTATTCCCAATGTATTTTGATAGTACGAGTGATACTTTATTCAAGCAACTCACTCTTTATGATGCCTGAAGGGCTCGAACTCATGACCTCAAGAACCTTTATCTAAAGTTTCACATCTCTAACCACTTGAGCCAAAGGTCCTTGACGTTATTTTTCCTAACGTATTAATTTACAAAAAAAATTCATTTATTCAACACTACATAAACATAAAATCTCATCACTTTGGGAAAATAAATTTTAAATCTCTCTTTTATAAAATTCCTTCAAATACTTTTAAAGTCGGATACAAATATTCACTGATAAATCCATTTAAATAAAGAATTCCTAACACACCATTTACACGCATAATTTTATTCAAATACTTCTCATAGATATTCCATTTAAATATTTTCAGCCATCAAAGTGTTTTCCAACATTATGTAGATCATAATCAAATTCATCAAATTCTCCAAGTAGATTCAATAGCGAATTATCTTCATGAAGCCAAAATCCATCAGAGACTTTATATGATCATCTCCATTATTCATTCAAGCATAGATATATAATATATATTCATAATAGCAAACTGCATAAATCATACAAATTTTCTATACTCAAACACTTTCAATTCAATAAGATAACCCGTATTTAAAATCAATCTATGATTTGCTGGTACAGACAACATTACAACAAAAGCTACTTCAACAACTATCACATATGAACTCATACAATGAAGCTATGCTCATTTATGAGAACAAATAAACTAGCAATTCTCTTACACTTAGCTAATTCACATATTTCGAATAAATAATTCATATTTTTTGTCATTTAACTTTGTCGTAGGTATAAACAAGATCATAACAACAAATTATTTTCAATATAACTTCATAGTAAATCTAATTATCATATATATAATTCTATAAATCAAATTTATACTCACTTAAACTCCTACCAATATTCATGATCACATTCATCCCTACTGCCTTATTCTTAACCACCCCTTTGAAACACCTAGGCTCCAATTACCAACCGCCTAGTTGCTCAAATTCGCCCGCATAGCCTGAAGCCATGTCTTGCCTCCACCATCTCATGCGCCCAAGCATCGTCAACACCATCGTTAGATCAAACTCTGCATACAAATCCATCCCTGCCATTGACGCCACTAAGCTCATGTGCAAGCCTAAGCATGGCTCCCTACTATTCCACGTCGTATGCCTTCATCGCATGTGTACGCATCTCTTCCCCTATTGTCGCCTTAGCCATGCGATAATTTCATTTTTTTCCTTTTACGACCATCGATTTGTTAGGGGAAGAGATGAGGATAAGGGAAAGAATAGGATAACGATGCATTAAGTTGGTTTAAAGATATGGATAAGGGTTATTGGGCTTGGGTTTACTCCTTAGGACCATTTATAAAAGTAGTTGATTTTTCTTCTTTATATTCATAATGATATTAATACTATTTCAAGCACTTCAAATTATATAAATAATTACAAAAATAATTCTAGTTACTACAAAAGTTTCCCCTTTTTTTGCTGAAAATAATTTTAATTATATTGTCATTAACTTTCAAATCAATTTAAAAATAATTATTTTATTCCTCCAAGTTGTTTCAAAACTCAAAAATGTATTTGTTGCACAAATATAAATTTAAAACAATCTTTTTATTCATAAACACAATTCAGATTCCGAATCTAAATTTTAGATCAATATTCCCTATTTTATTTCCAAATAAAATCCAATGATCACTTTATTAAGTAAAGTCCAATAATGGAACGATTCAGAATTTCAAACACTTCGTATTTAAATATCCGAATTATCTAAATAATTGAATTTTGGATTTAATTTAATCAAACCGATTTGTAACCTTGTTAACCCCTATTTAATTAATAATTAATGATGGTGAACTTGTTTAAATGCTTACATAAATAAATAGTTTGATGAAATATCGATAATGTGACCGAAAATTGTTTTATCGATAAATGATTTTTACTCAATAGAAGTTATTCAAACTTGTTGTTCTTTCATAATATATTAATGTGTAATTAATTGGCTACTAAGCATATTTTACACTTATAGTAATTAGTGGGGAGGGAGATGTAAGCGATGATGTCATATGAAGATATTTTGGAGGATGGGTATTTTAGGAACCCTTAAGGGTTAAGTTAAGAAGTAATAAGGTGGAAAGGTGATCATATGAAGAGGGAATGGGATTGTGATAAGAAATAGAAGGTAGAATATGAACTTCTAGTTAGGTCTATTTAAACACTCTTAAGGCTTAGAAAATGGGTTTACTAGTTCACAAAACATACAAACAATTCTCTTTGTTTTCTTCTCTTTACACTTGAGCAATCTCAAATCAAATTTGAAACTTCACTAAACTCAAGCTATAGGCCTAACACAACATAGAAACAAAAGCTTGAAGAAAAATAGCACAACTCCGAATATTGTAGGGCTGTGAGCAAGTATAGCCATTTATAGGACGTGGTAGTTAGGTAAAGGCACATGCTTGGTTGTGAGGTTGGAAAAGGGTAGTTAACTCACCATTTAATTTTATGAAGTTTTATAATATGCTTGCTAAACTATAGTAATATCACTAACTAATTAAACTTGTATATCTAGACCATACTTGATTTTGAAAGCAAATGACAACTCTATATTACATATTATCACATCTATGACCTTATATATGTGTGACACGGCCCTGAGATAGTACATATATGGTTGATTGGATGGTGGTTGGTTTGGATTTGAATAATGAACGGATTCTATACTGTATAGTCGCTATAGAAGCACTGTGGTGGTGATTTTTTATAATATCTTTTATAGACACTCTGTAACGACCGATAAATTTGTCACTTCAAGTTTATTTAAAATATTCAAATATAAGATTTTTGTAAACATAAATGATAACTTTTGAACAGTAAATATTATTGGTAATGTTATTCTGAATAAATATTTACAAAAATGTATACTTTGGAAGATATATCGAAAAAATGACGGAAAATCGTTTTAACAATAAACAGCTCTTAGAGCATTCGACATCATGCACAGAGTTGGATACATACTCTAATTTATGTATATGACTAAGAATGTACAATTAAATTATTTATTTCATTTTGAAAATAAAATCTCTTTATGACATCATTAATGATATCACAATTTTGGAATAAATCATTTTGAATTTAAATAAAGTTTAAATGATTTAATAGTTATTTTAATTATTTAATAAGCCTTTTTAATTATTATATAATGATAGAAATATTATTTTCAAACTTTGTTTACACACACACACACACACACACACACACACACACACACACACACACACATATATATATATTAAAAAAGAAGTGAAAATATGATAGGAAATCGAAATTGGAATCCGGAACAATTTAACATAGAAAAGTTGTGTAACATCGTGAATCATTAAGATATACATGTGCACACATACATATACATATAAATATACATATACATGAACACATTCACATGCACATAAACACATATGAACGTACAAATATACTTACACACACAGATATATATATTAAAAATATCTAACATATTTTCCTAGCACTTCATCCTCAAGTAAAACTGAAGTCAACCTCTTACACCCTAAGCACAAGCACATGGCCACACACATAGGAGGGATTGCTTGGTAGAGAGGGGGAAGTGGTGGTGATGAAATGGTGATGTGTTTGTGTGGAAATATCATGATATTTCCATCCTTACATTTGCCTATAAATGGCACCCACCCATTTTCAGTTCATTCACGCTCCTTCATAAAATTCCTAAGCTGTTCGTCCTCTTCTTCTCTACATTGATGGCTTTCATATCCTAAGAAAGAAAATATTACAAAATCAGAACAAAGTTATGCCAAAATCAATCAAAATCTATGCCACTTCAAACCAAAGTTCAAGCTAGTGGTCTCTTCCTTCTCCTCCACCAAAGTCATGTGCAACCAAGCCCTCCACCGCCATTTTCCAAGCAAGATGAGCCCTTTTAAGCCTCCAAGACCAAGGCCGAATACCATAAGAGCAATTGTGCTAGTAGTCGTGAGCTTCGATTTCAAGATAGTGGAGCAATCGCCGTTTAAAGTTAGTCCGATCAAAAATCAAGTGATAAACTATATATATAGTTATTATGGATGATGTAATATGATTGCTATGGATGTTTATTATTCCTTGATCATCAATTATTGGTTATTTTAATAGTGTCTAATTGTGTAAACATGTCACGTTAAATACGCGTCATATCACACAACAAAATCACTTTCCGAATCAAGTTATAATAGTGATATGGAATTATTAAAACCCTTTAAAATGCTTTATAAATGTTTTATAACCACTAAAACCCAATTTGGTGAAGTTTGGACAAGTTATGAAAGTAGAGTCAAAAATAGACGTGTCGCGTAATGGCATTTCTCGATTTCACGCCATGGAAAATTAAATTCATTTAATGGTGGATTCGGAGTAGGAATTCTTTGTAATAAGAATTTTCCTAACTCTTATAGTCATAATTTTCAAAAAAAAGAAAGTGATCAAGATTTCGTTTAGTAGGTTTTAAAATATGAGAAAAATAAGTTTTTAAAATAGAAGTGGTTTGGTAGTTCGAAAACCAAAGCGATAAATTCTTTATAAATGTCATTTTTAGGATTTCTAAATGATCGAAAAGTTATTTTGATCAAATACCCTATAAAAACACTATTCGCAGCACCATTCACAACACTTTTCACAGCAATTTTTAGTTACTTTTGAAATATGGTTTTAAAATGTATTTTTTCCCAAATCTTTTATAAATGTTTTAAAATAAATAATCAAGTATTTTAAAGATGATTTTTAAGGTTTTCTAATTTATTTTGAAAATTTCAAATAAATAATATAAAGAAAAGTTGTTATAATCAAGTGATTTAATCTTGACTCTAAAAGCCAATGAGTAAACTAGATTTTTCTATTCGTGAGATTTGGATGTGAGGTGCTTTTACTAAGGAGATGTTCAAAAGCAACCAGTGCCCTGGCTCACCTGGCCTCTTTCCTGGCCGAGGAATAGATAAGGTCGACATGTTGAAAACAAGGCAAGTATAAAAGATTTTATTTTTCCAACTTCTACAGCAAGGATTGTATAGAAATAATTTTATTATACTTGGCATTAAATTTTGAGGAGGGAACCCGTACTATCCGAGTGAATTTAAAAGGTGATTTCACCGTTAGTCGACAGTAAAGGTTGAATACAGAAGTTGATGTTGAGTAGAATCAGTATAATTTCTATTGACCCTTTTTACTAAAAAATGTTTTGCAATATGAATTATGAGAAATGACTTTTGATTTGGTATTTTCAAAGTTAAAAAAGGTATAATGAACCCGTATATGCCGAAAAGAAAGGTTTTAAAGATATATATCTCTAGAAGATATTTCTAATAACACGGTGCATTGATCTCTATAAACTTACATCTATTGGTGGTGTAGGAGATAAACCCTCTTATACTTAACACTCTTATTTGAGATATATGAGCTCAAAGGCTGTACTTTTGTGAAAATCAATAGTGTGTTGTTGAAAATGAAAATATGGAATTTTAAGTGAATATATTCATAGAAAGGTAAACTTTACCTCAAGCCTCACATCTTGAGAATTGTGAAAAGGGGTTGCTTTAAAGCTAAGTGGTTCGCAACCATTAGGATATGATGTCACCTTTCTAGATCTATTTATTTCTACCCGCTATGACGTCGTGTTTAAAATATATGGTGCATGCTAAGGGATCCCGGATAGATCAGTAACGACTGGGGTGATACCATATTCAATGCTATCTGTACTATATGTTGGTCTCGGGTATGCCGGCCTTAATTCAAAGAGGTTTCAAAGATGTCGGTCCTTGGTACATTCCACTAGAAATGTACTGTATCGGAGGTAATCCCTTACCTCGCTATTCATTGAAAATCGAAATCTCCAATAAGTGTCTTCTATCTTTATTTCTTTTAAAAATATCTGATTATCTATCTCTCCAGCACTGGAATTTGTGACATGTTAATATCGAGGATGTATTAGTGTCGATCTTCGAGGGTCGAAAAGGCGGGTCATCACACACTCTTAGGGATTTATTGGCACAGTTAAGATGTAATATGAGTTTATTACTTATTTTAAAACAAATTGACCTTAAAACAATTGTTAGCATACTAAAAAATGGCCAAGCTTACTATTGCTTAAGAATGCTCTCGTCCGACTGTTACGGCACTTAACAGTAGCACTTTTGACATGCGATGGTAGCTTTGGATCCTTTTGACAACGTTATGTAAATGCTATATTTTGCTATATGAAATTTTAAATGGTTTAAAATAACTTTCAAACAAAGTATTTTTCTATAATCTTTTTAGTGGTTTTTAATAACATATATTAGAGTATTTTAAAAATGAATTGAAGTTTAAATATATTTTTAACGATTAATTATGAATTACTGAAGTAATAGAGTTTAATAAATGTAAAACATGCTTTTCATAAGTTTTTAATAAATGTCAATTTTTTTTATTTTTAAGTAATATTTTAAATGGATATTTAAAACATATTTATAAATATCTTAAAAGTATTCTTATGTACATATACTTTTAGAAAAATTCGTTAAATATTTTACTAAAGCATTAAAAGATTTATGTAACATTTTGTCTTTTAAATTATTTTAGGATTTTATTAAATATATTAGTTTTATAAATAAATTAGTGTTTGTATATATATCATTTTTAAAATGGTTTCTAAATTATATTCAAATAATTTAAAAAGGGGATTAGGAGTCCTGTAACGTCCCGTATTTTTAACTATTTTAAATTATTAAATTTAATTTAATTATTGAACAAAAATGGTGTAAAATAAAATTAATGATTTATTAATGTAGTTTATTGAATATGAACTTAGATAAAAATTTAAATAACAAAATTCAATATGAGAAAAGATGATAACTTATATTGGAAAGTGAATTAAATAATATTAAATTGTAAGTAATTGCTAACTAGAATTCATCTGAAATCCTAATATTGAAATTCATCGTAATTGAATTATCCAAGGGCTTTCATATATGAAGTGTAATATTTCTATTTAGTGTAAGAACTTTTGTTGCTCTATATTTGAATGAACATTTTATTTCAAAGTGAATTTTTTTATGCAATTAAATATAAGAGCATTGGTTGTATAAATTTTGAACTAATATTTTAATTTACAAAATAGTTTAAGATAAAAAACTAAATTTAAAATATTTAATTTATTTTAAATATTGAAAGGTTAATTTTGTAAGTTAAATAACTTATATTTCAAATATGGTGATTTATTTGATATTTAATTATTAAATCTAATTTTTGAAATTTGTTTAAATAACAGGAATTTAATATGAATGAAAAAAATTTCGAAGGTTGATTTAAATTGTATTTAAACAAGAATGAAAATTGTTAACTTTTAAACATGAGTTTGAAAGTTAAATTGATTTTGGAAATTTCTCGTTTTAATTAACGTGTAAAAATAGTCTTTTTCGGCACTGTCTCGGATTTCGATGAAAATAATTTCATCGGATCCATAATAGTGAATTATTAAAGGATTTCATGTTTCGTAGCAATCAGACTTATCATTTTGTCGTGCGGGCTTAAAACGCATAGAAATCAATTAAAAGAATTTAACTAAATTAATTTGATTTAAAAAGCTATCTTCTGAATATGATGGAATTGGCTCTCGATATATATTTCATTGTGTTCGGAATATAGGTATAACATATAAAACGTCGGGCGCATGCTTCGCTTGGAGTTTGAAAAACTTCTCACGTGAATAGTGTTTTGTAATTGCCTATATAAGGCCCTCATTTGCAAAACCCTAGCCTATTTTCCTTCTGCTGTCCTTTTTTAATGGCCGAAATTTGCTTAACTTCTCCTCTCAATTTCTTTCAATCCACTCACAATCTTGTCTAGGCTTCAACATGAAAGTTGTAGTGCTCGATCTCCTTTATGCATCCAAAAGTTGGAACGAATCGTTGTCGTTCGTATTTTCCAGAATTTGAGTTAGAAGGTAGCGGCTTACGCATGGTTTTTTGTGACGTTGGTGACGTTAGGGGGGCCCATATTGAGTTGGTGGTGGCTCAAGAGCGGGCGCGCGTCGTGGTGACAGTTGATCAAAGTTCGGCAACCGGAGATGGCGCGCGCGTCAAAGACTTATTCGCGTAATGGGTTTTTTTCTCGGCCTAGAAGCGTTGTGGGTAGGGAGCGGTTAGGTTTAAACATAATTATTTTTTTAAGATAATATTGATGTTTATTGTATTCAAATGTTTAAAAATCCATAACTTTTTCATGCGAGGTTCGATTCGAACGAAACAAGTTGTATTAGGTTCATATCGACATCGTCTATGACATGGAGCTGAATTGGAATTTATTTGACTCTAGAAAATTTTCAGTTTCAAAATAAGGTGAGTGGTTAAACCCATTCACAAAGTACTAATTTCCTACTGTTAGTTAAACCAATTAATAAAGTGAAAATTTATACTAATTGCTAGTTGAAATTTTAATTGATTAAAAATTTAAGTCATTAAATTTAAATGACTGAATTTAGATCGACATTTAAATTTGACCGTTAAATTGATAGTTAAATTTGTTAGTTAAATTTGATCGAAAAATCGACAATAGGAATTAATAGTAAATCTGATAGTTAAATTTGTGACATTTAAATTTGATAGTTACATTTAACTTGATATTTAAATTGAGGTTGATAACTGAAATTTCATATCTCCTTTAAACCCCCGACATTGGTAGTTATTGATTGTTGTGATATGGTTAAATTGGTTGCTTTGGATGTTGGTTGATATTGCAATGGATGATATTTGTGATTAGATGTCATGTTGTTTAGTGATTTCGATATATCCATATTGTTACCTTATTATTGCCACTATTGATATGATTGATCATCTGTACATTGAATTTGGGTAGAGCACTTTGGACATCCTATTTGATATGTGAATTGTTGGATGCATCGTTGACTGCTTTTGCAGAAATGTGAATGTATCGCCGTATGGCAAAAATTGAAGGTTTTTGATAAACTAGAATTTAGTTTTTGAGAATAACTTGAAATTTATTTATAAAATTTAAATTCTATTTTTTGTAATATATATTTTTCGAAAGAGTAATAAAAGGTTTGCAAAAAAAATTATAATTTTAAAAAATAAATAAAAGAAAGTGTTCATAAGAAGATCGATGTTTGAAATCCAACCATTAAATGGTTTTGATAGGTTTGAATGGGATTATCGAATTTTGGAAATCTGTAAAATGTTGTAAAATCCTCTGAAACTGCAATAAATTATTTGAATAATATTTGATGCAGGAAATCTGAATTTATTTCAATGATTTAAAATAATTTGGAATATTTAAACTTTGAAGTTTGGTTTAAACTGTGAAAATATTGAATCGTGTTGTATTTGATTAACTTAATAAAAACTTTGTAGTGAAGACTTAAAATGGTAAAATCTTTACGGAAATTTGAAACAAATAAAGTTATGCAAATATCTTTCACCTGATTTTGATTTGACTTACATGAGGATTTTTTAGTCCTGGCTCGAGTGTTGTATTTTCATTACGCTTGGGTAAGATTTTTTCAGTTATCGAAGACAGTTGTCCTAGAGGATGAAGATGAAGATTTGGTATATCATATTTACTAGTATTGATTACGCTGCAGTATTTCATTCTGCCTATTGAAATTGTATAACTATGATGAAATTGTATAACTCTGATTTATTTTAGAAATTGAATCAATAATATATTGTTAAATGGCTTCATGAACTGTTTATGTGATTATTGTATTTTATCGTTCTGCTGTGAGATTCTGTTGTGGTTTTCCTCCTGTCCTTTCTATTTCTTTGACATAAACTCATTGATAAACTATCTTTAATCGGTTTGAGTTGGACATGTGTGATTTATTATCGACTTGAACTGTCCAAAAAGGTGGGTCGTCACAAGTCACATATGTGGCTTAATTATGCTTTATGTGTTTATGTGTCTGGAAAGTAATTAATCCTATACTTAGTACTAAAAGCCAACAAAGTAAACTTATTTATCTGTGAGAGTTAAGAATGATGTTCGAGTTGGGTTTAGAAGCAAATATGCTCTAACCTACCGGCTTCCCTCTTGACCAGGAGATAGAGCAAGTTAAGAAGGTATAAAACGTGGTAAATATAAAAGACTTGATTTCCATATGCGATAAGAATATTCATAAATCTCTAAACATTGAAAGGAGTAAAAATGAGTAGTGAAATAGTAGTATAAATGTATACATCTTTTACAGAGGTATTTTAAGTATATATACAACTATTTACAAAGAAGTTTTAATTAATAAAGTATTAATTAAATAAAAAAGGGATTAGAAGTCGCTTATGTGAATTAATCATGCTTTGTGTGACTTAACCGTTCCTTTTGTGTTTACTTGTTTATTGAAAGTATTTAATCCTATACTTAGCATTAAAAGCCGACAAAGTAGACTTTCCTATCTCTAAGAGATAAGAATGATGTTCAAGTAGGGTTTAGAAGCAAATAGTACTCTAACCCAATGGCTTCACTCTTGACCGACGGATAGTGTGAATTGAGAAGGTCGAAAACATGATAAGTATATGAGACTTGGTTTCTATATATGATCGTTTCTATTTTATACTTGATATTCAATAAGTTGACGATCGAATTTGACCAAATTAACTTGGGAAGTATATAAGCGTCGCGTATTAATACAGTTTGAGATCCTTAGGGAGGACTCATTCGTATGAATCATCTCTTGCTTTAAGAATGTATATATACAGGATCCCCTGGTGTGGACTACTTTATATTTTTTTATTTACTTCTTGAAGAACAAGGATTGCGTTAATCAGGGATTCATCGATTTAATTCTATGCTTTGAAAGCGGTTATGGAGTGGATGATGTGGAATTAATTGTATATCCTAAAGTTAAGTGCAAAGGACAACATTAACATTCATCGGATGATTTGTGCTGGAATCCAAGGAGAAATTTATGAACTATTTAAGATGCTAAAATACATGGAGAGATTCGAGATATGTTTGCGTGATGAAGGCTTGTGTATCAAGATACTGAATGTGACTTCACCATCGAAAAATGACAAAAGACATAGTAGGATGCACGACTATAGTGTTTAGCTAACCCAAGAGGGTATATCAACTCCAAATCTAGAAATGCTTATCGGCATTACTAGCAGGAGTTGATAATGTTCGATATCACATGTTTGGGCGTAGGTAAGTTGTGTTTACCTTATGATATATTTTATATAGTGATATTCGATGCTTACATGATAGTTTCTGATCCTTGTCATATATGTTGGCTTTCGTCTATAGATGAGACCTCCGTAGATATTGATATGTGAAAGTATCTTAACGGCTTTAGTCATACTTCTAATATTGTTGTGCTGTGAGAGGCAAGCGGCACATCTATTTTTTTATTTATATCTTACACCCTAGACATTATCTGTTATATTATTTTATTTACCAATTAGATGGTTTTGGTTCTTTCGAGGAGAAAACCATCATGATGATTTGAATGGTCTTAAAAGATACTATCATATGCTGCATCATATTTCTTGGGTTTCTTACACTAGGCTTATGTCTAACTTATGGTTTTATCTTTCCCTTAATTCCTCGAGTGCGCTTTCGAGCAATTTGAGAAAAGCATGTTTTAGTTAGATATTCTTCGGAGCTTCAAAAGGTGAGCTGGATGCTTCCATTTTCCTACCGTAATAATCTTATTCCCACTGCACAACTAGTATGTATATATAGCACTAATAGGATGTTATAACTGTCTAGGTTGATTATAGTACTTAGGATTTAAAATGTTATGTATCTTAAAGTATCACTTTGTACTGCCTTTTGATATTATGTGAATTCCGTTGTAAGATTCTGATGTTGTGTTCTTTCTTCCTTGTTCCTTTTCTTTTTCTTTTTATTTACCCTAACAATATGTATTTTCGACACTTAGGTGTTCGATAGGTGAGTATCGTGGATATATTAGTATTGACATTTAGGGATCGAAAAGGCGGGTTGTTGCTGCTGGTATAAGAGCTGAAGGTTAAGTGAGAATCTTAGCTTTGGTTAGGTATAATTCATTAGAGATGGAGTAAATGATGCCCTAAAATGAGTTTAGTGTATTATACACATGAGAGTGTATTTGTATTTGTTCTAAACGTATGCTTTAAAGGTTATTCCAACTACAAAAAATTTGTTGATCTTGTGTAACGACCAACTATTTCGTGCCATTCGCATCTGCACATGTCGGACTTGAATTGCTAAAAACAATATATTGTTAATTTATATTTGGCAAAACTCAACATATACAGTAAATAAAAAATCACAGAATCAAAGACACAGAGTAATATAACAATAAGCAGCGGAATACATATATGTAGTTCATGAAGCTACTATATATACATCAGAGCTTGAAATAAATACAACAAAATATCACAAATACAATATAGTTTTGAATACAGACATGTGACAAATCTGGACAAAACAACTGGTTAGCTGAAAACTGAATAAATATAGATGGATCTCCAAGCGAAGCTCCAACTCTAAAGGTGAGTCTCAAATGCTGTGACACTCAGTCTGACTCGAGCGTAAAGCAAAACACAAAACACTCGAGTCAGGATTAATATTCTTATATTAATAAATACAACTCAAGTGAAATGTAAACTGAAACACAAGTAATTCAAAGGATGTTTGAGATTGCCATCCTCTAAGGATCTGTAGAACTATCTACCACGTAGTAATATACAATATTATTATATGTCTATAGTAAAGTAAAATGTTAATATAGTGTTAAGGCGTTACCCATATCCCCTTTAACACATTTTATATAACTTCGTAGTCTATACAAATATTGTAAATTCCACTCGCTGGTGGGCTATCAGGGGCACTCCATAGGCACGACACAAAACAAACTCGTAGAAGGCACGATAGAGCATGCGATAAGACACTCGAGGCAATGCCAGGGTAGATATACCATTGCGGATCCGGACAAGTGGTAATGCATAGCAGCTACTACCGCCCACCTCATGACACACTCCCAAATCAAAGGGGTTACCCAATCAAATCACAAAAGCAATAAATGGTATCGAAGAAATGTGCCCGATCAGAGGAATGACCTCACTTGGTCCGGCATGGCTCTTGTTTTAGCTGCATCAAGCTGACTCACGGGAGTCGGGGCTACGTAGATACCATATGGAACCGTCACCAAACCATCCTACTTCATTCTAGAATCTCTACCACGTACACAGTTGGTAAAGTGGTTTTCCGACAGAGAGTATGACAATATCCGATCCCGGTCTCTTTAACAACCAAACGCTGATTTCACATCGTGGTCATTTCATTTTAAATAGTTCATATTTTATATCAAAATATCATATTCATTTCAAAACTATATCAACTCGGTATCATTATTCACTTTAAATAATATTCATTTCCAAAATCATAACACTTTCAAAATCATAACATTTTCGAAATTATAATACTTTCGGAATCATAGCACTTTAGTAATCATAACACTTGAAATCATAACACTTTGGAAATCATAACACTTCGAAATCGTAACACTTTCCACCTAAACAGTTTAGATGTTGAAAATAGTATATATATTAAAATAGTTAAAATAGTTTATATGTATTAAAAATACTTATATATAATAAAAATAGTTTCCTCCAATTTCACATATCAATTCAAATCAGCTTAAATTCCAAAGTTCAATTTAAAACAATCCAAGTTTAACCATTTAAAGTTCAAAGATTCAAGTTTATATATATTCAAACATTTACAATATAAATTTCGTTTATATTCAACATTTAACTTTAAATTTATTCAATTTGGAAATTATTCCTTTAACCATTTTTATAACAATTTATTTAAATCCAATTTATATATTTAAATCAATATTAAACATTCAATCTCAATTTTATTAAAAATTGAGAATATTCATTTAATCACTTTTTATCAAATCAAGTTATAAACCAAGTTATAATCATATTTTTCAAAATCTCAAAACCAATAAGTTTAAATCAATTCTTTCTTAAATTCAATTATTAACCAATTTAAATTCCAAGTCAACATTACTTTATCTTTCCAACCTTCATTATTAAAGTTATAAATCTATTTTAAAATATTAATATAAATATTAATATAAATTTTAAATAAATATTTTAAAACATATTATATACTAATTAAATTAAATTTTATTAAATTAAATCTTATCATTAATTGTATTTTGTATTAAATCTTATTTTATATATTTTTAAAATAATAGAGCTATAAGAAAATCTTAGAATTTATATTTTTCAAAACTAACTTATGAATTAAAATTTCCAAAACATATTATTTAAAAACTAAATTTTATATTATATTTTAAAAATCAATATCTATTAAAACCCGTATATTTCATTCAAACTTTGGAAATCATTTTTTTCTAAATATAGACCAATGGTGTCCATATATAATTTTCTATCCTATGGTCAAAGTAATACGGATGTTTATCATTTCAATCCGCAATTTAAATATCTACGGGTATATATCATTTCAACCCGCAATCCTAAAACTTCAAAATCAATGAAATCGTTTGGATTTATCATTTCAACCCATAACGATTTTCTCCTATTCTACAAAATCGTTTGGGTCTGTATCATTTAAACCCATAGGGAATTCTAAATTAATAGGGAACTTGAAGAGTGCGAACAAATATGATGATAATATAACATATTAATAACGGTCATATATTATCAGTGATAAATTAAACAAAATATATATAGCAGGATATAGTGTCATATATCACAGGTGAAAAATTACAGATAATAGCATATCGTATATAACAATTTTATAAATGACAGTTAAATCTAGTAGCATATTTCAATTGTCGTTTCAAGTGAAATCATATTTAATAAATATATGAATGTTAATCATGCGTGATTGCTCACCTTTCGAGGTTAGAGAAATTGATAATGAAATGAGTTATGAATCCAAGCACGAATTCCAAAGCAAAGCAAGATGGGCACGAGTTTGACGAATAAAGCTGATATATTGAAAATCAAGAACCACAAATCAGCTTGATATAACTAAAACGAAATGTATATTATATTATTATTTTTCCTTAAAACCAATATTCAATCAAAATACATATTTAAAATCTATATGTACACCTATATATGTATTTTAAAACAAATTATCCAAATAAAACCGTTGTATTTACATTTCAAAAATCGGTATTTATAAAAGTCAATTTAAACTTCTCCATGTACATTTTAAACGTTAACAGTAATCATGAATAAACATATATATATTATACACTTTCCCAAAATATTAATATAAATGTAATTAAACATAACATACTATATAAATAAAAACACATCAAACTGTTAATCAAAACATATATTTATATAAATCCATACTTATATCTCAAATCATTGCATCTTAAATACAAATTAAAAATTAAAATAAGACCCTTAATTTTATATTGGAAACCAAAGCTGTACGTATGTATATAAAACAACAATATAAGCATATGCCACAGGCGAAATACGGTTATATATATATATATATATATATATATATATATATATATATATAATGTTCGACAGTGAAGCAAGAAGACGGTATGCTTTACATATATTTATAATACTTCTTTATACTTTCTTATGTAATATATACAAACAACCTGGATATATATGACTTAAATAGACTTATAACAAATTTTGTACAAACTTACATAAACTTTTTATATAAACCGATCTTTAAATCTATATATATATAGTTCTCACATATTATATAACTAATGTTATTTTCAAAATCATATACAGATCTTATATTCGAACCAATATATAATTTACATACCTTTATACATATTGAATAACGATAATATACACACATAAACGGACACATACGAAAATAACTACAAACATACACACACAGTCATATATATTAGATATAAATATACTTACACTGATGTAAATTATATATAAAACTAACATTACGTGTGTATATATATATACACGAAGAAGGCTAAAGTAACTTAGTTGAATATAGGCTGAAGCATGGAAACGAAGTCAGGTGAATAAGAACGTGAGCTCTTCACTATACTTATATATATAATACATACGTATATATAATTATATAAGAAGGAAGAGGAGAGGAACATATGAAGGGAGTCAGAGGCTATGCAGAGGGGAGGAGAAAGGTCAGGGGTTGGGATGATGATCTCAGTCGAGGGAAGGTGCTGCAGGGGAAAAAGGTGCTCGGCTAGGTGTTGAACGCTTGGTGGAGGTGGCTATGCTGGGTTGGTCAGGAAGATACGGGAGATGGGGGCACGAAGGGGATGGAGAGGCCGGGGAAGCTGATGCAGGCGCTCGGGTTTGCAGTCCTTCAGGGGATAAGGCAGAGGGAGAAAAGGCATATGCAGTGGAGATTGCAGGGTTTTGGAAATGAGTAAGTGGAGGCGAGGTCTGCTATTATGGGGTGGGGCACGAGAAGAAGGGGAGCTGGCAAAGGAAAGAAATGGAGGTGGTTCAGTCTTCAGCATGGTGGGGGGAGAGAGTAGTTTTTGTTCACGCATAAGAGTGGAGGAGGGAGAGGGTGTACGTGTTGATGGATCTGGGATGGTGGGGAGAGAAGAAGAAGATGGGCAGCATGGAGAAAGAGAGGACGAATAGTTAGAGTATATAAAAGCTTTATAATATACTCTGTTTGTTTTCAAAACGAATAAAAGGAAAAGGAAGAGACTATAGCAAATAATTGAACCAACAAACAATAAATCAAACATAGGAAAACAACGGTCAATTATTGAATTCAAAGAATATCAATAGCGGGTGGCTGTTGGTTTACATTGGTCAATGAAGGGACATGAAATTAAAAGGCTCGAATACGGACCGATACGGCTAATCGTATTGCGGTTTCGTCGCATACCGGACTCCGAAATGAACAAATAAGTATACTGCGAAGATCAACACGACAAGACGATCAAAACGGTATACAAACATTAACAATACGATCATCCTAGCAAAAATCAATATTTTGTGTCCAAAACGCTGCAAATCTATCGAAAATAAGATAAACAGGGATAGAGAAGTCCAAATTTGATGAAACGAATTATGACGTCTCACTCAGAAAACAGTTTACATTTTTATTATATAAAATCTTCAGATTTCGAAAATATTTTATTTTCATTATGTTAACTGATTATAAATTGAAATTGAAAATTACACAATAGAATTAGCTTTCATATTTTCGAATAAAAAATTACCTTTTGCTATGTTTAAATAGACGCATACCAAATATCAAATTTTTATTTTCAAATTCAACTATTTAAAATTGCATAAAATTCAGTTAATTGCGTTATTTAAACCGTTAAAATTTACGGATCGTTACATCTTATATAAGGTAACTTATATAAGTATGAATTATCGAAGTGTAGTTTAATTAATGCAGGGATTAACGATTTTCATTCATACCCTTCATTAGTTAGTTTAGCTATTCTCCTTTAGTTTATAAGCATTGCTATCCTTCATAGAATAGTTTGACACGCTCGACTAGCTCAACCAGTTTACGAGCATTGTTATCTTTATAGATTGATTAGTTATGCTCGGCCAGTTTATGAGCATTTATTATCGTCTACTATTTGTTGATTCGCGCTTGGCCAGTTTATGACCATTATTATCATTTGTAGATTGGTTAGTTATGATCGACAAGTTCATAAGAATTATTATCATCTACAGATTGATTAATTATGCTCGACTGGTTTATGAGTATTTATTATTGTCCATTGATTATTGATTTGTGCCCGGCCAATTTATGAGCAGTTACGATGTTTACTTCATGGGTTGAGTAAACCGTATTTATGGATGCATCAAAACGAACACCTAATGAATTAAGTTTTATAATTTGACAATAAGGCATTTGACGATAAGGTCAGACAAGAATTTTATTCTAATAAAAGAATTTTAGCAAAAATTTCTTAGTATGATTTGTAACTATGGTGTATAAACAAAGAGGATTTAAATTGATATTTTGATAACTTAAATCTCGGTGTCTTGATATGATTTCTAAGATTTTGGAAAACAATAGTAGTACTATTTGAAAGTATTTATGTAAACTAATATTTTGAAAAGAGTTTTATGATTTGTTCGAGTTCGAGGTTACTCTCAGGACCAGAAGTCAATTTGAGAAAAAGGTATTTTTATGTTATTTAGTTTGAGTGGGTCAAAAGCATCTAAAAATAGGCAAAAGATGTGTTCGATTGGTAAGCATTTCTCGTTATAGTAAGGGAATACATATTACAATTTGCTAGGACCAATCTCCATGGTACCATTTTTGTGTTACTTTATCTATACGTATATTTTCTATGGATTTTATAGTATATATTTGGAAAATTGTTTTATAAATTGAGATTATGATACTTAGTAACGTTTACAAGGTATTTGATACTACTTTGAAAATTATTTTGATTAAATCCTGAAAGTATGATTTGATATACAAAAAGGTATAAGTACATATTATTATTTTAAAATGATTCGAGTTAAAACCAGGAGTTTAGTCCTAAAGTTTTCCTTTAATTTTAGATAAAATGCATAGCAGTTTAATAAGGAGTAATTGGTACTATATATTTTGATATGAATTTTTTGTTAAGAAGTTTGTATGTGTAATATGTAGGGTGTCCAAGTGGTTTGTGGCATAAGCTAAATAATTGTGAAACATTTTCTTGTTTTCCCTTTTAGTAAAATGTGTCTAATAAGTTTAACTTTGATCATTTATTTTATTGTGGCATGTGTCCTATACATTAGGATAGTGTGGTATGTTCATTATTTTATGATGTGTTTGTTTAGTAGTTTTCATTTGTCAAAATGAAACATATTTTTCGAATATTTTGGATAGCTTGAAACTTCTGAATCGATACAGAACTTAAAGCTAAATAAACAATTTCAAGTCATGGAAAATCATAAATAGATAGGTCGATCCTCGAGGCGGATTCGACATCAAAATGGATTCATACACTAGGTGAGATTTACTATATAAATTATCTACCATAACCTCCAAATCAAAAGTAACGACTTACCTTTAATCACGGTTTTCTCCCTTTCCTTCTGAGTATCCGAGTAGTATACTTATATTTGGGGCCACTTCCAGGGAATTTACTTTCACTATTTGGCCTCCTTTCAATATGCTAAGGTAATCCTTCTGTAGTGACTGTACTGTTCAAAATTATAACAATTAATCTTTGAGATATTCATTCTCAAGGTTGTAAAAATTTCTATGCGGACGTTAGGCGGTTAGTATAAACAATGGATTAATCGTTAAGGCAGGGATCAATCGAGGATTAATCGAAGCCAGGAAATTTTGATAATTTGTGTTTATGGTAAACTTTTAGTATTTTCTTTAGTGTCAATTGATATAAATTAGAATTTTGAGATTTTAAATGTGCTTAAGAGTAGCCAAGGAGGGAAGACCGCCTATAACTATCACATCAATGCTTATATGTGGTATTCAATCTTAAATAATGTCTAACCAGTTCCTAAATACATGTTTTAATTCTTAATGAGGCTGTAAACCTTGTCTAGGTGGGCCTATGAAATGACCCTCACAATTTCCACCTTAATTTCTCAAGGATTTTTTTTTACATACACATACACATTTAATTTGTATGACATACATATATATATATATATATATATATATATATATTCATTCTCATCTATAAGTTTAATTTAAACTTCCTTTGAACTCTCAGAGTCATTTTCTTTTCAAACAATTCACCCAAGATTCAAAATTTTCTACCAATATAAATATATCAGTTTATTCCTAAAAGATATACACATACATATGAGGATGTATATATTCCTCTTGTTTAAAGTCAGAGTATGTTTTTAATTCCATTTGTTAAACAAGAGCATGCTGTTTGATTTTGGATATAAATGAATCTGTCCACAGTTAAAATACCCTATTCTTTTGAACATTTGTAATATATTAGTAAATCCTGTGCATATTTAATTTTTAATTCATATGGATTTGGTCATTCTAATTTATAAATTTGCTGTCAATTTATCTTAGCAGATAAATCTCAAAGTACTTGGGATTCTTAGTTTTTTTTATATATATATATATAGTTCAAATATATCAATATTTGACTAAGACCAGAAAATGATATATTCACTTATCATTTTTTTCACTTATGTATTTTCTAGGAACCTTCTTATTTTGGTTCAATCTATATGGCTTGTTCATTTTAATCTTAGCCTATATTGACACATTGTGAGATGTGTATTTGCATAAGATTTGCTATGACAAGAATTTGAACTTTAAAGATGTTTAGAAGAATAATGTGTGTCTTCAGGTTTGATAGCGCAAACCTGTCCAGATTGCATATCTGTTATGGCTTTTAAAAGTAGGTTGTGTTGAAACGATTGCTAAATAAACTAAAGCTTTTGAAATGCATTTTACATTCAGAATACCATCAAATATAATCAACCAAAACTTCACTCATTTGAAGTTGGTTAACCCTTGTGTCTTGTGTCTAACAGACACTTGTTCAAGACATTTGCATTATATCTGAAGCCTTGCAAAAATTTTACTTTACTCAAAACAATTCAGAAAGTGGACTTAAACTTATTTACAAAGAATTACAGTAGAAAGAATTTAAATCCTTATAAGTTTACCTCTAGTTAAATCCAGATTTTTATTCTAAAAACACAGTGCTATTGCTATATCTCAAGAATTGACCAATACATAATACAAGTATACAAAACAATTGCTCACATACATATATGTGTATTTCTTTTCCAGGCTTTCATATCTAATACTTAAGCATATTTTCCTTGTTTTCAACCCAGATATTTCTTTTAATTTTAAAACCTGAATGCATAGAAATATTCAACAGATAAACAACCAGTTCAATCAATCATAGCAAGTTCATTACATAACATTAAGTTCAAACACAACTATCCTTGCAATACATGCAGATAAAATCTTTCTAGACTCTTATTAAAATTAGCAAGCATGCACATCCATTTTCTCATTAGCCAATACCCCTTTCCATCTTATTTAAGCTTGATATTCCCTGCAAGAACATTAGTGGCTGCCCCATTTTAAAATGAGACACCCCCATATGCCATGAGCAAATAAGGGTCAGATCTATGATCTGGTGTGAGCGACATCAATATAATCATGATATTAAACAACTGAGAATATAAGTGTAGTGACTTGTTATTTGAACAAATTTATGCAATCACTTATTTTATCATTGTGTAAATAAAATGACTCAGGTATGATAACTTCATCTATCATTCCCACACATGCATACATAATCTTGCAATCATAAATATAAATATGCAACATGTGCATTCACTGGAACAATCATGGTTCCACACCAACCCACCTAAGAAATATTCATATTCCTATCTCTTCATGTACAGGTTGTATAATTCAATTTAAATTCCTGCCTCATCTGCTATCAAGGAATCACAGGGACATATTGTAATGAACTAATTCACATCATTACACAAAGATCTCAGGGCATAAACAAGCCATATGTCACTTGCATACATCAAATATAACAAGCATTCCAGCAGCCTTATTGGCCTTTCCTTCCCTAGTTTATTTACTAGTGCATTGATTTAAATCCTATTACCAATTAGCTAAGTGAACATGTCACTGCAAACATGGAAACACCCATAACTTTTTTTTTTTAGCATAATTTTCTCGGAAATTAAGTAGACAGTTATTTCCAAAAATGTGGACATTATGTCTTGATCTAAGTAAAATATAAGAATATTTTCAACTGTAAAAGAGGCATGGCATGGCATGTCATATTATATTGATCTGCAAGCCTCTATGATTGAATCAGATTCATGATCTGGCTCAATCATAATTTTAGCTCGTGAGTTCTTCTTCTTCTTTTTTTATTTGATTAAGGGCTCAGCACCTAGAAAATTTCTATTGCACCCTTAATTTCTTTCTTTTTTTCAAGCCTCAGCACTTACACAAAGTATAATGCAGCTCATAACATTTTCCTTGACAAGATTTCCCATGCCATAAATCTATAACAGTTGAGAATATCCTCTCCATACATTTAAAATTCTGGGCCTTAACATTTATGAGCAAAATGAAACAATAAGTTGCACATCCAAAGGCAAACATCTCAACAAGTCAAAGATCACCCATAACATCCATAATAAAATCATATCAGATCCAAAAAGAAACATCCAAAGAGCATTGATAAAATCATATACATCTAAACCAGCAATATGTAAATGGCAATATAAAAAGTGGCTGCCTCATCTCAGGTCTTCATGCCATGAATCTAGTGAGGTTACTCACCTAAGTTCTTCCTTCTCTTGATCCAGAAAATCCTTATGTATGTGTGTTTCTCTTTCCTTTTTAAAGATCTTCTTTCTTATTTTTTTTTTGAGTAACTCGGGGTAAAATGGTTTCCTGGCCAAAGCTGATTATTTATATGCTTTTTCCACTAGGGTTTTGGCAAGACAGTATTCCATTTCTGACCTGACCATCTTCATGCATTTTGTATTTATATTTTAACATTTTCCTCCTTAATACCCCGGCCACCTTAGTCCATTATGGTTAGTACCTTCTCTTTTTTTTTCTTTATTTACTTTTCCAGAAAATGGCTATCTTTGATTACTTACCCAAGTCATGCTAAGTGTGTGAACCCAGTTTTTATTTATGCTTTTATTCTTTTCTGGAAATCTCCTTTTTCTATTTTTACCTACACAAGCATACTGACTTGTATTTACATTTTATGTCGTTTTGATGTCTCCTTTTTTTTTTGCTTTAACACTGTTTGCTCACAGAAAATATACATGTACATAGGTGCATATATTTTATTTCTTGCTTTACAGAAAATGTATATAGGCATATCTTCTATATTTAACCTGGCTAGGCCTAAGTTAAATTCTAATGTTTTAAATAAGAATTTTACTTTCTTATTTCAAATAATTTTTTTTTCTCTTTATTTATTTATTTATTTTTAAAATAATACATGTGGTCTGAGGACAGAATAATTCACATTTCAAAAATTCTATTTGAAATGTTTTCTTTTCCCTATATATATTTTTTTCTCACAAATTCTTGGATTTTTCCCTGTGCCATTTCCAGTGTGCATGTGCACACTTATCCTTGCGCACTATCCAATCCCAAGAATTTCACCATATTTGAATCTAAATATTTCAAAATTAAATCATTTTATCAAAATGGTTTTTCACAAAATTTTGGGGTATTACATTCACCCCTCCTTTTAGGAATTGTGTCCTCACAATTTGCTATTACTTATAACAAGCATCATCTGATTTTCTGAAAATCTATCAAACATATGCATAAGCAAGCAAATTCAACCACAGCAACCATACATATCAAATTTGTCAGAAATTAAAAACTACCTTTAATTTGCAAAAAGCTTAGGATAATCCCTCCTTATCTTATCTTCTAATTCCCATGTACAATCATTAGGATCAAGACTCCATTGGACCTTCAACAGTTTTAAAGTTTTATTTCTCAATTTCTTTTCTTCTTTAGCTAATATCCCCACTGGTTCTTTCTCATAAACCAAATTGGGATTTATCTTAATTTGAGTAGCTTGACTAGAATTTCCTCCTTATTATGTACCCATCTTCTAAGTTGTGACACATGAAAAACATTGTGCATTGCTTTCATATCCTCTGGCAGTTCCAATTTGTATGCTAATGAACCCATTCTTTCCAAAATCTTATAGGGTCCAACATACCTTGGTGTGAGTTTTCCTTGCCAGCCAAATCTCAAGACCTTTTTCATAGGTGAAACTTTGATAAAAACAAAGTCACCCACTTCATATTCCACTTGCTTTCTCCTCTTGTCTGCAAACTTCTTTTGCCTGTCTTGAACTGTTGCAATTCTTTTCTTTACCAATTTAATTTTCTCTGTAGTTTCTTGTATGTACTCAGGTCCTAAAATAGTTCTTTCTCCTGTTTCTACCCAACACACAGGTGATAAACATGGTTTGCCATATAAGGCTTCAAATGGTGCCATCCCTATGGTGCTTTGATAACTGTTATTGTATGTGAACTCAGCTACATGGAGATGGTCTTCCCAGTTGCCTCCAAAGTCCAGTACACATGCTCTCAACAAGTCCTCTAAAATTTTGTTCACCACCTCAGTTTGTCCATCTGATTGGGGATAGTAGGCAGTACTCAAACATAATTCACTTCCCATGGCTTCTTGAAAACTCTTCCAAAATCTTGAGGTGAAGATGGTATCCCTATCACTCACAAAAGTTTTGGGAATGCCGTGTAATCTTACCACCTCTTTCATGAATACTTGAGCTAATTTTGGGGCATTTCTTTCTGATTTTACTGGGATGAAATGTGCTACTTTAGTTAGCCTATCCACTATTACCCATATACTAGTGTTTTCTCTCTTAGATCTAGGCATACCATCTATGAAATCCATAGATATATCCTCCCACTTCCACTGTGGTATGCTAAGAGGATGCAACAGTCCTGATGGCCTTTGTGTCTCTGCCTTGATTGTTGGCAAGTCATACATTTTGCAACATGTTTGGCCACACCAGACTTCATTCCCTTCCACCAAAGATTTCTCTTCAAATTTTGATACATCTTTGTACTGCCTGGGTGTATGGAGTACTTACTCCTATGGTATTCATTCAATATTTCCTCCTTCAACTCTAGGTTTTCTGGGACACATATTCTGTTCTTGTTCCTTAAATAACCATTTTTATCAATTTGATAATTTAGTACTTCCTCTCCATTTAATAAGAGTATTTTCTTTTCCAATAGGTTCAGGTCTTGTTCCTGCATTTTTCCAACCTTCAGAAGTAAATCTGATTGCAAAGATACCGTACTCAATTTTCCTTTACTTTCATCTTTTTCAATTGGTACCATTTGTACCTCACTGTTTGCTTTAATTTCTAAATCAGTAAGTATAGACAAATCCTTGAACTCTTCCATCATCAACATGGCTACTTTAGCATATTGTCTACTCAAGGCATCTGCAACTTTATTTGCCTTACTTGGTGTATAGAGTATATCTAGATCATAGGTAGCTAGGAACTCCACCCATCTATGTTGCCTCATGTTCAAATCTTTTTGTGAGAATAAATATTTCAGTGTCTTATGATCAGTGTACAAAATAAATTTGGCACCTAACAGATAATGTCTCTAGAGTTTCAAGGCATACACTACTGTTGCTAGTTTAAGATCATGGGTTGCATATCTTGTTTCATGTGGCTTTAATTGCCTAGACGCATAGGCTATCACCTGGTCTTGCTGCATCAACACAGCCCCTAGCCTAGAGCCACTTGCATCAGTATACACAATTAAGTTCTCATTCCCTTCTGGCACTCTCAATACTGGTGCATTAATTAAAGCTTCTTTTATTTTGATAAAAGCTTGTTCACATTTTTCTGTCCATACAAAGGCTTGGTTCTTTCTAGTTAAATTGGTAAGGGGTGATGATATTTTTGAAAAATCTTTTATAAATCTCCTATAATATCCTGCCATCCCCATAAATGATCTAACCTCACTTACTGTACCTGGTCTTTTCCATGTTTGAATAGCTACTACCTTATTGGGGTTTACTGAGATTCCTTTGGCAGAGATAACATGTCCAAGAAAATGTACTTCTTCCTTCCAAAATGCACATTTTGAAAATTTTGCTTTTAAATCGTTTTTCCTTAATCTTGACAAAACCAAATGCAAATGATTTTTATGCTCTTCCACTATTTTGGAATAAACCAAAATATCATCAATAAAAATCAGTACAAACTTGTCTAAATAATCTCTAAATATTCTATTCATTAAATCTACAAAATATGAAGGATCATTTGTCAATCCAAATGGCATAACCATAAATTCATATAAGCCATATCTAGTGTTAAATGCAGTATACTTAACACTTGAGTCTTCAACCTTCATCTGATGAAATCCTGATGCTAAGTCTAATCTAAAAATATTTTAGCTTCAGTGAGTTGATCAAAAAGATCATCTATTCTAGGCAATGGGTATTTGTTCTTGATGGTTACTTTATTTAGTTCTCTGTAATCTATGCACATTCTCAAAGCACCATCATGTTTTCTTACAAACACTACTGGAGCACCCCAACATGAATTACTTGGCCTTATAAATCCTTTGCCTTCTAGTTCTTCCAACTGATTTTTCAATTCCTTCAATTCACTTGGCCCCATTCTGGTGGGTTTCTTGATTATTGGACTTGCTCCTGGAATGAGATTAATTTGAAACTCAACTGGTCTATGGTGTGGAACACCCTCGCAAACACATCCAAATATTCATTGACTATGGGAATTTCTTCAACGGTTAGTTCACTGGAATCTTTTTCTAAGTCAACTAAATGATATAATTTTCTTTCCTTAGCTACTTCACATAAAACTGTGATCCTCTGGCCTCTAGAATTTTGCAATGATATGGTGGATGAGTCTAAATTAATTTTGGCTTTAAATTGCCTTAACCAGTCTACCCCCAATATAACACCTATATTTGGGTAATTCAAAACATATAAATTGGAAATAAAAATATTTCCTCCTATGTTTAACTCCACATCCACACAATTCATGTTCAAAACACTAGAACTCCCCAGTGGACTATGTATGAGCAGTGGGGTTTCAACCAATATGCAATTTAATTTTAGCATTTTAACTAATTCATAGGAAATCAAAGAGTGAGTTGCCCCAGTGTCATATACTACTGCTACAGGTATGGTACAAATAAATAATGCACCTTCCACTTGACCATGATTTTCAGCTCCACTCTCCACTGTGGATTTGCCTTTGGCTTCCAAATTTGCTATTTTCCCTTGTTGTTTGTTCTCAGGACAGTTCCTCTTCATATGCCCCTCTTTCCCACATAGGTAGCATTTGAAGGCTCCTCCTTTCATCTTTGGGCACCTTGGTTTGATGTGTCCTTCCTTTCCACATTGATGGCAGACCAATTTCTTCTTAGTATCATTAGCCTTGGCATCATTGGCCTTTTTGTTGTCTGTCTCTTCCTTCTTTTATCATAAGGGTGATATCTTCCCTTGTTCTTCTTGTTGTTTCTACTCTTAGAATTCCTATACTTCTCCCTTTCCTTGTCATGTTGCTCAAGTTTCAAAGCCAAGTCTATTACTTGATCAAAAGTTCTGTCAGCATATGGTAACATGGCCCTGCTAAGTCCTGGATTCAAACCTTTAATATACCTATCATTCTTGGATGCTTTATCTGCCACCAACATTGCTCCATATTTAGACAACCCCTCAAACTTTTGAGTGTACTCAGTGACATTCAAAGTTCCTTGCCTAAGTCTAATAAATTCTTTAAGTAAAGTGGTCTTGGCTGATGCTGGTACAAATCGTGCCTCCAACATCTCCTTGAATTGATTCCATGTAATTTCATTTTCAATTCTTCCAACTATGATCACCTCCCACCAGCTTAAAGCCACTCCTTTCAGCTGTCTTGAAGCCACTTGCCTCTTCCTTTGATCATCCAGCTGCATGTCATTGAAAATCCTTTCTAATGTTCTCAACCATGCTTGAATTTCCATCACATTCTCAGTCCCTTCAAAACTTTTGCCTCCCAAATTTGTATAAGCCTTTAATAGTTTTGAAAGTTACTCATGTGGATTCTCAGGCCTATGCCCAATTCCATCCCTTAAAATTCTCACAAACTCTTGCATATCAAGCATCTGTGATGCACTTGTCCCTGCTTGATGTGATCCCCTTCCAACCATGATTTGCTAACTAAGTTCTGGGAAAATGGTATTAGTATATTATGAGTATTTCTATAATTAATATTTTCTTATCCAATTTATTTCATCCAAAATAAATAGACATAACACATTTCCATAGCACTCAACCATCAATGCAACCATATAATTATGCTAACATTTGCTCTGATACCAAAATGAAATGACCCTCACAATTTCCACCTTAATTTCTCAAGGATTTTTTTTACATACACATACACATTTAATTTGTATGCCATATATACATATATTCATTCTCATCTATAAGTTTAATTTAAACTTCCTTTGAACTCTCAGAGTCATTTTCTTTTCAAACAATTCACCCAAGATTCAAAATTTTCTACCAATATAAATATATCAGTTTATTCCTAAAAGATATCCACATACATATGAGGATGTATATGTTCCTCTTGTTTAAAGTCAGAGTATGTTTTTAATTCCATTTGTTAAACAAGAGCATGCTGTTTGATTTTGGATATAAATGAATCTGTCCACAGTTAAAATACCCTATTCTTTTGAACATTTGTAATATATTAGTAAATCCTGTGCATATTTAATTTTTAATTCATATGGATTTGGTCATTCTAATTTATAAATTTGCTGTCAATTTATCTTAGCAGATAAATCTCAAAGTACTTGGGATTCTTAGTTTTATATATATATATATATATATAGTTCAAATATATCAATATTTGACTAAGACCAGAAAATGATATATTCACTTATCATTTTTTTTCACTTATGTATTTTCTAGGAACCTTCTTATTTTGGTTCAATCTATATCGCTTGTTCATTTTAATCTTAGCCTATATTGACACATTGTGAGTTGTGTATTTGCATAAGATTTGTTGTGACAAGAATTTGAACTTTAAAGATGTTTAAAAGAATAATGTGTGTCTTCAGGTTTGATAGCGCAAACCTGTCCAGATTGCATATTTGTTATGGCTTTTAAAAGTTGGTTGTGCTGAAACGATTGCTAAATAAACTAAAGCTTTTGAAATGCATTTTACATTCAGAATACCATCAAATATAATCAACCAAAACTTCACTCATTTGAAGTTGGTTAACCCTTGTGTCTTGTGTCTAACAGACACTTGTTCAAGACATTTGCATTATATCTGAAGCCTTGCAAAAAATTTACTTTACTCAAAACAATTCAGAAAGTGGACTTACACTTATTTACAAAGAATTACAGTAGAAAGAATTTAAATCCTTATAAGTTTACCTCTAGTTAAATCCATATTTTTAATCTAAAAACACAGTGCTATTGCTATATCTCAAGAATTGACCAATACATAATACAAGTATACAAAACAATTGCTCACATACATATATGTGTATTTCTTTCCCAGGTTTTCATATCTAATACTTAAGCATATTTTTCTTGTTTTCAACCCAGATATTTCTTTTAATTTTAAAACCTGAATGCATAGCAATATTCAATAGATAAACAACCAGTTCAATCAATCATAGCAAGTTCATTACATAACATTAAGTTCAAACACAACTATCCTTGCAATACATGCAGATAAAATCTTTCTAGACTCTTATTAAAATTAGCAAGCATGCACATCCATTTTATCATTAGCCAATACCCCTTTCCATCTTATTTAAGCTTGATATTCCCTGCAAGAACATTAGTGGCTGCCCCATTTTAAAATGAGACACCCCCATATGCCATGAGCAAATAAGGGTCAGATCTATGATCTGGTGTGAGCAACATCAATATAATCATGATATTAAACAACTGAGAATATAAGTGTAGTGACTTGTTATTTGAACAAATTTCTGCAATCACTTATTTTATCATTGTGTAAATAAAATGACTCAGGTATGATAACTTCATCTATCATTCCCACACATGCATACATAATCTTGCAATCATAAATATAAATCTGCAACATGTGCATTCACTGGAACAATCATGGTTCCACCAACCCACCTAAGAAATATTCATATTCCTATCTCTTCATGTATAGGTTGTATAATTCAATTTAAATTCCTGCCTCATCTGCTATCAAGGAATCACAAGGACATATTGTAATGAACTAATTCATATCATTACACAAAGATCTCAGGGCTTAAATAAGCCATATGTCACTTGCATACATCAAATATAACAAGCATTCCAGCAGCCTTATTGGCCTTTCCTTCCCTAGTTTATTTACTAGTGCATTGATTTAAATCCTATTACCAATTAGCTAAGTGAACATGTCACTGCAAACATGGAAACACCCATAACTTTTTTTTAGCATAATTTTCTCAGAAATTAAGTAGACAGTTATTTCCAAAAATGTGGACATTATGTCTTGATCTCAGTAAAATATAAGAATATTTTCAACTATAAAAGAAGGGTGGAATGTCATGTCATATTTTATTGATCTGCAAGCCTCTACGATTGAATCAGATTCATGATCTGGCTCAATCATAATTTTAGCTTGTGAGTTCTTTTTTTTTTTTTTTTGATTAAGGGCTCAGCACCTAGAAAATTTCTATTGCATCCATAATTTCTTTCTTTTTTTCAAGCCTCAGCACTTACACAAAGTATAATGCAGCTCATAACATTTTCCTTGACAAGATTTCCCATGCCATAAATCTATAACAGTTGAGAATATCCTCTCCATACATTTAAAATTCTGGGCCTTAACATTTCTGAGCAAAATGAAACAATAAGTTGCACATCCAAAGGCAAACATCTCAAAAGTCAAAGATCACCCATAACATCCATAATAAAATCATATCAGATCCAAAAAGAAACATCCAAAGAGCATTGATAAAATCATATACATCTAAACCAGCAATATGTAAATGGCAATATAAAAATTGGCTGCCTCATCTCAGGTCTTAATGCCATGAATCTAGAGAGGTTACTCACCTAAGTTCTTCCTTCTCTTTATCCAGAACATCCTTATGTATGTGTATTTCTCTTTCCTTTTTAAATATCAACTTTCTTATTTTTTTTTTTGAGTAACTCAGGGTAAAATGGTTTCCTGGCCAAAGCTGATTATTTATATGCTTTTTCCACTAGGGTTTTGGCAAGCCAGAATTCCATTTCTGACCTGACCATCTTCATGCATTTTGTATTTATATTTTAACATTTTCCTCCTTAATACCCCGGCCGCCTTAGTCCATTATGGTTAGTACCTTCTCTTTTTTTTTCCTTTATTTACTTTTCCAGAAAATGGCTATCTTTGATTACTTACCCAAGTCATGCTAAGTGTGTGACTTAGTTTTTATTTATGCTTTTATTCTTTTCTGGAAATCTCCTTTTTCTATTTTTACCTACACAAGCATACTGACTTGTATTTACATTTTATGTCATTTTGATGTCTCCCTTTTTTTTTGCTTTAACACTTTCTGCTCACAGAAAATATACATGTACATAGGTGCATATATTTTATTTCTTGCTTTACATAAAATGTATATAGGCATATCTTCTATATTTAACCTGGCTAGGCCTAAGTTAAATTCTAATGTTTTAAATAAGAATTTTACTTTCTTATTTCAAATAAAAAATTTCTGTCTCTTTATTTATTTATTTATTTTTGAAAATAATACATGTGGTCTGAGGACAGAATAATTCGCATTTCAAAATTATATTTGAAATGTTTTCTTTTCCCTATATATATATATATATATATATATATATATATATATATATTTCACAAGTTCTTGGATTTTCCCCTGTGCCATTTCCAGTGTGCATGTGCACACATATCCTTGCACACTATCTAATCCCAAGAATTTCACCATATTTGAATCTAAATATTTCAAAATTAAATCATTTTATCAAAATGGTTTTTCACAAAATTTTAGGGTATTACAGCCTAGGAAAATTGCTAGGCCGTAACCCATGCCTTGCTTTTGAGTGGGGCCTAGGCAGAGGCCTAAAAGGATTTTTACAACAATGTTCACTATACAATCCTTTGAAATATGACCCGTTATTTTTCATCTCCACTATGTGATCGTCGTTTTTGTTTTCTGACCTCCTTGGGGTTCATTTTCTTTTTGGTTTCATATTGTTGGTTCATCTCTTTCTTAGGATTCCTACCTAAAGTAGTTATCCATTAATTGATTTCAATGGTGCTACTTCAACAAAACCTTCAAATGTGGCTCTATATGGTATTTGGTTAAGTGTTAGTTCCTTTAGTGGAAAATTTAATCTTTTGCGAACGTTATTTCTTTCATGTCTGATGTATTCATTAAATTAAATCCAAAACTTTGCTAACTTAATAAACGATTCACATACTTTCCAACTGATAACTCTCCTTATTTCAAATGGATGAATTTCCTCAACAACAATCATTTCTCTGTGCTCGAGTGAAACTTAACTATAAATTTCCTTTTAAAATCTGCCCATGTTATATTTTGCTCATCGACCTCAGAAATTACAATCTCCCACCAAGTAATTGCTTCTCCCGAAGATGTCAGAAAGCAATCTATCTCCTTGTAATATCACTCAAACCCAACAAGCTGAATATTTTAAGTGCCAAGCAAAGCCCATGTCATTGAATAAGGTTCGGCTCTTATATATGGTTTCCCACCTAAAATGTCAAAGTCTCTACATAGCTTTAGGAAATCTACTGTGGATGCTGGTTGATAGGAACCACTTTTTCTTTAGTAGGAACAGGTTCTATGGGATTGACGTTGGCCTGGTTAAAAGTAGTTTGACCAATTATCTATAGATATCTTCTAAACTATGCAACCATGTTTGTTTTGGGATATCTTAAAGATTAATTCTAGTACTAATTTCGGCCATTCCTTTTACCCGAACATTGTTAGCCTATGTTCCCATATCGGTTGAGTCATTCCTTTTCTCCTATGTGCAAATGAGATTCATTAGCAATCCCTCGACAGATAGTCACTCAATTGGAACAGGGAACAGTGTGTATCCATGCACTCAATTCTTATATTTAATATATATAAGTTTATGAAGTACAAATACACTCTCTCAAATATCTTGATCCTTATTTAAGGATAAGTTTTGCTTTGATACAAAATGTAACAATCTGCATTTTTCGACCCTTAGATTTAAAGCTTGAATCGATGTTCAAATCCCAGAAACCAAAAATGACATATCGTTAGGTTATGATAACAAGAAACAAACTAATAATTATGATTTTATTTTTTTGACTTCACAACGGAAGGATCAACATATAATATAAAAAATGACTTATTCCAATTCCAATCTTTATAGCATATTCAAAGTCGTAGATCCGTACAATATACAATTATCAACCCAAACTACATACGATGCACTATAATGTCATATGATTATATATAAAATGTATACATTGGTAATACCTTTGTCATCCACAACATTGACACAACCTAATTTAGCTTGACTCCATAGTCTACCAACCTATCAATATAATATAAAAATATGTAGAGAGGGGGTTGACTTATGTCAGAGTGAGTGAAACAAATCTATTTCACATATACTTCAAACATATTGTTATTACGTCATTTTAATCTATTTAATTTGTATAAACATACCTCAACCTGCCAACATGCATACCATAGTAATAACATCAACATCGAAGAGTTGAATACTTGATTAAGGTCAATGTTACACCTAACCAATTAACATATTCACCTAAATGTCACATATATACAAATGACACGATATAGCATGTCTTGAGCTCACTATACTACAACCAATGGACATAGACGTAGGTACGTTCTTCCAAAGGTCATACAAGCATGTATATGAAGGCCTCCATTCTTTTAAGATTTGTATAATGGATATGTGTGATGCATGACATCTTGGTAAGTCAATAGTAGCCATTAACGTAAATACGAGATACATACGAACATTGAATAATAAACAACGAACATCAACATCTTTATTCATCAACCATATATATATGCACTTATATATACATTGTTATATATGCATCCATTGTATGCACATTTACTTTTTTCAACCACGTCGGGAAGTTCACCTCAAACTGCACCTTAAATGTTACTCGGAAAACCTAAGGAAAATCCCCGAAATGATTTGGTAGAACGGGTGCACTTTGGCCCTATTGGGTCAAGATCATATTGGCTCTCAGATTTTGATACGATTCTTTGTTATCTTTCTACTTCAAGTTAATGAAATATTTGCATCAAAACTGTTTCAAATTCTCTTCATAATCTCTTATTTTCAAAATTATTTTCAAAAAAATCGAAGTATAGCGTTTTCACATATATACTTCAAAATATTATCGATATCATATTAAATTTGAAATAATTATATTTAACACCTGAACTACCACATGAGACAATTTAAACATTTTTAAAACATTTTATATACATTTATAATGTACATTTTCCATATAATCTATAGTCTTGCTCATTAACTTTATTTTCTAACATACCGTCGAATATTCCATAATAAAATAATTTAAGTAAATTTTAGTTTATAATTATTTTCTCAAACGTATGAACTCGCTTCTAAAATCATTTAACATTTTTTTAATAATTTATCACGGTATTTATCATATATATATATATATATATATATATATATATATATATCACATATACATACACTTATAGTACAAATTGTACTCCATCATTTATACTAATATATATCATGTTTTATTTATAAACTTGTTTAATTTTCAAAATTTCTTTCGTTTTACTTGAGTAATCGTTCTTTGCCTTCATATTTTAATAATTTATTTATTTATTAATTCAACACATAGTTCATTGGTGTTTATCTCAATATCCACTACACTGTTTACTAGTTTGGCCCAACATCAATATAACTTTATTTCCATTTATTATAATAATAAAATTATCATTTTACTCTAGATTCTTAACTTTCAATTACTGTCCAAATTCCGTAATTATTCAGTTCAACCCAAACTCCAATTTCTAAGTCATAATTTACTCGTTTAACCAATTTAATTCTCAATTATAGTCACTTATCCAACGTAACTTTTCAATTATTAAATTTTTGTTGACTAAACATAGAACTAACACATAATAAAATCTAAAATCCATTTATAGCCATAAGTTAAAATCATATTATAATGTAAATTTGATTTATAGTTGAAAGAAACAAGCCCATCACTAATTTGAAGATCCAAGTCAGAAATCCTCCGTCGTCCGAACTGCTACACACACCAACTTCATATTTTGCTCCTAATTCCTTTTCTAGACCATAGCCATTGTTGTCCCCTTCGATTTTCTACTAGTTTCGTCAAATGTCGGTAAGGAAAGAAAGAGTTATGCCATTTTTACTCAAGGCAATTATTAAAGAAACAGGAGGAAGAAGATAAGAAAACGAACATATGTATTTTGATTTTGGAATTTTTATAGTGGAAGGGATGTCTGTTAGAGATTCAAAATTAAAAATTCAAATTTTAGTCTAAGGCCTGCTTAAAACCCAAAAGTTAATTCTTTTGTATTTCCATTGTATGTATCCAAATTTAACAAGTTTATATACGATGTAAATCAGAAAAACAAGTTGATCACGATGACATAAGTTTTGTTACCAAATTCAATTGTTTGTAAAGTAACTGTTTCCCTTATATTTTTTAAATTGACTAAAATACCCTTTTAGTTTATTTTAGTATTATTGTAAAATTAAAGAGCATTGCACCTAACAACAAAGAACAACACTCATTGTAACGACCCGTTATTTTCAACCATTCACATCCGCACATTTCGGACTTGAATTGCTCAAAATACCGAATTATAAAAATAAATTTGGCAAAACTCAGAATATGCAGTAAATAAATAAATCACGGATCACAGACACAGAGTAATTAAATGCAGCGGAAGCAAAGAAATAGTAGTTCATGAAGCTACTATATAAATATACATCAGAGATAAACAAGATACAACAGAAGTAACAACATGATAATCAATCACAAAGGCTGAATACATCCCTGAAATCAACTGGATAACTGAAATGAAATAGATAGCTGGACCTTCAAGCAAAGCTCCAACTCTGAATGTGAGTCTCAAATGCTGTATCACTCAATCTGACTCGAGCGTAAAGCAAAACACAAAACAGTCGAGTCAGGACATACATACTTATACAATGTAAACCAACTCAAGTGAACTGTAATATAAAAGTACAAGTAACTTAAAGGATGTTTGGAACTGCCCATCCTCTAAGGATCCGTTAAACTATTTACTATGAAGTAATATTTCGCTATTATAATAATGTCCATAGTAAGATAAACTTACTTTTAAATAGCGTTAAGGCTTTCATTTTCCACCTTAACACGTAATAGTCCATGTAGTCCATCCAGTATCAGCGCATCTCCAGATCGGAAGACTATCCTAAATACTCCATGGGCGGGGAGAAATCCAAACTCGTACAAGGCGCGCTAGGGTAGGTGATACGGCACAACTAGGCAATGCCAGGGTAGATATACCAATTACGCTTCCGGACCGGTGGTAACGCGTAGCAGCTACTACCGCCCACCTCAAGCAACACCCCCAAAATCAAAAGGGCCCCAAATCAATTAAAAAGTAATAGAATGGTATCGAAGGAGTGTGTCTGATAAAAGGTGCTACCTTCCTACCCGTCAATCGCTCCTGTTTTAGCCACGTTATGCCAACTCGCGGGAGTCGGCTCCACGTATATATCTCAAAAGAACACCGCCACCATCCTACTTCATTCTGGAATCTCCACCGCGTAAGCGGTTGTTAAAGGGGTTTTCGGAGTTGGCAGAGAGTATGACAACTTCCGATCCCGGTCTCCTTAACAACCAAACGTTATTATTACCCATGGATATTTCTTTCAAAATCATTTACACTTAAAACAAAAATATCACATCCATTTCAAAAATAAATATTACATTATTTCCTTTCAAAATCAAATCAATATATCATTTTCCTATTTCAAAAACCAAAGTAAGAATATATCCTTTATATTCCAAAAACCAAATCTCATTTAAATAAAACCCAAGTTTCCAAATCACTGAATATTTCCTTCAATTTATTAAACTTGAAATATTCCTTTAAATCACCTTAACCCAAACCACTTTATAAGGTCATATTCTTAAATCTTCCATTTCCAATAAGTTCCAAGTTTATATATTTAAAGACAATTCTTAATTAAATACAATTCCAATAATTTCATTTCCAAAGCTATATTACTTTCAAGTTATAACAACTCTAAAACCAAACATTTTGAAACATGTTTATTTAGACCATCTAAATTCAATGTCAATATCTTCCAAACAAGATTCATTTAACCATTTAAATTCAATGTCAAATAATATTCATTTCAAAGTTGTAGCATTTATAAGTTTATTCATTCAATTATAAACTTTCCAAAAACATTGTATATTTCAGCTACACTAAAATTTCAATTTTTAGCTAATTTAACTTATAAAAATCACATTTCCCACTCCAAAATATTCATTTGGATATCATTTACCTTATGATTTAATAAAATAAAATTTTATCAGTAAATATCCATATTAAACTATAATTCATTTGTTAAGTCAAAAACACATTCTTTTACTTCTTTTATTTCAACAAATAACTTGCCACTTTATTTTAAAATACCCACTTCGTAAGCAAGACTAAATTCCATTTATATATTTAACCTAACAATTCCAATTAAAACCAAATTTCCAATTATCAAGTTAAGTCATATTTTGAAAGTACATTTTTCCACTTAAATCATAATTATTCAATTTCCAAACATTTCCATTTCATAAATAAAGTAATTTATTATAGTAAATATAACGATCAATTTCTTTGCAAATTTATTCATTTAGGCATCAATTAAACTATGATTTCAGACTAAATATTTATTACAAAATGTACAATTAAAACTGTATTTCATTTTATCAATTCAAAGGACATCATTTATTTTACAAACATATTCATTTCATAAAATAAAAATTGATTGCAATTACCAGGATAGACTTTAAAATTCCATATTAATTAACTTTAATTATTAAGTTATTTATCACAATTAAAGCTCTTTAAATTACCACTAAAACCAAATAAAGATTTTTAATTACAATCTAAACCAATCAACTGCTCATAAAATTTTAACTTGCTGAAAGCCAATATCTCTTTATATTTTAAATCATTAAATCAAATTTCAAGGTAAAATTTCATATTTTCTAAAAATTCAAAATACTTAATAAATTTTTAGGAAAATATTACCTTAAAAATATTAACCGTGGGCCTGTATAATATTTTCTAACCTAGGTCAAGTGATACGGATATATATCATTTCAATCCGTAATATAAAAGAAAATCCAGGTTCTATCATTTCAAACCCGCAATCCCAAGTAAAATAAATGCAATAAAATCACTCGAGCCTACCATTTCAGCCCATAATGATTTTCCTTATTCTAAAGTCCGTTCGGGTATATATAATTTCAACCCATAATTGTAACAACCAGGTATTTTCAACCATTCGCATCCATTATAAGTGTATAGGTAGACACTCATGCCGGAATTGAATTGCTCAAAATACCGCGTTGTAAATAAAAATTTGGCAAATCTCAGAATATACAGTAAATAATAATCACAGATCACCGACACAGAGTAATAATAATGCAGCGGAAGTAAAAGAGATAGTAGTTCATGAAGCTACTATATAAATATATCAGAGTTACATAAGATACAACAGAATAAATAAAGTACAAAGAAAGTTTCACTACATAGAAGTCTATGCAAAAGATAAAACTTGACAAGTAGATAATCTCCAGCGATTCAAATCTCCAGAAAGTGGAAATCCAAATCTGTGAATAACTCAGGCTGACCCGAGCGTAAATAAAAATACAAACACTCGAGTCAGACATACATACTTATACAATGTAAACCAACTCAAGTGAACTGTAGTAAAGGTACAAGTAACTTAGAAGATGCTTGGGACCGCCCATCCTCTAAGGATCCGTTAAACTATTTACTATATAGTATATTTGCGCTATATATAGTAGTGTCTAATCAGTAAAGTATAATTATATAGAAAATAGCGTTAATGGGATGGTGAACCTTAACGCGGTCGGATCTTTAAAACCAAAATCGTAGTGGGCTCGATATAAGGAGATGACACGGCACGTGAGGCAATGCCAGGGTTGATACACCGTTTGCACTCCCGGACCGGTGGTGACGGCAAGCCAGCAGCTTCCGCCCACCTCGAACAATATCCCCGAATCAAAGTGGCGCCACATATCGAATCACAAAAGTAATAGAATGGTTTTCGATGGAGCATGCTCGATGAAAGGGTGCGACCCTTTGTGTAGCCCGGTATAGCTCCTGTTTTAGTCATTTATGCCAACTCACGGGAGTTGGGTCCACGTAATATACCTCGAGAACGTCGCCACCATCCTACTTCATTCTGGAATCTCCACCGCGTACACAGTTGTTAAAGTGGTTTTCGGTATTGGCCGGCTACAAGACAATATCCGATCCCGGTCTCTTTAACAACCAATCGTTATTATAACCTGTAATTATAACTTTAAAACAATATTTATACTTCAAAATAAAATATCATTTCAACCTAAATCTTTATCAAAATAAAGATTAAATCATTTCTAAACCATTTCAATATATCATCATACCATATCTTTCAATTCAAATATTTATCAAAATAAATATCAAGTCATTTCTAACCATTTCAACATATTAAATTATCATATCCTTTCAAAACTTCCTTTCAAATCATTTTAATATATCAAAAGATCATAACCTTTCAAAGCTTCATTTCCAAAATATCATATCTTTCAGAACTTCTTTTCAAATCATTTTAATATCAAAATGTCATATCTTTCAAAACTCCATTTCAAATCATTTTAATATATCAAAATATCATATATTTTCAAAACCACATTTCAAATCATTTCAATATACCAAATAGTTATATTTCAAAACAATTTACTTCATTTTAAATCATAAAAATGAAGTTATTAAATTTAATAATTAAATTATTAAATTCTAAAAATTTAAACTTTTCAATGTTCATTTATGCACTTAAATTTATTAAAACAATGAAATTCAAGTTTCGCAGCATTTGGAAAATGCTACAGAAAGTTACATTCAAAACAAATTCAATTTAACAAAAGACAGCGTTTAAAAATATTGTTAATTAACTTCAAATATTCAACAGAATTTCACAAACACAATTTTTTTATTTAAATCATTTTTAACTTACAAAACCATACATTTTCACATTTATAAGCATCATTTAATTTTCCTTAAATTCATGATTTTATAAAGTAAAGTTTCCTTTCAAAAATCAATATTTATTAATAATTCACTTATTAAATTTCAACATTCAAATTTAAATTCATTTCATTAAATTTCAACTTAACACTTAAGTTCAAATTCTCAAATATAACATAGTTTTATTTTTATTTACTTAACTAAAATTTCACTTTTAAGTCAATTTCATAAATTTCCAGTTTTAGTTATATTTCAAAATTTCAACTTAAATATTCATTCATTTCACATTTCAACTTTATTAAAAATAATTAATATGATATAAAATCACTTTAAATTCATTTAAATTCAAAATATCATAAATTTATCATATTTCCAAAGTTAATTTAATTTCCATTAAAAATTAAATCAAAATTTCCAAAATAACTTAGATTCAAAATTTTCTAACTTTTTCATTAATTCATTTCACTTACAATTATTTAGAAAATCAATAATATTTACAAAAATCATATTTTTATTTAATTTTAAATCAAAATATTATAATAATTAAATTTCTAAAGTATATTAAAAAATTTAGAAAAACATATCTTAACTACGGGCCTGTATATAATTTTCTACGCTAGGTAAAGTGATACGGGTAATATATCATTTCAACCCGTAATTTACAAAGAAAAATCCAGGTTTTATCATTTCAAACCCACAGTCCCAAGTAAATGAAATAAATTGAAAATCGTTCAGGCCTATCATTTCATCCCATAACAATTTTTCCTTGTTCGAAAGTCCGTTCGGGTATGTATCATTTCAACCCATAGTGATTCTAATCTAAAGGGAACTTGCAGTGTGATGAACATATAAAATAAATAGAATAACATGAAATAACAGTAACATATAATATAATAGGTGTAATAACAGGTGTGAACATCATATGATAATAATATAAGCAGTTATAACATGATCATATAGTTCTACAGATTCACAGGGTGTCAATTTACTACTTATATAAGTACATAATGTCTGGTAAGAAATACTCACCTCTATAAGTTGGAGATAACAGATTCAGACACACAAACAAAGACCTAGAAAGCATGAAGGCACGACAATGATTTGAGTGAGAGAGAGACAAGGTTAATTGCCTTGAATACATGAGACAAAACAAATAAATATAACATAAGTTTTCAACTCAAAATAAATAAACAATGTTAAGAATAAATGCATAAAACAATTCCAATGTCTTTGCACTTGCTTTCTACCACCTATGCTTCAGATATAGATCTGAAATACATGGTTACGGAGTGCTGTGGAAGAGGGTGGAGGTCAGGTCAGAGGTTGTGGCGGCCAAAGGTGGAGGAAGAAGGAGATGGCAATCCTAGACAAGGTTTGGTACATGTGATGGCTAGTGCTAGTTTAGATGGATTTTTGTGATGATCTTCACCATGGCTTGTCTTGGCCTGAGGAGGAGAGGTGTTAGGATGTGTGATGGTCAGAAAAAAGTGGTGGTGGTGGTCGGCCACAGCTTGGAGGAGGGGGAATACAGCTATGAAGGTGGAGAGCACGTGCAAATTCAAGTAGAAAATCAATAAAAGACAAGAAGAAGATAGAATTTTTTTACCAAAGCTTCACAAGGAGAATAGCCGTGATTTTTTTTGAGAGAAAGAGAAATGATTTTCGTGAAAGTGAAAAAAAATGCAGCTGAAATGAATAGATTACACGACCGAAACAATTAAGAGAAGAGTTGGGAAAATGAAAGGTCGGGAGATGAAAAGACTTAGGAATTCCAAAAGTTTTAAACCTTTCAAATTCCTTAAATTTGTTTATATAACTAGATATTTCTGGAAATAATAATGATCCCAGATAAAATTTCGAAAATTTATCAAAATATAAAAATATATATAATATTTATTAGTTATATAAAGTTAAATTAAGGAAAATAGCTAAAAATAGTAAACTAGTCTAGAAAATTTGAAATTAAATGAAATAAATTTTAGAAAATTCATATGAGCTTGCAATATATTTTTAAACATAAATAATAATATAAAATAAAAGTACATTCACAAAATAAATATAAAAAAATTAAATTTAAATATAATTTTAATGAAGAAAATAGCAGAAAATAAGAAATCAGCCTTTTAAAAAAAAGAAATCAACACAGTAAACATTGGAAAAATTATAACATCACTTTAAAAATATTTAAAAGACAAAATATATTTAAAATAACATATTAACACATATAAAAAAATTAAGTTTAAATAAAATAGAAAAAGATTTAAAGAAATTGCTTAAAAATCCAAAACAGTGTCCAGAAATTACAATAAATCACCATTGACTTTGGAAAATTGTTTACTTCATTTTAAAATTATTATAATACAAAGATATACATACAATAACATATTAAAATAAAATATGACAAAGAAAATAAGATTTATATAGTTTATAATAGACAAAATTGTTAAATAAATCAAATTACACTCAAAATTGAAATGTGCATAACTTTTACAGTTTAATTCCGTTTTCAACGAAACAAAAAGCAATGTTCAAGTTATTTTATGTACTTTCATAAAAAAAGATAAAATTTAAGAATTTAAAATAATTTAAATTTGAAGTTTAAAAGTCAAAGTTTGAACGGTTTGACCAGAAATTCACTTTACAGTAAAATATTCAAATTATACTAGTTTGAACTATAAATCACTTAATAATTATCACTTATATTTAAAAATGAAATGTTTGAAATAAAAAAAAAATTAAAATAATTTAAAATAAAAATAAAGTCAATTTAAAAATATAAACAAAAATCTAGGGTTGTTACACTCTCCCCCACTCAAAACTTTTCGTCCTCGAAAAGGGATGAGGTACGTAAAAGCACAGAAAAAGATAGAGTGAAACAAGATTAGGACAAGATGATAAGGAGAAGGAAATTATACATGATAACTATTGTGATAGGTAAGTTTAACAAGGTGTAGTGATCTTTTCAAGATCCTCCGTAATCAAGAACACAAGCACGAAAAGGAGGATTCAAAATGAGTACTAAAGATTATAGAAGATTTTTAAACAGAAAGATTATAGAAAGATGCCTATACCAGTCTATAACAAGATGAGGATGATAAGGACAACCAAAAGATAGTTTGAAAAACAAAATAACCAAATAAATTTGAAAGCATGGAAATTTCACCTTAAATAGAGAATAAATCTTTTACACAAGTTAAATAAATCTTAACTATCCCAAATTTCATTATACTATTATCCAATCATCTTAAATTAACAATTTTTAAAACCATGGGTTTGAAAAATAATCATTTATTACACTCACAATGTACTTAATAAATTTTATTCTTCTTTATTCCTAATTAAAATTAAAATTATTCCTCTCGATATATTTATCACTTATGTTAAACATACTTACACTTATTATAACTGCTTCTTTTATTCTTAGTTCTTTTAACATTATTTTATTGTAAGTTATTCAATTACCCTTTATTATATTTACCTCTGTTAATCATTTTATAATTAAAATCTAAGTGTATAACATTTATTATAACCACTCAAATTTCATTTATAAAATCTTTTTATATTTTATATTATCCAATTACATTGTTAACTTCTGAAATTAAGGTAAGTTATATTGGAATGCAATTGAGTATTATACAAATAAAACTTTCCAATTCAATTATCTCAAGTTTAAATCATTTATTCAAAAAAATTGATTTTCTTTTTTTTAATTGAAATTATTCTTTAAAAATAAAATTTAAGAATTAGATTTCCGATTTCTTCAAACCATTTAGAGATAAGTAATAATATATACATAATATGTGAAATCAAATTTCAATCATATATCTATATATATATTAAAATCAAGTCATATTTTAGAAATTCAAATCAATTAAATTTCCCAAAACAAAGCTGTAGCAAGTCTATAGAGTGGTCTCTTCACTTCGAAACTCGAAAATGAACGTCGATGATGCTGCAGTCATCACCGAAGTTATTTCCCAGCGACAATGAGAAGAGCACTAATTTTAAACTTTAAAATTCTTTGGAAACAAATTTCTATTTGAAAATACTTTAAATAATATAACCTTTTTAAAACTTTAAACACAAGGTTTGAAACCATCGGAAATTAAATTCTCAAATTTCTTGTTCTAAATTCATTTCAGTTCCCAAATCAATTTATAAACAACTATCTACAAATTCATTTATAGAACAATAAATGATAAATTAAGTATTATCATTTCAAATAATCAATTTAAATCAGTTTATTAAGTTCCATAAATTTACTTATATATCAAAATTTATTTCATTAACCAAATTTTAAAATAATATTGTGTCAGTTTGTTCTGTCAGAGTGTTTTAGAAATCCTATCGATAGCGTTGATCAGACGAATCGATCAGAAACCCAACTCAACATCAACAACTCAAACAACACAATATATAAAAAAACATAGATTTACAAGTACAATTCAAAATGTTTGAAAATAGGTTGGAAACAAAAGACAAGATGATTAAATAACAAAATAGGGAGGTGGATAAGCTTAAAGAAATCACGGGCAACATTTACCGGGTCAACCGTGGCTTAAAGAATAAGATCAATGTGGATTTTTCTAGGGTAAATCTACATTCGATCTCAATAAATAAAGTTTGGAATAACAAAAGATATTAGCATCTAAACCAAGGATAGATAAGAATCTCTGGTGAATCGATGCTAATTGTAAGGGAGTTTCCCCTTTTTTTCAATTCAATTTGGAATTGGCGTGACCGCCGACTCACTAGAAAGATCATTCGAAGCGGAGTTATGGAATACTCCAGAGTCAAAAAAAGATGAATAGTGAAGGACACGAATGGATTTTGGAACCGTAGGGAACGTTCCAAAATTCAAAGGAATCGAGTCAAAAGGGAGAGATTCAAACTCGAATGAAAGTGATTCTGTAAATACATTCACTCCATATGCTGAGTTTTTCCTAGAGCTACCAGAGCTCTGATACCAACTGTAACAACCAGGTATTTTCAACCATTCGCATATATTATAAGTGTATAGGTAGACACTCATGCCGGAATTGAATTGCTCAAAATACCGCGTTGTAAATAAAAATTTGGCAAATCTCGGAATATACAGTAAATAATAATCACAGATCACAGACACAGAGTAATAATAATGCAGCGGAAGTAAAAGAGATAGTAATTCATGAAGCTACTATATAAATATATCAGAGTTACATAAGATACAACAGAATAAATAAAGTACAAAGGAAGTCTCACTACATAGAAGTCTACGCAAAAGATAAAACTTGACAAGTAGATAATCTCCAGCGATTCCAATCTCCAGAAAGTGGAAATCCAAATATGTGAATAACTCAGGCTGACCCGAGCGTAAATAAAAATACAAACACTCGACTCAGGACATACATACTTATACAATGTAAACCAACTCAAGTGAACTGTAGTAAAGGTACAAGTAACTTAGAAGATGCTTGGGACCGCCCATCCTCTAAGGATCCGATAAACTATTTACTATATAGTATATTTGCGCTTATACAGTAGTGTCTAATCAGTAAAGTATAATCATATAGAAAATAGCGTTAAGGGGATGGTGAACCTTAACGCGGTCGGATCTTTAAAACCAAAATCGTAGTGGGCTCGATATAAGAAGATGACACGGCACGCGAGGCAATGCCAGGGTGGATACACCGTTTGCACTCCCGGACCGGTGGTGACGGCAAGCCAGCAGCTTCCACCCACCTCGAACAATACCCCCGAATCAAAATGGCGCCACATATCGAATCACAAAAGTAATAGAATGGTTTCCGATGGATCATGCTCGATGAAAGGGTGCGACCCTTTGTGTAACCCGGTATAGCTCATGTTTTAGTCATTTATGCCAACTCACGGGAGTTGGGTCCACGTAATATACCTCGAGAACGTCGCCACCATCCTACTTCATTCTGAAATCTCTACCGCGTACACAGTTGTTAAAGTGGTTTTGGGTATTGGCCGGCTATAAGATAATATCCAATCCCGGTCTCCTTAACAACCAATCGTTATTATAACCCGTAGTTATAACTTTAAAACAATATTTTATACTTCAAAATAAAATATCATTTCAACCTAAATCTTTATCAAAATAAAGATTAAATCATTTCTAAACCATTTCAATATATCATCATACCATATCTTTCAATTCAAATATTTATCAAAATAAATATCAAGTCATTTCTAACCATTTCAATATATTAAATTATCATATCCTTTCAAATCATTTTAATATATCAAAAGATCATAACCTTTCAAAGCTTCATTTCCAAAATATCATATCTGTCAGAACTTCTTTTCAAATCATTTTAATATCAAAATGTCATATCTTTCAAAACTCCATTTCAAATCATTTTAATATATCAAAATATCATATCTTTTCAAAACCACATTTCAAATCATTTCGATATACCAAATAGTTATATTTCAAAACAATTTACTTCATTTTAAATCATAAAAATGAAGTTATTACATTTAATAATTAAATTATTAAATTCCAAAAATTTAAACTTTTCAATGTTCATTTATGCACTTAAATTTATTAAAACAATGAAAATTCAAGTTTCACAGCATTTGGAAAATGCTACAGAAAGTTACATTCAAAACAAATTCAATTTAACAAAAGACAGCATTTAAAAATGCTGTTAATTAACTTCAAATATTCAATAGAATTTCACAAACACTATTTTTTTTATTTAAATCATTTTTAACTTACAAAATCATACCACATTTATAAGCATCATTTAATTTTCCTTAAATTCACGATTTTATAAAGTTAAGTTTCCTTTCAAAAATCAATATTTATTAATAATTCACTTATTAAATTTCAACATTCAAATTTAAATTCATTTCATTAAATTTCAACTTAACACTTAAGTTCAAATTCTCAAATATAACATAGTTTTATTTTTATTTACTTAACTAAAATTTCACTTTTAAGTCAATTTCATAAATTTCCATTTTTGTTATATTTCAAAATTTCAACTTAAATATTCATTCATTTCACATTTCAACTTTATTAAAAATCATTAATATGATACAAAATCACTTTAAATTTATTTAAATTCAAAATATCATAAATTTATCATATTTCCAAAGTTAATTTAATTTCCATTAAAAATTAAATCAAAATTTCCAAAAATAACTTACATTCAAAATTTTCTAACTTTTTCATTAATTCATTTCACTTACAATTATTCAAAAAATCAATAATATTTACAAAAATCATATTTTTATTTAATTTTAAATCAAAATATTATAATAATTAAATTTCTAAAGTATTTTAAAAATTTTAGAAAAACATATCTTAACTACGGGCCTGTATATAATTTTCTACGCTAGGTAAAGTGATACGGGTAATATATCATTTCAACCCGTAATTTACAAAAAAAAATCCGGGTTTTATCATTTCAAACCCACAGTCCCAAGTAAATGAAATAAATTGAAAATCGTTCAGGCCTATCATTTCAGCCCATAACAATTTTTCCTTGTTCTAAAGTCCGTTCGGGTATGTATCATTTCAACCCATAGTGATTCTAATCTAAAGGGAACTTGCAGTGTGATGAACAGATAAAATAAACAGAATAACATGAAATAACAGTAACATATAATATAATAGGTGTAATAACAGGTGTGAACATCATATGATAATAAATAAGCAGTTATAACATGATCATATAGTTCTACAGATTCACAGGGTGTCAATTTACTACTTATATAAGTACATAATGTCTGGTAAGAAATACTCACCTCTATAAGTTGGAGATAACAGATTCAGACACACAAACAAAGACCCAGAAAGCATGAAGGCATGACAATGATTTGAGTGAGAGAGAGACAAGGTTAATTGCCTTGAATACATGAGACAAAACAAATAAATATAACATAAGTTTTCAACTCAAAATAAATAAACAATGTTAAGAATAAATGCATAAAACAATTCCAATGTCTTTGCACTTGCTTTCTACCACCTATGCTTCAGATATAGATCTGAAATACATGGTTACGGAGTGCTGTGGAAGAGGGTGGAGGTCAGGTCAGAGGTTGTGGCGGCCAAAGGTGGAGGAAGAAGGAGATGGCAATCCTAGACAAGGTTTGGTACATGTGATGGCTAGTGCTAGTTTAGATGGATTTTTGTGATGATCTTCACCATGGCTTGTCTTGGCCTGAGGAGGAGAGGTGTTAGGATGTGTGATGGTCAGAAAAAAGTGGTGGTGGTGGTCGGCCACAGCTTGGAGGAGGGGGAATACAGCTATGAAGGTGGAGAGCATGTGCAAATTCAAGTAGAAAATCAATAAAAGACAAGAAGAAGATAGAATTTTTTTACCAAAGCTTCACAAGGAGAATAGCCGTGATTTTTTTTTTGATAGAAAGAGAAATGATTTTCGTGAAAGTGAAAAAAAATGCAGCTGAAATGAATAGATTACACGACAAAAACAATTAAGAGAAGAGTTGGGAAAATGAAACGTCGGGAGATGAAAAGACTTAGGAATTCCAAAAGTTTTAAACCTTTCAAATTCCTTAAATTTGTTTATATAACTAGATATTTCTGGAAATACTAATAATCCCAGATAAAATTTCGAAAATTTATCAAAATATAAAAATATATATAATATTTATTACTTATATAAAGTTAAATTAAGGAAAATAGCTAAAAATAGTAAACTAGTCTAGAAAATTTGAAATTAAATGAAATAAATTTTAGAAAATTCATATGAGCTTTTAATATATTTTTAAACATAAATAATAATATAAAATAAAAGTACATTCACAAAATAAATATAAAAAAATTAAATTTAAATATAATTTTAATAAAGAAAATAGCAGAAAATAAGAAATCAGCCTTTTAAAAAAAAGAAATCAACACAGTAAACTTTGGAAAAATTATAACATCACTTTAAAAATATTTAAAAGACAAAATATATTTAAAATAACATATTAACACATTTAAAAAAAAATTAAGTTTAAAGAAAATAGAAAAAGATTTAAAGAAATTGCTTAAAAATCCATAACAGTGTCCAGAAATTACAATAAATCACCATTGACTTTGGAAAATTGTTTACTTAATTTTAAAATTATTATAATACAAATATATACATACAATAACATATTAAAATAAAATATGACAAAGAAAATAAGATTTATATAATTTATAATAGACAAAATTGTTAAATAAATCAAATTACACTCAAAATTGAAATGTACATAACTTTTACAGTTTAAGTCCGTTTTCAACGAAACAAAAAGCAATGTTCAAGTTATTTTATGTACTTTCATAATAAAAGATAAAATTTAAGAATTTAAAATAATTTAAATTTGAAGTTTAAAAGTCAACGTTTGAAGGGTTTGACCAGAAATTCACTTTACAGTAAAATATTCAAATTATACTAGTTTGAACTATAAATCACTTAATAATTATCACTTATATTTAAAAATGAAATGTTTGAAATAAAACAAATTTAAAATAACTTAAAATAAAAATAAAGTCAACTTACAAATATAAGCAAAAATCTAGGGTTGTTACAATAATGATAGGGAACATACAGTGATACAATAAATAAAATGAACAGTACTATATAACATATCATATCAAATGATGTAACAGTTATATAATCAACATTAAACATCATATAAATATGTCACAGACATGTATGAACATAGCATATTAATTTATACAATTCACTTGTCATCATTTCACAATAATATAAGTATGTAAGTCTAGAGTGATAACTCACCTTTTAAAAGCCAGAATTGACGAATTCAGAATAAAAATCCAAACTCCGCAAAGTATGAAAAAGCATGAAAAAGCACAATGCAAACTTGAATGGATGAAGAGTCAGATCCAAATCTTGTATGCAAACAAAGATTACATACATAAGAATATGATTCAATACAAAAGAATAGAGGTTAAAACAATGGAAAAATAACGAATCAAAGTGGCATAATTTGCCTTAATTAATCAATGACTTGGCTACACCACATATGGGTTCAACCATCATCTTGTGTTGGTCATGATGGTTAGAGGTGTGCTAGGAGAAGATGGAGGCCGATCCTAACTTGAAGGAAGACAAAGAAAGTAAAATGAAAAAAAGAGGAGAAAGAAGAAGGAAGCCATGACTTTAGATCTTGTATTATTTTTCTTCACGCAAATGAATAAAATGAGGAGATGAGAAACTTTGTACATGAAAAAAAAATAGATGGCGGCTAGGTTTTAGTAAATACACGTCCAAAAGAAAGAAATGGCAAGAAATAAAGAGGCTAGGCAATAAAAGGCAGGAGTTTGAATGGTTTGGGAAATAAAAAGGAAACAAATAACTTGATGTATTTATTAAAAAAAAAATTCCTTTGTTTTCATGCAATGAAAAGAGGAGTTTGAGAAACAATATGTACGTGAATTATGAGAGGAATTCACGGCTATGAATGTGGAAAGTAATTGGCTATGCAAATGGAAAGGCAAGGGAAAAGAAAAAGGCAACAAATAAACAAAACAAGTAACCTATATCTCTTGAAATTTCTAAGCAATTATTAAAAATAAAATCAATCAAAAATCAAATAAATATATTCAAAGTTTATACAAATAAATAGAAAATAAAAATTAGAGAAACAAACATAGGGAAATAAAATATAGAAAGTCATTGCGTGTAAACACTGTATGTTATCTAATTCAAAAAGTATAAGTTTAAATCCCCAATAAATCCATATATTTGATTTCTCAATTTTGTTATTGAATCAACTATTAACTTATCCTTTTATGGGTAATATTAACATTGGTTTATATACTAATATATTAATAACTTCCCAATTCATCCAAATTTCAACTTACTTAGTAATTAGTTTCATTTACCTACAATAATCCATTTTATTATAGATTACATTCCAATTAAATAAAAATTGCTTCCAATAATTTGATTTGGTTTAATTGTCATCTTTATATTAGGTCCATTATTACCCTATATACCTAGTAACATTAGCTTTATATTCCATTTTACTAGTCTACTCCTATTTTCATCTTAAATTTGTATTAAATGTTACATTTCTAAATGTGAAATCTTGTCAATTGTACACATTAATTAAGGTTTAAAACCAATTAATTAATTTAGTTTAGTTCCATTCCTTTTACCAATTTATTACTTTATAAATAAATTTACGTTTCTATTTAATTCATACATTCACACCTCCCATTACTGCATTAATTCTCATTAATGACATTAAAGATTTTCTATTTATTTTATAGACTAAATAGGCAACTTATAATAGTTGTTACCATTACCCTTTAATTTACACTTAAGTATATTATGTTCAAGTAATTATTATAATTACCTATCTAATATTGAATTCATTCAATTACTATTAATTATACTAATTCATTTATTTAGACACCACTTACCCTTATTTACTTATATTCAAATTTATACTCAAATATAACAGTTACAACTAAATTAAAAGGCCAATTAAATAGTAACTTACAATCGTTACTATTAATTTAAGTCACATTAATGAATTCATTATTGTTTACAAATCAAATGTTACAATTACTTAGTTAACACTGATTTACTTCGATTTATATTAATCATATATTATCTCATTAATGATTCAACATCCACACTTGTGATTTCATTGTTCACAACAAATGTTACTATTCTTATATACCCAATCTTTATTCAAGAGTCATTTATTCCATATTATTCCTTTTATAAATTTAAATGTTTGCATTAGTTTTCTTACACTAATTTATGCCAAGTATACCAATTTTCATTACTTCACTAAATTATAATTTCATTTCAATTATTACTAATTAGTTCTAATTACCAGCGTTCAATTTTATATTAAATTACCAAAACTTATTAACTTAACAAATTAAATTGCTGAAAATTTTACGGGTCGTTACACTCATGCTGCACTACTATTACTACGATAGCAACTACTTGCGACAATGGTGGTACTCAGCTTGGTTCATGTATACTACAAGTGGAGGGCTGATATATGTAACCTTTGTAAAATCCTTGGTCATAAAATTAGTAATTGTTTAGAAGTTGGTGAAGACAATGAAAAGAATGAAAAGTCAAAACAATTTGAAAAATCAAAGGCTACTACATCTAGCAACATTAACTTGAGGAAGAAGAATGTATGACCACAACTGATGGTGATCTATGTGAAGAGGATGAAGATCTATGTGAAGAAACTAAAGATATTGATGGTGATAAAGTTGATAATTTAGGCATTGGTTTGAAAGTGATCACAACTGATGGTTTAGCAAACTTGGCAGGAAATAGTGCGGGTTTGTGTAACAACCAGAAATTTTCTAACCCGAAAAATTTCATATATTTATGAAGAAGAAGAAAGAGATAGAAGAAGAACAGAAACATCAACAACTCACATACGCAGGGGACAAAATATAATAATAAATATAACGGTTTACATAAGAATACTACATCTGTTGATTACATTTAATATACATCAGAGTTTCAACATATATACAGTCACTGAATATATACAATTATCATGACTCAGATTAACAACAATACAAGTACGGTGGAAATACTCAATACGCTATTGCCATCCAGCTCGCCTCCTGAACTCCAGAACGTACCTTACCTGAAAATCTGTAATACTCGGTCTGACCCGAGTATTACACCAAAGTAACACCCGGGTCAGGCTGGAAACCAGCGTGAGTAAACCCAACTAACATGGAATACCAAAACAATCTACTTATACAAACCCGAGGTAACATATATCAATTTGTCCAATTCACAATTTTCTATAGACAACACTTTTCTCATATCAATTTCTAAGAACCAACTTAGATAAATAATCCAACTCACTTAAATCGTTTTATTCCAGCCTATTGCATGCACACATCAATTTATTTTCAATCCGAAGTGGTTTCAGGTATTTCCTAACACCCGATCTCAGTTTCTTCGAAACTCGTTTTATCATACCCCAAGTTATACAAATGAAATACACAACCTTTCATATCAGATATTTCAACTCATTCATAGCATTCAATACCATTAAATCATCCATAAGCAAAGTTTAATCACATACAAATCAATTCAATATATTTGTATTGAATTTCAAACCTCAATCACTTAGATTTTCTCATTTAACGTTATTTAATTCCAAATCAATTTATTAGATCAATCCATCATTATTCATCTTAATTAATTACCCTGGAATAATTATCTTACAATTGCATTCAAGTAATTATCTTCAATTAAATTCTCGTTACTTATTGTCCTAAATCCCAATTAATAAGTAATCCTGATTACTTCATAAATTAATTGATTATATTAATCCTTGATATCTTATATCACTTAACTTCTCAGAAGTCGCTTATTATTGAATTAATTCATCTTAATTAATCAATCTTTAATTACATCGTTAATTATATGAATTTATAATCTCCAACTATATTTTAATTTATCTGATCTAATTTAATTACTAAAATTCAACCACAATATTAATCATTCTCGATTGATCTCATCCTATAATTAACTATCTTTTTTTTTACTTCATTAATAAATTAATTACTCCTTAATTAATTATCTTAATTAATCTCTTGAATTAATTCCGCAGGTAATTATATTTTACTTATTACTTTAAGTAGTTACTCATTAAACCCACCAATGATTGTTCTAATTTAATTGAATTAATTATCCATTTTAATTACCTTGCTAATTTGATGAATCACAAACCATCAAGTCCTTATTAACATTAAAATGAAAATATTTTTCCTTATTTATAACTTAAGTTTGAAAACAAGCTAAAACCCAAATACTTCGAGTCAAACCACATTTAACTCGAGAACCAACCAAACCAAAGCCACATCATCATCAGTAGAACATCCAATCAATTTATTCATCAAACCAATTATTTGAATTTAACCATTGAAATTTAAATAAAATCTATCGGTGTGAGATTTACTCACCTTAGCCCTCTAAAATTTTGCAATCCACTTCATCCAATCAATTACATTAGTGGTTATTAATTTATTTCTTTCCCACATAATTTATTAATTCATTACTCCCTAACTATTAATTATTTACCTTCATTGTTGATTTATAAACCTAATTACTCATTTGTAAATCACTAATTACTAATTACTCAAGCACTAATTACAATCTCAATTACTTAATTAATCTCTATCTTATTTTATAATTTATCAAATCTTAATTATACTTAAGGAAACATTCTCTTGGTTAAATATTAAACACATTACTAAAACATTTTCCTTTAGTTAACGTTATACCGTGGCAACCCGAATCCCCTGTCTATACATATATTGTTTAAGTTTAAAAACATAGTGCCTTCCACTTCCAATTCTGATGAACCAAATCATTCAGATGAATTCCAAGAAATATTCAACTTCCAATATCTGAAAGACATAACAGATAAGATGAATTTACTCACCTCAAAACACTGCGCCGCTCCCTGTTCGAAAATCCCTAGCCTCACCGATTTTTTTATGCCTGCCGTGGCCCAATCGATGACATCGCGACCCCCTTGATTTGCTCGCGCCCTGCGCGACTCGCCCAGATCGCCGTCGAACCCACTCGAAGACGCGACATAAGCGGCTTGCCTTCGTCCATGCTTTGCTAACACTCGCGATGGAAACTTCACTCGCTCGCGACTTCCAATCGCAAACCCCCCTTCGATCGAGCTTACCTCCAGATCCCCTCACGCGACGCCCCAATCCCCTTTGCTTAACAATTCGAGAAATTCCAGGCCGAACCCCCGTTTTCTTTTATTCGTTACACCTTTTTTTTGTACGCGTTAGATTCTGCTTCACGATAGAGAGGAAGATGGAAATTAGATATAGGAGAGGAGAGGCTTCTTGAATACGAGTTGATGAAAATATCTCTGACCCCTTTGACTTTAAATTTAATTATATTATAAAATTTCAACACGTATCGTTAATCGCTAATAAAAAAATTTGAACTTCTCTTAATGAATGCCGCTAGGCGATTATAAGGTTTTACCCGCGTTCCGAACACAATTGAACGGGTTTCGAAGGCTAATTCGATCATATGCGCGAGTTACGGAAATAAATGATCGATTTTAAATTAAATCGATTAAAATAATTCGAAGCGTTTTAAGCTGCCAGGGTCAAACGACAACTCCGATGGCTACAAAAATTGAAATCCGCTAATAACTAACTATTACGGATCCAATGGAACTGGTTTCGTCGAATTCCGAAACTGTGCCTGGAAGGCTAGTTTTAATTCCAATTTAATCGATATATTATTAAAATTGAATAAACTACTTTTAAATTAAATTTCAATTATCCTATTATCTTCAGTATGATCGTTATAAATTTTACAAGCCTTTAAATTATTTTTAACGGGCTTAAAACTCCAGATTTAGCATTTTACCCAATTTCAAATTATATGATTCAATAGTTAAACTATATAATTCAATAATTTAATTAACAAGTAAATATTGATATTTTGAAATTCAAATTAAAATTAATTTTTAAATATTTAAAATCAATTAACAATTCCAATTTAAGTTGTTAAAAATTCTGTGACGACCCGGAATTTCTGGATATCTGAAATTGAAATATTTAATTGATTTTAAATATTTGAAAGTTAGTTTAACTTGAATTTCAAATATCACAGTTTATTGGATAATTTAAATATTGAATTTAATAATTGGAAATTGGGTAAAACAAAGAATCTAGAGTTTCAAGCTTGTTAAAAATAATTTAAAAGTTTGTAAAATTTATATTAATAATACAGAAGACAATACAACTTTTAAAATTGAATTTGAAAATGCTTTGTTCAGTTTCGAAATAATATTGTTTAAATTGATATTTAAAAATAGCCTTCCGAGGCATAGTCTCGGAATTCGACGAAACCAGTTCCATTGGATCTGTAATGGTGTATTATTATCGGATTTCAAATTTCGTAGTGTTTGTAGTTGTCATGTGATCATACGATAGATAAACGCGCTGAATTTATATCGAAAATTCAATAAAATAACTGGGTCCAAAAAGCTATCTTCTTCATACAACCGAACTAGGACTCGAAACCTTTTCCATTGCATTCGAAATAGGAGTATAACATTATAAACGCCTGGCGGGACGCCTCGATAGGATGTAAAATTTTAAGCTCCGGTTTCTAGACGATTTACATTTGAATTTAAATTCAAATATAAATAATATCACTGCCTTGAAAACACTATAGCAAGCAGACACGTAAAGAACATTTTAAAACACATGTTCACTAGTATAACACGCGTCCCCTTCCTCTTTGTAATATCGAACCTGATAAAATAATCAAGAAAACTTTTTCCCCTTTAGTTTTAATTTTCAAATCTAAAATCAAAATAAATAAAAAATAGCGCAATAAAAAAGAGACAGAAATCCCAGTTTCATGAGTTAAATGAAATCGCGATTTCCCCCTCTCGTATGCTGCGTTCAAATCGAAGTCGACTTCGATTTTGAAAAAAAAAAAGCAAATTACTCGATCGAATTAGGACGCGAGTGCGGGCAGGGAGAGATCGATTGGGCGAAGGGGCTCGCGATGGCGTTCGCGAAGGGGAGGCAAAGCACGGAGATCGTGGGGGAGCTCAAGGGTTTGAGCAGGGCAGCGACAAGGTGTCGGGCAGCGGGAATTCGTGATGAAATCGCAAACGAGTTTGAAGCTTGCGCGTGAGATGAAGGCGACGGTGGAGTTCGTGGTGATTGGGGTTGCTTGCCGCGTGAGGTAAAGGTATATCCTAAATTTAATAATAAAATTTTTTATTAATAGTTTTGTAATGACCCATAAAATTTTAATAATTTTGAATGCTTTTATTTACGTATTTAATTGAATTTTTTGTACTTTTATTCATCTTATTTAAAACTTTGGTGTTTGATTTCTTAAAAAATTTGAATTTTAAAAATTTCTTGAATTGACTATAAATCATTTGCCCAAATTGTAATAAATATAAACAATTTCTGTAATTTTGATTTTAGGTTAAAGTTTAACTTTAATTGAAATTTTAAAGTTTAAATTTTAACTTCCAAATCTTTTATTTAAACTGTATATATTTGTACAACATTTGTTTCAAATTTTGTTTCTTTTAAATTGGTTATATACTTTTAAATTAAGTAATAAATAATGTGTAAAAAGAAATAAATTTATACGTTTGTTTTATACGTATATACATTCGTTTTCTTCTTAAAGTAATAAACAAATCAAATGGATGTAACAAACCAAATTTTAAATTAAGAAATAAATAATGTGTAAATAGCTATTTAATTATATGTTTTATTTGGTACGTTTTACATCCGTTCTTGTTTAAATTATTTGGCGTTATACAAATGATACGTTATCTTCTGAAATATACTTTAGCATATATTTTACTAAATAAATACGAAACAAATAAATTCAAAGTACGTTACTTTGTTACAAATTTTGGGCGTACGTTTTTATTTAATTATTGCCTCTCTAATGCGCACATTTTTGATTTCTTACCTTAGCTGTTAAAATCATCAGCCGTGCATTTTAAAAGGAATGAAAAATCATGTCTTACACTTCACGTGTAAATTATTTCATCTCTTTTACACTTGCCTTTTGCTTATTTGTATTTAATAGGAATAAGATCCAATAATTCCTCTACCGTTCAAAACATTTATTTCTTGCCTTTCATACACCAAATCAATGCAAGCCTATGTTAAATACAAAAACCCGTGTACACAATTTCATCCACATCTCATATTGCCTTCATCTTCTCGCACGTGCTTCTTCCTGAAGGTAATGGCCGCACATATTTATTTATTTATTTTCTTTGTATTTTCTTGTTCTTCTTTCTTGTTTTTTAAAGTTTAAAGACTGTTGATAGTAAAATATTTATACTATTTTTTAAGACAAATTTTCCCACAGCTTTCAAAATTACTTCATATGGTTTACCTTTCTTACAGCTCTTTTATTACATTTTTATATATAAAGTATACAGTTATATATTAGCTGTTTTACAATTTTTTGGGTCGCGTGTTATATATATACATTGGGTTTTAGTGATCCCTTTTTTTTATTTACAAATATATTGGTCCCAATACACATGTTTAATGAATACTGATTTTAATATCTAGAGATTTTGATTTTTAAAATGTGTTTTAAATACTAATTTTAATTTATACATATATCTTTTACTTTAATTGTTTAAAAATTTTATATTTTGTTTTGCTGATTTCGGTTATTAATGGTATGTTAATACACATTATACTTTACCAGTTATGTTCTGATGTTTATATGTGTGTATTCTTATAAAGCAGGCAATATAAGTTATTTTGGTTGCTAATATGTATTTTTATATTATTATGTTAGTTTATATTATACTGGGTATTACTAGCTATAGTTATATTTATAGTTTGATTGCATAAGTTAAGTATATATATGTGTCCTCTATTGTACAGTTTTAAAGTATATAAAAATTATAAAGTTGTTTATATACTAGTTTGTTTGTTTTAAAGATTATATTATACTAGTCTCTGTTTTTTTTAAAGGTTATGTTATACAATAGTTATATATATTATTTTATATAAACTGATACTTATATGTTGTGTAGTATATAAAATTTAATAATGAAAGTTATGTTAACTGTATGTGATAATATAGGTGAAGTAAATTTTGTGTTACTGTATTGGTATGTTGTTTACAATATGATGAAATATGTTAATAGAGATATTTTAATAACTTACATTTTTAAAGCATATAATATAGTGTATTTGTTCGTATAACATACAATGTATTAGTTTTGGTAACATACATGTTTAATACTGAATAATTTGATATGTAAGTTAGTTATATATAGCTGCCTACCAGTTTATATATATGAGTATCGTCTTAAAATAGAATGTGTGTATATATATATATGTAGTTTATATAAGATTTTGTGTATGTTATATATATATATACATGTAATATGCTGTTTATCTTTATGAGTATATATATATTCATTTATTTCAAATTTTACTATGTAAATATATGTTGTTTTACATGGGTTTTTATTTAAAAGCAATGATTTTGAAATACATGTATATTTAATTTAATATGTGTTTAAATTAATATTGATTTGAAATTAATAATAATAATACAACGTACATTTCGTTTCTATCTCTATCAAGATTGATTTTAATTAGTTCTCACCGATTTTTCCATTTATCAGCTTGTTTGTCGTGCCTGTTTTCTTCATCGAATCGTGTCTATCTAGCGTTGCTTTGAAATTCGTAACTCAAATTCATTTTCTATTCTCTCTAGCATCAAAAGGTGAGCAATCACTCACGATTAACGTTCTTTTATTTGTTAAATTTGATTTCAATTGAAATGACAATTGAAATATGTTGCTAAAATTTAACTGTTAATTGTTTAAATTGTTATATATATGATATGCATTTATATGTAATTGTTCATCTATGGGATATGACACCATATCCTGTTGTTTATAGTATATTGTCATTGATGATATATGTCTGTTATTATTATTGTCATATCTGTTATCACTCTGCAATTCCCTGTTAGTATATAATTCACTATGGTTTGAAATGATATCTACCCGTATATATTTAAATTACGGATTGAAATGATAAATATCCGTGTCACTGGACCATAGGATAGGAAATTATATATAGACACCGTTGGTCTATATATAAATATTTTAAAAATGATTTCTATGATTTTGAAAGGGAATATATATATATGGTTTTATTAAATATTGGAAATATCTTTAAATTTTTATATAAAGTGGATTTAGTAATAAACTTAAATCTAATAAAGTTTGATTTAATTAATATAATATGTCTAAGTATTATATCTTTGAACGGATTTTCAAGGATTTGTATAAGTTAAGGAAGATATAGTGGAATTAAGTAAAATTGTATCTAATTAAGAATTCTACTTAATTAAATCGATTTGAACTATTGAGTTTGAAGTTTAAGATTTGATTTTATAAGTTGATTTTTTATTTAAAGTGACTAAATGATATTTCAAGTTTAAACAAATCGGAAGGAATATTTAATCTAAGGGTAAATTAAGGTTATTTAATAATACTGAGTTTATTAAGTAAATATTTCAAGACTAAATAAATATGAGGTTAAATCGAGATCTGTAGAAAACTGTTAAATTTAACTTCGAAATGTTGAATATGCTTTGAAATATACTGGAAATTAAATGGTAAAATTGTGATTCAGATCTGTATTCGAAATCAATATAATTTGAATTTTTTATTAAGAAAACTGAATTGAATGGAAATTGATAAATTGAGATTGAATTAATTTGAGTGGGAAAGTCGAGTTGATTTTTGAGGAAATTGCAAATATCTTACTTTATAAATTATTTAATATATATATATATATATATATATATACACACGTACCATTTTGGGAAATAGATCTATTTGAAATGGAAATGATATTTTTGTTTTTAAAGTATGAATTAATTTGAAATGACCACGGTGTTATAACGTATATTTCTACATTGTAGATAGTTCCATGGATCCTTAGAGGATGGTTATCCCAAACATCCTTTAAGTTAATTATATTTCAGTTCATATTTCACTTGAGTTGGATTTAATGATATAAGAATGTTAATCCTGACTCGAGTGTTTTGTGTTTTATTTTACGCTCGGGTCAGACTGAGTGATACATTATTTGAGACTCACCTTGGAGTTTGGAGCTTCCTTTGGAGATCTAACTATCGATTCAGTTTTTAGTTTTTCCAGTTGATTGGTTCAAAGAAGTCATCGGTTCGTAATGGAGACTTCACTGTATTTGAGATATTCTGCTATATTTTATTTCTAACTCTGATGTTCATATAGTAGCTTCATGAACTACTATTTATCTATTCCGCTGCGTTATTATTGTACTACTATGTGTCTGTGATTCGGTGATTAATTTATTTACTGTATATGTTGAGTTTTGCCAAATTTAAATTAACAATCTGATATTTTGAGCAATTCAAGTCCGACTTGTGCGGATGCGAATGGTTGAAAATATCGGGTCGTTACAAGTATTTACAGAGAAAAAATTTGCAGTAAGGTATAAGCAGGTTCCATTTATTTTTTAATTAAAGTTTAATCAGTAAAATATATCTGTGTATATATATTAGGTAATGAATATAACAGTAAGGCATATAAATGCAGTTTTTCCAAATTTATATATAAACAGATTTTAAAATATATATATATATATATATATATATATATAATAGGTATTTTAAATGTTTTAGGAGTTTATGTAAAGTTAGATTTTAAAATCTATATAGATTATTTTTATAAGTATGTATGTATATATATTTGTAATTTTAATTAACTTATTTAATTTAAATTATTTTAGTTACTAACAGATTTTTAAAAGAAAATGTTAGTTAAAATGTAAATTATTAGTTTAAAATAAATTTATTAAACGGTAATTAATTATTCGATTTGTTCGAATATTAATAAATCATAATGTTTGTACAAGGTCTTAAATCGTGAAGAGGTCGAGTCGAGATTGAATTGAATTGCAAAAGCAAAGGTGAGATCTTCTCACTCATTTGCATTGCCTGGTTTAATCTAAATGAATAAATTTAAATTCTTGGATGTGCTTGGATGAATTAAATAATTATCTGTTGAATGTTATTTATATATAAGTATGTATGTGTGTGTGTGTATATATATATATATATTGGAGCGATTGATTTCCCGCATTATATAGCGGATGAGACCTTATGCGTTCCGCATAATTGCGGGACCCTTTATACTACGATATCCCTCTCGAAGTGGGATATGTATTTTTATATTGTACTAACTTTTGTGGATGTAGGGAAACAGGTTGGAGGGATCCAACTGGATTCCTCAAAATATTTAGATTGTTTTAATATTCTGTGATATGGTTTATTTGATAGTCTGTGATAAATTATATTGGTAATTGAAAATATTGGATGATATGGTTTGATTGAATATATTTGGATATACTGAGTTATCAAAAATATATAGATTGGATTCTTGAAGGGAAAATAAAAGAGAGAACTTTTAAGTAAAATAATCATAGAGAATTTGGATAAATTAAAGAATGAATTGGAAAATGATAGTAGTTGATTTTTTAAATTCTAACAAATAAATTCCAAGTATGGGAAAGAAGATTTTTGAATATGGTATTATGTAAAGGAATAAAAGATTTATTTTTGAATTCAGGATTTAAATGGTTTAGGAAGAAATAAAAGATCATTCGCATCCACACATGCGAACTTGAATTGCTCAAAATATCAGATTGTTAGTTTAAATTTGGTAAAACTCAACAGATACAATAAATAAATCAACCACAGAATCACAAACACAGAGTAATATAATAATAATGCAGGCGGAATAGATAAATAATAGTTCATGAAGCTATTATATAAACATCGGAGTTAGAAATAAAATACAACAGAATATTTGAAATACAGTGAAGTCTCCAGTACGAACAGATGACTTCTCTGAACCAATCAACTGGAAAAGCTGAAAGCTGAATCGATAGTTGGATCTCCAAACGAAGCTCCAAACTCCAAAGGTGAGTCTCAAACGCTATATCACTCAGTCAGACCCGAGCGTAAAACAAAACACAAAACACTCGAGTCAGGATTAACATTCTTACGTCAATAAATCAACTCAGGTGAAACATCAACTGAAATATAATTAACTTAAAGAATGTTTGGGATAACCATCCTCTAAGGATCTATGGAACTATCTACAATGCAGAAAATATACACTATAACACCATGGTCATTTCAACAAATTTATACTCCAAAACCAAAATGTCATTTCCATTGAATATATATATATATATATATATATATATATATATATTCTTAATCTCACCAATAGGTTCTAATCAATTCGAGTTCCAAATTCACGTTGAACCCAATTCAGATTTATCCATTTTGATTCAATTCAGTTTCTAAATAACAAATTCAAATTTTATTGATTTCAAATACGGATCTGAATTACAGATAAACCATTTAAATTCCAGCATTTCAAAGCTTTAATATTCAACATTTTCAAAGTTCAATTTAACGATTTCATATAGATCTCGAGTTAACTCATTATTATTTAGTCTAGAAATATTCACTTGATAAATTCAGTATTATTTAAATAACCTTTATTTACCCTTAAACTAAATGTTCCTTTCGATTTATTTAAACTTGAAATATCCATTTTATCACTTTAAATTCGAAGACAAGTTATAAGATCAAATCTTAAACTTCAAATTCAATGGTTCAAATCGATTTAATTTAGTAGATTTTTTTTAACTAAATACAATTTCAATTAATTCAACTTTATCTTCTCAACCTTAACTTATTCAAATTATTACAACAATCTATTTTGATATATAGATTTAAATGAATACTTAACATATTATATGTGTTAAATCAATCTCAATAATGTTATTATTGAATCTTTACATAAAATTTCCATATATATATATATATAATATTTTAAGAACCAATATTTATTTAAAACCATATATTTCTTTTCAAAACCGTAGACATTATTTTCAAAACATTTATATATATGGACCAACGGTATCTGTATATATTTTTCTATCCTATGGTAAAGTGATACAGATATTTATCATTTCAATCCGTAATTAAATATATACGGGTAGACATCATTTCAACCCGAAATTCCTAATTCAAATCCAATGAAAATCGCTCGGGTCTATCATTTCAACCCATAACGATTTTCTCCTATTCTAAAGTTCGTTCGGGTATGTATCTGTAATGACCCAATTTTTCGAAGCCCGAAAAACCGAACCATTAGGGTTAAAGAAGAAAAGGATAGAAGAAGAGAAAACAAAACAACAACAGAATCTTATCATCGTAGCGGAATAAAATATAATAGATAGTAACAGATCTTTACACAAAAGAAAACTATATCTGTTTTATACACGCGTCACCAGAATACATCATCAGAGTTCAACAACATCAATAACATACAACTGGACAGTCATAAAAACTTGTCCTCAAAGCTGAATACACAGCGGAATAATAATCAAGTACGGAAGTATGTATCGCCGTCCAGCTCGTCTCCTGAGCTCCACAACAACATATCATGTATTCTATAATACTCGGTCTGACCCGAGCATTATAGTGAAATAACACCCGTGTCAGTCTGGAATACCAGTGTGAGAAAATCACACTCAAATTGATTATTAAAGTTTCAAAAATCCTTTGAAAATCAAAAGCATCTCGTAAGACCACGCCACAAATAAACATGTCGGGTTTTTACCTTACGATAACTAAAACATTTCTTATAAAATCCTCTGATACTATAATAGGGTCTATATACAAATACTTATTCAAATAGCTGAAATTGTTACATGATTAAATTCCAGCATACTAGCTACAAAGTGGGTTATACAAACAAAAATCGTAAAGGCACGTAGGGAGAATGGACTTCCAACTAATGACTAGACACTGGGGTACCACCTGTCACAGTACGTGGCCTAGATCACCGTACCGAGGATCCCTCCCGATCCCGTGCAACACAAGACCGAGACTACCCCTTACTGGATAATCCCGAGTAAGATCACCCCACGGTTGGGATCAGCAACCGCACCACTAAACCGAATAAAAAGGGACATCTAGACAGGGATGACCTCACCCTAATAGGTGCTACCCACTTAGCCTTGCTGCATATCCCCTGATTTTCAGTCATTCCCGGTTGATGAGGCTCGAGGCTAAGCGTTACCTTTCTAGAATATATCACTTAGAATGCTCATCACTCACCTAACGATGTTCTGAAAGCATTCATCCATACAAGTCTGTCCCGAGTTCGAACGGAACCGAATGCACTACTCCTACTATATCCATTTTGGATTCACCACAGGATTAGTAGCGACTAGCCCTTGCACTTCACTGCTCCACCTTCGAATCCAAACTCTTGTTTTCCACACGAAAACGTATAAACCGGATCGAAGTTGTTTTCGAGAAATTAATCCCGATCCAGGTCTCATCGAAACGATCAGCGCATTGGCAAAATATTGATAGTCGATTATTTAACCATCAATTAACATTCACAACAACCATCAAACAATAAATAATCTCTCAAATTATTTATTAATCTCAAAATATCTTCGCAAGATATATTTCCACTTTCAACCTTTTTGAAAACAGTTTTCAAAGCACACTCTTCTCATGGAATAAATTTCCAAATATTTATTTCCACTGAAAACTCCAAGCACAAAAACTTTAGATTTTTAAAATAATTTAAAACACTTTATTATAAAATATCCTTTAAAACATTTAAATTAAATATTACTTTAATACTTATTCAAAATATATACTTTAAGAATATTTAAAAATAAAACTACTTTGTACAATATAAAACTAAATTTCTAACTTTTAAAACATAATACCAAGCCACCTTTAAATAATTGCTATAATAAATTAGAAAAATATAATTACTTTAAAATTTAAACATTTAGAAATAATAACTTTTCTAAAACATACTTGTAAACAACTTAAACTTTACTTATACCTAAAAATTTGTTTTGAAAACGTAATTGGCTATTCAGGGAAATACACTTCTCTTTCTCATCCTTTTAAAAATAAATCACTGTTTATTTTGAAACAAATTTACCCATTCCTTTAATAAATTTTTCCCGTGAATTTATTCTTCCAAATATCCACTGATATATTCTTTCACTTTTATAAACCCAGTTTATATACTCCAAAGTCCCACTTCTCTTTTAAAGTTCCAACTTCAAACGCTTAAATCAATTTTCAAATTGATTTCCTATTTACTCCATTTTGAAATAAATTTCTTTACTTACTCAATTTATTTCAAAATCCATAAACTTCATAATTCTTAATTATGATTTAAAGTCCTTTTTAACTGAAAATACCAATTTCATACCCCTTTTCCAAATTCCTTCTTTATCTATTTCAATAAATTTAAAACTTAAATTGTTTAAAATAAATTCTTCATTCCTTTACATAATATCACAAATCACTTATTCCCGTTTATTCAAAAATCTCATTTCTCCATACTTGGAATTTTATTTATTCAAATTCAAAAATAAGTTTTTATTCTTTCCCAATTCATTCTTTAATTTATCCAAATTTCTATAATTATTTACTTAAAATTCTCTCTTTAATTTTCTTTCAAATCCAAATCTATACATTTTTGATAACTTAGAATATCCGAATATATTCACTCAAACAATAGCATCCAACATTTGAATTACCAATAAAATTTATCACAGATTATCACATAAACCATATCACATAATATTAAACAATCTAGATAAATTTGAGGAATCCAGTTGGATCCCTCCATCCTGTTTCCCTACAACCACGGATGTTAGCACAATGTAAAATATCAATTCCATTTCGAGGTGGAATATCGCGGTATATGAGATTAATATAATATCATCCGCTATTATGCGGCGCATAGGGTCTCATCCGCTATATAATGCGGGAAATCAATCACTCTAATATATACTACTATATATAGTATAACACATCAAATCAATTCAATCATTCAACCAATTATTTAAATTTAAACATTTAAATTTAAATAATAATCCAGAAGAGTGAGATTAACTCACTTTTTATTTTTGCAATCCACTTTAATCTCGTCTCGATTTCCCGATTTTTCGACCTTGTACAAACATTAGATTATTTTGTTAATATTCAAACAAATCAAGCAATCAATTTTCGTTTAACAGTTTAATTTTTAACTCATGATTAAATTTAAACAAATGATTAAATTTTTAAACTAATTTCCCTTTCAAAGATCGTTTAGTAACTAAGATAATTAATAAGTTAGTTAAACCATTTTTTTTTTCAAATTCATTATTTACAATAAACTAGCAAATTAAAATAGGTATATGTATATTTATTTTTATTTTGAAGCTACATATGTGCTTATACAAACTAAATTCCAAATCTAATTTTTATATAAATTCTTTAATATTTAAAATTTTTATTTTTTTTATTTTCCAAGCTTTATCTATATAAACAAATTTCTGTATATAAAAAATCTGCATCTATACTTTACTGTATATAAATCTAGATGTATAGAAATCCATAAATTGAAAAAAAATAGACGGTTTTATAAAACTTACAGTTACACTTTTTTTTCTTTTTATAACCTACATATACATATACATTGAACTTGGAAAAAATAAGTTTCAACCTTACTGTAACACAAATGATGTATATATACTTCCAACATTTGGTATATACATTCAGTTACATTAATAACACAAAGGAATAGTTCTTCCTTACTGTCAACATTTTTTTTCGTTCTGTTAACTTATAAAATTTAAATAAAAGTGTAAATCTTTAAAATGAAAAACAATAGGCATAAATACCTTACTGCCTAGGCCCTCACGACTTCCAATAACCCTAGCTCGACAACCTCCAGCCTCACCACCACTTGCGTCGCTCCTCCAACCTCTCATGCTATGTGGAAACCCTGTCTCCCACATGTTCACGCAACCCCTAAAATCGACCAACTGTCGAAGAACTTGAGAGCGAGCAACCCCCGCTCGTGCGCGCCCACGTACGCGCGAGATTTCCGACCCTAGCCGCATCGAACTTGCCGCAGTCACTCACTTCGATATCATTACGCTCGATTAGGTCGACGATGACATGCCCCTAAATTCCCAAACGAGGGAGAACGAGGATTTGGTTTCGTTCGTATATTATTTATTTTTCTCTACATTCGAGCAAATAAAGGGAAGAAGGGAGATGTACATGATTTAAACAAGTGAAGTTCGACATTTCTTTTTTGATTGTACTGACGGTAGGAAACAGATATGAGTGATTAAAAATAAAGGAGACATGATGTTGAAAAGGAGTTTGCGTGCTAGAGAAGGACTGCAGTAATTTGAAGGTGAAAGGAAAAAGTATTGACGAGATGAAATTACGGCTAAAAGAAAATTTGACTAGACAAATATATTTTTATTAAATTTTAAACCATCTCGATATTGCAACTTAAAATCTTGACCTCCTATCGAGGCGTACCGCTAGGCGTTTATAATGTTATACCCATATTCCGAACTCAATGGAAAAGGTTTCGAGACCTAATTCAATCGTATGGAGAAGATAGCGTTTTGGATCAGTTATTATATTTAATTTCCAATATAGATTTCAGCACGTTTATATATCGTACGCTCACACCACAACTCCAAACATTTCGAAATTTGAAATCTGATAATATTACACTATTACGGATCCAATGGAACTGGTTTCGTCGAATTCCGAGACTATGCCTCGGAAGGCTATTTTTAAATATCGATTTTAACGACATATTTTCAAAACTTAACAAAACACTTCCAAATTCAAGTGTAGCACTTTTACTATCTTCATTACTATCAATATAAATTTTACAAGCCTTCAGATTATTTTTAACAAGCTTAAAACTGAAGATTCAACAATTTGCCCAATTTCCAATTTATTAAATTCAATAATTTAATAGCCAAATAAATAGTGATATTTGAAATTCATATTAAAACTAACTATCAAATATTTAAAATCAATTAAAGATTCTAATTTCAAATATTCAAAATTTCCGGGTCGTCACATTCCTCCTCTCTTAAAAGAATTTCGTTCCCGAAATTACCAGTTAAGAAGAATGGTCAAATACTCGTTCTCTAGTTTCCCAAACAACTGCTTTCAACAACTACCCAAAACCAAACAGTTTTTAACAATAACCAAACCATCTTTTAATAAAGACTTCATCAACCTCACTAACTTTCTAAACTTCTTCCATTAGTTCCAACTAATATTTCTTACCCAACCATTCAAATTAAATTTAAAACCCAATTTAAATTATCAAAATTTTCGCGAAATTTTTCTAACTCCCTAAATTCTCAAAAAAAATCGCCAACGTCTTCTTTGCGCGGCTAGCTCGGTACAACTACAAAATGTCTCTACGGGCCCCCAGATTTCAAAAGAAAACAAAAGGCCAAGTGGCTAGATCAAAAACCAATCAAATTTCATACAGAAATTTAAATACATACCTTTTGTCGAGCAATTCATATTTATCTTCTGAAATCAAAACCAATTTTCCTTTTCCTTTATAATACTTTTATAATATCTTTACAAAATTTCAATATCTATTCATTCAAGCCCGTACGATGTACATATATCATCTGTACGCATTATCAAATCCGATCACTCGCTCGATCACACAATTTCACTTCCGAACTAGTATTGTCCCCCTCGTCTTCCTAGTGCGGACTCAGATCTGGTTTCTTGATCAGAAACCGTCGTTCTCCTTGCATAGCCATAACTATGATAGAGAATCTTCAAAATCAATCAAAAATCCACATCCAGGGTTCGCCGTCGAAAATCGAGTGAAAAATCCCAACTCGGATCGATATAACTATCACGAAATTCTGTGCTCGAATTTGGATCAAATCGCTATGCGAATAAAATAATATACGTACATCCTACGTATTTATCTCAATTGATTATCAACTATATCAATTCTCTTTTTATTCACATTCATTTTGATTTCTATTCACTTATCAACGCTGATCATTTCACATATTTTTATTAAATCTTCACTCAAATGCTTATTCAATATATTTTTCCGACACTCATATTACTTAAGAATTCTACCATTTCTTCTTAAGTTCAATATAAGTATTTTATACGCTTCTTATATTTATTTTCACTTCACCACTTTAGTTTATATCTACTTCTATTCAAATTGGTTCTCCCATTTTCATAGGAATTCAATTTATCTTCAACTCTGAATATTGAATTTTATCTTCCACTTATAACTGATTCATATCATTATTTTAAATTAGTTCCACTTACTAATTTATTTTTAAATCTCAAATAAAAGTTTTTTGCAAACTTTTTCTTTCTTTTAGTTTCTTCGACCAATTTCTTCGATTTCACCTTACTTTACCTACCTAATTTAAATTGGACTTCAATATTCAGTTTCAATTCTATTAGCTTACCAATTTTAAATTTAATTCCAATATTAAATTTCACTTCCATTTAGTTACAAATTAAATTAATTTGTTCATTCACAAATTTATTCCCAACTTAATAAATTTTATTTCGATGCCCATTTACTTAGTCTAGTCTACTTAGACTTTTCCTTAATTGACTTTTATTTAAAGTTAATTTTGCTACATTTCAGTTTAATTCAAATTTTAAGCTTCTATAAGTTCCCCACTTACTTAAATTCCATTCACTAATCTCTTTAGTTTTCTTCTTCCAAATGAGTTCACTTGCCTATCTATTTTTATTATCACACTTTCCTTTGTCTAACTTCCTCAAGACAAATTTTATACTATAAATTTCGAATTTTATAAGCTATCAAACTCATTTATATCCATTAAGCATTTTCAATTTACTTCCAGAATTTTAACAATTCCTTAAACATTCCAAAACATTTAAACCAACTCCAGAGTTTTCAACAATCTCTTAAAAAAATCAAAGCGGTTTTACCGAACCAAAACTTCAACATTTCAAAATCACATTTGGAATCAATTATATCCAAAATTCTTTGGTAAATTCAATTACCTTTTTGAATTTCAAAACGAAACCCAGTTTTTGCAAACAATTCCAATTTAAAACAATTTGGTAGCAATTTCTCTCTTGGAAACTCGGAAATGAAAATCGATGATACTGCAGTCATCACCGAAGTTATTTTCTAGCGACCGAAAGAGTTCAATGCTTTTACCTCTTTTAAAAACATTTTCAAATATTTTAAATTCCAAGTCTCTCCAGATTTTAAATTCAATTCAAAAATATTTATGAATAATATCCTTATTATTCCCCTAAAATCTTTGAAAATCATTTTCAAACTCAAAAGTAATTAAATTTCCAAATTTTCAAAGTTCAAAACTTTCCAACCTATATTCAAAAATTACTCTGGAATTTTATCTCATCTTCAATTATAGATCACATTTATAAATTTCATTTTATAAATGAATTTATTTTCTTAACCTTTGGTTATATTTCCAATTTCTAGTTAAATTTCCACACAACAATGATAATAATTTAATATTATCATTCCTAACATCCAAGCAACCATATATTAGCTAAAATAGTTTACAAAAACATTTCTTTTATATACAAAAATAATTTGGGTAAAATTATTTCATTTACCATGTTTAAAACAATACTGTGTCGGTTTATCTTGTTTAAGAGTTTAGAAATTCATATCTATAACATGGCGTCCTACATATCGACCAGAATCCATAAACACTCAACCGATAAGTCAATACAATATAAAAACAATTTTTATATTCACTAACAAATACGCGCTCATATCTATTAATACACTCAAACTCATTTTAGAGTACTAGAGACTCTATTCAAATTAGTAATCCCACAAGAGCCAAGGTTCTCGCTTAACCTTCAGCTCTGATACCAAATGTAACGACACGATTTTCCGACGCCCGAAAAACCGAACCATTAGGATTAAACAAGAAAGAGATAGAAGAAGAGAAAACAAAACAACAACAGAATCTTACCATCGCAGCGGAATAAAATATAATAGATAATAACATATCTTTACACAAAAGAAAACTATATCTGTTTTATACATACATCACCAGAATACATCATTAGAGTTCAACAACATCAATAAAATATAACTGGACAGTCATTTAAACTTGTCCTCAAAACTGAATACACAGCGAAATAACAATCAAGTACGTATCGCCATCCAGCTCGTCTCCTGAGCTCCACAGCAACATATCCTGTATTCTATAATACTCGGTCTAACCCGAGCATTATAGTGAAATAACACCCGAGTAAGTCTGGAATACCAGCGTGAGAAAATCACACTCAAATTGATTATTAAAGCTTCAAAAATCTTTTGAAAATCAAAAGCATCTCGTAAGACCACGCCACAAATAAACATGTCGGGTTTTACCTTACGATGGCTAAAACATTTCTTATAAAATCCTCTGATATTATAATAGGGTTTATATACAAATACTTATTCAAATAGCTGAAATTGCTACATGATTAAATTCCAGCATACTAACCACAAAGTGGGTTATACAAACAAAAATCGTAAAAGCACGTAAGGAGAATGGATTTCTAACTAATGACTAGGCATTGGGTACCACCTGTCACAGTACGTGGCCTAGATCACCGTATCAAGGATCCCTTCCGATCACATGCAGTACAAGGCCGGGACTACCCCTTACTGGATAATCCCGAGTAAGATCACCCCATGGTTAGGATCAGCAACCGCACCACTAAGCCGAATAAAAAGGGACATCTAGACAGGGATGACCTCGCCCTAATGGATGCTACCCACTTAGCCTTGCTGCATATCCCCAGATTTTCAGTCATTCCCGGTGGATGAGGCTCGAGGCTAAGCATTACCTTTCTAGAATATATCACTTATAATGCTCATCGTCCACCTGACGATGTTCTGAAAGCATTCATCCATACAAGTCCGTCCTGGGTTCGAACGGAACCGAAGGCACTACTCCCACTACATCCATTTTGGAATCACCTCAGGATTAGTAGCGACTAGCCCTTGCACTTCACTGCTCTACCTTCGAATCCAAACTCTTGTTTTCCACATGAAAACGTACAAACCGGATCGAAGTGGTTTTCGAGAAATTAATCCCGATCCCGGTCTCTTCGAAACGATCAGCACATTGGCCAAATATTGATAGTCGGTTATTTAACTATCAATTAACATTCACAACAACCATCAAACAATAAATAATCTCCCAAATTATTTATTAATCTCAAATATCTTCGCAAGATATATTTCCACTTTCAACCCTTTTGAAAACAGTTTTCAAACCACACTCTTCTCATGAAATAAATTTCCAAATATTTATTTCCACTGAAAAACTCCAAGCACAAAAACTTTAGATTTTTAAAATAATTTAAAACACTTTATTATAAAATATCCTTTAAAACATTTAAATTAAAAATTACTTTAATGCTTATTCAAAATATATACTTTAAGAATATTTAAAAATAAAACTACTTTGCACAATATAAAACTAAATTTCTAGCTTTTAAAACATAATACCAAGCCACCTTTAAATAATTACAGCTATAATAAATTAGAAAAATATACTTACTTTAAAATTTAAACATTTAGAAATAATAACTTTTCTAAAACATACTTTTAAACAACTTAAACTTTTTACTTATACCTAAAAAATTGTTTTGAAAACGTACTTGGCTATTCAGGGAAATACCCTTCTCTTTCTCATCTTTTTAAAAATAAATCACTCTTTACTTTTAAACAAATTTACCCATTCCTTTAATAAATTTTCCCCGTGAATTTATTCTTTCAAATATCCACTGATATATTCTTTCACTTTTATAAACCCAGTTTATAAATTCCAAAGTCCCACTTCTCTTTTAAAGTTCCAACTTCAAACACTTAAATCAATTTACAAATTGATTTCCTATTTACTCCATTTTGAAATAAATTTCTTTACTTACTCAATTTATTTCAAAATCCATAAACTTCAGATTTTAATTCTTAATTATGATTTAAAGTCCTTTTTAACTGAAAATACCAATTTCATACCCCTTTTCCAAATTCCTTCTTTATCTATTTCAATAAATTTAAAACTTGAATTGTTTAAAATAAATTCTTCATTCCTTTACATAATACCACAAATCACTTATTCCCATTTATTCAAAAATCTCATTTCTCCGTACTTGGAATTTTATTTATTTGAATTCAAAAATCAACTTTTATTCTTTCCCAATTCATTCTTTAATTTATCCAAATTTCTATAATTATTTACTTAAAATTCTCTCTTTAATTTTCTTTCAAAATCCAAATCTATACATTTTTGATAACTCAGAATATCCGAATATATTCAATCAAACCATAACATCCAACATTTGAATTACCAATAAATTTATCACATATTATCACACAAACCATATCATAGAATTTTAAACAATCTAGATAAATTTGAGAAATCCAGTTGGATCTCTCCAACATATTTCCCTGCATCCACAGATGTTAGCACAATATAAAACACCAATTCCACTTCGAGGTGGAATATCGCGGTATATGGGATTAATATAATATCATCCGCTATTATGCGGCGCATAGGGTCTCATCCGCTATATAATACGGGAAATCAATCACTCCAATATATACTATATATATACTACTATATATAATATAGCACATCAAATCAATTCAATCATTCAACCAATTATTTAAATTTAACCATTTAAATTTAAATAATAATCCAGAAGAGTGAGATTAACTCACCTTTTATTTTTGCAATCCACTTCAATCTCGTCTCGATTTCCTGATTTTTCGACCTTGTACAAACATTAGATTATTTTGTTAATATTCAAACAAATCGAGCAATCAATTTTTGTTTAACAGTTTAATTTTTAACTCATGATTAAATTTAAACAAATGATTAAAATTTTAAACTAATTTCCCTTTTAGAGATCGTTTAGTAACTAAGATAATTAATAAGTTAGTTAAACCATTTTTTTTTCAAATTCATTATTTACAATAAACTATTGAAGCTACATATATACTTATAAAAACTAAATTCTAAATCTAATTTTTATATAAATTCTTTAATATTTAAAATTTCTATTTTTTTCTTTTCCAAGCTTTATCTATATAAACAAATTTCTGTATATAAAAAATCTTCATCTATACACTGTATATATATCCAGATATATAGAAATCCATAAATTGAAGAAAATAGATGGTTTTATAAAACTTATAGTTACACTTTTTTTCTTTTTTATAACCTACATATACATATACATTGAACTTGGAAAAAATAAGTTTCAACCTTACTGTAACACAAATGATGTATATATACTTCTAACATTTGGTATAAACATTCAGTTACATTAATAACACAAAGGAATCATTCTTCCTTACTGTCAACATTTTTGTCGTTCTGCTAACTTATAAAATTTAAATAAAAGTGTAAATCTTTAAATTGAAAAACAATAGGTATAAATACCTTACTGCCTAAGCCCTCACGACTTCCAATAACCCTAGCTCGACAACCTCCAGCCTCACCACTACCCGCGTCGCTTCTCCAACCTCCCATGCTACGCGAAAACCATGTCTCCCACATGTTCACGCAACCCCTAAAATCGACCAACTGTCGAAGAACTTGAGAGCGAGCAACCCCCACTCGTGCGTGCCTACGTACGCGGGAGATTTCCGACCCTGGCCGCATCGAACTTGCCGCAGTCACTCACTTCGATCTCATTACGTTCGATTAGGTTGACGAAGACACGCCCCTAAATTCCCAAACGAGGGAGAACGAGGATTTGGTTTCGTTCGTATATTATTTATTTTTCTCTGCATTCGAGCAAATAAAGGGAAGAAGGGAGATGTACGTGATTTAAACAAGCGAAGTTCGACGTTTCTTTTTTGATTGTACTGATGGGAGGGAACAGATATGAGTGAGCAAAAATAAAGGAGACATGATGTTGAAAAGGAGTTTGTGTGCTAGAGAAGGACTACGGTAATTTGAAGGTGAAAGGAAAAAGTATTGACGGGATGAAATTACGGCTGAAAGAAAATTTGAATAGACAAATATATTTTTATTAAATTTTAAACCGTCTCGATATTGCAACTTAAAATCTTGACCTCCTATCGAAGCGTGTCGCTAGGCGTTCATAATGTTATACCCCTATTCCGAACTTAATGGAAAAGGTTTCGAGACCTAATTCAATCATATGGAGAAGATAGCTTTTTGAATCAGATGTTATATTTAATTTCCGATATAGATTTCAGCACGTTTATATATCGTACGCTCACACCACAACTCCAAACACTCCGAAATTTGAAATCCGATAATATTACACTATTACGGATCCAATGGAACTGGTTTCGTCGAATTCCGAGACCGTGCCTCGGAAGGCTATTTTTAAATATCGATTTTAACGACATATCTTCAAAACTTAACAAAACACTTCTAAATTCAAGTGTAACACTTTTACTATCTTCATTATTGCCGATATAAATTTTACAAGCCTTCGGATTATTTTTAACAAGCTTAAAACTGAAGGTTCAACAATTTGCCCAATTTCCAATTTATTAAATTCAATAATTTAATTGCCAAATAAACAATGATATTTGAAATTCATATCAAAACTAACTATCAAATATTTAAAATCAATTAAAGATTCTAATTTCAAATATTCAAAATTTTCAGGTCGTCACGGTATCATTTCAACCCATAGTGAATCCTATACTAACAGGGAACTTGTAGAGTGATAACATATACGATAATAATAATAACAGGAATATATCATCAACAACAATATAATATAAATAATAGGACATGGTGTCATATCCTACAAGTGAACAGTTACAGATAATAACATAATTAACAATTCAAATAACTACCACAGCATATTTTAATTCTCGTTTCAATTGAAATCAAATTTAATAAATAAAAGAATGTTAATCGTGAGTGATTGCTCGCCTTTCGAGGCTAGAGAATATAGAAAATGATATGGATACGCACACTGATACAGACATTGATATTTGAATGACGAATCGAAGCAAAGTAAAATTGACACGAATTCAGCGATCAAAGCTGATAATAAGAATAGACAAAATCCAATCAGAATATGGTCGATGAAGATAATCGAAATCATCTTGATAGACAGAAATTATATATGTGTGTGTGTGTGTGAAATCAATATTTAAATTAAAAAATATATTAAAATAACATATAAATTATATATATACAAAATTATATTCCTAATTCAAACACATCTTAAATTAAGTAGTATCTCAAATTTTATTGTTTAAAATTTTACTTATATGTTAAAGTAAATATATATATATATATATATATATATATATATATGTATAATGTATGTTGAAATACTATACACGTTTTAAAATATACACATCATATATATAACTATCAACTTATATCTATATGAAAAATACCTATGTTATATATGCAAACCCACATAAATGTTCAAGATCAAAATCACATCTGCATACCTGAGAAGCTAACACACATTCATGAATATATTATTAGCAAACTTCCATTATAAAAATTTATATACTATACAATTTAAACATACATCGTTATATTGTAAACAGCATATCAACCCAATAACACAAAATTTACTTTACTTCTATTATTATATACAGTTAACAAACTTCCATTATAAAATAATATATATAACGATTGGATAACATATCCTCTAACAAACAGAGACTAGTAGACTTAACATAAACTATCTATATATACTTATATCTATCAAACAGAGTGTGTGTATATATAAAGACAGTATCCTTTAGAACCAATGTTTATTTACAACTTACATTTCACACACACACACACAAATATATATATATATATATATATATATATATATATATATATATATATATATATCAAGTACTACACATTTACACAAACCAAACATATAGAAACTAATGCATGTATATTATTATTTAATAATTTTAAATATAAACAAAAAACCTTATCTATTCGACTATAACCAGATGTGTATGTTTATAAACTTGAAATATATATAACAAAGTTTAACTAAAATATCAATATCTCAACATAGGTACTTACAAATCTTATATGTACCAGACTTATAAAATATAATCCAACTATATAAATAACTAAATTACATACTATAAAATAGAGGAGACGACTGCACGCTAGGAAGTGGTTGCCTCATGCATGAATGGCCGGAGAAGACGCCGGGGTTGATGTGTGCAGGTAAGGACATGCTGCAACTGTGGGAAGATGGAGGCGGAAACAGCGAAGTTGATCGGTTCAAGGAGGAGGTCAGGTCGGAGGGGCTGTGGCCGTAAGTAGGTGCGGCGCGGTAGGTCAGTGGATGGGTTCGACCTGCCGTGGAGCGGAGGAAGCGAGGGGAGGATCTGTCGGCGTGGCGGTGAAGGGGATGGTGGCTCACGTGTTGTCACACGGGTGAGGAGATGAAGGCGGAGCGGAACAGGGTCACGGCGGAGCGAAGCAGAGAGGGGGGAGGAGGCGAGTGAGCGGTTGGAGTTGAGACCATGGCAAATGCTTGTGGGTGGAAAGAGGTGGCATGGCCGATGCTGCCATGGGCGCTCGTTGGTCGTCGTTGGTGGTAGTATGGTCGTGCGCTAGCTCCAAGGAGAGAAGGCGGTTGCACAGCAAACATACATATTAGTTTAAATATAAATATAGGAAAGCAAGAAGAAACAGCAATAGAGTGGGGGAGGAGAAAAGCAGGGAGGAGAATGGTGGTCTGGCTTCGCTGAACAAAAGAATAAAGAATGCTTTAATATATATATATATATATATATATATATATTAATTTGGTGAACAGAACAAAGTAACAGTAAAGAGTGAACGGTAGGATATTGAAACGCAAATTCAGGACGTATTAAAGGCAGATGACCGTTGGTATTACGGTTGACAAGACGAAAAAAAATTGAATGAGCACGACTGCAATATATTTCTTTTTTTTTCCTTTCAAAATGAATAGAGCGACGGAAAAATGAATACGAAACAACATTTTGAACAGATGGAAGTGCTAAAGTCATGTGTAGAATTTAATAAAACTAATAACTCGTGACTGATTAAATTATACAGTAAGCAATAGAAAGGACAAAGAATACAAGGTTTTAACATGGAACTGATACGGAATCGTTATATCGATCCTGCAGTGAACCGGACTACAGAACACAGAAGTGAATATACTACAGAGATCAGCACGACGAGACGGACAAAACGGTATACATATATCCATGGTACGACCATCCAAACAAAATTTGATATCGGTATCGAAAATGCTGCAAATATGCAGAAAATAAGGTAAACGGAGCTAGGGAAGTCCAAATTTTGAAAAACGAAAGATGACGTCTTACTCGGAAAAAGATTTAGAAATTTTCTATAGAAAAATATTCATGTTTGGAAATAAATTTATTATCATCAATTATTATCTGATTTGAATTTAATATAATTACACAAAAAATAAACTTTCATATAATTAATTGAAAATTTACCATTTGCTATGCTTAATTATATGTAATCCAAATATTAAATTTTTATTTCAGAATTCAATTATTTAAAATTTCTCAAAATTCAGTTAAATGCATTATTAAAACAAATAAATTTATTAAAAATTTACGAGTCGTTACACAGACACCGTGGTCTATATATAAAAGTATTTTGATATGATTTCTACGGTTTTGTAAAGAAATATATGGTTTATATAAATATTGATTTAGATGTTATATAAATGTTATTTTATTATTGATATTGATTGTTTTTATATAATATGGTTAAGTATCTGTTTAAATTATATTGTATATGGAGTCTATAATGACTTAAACAAAATTAAGGTTGGAAGATAAATATGAGATTGATTTGAATAAAATTATTTGAGGATTATACTCGAATAAATTTGATTTGAAATTTAAATGAAATTGAGATTTTAAAGGATATGATTTTTATAACTTGATTTTGATTTAAGGTGATTTAAATGAATATCAGGTTGATTTAAATGAATATATCAAGTTAAATAAATTGAAAGAATATCCAGTTAGTTGAAGTTTAAAATTTTTAATTAAATGATATTGAATTTATTAAATAAATATTTCAAAACTAAATAATAGTAAATTGAATTAAGATATATATGAAATTATCAGATTTAGTTGAAATTATGGAATATTTAAAGTCTTGAAATGTATCTAAATTGAAATGTTTTATCGAAATTGAAGTGCTTCGAAGTTATGGATTTGAAAGTATTATTGTTTCAAAGTGTTACAACTTTGAAATAACATGATTTTTGAAATGACATATTATTGATTTGGTTTTTAAGGGAAATAATATATTATTGATGTGGTTTTGAAATGGAAACGATATCATATTTTATAGGTTTTGAAATGGCAATGATATTTTGGTTTTGAAGCATAAACTATTTTTAAATGACCGGGGTGTTATAATAACGTTTGATTGTTAAAGAGACCGGGATCGGAAGTTGTCATACTCTCTGCCAACTCCGAAAACTACTTTAACAACCGTATACGTGGTGGAGATTCTAGAATGAAGTAGAATGGTGGCAGCGTTCCTTTCAGGTATATACGTGGACCTGACTCCCATGAGTTGGCCTAGGAGCGATTCCGGGCCAGTGAGGTAGCTCCTCTTATTGGACACACTCCTTCGATACCATTCCATTATATTCTGACTTTGAGATTGATTCGGTGGCCACTTTTGATTTTTGATTTTGGGGGTGTGGCTCGAGGTGGGCCGTAGCTGCGCGCTATGCGTCACCATCAGTCCGGATAGTAATTGGTATATCTACCTTGACATTGCCTTCTGTGCCGTGTCACATACCCTAACGCGCCTTATACGAGTTTGATTTGTGTCGTACCTATGGAGTATTCTCTGGCAGCCTCCAGATCATGAGGTATTGTGGTACTATATAAACTATTGGCACTATTACGTGTTAAGGGCTATATGGGTAACCCCTTAACGCTATTTAAAAGTAAGTTTATTTTACTATTAGACACTATTATAATAGCGAAATATTACTACATATAGTTTAACGGATCCTTAGAAGATGTGAATCCCGAGTATCTCTTAAGTTATTGCACGCACGTTTGACACTGGATAGGAGATGTCAAATCTCGTAAACATATCCCACGCCGTTCCCCTCATATTATTTACCGTTGATTTAACTTACATGAGATCTTTTAGTTCTGACTCGAGTGTTTTGTCTTTTCAATTCGCTCGGGTCAGCCTGAGCATTTCAAGATTTGAAGACCTTATTGCTTGAGGACGAAGACAAAGATTGTATTATTATTTATCATATCATTCCACTACATTCATACTATCCCGCTGCATTATATATTATTCTCGGGTATGTGTAATTCTGATATGTGTTGTATAAGTATAATTCATGTTTTTGTAAAACAGCTTCATGAACTATTATTTGATTATTATATTTTGTCATTCCGTTGTTAGATTCTATTTTATTTTATTTCTTTCTCCCTTTTCTTATTCACCCCAATAACAATTCGCCATTTTGTATGGTTTGAGTCTGACATGTGGTTTATCGTCGCTTTAAACCGTATAAAAAGGCGGGATGTTACAGTGAGACCCGGTGCACGAGGCTCCCGCAAGATGGCGTACTCTGTAAAGGTCGATATTGTACGCAGCCTTTCCCTCGCACTGCAAAGAGACTGTTTTCGGTCTCAAATCTGGACATTCAGATCACCATGTGGATGACAAGAAAACCGTGGCCTAATCGTGCATGCCAAGATAGTGAACTCTGTAAAGGTCGATAATGCACCGTTGCGCCAAGGCTCCGCCTCTTAAAAGGGAGTATTATATCTTATAAAAATGGTAGTTTGGGTTCCTCAAGAAAATCGTGGCCTAATCATGCATGATAAAGTAAGTAGTTTTTATTTTTATTTTAGAGATGTCATGAAGAATATGCTTAGAAACAGGATCCTCATTTTATTCATAACTGTAGAAAGCTTTATTCGTAATATTAGTGATATTGCAAACGACTACATATTGAACTTTTAACGGCAAATTTTTTTTCTTTCTTATCAACACATATGATACTTAATTGTTAGATATTATAATGTTTGAAGATTACGACATAGTCATATGATGAATGATGAGGAATTGAACTATTAACTAGCGAACAACAATGTTCGTTTTTCTTTTCTTGCGTTTTTGTTGCATGTATTGAACCACACTGCACTACACAACACAAAATGAATGCCATAATGACTGCTTGTTACAGGCATTGCTATCGAAGACATTTTTTCTTTTATTTTTTCCATTTTGCATGGCTCCACTAAGAATCATAATAGTTTTACTTACCAATAATGATACGCGCTCAAGTGCCACCTGATAACATTTCACTATCTCCTATTTGTTGTTTGATGATTTCTCTCTTCTTTTCTTCTTTCTTTAGGTTTTCCAATGCCTATGCATATAAATTACCAGCAAAATCTATGATCGATTACTTTTTAAATACTACACTTTGGTTAAATGCTACATTTTGGTTATAATTTCTGTCATAACAAAAAATCACTTAATTATTTTGTTCAGATATATTATATAAGATCCCAACAGTATCACTACGAATGTACAGTAAGACATATAAATTTAACATACGATATACTCTAATTTTAGACTTAGATAAGCGAACGTATTAGTGCTATCCTATAAATCTACCAAATATTCCTGATTTAGATTTTCTAAGCATATTTTGAGCGCAAATCGAAAATCGAACAAACTGAATACAACTGAGAATCGAACAAAATAGGTTTAAAGCAAGACGAACAACATGAAAATCGAATGCTGACCTAAAATCGAACAACATCGAACAAATTGAATGCAGCTGAAAATCGAACAAAATAGGTTTAGAACAAATCGAACAACATGAAAATCGAATGCTCACCTAAATCGAAAAACATCGAACAAAATGAGAACAAAATCGAACAAAATCAGAATAAAATCGAACGCTCACCTCAAATCCAATTATGCGACACTTCTTCGAATCAGCTATGGGTTTCGTTTTTACAAGTCCCGTAAGTTTCGATCGAAACAGCTGGACGTGGACGTGTTTTCGAAATTTTCTCGTGGATTTCAATTTAGATTTGGAATGAAAATGGTAAAATGTTATGTCTGAGATAAGGAGGGACGCGAATATTTAGAGCGCGGATTTAATTTGTTTGTTGCAGGTAAGTGTTGTGTTGAGAAAAGTGAAGTAAAATAATAAACAATAAGCAAGTTAATAAAGTTTTGCAATATTGAGCTTTCTATTGGCATAATAAATAACTACTATAAACCGTATGTATGTGCATTTACTAGCTAGAGCGGATGTGCGTCGTAAACGAAAAAGTTTTTTTAATCGTACAGCTTTTATTTCAAGTTGTTTTGTTAGTGGTGTCTGTGGCAAATTAGTAGTAAAATTCCATTAATGAGTAGTTGAGAATGAATGGTGGTAGATGTTGCAAACCGATGGCAAATTTCTGTTGATGTATAAGGGTGTTTTTCAAAATTTCAAAAAGAAACCGTGTAAATGCTAGTCCTCGAATTCTCTTTATTAGTAGTAAAGATAAAGATAAATAACAAACTTTGTTGTGGTTAGGTTTCAAGAGAAGTTAGAAAAACACTAAACATATACTTAAATCCGGGGCTAGGATCAGTTTTGGGAATGGATCCATGTTATCCTTCTCCATAAGAAGTAAGCTTGTTCTTGTTTAGCAACAAATTATGAATCCCTCTTCAGACCCCTTCTTGAATCTTCTTGAATTTGAGTTATCTTATAAATTTATTGTCGCTCTTGGCTCAGAGTTGTATATGATTAAGTAGAAAACAAGGGAGCAGTGGAATGCGGAAGGTGATGGAAACTCAAAACACCATTGTGCTTCCCTCAAAATTAAACAATCCAAATCCCGTATAACTCAAATTACTGATCACAATGGTTTCTGTTAGTCTTCCTTTAAAAGTATTGATGTGGCTTTCCTTGATTATTATACTACTCTCCTTGGCAGTCAAGATAATTCTTTACTAGATGATTCCTTCATTTCCTCTCTTTCCTTGCCCAAGCTTAACTCCTCTCAATAGGCCAATTTAGCCAGCTCAGTCACAGATTGAAGAAATAAAGAATACAGCTTTCTGTATTAGAAAGGAAGCCTGTGAGGGTCTTGATGGCTTTAATGTCATCTTCTTTACTCATTGTTGGAAGATTATAAGTAAGGATTTCCTTGGTGCAGTGCATAATTTTTTCTCCAAAGGTAAGATGATAAACTCAATCAACTCTACTAATCTAGCTCTGATCCCTAAAGTCAGTAACCCTTCAAATGTCACAAAATTCAAGCTCATTGCTTGTTGTAACATAACTTATAAAGTCATTTCAAAAATCCTTGCTTCCAGACTCAAACTTTTCCTCTCATCCCTAATCTTACCAAATCAATCTACCTTTCTCTCTCAAAGAAATATCTTGGATAATGTGATGATTGCAATTCTGCAAATGTCTTCTCAAGGGGTATGCTTAAAATAGATATTAAGAAGGCTTTTGACCCTGTTAAATGGTTTGTCCTTATCTCTATTATGAATGCTACGAATTTCCTAGTTAAGTTCACAGTTATGATACATAAATGCATCTCTACAGTTAGTTACTCCTTGTTGATTAACTCTCATACGGTTGGATACTTTAGAGGAACTCAAGGTCTAAAGCATGGATATCTTTTCTCTGCCTATCTTTTCATAGTTATCATGGAAGCTCTCACCCATGTCTTGCTTCTTCAAGTTGAGATAAAGATCCATTCTCTCCATCCTAAATTTAGGAACCCTCTGATTACTTATCTTGCCTTTATTGATGACCTGATCATTTTTACCAAGCCTACCCAATCTTCACTATCCTCCATTATGCTCACATTGTCATCCTTTGATGGCTTCTCTATCTCCGTATTAATCCCTCTAGATCTCACATGTTGCTGGCTGGTCAGGATCTCATCAATCTGATCACTGCCTCTCTATCACAAATATGCAACCTTTATAGAATGTTGCGAGTTACCTAGGAATATCTTCAGCATTAAAAGCTATTACTGCATCTCAGTGCGCTCCCATACATGAGAAGATCACAAGCACTTTGAATAGATGGGAAAATATATTTATGTCCCAACTTGGAAGGATCACAATCATAAATTCCATTATTTTCTATATGACAAGCTACTGGGGTAGAACTTTCCTTCTTCCTGCAAAACTCATCAGTATGATCAAGAGGGTTATGATCAGATTCTTATTGTCTGGTTCCATCTATACCAAGAAACTTGCTCCAATTGCTTTAAGAAAGCTTGAATGTCCGAGAAAGTTAGGAGGTCTTAACATCAAAAATCTCGAAGTATTGAACATTGCCGCCTTCTTCGGGCATTTAGATGATCTGCTTAATAACTCTAAGTCATCTAGGTTGATTAGGCAAAGAAACATTCCCTTAAGAACGATAATTTATGGCTCATGGAAACTAATTCCAACATCAAATGGGTTTGGAAGGTTATTCTTAAAACTAGGAAGTCTTTGCTTCCTTATGCTACTCTTAGACTGGTCAGGAACAATATTGTTAATTTTTGGAAAATTCCTTCGATGGCTACAGGTGTTATTCTTCAAAACTTACTTGCGTATGAAGAAAAAAAAATTATCTTCCATTTCCGCTCAGGCTAAAGAAGATGACTATATTAGAAATGGTATTGTCTCCCTTCCTTCTTCTGGATGCAGCAATATTTCTTCCTTATGTAGAAAGTATGCAAACTCTCCCATAAACTATGTAGGTTGTGACGAGTATTTATGGTATAACAACAAAAAGAAACACTCTTTCGGCATTATATATCAAGCTTTGTCATACCATCATATTATAAAATTTATTTGGTTCAAAAGAGTATGGAATATATCAACCATGGAGAAGCTAAAATTTTCTCTTTGGAAAATTTTGAAGGATGATAACCATACGTTAAGTAACATGTTCCATAGAGGAATCCCAATCTCAACTAACTTCTTATTTTGTAGGTCTACTCCTGAGGATAACCTTCTCCTTTTCTTTAGTTACTGCTTCTCGTTTACTCTTAGATCCATTTTCAAAACTAAGGGTGGATTTGCCTATCCTGCTAGGGACAGTCTTTTGGAATGAGAAAACATATACAGGGAAACAAAATGGAGAGTTTCCTATTCGTATGTGCTATTGTTAATTCTAAAGGTTTTTGCTATAAGATTATGGAAGGAAAGAAATGAGAGAGCCTTCAATGTTAAGTCCATGTCCAAGTTGGACCTATGTCATATTATCAATAAAGCAATTCACAATGCAACGATCCTCTCTCCTTATCACTTCCCTTCTAAGATTGTGGAGAAATGGTGCATCTTTTAAATAGCTTATTTTGGTTCCTTTTTTGTCCTTTTCTTGTCATGTTTTCTCTATAATTCCTTTATTAACTACATGTTATAGTTTTAAATTTTTAATAAAATTGTAGGGATTCATTCAACCCCACCGGGTTTGCCAAAAAAAAGTAATTCTAGAACCACTTATTATAATAATACATTTCCTACGGAATTTAAAAAATGTATTTTTCAAGTGCTGAAACCATATCGATCATAACGGCTTGTGTTTTAGGTTTCGGAGGATCGTAACGTATAATTTTTAAATATATTTTGGGTTGTATGACTCTACTCATTTTGGAAATGTCTATTAGGCACATTTTCTGTCTTTAGAATATTTATCAGATGATTTTAACGCTAAATATATTATAAGGGATATAACTTTCGATAGGAGTCAATCTATGGTCTAAAACCACTTTCATTGGATTGGGATAATGGTCTCTCTTTAGGTAGAGTGGTCATAATTGAAAATTGGACTTACCTTTTAAGAGATATGCCCCTTTTGAGTTTACACTGTTATTGAATAGATTAGTGGGTAGTTAATTAAGCTCAAATTTAAGGCCACTAATCCATTTTAGAATTTGTGCCTAAATAGGGATGATAGGACAAATCTAAATCATTTTCTCACTTTCCAAAATAGTCTAAACCTCCATTAATCCATTTTCTATCAAAAAATGCATTTTTCATACTTTGATTTGCCAAAATTACATCATTTAGGGATAATTAATGAATAAAATCTTAGATCCATTGTTTGGTTGCTTTAGAATCCATGCTACAACTATTTTCTCTGACTTTCATTGATTATTAGGTAAATTTGGTGCTAGGCGAGTAATATTGTTTTTCTCACTTTAATATGCATATTGATATAGTTAAATTATTGTTTTGGGATGACTTTTAAAGTTAAACCATTTTATAATTTTGTTCTAATTTTAATAACACCTTATACTCATGTTTAAAAAGATAGATTTGGCTTTTGATATAATTTATACCATTTACCAACCATAACTGCTATCATGAAGAAATATAGATCTAGAATAATTTGTGCTAGTAAATTATAATTCAATGATTTGAATATGATGCTTGGATGTTACTGGATGATGTTTGATTTTTGTGTGAAGTGCATTGATATGTTTTCTAGTCGAATTATGTAGTCAGGATAGTGATACGTCGTTTGGTGCAAATGATACCGAAGTGCTCGAAATGAGATGAAATTTGCACATGATGTTCTGGAAGTTTTAGGGAGTTTGAATAACAAGTTTCAAGTGATTTGGAGTTGATTTGATAGCCTAAAATATGATCATCAAAAGTTGTCGACGGTGGTGAAAAAGTAGTCGATGGTGACCAAAAATGGATGTGTTTGGTGTGTTTCGAATCAATGAGAAGGTTGCTTCGGGTTAGAAGAGTGGAAGCTCCGAGTTGAGCCTAGGGAAAATCGTCTTGGTGTTGGCATTAGGACTTAGTCGAAATTTGGGGTAGGAAAAGTGACCAGTAGTGGATGACTTCGGGTTTTGAGTTAGCTACTACGGTTTTTCAATGCATAAACTTTGGCTCAAGCTTAGAGTGACACATAAAGCTAAGTTTTGGACTCGGCCAAATTTTGATGAGGGAAAGTGGTCAGTCTCGAGTACTTTCACTTCGTGGCTTTTATGTGGTTTCTTCAGGTCTTGAAGGAAGGTACATCGATGCAAAGTGGGCCAGGAAAAGGATTGAAAAACTTCAACTTAGTTAAGGTTTTAGGAATGACCCACATTGTCGAGGCCGAGCATATATGGTCAGTACCGATCATGTTGGGTGGTGGAAAATTAGAGTGTGCCCTTAGGGGGAATATGCATGTAATATTTTGGAAGTCGTATGCTTGTTTGGGTATTCGCTTGATATTTATCATTGATAATGATGGCACAATGAAGGATAGCAGTAAAAGACGAGGCAAAGGATTGAAGGTTTGACGTGATGGCTTTAGAACTTTGATGCGTTGATTCTACAACATATGTGTATGTTTAGAAGTGCTTCGATGATGGCTACTCTATCGTTAGAGTCACAATAATGATCAACCATGGGGGTTCATGAAAGGGAACTCATAAATAAATCGTTGAAGGGGTCTATCATGTAAAGTGGAACGTTGAAGGCTTTTGTAATGATGAATGGTAATAGATGGAACGAAGAGGGGCTCGTGAATGCGTGCAAAGGTATCATTAATACTCATAGTATTTTCTACTATAATCATAAGCATGTGTATTGTGAGGATGCTCATTAGTTAATCGGCTTGCCCATATCGTTGAAGGGATCCATATACCCTAGATTGAGGAAGGGGCCTAGTGTCAGCTATGGGCTGGTGTTCGGATACACAAAAAAACCAGGACTTTTCCATTAATCCTCGGCAGATGAATGGCCATACGAGTTATCATGTATTCAAAGCACAATAAGTGATAGTGAGGATTGTTTGTTGGATGCTATGTTTTACATGTTTACAATACTCGTTGTTTGTCGCTCTAGAGATGTCACATGCCATAGGTATCCAAAGATCAATATCTAGACACCTGGTAGTGTACCAGGATGTTTGTACACCTAGTGATGTTAGTAGAGTAGTATATTATCATTTTATGTGCTAACTCTTTGGATGTAGGGGTAGGTCAGGTATAATTCTTTATACCATTATTCCTTACTATATCGGCTTACATGGTATTTTGAGATTGCTTATCGCTCACACTAAATTGTTTTCTGACTCTAGATTTTATGTTTTTCTTCTTATTATGTCGGTATTCTTAAATGAGTAGACTAGATAGCAGATTTGGATGATATGCAGTGCTATACAGATAGACGAGTAGAAGATAATGCCTTCTCGTATTTATATTTAGACTCATTATTGCTTATTGTGTTGTGCGACACTATGGATCCTAGACAGTGTTAGCTATGTTATTTAGTGACATTTTATCTTTGATTTTGTTTCCAATTGTATAAAATATACTACTTCATGCAACTCTATGAACATATGCGCACTGATATTGTGGTTAATTTAGTCATTATTGCCTCTCATGTTTTATATATGTGATGATTATTATATTTTATTTGATGCGCTGTAAGATATATGATAGGTTCTGCGATTGTTTTATTTACTTTACAATCTTTACAATCGCTCTACATTGGTCGACACCATAGCAGTGCACTACATATATATTGGGGGCCGGAGATATAGGGCGGCCATCACATCAAATAATATTAAAAATGGTGCTGGTAGATATAGGAAATTATAAAAGATTATATACGAATGATTATTTCAGTGAAGTAGTAAATAATGAAACTACTTGTTTAAAAAAACAACCACACCCACTGAGTTATGGTTTCCTAAAATCCAAGAAATATATATACAATAAATAGAGTACTATCATGCTTAAACGTAAATTTATGTAAGATACCATTAGTATATAATAGTCAAATTGTATTTTGACTATAGATTTTGTAAGGGATCAACCACACCTATCTAGGTATGGTTCATTTCCTTTGACTAGCCCCTTAGACTCTAATGTTGGAAGTGGGTATTGGCATAAATTATTACTCTTTGCAGGTACTTGGCAGTGTGAAGAGGTATGGGATAATTGACATTATGGATCAAAGTAAAATACCATAAGAACTACTATCTTCTGCAAAGGTACACTTTAATTGTTTTCATACTTAAATTTCATAAAATAAAATTTATGTTTTTAAAGTTTCTATAAAAACCAATTTTTAGAAACTCTAACAAAATTGAGAGCGGTATAGCCGAAGCTTTAAAATATTTGTGAACCTACTTAAATTAAGTCAAGAACTGAGAGTTTGTGCTTTAAATGACCCGAACTAAGAATATTATGTCTTAATTACAAAAATGACATTACAAAAGGGAGAAATAAAATTTACAAATATCTATATCTATTTCGCTAAATTTATCTGTTTTTATTGATGACAACGAGGGAGAAAAATATGGAGTACTTGAGCACATCGACAATGGGAGCACATAGATATAGGTGGTGTAATAATTCAAGGGGAGTTTTATTATACAAGTCGTATGGTTGCCATCATCAAAAAAGGGACAACTTGGGAATATAATTCTATTATTTTGATGATAACAATCATATAACAATGCTACTAATGATTTTATTGAGCTATTTCAGATATAATAACACTAACGTAGAAGCCGAATTATAATGGCGATCATTAAAGCTCAATAAAGTCAAATAAATGAAAAATATTACAATAAATCAAATGGAAACGTCTGCAATGGAAATCAATCATACAAAGATATCTAATACAATTAACAAATCTGTTGAAATAGAATTTTATTAAAAAAATTCTTGAAGATGGACAAATGGACGCAAAAGTCAAGTATGTTGTTTGTCGAGTCTTTTACACCATAAATGATCTCCAAATCACACCAAATTTTGTCACAATCTTCTGCAAATTCAAAAATCCAGCAAAAAGGAAGAAGAAAACTCGAATATTAGCCATAGGTCACACATGTTGACCTATATGAAATGCACAGGTCGATCTTTGTAAACATACATGTCGACCCATGTGTTTATATAGGTTGACATGTATGTGTTCTGGCCATGACTACTGTGTATTTTTTGGTCGCATCTCATCATTTTGCTCCTCATGCTCTTCATTCTACATTCACTCCTTTTTAATATTAAATGGCTCTTCAAATTCATCCCTGGAGAATGTTTAAAAACCCTAAGCCTTCTTTAGATCAAACAACAACTCCATAACTTCGATCTCCACTCTAATTCTAATTTTATTGCACTTTTACAATCGGTACATTCAAATCAATAATTTGATTATATTGTTTTTCGACCAGTTATCATTCAGCTCCACATCCTCAAATTCTGGTCGAATACCATCCTAAACCTCTACACCTCCACTATATACGACCGGGGCATTAGAAGGGGGTAAAAAGGAGAAATTTCAAAAACAATATTTCTATTAATTTTTCTCTAGTTCTTATTTTGTATTTACATGAATAATTCATATAAATCATGTTTAGTGGTTGTTAATAAAAGATTTTATTATTTTGATATTAATTTAAGTTATCTTAAAATTTTAATATATACATACATAAACATATATACATATATATATATTTGCATATTATAAATTGATATATGTTTATGTATACACTATTTTAGTTCAATTTTAATAATTTGCCAAGCATTTACATTCATAATGCGAACTTTATAGATGTGTGAATAACCATTATGGTATATGGTTATAAGGAAATAATGTCAAGGATTTTTCTATAACATAATGATTTAATAATAGAGGATAAATAATATATATACACATATATATGGGTGTGTGTATTTATTAATTTTAGAGCATTAATAAAATATATGCATATATAAATATTGTTAATAATATATTTTTTCGGTTGTGATAAAAATAATTTTTTAGTAGTGGAAATTAGGCGCAAGGGCCTCTTTAGCAAGTGCAATTAGTTTCTAGGACACACAACTGAAATAATTACTTTTAAGGACAAAATGCAAAATAATTAGATTCTAAGGCTTAAAAACCTATGAAATTATGTCCTCGAAAGTAATTGGACTGCTGACTTTGTCGTTAAAAGTAACTATTCTGCTGACCTTGGCCTTGAAATTAATTTATGTAGATGTGTGTCCTAGAAACTAATTGGACTACAAAGTTTATCCTTCTAGTGAAATGCCCCAAAAGCTTGGAACCTAAATTAGTTTTAACTAACTCAAACATATATCAAAAATATAATTTTTTATAAAACATAAAATAATGTACATGTTTAATTTAATAAAACTTAATAAAAAAAAATCTTTTTTTATTATGCTTAAAAACAATTTTCTTTAATAAAATTGAAAATAAATTATTTCATTATATAATTAATACATTTTGCATGAGCATATATGAATATATTTTTAATATATATATATATATAATATAATATTTATGTATATATTTATCATCATCGTTTTATTTTTAAAAGATATAAAAAATATTTGATCGAAAATAAAAACAGCATATGAACACACATACGTGCACGCACATGCATATATATATATATATATATATATATATATATATATATAAAGTGATAATTGCCCTTTTTGGTGTCTTAAAGGATCGAACCCAAGACCTCTTAAACCACTATCCAGAGATCTTACCACATGAGCTAATGGTCCTTAACAATATATATATATGTGTGTGTGTGTGTGTGTGTGTAAATCTACATTATTTAAAAGTAAATGCATACCTTTTAGATTCGTCGGTTGTTGACACATTGATTGCTAGTTGTTCCTCTTCAGATCGTTGTTCCTTGTCCATGAACTTGATGTGTAACTCTTAGGTTTAAGGCTTACACCAATTCTCTAATGGAGGCTAGGGACAGAAAATTTTGTTTTGTACGTTTTCCATGGGAGAATGTGGGGCTATTTACACCAGCCATAAAATATAATATCTTTCATCTTTCTACCTCTTTTGAACCTAAATCTCATATAAACTCATTGACCAAGTTAAATCTACCATATGTTCCTTATATAGCCCGCTATGCCTCTTATAGGGCTTATATGATGTCATACATAATTAATATACCATATATTAATTATTCGATTAATTATTTAAGCCCTCATATATAGAATTTAAATAACAAGAGTGGTAATCAATTTAAGCATAGCACTCACAACCTATATATATAATCAAATCGATATGTAACAAATACATATTACATTAATTAATTTTAAGAATTTAAATAAATGATTTAAATGCCATAAAAATTCAGTACAACATTTATATATTATTATTTTATCCTTTTATAAACCCTACTCCGATGAGTAGAGCTAGGGAATTCAGCTGTCCGCCATAATGATCCCCTTTTTTAACTAGCCCAACCCAGAGCATCAATCCCCTACCATTTTATTTGGTTTTTTCGATGATAACCGCTTCAAGCCTTAAGGGAAACACATCTCGGCTGCACGACTCAAACCCGCAACCTCCAGGAACTTTGTTCCATGGTTGCAAGGTAGTCCTAACTAGCTGTGCTATGCAACTCGAACCAGCTGAGCTATTATTATTTTATAATATTTATAAATTAATTTTAAATTGGTTGATCTTGGAAATTAGCTAACAACTCCATTGTGTTGACTCCCTAGGTTGAGTTTAGTCCTTAGTTAATATTTAAACAATTAAAATATTAAATCTTGCATGGACTTTATCGAAGTATAGTATCAGGAAGTATTTTAATTGCTTATAAATCACTTAGGAAAAATCCAATTTCAAATATTTATTAGGCTATATCATGTGACGATATTTTATGCATGTGTTATTTTTGTTTTCACTATATCAAAAATATATCTATAGTTTGGCTAATGATCAAAAACTCCAATGATATCCATAATTAATTGCATATACCTCCTTAAAGTCCTTGGTTCAATCTGGTAACGTTTTCGATTAACGTTTTATTATAACTAGAGATTATGATTTTAGGTTGACTACAAATTACGATGGTACTAACATTTTACAACAAAATGGACGAATTCTTTCTTTAGTAGTATTTCTGTTCAATTAGTTCAACATGTACCTAACTATGACCGTAACATATTCATAATGTCATTTGGTAGAACATATTCAAAGTATACTCTACGTCCAACAGTACTCTCGGGTCCAAAGATTATTGCACATCATTGCATAAGATATTTTATTTTGACTTAGTTGTATTAACCTGTATGAGAATCTCATTGAGTCTTTCTATGATTATTCCAAATAATCATGAGTACATAATGTCATACCCCTTAAAATTAAAGAGAATTAATAAATAAGCATTAAAATCCAAACATGAAATTTTTGAAAACATCGGGATTTGGTTTGGAAACTTGCATCGTTGTGTTCACAAAGATTTTCTAATCGATTTTCGTATATAAAGTTTCAAGATCGGAGTTCAAAAGAAAAGGTTATTAACATTTAAAGCTTTTGGATCGGAAACAAATCAAAACCGGTTAAGAAAGTAAATATTATTGAAGTAAATGTTAATGACTTAACATTAAAATAGGCATTAAATGCAAATGTTAACATTAAAGGAAATGGATGTGGTAATAAATTAGCACTGAAAAGAAAATAAATAAGAATTTATGGAGGTAAAGGTGATGAATATTAATGTTTAAAAATAAAGGACGTAATAAATACCATCAGCTTAGCGTTTAAGCAATTGTTAACTATAAACGTAAATTAATAGCGTTCAATTAAATAAATCTCATTAGGCAAGTATGGAAGAAAATAAATAAATTGAACGTAGAACGAAATAAATATTGTAATTACTGGTAAACTAATACTTCATCCCATTCATAATACAACTAGCCATATATGCAAATAAAAGGAAGAAAATAAAACCTAACACATATACAGCGACCGGTTGACCTCATATTAGGGCTGATAGACCGCTAGTGACTGATCGATAGGGGTTTAGTGGTCGACCGGTAATTGCTGTGACGGCGAGATTAAACCTAGGCTTAATGGCTTGGATTTAACAAATTAAAATCTAATGGATGGAATTGATTTGTGTACCTATAAATACAGGCCCAACACCTCATTTTTCTTCTCATATTTTCTGAAACAAAGTGCGAAGCTCTGCTATTTTCTTTTCTCCGCAAATTCTAGGAAATATATAGAAATTATAACTATTACATTTTATGCGTGTGGATAACAGCGAAATTAAATGAGAACAAGAATAAGGGGTGGATCAATTCTATGAAAAAAGGTAAATCTAAATCCAAAACTTAACTAAAGTCAAATCTCTTCTCGAATCTAAATTTCTGATAATATGTGTTTGCACGCGGTACATATTTCGATATGGAGAAAAAGAGAGTCAAACATGAATAACAGGGTTTAGATCTAGAGATTTAAAAAGTTTAAAGGTGAGTGAGAAATTATATATTTCATAATATTGGATTTATTTCGTTGTAAATCTATTTCTTGTATGCCTGGATATAATTAGTTGGAGTTATAGGCTTAATTATATGCGTGTAATAAAACTAAAACTCATAACTACATATTTTATGAACCGGTAATCTTAATTTAAAGAGCGAGGGTGTAAGTTGTAGTCCCTAAATTAACAAGATCTTATAGATATCCTAGAGTTATGGATTTAAGCGGCATATGTTAGTTAATATGAAATAGAAGTTCTTATAAGTAGAAGTTATTATAAGTTAAATTAGGATTTAAGTAGAATTTTATTCATTGGAATGTGCGTTTATAAGACCCAGAATTTTAGTCGTTTAAATTTGTAATAGTTAATTGATTTTAAATATTGAAAATAATTTTATAAGTTAAATAACTTGAATTCCAAATATAATGGTAATTTGAATATTTAAAATTGTTTAAATAATTAAATCTCGAATTTAATGTGAATAAAAATAATTTTGAAAGTTGATTTAAATTCTATTTAACTACGAATGAAGATATTTAACTTTTAATTTAGATTTAAAAGCGACTTATTTGGTTTTATAATATTTCATTTTAATTAATGTGTGAAAAATTCCTTTCGGGTACTGTCTTGGATTTTGATGAAACCAGTTTCATTGTATTCGTAATAATAAATTATTGTATGCCTTCATATTTTGTGGCAATTGGATGCATCTTGTGTCGAAGTTTGAAATGCATATAAATTAATTTCTGAATATATATAATAACTGGATTTAAAAGGCTATCTTCTATATATGATCGAGTTAGGTCTCGAGACTAGTTTCACTGTGTTCGAGATAGGGTATTGCATATAGAATGTCGGGCGACATGCCTTGTTTGGAGTTTGAGATTTTCGGAAGTGTTGAGCCGATTATTTAAAATAAAATAATATATATACACTATTTTATAACTATACTCAACCCATACTCTTCACTCTCGATGGCCATACCCACCTTATCCTTCCTTTTCTGTTTAAATGCTCCTCCCTCCCCTTATTCATATGTTTTCATTCAGCGAAAGAAAGGAAAAAAATTCAAACAATAAAAATAAAAATACATGAATTATATGAGTGGCATATTTAGGTTTGTGGTGCCTAGATCTACCTTTAGATGGGTTCTATGAAAGTGTGACATGAGTTTGATGGATTGGAACAGTAAGTCACAAGCTTTGGGTAGACTAGGGTTTAGGAATTATTGATTTAGGGTGAACGATTGTTGGAATGGAGATTGTATTTGAGTTCGAAAGGGAGAATAACACCTCGGATGAATTTTTTATGAAGCTCGGTGCTGAGATAGCCATTGCGACCTATGCGAACGTGAGGTGAGGAGGGAACGTCATGTTTCATTTTGGTAGCTCAGGTGGAAGGTGATTGGTATGGAGGTGTTGCTCTCGTGAAGAGAAGGAGCCTGGTTTCGATTTCGTGGCTTTAGTGGTGAATCGAGGGAGGAAGGGGGAAGAAGAATGCACGACCATGGTGCACACATGCACCCGGGGGGGAGGGGTGGGAGATCAAGAGCGAAGAAGAAGGATTAGAATGTAATTAAAGTTAATTTAATAATTAGCGAATTTTATAATTAATTAAATCGTTAACTTATGTTGTGAATAATTTTTGCCTACGAGGTCCAATCGAGACGTGGATTTTTGCGTTGCGCTCGTAATGACATATGCTTCGCAATGGAACTAGTTTGAATAAATTTGGAGATTGTTGAACTTTGCACTAAAATCAGATGTCGTTCCATTTTAGTTTCAAACTGGAACGCCTCGACGACGACAAAAAAATTCCAGTGAGTTAAACCTTTTTAGCTAACCAGTATGTTATATAATTAATAAAAATTGTTAATTGGATGTTTGGTTAGCTTATAGTTTTATCAGTTGGTTTGGATTTATTTCCGCCCTTAGAGTGGATAGCCCTTTATATATCCGCCTAGTAACGGATGACCTATATTATATAATTAATATTGTTTGTGATGTAGCGGGGCATGGTGGAGGGATCCAACAGGATTCCTTATCACCATTGATTTTATTTACATATGTATGTGTCGATATATATACATACTTACATACATACATACATACATACATACATACATACATACATACATACATACATACATACATACATACATACATACATATATATGAGTTGTGATGTAGGTGGAAACAGGTTGGAGGAATCCAATGGGATTCCTTGCCATTTGTTGAAATGTTTTAAATAATATTTTTGTCGAGTGATTATGGAACATCAAACTTGAGTGTTAACCCTATTGGTTATGACATTGTTATATGAACAACTAAAAACCCTGTAGCGATAGGAAATCAATATTAATGTTGGTTAAGCATTTGTTAGCTATTGGGCTTAAATTAGTATTTTTAAATACTATAAAATTCCGTTTGGGGTTGGAATTGAATTTTGAAACAGAAAATGATTTGAGAATCTGAATTTGGGTTTCGAAAATAGTTTTTTTAAAAGGATTAAAATTTTATTTTACTTCAACCTTATTATCTGGCTGTTTCTAAGTTGGTAGAATTATTTTTTAAATGCTATATTAATAGTGTTTTAATATTTATATTAATATTGTAATAAAGTTATTTATTTATATTTTGTTATCCATTTATATTAATATTGTTTTAAAGTTATTTATTTATATTTTGCTATTTATTTATATTTTGCTATTTAGTTATATTAATATTGTTTTAAAGTTATTTGTTATATTAATATTGTTTTAACATTATTTAATTATATTAATATTGTTGTAAAGTTATTTATTTATATTGATATCAATTTAAAGTTATTTATTTATGTTAATTTTGTTTTAAAGTTATTTATTTATATTGATATTGTTTTAAAAAAATTCACTTATATTTAATATTTTTTTAAAGTTATTTATCAATATGTTAATATTTTGGAGGTTAATTATTTTTAAAATAAACATGGCTTGAATTATTAATATGGATTTATTAATGGAGGGGTGATCATATTAGGTACTACTAGTCAAGTGGTAAGTCGGTTCTATGTTGGTAGAGGATCTCGGCGAAGTCCTCGATGTTATTGTATCTAGAGATACACCGCGATGGGCAATAACCCCATAGCCCAGTCATTGTATGGAATCCAATGAGTGACGTACGGACTTAGTTGTACCCAACTATGTTGTAACGTGTGATGCAAGCATTTCAGATATATTCATATTTTACTTTGAACCCTAAACATTATTATAATATCAATGGTTTTCTATAAAAAATGTTTTGGTTATCGTAAAAAACTCGTCCGTGTTTATGTGCGGTGTGACCTTACATGGTACTTCTGATTTCAAAGGTTCTATAACTTTAAAATCCAATTGGGTGTGTTTTCTCACACTGGTTTTCCAAAATGATTCGGGTGTTCTTTTATTATAATGCTTAGGTCAGGCCGAGCATATTACAGATTTAGTTTGGATGTTTTGGGGCTTCAGGAGACGAGCTGGAGGCCCAGAGACGTATTCGCGTATGTGGTTATTTTTCCACTTAATTCATTGTTGTATTTATCAGAAATTGTGAGGACAAGGTGTTATAACTGTCCGAACTGAAATAGGTTAGTGTACTTTGATTGATTTATGTATATTACATTTCTTCTTCACGTAAGGATTTGTTGTATATTATAGATGATTCGTTTTGCTATGAATTTTTGTGTTGTTTGGTTTCTTCTTGTCTTCTTCTTTCTTCTTTCCCCTAACAACCAGGTTTTTCGACATTCGATTGCTCGGCATGAAATACAATAGACATATTAGTGTTGATTTTCAAGGGTTGAAAATCTCGGCTGTTAAATTTGGTATCAAAGCCAAGTTAAGCAAGAACCTTGGATTTGGTGGGTAACTCATTAAGAGATAAGGTAACATAATGCCTTATTATGAGTATGGGTATATATATATAAACGTGTATTTGTAAGTGATATAAAATGTTTTATACTGTGTCGATTGATCTATTTAGTAGCTTACGGATTTTGGTCAATACGAGTGATTAGCATTGTTGATAGAAATCTCTAAACACTTGAACAGAGCAATTCGACATAATGTTGTTTTGAAATTGGATAAATGAAATAAACTTTCCTTGATTATATTTTGTATATAAAGGAATAATTTTTCAAAAATTATTATAGTATATATGTTGTATTTGGTTGTTAGTGAATGACGATATTTGATTATTATCATTTGCTGTTTTTTGTTTGTGAATAAAAGTTATAATGTAAACAAAGTAAACAATTAAGAAATGATTTTATATAACCAAGTGATATTATATATAAGGAAAACTCATAAATATGATTGGTAAATAAAAAGGATTCAAAAGCTGAGAATTTAAGAATTTAAATCCCGGTGATTTTAAAAGATCGTTTTTCAAGGTTTTGCAAGATTAGTAATAATATTATTTGGAAAATATTTTTGAATAAAAACAATAATGATGTTGTTTTGAAAATGTTTTGACTAGGAATGTCTTAAAATGGAATTTAAAAGCGATAAAAAGCACCGAACTCACTTCGGTCCTTGGAAAATAATTTCGATGATGACTACAACATCATCGATGTTCATTTTCGAATTTCCAAGAGAGGAATTGCTACCATTGGAGTTTTATTTTGGTAAAAGAAGTTTTGATTTCAAAATCCAAAGTTTAATTTGATAAATATTAGAAAATAAATTTTATAATTTATAAATTTTGAGAATTAGTAAGTTGATGAATTAGATAATATTCGGTTGAAACGTTGATTTATATTAAAATTGGCGTTTGCTCGTTTCTTTTTACCACAACTGTCTTCCTTTTTTTGCACTCTTTCTATACTTTTTTCCCTATTATAATTCAGTGGCTAATCATTTACATTCTTTTAATCATCCTGATGGTCGGTCATTTGTTCATGGGGTGAAGGATTCTCATTTTTATCCTCCAAAAGCTTTTTATCAGAAATCAAGATCGAAGAGCGGGTTTGATTCCAGAGGTGGGAGAATGTTTTTATATCGTTGTGTTGACCCTTCTCGTTTGATTAGAGATTGATGTGTTGGTATTAATTATTTTAGATGTGGTTGCGTTGGTCACAAAAAGAAAGATTGCTCGATGAATTTCAATTCCTATGAAAATCACTCTACTATAGAGCATGGTATCCTCTTCATTCGTAAATTATAAAACTTAAGAGAACTCTCCTAGATCATCTTTGGTCGTAGAGAAAAAGGGTTTAGAGTTATTGGAAGATCTATTCTCTCATTTTGATGCTATTAATGTAATAAACATTGGCAAGAACTATAGTTCGAAATTTGGAGATCCATTGGAATTTTTTTGGAGAGTTTGCTTCTTCTTTTAAGGTTGACATATCGATTGTGGATAAGATGTTTGCTTTTAGGGATAATTACGTAGTTTCAAGTGATTTTGATTCTTCGTTCAACTCTATTGTTCCTCTTAAAGAAGTGATTAAGATTTTCGATCCTTTGTCTTTTGATCATGCAGTTTCGTATTGCAATTCAGTACCTCCTTCATAGTTCTCCAGTAATTAAGTAAGTGTTCTTGGGTTTTCTGCCTTTTCTAAAGATGATTCGGTCTTTTTTATTCATGATGTTGTTTCTTGTGATTTAGAGGAATATGATTTTATCATAGATGCAAACTCTGGTTTGTTAGATGATACTGTTGTGATTTATCCAACCTCCTCATCTTTACTTTTTGATAACAATTTTGAGATTGGTTTGCATAATTGTTGTGTTTCTTTCGACAACTTTATAGAGGAAGTTGGAGGTAGTGTTACAAATAAGGGGATGGGTTATAATTAGGTTGTTGATTTTATTTTATTTGATAACTGGAAGGGTGCTACTGGTAGACTTAAATTAGATAAAATGCTCAATGAATCTTTTGATTTTCATGATGGTATTCATATAGCAGTTGAAAAGGTTGGGGATGAAACTTGCGTCCTTATTGATTTCAATGATAGGTTGCTGATTAGCTTGTGTTTGAATGTGCTTGAGCATAGTACTGTGGAGTTGAACAAAACTGTAGGCAGGGTTGTAGACATTGTGTATTCATTTGAGCAGGGGTCTGTGATTTTTTTGTTCAATGTTAAAGGAAAAGAATACTATTGGTGTAGGGTTGTATAGAATGCACATGAAATAAACGCAGTTGATAATGGAGCAGTCGATGATGTTCATGATGATTTTGTTATTATAGAAGAGGAGCTATGTGTACATACATAGTGTGCACATGAAGTAAACGTAACTCATTATGTGGTTAGGACTGATAATGTAGTTAATATTGTGATGGAGAATGTGATGGTTATACCTGAGTGTTCTGACAATGTGGTTAAGCGATTTATTGATGGTGTTTCATTATTACTTGATACAAAAGGGGTAGTTCGGTCTGTTTTGATATTTCTGATGAGGTAGTGAGTGAGTGAGGTTGAGAATATTTGATTCTTTGATCGGGGAAGTCGATTCTGAGAAGTCAATGTATTATCATACCGGGGGCTTCGGATTTGTAGTGTATTGTTATCTTTCATCTATAGGTAAATCTCCACATTCTCCTATTACTATTTGTGAAATGTATTCAAATTTGGTAAAAGAAATAGTAAGAGTTTTTCATCGGTTAATCTTAGGAGAAGTCCTCACTAAAATTCTAAAGCTTCTAACTCAGATGCTTGAGGATTGATGATTTTTTAGGTTTTTTTTGGTTTGATTGTAGTTTTGGAGAATGTTCGTGGCTTGAGCAGTTGCTATTTGTTATTTTGAGGTTTTTTTTAGGTATGGTTATTTTGAGGTTGAGGTAGTGGAAGTTGTTATTGATGGCAGCTTTTCTTTTGGGGATGTTTCATGCTTTAGCTTTTTGATTGAGTTGTTTGGTTAGGGAGAGTCTTTAGTTTCTTAGGCTTTGGGAGGGTTATTTTTATTTTGTCTTTTTGTATAGGGGGTTTTAGCTACCTAGCAGGATTGTTGGCGGCTCCTTTAGTTTTATGATATGTATATGTACATGTGTGCTCCCCTCTGCTATAGAGGATCACACATTTCTATCAAAAAATTTCAAAGCAAAATTTTATATTTGTGGGATACAAAATTGTTAAGAAAAGCAAAATTGAAATGAACTTAAATTAAGTTAAATAAAATGAATTAATGAAAAGAACTAATTAAATAAATTAGTAAATTGAATATGGTTTAGAATGTTGTTGATAACATTGGATAATGAAGTGGATAAATAAGTTAAATGGAGTTGACCTTGATTTAAAACGAATATAGACTTAAGTTGTGAAGTGAAAATAAATATGGGAAGTGATGTATAAAATGTTTATAAACTTAAGTAAAAATTTTATAAAATCATTCATAAATGACTTTAGTATGGAGTGAAATGTTGTTAAACATAAAAATTTAATGGAATGGCGATATTAGTACTGAAATAATATACTGAGTAATAAGTGAATATGAATAAAGCAATGTGAATAATGATTAAGAATAAATGAATGAAAATAAAAGAATTCTATTAAAAAAAAGAGATATAACGAGAAACTAATTGAAGTAAATATGTGAGTTGTATGTATATATTATTTTATTCACATAACATTTCGATCTATATTTGAGTACAAGATTTTAAGGTGATTTACACCGATCCGAGTTAGGATTTTTCGCTTGATCTTCGACAGCGAACACTGAATATGAATTTTTGATTGATTCTGGAATTCTATATCATAATATATGGCTATGCAAGGAGAACAGTGATTTCTAATCAAGGAATCAGATTTAAGTCCGCACTAGAGCAGTCGTGTGAACGATACTAGTTTGGAAGTGAAATTGTGTGATCGAGTGAGCGATAAGATTGATATTGTGTATTGGTTGTATATGTATATCTTTTGGGCTTTATCATAATCAAATATTGGCATTAAAAAATGGAAATAATATGGTTATAAATTATATGATTGAATATTATTAGTTAATAAGATCCAGGTTCATGGAAGCAGAAGCTAGTTGGTGCCTTTGGTTTCACAAGTAGAATTTGGTTGTCCGACAAATAGGTACATGTTTATATTGTTGTTTGGTTTGATAGTTTTATGATTGAGTCACTTATCTTTTGTTTCCTTTTTTTGGTTTGGGCCTATAGTGGCAAGCTGTAAATTTTCCGATCCAGCCGCGCAAAGGAGACGTTGGCGAAATTTTCAGTAAATTTAAGGTACTAGGAAATTTTTTGAAAATTTTGGAAAGATTTTGATAACTAAAATTTGATTTTGAGTACAAATTGGAATGATATTTGTTGGAAAAAGCTAATGACTTAAAATAATTTGGTAATCTATTTCAACTAATTAGTTTTGAAAAATTAAAGGTTTTTGGCATTTCTTACTTGCCAATTTGGGGACGAAATTATTTTAAGGGGAAAGAATGTAATGATCACGAATTTTAATCATTTGAATTTCGTATATTTAATGGGTTTTAAATATTGAAAAGTTAAATTTATAAGTTAAATAACTTGAATTCCAAATATAACGATTATTTGAATATTCAAAATTATTTAAATAATTAAATCCTAAATTTGATGCGAATAAAAATAATTTTGAAAGTTGATTTGAATTATATTTATATAATAATGAATATAGAAAATTATTAATTTAGATGCAAAAGTGATTAACTTAGTTTTATAATATTTCATTTTAATTAACGTGTCAAAATAGTCTTCTCCGACATTGTCTCAGATTTTGACGAAACCAGTTTCATTGGATTTGCAATAATAAGTTATTATATGCCATCGAATATCCTGGTAATTGGATGTACCATGTAGTCGTACAAGTTTCAAATTCATACAAATTAATTTTAAAATTTTATACAACAATTAGGTTTGAAAAGCTATCTTCTTTATATGATCGAATTAGGTCTCGAGACTAGTTCCATTGTGTTGGAAATAAGGGTATTGCATATAAAACGTCAGGCGAAATGTCTCATTTGGAGTTTAACATTTTTCGAAAGTGTTGAGCCAATTATTTAAAATAAAATAATATATATATACTATTTTATAACAGAACTCAACCCATGCTCTATACCGTTGATGGCCATACCCACCTTATCTCTTCTTTTCATTTTAAATGCTTCTCCCTCCCCTATTCATATGTTTTCATTTAGAGAAAGAAAGAAAAATTCAAACAATAAAAATAAAAATATATGAACCATAAGAGTGATATATTTGGATTTGTGGTGCCTAGATCTACCCGTAGATGGGTTATAGAAGGGTGAGGTATGAGATTGAGGGATTCGACAATATGTCGCAAGCTTTGGGTAGACTAGGGTTTAGGAATTCTTGATTTAGGGTGAACGATTGGTGGAATGGAGATCGTATTCGAGTTTAAAAGGGCGAATAGCACCTCGGATGAAGTTTTTGTGAAGCTCGGTGCTAAGATGGATGCCGCAACCTATATGAACATGCGGTTGAGGGGAGGTCACTTTTTTTTGGGTAGCTCGGGTGGAAGGTGATTGGTATAGAGGTGTTGCTCTTATGAAGAGAAGGAGCTTGGTTTCGATTTCATAGTGGTGAATCAAGGGAGGAAGGGGAGGAAAAATGCACGGCCATGGTGCATGCGGGTATAGGGGATGAGGGTGTTAAGAGAGAAGAAGAAGAATTAGAATGTAACTAAAGTTAATTTAATGATTAGTGGATTTAAATATAATTAATTAAATCGTTAACTTATTTTGTGAATAATTTTTTCCTACAAGGTCCAATCGAGGTGTGGATTTGAGCATTGTGCTCGTGATGACATAAGTTCCACAATATAACAAGTTAGACGAATTTGGAGACCACTGAACCAGAATGCCACGACAAAAACAGAAATTCCGGTGAGTTAAACTCACATTTTTGGCTAACAGGTATATTATATAGTTGATAAAAATTGTTGATTGGATGTTTGGATGATTTACTATTTTATCAGTTGGTTTGGATTTATTTCGGCCCTTGGAGTGGATGACCCTTTATATATACCCACCTTGTAGCGGATGACCCATATTATGTAATTATATATTGTTTGTGATGCAGAGGGATAGGTTGGAGGAATCCAACAGAATTCCTCGCCGCTATTGATTTTATTTACATGTATATGTGTTGAAACATACACGAGTTATGATGCGGGTGGAAAAAGGATGAAGGAATCCAATGGGATTACTTGCCATTTGTTGAAAAGTTTTCAATAATATTTTTGTTAGAATGATTATGGAATATCAAACCTAATTGTGAACCCTATTGGTTATGACATTGTTATATAAGCAACTAAAAACCCTGTAGTGATAGAAAATCAATATTGGTACCGGTTAAGCATTTGTTAGCTATTAGACTTAAATTAGTATTTTTAAATACTGTAAATTACCATTTGGGGTTGGGATTGAATTTTGAGACAGGAAATGATTTGAGAATCTGAATTTGGGTTTCAGAAATAATTTTTTTAAAATGGATTAAATTTCTATTTTACTTTAACCTCATTATCTGGGTTTTCTAATTCAGTATAAATGTTTTTAAAAGTTATATTAATACTGTTCTAAAGTTATTTAAGTTATTTATTTATATTAATATTGTTTTAAAGTTAGTTATTTATATTTAGTTATTTATTTATATTATATCGTTTTACAGTTACTTATTTATATTAATATTGTTTTAAAGTTATTTATTTATAATTTTTTTTTAAAGTTATTCATAAATATGTTAATATTTTGGAAGGTTAATTATTTTAAAAATAAATATGGCTTGAAATTAGTAATAAGGATTTATTAACAATGTTTTAAATATAAATTATTATTATTTAATAATGCTAAAGATTAATTATTATTGTTTCATTAACTATGTTTTAGAATTATTAATTGTTATTTTAGGATGTTTTGAAGTTAATTATTATTTGTTTATAACCTTTATCGTTAATAATAATTATTATAGGCTTTTAAAGTAAATGATTTTCATTTAGTTATAAATGTTTCGAGACTTACAAATAGAGGTTTATAAAATGGTTCAAAGGCTTGAAGGAAGATTATTTAAAAGGAAAAGGAGTTTTATAAATGATTAGATATTTTAAACAAATTTTAGAGATGGGTCTATAGATTTATAAGAGTGGTGAAATTAGTTTTATGGACTGATAAAGGATTATAAATGATTTAAGAAATGGTTTAGAAATTTATAAATGGTTTATACAGATTTATTAAAATAGTTCGTAAATGATTTTAGAAATTTATAATGGAGTTTATAAATGATTTTAGAGTTGTATAAAAGGTATAGGTAAAACTTTCTCGATGTTGGGTGAATATGCTTACACTGCTGAGATAGGTATATAGATATTTTTCCAAGTATTGAAATATAGGAATTTGTGGATTTTTATACAAATATTGAAAAAGTGAATTTAATTGATGAAAAGATTAATCAAGGAGGCTAGTGGTTACTTACATGCTTAGCCAATATTGGTTTTCCCTCTTTAAATAAATCATTGATTTGGATGTTTATTTGTTAATAGTTAAATAACCAACTATCAAATATGGGCCAAAAACGTAATTTTGGAAATATCTAAGAGAAGAATATGAGTTATATGGCACAGTCATCTCCGATGATTATGTACTATGCGTATAAATCTCGTTTTGTTCTCCTAGGACAAATGATAAGGAAATCCGTCCACTAGCTGTTAGGAGGTGATTTCTGCTCTTATCTTTGACTGTTTATTTCCTAAAGAACTGGGGCTGAGTTTACCAGAAACTATCGTGTGTTGTTTCGAAGAGATTGAGATCAGATAGATTATCCGAAAACCACTTCCATCCAACTCAAGCATTTTGAAGTGAAGACAATTTAAAGATGATGGAATTTGAAGATGGAGTTCTCAAGTGTTTCATTCAGTTCCAAAATGAACTTGTATGGATGTATGCTGGCATTGCATTGTTGCCTAAAGGGCGGTGTTAGCATTCCAAGTGGGAAGTGCTATATAAAAGGTAAAACATAGCTCAAACTTCATCAATTAGGAATTACTAAAACAGGGGAGATGCAGCAGGGTTAAGTGGGTCAATCCCAAGTAGGGTATGATCGTCCCTATCTAGAGTCAATATTATATCTTATTTGTATGCTAAAGGGTGCATTAACGGAGGGGTGATCATATTCGGTACTACTAGTCAAGTGGTAGGCCTGTTCTGTGTTGGCAGTGGATCCCGACGAGGTCCTAGGTGTTATTTTATCTAAAGATGCACCGTGACAGGCGGTACCCCGGTAGCCCAGTTATTTTATGGAATCCATTCTCCAGTAAGCGTCATACGGACTTAGATGTACCCAATTATGTTGAGACGTGAGATGCAAACATTTCAGCTATATTCTTATTTTACTTTGACCCTTAAACATCATTATAATATTAATGGATTTTCTATAGTAAATATTTTGGTTGTCATAAGATAAACACTCGTTCCTATTTATGTGCGGCTTGGTCTTATGAGATACTTTTGATTCAAAGGGTCTATTATAACTTAAAATCCAGTTGGGTGTGTTTTCTCACGCAAGTTTTCCAGACCTACTCGGTATTATTTTATTATAATGCTCGGGTTAGACTGAACGTATTATAGATTTAGTTTGGATACTTGGGAGCTTCAAGAGATGAGTTAGAGGCCTAGGGACGTATTCGCGTTTATGATTATTTTTTCGCTGCATTCATTGTTGTATTTATCATAAATTGCAAGGACATAGTGCTATAACTGTCCGGACTGAATAAGTGAGTGTACTCTGATTGATGTATGCATATTACATTTTTTCTTTGTGTAAAGATTTTTTTGTATATTATAGATTATGTAACGACCCAGAATTTTAATTAATTAAAATTTGAATATTTAATTAATTTTAAATATTAATAAGTGGAATTTATAAGTCGAATAATTTATTTTTCGAATATTAGATTTAATTTGGCAATTAAACCGATAATTTAATAGTTGAAATTACAGAAATAATTGAAAATAGGGTTAAATATGATTGAAAATGATTTGTAAAATTTTATTTTATCATATTGAAGTTAGAACGATGTTTTAGAACTTTTAAAATCGAATTAAAAATTAATTTGTGAAAATTGAATATTTTAATATTTAATCGACTAGTGAAATTAGTCAATTTTCTAACAGTCTCAGAATTGGACGAAACTAGTTCCATTGAATCCGTAATAGTTTGTTATTACCGGATTTCAATTTTCATAGCAATCGGAGTTATCGTTGGACCGTGGCAGCTCGAAACGCATCGAAATTGTTTTAATATTAATTTGGCGAGTTAAAATAGTCATTTTTCAAATAGTCTCGAATTTCGACGAAACTAGTTTCATCGGAGCCGTAATGTGATATTATTATATGGTTTCAAATTTCGTGTCAATCGGATCTACCGTTTGTCCGGTGCAAGCTAAAACACCTAGAATATCGTTTAATCGGTTTAATTTTAAATTGAACGTTTATTGCCATAACTCGCACAGATGACTGAATTAGCTCCCGAAACCTGTTCCATTGTGTTCGGAACGCGGGATAAATCCTAAGAACGCCGGTTACCGCGCGTAAATTGGAGTTTTGAAAAGCCCGATGAATAGTGTTCGATATTTTCTATAAATAGACAAATTTTATCACAAAAAAAATAGAGCTAGAGTTTAATGGCCGCCTCCCCCTATTTCGAAGGCCAGAAAACTCCCACATTCTTCCTCAATTATCTTTCAATTCGTCAATCGTTTCAAGAAAGTCCCAACTACAATAACGTAGAGCGTAACGAGACCTTCGTATCTAACGGTGGTGATTTGATTTGGAGCAACGTGGTGGGAGTTACGGGGCCGCGTTTGGGGCCGGTTCGTTCACGAAATACGAGAGAGATGGGGGACTGAGCTCTATGATGTTGGGGCCGAAGGTGGCTCTGGGTCGTGGCTACGAAGTGGCGTCTCCTGATCGTGCTATAGTTCATCGAAGTGGCGGTGGTTCAAAGCCCTAGGAAGCAGCCTATATGGGTTGTCGCGTGTGAATGATCACCTGGGTGATGGAAGATAGCGTGCAACGGCCCAGATGCAAAGAATAGAACGTACGGTGATGATGATGGTTAGGGTTTAATTATAAAATATAAGATGTTAATTGTTATATAAAAATTTGAATTTACTTTGTAATGCTATATCTCGGTCATACGAGGTCGAAATTAAGCGAAACAGGAAGCGTTGGAATCGTATGGACGAGCACTACGCTATGGAATTGGATTGGAGTCGTTTGGATTTAGCGAAAATTTCGGGTAAAATTAAACGCGCGTTTAATTTTATTCGAAATAAAAGCTGAAAACGAAATTGAAATCAAGGTGAGAACTTCTCACTCAATCGAATCGGTTTCGATTTTAATTTTAAATAGTTATATTTAAAATTCTTGAATGCATGTTTGAATGATGATTGTTATCTATTGATTGTTAAAATAGACATTATGCGCCGTTAATAAGCGGATGTTATTTATTAAAAACATATACCGCGAATATTTCATAAACAGTGAAATTGGTATTATATATAATAGCAATATATATATATATATTGGCATATGTATATATTGCAGTTGTTGATTTCCCGCATTATATAGCGGATGAGACCCTATTGCGCCGTCTATTAAGCGGATAATATTTTATAAATCCCATATACCGCGATAATTCCATACTGGAGCGGAATTGGTATTGTGCTAATGTTTGTGGATGTAGGGAAACAGGTTGGAGGGATCCAACTGGATTCCTCAACTGTATTGATTTATTTACAGATATTGTGATATTTGTTGATTATCATATCGATATATGATATTTGGATGTCGTGATTGACTATTTGGTGCTGCTGCATCATCGGATCCATTTTTGAAGTTTTAAAATAATGATTTTGGTTTTAAAAGGAATTTTAAAGTGATTTTCGAAAGTATACGTTTTATTAAATTTTGAATTGTTAAAAATAAATAAACGTTAAAATTTTAATGTTATAAAAGTATGGTTTTTATGAAATGTAAGTGAAAAGTGATTTTTGAAATAAATAGTTAATAAATTTATGAAATGGTTTAAATTGGAATTTTTGGACTATTACAAACAATTTTTATAAAAGATTTATAAAATGGATATTTATAAATTAAAAATATTGGAATTATAAAACGAAGTTTTTTATAAGTTTTAAAATGAAGTATAATGGATTCATAAGTGAATGAGAATTTATAGATTTATAAATTGTGAAGTTATAAAATGAATAGATTTTGTAAAATAGAAGATTTATAAGTAATTATCTTATAAATCAGATTTTGGCATTTAAATGAGATATAAATGGAATTTGTTAATAATGAGATTTATAAATCGAAGCATATAAATAGAAATGGAATTTATAAACATTGTTTATAAATTCGAGATCGATTGAATTTGATAAATTGAATATGGAAGTTTATTAAAGGAAATATATTCACGATTTTGGACAGTGAATATATTATTGAATAAAATGGTCATGTTTGGCAAAATGAATATTATAAAAAGAAGTTAATTATTTTAAAGATGTTTTAAAATGTATTAACTATCGAAACCATAGATTTCAACATTGTTGTTGAAATAGACGTTTTCGAGAAAGAAGGAAATGGTGGACTATAACACTGTTGTTATAGTAAATGATTTCCGAAAGGAAATATTTTGTATAGTATTGAGACTTATATATCTATTTTAATTTTGAATCCCTATACTAGTGATTTTGGATCGTCGTAACGGTATTTTACGCAACATTCGTTTTGGCTCAAATAAATATGTTTAAACGAATGATTTCCTTAAAGAATGAAATACATACTTAATTTCGATTTATGTATATTGAATATTTTCCAAGTGTTGAAAATAAATAGATTTGTGATGTACTTATTATTAAATAAGTATGGGAATATTTTTCCAATATGAAATGAACGTTTTAGAATTTATCCTTGTAAGATAAATTGAAAGTGAATATTGAAAATCGATTGAAAATCGTACATCATAGATATTTTGGGATTATAAATTCACTATGGAATTTATAAATGAAAAGGGGAATTTGCTTAAAAATAAACGTTGATTTATTTTTGAACTGGGGGAATAAATTTACGGATTTGGAACGTAAATATAAAATAAATCGGTAAGGATTTATTTGATTTATTTAAATGAACCATTTTAAATTTAAATGGATAAATAATTGGAAGTGTTTCCGTTTAAGGAAATTGATTTGAAAATTTGTTTTCAAATGGTTGAAGTGTGGAAAATTATATATCTAGTAAAGATATTTTGGAAAGTAAATAATTTGGGAAATTATTTGGAATCTGGTGATGTTGAGCACGCCTATTGATAGTTAAATGATCCGACTATCAATATTTACCTTTAAATAGGTATTTGTTGAGATTTGTTTGAATTTGAATGCCACACTTATTTTTGAATAAGCGCTCACTATTCGGGTTATCCGGGAAAGGACCTTGGGGTCGTATAACCCATTCCGAGTATGTGATACGTCGTTATGGATTGCATTTGATGACCGGTGTTGAAGACCGGATGTTTGTGAAAACGGAAGGATTACCGTCGAGTTACCCTACATCGTATGATCTCTGATATAGAGGTTTTATCACCCTTAGTGACGGGAAGTCCGGTCGTGACTAGTGAATATCCAGATTGCAAGGACTTCTTTGGAAGTGCCGTCGGTTCTGTTCGAGCCCGGAACAGACTTGTATGGATTGTATGTCTGACATTACAAATTGAGATTTAAAGCTAATTTCTTTCAAATATATTTCTGTTGGTGGCGGAGAATTTATTCTCTTAGCTTAACACCCTTCTCTGAGACGTACGAGCTCAGAGGTTATATAGTTGAAGGTTATTAGTGATATATTCCCAATTTGGTAGTGTGGCATGCTGAGTGTTGCTGTGAAATGATCATTGTTTGATCATTTGTGATAGGATCATTTATTTGATCATTTATCTTTGTGATCATTTCTATGATCATTTGTTGACCCAAAGCATGGCTTTTGTATAAAGCGTGGCTTTGTGGACGAGACTTCGTCGGACCTCACACCCCGGAAATGGTCAAAACAGGAAGGATGCGACAAGGTTATTAGGGGGTAGCACCCCTTTAGTGTATGTCATTCCTTCTGGGTAGAGGTGGTATCATGGTATGGAGCCCAGATATTTAACCTATGTTGTTGCTGCAAATTTTGTGGTTGTTGGAAATCGAGGATCCTCGGATAGATCGGTTACGATCGGGGGATGACATATTCGTGTCAGTAGTTACCCAGTTAGGGGTAACCCGGCCTTGTGTTGGCAGAGATCCGGTTTGGTTCTCGGGTCGTCTTTCCAGAGGCGTACCTTTGTGGCAATGGAAAGTTCCTTGGCCTGACCATTTGCTGGAAATCCAAAGAAACAATACGATCTTGTACGGTTTTAGTTGTAGAACCTATCATTCACTTATGGTGGCGCCCCACTATTTGGATGGTAGCTATAGTAAGCATAAGTGCGGAATGCCTATGCTGGCTAAGATTTATATTCTACTTTCGAAATTGTTTTCTACACTATGCACTAGTAATAATATCAAATGTTTCTTTTTAATGCGTATCAAGCATCTTTGACTATTATAAGGAGAAATCTCCTCCGATTCTGCATTTGCATTGTGTATGTGTGTGGGAGGCCTTATGGTAGTCTCATTTTAAAAAAAACATTGCGAATTGACTTTAAAATATTCCTCTATTTTGTTTTAAAGATAAACTGTTTTGAGTTCTCACGCCAGTCACATGACTGACTCGGAGTTTATTGTTTTCCTTCCTAAACTCTGGGTGCCCACCAATTTCCACACGGGCAGTCAAGAGTTAAGGTTTATCAGGATATTCAGGAGTTGCTGAAGGCAAGCTGGATGGCATGGCGTATTACTAGTATATAGTATTTCTTTTCCGCTGTTGATGTCATTTGTTGTTGTACACTCTGATGTAATGAAATGAAATGTAAGGTAATATGATGCAATGTAATGACTGATATAGTTCTTTGTTTAAAGATTATTCATTTATCTATTATATGTTGTTCCGCTGCGAATTGTGAGATTCTGATGTTGTTCTGTTATTTCTTTCTGTTCTGTTCTATCTTTTTCTATCTTCTTCTACGTTTTCTTCTTCTTTAACCCTAACCTTTCGGTTTTTCGGCAACGAAAAATCAAAAACATTACATTTGGTATCAGAGCTTATGGTTAAGCGACAACCATGGCTCTGTTGGGTATTACTCATTAGAGATAGAGTCAGTAGTACTCTAGAATGAGTTTGAGTGTAATAATAGATACTGGCGCGTATTTGTTAGTGAATATAAATTGTTTTATATTGTGATGATTGGTTTGTTGAGTGGTATATGGATTTTAGTCAACACAAGTAATTAACGTTGTTGATAAGGATCTCTAAACACTTGTACAGAACAATTTGACATGATATTGTTTTAAATAGGGTAAATGAAATAATTTTACCTTGATTATATTTTATATATGAAAGAATAATTTTTCAGAATTATTAAAGTATATAATTGATTGTTTGGTTGTTGAATAAGTTAAATAAAAACAACAGCTGTAAAAGAATGAATGGTATAAGCAAATGAATTATAAGATGGAATTATAATTAAAATGATTTACACTTGTGAAATAATATTATATATAAGAAGTGAAATTATATAAGTAAAAGATTTATAAATGTGATTTATAATCTGAAAATAAAATTCCAGAGAAGTGTTTTGAAAGGATTTGATATTTTGGAAAATTGTTTTGGAGAAATTAAAGCTCTAAACTCTTTTCGGTCGCTGGAAAATAATTCCGATGATGATTGCAACATCATCGGTGTTCATTTTCGGGTTTCCAAAAGAGGGATTGCTGCCAAATTATTTTAAATAAAAGTTGTTTGGATTTGGTTTTGGAAATTCAAAAGATAAATTGAATTGGTTTCAAAAATGGTTTTGAAAGATTGAAAGGACTCTGGAATCCTATTTAAAATATTTATGAGAATGATAAATGAGTTGATAACTTATACAATTTGAATTTTGATATAATAAATTTAATTTAAAGAATGGAGTTAAATTAAAGGAAGTATAAGTAAATCAATAAAATCCAAGTTGAAATAAATTTGAGTTGTCATCAAAGACATGTGATTTGAAATTTAACAAAAGGAAAGTTAAATAAATTGATTTGGATTTGATAAGATGTTGAAATGGAATATAACTTAAGTGATGTTGAATAAAGTTGATTTTGGTATCGAAGTAAATTAATAAGTGAATTAATGAAATGAAGTCATTAAGAATTTGAACTTGAGTTATATGAATGAAATTCAACTTTAAATTGTTAAAGGAATTAGCAATTGAATTGATAAATGGATTGCATGTTAATCAATTTAATGTAAATAATGGATATGAAATAATGGATGCAAGTGTAAATTCATTAAAAGCTAATGTTATTGGAAGTTGAATAAATTGAATGGAAGTCAATTTAATATGATCCAATTGGAATTAAAAGTGTTGAACCAAATTGAATGTAAAGTGAATAATTTGGTTATGTTAAATAAACATTGGTTGTTATTTGATTGTTAATTGATTGTATATTAATTCATTCGGTGATTAATGAAATTGAATTAGTAAAAAAAATTAGAAGCTAAAGTAATTGAATCCAACTTGAATGAAAATTAGTGAATGTAAACTAATTGGAAAAGAATGAATGTTGATAAAATCCAATGTAAATGAATCAGATGTGATTTAAATGGAAAACCAATTCATTGAATATTAATGAGAATATGAATGAATATTGATTTGGTTATGGATGATAGTTAGTTGATGGTTGCATTTGTTACTTTTGTTGCATTTGCTATATTGGCTATATAGATGTTGCTATATGTTGTATATTGAGATTATTTTCATATATACATGTTCTCATGTTGTTTGTTGAGTGTTTAGTAGGTGCGGATTGCGCTTGCTTCGCTTTTGGAGCTCGCTTTCGTGCTATATTAGCCGTATACGCTTGCTAATAATAAATAAGGTACATATCTCGGATTACATACCGTACTTTTACACTTTTTTCCCTGCGGGATGCCTCATCACTTGATGAGATGTATATTTGTGATATATATACTATCATTTTTTTTCGGATCGAGCCGCGCAAAGGAGACTATGGCGAATTTTTCCGAAAATTTAAGGCGTTGGAATATTTTTGAGAAAAATTGGAAAAGTATGAAAACTATAATTTTGATTTGGAGTTGAAAGTTAAACAATAGTAGTTGGTTTTGAAAAGATAACTAAGTATGATTTGGAAACTTAGTAAAGATTTTGTAAGAATTTTAAACTTGTTTTGGAAAGTTAATGGATTCTGTAACTTTTCTTACTTGGTAATTTCGAGGACAAAATTCTTTTAAGGGGGGAAGTATGTAACGACCCAGAATTTTAATTAATTAAAATTTGAATATTAATTAATTTTAAATATTAATAAGTGGAATTTATAAGTCGAATAATTTATTTTTCGAATATTAGATTTAATTTGACAATTAAACCGATAATTTAATAGTTGAAATTACAGAAATAATTGAAAATAGGGTTAAATATGATTGAAAATGATTTGTAAAATTTTATTTTATCATATTGAAGTTAGAACGATGTTTTAGAACTTTTAAAATCGAATTAAAAGTTAATTTGTGAAAATTGAATATTTTAATATTTAATCGACTAGTGAAATTAGTCAATTTTCGAACAGTCTCAGAATTGGACGAAACTAGTTCCATTGAATCCGTAATAGTTTGTTATTACCGGATTTCAATTTTCGTAGCAATCGGAGTTATCGTTGGACCGTGGCAGCTCGAAACGCATCGAAATTGTTTTAATATTAATTTGGCGAGTTAAAATAGTCATTTTTCAAACAGTCTCGGATTTCGACGAAACTAGTTTCATCGGATCCGTATTATTGTATTGTTTCAAATTTTGTGTCAATCGGATTTACCGTTTGTCCGGTGCAAGCTAAAACGCCTAGAAAATCGTTTAATCGGTTTAATTTTAAATTGAACGTTTATTGCCATAACTCGCACAGATGACCGAATTAGCTCCCAAAACCTGTTCCATTGTGTCCGGAACGTGGGATAAACCCTAGGAACACCGGTTATCGCGCGTAAATCGGAGTTTTGAAAAGCCGGATGAATAGTGTTCGATATTTTCTATAAATAGACAAATTTTATCACAAAATATAAAAAAAAATAGAGCTAGGATATAATGGCCGGCCGCCTCCCCCTATTTCAAAGGCCAGAAAACTCCCACATTCTTCCTCAATTATCTTTCAATCCGTCAATCGTTTCAAGAAAGTCACAGCTACAATAACGTAGAGCGTAACGAGACCTTCGTATCTAACGGTGGTGATTTGATTTGGAGCAACGTGGTGGGAGTTACGGGGCCGCGTTTGGGGCTGGTTCGTGCACGAAATATGAGAGAGATGGGGGACCGAGCTCTATGATGTTGGGGCCGAAGGTGGCTCTGGGTCGTGGCTACGAAGTGGCGTCTCCTGATCGTGCTATAGTTCGTCGAAGTGGCGGTGGTTCAAAGCCCTAGGAGGCGGCCTATATGGGTTGTCGCGTGTGAATGATCACCTGGGTGATGGAAGATAGCGTGCAACGGCCCAGATGCAAAGAATAGAACGTATGGTGATGATGATGGTTAGGGTTTAATTATAAAATATAAGATGTTAATTGTTATATAAAAATTTGTATTTACTTTGTAATGCTATATCTCGGTCATACGAGGTCAATTCGGCGAAACAGGAAGCGTTGGAATCATATGGACGAGCACTACGCTATGGAATTGGATTGGAGTCGTTTGGAGTTAGCAAAAATTTCGGGTAAAATTAAACGCGCGTTTAATTTTATTCGAAATAAAAGCTGAAAACGAAAATTGAAATTAAGGTGAGAACTTCTCACTCAATCGAATCGGTTTCGATTTTAATTTTAAATAGTTATATTTAAAATTCTTGAATGCATGTTTGAATGATGATTGTTATCTATTGATTGTTAAAATAGACATTATGCGCCGTTAGTAAGCGGATGTTATTTATTAAAAACATATACCGCGAATATTTCATAAACAGTGAAATTGGTATTATATATAATAGCAATATACATATATATATATATATATATATATATATATATATTGGCATATGTATATATTGCAGTTGTTGATTTCCCGCATTATATAGCGGATGAGACCCTATTGCGCCGTCTATTAAGCGGATAATATTTTATAAATCCCATATACCGCGATAATTCCGTACTGGAGCGGAATTGGTATTGTGCTAATGTTTGTGGATGTAGGGAAACAGGTTGGAGGGATCCAACTGGATTCCTCAACTGTATTGATTTATTTACAGATATTGTGATATTTGTTGATTATCATATCGATATATGATATTTGGATGTCGTGATTGACTATTTGGTGCTGCTGCATCATCGGATCCATTTTTGAAGTTTTAAAATAATGATTTTGGTTTTAAAAGGAATTTTAAAGTGATTTTCGAAAGTATACGTTTTATTAAATTTTGAATTGTTAAAAATAAATAAACGTTAAAATTTTAATGTTATAAAAGTATGGTTTTTATGAAATGTAAGTGAAAAGTGATTTTTGAAATAAATAGTTAATAAATTTATGAAATGGTTTAAATTGGAATTTTTGGACTATTACAAACAATTTTTATAAAAGATTTATAAAATGGATATTTATAAATTAAAAATATTGGAATTATAAAACAAAGTTTTTTATAAGTTTTAAAATGAAGTATAATGGATTCATAAGTGAATGAGAATTTATAGATTTATAAATTGTGAAGTTATAAAATGAATAGATTTTGTAAAATAGAAGATTTATAAGTAATTATCTTATAAATCAGATTTTGGCATTTAAATGAGATATAAATGGAATTTGTTAATAATGAGATTTATAAATCGAAGCATATAAATAGAAATGGAATTTATAAACATTGTTTATAAATTCGAGATCGATTGAATTTGATAAATTGAATATGGAAGTTTATTAAAGGAAATATATTCACGATTTTGGACAGTGAATATATTATTGAATAAAATGGTCATGTTTGGCAAAATGAATATTATAAAAAGAAGTTAATTATTTTAAAGATGTTTTAAAATGTATTAACTATCGAAACCATAAATTTCAACATTGTTGTTGAAATAGACGTTTTCGAGAAAGAAGGAAATGGTGGACTATAACACTGTTGTTATAGTAAATGATTTCCGAAAGGAAATATTTTGTATAGTATTGGGACTTATATATCTATTTTAATTTTGAATCCCTATACTAGTGATTTTGGATCGTCGTAACGGTATTTTACGCAACATTCGTTTTGGCTCAAATAAATATGTTTAAACGAATGATTTCCTTAAAGAATGAAATACATACTTAATTTCGATTTATGTATATTGAATATTTTCCAAGTGTTGAAAATAAATAGATTTGTGATGTACTTATTATTAAATAAGTATGGAAATATTTTTCCAATATGAAATGAACGTTTTAGAATTTATCCTTGTAAGATAAATTGAAAGTGAATATTGAAAATCGATTGAAAATCGTACATCATAGATATTTTGGGATTATAAATTCACTATGGAATTTATAAATGAAAAGGGGAATTTGCTTAAAAATAAACGTTGATTTATTTTTGAACTGGGGGAATAAATTTACGGATTTGGACCGTAAATATAAAATAAATTGGTAAGGATTTATTTGATTTATTTAAATGAACCATTTTAAATTTAAATGGATAAATAATTGGAAGTGTTTCTGTTTAAGGAAATTGATTTGAAAATTTGTTTTCAAATGGTTGAAGTGTGGAAAATTATATATCTAGTAAAGATATTTTGGAAAGTAAATAATTTGGGAAATTATTTGGAATCTGGTGATGTTGAGCACGCCTATTGATAGTTAAATGATCCGACTATCAATATTTACCTTTAAATAGGTATTTGTTGAGATTTGTTTGAATTTGAATGCCACACTTATTTTTGAATAAGCGCTCACTATTCGGGTTATCCGGGAAAGGACCTTGGGGTCGTATAACCCATTCCGAGTATGTGATACGTCGTTATGGATTGCATTTGATGACCGGTGTTGAAGACCGGATGTTTGTGAAAACGGAAGGATTACCGTCGAGTTACCCTACATCGTCTGATCTCTGATATAGAGGTTTTATCACCCTTAGTGACGGGAAGTCCGGTCGTGACTAGTGAATATCCAGATTGCAAGGACTTCTTTGGAAGTGCCGTCGGTTCTGTTCGAGCCCGGAACAGACTTGTATGGATTGTATGTCTGACATTACAAATTGAGATTTAAAGCTAATTTCTTTCAAATATATTTCTGTTGGTGGCGGAGAATTTATTCTCTTAGCTTAACACCCTTCTCTGAGACGTACGAGCTCAGAGGTTATATAGTTGAAGGTTATTAGTGATATATTCCCAATTTGGTAGTGTGGCATGCTGAGTGTTGCTGTGAAATGATCATTATTTGATCATTTGTGATAGGATCATTTATTTGATCATTTATCTTTGTGATCATTTCTATGATCATTTGTTGACCTAAAGTACGGCTTTTGTATAAAGCGTGGCTTTGTGGACGAGACTTCGTCGGACCTCACACCTCGGAAATGGTCAAAACAGGAGGGATGCGGCAAGGTTATTAGGGGGTAGCAGCCCTTTAGTGTATGTCATTCCTTCTGGATAGAGGTGGTATCATGGTATGGAGCCCAGATATTTAACCTATGTTGTTTCTGCAAATTTTGTGGTTGTTGGAAATCGAGGATCCTCGGATAGATCGGTTACGATCGAGGGATGACATATTCGTGTCAGTAGTTACCCAGTTAGGGGTAACCCGGCCTTGTGTTGGCAGAGATCCGGTTTGGTTCTCGGGTCGTCTTTCCAGAGGCGTACCTATGTGGCAATGGAAAGTTCCTTGGCCTGACCATTTGCTGGAAATCCAAAGAAACAATACGATCTTGTACGGTTTTAGTTGTAGAACCTATCATTCACTTATGGTGGCGCCCCACTGTTTGGATGGTAGCTACAGTAAGCATAAGTGCGGAATGCCTATGCTGGCTAAGATTTATATTCTACTTTCGAAATTGTTTTCTACACTATGCACTAGTAATAATATCAAATGTTTCTTTTTAATGCGTATCAAGCATCTTTGACTATTATAAGGAGAAATCTCCTCCGATTCTGCGTTTGCATTGTGTGTGTGTGCGGGAGGCCTTATGGTAGTCTCATTTAAAAAAAAACATTGCGAATTGACTTTAAAATATTCCTCTATTTTGTTTTAAAGATAAACTGTTTTGAGTTCTCACACCAGTCACATGACTGACTCGGAGTTTATTGTTTTCCTTCCTAAACTCTGGGTGCCCACCAATTTCCACACGGGCAGTCAAGAGTTAAGGTTTATCAGGATATTCAGGAGTTGTTGAAGGCAAGCTGGATGGCATGGCGTATTACTAGTATATAGTATTTCTTTTCCGTTGTTGATGTCATTTGTTGTTGTACACTCTGATGTAATGAAATGAAATGTAATGTAATATGATGCAATGTAATAACTGATATAGTTCTTTATTTAAAGATTATTCATTTATCTATTATATGTTGTTCCGCTGCGAATTGTGAGATTCTGATGTTGTTCTGTTATTTCTTTCTGTTCTGTTCTATCTTTCTGTTCTGTTCTATCTTTTTCTATCTTCTTCTACTTTTTCTTCTTCTTTAACCCTAACCTTTCGGTTTTTCGGCAACGAAAAATCGAAAACGTTACAGATTATTCGTTCCGCTGTGAGATTTTGTGTTTAGTTTCTTCTTGTCCTCTTCGTTCGCATAACAATTGGATTTTCCAGCATTCAATTGCTTTGCATGAAAAACAATGGTCTTATTAGTGTCGATTTTTTAAGGTTGAAAATCCTGGCCGTTACAAATTCTGTGTAATTTTTATAATCATCAAGTTTTATAAATATGAATAAATGTGTAACATTTGAAATAATAAAGAATATGCTTAAAAGAAAGAGATGTATAAAATAAGGATGTTTACCATAATTTATCTTAATAATAAAAACAAAAAGACAATTCCTTGTGATTTCAAGAATAACACAAATCCCCTTTTAGACAAGTGAAAGATGTTTATAATGTTAACAATTCTAATTGGGAAATATGCAATTACAACGCATTAAAATGTAGAAACCCCTAGGTGTAAACTAAAGAATAATAATAACACTCTAAATGTAAACAAATATATGAGCTACATGACCAGTTAGGTACTAAATAATAAGTAACGAAATGTAGGTAAATCATTGAAATGAGTAAGTAATAAAGTTAGTAACCATAGAAAGATAGTATAAGATAAATAGAACAGTAAATAGATCTAATAGTAAAATAGGAAAATGAATGATAAAGGATATTCAAATATTTTAAGTTAAAGGTAAGTGGTAAATGGCACTAAACTGATATTAATGAAATAAAGTAAACACACGAAAAAAGTAAAGGAAATTATTAAATGATGAAAATTGGAGGCCTGGTAAATAAATAGACATGAATGTACACATAGCCTCGAGTATTTGTTATAACGGATGTGAATGATTAAAGTTAGTTAATAGCTTAGATTTAATAAGAATTACATAATCATTAAATTGGTCTGGGATGCGAGATCAATAGTATTACATAATAGAAGCCTTCCCAACGTAAGTGTAATAACCCACATTCTAGTGGGCCCGAATTTTCACAAAACCGGAAAACCGAAGTCCTACAGAATGCAGATCGTAGAAATGGTGTCCTGTAAATAAACAAATGGAAGTGCATATCAGAGCTCCATCAATAATAACTCACAGCAGAATGATTAAAAATAATATAAATATAGACGCTGACCGTAGTCAACACTCTGAGACGTGTCCCCATATCCGTACTGAAATTGTCCAAACACCAAAGACATCCTTCTAATTTATACTTATGGGTTATAATGAGGAGGGGGTTAGAACAATAGTTCCGGTGAATAGAAAAGTCATACTATTTTACATAACATTATCATATGCCAATTATTTAATTTTACTATTATGTCTCAAATTATGTTTTAAGTCCCTTAGATTTACTACTGCGTATCGTCAGTACCCATCTACACTTCATATAGAACGAATTCACCAAATATTATATATATAAATCGATATTGTCCCCTAGTATCATATTTGCCTCACTGAAACCACCAAATGTTGAAATATATCGCGACGTGGCCTGGACCGCCAAAATGCCTACAGGTCGGATACGTCACTGGGACCACCCAATTGCCTACAGGTATGACCGAAATCGTCATCATATGTACGACGAGGAAGTCTCTCACTGCCCTATAAGAGAAGCCTATAAGTGTAAGCTCATGGAAGTGACTCATCACCCGCACTACACCCTTCTCCAGTACCATAGATGATGAACTAACTCGTCCTACCATGAAATCGTCAACGTATATATTACGAACCCAACTTGGGTCGTACACTTGTAGGGATTTCAAACTATCCTGGACCGCCAATAATGCCTACAGGAATAAACTGTCTGCTTGCTAATAACACGGGCTCGGCCCCGCTATATCCTACTGATATTTTGAAGGCGCATTTTAGGGGTTAACTAGCCCTGCCCTAATCAAAAAACTAACAAACAACTATGGTGTTGCATCACCCCGCTGAATGCCCCGGTAGAAAGGCTCATTCAGCCAAGGTGCAACCTGCCCTTCACATAACCGCTGAGACCGATGTTGGCTAAAGAAACGTGCAACCATCTACCCTTTTGGTCTGTGACCGGGCGCAAGGTTGCCCCACTTTCTTTGCCACACAAAGTCTATTTATATTGCCCACTTGCAATAAAGGCAATAGCCCACCTACACTGTGGAAGCAGATATGTTCTTGTTTTCTGAGGTATCCTTTACGCTTAATATCTAGACCGTCCTTGTCTACAAATATATACGATAACCTGGACCTCCATTGCCTACAGGTTATAAACAATACCTGGACGTCGTTGCCTATAGGTATAAACGCGAGCTAAATCTCTATTACTGCCAATGGACCACCTAACGCCTACACTGTAGTAAATCGAGCTTACTTTCCTGCCCATGATAGACCGCCTAAACCGCCTACGTCACGGACCACACAAAATAAAACCAACAACGCATACACAAGGCAATCTATTTGGTGAAATATGGAAATTACCTATTTTAGTATTCATTCCAAGCACTAAAATCCATGACAACTCTCCAAAAGTGCAACAGAATATTTATTTATTTAATTCACATTCACTGTCATTTTTATTTCTTAACAGACAAATTTTACTTGGCGTAAAATTTTAAATGCAACTAACTTTTACATTTTTATTTTTGTACAATAAATTTAATGCGATTCCACAATTTTCTTAATAAGCAATATTAAATTTCAACAATTTTCTATCTGTTTTGCACTTGTCAATTATTTTCATTTTTCACCTTAATTCTTACGTGCCTAATGACTACATTAGCATGATAAATTTTATTCCATTTCCAATATATAAAATTACTGTGTTTCCAATTAAAATAATTCATGTTATTAACATTCTTAACATTAAACAAACGTGAATATACAATTACATTTATCTCTATCCATTTTTTACTTATTTTCCATGTCTGTATTTTACAGTGTTCTTTGTCACTTCCCTACAATTTTACTGCAAACAATTTATTCCAAGGATATTCAACTTTGTATATAATTCTAAGTATAGGGATAACAAGTTTTCAATTGATTTACAGGGTTTATCATCATATAATAACAGTACAAAAAAGATGTATCAAAAATTCCACTCACCTGAAGTCCGAAGCTTCAGTCTCTTTTTCCTTTAATTTGTTACACTTTTCTCCACTTTTTCCCTTTTTTGATTCGTTGTAAATTCCCTGATTCGTTTATGCAATTCTTCGATTTGATTGTGTAAATTCCTCTGATTTATTCGTGCAAATTTGTCTAGTTTGTTTGCACGAATTTATTTGCATAAATTTGATTTTTGTTTGGAGAGATTTAGATTTACAGAGAAGAAGTATAGGAGGAAGAATAGAGAATACTCCCTATAAACACCATTGTTTATAGAGCAACGGATCGGCTAAGAAAACAATCAGCTTAACCTAATTACATTGTTTATATAGAGTTAGGAAACCCTGGATTCAATCCAGACCGTAAAAAACTCGATCCAACGCACCAAATAAAGCCACGCTTCAGATTCAGGCCAACCATGTTATAGCGCGTCGACCGCCTCCTCATACGGTCGACCGCCGTGGGCTTTGGATCGACCTTTATGCGGTTGGCTCGTATAATATTTTTATTTTTTGTTTCTTTATTTGAAATATATTTTTAATATATTTTTTGAATTTCCTTTTCGCTCGTAACTTCTTCGTTCTAAGTCGGATTTCGACAAGTTATATATGAAAATTGTCCAGAAAATTGCCATGATCGCATGGTGAAGTCCCCGTGGTCAAATTATGAAAATTGTGAAAATTTTCTTTTTAGTCCTTATCCTATCAATAATTAAATATTTAATTATTTTTATTATAATTTACGTGGTGTGTTACAATAAGAGGCTAATAGCAGTTCTGTACGCATTAAACTAATGTGAGACATCACCTACTATAGGAACCATTGTAGTTATACATTCATTTATAGGTAAATGGAATACCCATGTTTGAATGATTCACCCCAATCGAAGTTTCAAAGTACAAGTAGAGTCCGCTTCACCCTTTTAAGGGGTATTAAGTAACAAGTGGGTATTACTTTGATTGTATTTGAAAGTCTATATGGGAGGGTGAGCAAGGCTCGACACTATGATAGTGATGTCAGTACCATGTACGGGAGTAGGGGCTATTTCACAGGTCGAGAACATCATTGGTTCTAAGTGGTCAGTGGAAAGACGAGGGTTACGCCTAAAAGAATTATACCTCCTACTAGTGTAGATCCAATTTAAGGCATGTGTCGCCTCATAGTTGTTTGCTAGTTTGTCTATTATTAGAAGGAAGGGCTAGATATTCCTTTGAGGTCTTTTAAAAATGAATAGAATATGGCTAAAAATTTATAATGTTGTTATTAGGCATTATGGGAGTTACTTGGTATGCACAACGATGAGGATGTGATACCGCATTGATGATGGATCCTGATGAGGTGTTGGGATATAGATATTAGCAAAGAATATATCTTGGTCCAAAGGAGGACCTTGGTACATATATACGTATCTACACACACATGCATGCATATGTATTTATTGTCTACCTCGAGTATTAAGGGCGTATTGTATGCGAACGTGAAGTAAAGACGGCTAATTAAAACAATGGACATAACATATAATGGAAGGTAATTGGCATAAACTAGTATTATGTGTAAAATGTGTAATTGCTAGTCATTGTAACATTGTCTTAACCCCCTCTTCATCATAAACCACATGATGGCTTTAGAGGGATAGGTACTAATATAAGAAAGGGACAACAGAAGGACAAATTTCCTTATACATGCTGGACACCGACAAGGGCATTAAAGATCAAAGGTGTCAACCTTAGTCAGTAATCATATGTTTTGTTATACTTTACCATTCCGTTATGAGTTTCATCAATTGTGCTCTGATATACTTTTGTCTATTTACAGGATAACAATATATGAAGTTGAAGATATACTCTTATCCGATTACCTAATGAGAAGTAGGTCGTATTAAAAGATGTTGACTTAAAATAGCATAAGTACAACATGTAGAAGGGTCTATGAAGTTGGATGGTACTTAACTCCCTTATTGAGCCTAGCTTGCACAATGGTTGTAAATCCTTGTAGAATTGCCGACTGATGATGTACATTTGGCCTAAATAAATGGAAGTGAAGAATCTATATGCTGCAAATATCTAAAAGTAGGAATCAAACAAGTTCTCAAAAGAAGATATGTCGTAGTCACGCCAAGATGATAGCTAGATTTTTAATATTCTATGAGAAGAAAAGTTCGTAAGTAAGTAGAAAAGAAGAAAAGTCTAAAAGAAGGGACGAATAAAATCCCACTTTGAGTCTGATCCCATATGAAAGAATTTAATGTAAAAGTCTAAGAAAAATACATAAATAATATATTTGAAATGATTTTCAAAGGAATTATTTTAAGGTAGAAAAACCCTATTTTTAAAAGTAAGTAAATATATTTTATAAAAAATAAAATACTACATTTTATTTAAATAAAAAGTTCTAATAAAAAGTTAAATTGAAAATTTCAGTAAATATGGTTTTATAAAAAGTTATTTGTTTAAAAAATAATAATAACACATATATAGCTCGTTGATTTTTATGAAATGAAAATTTTTAAGTGTGAAATTCTTTTTAGGGGTGGACAATAGGAAGTGGTACTAGTTTAAAATTGGATAAATAGAATGGGTAAAGAAGATTGAAACCCGAAATAAAGCAGTAGGTGAACGCACTACGATGGTTCAATAAAAAACAGTCAATTGTGGGAACAGTCGTATAAAGAGGAGTAATTTAAATAAGAGTGGTTTGGATAGAGGAAGACTAAATAGTAGTAGCATTATGAAATATAAATAGAAACAATGTTATAAATTTATATAAAATATTGTTAGTAATTAGAAATAATATAGAAAATTAAAAGAAAGAAAAATGGATAGTTTCCACAAATATGTGCAATAATTGCACATACCATTTTAGAAGTCTCTCTTATATGCTATTAGAACCTCCACTAAGGTTAAAATTGGAAGTAACATGAGTATTAGAAAAATAATAGGATGGAAGCTATCCTTGTCCACTCAAGTTTTTAGTATAAGTTATAAAGGATGTTTTATAAACACTGTAAAGTGCATTTTTTAAGAAAATGATTTGGTATAAAAATTGGGTTTTTGGAATACAAAAGTTGATAAATAATTTTAGTTAAAAATCACACTTTTAAGAAGTAAACTTTTTATTATTAACGGAAAAGTAGGTTTGAGTGACCTTTCATGTAATAAAATCTGGCCCTTATTTGAAAAGAAAGAAAGGATCTTTTAAAAATTTAATTATTACTATTTTCTTTTAAACTTAGTAAATAAACTTTTAAAAGCTAAGATGCCTATAGTTAATGTTGGTTAAAATAAAGATTTTAATGGTTCCTTTTTGAAACCAAACTATTAAAGGATTTAAATAAAAATGTCCCAAGTTTATATTTTTAAAGATAAAAGTTTTGGGATAAGTACTTTATAATTGTGAAGTTTTAATTTTAGAGAAAGTGGCGAAAACCATACCAATATATATGTATGTATGTATGTATGTATATATATATATATTTATATATGTATTCATTTATATATGTATATATATTAACAGGATGATTGGTTAGGTAAGACGGGGTAGGAGTTAAGTTTATGAATTAAAAAGCGATGAATGCTCGTAGAGTAGCAATAGTGAACTTCCATAGAATATAAGGAATATTAGTATGAGCCTAGGAATGTTTCATTAAACATATGTGAAGACCATAAAGTAGAACCCATAAGGAAATGGGAAATGACATCAAAGTACGTTTATGTGAGTTCTAGACGATACTCGCATGAAATATTAAAAATAAAGGAAGCATATAACAAGATTTAGGAATAGTATCAAGAGATTTGGATTAAAAAGAGAATAGTAATACAATTGGTTGTGATAGTGGAATTGATTGATGGACCTTTTCTGTTATTATTCAAAAAGAATAGTTAAGATATGTGGACTACGGTAGAATGACATGTTAGGAAGGTCCATTTAATTTAAGTAAGAAGTGTTGGGACCACAACTTCATTAATGTTAGTTAGTGTCGAAGAGTAGCTTTCAGCAATTGTTTCATTAGGTTTGGGTTGTAAGCATTAGTTGTTTCTATTGTATAAAATACGTACAATATTGTGCAAAATATACCTTTTAAATTAGTTTTATGGATTGATCGCTGTATTTATTAAAAAACCGTGTAAGCAAGGAAATCTCATGTAGACACTTAACTAATGAAAAATAAATAAATAATGATCGGAAGTTTATAAACTAAATTAGGAAATTTATTAACAACTAAAAGAAAAGTAAATTTAAGTACCAAAAAGTGTTAATATTCTGGTAAATAAATTTTGGCAAGCGAAAGATGGGAAAAGTTATTACGAAGCCATGGATCACCATCCCTACGTCCTATATACTGAAATTTATAAATGAATTTGTGTGCTAACTGTCGTTCTAAAATTTAAAAAAGGTTATGGAAATTCAAAATTTACCATATTATAGAAAAGAGACAATCATGGAAGTAACTCGTTGACTATATTCTATTTACGTAGGATGTTGCTTAGTTTGTTTTGAAAAGATGAAAACAAATACCTTTGAAAGAAAATTCAAAAATCTTTGATTTTTAATAGAAAATGTTTTTGTACTTCAAAAAAATAAGTTTTATTTTAAATTTTATAACCATTATAAAATTCAGTTGAAAAGGATTTTGAATGGAAATAGAAGGAATTTTTTATTTTTGAAATGCCACATGCTTAGTATAGGGAAAAGTTGATAGGTTAGTAAGTATGAATTTTACATGTAGCATAAGTGACGGTAAAGTAAAAGGTAGTTAGTGATAAGTGAAAAAATTGTTTTAGCCTTGGAAATTCTTTTTCCATACCTTATCGACAAGTAAACCAAACTTGTTTTACAACAATTATGTTATTAAAAAAAATTAAAATTAAATTTTCCTATGTGCATTATACTTGGAAAAGGTGAAAAATAATCAAGGGAAAAAGAGATGGTTTCAAGATAAAGGGGAATTGGTACGCAAGAGAAGGATGGAAATATGGAATTCTCCATCTAAACCTTTTTCCAGCATAAGAATATAGGTTTAGAAAATTAGTTTTTTTTTTAATTTTGGATGTTAAAAATGATATGCTAAGATTTGGAATGGTAGGGATTGGTTCCAGGGTGAACTGCACTTTTATTCGAGGAAGTACGAGAAAATTTGGATGAAAAAACAAAGATTTTCATTTTTAAAATTTTCATACATATTGAAATACCAGCATGTATAGGTTATTTGCACCATATTTTTCAAAATTGTTTTAAAGGAATGCATTCATATAGGAGCATTGGTTCATTGTTATTCAGCATACATATTATATATATTAGGATACACCATGCACTTGTACAAGATTGGCTACAAAATTGGTTGCATATTAATTGACTAGATAGTTTAGATTGGTTGTGCACTATGTTACATGATCCAGTCCTTGAATAATTTCGAGGACGAGATTCTTTTAATATGGAAGAATGTTGCACCCTGTAAAATAAAGAGAATTAATTAAAATCTAAAAATAAATTTTTTGAAAACGTCGACTTTTGGCTATGAAACTGCACCGTTGTGTTTGTGGTGATTTTCTGATTGAGTTTCATATATAAATTTTTGTTTTTGCGGTGATTTTCAGATTAATTTTCATATATAAGTTTCACGATCGGAGTTTAAATGAAAAAGTTATTAACATTTAAAGTTTTCGGGATTGGAAACAATTCAAAACTAGTTGTGAAGTAAATGTTAATTGCCTAACATTAAAATGGGCATTGAATATAAATATTAACATTAAAGAAAATGGATATGGAAAATCTAATTAAATTAACATTGATAAGGAATTAAATAAGAATACATGGGGTGAAGGTAATGAATATTAGCATTTAAAAATAAAGGAGGCAATATATACTATCAGCTTAGCATTTACGCAATTGTTAAATATAAACATAAATTAATCTCCTTCAATTAAATAAATCCAATCAAGCAAGCGTGAAAGAAAATAAATAAACTAAACACGAAAGGAAATAAATATTGTGTAATGACCTGGTGTTTTCAACCAATCGCATCCACACATGCTGTATTTGAATTGCTTAAAATCTCATATTGTTAATTTAAATTTCGAGCAATTCAAGTCCGGCATGTGCGGATGCGAATGGTTGAAAATACCAAGTCGTTACATATTGTAAGTAAGAATAAACTAGTACTTCATCCCTAAGTAACATCAAAATTAACATTAACACTAATAATAAAATTGGTCATTGAAGCATTTAAAAGGAAGAAAATAAAACCTAAAATATATACAGTGCATATTCGACCACTAGCATTCAACCGGTGGGGGTATAACGGTTGATCGGCGATTGTTGTGGCGGCGAGAATAAACTTAGGCCTAGCGGCCTAGATTTAATAATAAAATCTAATGAATGGAATTGATTTATGCACTATAATTATAGGCCTAACCCCTCACTTTTCTTCACATATTTTCTGAATCAAAGATCAAACCTCTGACATTTTATTTTCACCACAAATTCTAGAAAATATGGAAATTATAAATTAGTATATTATACGCATGTATGTGTGTGGAATAGCGAAAAATAAAAAGAAGAAGAATGAGGGGTGAATCAATTTTGTGAAGAAAGTCTAAATCCAAATCTAAATTAAATTCAAATCTCCTCTCGGATCTAAATTTCTAATAAATATGAATACACTACATATTTCGATAGGGAGAAAAAAGGAGTCAAATGGAAATAAGAAAATTTAGATCTGGAGATTTGCAAAGCTTAACGGTGAGTGGAAAATTATATCTTTCATATAGTATAGGATTTATTTCATTGTAAATATGTTCCTTGTATGCTTGGATATAATTATATAAGTTATAGGATTAATTATACGCGCGTAATGAAATTAAAATCCATGCCTACATATTCCATGAACTGTTAACCTGAATCTGGAAAATAAGGGTTTAACTTATAGTCCCTAAATTAACAAGATCTTATAGATCTTCGACATTTGGGGATTTAAATGGCATATGTTAGTTAATATGAAATAGAAGTTATTATAAGTTGAATTGGAATTTAAGTAGTATTTTGATTTATTGGAATTTAAGTAGTATTTTAATATGGAGGTTTTTAGGCTCAAGGAAAAAGTTAGAGAAAATTTTAGTTTCAAGGATAAGAAGTTTGTTTTTTAGGCTGAAGGACATTTTTCAGTGTAAATCACTGAATGATAGTTGTAACTATCATTTTCAGTTTACACTAAAAAGTGTCCTTCAGACTAAAAAACAAACTTGCTGTCCCTGAGACTAATTTTTTTTGCAACTTCTTCCTTGTGCCTATTTACCTGTTTTATAAATATGAATAAATGTGTAACATTTGAATAATAGGGAATATGCCTAAAAGAAATAGATGTCCAAAATAAGGATTTTTACCATATTTTGTACCATCTATCTCAATAATAAAAACAAACAGATAACTCCTTGTGCTTTCAAACGTAGCATAAATCCCCTTTTAAGTAAGTAATAGAAGTTTACAGCATTACAATTCCTTTTGGGAAAGATGTCATTCTAACATATTAAAATGCAAAAATCCTAAGTATAAAGTATAAAATGGTAAGTAGGGAAAAAATAACATTCTAAATGTAAAATTAATATATGAAATAAAGGATAAGTTAGATTTAGACAATAAGCGAAGCAATAAAGGTAAATCATTGAAATGAGTAATTAATGAATTTAGTAACCAAAGGATGATAGCATGAGATAAAAAAGGAACAGTAAATAGATTTAACAATAGAGGGGGAAATGAATGGTAAATGATATTTAAATCTTTTAAGTTGAAGGTAAGTAGTAAATGAAATTAAATTGACATTAGTGAAATAAGATGTAAATGCATGAAAAAATAAAGAATATTATTAATAGTTAAACATTGGAGGCCAAGTAAATAAATAGGTACACATAGCCTCGAATATGTGTTATTACAGGTGTAAATGATTAAAGTTAGCTAATAACTTAGATTTAATGAGAAAGACATATTCACCGAATTGGGTTAGGATGCAAGGTCAGTATTGTTACATAACAAAAGCAAGCCCATCGTAAGGGGCTACTAGTGGTTGTGTATGCTTTATACTGTTGTGAGACATCACCAACTGTAGGACCCATGGAGTTATATATTGGCACATAAGTGAAGGGAATACCTAAGTTAGGATGGTTCGCCCCAATCAAAGTGTTAAAGGACAAGTAGAGTCCACTTCAACCTTTTAGGGGGTATTATGTAACAAGTGTATTTTCTAGATTGCATTAGGCAATCTAGATGAGACGGTGAGCAAGGCTCGACGCTATGACATTGAGATCGGCACCATATATGGGAGCAGGAGTTGTTTTATAGGTCGAGAACTTCATCATTCATGAGCGATCACTAGAAAGACGGGGGCTATGCCTAAACAGACTTGTTTTTATTATTGGACGTGAACCGCCTACAAGTATAGATCCCGTTTAGGACATGCACCACCTCATAGTTGTTTGCTAGTTTGTTTATTATTAGGAGGCAAGGATAGATAACCCTTTTATGGAGGTCTTTTAAATACGAATAGAATACAACTAAACAATTGTAATGCTTTTACTAGGCACTATGGAAATTTCTTGGCATGCACGACGATGAAGACATTATACTCCGTTGATAATAGATCCTGACCATATGTTGAGTTATGGATACTAGCGGGAGAAGTATCTTGGTCCAAAGGGGACTGTTACATGTATACATACACACACATACACGCACAAACACGTGCATATGTTGTTATTGTCTACCTCGAGTAGACGTGGCATATCGTATGCGAACGTGAAGTAAAAATGACTAAGTAAAACAGTAGACATAACATGTAATGGAAGGCTATCGACATAAACTAGTGTTATGTACAAAGTGCATAATTTACTAGTCACCAGAACATTGTTCTAACTCTTTCTTATTACAACCCATAGAATTGCTATAGAGTGATAGGTACCGGTACTAGGTAGGAAAGGAGGAAGGATAGATTTACTTATGCATGCTCGACATTGCTAAGGGTACTAGAGATCAAAGGTGTCAGTCTTGGTTAGCAGGTATTTGTTTTATTATATTTTACTATTCCACAATGGGTTTCACCGATAGTGCTCTGATATACTTTTGTTTATTTATAGAATACCTATACCAACGATTTATAATGTAATTGACCAAGGTTTCGATTAGCGAACATCCAGGCAAATTAATGTGCGGGTTGTTACATGTAATCCCTTGGTGCTCCCAACTTACACGATTAATTCACCATCCATTATATGAAGAGCACTACATAGTCTCAATGAACGTATCGATATTGTTTTCTCAATACATCTTGATTATGAATATTTATAGATGGTATTTTGAGTGTTTGATTCCATACTCATGGTTACAAACACATTTGCAACTGTAATCGATAAAACCCTTTTCTTAAGAATTTTCTACTTATATATGTTTAAAGCGTTAATATCATTACTTATATCACAATATAACAAAACATACAAAAGAAAACAAAACCAAAAGTATAGTTTATTTCGACCAGGATATAGGGTTTCACTATGTAACTTAATATCGTAGAATTTTGACGACGTTATATGAAGAATAAAAGAGGTCGAAAACAACTTTATAACGGTGAAAACGGTTCACAAATCGAAGCTAGGAGGAGGAAGTTATGGTGAATTAAGTGGGTGTTGTTGTCAGCATCGGCGACAGACGTCTGTCATAAAGGGACAGACGTTTGTGATAGCATGGTTTGGATTTGGAACTCGAGACTTGGGACAGATGTTTGTCACTTTGCTACAAAAGTCTGTGGTTTCAAAGAGTTTTTCCAAAACACATGACGTACGTCTTTCATAAAGTGACAAACATCTGTTTTTCAGCCTAGGTTTGGTGTGAAGCTTTATGATATTCGAAGGGGTAATTCTAGAATTTTTCCTAGGTTTTATGCTCTTCTATATAAGCCATTTTCAAGATTCAGAGACGATGAACGTAAGCAGATTAAGCGTTTAATCTAGGGTTTTAGCCTCCATTAATTAGGGTTTATCTAAGTCTAATTTTCTTTAATTCTCTTCTCCACGAATTAATCATATTAGAATTTTTTTCACTATAATCAATCTCTTGTACTCTTCTCATTGTTATTAATCAAGGCTTTCTCTCAAAGTGGACGTACATTAACAAGATGTTAGTGGAACCACTATAAATAGGTGCATGATTTTTTTTATCGTTATTATTTTTGGTTTTATATTGCTTGTTTGGTGATTGAGATTGATTTTGGATTGGATTGAGATTGAAATTGTGATATTGATTGGTTGTTTTTGCACTTTTTACCAAGATCTCCTTTTCCGCTGTGATTTGTTGTTTTGATTTGAGTGGTCTTCAATTAGACTTCCCCACAACATTTAGTATCAGAGCTTTTGGTGTTGGTAGGTGGTTGTATAAATGCCGAAATCAGATAATGCCTTAGGTAGTTCCTCAATGGTTAATTCTTGTGGAATTGCGCCTTATGTACATGGAACGTACGCAGCTTTGGATCATAATTGGTTATAGACAAGTGGAATGGAGATAATGATTTTGAAAAGTGGAAATGGAAGGTTTTACTAAGGAATTGAGCGCGTCGAGTAGTTTTGAATACACATATGTTGCCAACCGACATCTCAGATGTTGAGAGAGAGGAAATAGAAAAGTAGGCATTCACTGCACTTCAATTTGCTACGGGGAGAATGTTATCTCCGAAATTAGTGGTGAGATTACCGCTAAGGGTATTCGGGACAATTTGGAGGAATTTTATATGAAGAAGTCACTAACTAATCGTTTGATCTTATTACAAACGTTCTTCACCTATAAGATGAAGGAAGGTACTTCGCTAAAGGCGCACTTGAATAATTTTGATGATTTGCTAATGAAGGTGAAGGCGGTAGATTTCAAGATTGAGGAAGAGTAAAAGGCGATGATATTATTATGTTCGTTGCCGAAATGTTATATGAGTTTCTCAAATAGTTTGATCTATAGCCAGGATACTTTGACTCCTGAGGATGTAAAAACAAGTCTTCTTAGCGAGAAGTTACAGGATCAAATGAAGGAGTAGGGTGATGGAAGTAGAGTTGCTGGTAGTGGTCATGGATTATTTGTGGAGAAAAAGAGATACGTGAAGAAGGAAAACCACCGGCATTCCAAATCAAGGAACCTCGGTTGGAGAGGAAAGTCAAAGGAAAGAAAGGGCAAGTGCTATATCTATAAGAAGCCTGGTCATTAGAAGAATGAGCGTCTGGACAAGGAGAAGGCGAAGAAGGAATAGTGTTAGTCCGTGAGATGATGGTTTTGATGACAACAACCTTAGAATAGACTATAAAATATAAATACTAACATTATAGTTTAGAAATATATGTATATGCAGGATTTGACCATGCAGGCACCAAGAATGAAGACTGTACAGTATAGAGATTCAAGATATCAAGATTGAAGACTTATGAGTATCAAGAATAACAAGATTATCAAGAGTTTTAGATTTCAAGAATAAGTAATTTAATTAGGAATTTTGTTAAAACTCCTAGAAAAGCACTCGCATCTTAAAATCCAATTCATTCGTGGAATGGAATCAACTTCGAGCCTGTTAAAGGGATGGAACCCTAAGTAGGATGGAACCTACGAAAAATCTAGTGGAACATTGTTTTGTATCTGCTAAATTTTATTTCAAATGGTTTTTACAAAATTATATCTTGTTTTCAAAATGTTTTCAAAACCTTCCCTTTAACAGCATCAAAAACATCTATCCTGATTTCAAATACTTTTAGTCTCAAAATAATCTTTAATTTCAAAATCAAATTATCCTTAGTTTTAAATTATTTTTAATACTATTATTTATACTTAGATTTAAATATAAAATTATAGTAAAATTTTGTATATATTATTCTATATATTTACTTATGTATTTTAACAATAGACAAGTATATTTATAAAATTTAAAATAGTTTTAATATAAGATAGAAGTTATTTTCAAAGAAAAACAAATCACCAAAAATTCCTTTGGGATGTCGACATGCTCAACCTACCCATGCGAAATAGTGCCAGTTGGTTTCAAAATTTAAATTTCAAAAGAAGTGTCTATTCGTCATATCTCTTCACGAATGGACATGGCTATTGTTCTACTATAAATATGGGATGTTTTCAACGAATTTCAAGACGGATTTTCTGGTTTTTCACTCCTCTTCTTATTCCACATTTCTATATACATATTCTTACCATTTCTTTGCCAAAATTAACATTGAATCTAACTAGATCATTTCTGGTTTGATTCTCTATCACTATCTCAACAAGATTCTCAGTGCTATTCAGAGTTATAGGCTTCTTTGTAATCAATTAAACGATATAAGGTGTAGGCTTGGAAATCAATTGGGTGAACTTGTTGCCCGAAAAATCAAGTATCTCTACCCAGAGGATTTTGAATCTAGAGGGTGTACCTCGTTGCCTTGAAATCGAGGGTGTAATTGTAAAGATTGAAATCCGTACTTGTGTGCGGGACTGGATGTAGGGTAACTCCGAACCAGTATAAAATCTGGTGTGTTCTTTCCTTTACTGCTTTTACTTTATTTCTGCATCTGTGTTTGATTCTGTGATCATATCTGTGTCCGAATATTGCGTACATTTGTGTTCAAATTAACAAAAACTCAAAAAGATTTAATATTTCTCTAAAACACTATTCACCCCTCTAGTGTTAATCCTAGCGTTAAGATCCATATTGCGCATTTCTCACATTTGTTATTGGAGCAAGGTTTTCAAAGTTTCATAATCTGATTTTTGAAAAAGTTTTCAAAATGGCTACCAACACTGGTATTGTTACTAACACTAGTATCCCTGTCACTGGTTCATTTGTAGAAGGCCAGTCTACTGTCAGACCACCACTTTATAATGACAGTGACTATGCATATTGGGCATGTAGGATGAAAATATATTTACAGTCTGTAGGATTAGATACTTGGAATATCACACAAACTGAATATTCTGAACTCACTACTGATTTTGCACAGTGGACCGCTGAGCAAAAGACCGTTGCACAAAATAATTCTAAAGCAATGAATATTCTGTTTTTTCACTTGATAGGAATGAATTTAATAGAATGTCAGTTTGTAAGTCTGTATATGAAATCTGAAAAACTTTGCAAGTGACTCACGAAGGAACAAGCAAAGTTAAACAGACCAAAATTTTCATGCTTACAAATCAGTTTCAATTATTTAAAATGAATTCTAATTAGTCTATTTTCGATATGTATAGTAGATTTCAGGATATTGTGCATTCTCTAATGTCCTTAGGAAATGAATTTTCGAAAGAAGATCAAGTTAGAAAAATTCTAAATTCTCTTACTCCAGAGTGGGATCAAAAGACACTTGCGATCGAAGAGGCAAATGACATCAGTACTTTAAAGATAGAAGAATTTATTGGAAATTTAATGTTGTTTGAAGTTCAAATGATCGAGAGAAGAGAAAGCAAAGCATCTAAAAAGAAATCAATGGCATTTAATGCATTACCTGATGGATCAGACTCAAATAGCGATAATGATGAAGAGAGAGCCTTTATGACCAGGAATTTTCGAAAATTTCTAAAATACAGAAAGATGAATAATCTCAAGAGAAACAACTATAAGAACTCTGGAAATCAGAATGTAGTGCCAAACAATGTCAAATGTTTCAACTGTGATGAACCAGGGCATATCAAAAGAGACTGTCTGTATCCAGATAGGCAAAATCCTCCTATAAACAATGATTCAGTAAAGAAACGAAAGCGTGCATTTACTACTACTCTAGACGACTCAGACTCATCCTCAAGCGATGATGATCAAAAGACAGATAATTCAAATTTATGTTTCCCGGCAGTTCACAATTCCAATGAATTCAGAGAAACAGACTCATAAAGAGGTACACATTTACAATACAATTGATTGAAATTGCATGCTTAGAATTAGATGCTTGATTGCTTGATTGATTTTGAATTGGTGTGTTATTTGAATTTTAAATTTTTTACTATTATTTTATTATTTTTATTATTATTTTATTATTATTTTTATTATTATTTTTATTAGTATAATAATATATTATTGAGAATACTATAATTCTAATAATGTTCAAGATATATAGACATTAAAAATAATAAGTGTGTGTGTGTGTGTATTAGAGTACTTAGGAATAATAAATCATAGAAATTCAGAAGCACATGTCGACATGGTCCCTATCATGATGTCGACATGGGTACCAAAATTTGAAATTCAAAATTTGAATTCAAATGGTTGAATTTCCCTCCATCTTTTCACTTCATTCAATTCTCTGAAAAGACATCTTTTAATCAGAGAACATGTCCTTTGAGAATCTATTTATTCACTATCTTTTATTATATCTTTTCACTTTCATTTTCAAATTCAAACTCTCTTCAAAACTTCAAGCTCTCTACTCTCTACTTTAGTGGCTTCTTCAAGCAATCCCTCCACCATGAGAATTTCCAAAAAAATAAAAGGGCAACTCTTCAATGATCCAAAGGCAATAAAAACATACATCAATTATGCTAACTATGCAAAAGTCCATCTCGGAAAGTTTGCTATATTTCAAGATTTCTCTCCTTATGAAATTGATTCTCTTTTTGCAAATAATCAAATTCTTAGTCTTATTGATGCTTCTCAAAATGATTTTGTTTGCTATCCAAATCTTGTCAAAATTTTCTATGCAAATTGAAACCGTGGATTTTATAATGGAAATGAGAATGAAATTTGGAGTAGTGTCAAAGGCACTAAAATTGTTTTGAATTGTGATCTTTTGGGTACCATTCTCAAGTGCAAAAGTACGGGAATGGATCTTTCTAGTTTTAAAATCGATGAAAATAATCATGAGACATTTCATCACATTTTCGAAGGAAATGATGATTTTGAATTTAAAAATCGAAATTTTCGACCAAAAGCAAGAATTGTCAATCTTCTTTTGCAACATACTTTGACCCCAAGATCGGGGAATTTTAATAATGCTACTTCAAAAGTTTGCAAAGCACTTTTTTCTATGTTTGGAAATTATGACATTAATTGGATGCAAGTTATTCTGGATGAACTTCGTCCTAAAAATCTTAAAATGGGTGAGAATACTTTGTATCATGGAATTTATCTCACTCGGATTTTTAACTATTTTGGAGTGGATTTCAAAGGAGAAGAATTTGTTTCTAGAAAAGTTTTCAATCATTCCAACATTTCGCTTATGAAAATTCCATTTGTTATTCAACCTTATGAGACTCTTGCCGAAAAGGAAGAGCGTTTGGCTCATGAGGAGATGGAAGAAGAGGAAGAGGAAGAAGAAGGAGAATGGGATGAAATGGAAATTAAAGAAGAAGAAAAAGGTGAAACTTCTTTGGAAAGCATCGACTATCCTCCTAATCCATCTAACAAAACCCTTCTCAAAAACCAAAAGACTATTGTTGAGAATCAACGGATTCTTAAAAGATCCGTTAGTAAGAAGTTAGATAAAATTTCATCCAAGATGAGCAAGTTTATTTCCAAAGTCAGTAAGAAGCTTGGATTATCTTCATCGTCATCATCCTCTAACTAGTTCTACCTTTTCGTATCTCGTTGTATTTGTTTTATTTTATTTTGATTTGAATGTTCGTGTAGTTCTTTATGTTTAATCGTTGTATTGCCTTAGTATGAAATGAAATGGAATTTCTTTTCTGTTATCTAGCTTATCTTATCTCCAGAATAAATGATAATATATTATATATATATACACATAATTATTCACAAAATCAAAATAAGTCACAAAAATTCACTGCCCAATGTCGACATACCCCATATGACCATGTCGACATGTACTGGTCAGAAATTTCACTTCATTTTGAATTTGAAATTTGAATAACTACCATATGTCTATTCATTTCAAATGAATTTCTACACCTATAAATACGTATTTCTTCCAGAATTCATCACTGAATATTATTTCTTATCTACTCTATCTATCATTCTTCTCACAAATCCAAATATGGCTAATCCAATTCATAATTTGTTCGAGAATCTTGAAGAAACTCTTAATTTGTTCAAGAATATTCTCTCATTCATTCTTCGTAACCACCGACACTTAGAATTGAGTCAAATGCAGATGATCAAGGAGAAAGAAAGGCATTTTGATGCAATTAGATGGATGATTTCCTCACTGCACAAGGATGATAATGAAGCACATCCTCCAGTCTCTCTCACCAATGACAATGAAAATTGGGATGCTATTAAAGCAGACCCTATATTTGGAGAAGAAGGATGGGTGGAAGTTCCTCGTAATGTTTGATTTTATTACTTTGTTTGAATTGTTTGCTTTGATTGATTTGATTTCATTTACTTTAATTTGGTTTGATATGGATTGATATTTGGTGTGGATTGATGTTTGTTGTACAAAACATGTATAAATATACATTTGATCCTTGTTTGATTATCAAGTCTATCAATTTAATTATCTCTTAATATATCTATTATATACTCCATTGTATAGTTTATTTATGCAGGTATTTTAGTCCAAGAATGAGGGGGAGTTATATAGTGTGAAGTTATATATATTTAGAGTTAGTTTTTGTTGATGACAAAGGGGGAGAAATATAAAATAAGATAGTTAGGCATAGATTAAGTGGGGGGGGGGGGGTTATTAGGATAGAAGTAATATTTCATAAACAAAGGTTGTCATCATCAAAAAAGGGAGATTGTTAGTCCATGGGATGATGGTTTTGATGACAACAACTTTAAAATAGACTATAAAATATAAATACTAACATTATAGTTTAGAAATATATGTACATGCAGGATTTAATCATGCAGGTACCAAGAATGAAGACTGTACAATATATAGATTCAAGATATCAAGATTGAAGGCTCATGAGTATCAAGAATATCAAGATTATCAAGAGTTAAGAATTCAAGAATAAGTAATTTAATTAGGAATTTTGTTAAAACTCCTAGAACAACACCGGCATCTTAAAATCCAATTTATTCATGGAATGGAATCCACTTCGAGCCTGTTAAAGGGATGGAACCCTAAGTAGGATGAAACCTACGAAAAATCTAGTGGAACATTGTTTAGTATCCGCTAATTTTTATTTAAAATGATTTTTACAAAATTATATCTTGTTTTCAAAATGTTTTCAAAACCTTCCTTTTAAAAGTATCAAAAACATCTATCCTGATTTCAAATACTTTTAGCCTCAAAATAATCTTTAATTTCAAAATCAAATTATCCTTAGTTTTAAATTATTTTTAATAATAATATTTATACTTAGATTTAAATATAAAATTATAGTAAATTTTGTATATATTATTTTATATATTTACTTATGTATTTTAACTACAGACAAGTATATTTATAAAATTTAAAATAGTTTTAGTATAAGATAGAAGTTATTTTCAAAGAAAAACAAACCACCAAAAATTCCTTTGGGATGTCGACATGCTCAACCTACCCATGTTGACATAGTGTCAGTTGGTTTCAAAATTTAAATTTCAAAAGAAGTGTCTATTCGCCATATCTCTTCACGAATGGACATGGCTGTTGTTCTTCTATAAATAGGGGATGTTTTCAACGAATTTCAACATAGATTTTCTGGTTTTTCACTCCTCTTTTCTTCCACATTTCTATATACATATTCTTACCATTACTCTTCCGAAATCAACAATGGATCTAACTAGATCATTTCTGGTTTGATTCTCTATCACTATATCAAGAAGATTCTCAGTGCTATTCAGAGTTATAGGCTTCTTTGTAATCAATTAAACGAGATAAGGTGTGATGGTAGCCTTGAAAATCAATTGGGTGAACTTATTGCCCGGGAAATCAAGTATCTCTGCCCAGAGGATTATGAATCTGGAGGGTGCACCTCGTTGCTTTGAAATCGAGGGTGTAATTGTAAAGATTATTTTTGAAAGGAAATTCGTACTTGTGTGCGGGATTGGATGTAGGGTAACTCCAAACCAGTATAAAATTCGGTGTATTCTTTCCTTTACTGCTTTTACTTTATTTCTGCATCTGTGTTTGATTCTATGATCATATCTGTGTTTGAATATTGCATACATTTGTGTTCAAATTAACAAAAACCCCAAAAGATTTAATATTTCTCTAAAACACTATTCACCTCCCTCTAGTGTTAATCCAAGCCTTAAGATCCATATTCCGCATTTCTCACAGTAGCATCTTCATCCGTAGCAGTAGAGAGTGGTGTTGGTGAGGGGGATGTAGAGGTGTTGGTGGCGGTAGCATCGGATGTTTCGAGTAGCGAATGGGTGCTTGATTTGGGGATGTCTTATCATATGATGCCAAGTAGTAATTGTTTTTCTTCTTATGTCAACAAAGAAGGAAATTTAATTGTTATGGGTAATGGTGCTATTTGTAAGTCAAAGGAAATTGGTTCCATGTAAATTCAGATGTTTGATGGGGTGGTTCATACTCTTACTAATGTAAACTATGTTCCAAGATTCGAAAATCTCTTATCTCTTTGGGGCACCTGGATTCTTTAGGTTGTAAGATCACTATTGAGAGTGATAGCTTAAGCATTTCGAATGGTGCGCTTGTGCTGATGAAGGGTGCTAGGATTCATGGTGTTTATTTGCTTCAAGGAGTGAGTAAGGAAGGCGAAACTTGTATGGGATTTGATAGTTCTTATAGCTTAGATTCGACTAGGTTGTGGCATTTGAGGTTAGATCATGTATTGGAGAGGAGTTTGGATATTCTTTGGAAGAGGGAGATGATCAATAGAGAGAGTTTCAACAAACTAGAGTTTCACAAGGAATGTGTCATAGGGAAGCAAACTAAAGTTTCATTCGATGAGGGAAAGCATGATTCGAGAAAGGTTCTTAAGTATGTTCACATGGATGTTTAGGGACCGGCATCGGTAGCTTCTTTGGGAAGAGCAAGTTATTATATTAATTTCATTAATGACTTTTCTTGAAAGGTATGGGTGTATGTAATGAAGGCCAAGTCATTGGCATTTGCAAAGTTCAAAGCATGGAAAGCTCTTGTTGAGAATGAGAGCAGCAAGTCTTTGAAGTTCTAAGGTCCGACAATAGCATAAAGTATGTGGAGAATTCTTGGAGTTTTGCAAGCATTATGGTATTTGGAGGCTTTTTATTACACCGGAAGATCCACAGTCGAATGGTGTCGCGGAGAGGATGAACTGATGTCTACTTGAGAAAGCTCGATGCTTTAGATTGACATCGGGTTTGTCTAAGGGATTTTAGATTGAAGCTTTGTCAACCGCGGCGTATATTATTAGTCGAATTCCATGCTCGGGTTTTGGTAAAAAAATTATGAAGGAAGTATGGAATGGAAAGAGCATTGACTTGAGTTATCTTCATGTGTTTGGTAGTTCGGTCTGTATGCATGATCTGGAAAATGATAAGCTTAAGCCTAGAGCTTTCAAAGGGTCTTGCTTGGCTATACGGACGGAGTAAAAGGCTATCAGATATAGCATCCAGAAATGAAGAAGGTTGTGAATTCTCATCATGATTACTTTTGATGAGTTGGCTTTTTTCAAGGAAAATGATAGCTCATCGGATGTTCCGGATTTGGTTCATGGTGAATCACAGGAGAAGGAAGTTATTCCCACATTTTGTCCAAGGTGTAGATAAAGCAGAGTAGTTGGAGATGCTTGTGAGGAGGAAGTGGTTGATGTTACATCACATAATCCACATGATGCCTCTATTAGTGTTGGTGATGTTTATGATTCTAGAGAGGATTCGGTTCAAGGTGGAGCCGAAAAGAGTTTGGGTGATGGTATTGCAAGTCGGGTGGGCCGTCCGTGCTATAAGGCCACCTAATAGATATAGTAATTGGAATTATCTTAGCTTCGGTGATAATTTAAAATTTGCTCTTACGTACTCTAAGATGAGCCGATGAACTTTAATGACATCATGGAGTTGAGTGATAGCTCGAAGTGGATTTATGCCATGGAGTAAGAGATACAATCGTTGTTGAAGAAACAAACTTGTGATTTGGTTCCACTTCCGAAAGGAAACCATGCTATTGAGTGAAAATGGATATACAAGGTGATGGACGATGGGAGATACAAATCTAGGCTAGTGGCTAAGGGGTCTGCACAAAGGAACATAAAGGAGTATAGTGAGATATTCGCATCGGTTGTGCGCCATACTTCAATCTGGATATTACCTGCTATAGTTTCTATTCACGACTTGGAGTTGGAGAAACTTAATGTGAAAACCGCCTTCTTGCAGGGTGACTTGGATGAAGACATATGGATGGTAAGTCAAATTTGGTTTGCATGTCATAGAAATCACTACATGCTTTAAAGCAATCACCTAGACAATGATGCAAGAGATTTGGTCATTTTATGCTTGAAAATGGTTTTGATAGAAGCATCAAGGATGCTTGTGTATATTTCAAGAAGTTGAAAAATGATTGTTGGGTGCATTTACTTTTGTATGTGGGCGACATGCTCATTGCTTCTAAGGATAAGAATGAAATCAACAAGTTAAAACTAAGTTGAAATCAGAGTTCAAAATGAAGGATCTTAGAGAAGCAAGGAGGATATTAGGCATGGAAATAGAAATGGATCGAAAGCATTTTGAATTAAAATTGACTCAAAAGGAGTACATAAAAAAGTGCTTTGCCAATTTAGCATGGAGAATGCAAAGGCGTCAAAGAATTTACCTTTGCATATGAATCTTTCGAGTAAGGATCACCTATATTGAAGAAAAACAAGGCTTATACTGCAAAAGTGCCATATGATAGTGCGGTTGGGAGCTTAATGTATGCTATGGTGTGTACAGGACCGGATGCCGTCAGGATGGTTAGTCAGTATATAGCTAATCCGAGGAAATCACATTGGGAAGCAGTGAAGCTTATATTGAGATACCTTAGAGGTACATCATCTCATGGTTTTTTTTGCAGTAGTGATGGGATAAATTGCAAGCTCGTTGGTTATTGTGATTCGGACTACGTCGGCGATAGGGATCTAAGAAAATCAACTTGTGGATATGTCTTCATACTTAGTGGTACAACCATAAGTTAGAGATCGAGATTACAGACTGTAGTTGCTTTATCCACTACGGAGGCGGAGTTGATAACTGCGGTGGAGGCGATAAATGAGGCAATTTATTTGAGGCGATTGTTATGTGACTTAGGATACAAGCATGATAGTGTCGATGTTTGATGTGATAGCTAGAGTGCTATTTACTTAGTGGAGAATTTGGCATTTAGCTCATGGACTAAGTATATTTAAGTGAGGGAGTCATTTCTAGTAACCATGGATGAAGGTAAGCAAGTATATCTTTGGAAAGTGCACACAAAGGGTAACGTGGGGGATATGTTCACTAAACCGTTGCCGGTTTGGAAGTTTGAGCACTACTCGAACCTGATTCGCTTGTTGAAGTGCTAGGTGCAATGGGTGGCACGGTTGAGAAAGGAGCTTGGTTATGAATGAGGAAGAGTATCGGTAAGAGATTGTGATTCAATCTTTGTAGTGAATACTAGCTTACACTTTATAGTACTATAATCCTTAGTGAGTCAGTTTAGGATTTGGATGTTTTCAACACTTCATTAGCAGATGGAGGCTTTTTCTGAGCTCGTTGATGGAGTGCAATGGGCGGTGGCTTTATTGGAGCTCATTGTGAAAGCATTCATGTTTGGTTGAAGATAGAAGAGGTGATAGCTGGGGCAATCGGTTGTTGATGATGGTATGGTACCATTGGAGTTGGAGATGGATATAGTGTCGAGGTGGAGTGTTGAATATTGGCGACACTATATGGAGAATAAAAGAGGTCGAAAATAGCTTTATAATGGTGAAAACGGTTCATAAATCGAAGCTCGAAATAGAAAGATATGGTTAATTAAGTTGGTGTTGTGGCCGGCATCAGGCTACAGACGTTTGTCATAAAGTAACAGACGTCTATGACAGTAGGGTTTGAAACCCAAGACTTGGGACAGATGTCTGTTACTTTGCGATAGACGTCTGTGGTTTTAAGATAGTTTTCCCGAAACATATGACAGACATCTGTCATAAAGTGGCAGACGTTTGTGGTTTTTTTAGCTTATTTTTCAACATGGGTTTGGTGTAAAGATTTGTGATATTCAAAGGGGCAATTCTAGAATTTTTCCTAGATTTACTACTCTCCTATATAAGCTATATTCAGGATTCAGAGACTATGACCGTTAGCGGGTTAAGAGTTTAACCTAGGGTTTTAGCCTCCATTAATTAGGGTTTGTCTAAACCTGATTTTCTTCAATTCTCTTATCCATAAACCAATTCTATTAGAATTTTGATCATTTTAATCAATATCTTGTACTCTTCTCACTGTTATAATATAGGCTCTCTCTCAAAGTGGATGTACATTAACAAGACGTTAGTGGAACCACTATAAATCGGTGTTTGATTTATTTTATCATTATTTCTTTTGATTTTATATTGCTTGTTTGGTGATTGTAATTGATTTTGGATTGGATTAAGATTGGAATTGAGATATTGCTTGGTTGTTTCTGCACTTCTTACCACGATCTCGTTTTCTGCTGTGATTTTGAGTTTTGATTTAAGCAGTCTCGAGTTAGAATTTCCCATGACAAATATGTCACTTAACTCTTGTAGAAGAATATTTTTTAAATTAAGTATGCATTTGGTTTTATTTTTTGTTATATGTGGTGTTATATTATGTTATAAGTAAAGGCTTGAATACATTAAATGCAATGACACACAAATTTGAAACATTACCTATTAATAAATTATCAATAGGCATTTAAATTAAATCGATGATAAAAGATAGTTTTGAGCAGAGTTATCCTTTTAGAAATCTTGATATTTCCATTATGTATGAAATGATCAAGAAACGAATTTTGACATATAATATGTTCAGGTTTGGATGCACTAGCTGAAATTGGTATTTGTGGGATAGAGTTACTTAAAGCCCAAAAAGCTCGAATATTCGTTATCGATATGAGTTTACCCAACCCTAGCCACCATAAATTGAGTTTCTTCTCTCTAACTCTAAAATTCTTATTGATCACATTTTATTAGTGGATAATTTTGTCTAATAACAAATTTTTCCGAAATTCGAAATGCTCAACCTCATCGAATTATATATTAAATTGGTCGCATCGATGGGACAAAGAGACATCAACAATACTTTTTCAGAATTATGCTTTGATTGGCTAGAAATCATGGTTAAAGGTGAACAACGATGAATTATGGTTTCAAATTGGGGTTTTTGATTGGAGCATTAATTGACAAAATTGAAAGCATATAGCTATAAATCCCAAAGAGAGCATCTTAGATATGGTTGAATTATGTACTAATTCAGCCAGGTGGTCGAAAATGTCATAATAGGATTTTGAAACCCTAGATTTAAGGTAGCGATGGCCATGGGGTGGTGGAGACCTTGGTGTTGGCATGGTTGGTGAGACTGTAGCCAGGGCGTATGATTGGTGGTAGTCAGAGGGGCTAATTTGGCCTGTGGTAGAAAAAATCACTGATTAAAATCATGGCATTCATGGGTTTTGGTGGAAAAGTTAATTTGGGAAAGATGGAAAAATATAATTTATCCCCTGTATTTTTTAAAATTACAATTTGAATCCCAAATCTTTTAATTGAGATAACTTTTGCATAGAAACTTTGTTTTATGTGTTGTTTGTTGCATTGGATTCATGGAAAGATTTTGGACATTTTGGCATATGGTTTGCTAGCTTTTAGAGATGTTTGCGAAAGTACATTAATAGGATTCAATGGTCATAAGTATTTATATTTTAAATACTAAATAGGTAATTATTAATGCATATACACCCCGGTTGAGATATATTATACCTTTTGATGATTGTATAATAATGGTGATGTTTTGATATGATATGTATTCCACTGTTATTGTTTCACCATTAGTTGTTGTATCATTGGATGATGGATATTTAATGATAATTATTTGTAGATTCAAGAAAAATAATTAGTTAATTGAAAATAAATAAAAATGTGTAATTTAATATAAATAAGGTTATTATGAATTTTAGTGATAATTGTAGATAATCGTATTTAGTGTTTTGTATTGAAATTAATGTTTAGGTTTTACCAAGTTTATTATTAATAAATTTCCGAGGAAATTCATAAATAATATGGAAAAACTATTTTAAGGCGGATTTTGAGAATTTATTATTATTTTATGGAGTAAAGTGAAATTTGACAAATAATAATATGATTTTTGGTACGACTGGTATTTTTGAGTAAATAATAATACGACTGTTTTATAGAGGTTGTGAAAAATGACATCACTATTATTTAAATTAATTTTAATAAGAGATGTTATGAGAATAATAATAATAATAATAAAGATATGTTTTTCAAAAGTATTTTAGGGTAAATCATTACTATTTCTGAGGATAAATAGCAATAGAGGGATTGTTGAGATTTAATGTAAGATATTATTAGTTGTCAAAGATAATAGGACGTTTCAAATGAATATTTTTGTTTTGATGTTTAAATTATAGGACGTAAATTACTATTTTGATTGAATAATGATTTTTTAGATATTTAAAGTAATATTTTGGTAATGAATAATTTTAAAAGTACACTATCGTTTTTTGAAATATTATCGTTTTGAGGTATAGAAATAAATGTATTTTTGTAGTAAACAATAAAAAGTTAATATTATACTTAAGTGGAAATAACGAATGTGGGTACATCATTTTTAATTGTAGTGATTTAAGTGTTAATTGTTGGTTAGAATTATCATATATGTTTGTTGTAATGAGATGGAATCTCATTAGAATGAGTTATGCCATGTTTTACCACTATTACTACATAAGTATTGTGTAGTTTGTTATGGTTTTCTTCTGTTAATGACTATGATGTTTGTGTTACTAATATAGAGTATTTAATATATATTTTATGAATTTGATGTTTAAGTTATTAATATGGAGTTATTAGTAAACGTTGACAGGATTGAGTTGTGTCTAAAGACATGTGAATAATATACAAATGACGATATTTGTTTTCGTTAACTTATTTTGTGTTTGGGGTTAATATTGAGCATTGTTAAATTAGTGTCATGTTGATGGTTTAGTGTTGCTATTATTATTACCCCATATTTGTTATGATTGAGTGTGGTCTTATAGTAGAATGTGATGTTTTTTTTACTTACATTGGTTTTATGGATGGCAGTGTTATGTGCTAACAAGTATTTAGTGCACGAAAAGGGTATGAAATAAAACTATGTGGGATTGATCCTGAAAGGGTAAATAGGCAGTCTTTTCCTATGGAATAGCCATCGGATCCCATGAATTGGGCTAGAGTGTATAGGATAAGGAACAGCCCAAAATAGTTGAACGCTATTTTCTTTTCTTTTTGTATATTCATATTTGTACATTCTTGTGGAATCTCTAAGATTATAGGAAAGACAGGTAAGGGAAAGGAAGGTTGTATCCATGAGCTGTCCTTTTGGACATGCTTTCATTGTGTTAGTGTTGCATCATTTACAAATTGAATAGTTGATTTATGTAATCATGGATATAGGCAGTATTAGATATTACAATTTTTATATTAACCTTTGTATGGCATACGTTTGTTGTTAAATTATCTTCCACTGTGAGATTATCTACATGCATGGATTTTTTGTATTTAATCTGTTTATCAAATGAGTTACTATCTTAAGTGCTTTAAGCTAATAATTAAAGTTAATATTAGGCATTCATAATGTGGGGCTATTCATTTAGCATCATAGATTTAGTTTAGTGATTATCTGGGCCTTGGGTGTATTTTAAAGTACTCTAATTTACAGTTTAGGTTAGGTTGAATAAAGAACGAGTTAGCATACTTGTTTAATTTTGCATGCTTTGTTTGTATATGTATGCATACAGGGATGTATGTGTAATCACCACCACCCCATCCAAAAATAGTACATATTTTTGATTACATATGTATAGGAAATAAATGCAGTGGAAATGAGGTAGGATGAACTAACCTATTTTTCTAGAAGAGCACTTAGTTTTATCTAGAAGAATATTATGAGAAAATAACTTATTGAAGGAAATATTTTGTTTGCAAAGAAAAAACTAAATATTTTTTATAACTATTTTATAATTGAAAATATTTGGAAATATTTCTATATAGGTAGAAAAGTAATTAAGAAACATTTGTTAAAGAAAAATGTTTTATTTGAGAATTATTTTAAGATTAAAAATTGTTCTATTTAAAATTTATTTGGAAGTGTTTTCATCTAAAATATGTTTCTATTAGAGAACGTTTGGTTGTAAAACACTTCGATGAAAACTATTTTGTTTGAAAATATTTTGATATAAAAAAACATAATACTCTAAAGGAAAAAAAAAAGTATTTTATTGAATAACCTGTCAAGAAATAATAAGTACATTGTCTAAAGAAATTATTTTAGATTATAAAATTGGTAATAGTAAAAAATATTAACTTGAAGATATTTTGTTGAAAATTTTTATGGAAAATATTTCGGTTTTGAAATATTTAACTTGGAAAATATTTTATCAAAACCTTTTTGGGTTAAAGTATTTTTACTGTAAAAGTATTAAGAAAATATTCCGCTGAGACAAATCATAGAGAAACATTTGTTCAAGATTTTTTTTATATATATGAGAAGCGCTTTTGTAAAAATATTTAGGGAAAATTTCATTGGAAAATATTTAATCAAAACATATTTTAGGTTAGAAAATGTTTTTACATGCAATACTTTATTGGAGTTACTTTGTAAGAAATTACTTTGATTGAAAGATATCTCTTTTGGAAGTATTTTTAGGGAAAATTATTGGCCTAGATGCATTTTATTGTAAAACATTTTATTCAAAAACATGTTATTTGAGAAATATTTTATTGAAAACTATTTTACGAAAAGTATCTTGTTTGAAAAATATTTCTTTTCAGAAAATATCTGTTAGCAATCAAATTTTTCACACACCCAAGAATAGATTTGAGTAGTGAAATAAATGAAGAAATTAAATGGAAAATGAGAAATAACACTATATATTGCAAGCATGAACAACAAAAAGTAAAGACCACGGGATTTATAGTGGTTCGACATTGATTGCCTACATCCACTCTGAATACTCTCTTTATTGCTTTATCAATCACTTGATTACAGATGCCATTCATAAGTAATAACTTGAATACATGTTAGAACAAAGAGAGACCAAGTACAAAAAAGGTAGGGTATTCCCTTGGTTACCGCAAAAGCATCCTCTATGATGACCCCCTGCCCTGTATTTATGGATGGAGGCAGCCTGACACCTCAAAGCCTGGACTCCCCTTTGGTCACTTGGGCCTATCGCAAGGTTAACTCAGCCCAATCATGTTATGCCAATCATACTGACCCGAAAATGCCGACCCCATCATGCCAATTGTCCTTAATGTATCACCTCACTACGTATTTTTGCCGAACCCTTCAAGTATGCCTATCCGATGACCATTACACCTTATGCCGACCAGTGATCTTCACACTATATGCCGACCCGAGCGCTACTATCCACTGTGCTGACCCGGTTCAACACACATCCCATGCCGAACCCATCCATCCCACTTGCAACGCCGACCTGAGTACTCTATGCCAACTCGATGAGTCCATATAAATTATACTGAAACGAGGCGGACTATGTTACATCCTTTTCCTAGTCGAGCCCTACAGTATGCTCCATGCCGACCCGAACACATCCTTCTTTCTATGACAACACAAGCTCATCCTTCTTGCTATACCGATCCGAGCTCTGTTACATGAAATACCGACTCGATGGAGCCCATTTGATTTTCCGACCCCATGAATGCCAGATACTCCTTAACTCATCAACCATGAATGTCGACCCCTACTAATCATCATAATCTTGACATTCTGTTTCATCCATTCGTCGACTTTACTAACCCAGGGCTAGACATAGCTGCTTGGAAACCACACTCTGGTGATGTAGATGTCATCTCGTGGCCATTCTTCCATCAATAGTCAGTTCTGATCTCTGTAATCATCTTTGTGTAGCCGGGCCAATGTATCAGGTATTATTTGCCGCCCACAGTACATCTTGTGAATAACATGACGTGCTTTGAATCGAAGAAAAATCCAGGTTCCCAGAAGCAAGCTTGTTCAAGTCATTGGTTGATCGTGGTTCCTTATCAATTTTCGACGAAGACTGATCCCATTCGAATCTACAAGCTTAGACATATGATGCACTTAGGCTTTCCCAGCTTAACTTTTTAAAGGTTGAATTCATAACAACTTTTTTAATCTCATGATCATCCACCATCCAGGCATGTCCTCCTTACCCTTTCATTGTTTACAACATACATTATCATTTCACCATTTTATTTTATCATACACATATATTTTATTTTATATTGATTTTTTTTAAGAGGGGTCAGCATTTGGCATGCCAATCCCTCGATGGATCCATCTAGATTAGGGTCAGCATACATAATGACTGACCCCTTCAACCATGATGACCGAGTCTCTCGGAAGAGACCGGTTCATATTCCCCCTTCCTTTCTCATATAAAAACTTGTACCCTTGTTTCTTTTCCTCTTTACTTCCATTTTCTCTAAGTCTTCACCTTCTCCCTTAGCAGCTCCAAGCTTCCTTCAACCAAACTCCTCAACATCACTATAAACTTTCCTCCTATAGACCTAAGTTTTCCAATCTTTAGCCCCAAAACAACACAAAAACTCGAGCCATCCCTACAGTCGCTCCTTGCCGTCCTCCGATTCAAGAGTCTTAACATTCGCCACCCAATCTGAAAACATACGTAGGTATGAATCCTTTCTCACTTTGTGTTGTTGGGCTGTAACCTTTGAGTTTGGGATTCATGTACCATTTGGGTGCGTAAGTAGATGGGTTTCAGTGAGAAGTGGATGGGAGGCGAAGAAGAAGAAGGCTTAGGAGGAAAAGAGGGGAGTTGATGGAGGCGAGAATGGGTTTGGATGAGCTGGAGTGGAGAGGATTCGTTGATGATAAGGATGGAGATAAGGTCGGCAGAGGTAGGGATCAGTGTGAGTTAGGATATAGGAGAGGGATCGGTGTAGGCCAGGATGGATCGGCATAGGGTTTTTTTTAGAGAAAGGGGTCAGTGCTTTTCCTTTAGGCATAGGAATAGAGGGCTCGCTATAGTCCAGTAGAGGAAGGGTTCGACATCTTTGTAGGGAAGGTGTAATGACCCAAATTTTCAACTTTCAAAAGTCGACATTGATACGTCCACTGCATCAAATGCCGCACAATCGAATGTCGGAAAAACCAAACTATTAAGGTTAAAGAAGAAGAAGATAGAAGAATAAAACAGAAACAACAAAAGAATCTCATTTCGCAGCAGAACAACATATAATAGATAAATGAAGATCTTTAAAACAAAGAACTATATTAACTTTATATATACAACATCAGAGTTTACGACACAATACAACACTGGCAATCATTATAGTTTTCTTACATGAAAATATTTGACTTGCACCAACCTAAACGCAACAAACACTACATAATATAAGTGATATGTCTCGCCATCCAGCTTGAACTCCAGATCTCCACAGCAACACTTGACTTCGCTCCAGAATAATGATAACTTGACTCTAGGTTGCCCGTGTGGAAAATTATGGGCACCCAGAGTTTAGAAAGGGAACAATAAACTCCAGGTCATTCATGGAACTGGTGTGAGATCTTAAAAATAGTTATTTTCACAAAGAAAGGAAAAGAAATCCGTTGTTCTTTTGGAAAATGAAACTACCATAAGGCCTCGCGCCACACACACAATGCAAACGCAAAATTGGAGGAGATTTCTCCTTATGATAGTCAAATATGCTTGATACGCAAAATTCATTTTAATATTATCATTAGTGCATAGTGTGGAAAACATTTCGAAAGTATAATATTAGTCTTAGCCAGCATACAACCATTATCGTACGTTCTCCTTGAGCCACTGCCCAAATGTCAAGTTCTAATGCGTGCATGGAATAAGCTCTCCCTATTCAAGCAAGAATGGTTCTATATGCGATGTCCTCCCTGCTTCGTGGGAAGGTGGTTGGAAGGACGCTAGTACTATCCTTGTGTATACCTTTAATCCTAGAACTCAAATCACATCTTTTTCTTAATCAAACGAATTCTTTCAGCTCTTTCAGGTGCTCGCTCTCGGCCCGAAGGCGTTAGATATTCCAGGGCAGTTGCGGCTATCCGTGCTACTTCGTTGGAGGAAAGAGATATCAAACTTCTCATTACCAACGAGCGGCTCTCATTACTCAGGCTATTAGAGGATGGCTACAAATCAGTCTCCTAGGGAGTAAAGTGATCCTAAAGGATATCGTCGAAAAAAAGGAGAGAATGAGATAACCCTATGGTGCCCTCTACTGAGGGAATCCATGAAGGCATCGAAGAAGGGGAGATAAAGGAAACAGAGGATATAGAGCTAAAAAATGTAGATGTAGGCCTTGGGCAAGCGGCAGTAGTCGATGCGACACATACAAGCCAATCGCAACCTTCCCAAAAAAGTGCAAGTGTTTGGCGTATAGAATAAGAAAAAGGAAATCGGGGAGACCCCAAAATTCGTCATAACTCCAATCGAAAAGATTTCATCTTCTCCAAAAATGGAGAGATCGTTGAAAGGTCTTTTTGACATCTCTATTCCAGGCAATTTGTTGAATCATGACTTCACTACTCTCGGCGTCGAAGGGCTTAACTCTCTCGTAAGAAGCGACGAAGGCATGCAGCCTCCCAACCAAGGAGAAAGAACTCCTATGAGTAAAGCAAACATCACTGGTCCGTCGAGGGGATGCACTAGGACACATACAATCACCTACACCCCACCATCAACTTGCACTTTACTCTTGACATAACAACTACTAATATGTTCTCTTTTAATCCTTACAGTGTAATGTCTTATTCTAACAGATTCGATCGCCTTTATGGTGCTTTTATCTTCCATCATTATAGTCGGGATTCCTAGTCTGGAGGATTCCAAGAGAGAGAGAGATAAAGGATGGGATAGAGATTATCATTCTTGAGAATCATCCTCGTCCTTCAAAAGGAAATCTCAAGGACACACTTCACATCAAAGCGACCCCACTAATCCTCCTGCATGCGGTGGAGATAAGCCCATACATTGAGGCTCTCAATCCGACGCTTCCCTCCATCAGCATTTCGGCTTTTCAAGCATTAGGCAGTCCTGTGAGCAACGTAAACAAACGATGATTTCATTGGAACAATTTCCCTAGGTTCCTGCTCATGACTCGACTACGGTGGAGAAGCCGGCCCAGTCTAAAGCTACCTTCCAAAAATTTGATTCGACGGGTTAAAATTCCTCATGGCTATACATCCCATCCTTGGAACCGCCAAAGAAAGTTCATTGGCATGCATGAATGACGTCTATGTACAACACGAAGCATTCTTATATTTAGTTGAAAAAGTCTTCGAGGTTTCCATTGAACGCTAACATGAGACTGATCGCCTTAAGTTGGAGGTCGTCCATGATAAGGATATTATAAAGCATCAAGATAGCGAGTTACTTACACTTAAAGTCCAAGTTGATGAGGCGAAGAAGAATGCGAAGGAGATGGTCAAGGCAGTTAGTCGCTTGGAGGCTTCGCATAAAAAGGAACTAAATGGTGCACTCCAACGTAGCGGCACTTTGGCTTTGGAAAATGACTCCTTACAAAATGAGAAAGATATTTTAGCACGCCACGTGGAGGAGTTGGAAAAATTGCTATCCAAGGAGAGGGAGGAGAAAGTCGAGGCGCAAAAGGAGTCTTAAAAGTATCATGAGGAGGTCTTCGAGACGAGAAACTTAATGACGAAGTTCGATAAGAAACTCTCCCTAATTGAAGCGTTGAAAGAGGCTGCTCGTGAAGAGGGTAAGAAAGAAGTGCTTGTGAAAGCCAACTCCCGAATGGAGGCAGCGACTGAGTATGGTAGGGAGGAAATCAAGTTCTTATTTGATCTACTCATCGTTGAATATAACACAAGAGTCCTCCTCCACCACGAATTAACTTTCTTGGGCGAAGGCTATTTTGAGTCGCTTGGCGAAGCTTGGGATACTCTCATTAAGATTAAGAAAGTGGAGTTGAGGAGGGGGCAAGAGCTTGACGAAGGGATACTTGCGTAGGAAGTTCTCCGAGGAAATGAGTCATCCGACTTGGCTGCTGTAAAGCTTCAATTCAGCAGAGCTCTCACACCGCCTAAGGAAAAAGAAGATATCGTTGGGTCATCTGGCACTCAGTCCCAGGGTCCTTCTCCCATTCAACCGGCTGGGACTTCATCTTCTCAACCTCTCGAGCAACATGTCAGCTATGATCCGAAGAAGCTTGGATCTGGTATACACACGTTATCTCCAATCATTGTAGGGAGTATTCCTATGACCACTGAAAGCCAACCTGATGCTGGTACTACCTTAAGCCATTTCTAATTTAAAAAATTTCTATTCACGGCAAACAGTGGCCATAATCTAACATTTGCTTTTCATGAAATCTTAGGTAGGTCCTCTTGGTCCTGAGTTAACTACAAGGAGTGATGTTTCCACGAAGCAGGTGGGAATAGATGCCGAGGCTCTAACTATCGCAGATATTCCTGGTCCCAATGCTCAAGTGATTGGGGCACTAGATGAGGATACACCTGAAGACCCATCACTTACAGAGGAGCATGATGATGTTACAGTTACGGGCGCTTTTGAGCACATTGCTAAGTTCAGCCTGAAGAAGCGGATTGAAAAAGAGGAGAAGTCAAAGCTCGAAGTTAAGGGTGAGCCAAATGTGGTGGAGGTTGATGATCCTCTTAATAGGCCTTTACAATTTATCTCTCCAAGCGGGTCTACTCCCATTGCGGTTTCTCCTCCTTTAAGTACCTCCTGTCATGGCAATAAGGGGTCTTAAAAGAGACGTTTGGCAGTAACAATTCTGAAAAGCCAAAGAAGGAGGACGAATAAATAGTGTGGGTCTTGTAATATTTTTCTTAGCCTAAATAAGTTAGACTTGTGTAGTAGTTTTTCCCTCTTTCGTTTTCTTTTTAGTAGAATATGTATAGGCATGGGCCCCGAACCCTTAGATGGGTTGTAAGGAATTTTTGGAACTGTAAATAAAAAATTTGTTCCTTAGCCTATCATCAAATAAATTACTATTCCAATAGTAGAGTAACGTTTTCTGCTCCAAGTATTTGTGATGATTTTTCCAAGTTTTTTTTATAATTTATTATCTTAATCTCAGAGCTTCTCTACAGTCTTCATCAGAAGTCGCCATCGACTCAGGCCGGAATCATAACCAATGGTCGTATTCCGTCACAAAAAGTTTGAGCATCTTCCATCGATCTTAGGCCAAAGTCCGTGTGGTAGTGAACGGTCGAAAGTTCTCTTGTCTACCCACTGGGTTGGACACTTGGCATTTTTAGTCCTCCTCGTGGACTTAGAAACTTTTCACACATCATTCATAATTTAGTACACAATCAGGGACTTAGAGATTTTTTTCAAGTAATTTATACTGTAGTCTGTGCTTCGAGGACTCAAAGTACTCTAATCCGCACTTCGAGGACTTAGAGATTTTTTTCAAGTCGTTTATACTCTAGCCCGTGCACCGGGGATTTAGTGTACTCTAATCCACACTTCAGGGACTTGGAGATTTTTTTTCTAAGCCATTTATACTTTAGTAGCACTCAGGGGACTCAAAGTATTCTAATACGCAACGGGGACTTAATTTTTTTTTTTCAAGTCGTTCATACTCTAGTCCATGCTCTGAGGACTTAGAGTACTCTAATCCGCACTCCAGGGACTTAGACATTTTCAAGTTATCTATACTCTAATCCGCGCTTTGGGGACTCAGAGTAATCTAATCCACACTCTAAGGACTTACAGATTTTTTTTCAAGTCGTTTGTTCTCTAGTCCGCGCTCCGAGGACTCAGAGTACTCTAATCCAAAATAGGGGACTTGGATATTTTTTCAAGTCATTTATACTCTACTCCGTGCTCCGAGGACTCAGAGTACTCTAATCTACAATCGGG